>OX454525.1:398998023-400290745 GCA_949715645.1 Portevinia maculata | reverse complement strand
ATTTTTAAAGGCATTTGACAGAGTTTCGCATCAAGCTCTTTTGTACTCTCTGTGGTCTAGAAACTACCTCTCGGACCATTTATTTCAAGTTGTTTGGAACGATTTTAAGTCATTAAAGTAAATGCTGGTGTTATTTAAGGCTCTGCTTTGTCTCCGACTGCCTTTAACATTTTTATCAATAATCTCATGTCTGTTACTTCTAATCAATTCATTCGTTCGCTGATGATAGAGCTCTTACCTTATCATATTCGTTTAAGAGTTCACGCTACTCTTCCTGGGATGTTAAATTGGAACACTAATGTATGTTAGGCTCAATGAATTGCGATCTTGACAGCATAACCCAATGTTGTCTTGTCTTCAAACATTTAAACGAACCTCAACAGTCTACTTTATCTTAGATTGGCACTTGCATATCTGAAAGCGACAGACTTTCCATTCTCGGTTTGTGTGTTAAGGTAAGATTAGACACTATGCCAAGTGGTCATTTATTGGGTCAAATATGACAGAAAACTGCCAAAAATACACGTTCTGTCTTACAGTATGATAGGCATATCTCGTATGTCCAAATGACACATTAGTTCACATATGAACGGGCTGAATCTGATAGATAAACTTGCCGTTTGGTCATATACCTAGTGTAATCAGATAATTTGAAACGAATGACCCAGAATGATCAACATGACCGTATGCCAGTTACTGATTTTTGTGGTGCCATATGAAAGCACTGTGGGTGGGCCAACTAACACCGACGACTAAAAGTTCCCGCTTTCTCAGTACAGGTGCCATAAATCGGACTACAAAACGTTGTTATTGTTTCTTATACAATTTTTTGAGCTCTTTTCCAAGATCTGCAAATAAGTCAAAAACGTTGGCAGATCGCGGTCAGCCAAATAATTAACAAAAAGCCTCCTCGGCTGCTACAAGCAAACATAACTGCTAAAAACTGCCGAATTTAAATCATCACACTGAAATGAACGTATTTAGATAAAATTGCCATTCAGCTAAAATCTATTCCCTATTTCTGGGAATACCTACATCAATTTTTTTTTAATTACGAAATGATACAAAACTATAAACGATGTATCAATTTACACAATAATTGACATATTTTTTAATACGTACATTACCTCAACCACCCATGGAGATTGCGAATTGAAAAAATCTGTCAGCTTCAAAACAAAAATATTAACAAAGATCGTACAATTACAAAAAGGTAATAGTTACTTCAATAAGGGTCAAGAGTTTTTCTTCAAACCGCAAAATGTTTATTATTCAACTAGGGCTAGACGTAGTGGCTCCATTCTTTGGCTCATCTATAAATTTCGAATCCAAAATAAAATGACACTTTTACTTTCCTTTCATAAGTCGCATTCTTCTTGTTTTCACTGTCTATTCAATTGGATTGCAATTTCTAGGTATACACAAAAAAAAACAGCCGAATGTACAATTTTCGATATTCCCATAATCTCAATTCATAACGATCCATTCTCTTTCTTTCGCCTTTCTCCTACAATTGCGAAAATAAGATATTACACATACGAATCTATATTTTCGGCACTGGACAACCCGGGGCACACTGTGTGTGGTATAAATTGCAGACCTAAAGGAGCCAAAACAATTCGTTGACAGTGAATTGACATTCACTGATGGTAAGTGTAAACAAAACGCAGTTTGAACACAATTAAATTCGGTTTATTCTCCCGTTTTCGTAAAAACAAAACAAAATATCGATGACCTACTCGTAATATGGCATCGGAAATGTGGCAGTACCCAAGGGAAATGGTGTTTAGAAGCATATTAGATAATGCGATCTCTAGGTATGTGCCAGTTAAATTGTTAAAAAAGTTGAACAATAAACCCATCTGGTTTAATAAAAGTTTGTCGAGACTAAGGAATGCAATGCTTAAAGCGTGTAAGAAGAGCAAGTCAGATCCATCTATGCAGGGCAAATTTCGTCAACTAAGGTCTGAATATGAATTTCTGAAGAAGTTCATTTACAGGCAATAAATTTGGACACTCGAATCAAAATAAAAACATAGGGGCGGGCTACAGTCCGCTTGGGCGAACTGTTGGATACCCTATTCTTATTACTATATCTCATATGTGGGCGTGGCAAAAATTTAAAGGATTTTATCGAAAAAACTAAGCTTTTGTAAATAAAAACGCTCCCTAGCTCAAACTTTGGTTTTTCAATAAAATTGTTTTTTTTAATTGTGGGCGTGTCAGTAGGCGGATTTAAAAAAAATTAAGTATGAGCATAAAGGGCACCTAGAGAGTATATACTATAAATTTCAGCTCCCTAGCTCAAACTTTGGACTTTCAAAAATAAAAAAAAAATAATTGTGAGCGTGTCAGTAGGCGGATTTTGAAAATATTTACACATGAGCATAAAGGGCCCCTAGAGAGTATATATTAAAAATTTCAGCTTCCTAGCTTAAATTTTGGTTTTTCAAAAAAAATATTTTATTTAATTGTGGGCGTGTCAGTGGGCGGATTTGGAAAATTTTATGTCCCAAGCAGTTTTATGGGCCAAAGATCATATATAAAAAATTTCAGTTTTCTAGCTCAAAATTCAATTTTTCCCAAAATTTGTTTTATTTAATTGTGGGCGTGTCAGTGGGCGGATTTTGAAAATTTTATGTCCCAATCAGTTTTATGGGCCATAGATCATATATAAAAAATTTCAGCTCTCTAGCTCAAAATTCGATTTTTTCCAAAATTTTGTTTTTTTGAGTTTGTGGGCGTGTCTGTGGGCGGATTTCAAAAATTCTTAAACTTGATTATTTCGGGACCCTAGAGAGTATATGGTTAAAATTTCAGCTCTCTAGGTCCAGTTTAAAGGCCTAATTTTTGCCGACGGACGGACGGACGGACGGACGGACATGGCTAGATCGACATTACTATCGATGCTGATCATAAATATAGTAACTTTTAGGGGTCTACGGGCAATATTAAGGTATGTTACAAACTATGCGTCAAAATTAATATACCCCTAGAATAGGGTATAACAAAATTCGAAATCCTTTTGGTCCTTTATCAATGACAAGAGAAAATCTTTTGGAATTCCCATTAGTATGGTCTATGATGGGGTTACTGCTGATAGTTTGGAGCAAATATTTAATATGTTTGCTTCTTACGTATTTTTAATCAAACTTTGTGAATGACCGTCCTGGTTATGTCGCAACTACTTCAGATGCGTCATGTATAGACTTAGGTTTTTTCTCTGTAACAGAAGATCAAATTCTTTCGTTGCTATCGATTGTGGAACTAAGCCCGAAAATTGCTCCTGATAATTTGCCACCAATACTTCTCAAATCGTGCAAGGTTAGTTTAGCTAAACCTCTATGCATAATCTTCAATAAATCGTTGGCGAGTGGTGAGCTCTTAGAGTGTTGGAAATTATCTTTTATAACTCCCATATATAAAGCTGGTAGTAAAAACCAGGTAGATAACTACAGACCCATTGCTAAGCTTCAGCTTATTCCAAAAGTATTTGAAGCTATTATTAAAAATAAACTGTACGCAATTTTACGCAATCATATCTCGGAATATCAACACGGTTTTGTTAATGGAAGGTCTACTGCTACAAATTTGATCATTCTTACAAATTATTGCCTTTGTAATATGGAATTACGTCTGCAAGTTGACACAATATTCACTGATTTCGCGAAGGCTTTTGATCGTGTGCAACATTCAGTTTTATTGGGCAAACTTGAAAGTTTCGGATTTCATTCGAATATTTTAAAATGGATTCGTAGCTATTTGATCGATCGCAAACAGTACGTTAAGATTGGTTCTTCCGTGTCAAAAGTTATTGATAACTTTTCTGGTGTTCCTCAGGGCAGTCATCTCGGCCCCCTTCTTTTCTTGCTTTTCATAAATGACTTACCTTCTTTTGTTTAACACTCCAAATGTCTGTTGTATTGTAATGAACCCACCAATATAATTCCATACTCCCACATTGCACTGCATAACAATGTACACAAAACTCTTCCTACTTTGTGCAATGCAGTTTAAATCACAATAAACACCACTGACCCACTGACATAACAATCGGACTTCATTGACTCACTACAGTGTCGGGTATCGCATACAGAAAGTATGAATAGAACTTCTGGCGATTACACTGACATTGTAAGTTGATCGATGAATTACGCGATCTATGCCTTGGGTGACGATTAAACGAGAAGTGTGTCATGAGTTCAATGTGGATGAGTATGATGATGGAGACTAAAATTAATGGGACGCGATCATTTTTGTATCAAGGTGTTTCGTTTAGACTGGGAAGTAAAACTAGTATATAAGACATGGTATTTGTAGAAATAAAACAGAATCTATTCAGACTCTCAAAAGCGTGTTTCATTTATTTTGGCAGACCTCTATGGCATTCGTGCCCTGCCTGAGACACTGCACAAGTTGGCAAACCTATGGCATTCGTGCCTGCCTGTCTATTCTATCCACGTTGTTAGTAAATCTTTGGGAAGTCATTCTAGTAGATAAACATTAGTCACAACGTCCTTACATACCACATTACCAACGTACCTTACAGTATGCTGATGATTTAAAGTTATTTAAATCAATAAGTTCTTTATCAGATGCTCACGATCTTCAAGAAGATGTAAATAATATAGCGAGCTGGTGTTTACTTAATGGTTTGCATTTAAATATTAGCAAGTGCGCAGTTCTTACATTTTCGAAAAGTGCTTCGCCTATCCATTTCCAATATTCTGTTCAAAGCGCGTTCCTGAAAAGAGTGGACAGTCATAAGGATCTTGGTGTAATCTTCGATTGCAAGCTAAATTTTGCCATGCACTATGATTATATTATCTCACGATCTAATTGTTTATTTGGTTTTATGTGTCGAAATACCAAGGAGTTTAAAGACCCATACACATTAAAATCATTGTACAATTCCTTGATACGATCAAGGCTAGAATATTGCTGCATTGTATGGAATCCCCACTGCCAAAGTATTGGTATTCGCATTGAAAGTGTGCAAAGACGGTTTACCAAATTTGCTCTTCGTAAGATGACTTGGAAAGGCGCCTTGCCAAATTATGAAGCTAGATGCCTCTTATTAGGCTTAAAGCCATTAAAAAAAGACGGATTTATTACGCGGTTTTATTTGCGCAGGATGTACGAGTATTAACCGGCCATATAGATTGTCCTTACCTGCTATCCTTGTTTTATGTTTATGCTCCATCTCGCACTATACGTCCCAGAGACCAAGACTTCTTTTATGTTTCCAGACATTATACAAATTATGGCCAAAATGAACCAATATCGTCAGCATGTCTTTACTACAATTCGTATGATAATTTAAATGATTTTAACATGAACAGAACGTACTATAAAAACCTTATTATGAACATAGTGTAATGTTATAACAGTATTATGTAATATAAATTTTTTACTAAATGTAATTGGCACTTATGTATAGATAATTTCTTGTTAATGTAGTCTATGAAAAATTGTATTTATTAGACGTAAATAAATAAATAAAATCTCCCAGAAAGGTGCGTTCATTTTTTGGCGAAATTTTGGTTTGGGCTATTGTTTTAAATTAAAAAATGCCAACATATAATTGTGGGCAAATTTTTATTTAAGTAAATGCTGCATTTTATGGCAAACGCAAATTTAAAAAAAAAAAAAAAAAAAAAAAAAATCCCTACCGGTGTAAAGAGATTGCACTATGTGCCTTTCTGGACATAGAGGGTGCTTTTGACAACACTTTATAAACATAGGCAAACCAACTATAAAATGGATCAAAGCGATGCGGAAAGTCGCAAAATAACTGCCTCGTCAGGAATGACCTCAGTATCAGTAACAGCCGTAAAGAGCTGTCCACAAGGGGGAGTACTATCACCCCTCTTGTGGTCCTTGGTCATCGATGACCTGCTACACAAGATGAGCAATTTCGGCTACACTACAATTGGGTACGCCGATGATATTGTCATCATTGTCAGGGGCAAAGACTCAATTGGAGTCACATCAAAAATGAAAAATGCTCTAAAGACAGCCATAGACTAAAGCCGTCATCGTTCCTTTCACCAAAAGGAGGAAATCAGACCTAAGTCTAATCACAATTAGCGACACGGTCGTAGAGTATTCCGAATAAGTCAAGTACCTTGGAGTAATCCTAGACAAGAGACTTAACTGGAACTTTCACATTAACAACAAAATCACTAAAGCTAAAGGGAATTTCTCCAAAGATCGTCCACTGGATCTACACAGTGATGATAAGACCCATTATAACATACGCCTCCATAGTATGGTGAACAAAATCCACACAAATCCGCACAGATCGCAATAAAGAATCTCAAAAAGGTACACCGGCTTGCGTGCCTAGGTATCTCAGGAGCCATGCGAACCTGTCCAACAGCTGCCATATGCAATAACATGACTAACACCTCTCCACATATACATTCAAAAAGTGGCGATCCGCAGTGCAACAAGTCTATTAGAGCTAAACGAGATAAGGCTTAACGACCATCCGGAACTTAAGACCCTTCTCGATAAACTTCCGGAACTTATTCTGAGCTTCGCGGTCACAGACCGCATTCAAAAAAACACTGCTTCAACAAACGATTCTTTACGGAAACCTTAAGAGAAAAGCATGGGTTAGTTAGCCACAACGGCATAAAGTGGTTCTTAATTGAAACGGGGGTAGAAGCGGGAATATACGGACCAAATAAACGCTTTACGATACCCATTGGAAAAAGTCCCAGTGTATTTCAAGCAGAGCTTCACGCCATTCAAAAATGCGCCAGCCACATTTATTCATCTGGCATAAAAGGTGCAATCATCCATATATTCACGGATAGTCAAGCAGCTATAAACGCCCTTAGCTCCCACACCATTGACTCCAAATCAGTCATGTACTGCTTGAATACCCTTCAAACACTCGGATTACGAAACCAGACCAAATTATGGTGGGCTCCAAGTCATGCCGGGGTAGAAGGTAATGAAAAGACCGACGACCTGGCCAGAAAAGGTTCAGAAACACCTTTCATAGGTCCTAAACCATTCTGATGCACTCCTAGATCAGCAGCAAAGGCAGCAATAAAAAGCTGGGAACATAGAAAATGTATCTATCATTGGAAAAGCATCACAGGTCTAAGACTGGAAAAAAGAGCCCTTCGGCCCTTCAATAATAATGCCAGCAAATGCCTAAATCTAAGCAGGCATGATATCAAAAACTTAGTAGGTTACCTTACTGGTCACCATGGTTTAAGATATCATCTAACAAAATGAAGTGCCGACTAGAGGACGAGTCAGGTGACACATTTTATGTGAATGTCCAGCCCTTACTGGTATTAGAAAGAAGATCTTTTTCAGGGAACATATGAGCCCCAAAAACATAAAGAAATCTTCTACTGATAAAATTATCCGCTTTACACGGAAAGTAGACATTCTACTAGCTTAAACTTTTTCTGGCCCAGATGGTACTAAAGATCTTTTAGGTCGAAGTGCCCCCTCCCCCCCCCCCCCCCCCTTGGCGAGCCAGAAGTTTAAAATAATAAAATAATAATATTGCGATCGAAATTAAGAACAAAAAAAAACTATACTCTATCCAACAAAAGTTGTCAGTACAGGCCTTGTGGAGGAGCTTTTTTCTACCAGTGGTGCCTGTAGATACTCTCACGGCACTCAAACGCAAGAATTGCCACTGAAATAAAAACCAAACCACTGAATTCCACCAAGGAATTGTTGTTGTAATTTTCCTAAAATTCGCATACAACAAACCACAACCAGTCTCCCACACAGCCGAATGGGAATGAGCATGATCGTCTTGTGTTCGCTTGCTATTATCATCATCCACCAAAATAAGCAGTGTGTGTGACTGAAGCACATCAGAAGAGTAGGTATTACAATCTCTACAATGAAGCATATCATTAAGGGTTTTTCTATGGATTTTGTCAAAGAACTTTCGGTTTTGGTGCTTTTGAGAACGAATTATTACGTGGGGTGTTGCCATTCGGTTTTAATTTGATTGTATTTGTATTGTACAGCTGCACAAGTGCAGTTTTTTTACCATCTATTTAGGTATATGACATTGCGTCGTGGTTATATAATTTTGTATTCTAATTGCCTGATTGTGTCTACCTTTCACAATATACATATAACGGAAAAGACTGGGAAATGTTTTTAGAAAATCTTGCTGATTGAGTTCATGTCGCAAACTGTTTAAATAAAAAAAAAAAACATAAATAGATACATCCTTTCATCTCATTATGTACCTGTTTGTATGATGTCTTTGTTTTTCCGCTGAATGACGCCTGTTTTGTTAATGAATACGGGTATTCCCAAAAGGAAGATCTCAAGTTAGGTAGGTATGCAATGATACAATGGGTTGCTTGAAATCGTTAAACGTTACAAAGCCAAGTACATACATCGTGGATGAAATGGCTCAAAATGCGGGACATAAAGTGCTTCGCTTGCCGCCTTATCACTGTGACCTTAATCCAATAGAATTGGTTTGGGTTCAAGTGAAAGGGTTTGTAGCAAGCCAAAACAAGTCATTTAAAATGGCTGAAATAAGAGACTTACTAACGACATCACTTACAAGGGTTGACAAGGAAAAATAGCATCGATGTGTCCAACACATTGAACAGGTTGTTGAGCCAAATATGTGGGCAATTGACGTTTTTGCCGAGGAAGCAGTTGAAAGGTTAATAATAGACCTAAATAACGAGAGCAGTAGCAGTAATTACTCATCGGATTAGTTGAGTAGTGATATTAGAAATTAGTATTTTATGTTTTAAAATATTTATAATGAATAAATTGGACACTGTAATCCAATATATTTTTCGTTTTGATTTTTTTTTTGTGTTACGAAATTTATATATTTTGTTGGTCTACTGGAGATACCCTTAAAAAACGCGCCTATTATTATCTTACCAGAAAAGGAAAAAGATAAACGGAATTTATTTCGTTCCGCAATATTTTTATTTTAAATTGGAAGATGGTAACCCTAATAGAATTGCTCTCTGAGTTATGGCGAATTATCGTACATACTACGTCAACCCTGTGAGAGCTTTAAAGAGGGACCGATTTATGTAAGTCATTGCAACCAGACTGAGAGACAAACATCCATGTACTGACATTTTTTGTTGTATAGAGTATAGGGGCAGGTCGTCGACTCACTATCTGGAAGAAATACCCGGGCACTACGGCATTATCTCCTTAGCTGGTTTAACTGCTTATATTGGTCGCTAGCTGAAAGGCTCTGCTCTTAAGTGAGCTTTATTTGGAGTGTGGTGGATTCTGAAGCACTTGTATAATTGTCTTAATTGATTGGTAGCAAAAGTTTATACAGATATTGTCTTAAAGCTTAATGTACATAGATATGGTATATATTTGCCTTTCTTATGAAAAACGTATAAAATGAATTCAAGCTAAATTAGTAAATAATTGAAGGAAAAAGCTACTTACAAAACCTGCATTTGAAATATCTTCTTCATTCTTCGCAGTTACTTTACAGAATTTCAATAACTACAATAAGTGGGTATATAAGATACATTCAAGCAACAGTAAAAGGAACACTATAATTAGTAAATTAATAAAAATGTATAGCTAACAAAAGTTATATAGCAAAAGAACAAAACAGCGCAAGAGTTTAACAGATAAATAAAAAAAAAGGGGCCAAGTGCGAGTCGGACTCGCCCATGAAGTGTTCCGCGCGAATTATAATTATTATTTACTTAGGCACCTATTACAGATTTATAATTAGAAAATAATGGTTCACGGTTTACGCATGTTTATGAAATTAAAGGTTTTTTTTTTATATTTGAGTTGATTGAATGAAAGGTGAATTGCGGTTTACGATTTATGTCGTATTATGTCGAAAAAGGCTAAAGAAATGGTCAAAATACAACAACCAAGAGAAGGAAAATTGTTTAGAAAAAAGTCGCCGAACGCTGTTCCACAAACATACGCTGAAGCTGCGTTGCAAGGACGCGAACAAACAAATAAAACATCTGATCCAGTCTCCCAAGTTTTCTCTGCAATTCTTGCCAGGCTAGAAGAACAGAGCCAAATTAATAAACGTATGTTTGAAAAACTGGACAAGCTCGAAAATCAATTTCGAAGCACACGTGCAATAATATAAATATGACGGACTTAGTTAAATTAGTGACATGGAATGCGAACGGCCTTTTGCATAAAATGGACGAGCTCGAGATATTTATTCATAAATATGATATTGATATTTGTTTGATTTCGGAAACCCATCTGACGAAAGAATCCAGCACAAACATTCGAGGATACATTGCCTATCACGCATATCACCCTTCGTAAAGGGCGAGAGGCAGGGCATCCTTGTTGATCAAAAATACCATTGAACACTCAATCAGTGCAACAATTGAGCTTGACAAACTGCAATTATGCACGGTGAGCGTAAAAATTAAACACATAAAATATGTTTTTGCAGCTATCTATTGCCCCCCACGTGCAACGATGGAAAGAAGCGATTTTATAAGTATCTTTGACTCACTTGGACGAAATTTTGTCATCGGAGGTGACTTTAACGCAAAACATACCTTCTGGGGCTCGAGATGCATTTCAGTAAAAGGTAGAGTTCTTTACGAAGCCGGTATGGAATTGGGGTAGACTTTCATTCCTCAGGTAAACCGACGTACTGGCCCTTGGATACGGCAAAAACACCAGACCTCATCGATTTCTTCATCTCGAAAGGGTTGTCGGAAACTCTATTGTAGTTGAGGAATGCTTCGATCTTTCTTCTGATCATTCACCGGTCATTTTGACAATTAACGGCTGTCTACGAAAAAAAGAAGGTTCGCCCAGACTAACTAACATGAAAACAAACTGGGAATCCTTTAAAAAATACTGTGAAAGTAAAATCGATATCAAAGTGTCTCTTCGAACACCCCACGAACTTGAAGACGAAGTCGATCAATTTATTAACGTCATACAATGCTCAGCCTGGAAAAATACTCCCCATAAACGGAAAATAACCACAAATTGCGAAATAAAATATCCGTTGGAAATCACTCAATTGTTAAAGAAGAAAAGGAGAGCGCGCAAAAGATGGCAACAATCTCGAGCTCCACAGGATAAAACCACTCTTAACTACCTTTGTAGTAAACTTAAGAGAGAAATTCGAGACTTTAAAAATCGTGAAATTTCCACATATCTTGGAAGCCTAACTGCGGATAAAAGTACAAATTACTCGGTCTGGAAAGCAATGAAAGGCATTAAAAAACCAAAAACGCAAGCGCCACCCATCAGGAAAATCAATGGAGAATGGGCGAAGAGTGACAAGGAAAAAGCCGAAATATTTGCCGAACATCTGGAAGAAACATTTAAACCATTTGGTGGTCAAGCGTTGCTCGAATTTCCTGTCCTAACCGTGGCACCTGATAATTATAGAATAAAAAGTGTATCGCTACCCGTACTGCGCTTCGAAATAGAGAAACTAAAATTAAGCAAAGCTCCTGGAAATGACTTAATCACAGGACAGGTTCTTAAAGAGTTACCTAGGAAAGCTTTAATCAAGTTTGCCTATCTTATCAATGCATCGTTCAGGTTATTATACGTTCCACGACAATGGAAGGTAGCTGAAGTTATAATGGTTCCAAAGCCCAGTAAACCACTAAATGACAAAAAATCATATAGGCCAATATCGCTCTTACCGATAATGTCGAAGGTATTCGAAAAACTTTTGTTAAAGCGCCTACATCCGATTATCGAAGAACGTCGATTAATACCTGATCACCAATTCGGATTCAGGACTAAGCATTCTACAATCGACCAGGTTTACAGAATAACCAATGTAATTGAAAAAGCCCTAGAGGAGAAAAAATATGTTCTAGTGTTTTTCTCGACGTCTCTCAGGCCTTTGATAAAGTATGGCATACGGGCTTGAAACATAAGCTAAGACAAGCTTTTTCGAAACAGTTATCTGATATCCTTAGTTGTTACTTATCAGACAGACTCTTTCGTGTAAAACACGGAAAGGATTACTCTGAATTTAAAGAAATCGCGGCAGGAGTTCCCCAAGGAAGCGTTCTTGGACCGATCCTATTTCTACATTTTGCCCGCAAACAACAGACACGCCTTCACGGTCATTGCAATAACACCATGCTACAAATTAGAGACGATACTAACCTAGGGTGGCGACGGTGTAGAGGTTAGTGTGTTGGCTTGTGACCCGTGCGGTGCAGGTTCAATCCCCATGGGGAACAACAACATACGCCACCCAATCACATGCCTCTACACCAAAAGGAGGATTTCTGCCTGGTAGTACAATGGAACGTTACCTGGGAAGCTGCCTGCCAAACGCGTATTTAACAGTTTAAATAAAACTACTGGATAGGAATAACCTAGTTGTAGTATGAAGGTTTCGAAGGGAGGTGGTTTTTGTTTTCTTATCTTAAGTGAGAAAGACTCGCATGTACGATTTTCCACCTACCCCTATTATTCGTCCGAGCTTAGTTCTGGTTCCAAGTCTCGTGCTTTCAACCAGGATAGGTAATTCTCAGTAACGTTAATATTACTAACGTTAATATTACTATGGCTTGGGAGTAATATTAGAAACTCTATACGAAAAAAAAAATCCCTTATTTTAGAAGTTAGAGAGGGGGGGACACACATTTTACCACTTTGGAAGTGTCTCTCGCGCAAACTATTCAGTTTAAACAAAAAAATGATATTTGAAACCTCAATATTATTTTTGAAGACCTATCCATAGATACCCCACACGTATGGGTTTGATAAAAAAAAACAATTTTGAGTTTCAGTTCTAAGTATGGGGAACCCCCAAAAATTATTGTTTTTTTTCTATTTTTGTGTGAAAATCTTAATACGGTTCACAGAATACATCTAACCAAGTTTCAACAGTATAGCTCTTATAGTTTCAGAAAAAAGTGGCTGTGACATTCCCGGACAGACAGACAGACATGACGAATCTATAAGGGCTCCGTTTTTCGCCATTTGGCTACGGAACCCTAAAAATGGCGCAAAAGTTGCCACCCGATGTTTTGTGGCCGTTATTGTTTTTTTATGAATAAAAACCTTTGGTTCTGCTCTTGGATTATGTTTTTTGATGTCTTAAATTTTTTTTCTTGCTTGACATAGACTCGTGACTTTTTAAAACCCCACGAAAAGGAGTCTGGGCTCTGGGACGATTAAATCGGCCGGTTAAATCATTCCGGCAAGTGCAACTCGCCAAAACAAGAGAATAGGCGACCCGGAAATGCAGCCCTCAGAATTTCAGTTGTGGCTCGTACCGCATTCGCCGTTGTTTCATCCTGTTGGAACCACGTGTCTTCCAGTCCCAAGTCATAAAATTGAGGAAGATGGAAGTCGTTGAGCACGGCTCTGTCGCCGTTCACAGGGCCAAACCCCCGACATTTTAGAAAAAAACATTAAGTCCGATGACGCCTCCAGCGTAAACAGTACACCATGTATTAACTTTGAGTGGGTGTAATGGCTCTTCGTGGGTTATACCCAGATTTTCGGTGCACCAGAAGCAATAATTTTGCTTATTCACATATCCACAGAGATGGAAATGAACCTCGTCGCTCATAATGATTCCCGATGAAAAGTTGTCTCCCACGTGATCGAGATTCGGGATGGCTTCAGCGTAGGTTACACGAGCTTGGCGATCAACAGCTAGCAGCTGATGCACTGTCTGCACTATGTAAGAGAACGTCTGCAAGTCTTTCACCAAAATTCTCTGTAAATACAGCCGATTGATGTCCAATCACGTTGTCTGGTCAATACTGTGAGGTCCTCTGCAACATCTTCGGCCGCCGGTCAGACCTGTCAGCATCTCGTGTTGTCTCATACTCTTGCGGCTAAAGGTCATAGTGTTTGCCCACTTGGTGTCGAACGACCGGGAAATCTTTGCCGAATAAAATATTATTGCTTGAAATATAATCATTTATTTTGCTTACTTTAGTTTTACTTTTGGTTTATAAAACGGTACAGAATTTTGACGACCAAGGTTGTCAGAAGGGTCCCCTATGGCCGACAGTCTGTATGAAGATCGTCGACCAAGAACTAACCAGGACGTTCCGTTCAACCCCTCTTTCCCCCGGCCACTCCCCCTCCTCCAGCCGGTAAATGCTTAGGATATCTACACCCGGAGAGTTCCAGTCCTCCATGGCAGTCTTCATAGTCTTCGTTTGAATTCCCGAAATGTCCGTTGACATCTCCACCATTAAACATTAGTTCTTCTTTGGAGATATTCTTGATGAGGTTGTGAAAATCTAGCCATAATGCATCTTTTTCTCTCATGCTCGCATCCAACTTGGGAAGCATATGCTGAAAATACTCCCCACCTCACCTTGCATCAGCAGTTTGAGAGATCACAACCGTCACTGCACTTTCAAATGGTCAAGATGCTGCCAAGAAGCTCTGCCGCAAGGATGATACCGATTCCGTTTCTACCCTGTTCCGTCCCGTAGTAGAACATCTTAAAAGCTGTGTTCTAACGTCCAAGAAACGCGGCCTATTTCCGGTGTTTCGCCATTTCATTGCTTGAACATTAAAGAAGTCAACTTGCCTTGCTTCCAACGTTCCACCTCGCGACCTTCGCCTTAGCTTAATCATTACTTTGCTATCCCCCGGAACCCGAATATCTCTGACCCGAGCATTTCTGCACGTCCAAGAATTAGTACCATGATAGGTAGTGCCTGGCGGGGTAGTGCGTTTCCTATTAGCGTAAATTTACATAGTGAAAAACGAGTTCGACATGTAAATGCTCCTATTACTTCTTGTTTGATCTTGCTTTTACGACACCGGTGATCTGCAGTACCTAGTGTCAACGCGCGAATTTGCATGCACACTAGCGATACAGTTTTAAGACGTCAATATCGCTAGGCTCAGCTGGATGTTTAATTCCCTGGATGTGATTTTTGTTCCCTTACTCCCTTTTCACGACTAGCGCTGTTTATTGGGGTGCGCTTTAGCGATATTCTTAGCCTGTCCCTTCACGGGACATATATAAAAAAAATATAAAACACTATTATAAGCGAATTTAATGTTTATTGATTGAAGCAAAATTTTTGTTCGCTTTCACTTTCATTTTGGATGCTCAATTGTGATCCGTAGGTGCATGACATGCTTTCTCGATGTCAAACAATCATACGACAACAATCGTATTTATCACACGAATGGAATTATCAATTAAACTCATAAATTGGAAAATTAAACATACAGTAGTTCGATTATGGACAGTTCACACCGAAAAGCCGAAATTCCATTTAAAAGACCAGGAAGTACATCTCCTACTCCAAAGCACGTTCAAAGCATCTGTCGACATTCCATACAATAAACCGTTACCTTACAAGAGCTTTCTCATTCTTCGTTAATGAGCTCACTGGAATTTATTGAGAAGGTGATAGAAAATGGTGCATTTCTGGTGGAAGTTCGATTGTGAACAGTTGCGTTATTTTTGCTATTGCGGGGAAACCGCTCAAAAAGTTTTGGATGTTTTTTCACTAAATTGTTAAAAATAAATCATTTTAATGAATAACAATAAAAACTTAAGTAAAATTTTGAGACAATTAAAAATGGGACGCGGTAAGGACCTAACTCGGGATGAAATAACAAAAACAGTTTTTTTCAGTGAACAGGGTTTGTCCATGAGGGAAATAAGCCGTAAAATTAACAGGTCTGTTGGAGTCGTATGTAATTACCTTAGACTTTGTAGGAAATCCCAGCATAGCGCCATCTAATAGACAACGGACGAACTCCGTTATGCCTTTCCATACTTACACTGACGCATTAGTGCTGAACGCACCCCTTTGGCAGGAAATTGAAATTATTCAATTTCGCTGTCACTGTCACCCCAAGAATTTCCGGGTTTGCGTGTCGGCCATCGCATTTGATTTGGAAACGCTGAGGATAGTGGACCTGCGCTCCTACGAAGTCTTCCTTTCGGCGGGGAAATCTGCACCCATCCTTGACATCCCATCGGCCACGCCAACGCGCTCCAGGTAAGTCACCTTCACCACTATTACATGGGTCGGCTACGAGATAAATCGTCCTAATTTCTCGGAATTTCTCCAGCGTTGGGACAGTGGAATAATACCGAGACGAAGGCCCGTCGGGCAAGACGCGACTGGCAAAACGAGCTAACCCAAACCCAAAAGTTCCGAGTCACGGTGGCACTCGCCTGTATCTTCGCTGCATCGACCGCCAGGCACGACGATCGATTTCAGTGCTGTCGGACTGGGTCCTCAGCGGTCGTCATCGCACTCGTCGTCAGAGCGAGTCACCAACCATCAGCAGCCAAGTAAGCCGACCTAAGCCCACCAGCCCATCACCAGCAGCGGCCACGGCAAGGGCTAGGTGCTCCTCATCAGTCTATAAGACCCAGACGCTCGCCCTCAGCGGTCGATCCTATACGCCATCGTCTCGTCCGGAGTGAACAAGCCAGAGAGAGTGAGGGAAGTTGAGTACCATCGGGCGATATCGCCTTCTCCTTCCTTCAGCTCCACTAAAAAGGGTACTATCCCCAACGGCCTAAGCGATTAGCATCACGAGTGAAGCGAAGTTGAGTACCATCGGGCGATATCGCCTTCTCCTTCCTTCAGCTCCACTAAAAAGGGTACTATCCCCAACGGCCTAAGCGATTAGCATCACGAGTGAAGGGAAGTTGAGTACCATCGGGCGATATCGCCTTCTCCTTCCTTCAGCTCCATAAAAAGGGTACTATCCCCAACGGCCTAAGTGAATATCTTCATGAACCCCAGCTCCTGAGAGGTTAGTGCGATCCCCAAAGGCCTAAGAGACCTAGCACCAGCGCACCGCAGCTACACCCACCAGCAGATAATCAACAGTCGGGTTATTCTAAGTGTAGGTTAAGAAGTGTAAATTAGTGTCTAAGAGCTGATGTATTTAGTCCTTCAGACGGCCGCGCTAGCATCTCGGATTAAGTAGTGGTAGCGTTAAGTATCAATTAGTTGCGAACGTGTCTGAGTGTTAAGAAGTAAATAGAATTTAATCTTAGTTGCGGTGCAGCCTATCTGCCCTCTCATCCCTCGGTAGGGAGCAAAGCCTTTGTCCCCCTCTGGGAACCGTGTCGTGGCATCGTCAGTGCACTCCGTCGCGCGCGCAGGCTTGGGGCTCATCTAGACCCGAATGTGACTGACCTAGTTTAGGTAATATTTAGTAGCGTTCACACAATAAAAAGTTTCCTCAAGGAAGTCAGTAAGAATAAAGCAAAAGGCGTTTCTTGCATAACATCTAGTACCCTCAGATACTTACCTAGTGCAACCGCGAATCTCGATTCCATCGCGCGATTAACATAACCCAAAAGAGACATCGTCCGTCGACCGTCATCTCGACGACGGGTGATACACGCCATATATAATAATAAAATCCAGCTTTCACAGGTGCATCGAAGGGAATTCGTCAGTGTGCGCACATCGCCGAAGGATCTTCAGGGTAAGTCACTGTTAATTAATTACTTAAATTAAATACACATTATATTGCATATGGGGTGGTATACGGTAGCACACGTCACGTAGGGAATCTTGAGTACATCGGTCGTACCATCACGAGCAGCCCGTAGTAAGTCTCAATTCCTTTAATAGTGTCGCGATTTAGATTTCGTTCCGATTATATCGGATTATTACTATAATTCAAAACGTAAAAGCGTTCAATCGTGAAGGTTTTTATTCGGGTTCAACGACCGCGCTATGAAAAAGTATGCCAGTATAGTTACTCACCTATACCTATGGTATACCCGAGTCGGATATCCAGGCATATCAGAGGCTACTCCTGCAGTGTAAATACACTCCCGACAGTCTGGTTACGAAATCACGGTCCGCCTAACGGAAAGTACAACGCGAATCGAATCAAATCATAGGTTTAGTTATGATTAAGAGATTATAGTTGTAAGAAGGTACATATCTTGAACGCGAATCGAATCCAATCATAGGTTTAGGTAAGATTAAGAGTTTTAGTCGTACGATTGTTCACAACAGGAACGCGAATTGAAATCCATCCTAGTTCAAATTAAGATAGTTCAGCATAAGTTTCGCAAACAATTCCGACGCGTTTTCGGTTGAGCGTATAGATTTAAAGAACATTGCTTAAGTTTAAGATCCTAGATATAAGATTTACCCCCTGTTAGTATATAAGCATTTGTCGGATGTTATCCGACATTCTTTGGACTGTCGTCATAATAAATCCCCTGATGGGAAACGAACTTGAAGTCGTATTTTTGACCGGATTTATGGTCTTATATTTCCGACGTTGTGGCCCACTCTCATGAGTCGATAAGAACGGACGTAGGGGCGATGACGAGTTTCGGTAAGTGATGTTGTGGAGAAGGAACGTAGGGTCCGGAGGACCCTAGGGAAAGGGGCTTTAGCCCCTTTCCAATTTAGGGGCCATCGCAAACCGAGCGGCGCGGTGGCCATAGGAGCCCATGCTTAGGCATGGCGGGGTGGGCCAGCTCAAGGGCGGAGATCCTTTTTACCATCTCTTTCTCTCCCCCCCCCCCCCTAACCATACCATTGCGGGGAATCAGAGGAAAACTAAAGGGTCTGTGGGGACTCGCATCTTCGGGCCTCGAACTTCCATCTATAAGGTTTTTGCACCTTTATATCTTTTCTTGGTTCTCTTCCTTTTGTGGTTACGACCGCCGTCTACCTGAGCGGTCAAGGAAGACAATCTCAGTACCAGATCAATTCCAGGCATGTAAATAGTGGTAACCCCAGTCCGGAGCCAGCAGCAAGTTCCCACTCCCGCCGACGGGCTAGCGCGGGGAAGTTTAGGACCCATGCCTGGCTGCTGGTGGCTGGACACCCTCGTTCATCCAGCTCCTCGGAGGTGCTCCGGAGTCCTGTTACCGGCGCTCTCCGAGGCAGTCCGATTGGGTTGACGGGGGACACTCGTACAAGTGACGTGCGATCGGGAGCAGGGCAGTTCAATCTGTCATGTTCTTGAGGGGTGGTGGCATTCACTCTCGAGCTGCTCTGACTTTCGTCTCGGGGTCGAGGCGAAGTTGACGTTTAAGTTCCTGCACGAACCCACCAGTACGGGTGTTACGTTACAACTTGGTGAAAATTACAGTCAAAGAAGAAAATTTGACAACAACAGAAAAATTTCAGTTCGTTTAAAGAGGCGTATTTTACACGAAGTTCGACGGCATAATGTCACATCCACTGATATTCAAAGGGAATTTGCTCTTCTTATCACAGCGAGGAAGGTACGCAAACTTTACATGAAGACAGAAACCTAAAGTACCGTAAACGTGTCAAACAACTTCCGCTTACTCAAGCTCATAAAGATGCGAAGCTGGAGTTTGCGAGAACTCACATAACCTGGATAGAAGAATGGAACAATGTTATATTCAGTGACGAAAAAAAATTTAATCTCGACAGCCCCGATGGTTTTTCAAATTGTTGGCATGATCTGCGAACACCTCAGCAGGTCAAAATAAGCAGACATAGCGGAGGAGGTTCGGTTATGATTTGGGCGGCATTTTGCTCTGCGGGAACATCACAAATCGCGTGGTTTCCAAGAAATTTTAACGCTTCTTTGTAAATCGATGTGCTAGATCTCAATGTAGTGAGCATGTCCGAAGAGTTTCTTTTTGAAAATTTAATTTTCCAACAGGATAACGCGCCCGTTCACAACGCAAGGCCCGTTAAGGAATGGTTTTCACAAAACAATATCGAGGTAATGAAGTGGCCGGCTCGAAGTCCAGACCTTAACCCAATCGAAAATTTGTGGGGGATTCTTGAACGTAACGTTTACTCACATGGCAGACAGTTCCACCACGTCAATCAGGTTAAAGAAGCTATCCGCGAGGCTCGGTCGTCAATCAGCCCTGATGTGCTTAAAAGCCTTACAATGTCTATGTCAAATCGACTTTCAGATGTTCTCCAAAATAGAGGAGGCGCCACTCGTTATTAAGAATTTTTTTTTTCGAAAAAATTCCATCATTTTTTTAAAAAGAACCGGAAAACCTTCATGTGTTCATAATCGAATTTCCTATAGTTTTCATTGCTTTCTTCTGTTTTCTTATACCTTTATTTTGGAAGTCAAATTTTATGTAACAATTTGTTATTTATCATTTATCATTTATTATAACGCTTTTATGTACATTTAAAATTTTCAATAAATATTTTTAATTTCTTAGTAAACAAATTTTTTGTTGATGTTCATAATCGAATTTCCACTACTGTATTTGTTTAATGCCTTATAGACCACCTGTCTGCTTGTTCACATTTTTTTTTCCAAATTGATAAATTGTCTGATAAACCTTACAAGACGATACCTCCCCTAAAATGTCACATCACATCGAATGTCCGCACTGATTTATGCCCTCAAGTTCAAAAGCAGAGAAATTACTAAAATTAATAACGATTATCGATAAAAGAGAGGCAAGTGTGATCAAGGGAACACCAGTTACGCTATCAAACACAAGAATGGTGTGAAAATTATTGTAACAATAAAAATAAGAAATTCCAACAGGTAGGCGAAACCTGCACGCCCCTATCTGGTAAGCGTCCTTTTATTTAGATTGCTTTCTGTAGTTTATGAGCCTTCAGAAAGCAAAAAACATACAAGCGGTCCATTGTCTCGATTATGACCAGGAATCCGTATCAGACACTGCAGACACCAAGACCAAAAACCCCGTGAATGCTTTATTGGCCACAGTTAATGAATGAATGAGCAGCTCTGAATAGATCTTGGCAACTGAACTGAACTGAGTGAGTAGATATACATTTGCTGGACATGATGGTGAGAAAAACAAACAAAATTTTTTTTTTTGATGGTAAGAAGTCATTGATGACAATGGAGAAGATGATGAGAAGGGAAGGAACAAACATTTCATATTGGAACAATGAACAGGTAGAAGTTACTGCTGGGTGAAAGGACACTGTTTTCTTGGACAGTGTTTGGGAATTTTCTTATTTAGATTTGTAGACATGCTGGCGACTATTGCATTTGTAAGGATAGAACTCTTAGTGGAGGCCAGCGCAATCCTTTTCTTTTGACAAATGATGGTAAGCAAATTTTATAATCGCAAGTAATTATTTCGCACCTGCTGTGCAGAGGTGGATATGAGTTGATTTTACATCTTTTTGACTCTTAATTAGTTATCCTTTGTCGGTAGATCTTTTAAAAACCTAAGGGGGTTAGCCTTAAGGCTTTAGAAATAGATAGAATTATAGGTTATACGTTATTCGATAAACAGGTAGACGTTGCATATAGAAGTAATTGACATCAAAAACCGGACAAAAGTAAATTTCGCAAAGTGACTTGTATCGGAAAACTGCTAATTTTTTAAGGTACATGATTAGAACGTAGACATAGAGTCGCGTCTATTTTGTTCCCCTGCACTAGTCGTTTGCAACGGTCTCGTTCGGCGTACACCGTACATCTGTTATTTGTGTTTGTTTGCGAGACAATCATTTAAACGTGTTTGTAAGTTTACTCGAAATATCTCACAGTTATTTTATATGAACATGACTGAGGCAGGTATGTACAACTTATTTCTAGAGTCCTACCGAACATACAACTTCCGCAACATTCGACTAAATATTTCCACCAAAGGCCGAAGACTCAGCCGAAGCCGAATAAGTGTTAACCATTTTTGGGAAAAATAATAGGCGTTTTTCTTTTTTAGCTCCGAGCGGAGCACTGAGCTGTCAAAAAAAGAACTGTGTTACTTTTTTAGCTCGGAGCGCTCTGAGCACAAAATGTGTATTTCTTTTTATCTCTGAGCTAGCTCAGGGCTCGCTCGATGAGCTCGATTAAAAATGACCGAGCACATAGAGCGAAAAGCTGAGCGCAGCTGACTTCATTCATTATTTGTGCTTTTTCCATAGTTTATTTACTAGAAATTATAATTTAAATGGAACAATCCTTGACAAACACCAATTTCAGAAGCAATCCTGACTATTTTGAAAATTAATAGAAAAAAAATTATCTAATGACAGTTCAGTGCCCAATTCTGTTTCTTAATTAGCTCGGAGCGCTCAGGTTATGTTCAGCTCGGAGCGAGCTCTGATCGCTCGGGCCCCGCTCTGTTCCCCGCTCGGGGCTAAAAAAGAAAAACGCCTAATATTATCACACTACTACTTACTTAACGGGATCCCGACCCGTGAAAAGTCTCTGCCTGTGACACTGCAGCATTCCATCCTCTGCGATCCCGGACACGCTGCTTCCAGTTCTCCAGAACAAGCGCTCTTACATCCGCGATGACTTGGTCTTTAAAACGGAGGTTCGGTCTTCCTTGCCTCCTCGAAAAAGGGGGCTGCGAGTTGAAGATCCTCTTGGCTGGCGCATTATTGTTCATTCGCTAAATGTGGCCGAGCCAATGTAGTCGATGCGTTTTAGCTTATTGGACTACATCCACATCTTGGTGCAGCTAATAGTGTTCGCGTCCAGCACTCGGCACCATAACGCGGGACTGGTACGATTACGGTTCGATAGAGAATGCATTTTGTCCTTCGAGTGAGTACTTTCGAATCAATTTGTTTCGCTGAACCGAAGTAGCAGCGGTTTTCTAACGTCATTCTCCGGCGGATCTTCACTAAAGTGTCACTCGTGGAGTTGATGTTAACTCCTAGGTAGAAGAACTCCTTAACTACCTCGAAGTAATTGCTATCAATAGTGACGTTTTGTCCTAGGCGGTAGACAGATGTTTGTTTGTTTGTTGATAGCATGTACTTGGTCTTGTCCTCATTTACTTCATGTCCAACCAATTTTGCCTGTTCTTCAATCGCCGTGAAAGCCTCTAACACGGCACCCTGGGAACGCCCGATGATTTTGATATCGTTCGCATACTCCAGTAGCTTTCTTGCCTTCCGTATCGGCACCTGCCTTTCGTACTATTTTTTTTTCAGAGATTGAAGAAGTCACATGATAGCGCATGTCCTTGCCGAAATCCGGTACAAGTTTGGAATAATTCGGAAGAGCTGCTTCAAAACTGCACATAACACCGCTGGTTTGAAGTACCTACATAACAGAATCAATTTTGACGGGATCTCGTGTTTGGCCATCGCCACGTAGAGCTCCTGACGATGAACGCTATAATATGCGACTTCAAAGTCAATCAAAAGGTGGTCGGTCTCGACTTGAAATTCATTGGTCTTTTCCAGGATTTGCCTTATTGTGCCACACTGGAACGCACCGATTAGTGTGTTAAAGAACGTCTTCGGACGATCACACGGTATGTTGGATAGGATCTTATATGCGACATTTAGCAGGGATATACCTCGATAGATCGCCTTTTTTGAAGATGGGGCTTTCTTCCACCCAATCTTGGTTGATGATTTGGTGCATACGCCCTACCAAATTTTCACATCCGTATTTGAATAGCTCCGCTGGTAAGCCATCAAAGCCGGCGGCCGTATTGTTCTTTAGCTTTCTTATAGCTAAGCTTCTTTACTGGGTGGCGCAATCTGTTCTTCATTGACAGGACGTGGGTTCTCTTGTTGCCCTATCACTCTCTATGCATGATGCCAATTTAACACCTGTTGGAAATGCTGCTAAAAAAAATCTTCTACTCCCTGCGCTTCGTTGACTAGGTTTCCGTCGCTGTTTCGAAGAGCCTGCGTTATGGTCTTATAGCCAGCAACCAGTCGATTCGCTTTCTTTTAATATTATCATACACACACACCGTATTTTGGAGTAGATTTCGACCAAGTCATTTCATGTTTGTTTTGTTTCTGTAGGAGGTAGAAGTAAAATTGCAAGCTGTTGTATTTCTTTTTGTCTTTTTGATTTTACTCGAAACATTTTGCATTTGCAGTTTTTCGCAGGCAGTCAAACGTACCTATAGATTCCATGAGATTTCGCTTCGGTTTCGGACTTAAAGTTCGCCTTCGGTCGGGCTCTATTTGTTTCACTAATTTAAATACTAATACATCGTAATTTTATAGAAAAAATCTGTATTCGTAAAAACGATTATAGTAACGGTAATGCAGTTGCAATCTACATACTGTTTTCTTTGAAGTTTTGTTAAACAGTGACAGCTGTATTAATTAAAAAATATTTAATTTGCCTCCAATCCATAAATAGACTAAAATGGGGATTAAAAGTTAATTTACGGCTCATTAATAAAAAATAATGTCCATGCATTAGCTAATTGTTGATAGGTACCTAATAAATGGTATGGGAATCGGAAATTGTTAAGTAATAAATTGTCAGTTATTGGATTAAATCATGTCCAACATACAATTTGCTGCAAAGATTAACTGCCAGTTGTCAAAAATGCTGTCAGTTATATTTCAACTTAATTACTCATTAATTCACGAACTTCGGTGAATTAATTGATTACATGTTTATTAAAATCCATGATTAATATTTCTCATTTGAAATACAGACTTTGCATCAGGCTCCTGAAGAGAAAGTAGTCTCAAATTCAATCAAAGTGCATCAGGAGTTAGAAGAAATTATCGGCTGCTGATAAAAGACATGCTATCCATGAATTCCGACAAACCGGCATGAACAGGGGCGCAAAGATTTTCAAAATAGCCGGTCAGTGAATGAGAAACGTCCAGGACATCCGTTCGCCAAAGTTCATCAACAGTGCTCAAGGGCTGTTTCTTATGGATGAAGAAACCATACTACACGTAGCAACATTATTGTGAAAGGCCTTTAATTTTCTCGGATATATTTTCCAAGAGCCGTTACTAACAATGGAGAAGTGCACGACATTACTGTCGAAGAAGTTAGGAAATCGGTCAGACTCCAAAAAACTAAAAGAAAAAGGGCCGGACGAGATACCCTCTGAGTTCTGGAAAAATATCTGAGACAACGGGCCCAAATTACTCATGATTCTCATTCTCACCCCTGAACTGATGAGAGGCGATCCAATGAGCTTGATATTTGTGACAGTCGTTGATGATCTGCTTGAAGGAAAAGTGACGGACTCCAAAAAGCATCAGTTATTCATTGCTGACGATGGAGCCACCATTAGCAAGAATCAAATGACGCTGCAACGGGCACTTGATGTATGGGTCGAAGCTTTTGAGTGCAATGGGTATCGTATTAGTCCGAAAAACAGAATACTTGTGCCGCCCGTTCTCTGATCCATTCCGACCTATTCCAGATATTTATATGAATGAAGGAGTGATTCCCAAGTATGAAAAGTTCAAATATCTGGGATCTATGATGAAAAGCGAAGCAAGCTGTAATGATGACATTAAGCATGGCGTAGGCGTAGGATGCATGAATTGGCGGGAAAACTGAGGACTCAGTCTGTGACCGAAAAATGCCCTCTAAGCGGAAAGGAATGCTCTTTTTTTTTTTTTTTTTTTATAATTCGCTTACGCTAAAGGGGCTTTGTTGTTTCTGTATATGTACAGTACCCTTATAGTGTTAAACACAGCGCATGCATTTTTTGTTGTAGTAAGCTGCAACATAGCAATGTAGTATTTTATTGCATGCTACTTACTATTCGAAAGAGTAGGAGGAAAGGAAAGAAGTTTATGGTGCTTAGTTTTTTTTTTCTCCACGGGTGGCGCCTAAATAGGGAGATCTCTATTTATGTAAATTCAAATAAAAATCATGGCCCTGGCCGGGATTCGAACGCACGACCTGCCAATCAGTTAGTGAATACACTACCATCGCACCAATGCCACCCGCTCTACACCGCAGTTATGCGCCCGGCGCTCGCAAATGAACGGCAGCTGAGATGATTCGCATGACAGTAGGAGTAAAAATCAAATAAGAAGTTCCAAGTTCCAACATCCGAGGAAGCCTTGACGTCAAAGAACCAATCTAAAAAAAAGGAGGGTGACCGGCTCACTTGGTACTGTCAAGTTCAAGCGAGAGATCCTACGAACCCTGTCAAAAAGGTAATATCAATCAACGATTTCATACAAACGCAAAAGTGGGCAGGCCTAAAAACTTCTAGATCACACAAATGCAGCAACACCAGCATCTGATTGGCCTCAGGACGAAGTGATTTAAAATCGGGAGGCCTGTCGTAATTTTCTGAGGTCGAACCGAGGATTTCATTCATTTATTTCATTGATTCATATAATTAACCCCTAATTTGCATTTATGAATACGGCTGTGAGAGTTCTGTTGTACTTCTGTGGGAGTCCCCACATAGCGATTGTGAGGTTATACGCATATTTTAGCCTGAAGAAAGGAAAAATAGCGAATCCGATGAAGAATCCTTAGCCGAAGAAGAATCTTGGGCTAAATCCCTCTTTGATTAACTTTGAAAAAAAAACAATAGTTAAATAATGATAAATAAATAAGAAAAAATATATATTCCTTAAAAGAAGACGAAATTTCTTAAAAATGGGATTTATTATAGTTTCAAATGAAAATTGGGTCTTCACAAAAAAAAGTGTATCCGGTTTTTCCATGCAAATACCCCTATGTGCGTTGTGCAGATGCTTAAGAACTGGGACTGGGTACGTACTTTAAAGTTTAAAAGACGATCAGTTAATGACAGGTAGGTAAGCGCCGAATCAATTTGAGTCACTCTATACATTTCTTTTAACTGCAATTGCCAAAGAATTCTTGTCTTCTCTTTGATAAACTGATAAAGAGATAAGTTATCGAATACTTGAAGTGATGAAGTATTAACTGTAAATGTAAAGTATACGCATCACTTAGTTAATGCGATTGTGTTTAATGTGTTAAAACAAAACAATCAATTTATTCCTTTATTATGGCTAATACACGGTGGACTATGTTTTTTATTACTTTTATTGTATCCTGCGTATCGTTTGCGTTATACACTGTCAGTATTTCTACAACCAATTGGGTATTATATGAAGCACATTGCTTGTAATTAAAGAAAAAAAAATATCTGAAAAATGTTTGCAGGTTGAAGCTGTGGCAAACTTTAAAGATCTGAACTCTGACGAGGTGGTGAACTATGGTCTGTTTTCTGGATCGGCGACTAGACAAGTTCTGTCTGCACGAATGAAATATCATTTAACAGGTCAGTTACCTACATTTTATATTATTTTTGTCTATGGTTTATGTATCTAATTGATACCTACATACTGCACGCATAAGATACGAGAATGAGTATATTTGTCTACCATTATACTGCTATGAAACTTTGAGACAACTACTTACGGCACTTACGATAAGTACAAAATGGAATTCAATTTAAAAACAACCCTGTTAAATTGAGGAAGTCAATAATCTCATTCAATCTAATGTCTGAGAGGTCATTAACGAACGGTTCGCTTAGTTCACGATATCAACATTTGGCGAATGCCAGCCATCCCGAAAAGCACATGTGAAAACAATGCAGTGCAAAACTAAAGCGGCATGGAAAGAGTATAGAGCCAGCGAACAGAAGGTGGACAAGATGCTGCCAAGAAATAGGAGGCCGTCCGCAGTTTCTCAACTCAATGAAATCGAAGGGGCTCGCGATCGAGACCACATTCAGAGGCTCTACAAGAAAACGAAGTTACTGGCTGTGTAGCTTTTTAAGGCCGGAAACTAATAAGCAGGGTATACTAAATGTGTCTAAGCAGTATTTCCGGCAGCTGCTTAATTGGCATCATCTAGAGGGAGTAGTGAGGAAATAATAAAACCCACGTCCAGTCAATAAAGAACCGATTCCAAAGTGTCGCATTTAATATCTTATCCAACTTACTGTGTGAACTTCTCAAGCCGTTCCGCAACACACTAATCGTGACGTAGATACTTGCGTTGCTTCCGGCCCAGAAGATCGACAATAGACTAAATCTTTACACTGAGGCAAATCCTCGAAAAGACCGCAGACGAATTTCAACACCTTTTGAACTCGGACGTGACTTGGCACAACCACTTATCTAATATGGTAAAGTCGGCTTCCGTGAAATTGAGTAACCTATTCAGAGCAAAGAGCTCCTTTACTCCAAAGCAACTCCTTAACTTTTATATAGCTCGCCTTACCAGGAAATGAGTAGGTATTGCCTTTACAATTGGAGTTTAGCTTCCAAACATTCTCTAAAATGTAATTGGTCTCTTCTTTTTCCTTAATGGTGAGACTATGCTCAGGATTAAAGTTATTACTGCATTCCTAATGCTCCGCCTGTGGAGTTCGCCGGCATGCTTCCCGATTTTGAATCACTTCGTTGCTGAGGCCAATCAAATGCTTGTGCTGCTGAATTTGTGTGATCTATTGATATTGCCTTTTTAACGGGGTTCGTAGGCTCTTCATTACACATGACAACACCAACTGAGCCGGCCACGCTTTTGTACGCTGTCCAACATTGCGAACCGTATGTGAACGCCGGGCGCAGAACTGTGGTGTAGAGCCTTCCTTTCAGCTTAGGGGGCATTTTTCGATCACAGAAGATGGCCGAGTTTTCCGCCGCTTCATCCAACCTGCGCTTACGCGATGCTTAATGTCGTCATCACAGCTTGCTTCGCTATTGTTCATGGATCACAGATATTTGAACTTTTAGCACTCTTCCATTTATATAAATGTTTGGAATAGGTCGTAGTGGATCAGAGAACGGGCAGCACAAGTATTCTGTTTTTTCGGACTCATACGATACTCATTCCACTCAAAAGCTTCCACCCATACATACATCAAGGGCTCGCTGCAGACACGTTTGATCGTCGATAATGATGGCTCCATCATCAGCAAAGAATAACTGATGCACTTTGGAATCCGTCACTTTTCTTTCAAGCAGATAATCAAGGGACTTAAGACGCTTCCATGGTGTAAACCGACTTCAATTGCGAACTCTTCGGTGACTCCAGCGGGGCATCTTACTCGTGTCTTGACTCTCTCAAACATATCCATGATCATCTGTACGTAGGTTTCTGGTACTCCTCGTTGTCTTATCGCCACCCATAACATATACGAATCCTTTAAGGAATCACGATGTTTTTCCATCATGATTCTTATACTTTTGATTGCATCCGTGGTTAATTTACCTGCGACAAACCCGCACTGGTTGTTAGATAGTCGTATTATTTTCCGCATTCGGCTATCTAATTCCCGCTCCACGAACTTCATAGTGTGTGACATCAGCTTGATGGAATGGTAATTATCTCTCGTATCGCCTTTTCCTTTGGTACAAAGGAAGAAGAAAACTTTTCCTCCACTGGTTAGGAGTCTTTGACCGCCTTCCTTACTTCTTCGACAGTAATGCTGGGTTTTTCTTCATTGTTTGGAACGGCTCTTGGAATAAATATCCGAGGAAATTGTTCATTTAGAACTCTAATACTGTAAAATGTAATTCGTCTTATTCTCTAATTGTTGACTCAGCACACTGAAAGCGCATTTGGGGCGCCAGCTTAGAATAGAATTTAAATAAAAAAACATCTTCAGGTTTTTCCATCTCATGGCAAAGTCTGTCAAAGATACAAAATTATCAATTGTTATGAGAAACTCCTCAAATAGACCAGTCGCGTCTGGCACGGACTTGGCTGCGTTAAAAACGCATCCGCTTTTCTTTTTTTGTCGGCTTCCTTCGGGTTTGTTGCCTGGGCTCATAAGGACAATACATATATACTTTCCAAGGGACCGAAATGGTTAGCTTTGAGACATTCAATATAATTTGGTGTAACAAACTCAATAGACTCATATCGATGGAGTACATTATCAAGTCGGGATATCTATCGGTTGGCATATCTGTTTTTGACCAGACAAATCACTTCAGTCGGGTAATCTAGGATTCAGTTCCGTTTAACATGCGCTAATATAACTGCATAAATGCTCAGACTTGTGAATTGAATTTGTATCAATTAAATTTCTTAACCCTCAATCCAACATTTATTCAGCATTTTGTGACGAATGTTTATTTTAATAATTTTCCCTGACTTCTATTTTCAGTTGTTTGCGACTATTCGAAAAATGCTTGTGTGTACAGTTGTCAAGATGACACTGAAACAAGGAAAGCTGACCTTAATAACATATTAAACGGTGAAGACTTGAAATCATGTCCTTCACATCCGCAGCCGAGAAAAGAGCGATCGGCTACAAATTTAACAGGCAATAATTTGTAGAAAATTCCACTTTAATATTGTTTGAACTGTTTTTTTTATTTTAGCACGTGATGGAGAAATTGTTCAAGACCTTAGCAACAAATACATTCCCGCCGGATACTGGCTATGTACAGTGCTGTTTCTATCGACTGCAATATTATTCACAGCTACATCAAGTGTTTTGTCAATAATCAACATGGTATATAGTCCAGTTCAACAAATTTTTAACATATTTGGTTTGTACATCTGGAATGGTATCGCCGCTGGATCGTCCCTATTGTCTTTAATAGTGTGGGGCGCTCTTTTCAATGAACACCTTACCGATAACATTGCGACTACGGACACACTTAATTCTAAAGTAACTTTTATCTCAAAGGAAAGCGCATCAATCGGCTTTTCCTATTACACAATGTTAGTAGCTTTTATTTTTAACTTGGTCAACATTGGTTTCCTGATGTTGCGAATTTATTTAGCCGATCGTCACGCTAAGCCACCGACTATTACGATCGACAAGGATGATGCACCTATAGAATTTTATTAAAACAAGTTTTATTTCTGCGTTAAGCTAACGACTTTGGGCTATTTAAATGTATCTTATTTCATTCATTAAGGTTTTATACATTATGTACGCGACACAAGACTTATCTGATTTACTTCATATTTGTCGAAACGGTCTGTCTTGATTTTTGCATTAAAACCACTTTTTCAGATAAAACATTAGTTATAATTCAAAACATTATATTCGAGTAATTTCACTTATAAAAAATATATTATTTATATTCGAGTATTTGTTGCTTAATTTCATTTCATTTCGAGTTCACTTAAATTTATGGCTGACTTGAAATCTTAAATAAAAAAAATTATAGTCGCGTATCTGGGACTCAAGTAAAAAAATACGGAAATATGTAATACGAAGGCAATGCGTAGGCAGTATTCAATAGAGCATGATAGCACTTTGATTTTTCTCCTCCGAAGGCGGTTCTAATCGATGACCTTCTCTGTGCTCCCGTCGCTTGGCGTATATCAGTATGACAATGTTGATTAGGACAACAAGTATCGATATGATTAGAAGGTAAAAACTGAAGCCAAACCTTGCCCTGCCTTTACTTGACCAGTAGGCTTCATGATCTTCGGCTGCAAGTATATTGTGCGTAAGGTACTGATAAAACTGTACCAGCCAACAAACAAACGCAAAGATTTGTGCTGACGCTGACGATATATTTGAAGCAAATAACAAGGCCATTGTTCCAGATTTTTTGGATGCTGATGCCGCCTTTAACACGGAAGCTATTGCAGCAATTGCACAGCTTAGAAGTCCCAGTCCCGTGCCCAATGCTGTTAACAGCCACAGCCAGAAACTCATAACATTTGGTTCGCTTGTGATAAATGTGTAAACTGAAAATAGAAATTGATTAAATGTTGACATGCTTAAAATATAATAACATTACCATTCACGTTGACATATCGCATTCCATAACCAACGTTTAAGTACTTATTTCCAGAAAAGAGACCATAATTCACCTCTCCCGTGGAGTCCTTAAAAGGTTCATTAAATTAATTTGAATGTAAATTGGATACGCTGGATTAAGTAGTTAAAGAGTTGTTTTTAGTTGTATTAACAAAATATAATAATTCAAATACAATGAATGAATTTATTTGAAGATTGTGTTAGAAGTCAGCTCTGTCTCTTTCTTGTTTTGACAGTTCAAAATACAAGTATCAAATATAGAATGAGAATTAAAGAAATGGAGTGTAAGGACACGTTTTATAATTACCACAACTTGGCGACGAGGGCGATGTAAGCAGTAAAAGAAATTACATAATTTTTGTTATACATTTTTACAGGGTGTCCCAGTTAGGCAGTATATTAAGGGGGATTCCTGAAGTTCCACCAAGCAAACGGGGGGGGGGGGGGCTATTCTCATTCCATTTCAAGTTATAGCCCATCAATGTGGGTAACCTCTAATTTGGCAGTTATAACGTTTAAAGTGGTTACACTTCTACAAAAATGGTTTTGTACATTTTGGAAAGACAATTTAGTAGCGCATACAAGTCTTAAACAGTTTGGGTACATCTGTGAAGTTACAAACAAGCTATGGCTCCTTTTTTTATAATTTGCTTACGCTAAAAGGGCTTTGTTTATTCTGTATATGTACAGTAACCTTATAGTGTTAAACACAGCGCATGCTGTGAAGTTGTAGTAAAAGCGTTGTTTCCATACAAAAATGGTCAAAAAGAAGTGTACCTAATGAATTACTCTTAAAATCCCTTATATTTTTTTTGTGGGCCTGAAAAGTATCTTTTTGAACAGTTTAGCAATTGTTTGAAATGTCTTCCTTCCATTTGAATACACTTTCGGGCGCGTTTAAGCATTTCGGATGGCAGATTAACGAACAGCAAACTTCTTCTCATATCTCCTAAAACGGCACTAATTTTTTCTTGGGGCTCTTCCAGACTCGACATTTCTCTAAAATAAACTTTTTCTTTCACAGCACCCCAGAGAGAAGATTCATGGATTTTAGGACAGGAGATCTGGGTGACCAAGCGTTGGGGCCAAGTCGACCAATCCGCCGTTCGTTAAGAGTATGAACATCGCCCTTCTCTGACTTCCATAAGCGATGCAAGAAATATTTCACCTGTTCTGATCTGGTTACAATTTAGAGGGCGTTTATCCGCCCAAAGTTTGAGTACAACGCTAATATCTGGTCCGGTGCACCGATTACATATTTGAAGGTACTCGACAGAATTCAAAAACGAGCGATAAAACTCATTGGTGATCGAGACATCGCGAAATCACTTGACTCTCTTAGTCACCTTCGCAATGTCTCCTGCCTTTCGTTGTTCTATCGGTATTTCCACCATAAGTGCTCAAACGAAATAAGTAGTTGTATTACTTTCTTAGAACGATTCAATCGCAATACCCGCCATGCTAGGAACGCACATCAGTTCACCCTTAAGCCTGTATTCGGACGTACAGTGAAATACAAAGAAACGTTCCTTAGCCGTACCATACGAATGTGGAATGCTCTACTATGCTCCATCTTTCCTTCGCATTACAATTTACAAACATTTAAAACAAACGTGTTTTGGCATCTCTTCTCTCTCTCATGTCAACATCAATTATGATACAGTCAGAAACTGTCAATGCTTAAAGCAGTACGCAGACGGAATCGAGTAAGACTGTGCTAGCCGATGAGCTAGCAAGAAAGGGAGGGGAACTGGAAAATAGTGAAAGTGTGAACATTAAACCACACCTTGGCGATATTAAGGGAATAATTAATGAGAACATCTTAAAAATGGCTGACCTTAGATGGCAAAATTTAGAGGGACATAGGTTGTCTAGAGCACTTTGGCCTCATTTGGACAAGAAAAGATCTAAGGAAATTCTCAAATTGAGCAGGGAACAGCTTAGAACAGTAGTTGGGATTATGGCGGGGCACTGTCTCCTAAGGAAGCATGTCAGGCGGCTTAGATTGGTAGATGTTAATATATGCCGGTTCTGTGGTGATCTACAAGCCGAGGAAGACATAACGCATATATTAACCTAACGTAACCTAAGCGTCATTTAATTTTATTTCGTGCAGCTGACCCGATATCAACAAGGCGCTGATACGTATCAGCGAATAGCGTAGGTGTTCTACGATTTGGGTATCGGCGTTGGTACTCCAATCCTGCCAATGAAGCGTTTCCATTGCAGAACATGTATACCAGCACTATTTCCGCGTCCTGTCGGGTTGGTTACCCACCAGGCGCGTCCCCAGGTGGTGGATAGGGGGACCTCGGTACGATACGTTCGTGATCCGAGGTTTTAGAGTCATAGCGGCGTTTTATACACCGTCAAAGCTCTATCGCGAACCAAACCAAAAAACAAGTATGCAGGAACAACTTAATGATTCAAATACTCCAGGTGGTACTCGCATGGGCGAAAATCCACCCGCGGTCTTTTCGACCACGGTCGGGGCACGGATTCTGGAGGCCCCAACCGACATACATATACCCCCCGCCTGTACAGGCGTTGACCTTCGAGTTGCGAAAAGGTTTGCTTCCGAAGATTCCTGCAGCTCTATCTCCGACACGTTCGGTAGACTGGGCTGGAAACATGAAGAAAGTGGCGGAGAGGTTCAACCTGATACGCTTAATCTTCAGACCAATAGACAGACAGCCGATAGGTGTGATGCTGCCGACGAGGCCTGCGAAACCGAACAGGTGAAAGGGGCCACAGAGGCGGCGTCCACTGGTCAGCGTCCATCTAAGAGCCAGCGAAAGAGGAAAAGGAGAAAGGCGGCTATCGTGCGGCGCGAAGAAACTGCACCGCCAGTTGAAGGCGCAAGCGCTGAGAACTGCCCTTCCCCGGCGGCGACGGAAAAGAGATGCAGGTCGGCAGAGGTTACCCCAACCGAAACCAGCCAGCTGACTGAAACCAACGCTGCCTCCCCTTCCAATAGCTCGAACAGGAACAAACGGAGGAAGAAGACCTCAAGCACTCCTGTCGGTGGAACTGCGCGCGCTCCTTCTGCGTGCCCTTCCACTAGTATGACTGATGTATTTCCAATGATTGGATTTACTCAGATTAACCTTCAACACTCCAAGGCTGCTACTGCACTCATCAGTAAGAAGCTTTCTGTGTTGAATACAAAAGCCCACATAATATCCATACAGGAGCCATGGGTGTGGAAAAATCGCATCTGTGGCCTTGGAGGTGTCCGTGGCACTACGATACTCTGTGACGAGCGGTCCGAGAGACCAAGGGCTTGTCTTGCTGTGTCGAACCTTTTCTCAGCGACTAAGCTTGGACAATTTTGTGGCCAAGATTTGGTTGCTGCAGCCATTAGCTACGAAACGAATGGAAATTGGAAGACCTTCATCGTGGCGTCAGCTTATCTCCCCTATGATTCGGTAGTGCCTCCACCACCGAGGGCAATTGCTGAACTCATTGACTATTGCGACACCAGGAAGATGGGCCTAGTTATATGCTGTGATGCCAATGCTCAAAACACTGTTTGGGGCAGCAGCAAATGCAACATGCGAGGAAACCATCTCCTGGATTTCATTCTATCATCTGATCTTACTATCAACAATGTTGGCTCGCAACCAACTTTTGTGACGTCAAGAAGACAGGAAGTGATCGATCTAACTTTATCAAATAGATACTTTAAGGCGGTTACTAACTGGAGGGTCTCTTCGGAGGTGTCCCTCTCAGACCATAGATATATCGAATTCCAAATCGAATGCGAAGCCATAACTTTGCAGGAGAGGAGGAATCCGAGAAAAACCAACTGGATACGCTTCAGGGAGGAATTAGGGAAAACTCTCAAAACTCCAACCAAACTCAGGACAAGACAAAAGGTAGAGGAAGCTGTTCAAGACCCTGAATAGTGCCATTACTAGCTGTTTTGAACTGACATGCCCAGTAAGCAAACCCCCTGGCAGAACACCGGTTCCCTGGTGGAGCTCGGAACTGCAAAGAATTCGTAGAGAAGCTAGAAAGCTTCTAAATAGGTCACTCAAGACTGATTTGGAGACAGACTGGAATCTCTACCGATCGAAGCAGAAGGAATATAAGAGGCTAATTCGGGTATCGAAAAGTGCTTCTTATAAGAATTTCTGCGAAAAGATTGAAAAGCTGGGTGAAACTAGTAGGTTGGTTAAAGTTCTGAAAAAGGGCAAACCAGCCAAACTGGACTCACTTAGAAAACTTGATGGCACCTTCACTGAGACGAAAGCGGAAACTCTTAGTTATCTGCTGGAGTCTCACTTTCCGGGTAACCAGATTACAATTGGTTCACAACCAGCCCCGATTACCGAGACTATGAGTGAGCCAAGACAAACAACTCGGCGTAGCTGGTATATTGCGAAGGCCGTGGTGACGGACGAGGCCATTAAATACGCATTTGCGTCTTTTGACGGCTTCAAGTCGCCTGGTACGGACGGAATATACCCAGCCATGCTGCAACAATGTACAAACCAGCTGCTACCGACTATGAAGAAAATCTTCACCGCTGTCCTAGCACTGGCATACATTCCAACACCCTGGCGTACAGTTAGAGTGGCATTCATACCAAAAATTGGCAGAAGTGACTACTCGCTCGCCAAGAGCTTCAGACCAATCAGTCTGACTTCTTTCTTGCTGAAAAGCTTGGAAAGGCTGGTCGAGCTTCACGTGCGCAAAGGTGCTTTGCGATTGCACCCACTATCTCCGATGCAACATGCCTATCAACGCGGAAAATCCTGCGAGACTGCGCTCCAAAATCTAGTTGGTAGAATTGAAGGCGCGCTTGACAGAAAAGAATACGCGATGGGCATTTTCATCGATATTGAGGGTGCTTTTGACAATGCGACTTTTGATAGCATGTGCAGCTCCGCCAGACAACACGGAGTAGACGAACCATTGGTGTTGTGGATTAAAGCAATGCTAATGAATAGAACGTTGGTTGCGGATGCGGATTGTGGCCGCTATGTTATGGCGGGGGTAAACAGAGGCTGCCCGCAAGGCGGCGTCATGTCTCCACTGCTGTGGTGTATGCTGGTCGACTCTCTGTTGAACGCACTCAACAGTTCTAATATTTACGCTCAGGCGTACGCGGATGATGTTGCCGTGCTTTCTGTTGGATCATACCTAGCGACTGTATGCGCCAAGGCGCAGGCGGCCCTTGACGTGATCGACGAATGGTGCACTAGGAATGGGCTCTCGGTCAATCCTCTTAAAACTGAGGTTGTTCTCTTTACGAGAAGGAGGAAGCTGGTCGGGTTGACTCAGCCAGTGCTAAAAGGCGTCACAATCCAACTCTCCAATGAAGCAAAGTATCTGGGAGTCATCCTGGATAGCAAACTTCTTTGGTCCAAACATGTTGAGCTGAAGACTGCCAAGGCGCTGTCTATTTTCTGGCAGTGCAAAGGCATTTTCGGCAAGACATGGGGCTTATCACCGAAAAGAGTCCTATGGATTTATACGGCTATGATAAGACCATTTATAGCATACGCATCGGTTGTTTGGTGGAATAAGCTTTCACGTAAATACGTCACTGCTGCTTTTGCCAAACTCCAAAGGCAGGTATGTCTCGGCTGCACGGGGGCCTTCCCCAGCACGCCTGGCTCCGGCCTAGATGCACTATTGAACCTTCCGCCCCTTGATGTTTACATCATGGGCTGTACAATCAAGGCTATCTCACGTCTTACAAGAGGTGGCTTTTGGTATAACTCGCACTGGAGTTTTGATGAACTTGCGCAACGGTTGTCCTTCGACTCCTGTCTTATGGATATGCCGTCTGATGCGATGACACCGGAACTTCGGCTAAAGCGCAAATACGAGGTCGACTTTCCTCGCGTCCAGGACTGGCTCTGGCCGGACTCTGAACCTGGAAGGGAATGCAGTCGAATCTTTACGGATGGCTCCAAAACCGATCAAGGATCTGGTGCTGGTGTCTTCGTGGAGAGCGATAGCGTTAGACTTTTCTTTCCGTTAGGCAAACATGCGTCAGTCTTCCAAACAGAGACTTATGCTATCCTAATGGCCATGGACTATGTTACGAGGAACAGGTGGAGGGGGCGAAGTATCTGCGTCTGTAGCGACAGTCAGGCTGCGCTTAAGGCCTTACTCAAACCCTTAACTACCTCCAAAATAGTACGTGAATGCAAGATATCTCTGAATTCGGTCGGAAGACTGAATTCACTTAAACTTGTCTGGGTCCCGGGTCATAACGGGATCACGGGAAATGAGATCTCTGATGAACTTGCTAGACAAGGCTCAGAGGGGGACCTCTCAGGACCTGAACCAGCGATCTGTCTGCCTGCGTCCTCGGTCAGGGCTTCCATTGACGGTTGGGTTTCCTATGAACACAATCGCCGTTGGCATGACTCTCCAGGGTGCAGACAGACTAAGCAAATGCTCCCCGACGTCTGTGGGAAATCCGCGGCATTCTTGTTGTCTCTCAACAGAAAAGACTGCAGACAGACTACTGGCGTTCTTACGGGACACTACGCTTTTGCCAAACACCTTAAGGTGCTAGGCCTAAGCGACACCACCAACTGCGAAGCCTGTGGAGAAAGCGACGACACTGCGGAACATTTCGTCTGTGATTGTCCTGCTTTTGCTCGTATCAGGTGGCAGGTATTTGGTGCGGATATGGTGAGTGCTGTAAACCTAAGCTCCTTATCATTGAAGCGCCTTCTCGTTTTTCTTAGAAAAACGAGTAAATTCCCACAGTAAAATGTGGTGTGTCTGCCTGGCAGTACAATGGACCAGTATTGAGTCTGAGTGCTCCAGTGCAGAAAGTTTCACACATCCCGACAAAAAAAAAAAAAAAAAAAAAAAAAAAATATTTCCGCGTATTCACGTTTTGAATACATTTTGTGGAGATCAACTTATCAATCGGCTGTTCACTTACGGAGCAAAATGTCGATTGTAAACCAATTGAAACAAAATTACGGTACATTTGCAAAGCTTTGATAGTTCTTTGTGAAGCCTTTTTCATACTCGACAATGAACTGTTGACTGCATTGCTCATAGGTAAGTTAGTTTATTATTCTTACTTAATTTTGTTTAAACATTTTTGTCAAACAAAAAATGTTGTTGATCGTTAAATTGTCTGGTACAAAAACATGTTTGCCTTGTAATAGTTTAGACGTTACATACATACATACATATCAGGCCTTAACAGCCCATACAGGGCCTAGAACCTAGCTCCTCCAACCACTTTTATGCAAAGTGGAGGGACCTACAGTTTTACGCCGAATCCGAAAGGCAAATTTGAGAAGCTTCTCATGACAATTTAATACTCTTGGATGTTTGTCAGACGTTCGCAAGAGGTGCCAACAAAACGCGGTATTCCCAAGTGGCCCCCATCTAAGTGCTTACCACGCCCTACGTCGTTTAATTGCGGTAATCGAATGAGAACCGATTGATTTGACGTTTAAATTCATCGACGCATGTCGTTTTATCAGTCGTTTTTTGAGCTGTGGCGGTTTTGTGTCGTTTTAGTGTCAATATTATGGGAGCAAACGCCTTGAGTGTCATTTTATATATATTCCATGTACGTTCCACAAAAAAAAAACTGACAATGACAGACTTTTATTTTTTTCTATAAAGTTTAATGCTTACATATGGACAACATTTTGATGTTTATGTCGTGGAGTAGCGAAGATGAAGACCAAGAATAAAAACGGAAAACGGATTATATGCGAAAACGGAGAAGTATTAGATCAAACTCCAATACAATGGATTTACCACATGTGTAGTATACACAAAGAAGGATCGATTTCAAAATGGAAATTTCGGATTCAAAACGTTCTAAACCAACAATGCCGTTTCCTGTGTCAGCAATACTAAAACTTGCTGCTACCCTAAGTTTCAAGAAGTTTTGCCAAATGTTTGTCTGTTTCATTCAAGTATTTTTGCCTGAACGATCCTCCGCCTGTGTCTCTTTCTTCTTTTTTGATGAACACAAGCTTCTTTTTCACTATAAATTTGCTATCAACCTATAAATATTTGTGGTTTTTTCTAGCTTTATATTTTCTATACGTGTTTTTTTTTTATTCCTCCCGCATTGGTGGTTTTAAGGCATTTAATACAGCAGCTACCTCTTCCCAACGAAATTCTCTGCGAAGCCGTTTGTTTGACACCTCTTTTGAAATTGGTTGCCAGGAAAACATTTTTTTCATTAGTTCAACCAGCCGCTTCATTTGCATATTATTTGTTGTTTAACTTCAAAAAATACAAATTAAACGAAATGTATCGAGACATTTAATAAAACTTACATTTTAAGCCGATTTTTAATGACTGACGTTCACTAAATCCCTGGCGTTTTGTCACACTAAAACGACAGCCAGAGATGAGGATTTCGATAGCGAGGACGAAGTTCCTTTATCAGTGAAAAAAGCCTCAATACCTGGGCAATCTCAAACCCAACCACGCTGGTCTAAAAGAGGTACTGATATGACGATGAACTGTTCTAATAACTTTGATATAAACAAGATGAATATGAAATGTGCTTTAGACAATAAGGCTCTAGTTGTTGATATTGAGGTAACGGAATTGATCTTGAATCAAACTAGTCTTTATGCTTCTCAACATAATCATCATAGCCTCAATTTCCAAAAAGAAGACTTGGACATTTTCATAGGCATTATGTTCTACAGTGGTTACCACTCAATCCCCAGTGAGTCCATGTATTAGAAATTAGATGAGGATGCAAGCACCGCATTGGTAGCAAACAAATCCATTGACGAAGCCATGATCGAGTATTTTGGCCACCATTCTTCGAAACGTGTCATAAGAGAAAAAACTGTTCGTTTTGGTTTCAAGAACTGGATGCTGATGAGTAGTTGTGGCTACCTATATAACTTTGATACTTATTGCGGTGCAAAAAATGTGAACGCTGATGTGTTACAAATGCCACTGGGATCTTGAGTTGTACTTGAGCTTGTAGAAAAAGTTACATTTCCTTCTGACCACATAATATATTTTGGAAACTATTTTACTTCTCATGAGCTTTAGCGATTGTTGAGAGAGAAGGGCTTCAGAGCTACAGGGACAGCAAGAGAAAACCGAACAAAAAAATGCCAATTGAAGCTGAAAAAAGAACTCAAGAAGGAGAAAAGAAGGCATTTTGAGCACGTACCTATACGACGTAAACAATAATATTCTTTTTGTAAAATGGAGTTATAATAATGTTGTCACTATGGGCACAAACTTCGGGCTGCATAGTAAGCCCTTGTATTATGTCAAACGTTGGTTCAGCAGCCGAACCCACCCATAATAATGGAATGGGTGGCGTTGACTTACACGACCAGTGTGTCAGTGCATATGAAATCAAAATTCGAGGCAAAAAGTGGTGGTGGGCGCTTTTTACGTCAATTCTAACCTCTACATTGGTGAAAACTATATAAAGTCGCAGCTGGTTCCGAAGATGATTTGCAATCGTTTAAAAGAGATAATGCTTAATTTTATCTTAGAAGATATACAATTCTCCAACTTTCGACATCAAAACGCTCCATATCCGCAAGCGTTGCTTTATCTGTAGGTCACCATTTTCCAAAGGGAATTGAAAAGCCTTTTAGATGCAGAGAATGCCACATGCGAGTCAGATGGGTTTGTGAGTTCTGCGACACAGGTCTGTGTCAAAAAAAAATGCTTTCAGAAATTCCATGTGAAAAATTAGCAACCATATTTTTCCATTGTACCTGTTTGGGTACAGCTTAGGTTACGTTAGGTTAAACAGGGATATGCAATTTGCATACAGCACTAGGCACCAGAAGGACCCATCGCGATCCCTAGGAAACCAATTGAAACCAAGACTTCAAATGGAGAAAAACCTAAAAAACCTAAAAAAACTTTTCCTAGACAAACAAAGCCCAATCTTCCTGCAGAATTTAACCAGCTTCCTGTGGTCTGTGCTGCCACAGAACCTGCATATATCCACATCTACCAATCTAAGCCGCCTAGCATGCATCCTTAGGAGACAGTGCCCCGACATAATCCCAACTACTGTTCTAAGCTGTTCCTTGCTCAATTTTGCAGAATTTCCTTAGATCTTTGCTTGTCCAAATGAGGCCAAAGCGCTCGAGACACCCTATGCTCCTCTAAATTTTGCCATCTAAGGTCAGCCATGTGGTGGTTTAATGTTCACACCTCCACTATTTTTCAATTCAGCTCCCTTTCTTGCCAGCTCATCAGCTTGATCATTCCCCTCTATACCGCTGTATCCCGGTACCCAGCACAGTCTTACTAGATTCCGTCTGCATACTGCTTTAAGCATTGTGCGACAGTCTCTGACTGTCTCAGAATTAATGTTAACAGATTCTAGTGCCTTAACTGTCGCCTGACTGTCAATGAAGATGGCGATATCCCTTCCAGACATTGATCCCATCTGCGCTATCTCTGCCGCCCTTAGAACAGCCAGAACTTCCGGGGAGTCGTAGACTCTCTCATGTCTGGATCAACAGAAAAAATACCAGAACCCGTTACCTCCCACGTCTTAGAGCCGTCAACCTCATTTGCTACTGTGACTTCATCTCTTTGCCACTCTTCCCTTCCCGGATACGACACCTCATAGGATAATGTTCCTAATTTTTCGTCAATTTTCTTTCCTCTTTAATACTACTGTGTAGTTTTTTTTTTTTGTCGTTATGTTATGTTGAATAGGGGATGTCAACGCTATTGCTAGCAAGTTGTTTTATTTTTAAGTCTAGCGGGATGAGGTGCAGGAAGGCGTCCAGTGATGCCGTGGGAGTAGTTCGGAGTGCACCAGTGATGGCTATGCTAGCCGTTTGTACCTGTTGCTAGTTTTCCAATTATGGTTCTTTTGTTTGTTGCCCTCCCCCACACAAGGGAGCTATATGTAAGTATGGGTATCACCACTTACTACTGTATATATCCAGTGTTCCATGGAGGGTTTCAGGCCCCATGTTTTGCCTATTGTTATTTGTAGGTATACGCTTTTACGCTTTCTTAATTCTTTCCCTTATGTTGAGATTACAATTTAATTTTCTATCTAGGATTACGCTTAGATACTTCGCACTGTCCGTAAGGGACAGTTCCACTCCGTCAAGTTTCGGGATAGTGAAGTGCGGTTTTTGTGTCTTCTCGTAAGGAGGACTATCTCCGTTTTCGAGGGTTGACATTTAGTCCGCAGCCCTAAGCCCAAATACTAATTTTCTTTAAGGCGGTCTCTGTGATCTCACTTAAAGTATTTAAATATTTTCCCTGCACTACTATAACCACGTCGTCCGCATACGCTGTCTCATTTATACCCATTGACTTAATTTCCTTTAAACCGTTGTCAATGACCAGTACCCACAACACTGGCGATATGACTCCCCCTTGTAGGGTTCCTCTGGTTACAGACATTCTTATGGAGCTTTGACCAAGGGAGCAATGTTGCATACCCAATTTATGATGCCCTGTTTGATGTTAGCGGTTGTTAAAGCGCTTTTTATAGCATGGGTACACCTTGAAAATCACACTTCCTACTTTTTTTTAAATAAAATAAAAAAATATGTGTGTACTTCGACACTATTTAATAAAGTTATGTTACAAAAAATTTGAATTTTTAGTTTTACATGTCTTCGGTAATAACTGGGTTAAAATAGCAAAAGCAGCTGCAATGGTAGCAGCAATTTATATATTTTTTTTAAAGAAATGAACAACAAAACAAAAGCATGAACAGAAAAAGGATCAGTCTCGGGAACAAACATTCAAAAAAAACGAGCACAAAGCAACTAAAAAAACAACAGAGCAACTTAAAAAATTATGAAAGAATATTCACTAGTAAGCTCAGACTAGGAGTCTGAGTGCTCCAGTGTAGAAAGTCTCGCATCCCGACAAAAGAAAAAAAAAAGCTCAGACTAAATTTAAATGCAACTAAATTATCGATGTTGCGTCACGCCGTACTTACTGATTAGGGCGTCCTTGCGTCCAGCAAAATATCGTCGATTTGTAGTATATCGCGGAATGGAGCATTCTTTATCGAACCGCTCTTACAATAATTCTTGGAGGTAGCACCAACAACACTACGGCAACTTTTACAACTGAGCTGTCGAAATTGCTTGAATTATTTCTATTGATGATCGGCAGCGTAGAAAGGAACAGAGAAGAAACTTTTAAGTATGTTTATAAGATTGATTAAATAAAGAGTTATATTACAAGGGTAAAGTCTTTTACGAAACGTAACAATAATGTAAAAAGAAAATAAGACAAAAACTTGAATATTTTGTATAACATGTATTTTCGTTAACGGATTGTTTTGACATCGGCAATACTAATGCGTTTAAAATAATGTCGAAATCGACCCTCTTCGGTGTGAAATGAATCGATTTTCGCTTGAACAAGGTTGGGAAATACTAAGAACTTGTGTTTTCGAAACAGGACGAATTTCAAAAAGGAACAATGCACAAATCGCCGCTGCTGTAAGTTTCTAAGATTAGCATGCTAATTGATGTAACGAGAGGGAGACAAACTCAGTTCGAGTTAGTTGTCGATAAACCTGGGATGGAATCGGCTAAGGTGATAGTTGATTGTCGCTTTTTGATTGTCGTTTTTGATAATCAACTCCTCTTCGCTCTGCGTAAAACGATCACTAAAAAATGATTGATTATTGGCAGCACTTAGTGTTTTAAACGTCACTTCCTGGCCGACGTTGTCATTCCGAGCAGCTGATGTGTGTTTATTTTTCATTATTTATATTTCAAATATGATTTTGTTGAATCAATCCTTAGGCAAAAACGGCCAAAACTTTATGATAAATAGGCACAGTATTGATTGGATTTTTTTAATGACTACAGCAGTAATTTCAGCCACCGTACTTTGACCCATTGGTGCAGCCCAGTCAGTCCCTACTTGTCTTTGATAGCCACCACCCTCAAGAAGATTTAAAGTTGCAGCCAATTCCAGTTGGTAAATCAAGCAGTCTCAAAACAAACACAAACGCTTCTTTTGATAAGCGAAAGTTTTTCAAAAATCTAAAATATACAATAATAAATGATAGCAATCAACAATGAATATTTATAATTATATGAATTCTTACATCGGGTTTGGAAGTTCCAACATATTTGCTTTATTTCTCATTTTTCTTCTTAATAGTTGAGCATTTGTGTAATTATTTTCTTCATTTATGTAGAAAAGTTCTAATGAAGTAAACATTGCACTTCACGAATTTTCCAATTTCACTTTTTTATTTGAATTTATTTAATATATATTCTTTTTTCACTAAAGTATTTAATTTATTGGAGTTGAAGCCGAGGTGCATACCTATGAAAATAACAAAAATGTATGAAAGCGACACCTAAATAGCTGTCATATGAAATTCATTGCAAAAAGGTGATTGTCAATTTGATTTTCACCTTACGTGGACGTAAAGGTATGATTTTGTTTGTCAACTATCAACTATCACCTTAACCGATTCCACCCCTGTGCGGAAGACGGACGTCAAATCGGATATCGTTGCGATACTTTTTAATAATTAATTTTGACACTACGTTTACCTTACATTTTTATTTTTATTTTTATGAATAAAGAATTGAATTACATTGAACTGACATTGATGCCTGGTAGAAATTATTATCACCCCTATCGTGGAATCCGTCGGATCTGAGATTCACTTCACTTATTCGATTCACGTGAACAGAAAATTGCTATCGTGGGATCCGTCGGATACTCTCCCTTACCGACCACTATTGGTTATTAGGAAATTCAATTGTGACAGCTCATTTCAAACACATTTGTTTTGTAAAAATTAAATTCAGTGAAAATAAAATGAAAACTGCGGATGTCAAATGCATGGATAGATTCTATCCGTTCGTTTTCCTCGATACAGTGAATTTCATTCACTTTACCGACATGTGGATGGTTCACGTCTGCGGATTACACGATGCAAATTGTTTACTATTAGCGGATCGTTCCCCCCGACGGATTCCACGATAGGGGCGTATATGTTGTATCGTATCCAACGTAATGTGTGAACGTCTCAAGCCGTTCTGCACACACTAATCGGCATGTACCAGTGTGGCTTCCGGCCCGGCAGATCGACAATAGACCATCGACTTTCGAGGGTGGCGACGGTGTAGTGGTTAGTGTGTTGACTTGTGACCCGTGCGGTGCAGGTCCAATCCCCATGGGGAACAACAACATACGCCACCCATTCACATGTCTTTACACCAAAAAGGAGGATTTCTGCCTGGCAGTACAATGGACCGTTACCGAGTCTGAGTGCTCTGCGATTTGGAATAATTTTAAAAATAAAAAAAAATAAAAAAAAAATCGACTTTAAAGGCGCATAGATAGCATTCATTGCAGGAGCTCTACGTGCCAATGACCGAATTTGGGATCCCGGCAAAACTTATCCAGTTATGTCGTGTGACACTTGAAAACACGTGGTGTAATGTGCAGTTTGGAGGCAGCTCTGCCGAATTATTCCGAACCTGCACCGAATTTCGGCAAGCTATAATGTTACTTCTTCAAACTTGTTTGCGCAGGGCAGGTGTCAACACGGAAGGCAACATTTTCCAATAGATCCGTCCAACTACTGGGGTATGCAGACGAAATCGACATCATCGTCCTTATTCAAGCGTACAGTGTAAGAGGCTTTTACGGCAATTGAAGAACAGACGAAATGAGTTGGTCTGGAAGTTAATGAGGATAAGACTAAATACATGCTATCAACAAACAAACAAACATCTGTCCACCGCCTAGGACAAAACGTCACTATTGATAGCAATAACTTTGAGGTACACTGGCGATCACAAGGATGAGGACATACATTTTGCAATCGATTTCCAGTCTTTATACCTGTTGGAAATTGTATACCCACAAACTTTTACTACCTATGAACAGGTACATATTTTCCCAACAGTAAGTCATATAATTAAAGGGTAAATAAGAAACGACAACTGGAATTTCCAAAAAGCAAACAATGAACTACTTGAAAAGCATATAAAAACGTTTTAAAACATTTATTTATTATGTTTGTCTACATTAACAGTTTGAAAACTTTGAAGTAGTTGAGGAAATAAAATATTTAGGAGCAAAAATTGTCAATAAACTTAGCTTTAAGTCCCACTTCGACTAATAAGCAAAATTGCAAACAAATTAGGATTTTTAAGAAGAATCAGAAAAAATGTTTCTTTATATATATATATAGCTATAAAAATATACAATGTTATAATACGTCCATATTTTGAATATTGTCCAACCATTTTAATGTTATGTAATGAAGGTGTCAAAGACAAATTACAAAAGTTACAGAATAAGGCAATGAGGTGCATTTTAAAATGTGATAGATATACACATATTAAATACATGCTAGAAACTTTAAAATGGCTAAGTGTTAACCAAAGAAATTTAATGTTAGTCCTTGTTTATATTTTTAAAATTAAAAATAATCTATTGCCTAAATATCTAAAAAAAAAAAATTATCAATTAGAGCAGATACCCAGCCGTACGGCCTTAGAACTAACAGTAATTTCAATTTACAATTTTATAGAAACAACAAAACTAAAAATATGTTATTCTACAAGGGATTCAAAATGTTCAATGATCTACCCAATAACATTAAGGATGAAAATAATCTATATAAATTTAAGTCACTAGTAATAGAGTATGTAAAAAATAATTTTTGAATGGTAGTTTCTATTTAACTTGTAATTTAATTTAAAAATAATGTTAAAAAAAGCGATAAACTAGCTAAATAAATATAAATCAGTCAATCAATCAATTAATAATGAGTTTGCCCACTATTTTTCTATATGACCTCTATAAGACGGTTTGGAATAGAATCATAAAGTTTTTTTTAAATAATTAAGCGAAATTTGGGTGCCGGCATCACAAATAGTTTCGATTAAAGTGTCCTTGTCTTCAAATTGTCTGCCGCCTTCATACACTTTACGAGATAACCATGCCCAAACATTTTCGATTATGTTTAAGTCCGGTGAATAGGGCGGCCATGGCAAAAGTTCCACGTCTTTTGATTGAATCCAACTTCTAACAATCCTGGAAGTGTGGATAGGGGCATTGTCTTGTTCGAATATCCAAGACAGGGGCCCGAAAATGTTTTTCACTTTTGGAAATTACCGTTCCAGAAAACATTTGTATTTGTTTCCGTCCATTGTTGTGGACAAAAACTCCAACTCGATTGTGCCATAGTGGGTAATAGCTCCCCACACTTACACCCGATGTACGGCTGTGATATCAAGCGACATGTTCTCTTGCAAAATTCATTCGTTGCTCCTAGTGTACTTGCCTCAAACCATTTTTTTTTTAAGTTTTCTTCTCTGTATAGTACCACTTTTTCGTATTATCCTTCAGACCGTTACTATGCTGGCTGATACTCCGCTGTTGGCCCTTATTTTAGTCACTGGTAGAGTAGAATTTGAGGCAAACCGTAGAATAACCCGCTTTTCCCCCAATGTTGTTGCTTCTGACGTGCGTCCTTTTTGATTCTTCCTATAGTGTTGTGGATCCGCAAGATAACTGTTTACAACAGTCTTACTTCTATTTAGCCTCCTTGCGATTTCTCGGCCTGAGGGTCCTAACTCCTTGAAAACGTCTATTTTTCCTCTTTTTGTCTCTGTCAAAGCCTTTTCGGAACCCATTTTTTAACTAAATAAAAACAGTTCTTTTCAACACTTTTTTAAATATTCTTAACAAAACTTTTAAGAAAATGGCTGATGTGAACTCCTGCAACGAAATATTCGTAATGGCCTCATCCTAGTGCGCATCTTTTTATACGCATTTGAAGTATGTAGTTCATTGTTTGATCTTGGGTATAACATTTCCAACAGGTATAAGGACTGAAAATGGATTGCAAATGTATGGGCTCATCCTTGTGATTGCCAGTGTAGTGAAGGAGTTCGCATACCTTAGAGTAGACGTCAACTCCACAAATAAAACTTAGTGGAGATCCGACGGAGAACTACCTTAGGAAACCGCTGCTACTTCGTTTTGGCCAAACAAATGGATTCAAAACTCCTCTCTCGAAGAAAAAACTGCATGCTCTACAGAGGCACGATGGGGTGCTTCGAAAGAAACAACAGCTACTGACTATCTACCACATACCTTCGCCTTTGAAAGGAGATTCGCTACCAGAATCCCAGAAAGAAGCGAATGGAACAACAAAACAGTCACGGAGGAAGGCGAAATAGCTGGAAGTGGGTACAGGTGCAGGCATATTCTGCGAGACTCTGGGCCTGGGCGAGCTCTTCAGAATCAGGAATGCAGCGTGTTTCAGGCAGAGACAGCTGTGTTCACTCAGGCTGCCAACGAGATGCAGAAGCGTAAACTGGCCGACAAGCAGATCACTATATACTCCGAAAGCCAAGTGGCCATAATGGCTATAGAGTCGTAGTCGTCAAATGAAGGGCGGTGTTACAGTGCAGAAAACACCTAGACGAGATATCAATCGCCAATTCAGTGACCCTATGCTGGGTACCAGGGCACAATGACATCTCGGGCAACGAAGAAGCAGACAAGCTGGCAAGATAGCCAGACGCATCTCTTGCTCTAAAATCTTTACAAACTCCCGCACTGACATGGAAAATCGATGTTGAGTAAAACAAACCTACGTTGAACCAACCTCGAAACATGCAGACACTCGAGGGAGCTGCGGCCAGCGGTAAACAAAAGGTCATGATCGGGCTAAACCGCAAAGACATACGCACACTGACAGGGCACAGGACACTGCGCAGTAGGCTTACACGCGGAGCGGCTGGGCATAATGGTCAACGATTACTGCAGGAGCTGTAGAGACGAAGAGAATATATTCGTCACCTACTATGTGAATGCCCCGACCTTAAAACTAACAGATTCAAGATTCTTGGCAGCTACTTCTTTGAGGAGCTGGAGGATCTGACCGATTTTGAGCTGAGGAAACTCCTGAGATTTACATATAGACCCAGGTGGTTCTAATACAGCGGATCAATGATCTGTAAAACAGCGGTATATTTTTGGTTTCTTTGCGTGTTTTTAAAAATTATAGAAAAATCTTAACAATCGGCACAATGGACCCAAATTGATGGTCTAAGTGAGCCGTGACACCTGTCACAAGGGCACCCATTTACCATGATATAAAGAACCTTAACCCTGCCAGTCCTGCATTATCCTACCGAGTGCTGGACAATAAGTAGCAAAGGGGAGCTAATATTGGGTTCTTTGAAAGAAAAATCCTCCGTTGGATATTCGGTTTTGAGTGCGAGCGCGAATGGAGGATAAGATACAACCGCGAGCTCTATGAGCTGTACGAAGATGTGGATGAAGTCCAAAAAACTAAATCACGTCGACTAGACTGATAGAATGGAGAACAATGCTCCTGCCAAGAGAATCTTCAACTCCCAGCCCCAAGTTTGGAGAAGGCAAGGAATATCTAACCTCCGTTTTAAAGATCAAACGATGGCGGATGCCAGAGCGCTTGAGGCTTGAGACAGAGGATGGAATGCTGCAGTGTCTCAGGCAGAGACTCTTCACGGGTCGGGAACCCGTAAACTAAAGTAAGTAAGGTAAAAATTATATATGCGTTCTTAGTCAAGAATATTCCTACATTTGTCGAAAGTGTGCACCTAAACTTGAAAACCTCAACTTGTCAGACGTGGGGAGAATTCTGCATGAAGACCCAGGGATGAAATGACCACCAGCTCTCTGGTTGGAATTTAGAGGGAGCTGCAAATCAGCGTTTTGTTAAACAAAAATCATCTTTTCGGAAGAGGTGTAACTGCCATGTGTGTTGGTCAAAAAACCCACACGCAGTGGAAGAAATTGTGTCTACAGGTCCAATTTATTGACTCTCCATTAAGTTTAAAAAAATACAGGGCCTTAACCTGCTTCTCCAACCATTTGCTTGTGCGAAGTGGAAGGGACGTACAATTTTAAGCCGAATCAGAACGGTAAATTTGAGAAGCCTTTCATGGCAATTCATACTCTTGTATGTTAGTCAGTCGTACGCAAGAAGAGGGACAATGGAAAAATATTGAAGGTGTTACTTGCGCCCGGCGGGATTTGAACCGGAGACCTTAAGATTCTCCAGCACACTAACCTCTGCGTCACTGCGTCCACCTCTTCGCATACTAATTCGAAATTGTGTTTTGTGCAACTTAACGACTAATCGCTGCTTTTTGTTACATGCTAAAACTATGCATGTAGGTACGTAATGTACACAGCGCATATACTCTGATTGCAGTGGGGGTGATATTCGTGGGATTAACTAACCATAGAAATCTCATTTAAACGAAGCCCAAGTACGCATAAGAGTTTGGTCTTACACTGTTTGAACATGGTCCTATAAACTCCAACTTTCAGTAATTAGCTTCTTTTATAATTCAAGCTTCATGAAAGATACACTCCACAAACGGCAGCACCTTAATATATAACCAGTCGCCGTCTTTATATTAGAGCTCACATTACGCAACTTATGGAGTCAACCGTGTAAACCCCAAAAACAAATTTAGCATACTGACAGTGTAGTAGCTCATAAGCATTTCGTCGTTAAACAAATGAGAGAGAATACAACAACAAATAGAAAGATTTGTGTGTTACAAAAAGTGCATTACTTACCGTAGACTTCAGGCGCTTCGGCGACGCCCGTACCCAATAGTCGGTCGTTAAACTGACCAGTAAAAGACCAATGGCTATGCAATTTCCAAAAAATGTCGAAAAGACTAAAGCTCGTGTCCTGATACTCATTTTGTATTGTTCTCTAAAAAAAAAAAATAAGGAATATTATTTTCCTCCGAAGAAAAAATAAACAGCGGGAATGTTCTTACTTCTTACCTTCCTTTTTTTGGTTTTAAATTTCTTTTAATTTGGCAGCAAGGTTTATTTTAATTACACAGTCAGGGATTCTAAGAGTTTCATGTTTTTCTTCTTTTTGTTCCTCTATTTGGAGACAACTTGTTGTGTGGATCAAGTTGTTTTTCTTGGAATCATCGACGGATTAAGTTGTTGGCACTAGCTAGCGTAGACGTTTTGTGCGTATCGCTTTCTCATAATATGTAGTAGCAAATGAATAATACACGATTATATTTTCTTAATTGGAATGTGCTGATTTATTTAATATTTTAGTTTTGTTTGCACTTTCCTGACAAACTCTGCACTTTGTTCAACTATCCGAAACAGACTTGTGTGCTTTTTTATTTGTTGGGTTGGCGTGACTGATTTAAAAGTGAGGTGCACTCTGGGATACGTTCAACAAAAAACTAATCAACTGCCTCAATTTCTTTTTTTGCATTAATATATTCTCTTAGATCCATCAATTTTTATATAAGAAAGCATATTTTTAATGGCAGATAAAATGGCAACAGTAGGTACTCGTTTTTCATGTTAAGCTCTGAGAAGAGCCTGAGCACGTCAGCTCAGATCGCTCCGATTTATTTATGAAACACATTTGAGCTCTAGATTAGCAATCATGTATATTTCTTTATTAAAAATCATTTAATTGAATTGTACTCGTATTACATTTAACACCATATAAACAAGTCCTGACAGCCATTTGAATTGTTTTCTATTTATTTTCCATCCTTTCAGTCTGTTTCTGGTCGTGCTCAGTATCTTGACAGCTTCTTACTCCAATTTATTCCGAGCACGCTCTGGCCGAAAGAAAAGAAACACAACTAGAGCAATCTGAGCGCTCTGAGCTAAAAAGGATACAGAGATTCTTTTCTCGGCTCAGTGGATTGCTTTGAGCTTAACAAATCGTTTAGTATAGGAGTTCTTAGATAAAACCAGCCTTACCATAAAACAAGCGATCTACGCTTGCGGAAGTAACATATATTGCTTTTCTTGCAGTAAATAGCTCCTTCGAAAAGAAGAATCAATTAGGGCAACAAATAAAAAGGCATATTTATACTCTTCGCTGTTTGTCAGACTTTCACAAGATGTAAGGCAGTGGACAAATTGTATTGTATTTCGAACCAAGAATCATTTGCTTGGTAGTCCAGCAACCAGTCACTGTTGTGATATACGTATGTACATACATAAATGTCATCAGTCAAAGAAGGGGAGGAGAATATCCAACTTTAGAAACGATGTTACCAATTCTTTGCAATATTTTTATTGTGATCCGAGACGAATCAGATCATATGCGATAATAAAATGCAGCTGAATTTGTACTGCTTCAAAGATGAATCAAGAAGCAGGCTGGAATCGAAGATAGGTTACATTAACTCAGCAAAGGTGTCTTATATGATTTTCTCGACTTCTCGAATACAGAAAGATTGAGTAAAATATTTTTCTTCACCGATTTATTAATACATAATGTTCAAAAACATCGTGATTACTTAAAATGTTTGCATATGATGTTGGTTGATTTGGAAAAGGCATTTTATAGACAAATAAGATGGCTGTTATGGGTGGGGCTTATATCTTATATTCCAGCACTAACTTCCAAGCCTTTCGGGTAATTAGTATAAATATCTATTCTAGTTTAAGTACAGATGGTATAAGCCAAAGCGTGATTGTGGTTAAGGCATAATAGTCACCGTGTTCGAATAAGGAATGATCTCGGCTACACGTTCATTGGAATTATAGTCAACGATGCAGGTAGACTTTATTGTCGTTGTCCATTGGACGACTCGAAGTACTCTTTTTGTCTTCCAGAGTGAAAAATTACTCTCAAAATACTTTCAGAAGACCAAAAAGAGTAATTCGAATGGACCAATGCAATACGACATATGTAAGTAGGAAAGAGCGGGGTTGATAATTCCCACACGGAGAATTATCAACCCCCCTCTGGAAGAACTTCAACTTAAACCAGTGTTTTCCCACTATCCTCAGCAAGTTGCTATGAAATTTCAACTTGTGTGGGGTTGCGGCGCGCGTTTATGAGAGTATGAACGTATAGCCATGCACAAGTTTTTGTTGAAGTTCTTTCATGCCCACACCGAGAATTGAATTGACTATTCATTCCAATTTCAAAATAAGCACTATTGTGTACACCTGAAATGTTGCTCGAAAATTAGATGACTGTAATGACCCAAAAAATGTTACGTATTGTTACATCCAGGCTAGGATTCGAAAAGATAAAACGTAATTTCTATTTAATTAATCTTTATTAGTTCTCTGTCAATTTAATTCTTAATTATTATTCTAATAATTCACTTATTTAATTACACAATTCACTTTCACAATTTATCACTTTAAATACAAAATCACTTTCCTTTAACTCAATACTTATACTTTTTATCTATACTTTTCACTACTGTCATCTATCGCATTCTTAATCGCGGTTCACAACTAGAATGTCTTGGGTGCTCCTGCGACATCTATTTATATCTCCTAGTGACACCTCTCGAAATTTCCAGATTCGTTGAGAAGGTTCGTTAAGTTCAGAAGGTTCGAGAACAACATACCAAGTTATACCACAGCTACTCAAACTGCTATTCCAATGCTGCCAAAATCGGTATTATGGCTACTTTTACTCTCTATTAGTTGGCGCAGTTGACTAATTAATGCTGAATGACACAGTTCAAGCAAACATGCAACAGTATTGTTGCATGTTTGCTTGAACTGTGCCATTAATTAGTCAACTACGCCATCTAGTAGAAGGTGGCCATATTACCGATTTTGGCAGCATTGGAATAGCAGTTTGAGTAGCTGTGGTATAACTTGGTATGTTGTTCTCGAACCTTCTGAACTTAACGAACCTTCTCAACGAATCTGGAAATTTCGAGAGGTGTCACTAGGAGATATAAATAGATGTCGCAGGAGCACCCCACATTCGAGTTGTGAACCGCGATAAAGAAGTACGATAGATGACAGTAGTGAAAAGTATAGAGAAAAAGTATAAGTATCCAGTAAGAGAAAAGTGTTTGTGTATTTAAAGTGATTAATTGTGAAAGTGAATAGTTGAATTAAATAAGTGAATTATTAGAATAATAACCAAGAAGTAAAAGATATTGATAGAGAACTAATAAAGATTAATTAAATAGAATTACGTTTTATCTTTTCGAATCCTAGCCTGGATGTAACATTGGTGTCAGAAGTGGGATAAAACGTATTTAGTGTGAAATAAAAGTGAAGTGAATTAGTGAAAAAAAAAGAAAGAAAGAAAAATGGGCCGCACATTGAAATTACTACAGCTCAGTATACCGCAGTTAAAAGCTGAGCTAGAAAAGCGGAATCTCTCCACAGCTGGAGGAAAAAGTGATCTGGTGCTTCGACTGCAGGAAGCTGTTGAAAACGAAGGAGAAAACTCCAAGTCCGTTTTGTTCGACGTAGCAGAAGAACAAGCAAGTACAGGCATTGATATGACTGCCGTGATGGAATTACTTCTGGCCAAGTTTGATGAACAAAAGAATTCTCTAGAACAACAGACAAATTCTCTAGATTCCAAACTGCAATCAATGGACTCTAAATTTGATGAACAAAAGAATTCTCTAGAACAACAGAAGAATTCTCTAGATTCCAAATTCCAATCAATGGACTCTAAATTTGATGAACAAAAGAATTCTCTAGAACAACAAAAGAATTCTATAGACTCTCAGTTCAATGAACAGATGAATTCTCTGGATTCGAAATTGGAGTCAATGGACTCTAAATTCGAAGAACAAAAGAATTCTATAGTTGCCGCCCAAAAGAGCGCTGTGGAAGATTTTAAAAATGTTCTCGAAGGAAAACTCGAAGAAATTGACCACAAGTTCGAGAAGGTTGAAACCAAATTCGACGAAATCCATCAGACGTTTTGCAAGCATGAAACAAACTTCGAGAACTTGGCTAGAGAGCTCGAGAAAGTGAAGAAGCAGAAGGCTCGAGAAAATTCTGCGGACTGCCCGAGAAGGAAAGAGATGCAGCCTCCTGTTTTCGACGGTCAAACATCATGGCCAATTTATAAGAAACAGTTTGAAGCAGCTGCAATGGCGAGCAGCTGGGACAACGAGGAAAAGTCGATTGCGCTAACGCTCGCACTAAGAGGTACAGCTGCGGAGTTACTCCAAACCGTCTCAGAGGAGAAGCAACACGACTACGACGCCCTGGTCAAGGCTATAGAGATGCGCTTCGGTGATGAGCATATGCAGCAAGTGTACAGGGTCCAGCTACGCAGTAGAGTCCAGAAGCGGGGGGAAACACTTCAACAGCTGCAAGCAGATATCGAACGTCTGGCACATTTGTCATATCCTAATGCTGGTGAGGTTCTCATCAATGAAATGGCTGTGGAGGCGTTTATCCAAGCCATTGAAGATAGACAACTGCAAATGGCCGTAAGAATGGCTGGAAAGAGAACTCTCGCTGAGGCCCTAGCATTTGCCTTGACAATGCAAGCTGCTGATCAGGCATCGCATGTGTTCCACCGCGTAAGGGAAATGACAGCCATTGAATGTTCATGTCAAAGAGCAGACATCGTAGACCGGAGCAGAGATAACAGAGGTCAAATGCGCTGCTGGAACTGCAACAAAATGGGGCACCTACAGAGACAATGCAGAGCTCCACCCAGACAAGGCAGTTGTCCACATTGCGGGCCTAGGAGGCGCAACGAAGAAGCATCTGGCAGATATAGCTTCGCAGAACCAGCAATCGGGAAACGTGTAAGGGGCAGCTTCTCGGAGCAGAAGTGGGTTTCCGGAATCGACGACTCCAGGACCACAATTCAAGTCTCCCAAACCAAACAAGGAAACCAGAGTTTAACAGTGGAAGCCTATATCGGTCAAAATAAGTGCGTGGCAGCCATCGACACCGGTGCCACCGCTTCCATTATAAGGAGGGACATCGTCCGTCAGTCTTGGTTGCACAACACCAGCAGTTACTGTCTGAAAACAGCAACAGGAGCGACAGCGAAAGTGTACGGAGATATCATGCTAACAATAAATTTGGCAGGATTAGCATTCTCCCACGCTTTCTTAGTAGCTGATATATGTGACGAATGCATCATTGGAATCGATTTCATGAAGGCGAATGATGTCGTATTGGACTTTGGTATGCAAGTACTCAAGTATCGAAACGTAGAGATTCCGATGGTGTACGGGAAAGAGAACGCCGCATCCCTGAGGACAGTCAATAGTGAGGACGAGGTCCTACCACCTTCTTCAGAGACAATAATTCGGACAAAGCTGGAAGGTGATCCTATGAGCCACCGATTCTCTCTAGTTGAGCCAAAAGACAACCACTACCGAAACTGCGTGGTTGGAAAAGTGCTTGTCGAGCAGAAGAACAATATTGTTCCCGTACGAGTTCTTAATGCTGAACACAAAAGCGTCAAATTGAAGCAAGGTGAGGTGGTTGGAAAGTGTGTACCGGGTACTGAAGTCCACCGAAATATTCATCCGATATCCAGCGACCGCATGAAGACGAGGTACGACACAAAAGCAACCACCACAGGATTGCAGGAAGGAGATCTGGTATGGCTATACAACCCTCATCGCCGAAAAGGTATGTCACCTAAACTACAGCAGGATTGGGAAGGACCCTATAAGATAGTGAAGCGCATCAACGATGTTGTCTACCGGATCCAGCGAGGAAGAGGCAAGCTAAAAGTTGTCCATGTGGATCGTCTCCATCGCTACCATGGGGAAAATATTGATGTGCTTGTTCGGGACGAACAAGTTTAAGAGGGGGATATTGTTGCATGTTTGCTTGAACTGTGTCATTAATTAGTCAACTACGCCATCTAGTAGAAGGTGGCCATATTACCGATTTTGGCAGCATTGGAATAGCAGTTTGAGTAGCTGTGGTATAACTTGGTATGTTGTTCTCGAACCTTCTGAACTTAACGAACCTTCTCAACGAATCTGGAAATTTCGAGAGGTGTCACTAGGAGATATAAATAGATGTCGCAGGAGCACCCCACATTCGAGTTGTGAACCGCGATAAAGAAGTACGATAGATGACAGTAGTGAAAAGTATAGAGAAAAAGTATAAGTATCCAGTAAGAGAAAAGTGTTTGTGTATTTAAAGTGATTAATTGTGAAAGTGAATAGTTGAATTAAATAAGTGAATTATTAGAATAATAACCAAGAAGTAAAAGATATTGATAGAGAACTAATAAAGATTAATTAAATAGAATTACGTTTTATCTTTTCGAATCCTAGCCTGGATGTAACAGTATATTGACTTATAATCGGACTAATGAATGCCGTTTGTTATCTTCGTTGAAAAGACGGGAATATAATCCCTTGTAGCGGTTTCTGTAAGAAGGTATTCCATCGATTGTGTTGCGAAGGCAAATTGTCGGAGTATGACGTTAAGCTTATAAGAGGAAATAAGAATCTTAACTATTGGTGTAATAATTGTTCAGGGTTCCCCAGTAAAATTCTAATACAATATGAAAATTTGCTGGAATCACAACAATCTAAGTATGAAAAAATTATAGACATTTTGAATAAGAGTGTGAATAACCTATCGGTGCAAATTAATGATATGTTTGTTGCTTTTAAAGTGGGTATGCAAGAAAAGAAGGAGTGCAGGCGATTTCTGCAACGGTGAATGAGTTAAAACACAACTTGTTGCTAAAATCGTCGGAGAGTGCGAGTGAGAAAAACAAGCAATTGAAAACAATTGAAGAAAATGTACGCGAGTGTTTAGTTAACAAAATTGATGAATTAAAGAGTGAAGTAATGAATTCGCGTAATAAAGAGTCTGGAGATAGAGTGACAACTAAACCAAAACCATCATATGCTGATTTGTTAAAAAAACGAATTGAGATAGCCCCTGTCTTAGTGAAACCTAAAGAGAGTCAGCATTTTGACGTCACGAAGTCGGACATAAAAAAGAAAATTGATCCCTCTGCCCTTTCGATTAAAGTAAACAACATGTTTGAGAGAAAAAATGGTTCGATTGCTATATGTTGTGACACTGAAGAGGCCGGGAAGAAAATCGGTGATGAAATTAAAAGTAAAATGAGTGACAAATATGAGGTGCATATACCCATCATGAAAAACCCATCAATTCTAGTGAGTGGTATGTGTGAAAATTTAGAAGGTGATGACATTGTAGAAGCCATAAAAGAACAAAACAATATAGTCTTTAATACTCTAAAATGCATCAAGGTGTATAAATCTTTTAAAAACAAATTGTTTTATAATGCCATCTTAGAAGTAGACAACAAAGCATTCCATGAAATAATGGAACTAACAAAAATTTATATTAAATATGACAGATGTGTTGTTTATGAAAAAATTGGTGTTCGTCGGTGTTTCAAATGTCTAGGGTACAACCATAGACAAGGTGATTGCACGAGTGATAAAATTTGTCTTAAATGCGGTGAAAAGGATCATGAAATCAAAGTCTGTGTAAGTGATGTTAAATGTGTTAATTGTATGAGGCTTAGGAATAAAGCCAATCTTCCAGATATGGATATGCAACACGATGTGCGTAGTTTCGATTGTCCAATCTTTAGAAAACAACTGCTCAATGAACGCAGTAAAATAAATTATTAGCAACTATCGGAGGTAAAGTGCTTCAGCCTAAATATCGAAGGTCTCATAAATAACTTTAGTGAATTGGAATCATTAGTTTATGATAATTCTTTTGACTTCATATGTGCAACAGAAACCCATACGACAGAGTTGGTTAAAGATGTAGAAATTGAATTAAAAAACTTTAAAATAATTAGATGCGATTCAATATCTGCTCATACAAGAGGAGTAGTTTTTTATATTAAAGATAGCTGAGAGTATGAAATATTAGATAGGACGGCAATTGGAAAACAGATATGGTTGTTATTAGTGAAAGTGACCCGGAAGAATCTTGTATATATACTTGGCGGTATATACAGATCACCCAGCTATTCTACAAAGATATTTATAGATCAGTTTACCAGCTGGATGGACATTTTGAACTGTAATTTTAAAACTGTGATATTAATGGGAGATATAAATATAAATTTGTTAAAGGACAGTTCTTCTAAAACTCAAATAAGTGCAATATTAAGTGATAATTCATATACTCAATTAATTAAGGAACCAACGAGAATAACCAAGAACTCTGTAAGTTTAATTGACTATGTTATGACAAATAATCCGGAGAGAGTTGAAGCTAAGTCTGATAGTAAACTAAAAATAAGTGATCATGAGTCTGTGATAATTCGTATTAAGGCATTGTATAACAGAAGTCATAAGGAGAAAGTTGTGCGTGTATTTAAATATGATTCAGCAAGTTTTGTCACTAAATTAGAAAATTGTGATCTGTCCATACCAAATAGCAATATATCTGTTGATGCATTAGCTAATAAATTATCTAACAACATTGTGCAGACGGTTAATAGTTTTATAACATACAAAAAATTAAATGAAAATCATAATCCTTGGTTTAATGAAAGTCTAAGAGTACTCAAATATGAAAATGTTTTAAAATACGAAAAGGCAAAATTTTCCTGTCTTGTGGCCGATTGGAAAAGCTATAAAATGTGTAGAAACAGATTTAAAACCGCACTTGATTGTGCAAAAAACAGGTACATCAGTAACAAAATTGAAATTTGTAGAGAGCAGAAATCTATGTGGAGAACTTATAAAAGGCTTGTTTTAAAAGAAAGTGAGGAAAGTATAAGTGAAGTTATTTACAATAACAAAAAAATACAGCAAATGTATCGAATTATCTAATGTTTTGAACTCGTTTTTTGTGACTAGTATTGTTGAAATTAGAAGCAATATTCCAAAAAAACAGTACATTAATTCAGTGTTTGACTATTACTACCTAAATTTTAATTTTAAAGAAATTAATATCAGTGACCTAAAATCTGTGCTAAAATCGATGAACAATAAAAAAGATACGAACGGAGTCAGTGTGAAAATGTACTTGGATGTATTTGATTTTTGTGGTGAATTGTTGCTAAAAATCGTAAATTTGTCCTTAGCTAGTGGCGTGTTTCCTAATTGCTGCAAAGAGTCCCTTATCGTTCCAATTCAAAAAGTAAAGAACTCTAAAAAGGTGGAAGATTTTAGACCGGTCAATATGATGACCATAGAGAGTAAAATCATTGAAAAGGCTGTGTATAATCAACTGCAAGCTTACTTGGAATCTTTCAATTTAATTTCATGTTATCAGTCGGGCTTCCGAAAAAACCATAATTGTGAATCCCTTCTGAATTTAGTGATCACTAAGTGGAAAATTGACATTCATGACAAGAAAGTGGTTGCGGCCGTGTTTCTAGACTTAAAAAGAGCGTTTGAAACTGTGGACAAATTAATATTGATAGATAAACTTAAAATGTATGATGTGAGAAATACGGCTCTTAATTGGTTTAAATCATATGTTGAAAACAGAACCCAAAAAACAAAAGTTAACGATGTTCTTTCAAACCCTGCTCCTGTACTTCATGGTGTCCCACAAGGATCTTTGCTTGGTGTGTTGCTGTTTTTGGTGTACGTCAATGATATGAAAAGTGCTGTTCGTTTTTCAAAAATGGTGCTGTTTGCTGATGACGCGTTATTGTTTATTTCTAGTTGTAATGTTAATGATTGTATAGATAAAATTAATTCAGATCTAGATAGCTTGCAAGATTGGTTTGACAGAAACATGTTAAAATTGAATATAAACAAAACCAAAGCTATGATTTTAAATGGTAGTACTGTCAGCATAAACAATCAGAACATTGAGACAGTCTCTGAAATTAAATATTTAAGTGTTTTAATAGACGACAGATTAGTTCTTGATGTTCATATAAATTATGTATGTAAAAAGATAGCGAAAAAAATTTACTTCTTGGGTAGAATTAGGAAAAAAATGTCGCTAAAAACAACAATTAATGTATACAATACAATGATTAAACCTAATTTTGAGTATTGCTCAAGTATTTTGTTTATGTGTAACAATCTTATGATGAGTAGATTACAAAAGCTCCAAAATAGGGCAATGAGAATTGTTCTAATGTGTAATAGATTAACTTCAATCAGATAAATGTTGTCTAAATTGTCTTGGATGAGTTTAAACCAAAGAATTATTTACAATGTGATCATATTTGTATTTAAAATCAAATTCGAGTTATTACCTAACTATTTAAATGAATATCTGTCTTATGTTAGTGATGTGCAACCTTTTGCGTTACGTGTGCGGGTGACTTTAGGTTGCCTCGGTTTAGAAATTTAAGGACAAAATATATGGTTCTACACAGAGGATTGAATATATATAATAGCCTATCAATTTATTTAAAAAATTAACAAAATTTGTCAAGATTCAAGAGACAGTTGGTGGATTATGTAAAAAATAGTTTTATTTAATATATAATGGATAATGTTAAGTTTGTAATGAATTTTTTAAATGGCAAATTAATGCCAAATAAACATAATAAAAAAAAAAAGATTTTTTTTCATGGTACTTGAAATTGTACCTACACCAAAGCCGTGTTTGGAACACACTCCAAAATCCATGAATCTATTACATTTTTAAAAATTTCCTGCAAAATTTTCGTGTTGTGAGCGCCTGTCAAAATATTGACGTAATATTTTTTGATTTCTCATATTTTAATCATTTTTTCGTGAAAAACTATTAACAATCATACAAAATCATGCGGTAATTGATTCCTTAATTACTCGATTATTATTATTAAAAAAAAATTAACAAAAACACAAAGGAAAATCACATTTGTAAAAAGTTTCTCAGTTTTTCCAACTCGAATGACCAACAATCATGAAGTTTCACAATAAACCAAGAAAAGTTCAAAGTGTATGTGCAGTGTTTTTATATTTTTGTTTATTTGGAATAAAATAAAATAGAAATGTGTCCCTAAGCCCTAAGTGTGTGCGTTTGAGAGTTTCCCCGCATTTGGATTATCACAGCTTTTGGTAGAAAATAAAATAGAGATTTACAATTTTCTGTGCCAACTTCATTTGCATTTTGATGGAAGATGGACTGTTCAAACAAAAAGTAACATTACCGCGCTGCTAATGTTTTTGCGTCTGACCTATTTTTTTTTTTTGGAAGAGTTGTGACATCGTGTTCTGGCTCTGGGTGGCTGGTGGTATTTTTTAGCGTTCTGTTGACGTCTGCCTATGATAAATTTACCTTGTTTGAGGCCAAGGTGCTTGCCATAGTATACAAAAAGGATTCAATGTATTTAAGTGCGCTCGGTAGTTTTATCAGGAGCTGAGGTTTGTTTCTGTTCATATTTTCCATGGAAATGGTTTTGACGAGCAAACTACATGTTTAAACTGTTGGCAGACTTTTAATTTTGGTCACAGCAGAAACGAATGTGTAATTGCCGTTGAAACTAAATATAGCACTTATGGAAGGTACTCGCATATCAAAGATGTTTGTGAAAGTCTTGCTCTGAGCGTCGTTTATTATCTCTAGAATATCCTTAAATAAATACTGTGAAGTATGTGTTATTGCAACCGTGTGTTCAAACTTAATGCTCTTGGCTGACAACCCACAATAATTTCAGGAGTTTACCTAACCGATCGCCAATATGAAGTCATATTTTGATCCTCGGAATCTGCCCCCCCCCCCCCCCACCCCGAGCAACCATTGGTATCCAACAGGCAAGCCACCAAGGCCCACTAAATTTTATTCTCACAATTAATGATGTCGACCGTATCATAAAAGACTCCTGTCAACGCCGCTGACGAAAAGATCTTCAGGGGCATATCCTCTGTCTCCGACTCTTACCTACTTATTTAAAATTATCTTAATGGATTTTCAGCGTGGTGCCTTAAAACCTTTCTTGAAGTTAATGTGAATCACTGTGAAGTCATTACAAAAGATTAGCACTCCCTCCTAGAATGTATTTCATCAACAATGAACTTGTTTCCCAATCTCGGAGTCCTCTGTGATAAACAATTGAACTTTCGATCTTAAATGCCATAGCATCCCTCAGCAAGGCTAACTCTTCACTCGGCTTTGTGAAACGTTGGTCTAAGGAATTTTCTTATACCTATGTCACTAAATCCTTCTATGCCACATTTGTAAGACCCATCCTTGAATATGCTAGCAAAGTCGGGTCACCTTATCACATCACTCATTCCCGATGAATTGAAGCTGTCCAGCGCAGATTCATTCGCTTTGCCCTCCGTGGCATTCCCTGGTCTGATAGGTATAACCTCCCTCCCTATGATGACCACTTTCAGGTTATTGACGCCGACCAATGGCTGATATTGTCTTTATACATCAGTTTCTATTCTGCGTAGAAAGAATGGGGCGTACGCAGTCTCCCAGCTCAAGAAAATCGAAGAATCGCAATCGAAACAAAATCCGGAGTTTTTACAAGAAAGCGACGCAACCGGCTTCTGGCTTAAAGATCGAAACGCAGGCCTAAAAAGCAGCGACGGAAATCTTATCTAGTCACTGAAGCTCAGGGAATAGTAGATGTATTTAAGAAGCATCTCTAACAGCTGCTAAATGGGCATCATGTAGAGAGAGTGATAGGCCAAGAATAGAACCCACGTCCTGTCAGTAAACAACAGATCTAGCCACCCAGTATAGAAGAAAATGGCTTAGCTATTAGAAAGCTTAAGAACAATAAGGCCGCGGTTCTGATGGCTTACCAGCGCAGCTTTTCAAAAACGGTGGTAATGTTTTGGTAATGCGCATGCACCAAATCATCAACCAAGTATGGGTGGAAGAAAGCATGCCCGATGAATTGACTATCAGTTCCATATGCCCCATCTACAAGAAAGGCGATCCTAGTCTTGCAAGAACTATCGAGGCATATCCCTGCTAAATGCCGCATATAAGATCCAACGTACTGTGTGAACGTTCAGGCCGTTCTGAAACACTAATCGGCACGTGCCAGTGTGGCTTCCGACCCGGCAGGACAATAGACCAAATCTTCACAATAAGCAGTCCTGGAAAAGACCAATGAATTTCAAGTCGAGACCCACCACCTATTCATCGACTTTAAAGCCACATATGATAGCATTCATTGCAGGAGCTCTACGTGGCGATGGCCGAATTTGGAATCGCACCAAAATTGATCCAGTTGTATCACGTGAAACTCGAAAACACGCGGTGATTGTGCAGTTTGGAAGCAGCTCTTCCGAATAATTTCAAACCTGCACCGAATTTCGGCAAGCAGATGCGCTATAATGTGACTTCTTCATCTTGTTCTGGAGAAAATAGTGCGCAGGGCAGGTGTCAACACGGAAGCAACTATTTTCAATAGATCCGTCCAGGTACTGAGGTTTGCGGATGATACCGACATCATAGGCCGTTCTTAGCGTGTCTTGTTAGAGGTTTTTACGGTGATTTAAATGAGGAAAAGACCAGGTACATGCTATCAACAAACAAATATCTGTCCACCGCCTAGGACAAACCGTCACTGTTGAAAGCAATAGTTTCAAGGAGTTAACATGAACTCCACGAATGACACCTTAGTGGACATCCGGCTTAGGAAACCGCTGTTACTTTGGTATAGTGAAACAATTGGGCTTAGCACTCCTCACTCGAAGGACAAAGTGCATGCTCTATTGATCCTTAATCCTGCCAGTCCTACTTTATGCTGCCGAGAGGAGCTTTTATTGTTTTCCTTTGAAAGAAAAATACTCCGTCGGATATTTGGTCCTGTGTGCGAGGAGGGCAAATGGAGGAGAAGATACAACCGCAAACTCTATATGCTCTTCCAAGATGTGGATGTAGTCCACGTCGACTGCATTGGCTCGGCCACATTGAACGAATGGAAAATAATACTCCGATCAAAAGGATCTGTGACTCCCAACCCGCAGTTTCGAAAAGGCAAGGATGACCGTACTTCCGTTTTAAAGACCAAGTCATCGCGGATTCCAGAGCACTTGGTCTTGCGTGTTCGGGTTCGCAGAGGATTGAAGGCTGCAGTGTCTCAGGCAAGGTCTCTACACGGGTTGGGAGCCCGTTTAGTAAGTAAGTACATCTGTTTCTATGCGGAGATATCTATTGCGCAGTGTTTCTCCAAAAATGTCTCTCCAACGTCAACCCCAACAACCTTCTTTGGAAGAAACGAACCTCTAAACCGTATGCTCCATTTGACTAATAGCATGCACAACCGTTTCGACTTCCACTTAAGCAACGATTGTCTCAAAACCTCCCTTCACAAACCCTAGAACACTTCCTAGACCTCCTTAGATACCTGCCTTATTTCTAATTAGACTCAAGTGTCGACATGTTAAACCTTAACTAGTATTAAGCTAATAAAGTGAAACAAACTCTTTGGGTCGGGGTGGTTCCCGGCTTTCTCTGGTGATGTGTGATGCTAAATAAATACTGCAGAAGTTTTTCCTTAGCACCGACTGCGGTTCTACTATGTAAACACGTTTTTGTTGGATATGACTCTGGTGTCTGTTGGAAAAATAAGGTCAAATTAACTTAGGCTTCCAGACATCATACCACTGCAATATCTTTAATTCGATGATAGCCAACTCCTCAAAACTGCTATCCAGCAGCAGTTTTGGCCCTTCTGTAAAGAACCGTTTCAATTGCGCATCTTTCGTGTTTGCATTTTTCAACAAAAGGGCCATTTACATTACCGCTCTCAGCATTTATTCCCACGATGTTGCATTAAACTATTGTATATTTGTATGCATTCTTTTTGCAGATAATGAAAAGATAGTTTACATCCACAACGTACAAAACAACTGTCTTGTACTATTACTCGGTTATTCTTTGATTAGCTCTGAAATCAATACAAAATTCGAGATCTTTAGGAAGGCGACGAGCGAGCCAGTGAACAACCTCAACGGCCGAATTACTCTACAGTAAAACATGTGCGATCCACTCGCCCAAGCTCAAAAATGGACTTGTGAATACTGCACGTACGAGAATTTCCCTTCAGCAATAAAATGTACAATGTGCAAGGGAGTAAAGCCTCTTCTAAATGAGGATATATTTCGGTAATTCAATGGAATCTCATCTCAGTTAAATTAAACAACATTTATTTATTTTAATTTTTTCAGATTAAGTGCACCGCAATCGACAGCAACTAATGTTGCCTCATCTCTTGTGGAAGCTTCCAGCTTGAGTCTATCACAGAGTAATCTAAATGCTTGTGGACTTCCGACAGTCCCAGCGCAGGACGCATCAAAAGCAAAATGGTCCTGCAAGACATGCACATATTTGAATTGGCCACGCAGTTTGCGGTGTGCCCAATGCTACACGAAACGATCCAATTCCAACGAAGACATGTACTTTAATGATGGTGGGAAAAGCAGCATAAATCGTCAGACACCAACCTCTCCGATTCGAAGTCCGAAAGCAAGTCCCTCTCCACCAATAGCAGCAGCGCCCACACAGCCACCACCGGCTGCAGCAACACCGCCACTACCGCCACCTAGCAGCACCAGCATACCTGAGCACTTGAAATTAATGAACATCAACTCAGGATCCGATCCTGATTTGGTGGCCAGCAGTAATAACTTAGCTTCAAGCACAATCAGTCCCATAGGTTCAATAACGAATTTAGCTAGCTCAAGAATTTCGCTTACAAATTCACAGACTACTGCTGGTGCAGTAGGAAGTCGTATTAGTCCTGTAGAAGCAACAACGCCACAGCACCAGCAACAGCAGCGCTCTTCTATGGCAAAGTGGGCATGCAACGTGAGTGTTTCTGTCAATATATTGAATTATGTACTAAATTTAAATTCAACCTTTCAGATATGTACTTATGAAAATTGGCCGAAAAGTCTCAAGTGTTCGATGTGCGGTCGAGCTAAAGATGCCACGATTTGCCTGAATGAAGGTCTGTCATTGAGCAATAAAATTTTATCCGATAAAGACGAAAGTTTTGGTGCGTCCAATAACACGTTATCCAATAATACATTGAACAATAAGCACAGATATCAACTTGGTGAGTGTTAAAACATTTTGTGTGGAACTGGTCCAATATGTATTTAATATAGGATCGTCAGAAAATATGAACAACTGTGATACGACACAGGAACGCCAGGAGAGACGTCAGCGACAAATAAGGCGGCAAGTTGATTGGCAGTGGCTTAATGCTTGTTTGGGTAAGAAGACTTCTCCCCTTCATTTGATAGTGGTATTGGTTGGCTTATTTTTTATTTTTGTAAGCACAGCCCACTCAAGGATATGTTAGGTTAAGTAGGGTTATTACTTCTTCTCCCTAAGGTTCATTTAATTTTTGTGGGGGCGTACGCCCCCATTTATTCGGCTTAATACAAGCTAAATGTCTTAAAACTAAACAAAAAACTAAGACATAGCTAGGACTTGAAACTAAAACTGATTAGGTGGTGTTGGGGGGGTGATAGAGGTGGGCTTAACGAGATCGATTTTTAGAGAGGAAGTGCTGCGGTTGAAGTCAAAAACATTAAGGTTTGAGTTAACTTTCCGTAGCATACGTGAGATGGGTTCGTTCGTTCAAGACTCTTGCAAGAAACATAGACTACACCATTGGCCCCTGTCAGTTTGGAAATCAATTCAATTTCAATTCATTTTTATTGAGGCTAAAGACAAAGTACATTATTTTTTGAATACTTAAGTTTTAAAAGTAGCCGACTTAAAATTATATCAGACTAGCTAGAAAGGAACAATCTAGTGTAACTATTATTAACTAACAGCTTCATGAAATACATTATACTTAAAATTTTAGACAAATATTTGTTGTATATATGCTTGCTCCCGGCATATATGCACTTTTTTGGCTCTTGTAGACCGACTTAAGGACTAATGACTAGAGTAAAGGTAATAAAAACATTATATATTTTTTTTTTTAACAGAGCCACTTTGGACTTTTGCATGCAACAACGTTTTTTATATAGCAATACGTATATAATACAGTATGTAAAGAATTTCCTAGTCAGCAACCCTTTCCGGTCGTCGTGGGAGGATGATACATTCTCAATGAGGGTCAATAAGTCCATTTTAACACCGATGAACCAAAAATTAATTACATAATATGTACATCTGGGTCTCTCCTTCCGTTTTCCCAATCACTACATCGTGTTCCTGTTTGAAATTATTGGCTAAAGGAAACGTGACATCAGCAACAGATATCCGCATTTTCTCAGACAGCCAGCTCCCGACCGTGGAGAGTCCCCTTGAGACACTGCAGCCTTCCATCCTCCGCGATCCCGGGCACCTGCTTCCAGTTGTCCAGACCAAGCGCTCTGGCATCCGCGATGGGTTGGTCTTTAAAACTGAGGGTCGGTCTTCCTTGTCGTCTTGAAACTGGGGCTGGGAGTCGAAGATCTCTTTACTGAAGCATTATTGTCCATTCGCTCGATGTCACCGAGTTAATGTAGTCGACGTATTTTAGCTTTTTGGACTACATCCGCATCATAGAGTTTGCGGCTATATCTTCTCCTCCATTTGCCCTCCTCGCACACAAGACCCAATTTCCGACGGGATATTTTTCTTTAAAAAGAACCCAAAATTAGCTCGCCTTTCCTGCTTATCGTCTAGTACTCGGCGCCGTAAAGCAGAACTGGCAGTATCTGTGTTTTGTAGAGCTTACACTTTGTCTTCCGAGTTAGACAGCCAAGCTGCCGTTAAATCCTTTGAAGTCTCTATAAACCTTACAGTAGCTCCAGACTGTACAGTTCTCCACGGAGATACCCAAGAGAGAAGCATGGGTTGGCAATAACCCACCAAACAGCCATAACGGCATAAAGTGGTATACGGATGGTTCTAAAATTTAAACGGGGGTAGGAGCGGGAATATACGGACCACACAAACGCTTTACGATACCCATGGAAAAAAGTCCCAGCGTATTTCAAGCGGAGCTCCACGCCATTCAAGAATTCGCCAGCCACATTATCTTATCTGGCATAAAAGGTGCAACCATCCATATTTTCACGGACAGTCAAGCAGCTATAAACGCCCTTAGCTCGTATACCATTGACTCCAAATGAGTCATGTACTGCTTCAATACCCTACAAATACTCGGAACAAGAAACAAGACCAAATTATGGTGAGTTCCGGGTCATGTCGGGGTAGAAGGTAACGAAAAGGCCGACGAACTGGCCAGAAAAGGTTCAGAAACACCTTTCATAGGTCCCGAACCTTTCTGCTGCACTCCTAGATCAGCAGCAACGGCAGCAATTAAAAGCTGGGAACATAGAAAATGTATCTATCTTTGGGATAACATCCCAGGTCTAAGACAGGCCAAACGAGCCATTCGGCCCTTCAATCATAATGCCAGCAAATGTCTAAACCTAAGCAGGCATGATATCAAAAACCTAGTAGGTTACCTTATTGGTCACCACGGTTTAAGATATCATCTACACAAAATGGGAATAGCAGATTCTCCTAAGTGCCGACTCTGTCTTGAAGAGGACGAGTCAGCTGAACACATTTTATGTGAATGCCCAGCCCTTAATGGAATTAGAAAGAAGATCTTTCTCAGGGAACAATTGAGCCCCGAGGACATAAATAATTCTTCTACTGGTAAAATTGTCCGCTTTACACGGAAAGTGGAAATCTTACTAGTTTAAAATTTTTCTGGCCCATACGGTACAAAAGATCTTTTAGGTCGAAGTACCCCCCCCCCCCCCCCTTTTTATAAATCGCCTTGGCGAGCCAGAATTTAAAAAAAAAGAAAAGCTCTAGACTGTTGATCATCTCTTAAGGAGATGACGGAGCAGTCCAATGTTCACCTCTGTTTTGTTCCGGATCATAGAAACATTCCAGGGAGCTCTTAGTTTGATGAACTCGTCAAGCATGGAGCTACTTTACTTATTATACATAAACAAATGTTTTATAGGTATACGAATCGCTGCAAGCAAACTCATGCTTAAGCTAGGTGCAATCGTAATAACAAACCTAAGGTCGAAAAGTAAAAACACATGTCCAGCGACAAAGCAGATCTGGCCAAAGCCGGACCCGCAACCACAGATTAACTATACTAGATAGTCAACTAAGAGAGAATTTCTCAATTTTCCCCTTAAGCTAAGAAACAGCAGATTATCTATTAATTGCCTATCTGTATTAGACTACTTATACTAGACAGTCAACTCCCACTACCCCCGTCCCCTTAGCCCCTAAAAGAGCGAAGTCTAATCCTCTCTTAAAATGTCCTATCGGTGAATATTTGTGAATCAATAAAAGTGAAGATAGCCCCCGTTGAATTGTATTAATTCTGTCAAATTGCAAGTGATTTTGCTTTCATTTTGCTTAATTTGACAGAACTTTGTGAATCATTCATTCCAAAGTTAAGATAATGTATTTGTTGCTATTCTGTTGAGTTGTGTAGTCAAAGAACATTGTGCAAGAACAAAAAACTACTTTATCCTGCGGCAGTAATAGGGAGTATATTTTTTTCAGCTCCGTCCTTATTTTTGTTTGACGTTTGCCAAAGTTTTTAATTTTGTGTCGTGGTGGGATGGAGGGGTGTGTTTGCTGTGGTAGCTTTGGGAAAACAAATAACTAATGGAACAAATAGAAATTGTTACGAATGTGTGGTAATCTGTTTTACTGATTCATTTGACTTTATGTTATTATCATTTCTTTGTTAATTATTCTTATTTTGTTTGAACATTATTTTTTTTTCGTACATTCGAGGCCAACTCGAATGAACAAAAAACCAAATGGCAGGAAGATCACTTTGAATGCATTTATGAACAGAAAAATGCGCATTTTACTATTGCAGGAGCAGGATAATACATTAGTTTATGTAAAAATGTTTTAAAGTTAACGTTGTAGCTTAACTGAAGACAAGATGTTTGAACAAATAAATCAAATCAGTGAAACCTATCGCAAAGATACGATTTGCTTCAACTTAGAAATGGTATTCGTAAAACCAGAATGTTATATTTTGAAAAGTTGCTGTAAGGCATTGTGTGTCAACGCGAAGGCAGATAATAGTGTCAAAATATTTCTTGGTTTAAGACTTGTGTAATGTTTGCCTTATAATAGATTGGGAATAAATGGGTTTCACCTTCCCTAGGCTGACTCTAAGCTGTACAAGCGCAGCACGCATTTCTTCGCTGGATAAAGCGCTGCGAGTGTATGGCATGTAACTCTAGCAGGTAATGAGAGTCAAGATTGAGTTTAAGACTTATTCTTACATTACTCGCTATTTATTCATAAATTCTTACAACTAATAATTACACTTCTAAGCAAAATTGTGTAGGAGTAGCAAAGCACACATTTTTTTTTATATATTCGACCTATATACGACGAGCATACCTCTTCCTACTGATTCAATGGGTACAAAGAGGAGAAAATTAAACTAATTTCGTTTATGCTGGGATCTATATTAAAGTTTTTTTTTATCATTATTTCTGTAAAACAAGTAATATAAATGATTCTTCACCTCGAACACGTTAACACAGCATATCCTCCGTCATTAAGAGAGAATTTTACACTCTTTTTCTTCAGTTGTTCCGAACTTCACACCTGACTCCACTAATTATCATATCAGTGTGCAAGCAAACACTAATACCGATTGGCATTTAGTGGAGTTTTTCAGCTGTTTTCAGCTTGTAGGCAATTTGAAAAATATCCTCTCAGTTGACTGTCTAGTATAGGTAGTCTATGGTAATAGTGTTTGTATGCAAATCAAATGAGAAGCTGCACACATATTGGATATTTAGTGGAATCAGGTGTGAAGTTGGGAACAACTGATGGAAAAGAATGGAAAAATCTCTCAAAATGACGGAGGATACGCTTAATTATAATAAAGTACCTGCAAACTTCTTTGTTGCGTGGTGTATTAGTTTTATGTAAAAAATATAATATAATGCGCGTTTTATTGAGAACTTATTTCAAAGTCAGCAATGGAAATATCAATAAAACGCTTTGTTCACTTTTATGTTCACCTTTAGTTCAAATGTCAAATTTGAAATACATATGGAATACTTAACTATAGATGGCGTTATTTCTACTCTTTTGTGAAACATCTGATTTTACTTAACACCCCTATTATGGTTAGCGAATCGAACGAAAAAGTAGGCGAATGTGACTGATTAGTATTACTGATAGCGATTCGTCGAAATTTCATTCGCCACAGACGTCAAAATTTAGGCGAATTTTGGACTTCACTCTATTACGGTTAGCGAACGTTCGACCGGAACTTAATTTCTTATGTCAAAATCAGTCGAATGAAATTCCTTTGTGACTGCGGTAGCGATAGACATGAGTGAGGCAAGAAAAAGGTAAATTAATACAAAAATATATATATAGAAGCAACAAAATAAATGTATCCAGCTTTTAAAAAACCAATCCTCGGCAATTTGAAAAACTGGTCGAGTTGATGGAGGCAAATCCAGACATGGCAAAGGGCTTGGAACAATTTGGCTCATCAAAAAAAAGCCAAAAAGAATACTGAGAATTATTTGCCGTGGAAATATGTTTCTAAGGTTTCTATTGATTTGGAAATGCTTAAGGTTTGGTTGGATTACAAGCTCTGACTAAAGAAAAAAAATAGCTTCCAACAAGAAAGAAGTGACTGCTACCGGTGGTGGGCCTAGTTCACCAGTTTCCTTGTCTACTCTAGAAAAATGTAAATGCGCTACTCAATCTTCAACACGCGATCGACCCACCTGGCCGTACTTTCGGAGAAAACGAAGACACATCGGTGCCTCAATTGACCGAAAATGTCAAAAGAGCAGCAAAATACGCCGATCAAACAGATACGAAAATCAAACTGCAACAAAAAAGGGAACTCCTAATTACAATCAAGTCGATGCAAACATGATGCGTTAGATATAGCGAGATACACCAGAAAATCCTATGAATTGAAAAAGGGAAAACTTCTGTTATTGCAAGCCAAAGAGAAGAAGAAGAGTTCTGGACTTAAACATTATCTGGAAGCTCTAAGTGATTTGAGCTGTCTCGGATTCCTCGCCGCAGTCTGCTCTTTTCCACATTTCTTTCTTCGTCGGAGACATTATGTGAAGAAGAGTTCCGTGCTGTTATCTCTTTTTTTTATTCGAAATCAGTAAAAATGTCAGTCTGTTTCACAAGATATCAAAACAATTTCTCTTGTTGACACTTCACAAATAAAACTTGATATTTTTTTCAATTTCTTTTATTGACACTTCACAGGTGACATTAGATTTCTCTGGTAGCACAGATTCTTTATTTTATTTTATTTTTTTTATTTTATTTCATCAATTCATCAATCAAAGAACAAGTTCTCCTATAGACTAGTAGATAACAATTATTCACTAAAGCTAATATAAAAATATATACGAACTTCAAGTTGATCTAAGTACATTCAAAACATCAATCTTAAAGGTATCTATAAAGGTGTAAATTCTGAAAAAGTCTAACCTACTGCAGACTGAATTTGCTTCTCTGATGCAACGAGAAACTGGTTCATTACGACCATAGTTAGATCTATGAAATTGTTCGTAAAAGAGAACATAATCTCTGTAATTATGAGTGGGTACACGAATAGAAGTTAGTGCTAGAAGTTGAGCACATTTAATATGATAAGTAAGTATATCTCTAATGAACATTATCGCAAAATAAGCACGTCGATTTGCGAAGCTCTGCATTCCAAATAAGAGACATCTTGTATCGTAAGATGGGATAACAGTACCCCAATGAAGTTTATAAAACATAAATCTTGAAATATTTTTAACCACTTGAACTCTCCATGTTAAATAAGGGCCCATTCATAAATGCAATATTGCGCAAGATATGCTAAGCAGAGAATTCACAAATGCATAAATTTTCATCACTGCTAAGCAGAGAATTCATAATTGTAGTAGAGTTTAATTTATTGCGCTATTTTGAGCGCAATCGCGCAGATTTCAGAATCGTATTGCTTTTTAATTTCTTTTCGTTGTTGTCATTGCGCTGTAATTTAATTTTTAATTTTGTTGAAAATGTGTGAAAATACAACAGATAAGTAAGTTTAGTTTAGTTTTGAGAACAATCTATCAGATTATTTATTAAAATGACAGCGGTCGACGTAAATTCCATTTTTTCGCAGTTGTTTGTTCATAAACATCTAATATATGCTTTGCAAGCGCATGCTTTGCAGGAAACTTTCGTTTCAATTTGCGCAGTGTTTCCTGCTTTGCAGTACATTTGCTTTGCAAACCTTGCATTTATGACTGGGCCCTAAGATTTCATCAAATCAAGAAACTTGGAATGAAAACCTAGTTCCGACAGTTTGTGTAAAAGAATATGATGATTAACACGGTCAAATGCTTTTGCAAAATCAGTGAAAATTATATCAGTTTGACGATAAGATTCAAAATGATTAACGATATAATTCGTCATTAATGTGAGATTAGTGGACGTAGATCTTCCAGAGATAAAGCCGTGTTGGAAATCGGATATAAAATCTTTTAATTGAAAAGTAAGCTTGTCACAAACTATTTTCTCAAATAATTTAGGAAGAGCAGATATTTTGCAGATTGGTCTATAATTAGTTGTTTCTTGTTTAGATTCAGATTTAAAAATATGTATTATATAAGACAATTTCCAACAATCTAAAAATTCACATTTGGAAAGCGATAGGTTGAAAATAGTCGATAACGGAATGGCTAAAGAAGACGCACATTTGAGCAATAAAATTTGTGGGATCCCATCAGGACCTCCCTTATTGCTGGTATCTAAACCTAATAAGGCTGATTCTACTTCAGACGTTGACAAGATCATAGATCCAATATTAACGATGGTAGAAACTTTAGGAGAATTTACATTCAATGGAGTGTTTGTGGAGTAGACAGACTGAAAATAAAGAGCAAAGAAGTTACAAATTTCTTGCACATCACTCGTTGATTTGTCCAAATACTTCATACAGCTTGGATACCCATTACTTTTACGCTTAGTACCTATTAATATATTTCCAAAAATTGTCACTGTTATATTTAATATTTGACTGAATAGAGAATAAGTAAGCCCGATATAAAAACTTATTAAGTGTATCAAATTCTTTCTGAATTGTCAAATGCTTGAACCGCAAATGAGCATCATCGCGGTTAGTTTTTAGTAATTTAAAAGATTTATTTTTTCTATTTTTAAGATTTATAAGTCTCTTGTTGTACCATACAGGATTACTCCTCGATTTGGCTTTTTTATTTGGAACAAATCTACGTACGGCCTCATAGATAATAGATAGTAGAGTATCATTAGCGTTATTTAATTCTGTTTTGGATAAAAGCGATTTCCACGGAATAGATACAAAGTAATCATTCATTGAATCAAAGTTAGCCTTATTATAATTAGGTACAAAAGTATTATCATTTTGAACATTTTTCATATAAGTATAAAAACATAAGTTCCCTTCTAATGCAGTATGATGTATAGAGTTATTAACAATAGGAGTATCAGATTTTTCAACATATATATTAAATTCCTTATCCACAAAAATAAGGTCAAGAATTCGACCTAAGCTGTTAAAATTATAATTGATTTGAATCAAGTCAAACTGGCTAAAGAAGTCAATTAAATTAATTTCAATTTCAGAAGTTACATCAAATGGAACTAAATAATTATCATCTGAATCAAATAACCACTTAATATTTCCTAGATTAAAGTCACCGATACAGATAATATGTTGCGATGGATTTAAGTTTTCGAGAATAGATTTCCAATTTTGGAGAAATATATTATAAATAACATTCAAAAGAACTCCTTGGAGGTACTCGTTAATAATGATAAATAATTCAATATTTCCGTTTACCGTCAACGAAACAATCAGTTGATCAATATCATAATTAGTTGTAGATATAATATTTGAGTTTAGTTGTACTTCTCTACATGACAAGGACGAACGAATGGCGATAAAAACACCACCCCCTCTGTCCATACCAGTAGATAAGTAAGATCTATCTTTTCTAAATACAGTGTAATCTGAGTTAAATAATTCGGATGTTAATTGATTTTCTGTTAACCAAGTTTCAGTTAATAATATAATATCATATGAACAAGATGTTAAAGTAAAATACAATGATTCTAGCTTGGTTCTTATACCTCCTCACATTTTGATAATAAAATGATAAATTACTTGTTAGAGCGGCAACGTTGAATTCATTTAAAGATGATTTTGAAGGTCCGGGAACGGTTGTTAGTTCATAGTTTATTACGTCAAATTCATAGGATGGGTTGCATCGTCGTTTTTTGGATGATTAATGAACTTTTTCACCTTAACGAACATGGGCCATATAGAAGAGTCACTCATGAGTTTATTGTAGCAATCGGAGGGGACACTCAGTTTAAAATTCACATGAGAAATATCGCTTAAGGATAATCCTTTTTTAATTAGTTTAAAACATTTAAAATAGATTTTGGGAATATTAGACTGAGCAGATATATGATTAATTAAGTCTTCGGGTTTGGTGTCTACATTAAATTTCGAAATGTGTAACCAAACGGAAGATGTCAACGTATTTAAATCACTTATTCCACTACCCATTAAACAATCATTTCGATGTTTATTAATTCTTTTTTGTCTCCTAGAATTAAGATTTTCAAATACAGAATTTTCATAGTCAGTGTTCATGTTGATGTTTACATCGTTATTATTAGAGTGATCGTTTGGCGGTGGAGAAGGGATAGGGTTAAGAACATTGGAATTCCCAAGAACAACATTAACACCTTTACCAACAACACTATCAGAAGCAGCAGCAAGGCCATCAGCAGCGTTGTCAACGAGACCATCAACAACAGTATCATCGCCAACAACAACATCGACAGCGGCAGCAGTGGGGGGGGGGGGGGGGACATCGCCATCAGCAGTGACAGTCGCAGCGGCAGCGAAACTGGCACCGGCAACCTTATTAGCACCAACAACATCCAACTCAATATTTCGGTTTTCTTTTTCGCCATTCTTTCTATCGTCACTGAATTTATGTTTGTTAATAAGTGCAGGAGATGAGATGTGAGCGGCAGTGGACGGTGGACGAGAACGAGAGTTTGAAGTCAGAGCAGGTGATTTAGATATTGATGAGAGAGATTTTCCTTTGTACAAAGTGGGAGCAGGGGGACACTTTTTATTTTGGCTATTATTCGTTGTAAGGTCAATAACCGATTCTTTGGTAATACTTCTTGTTGACATACCCACAGCACTGTTTATATTGCACAAATAGGGAAAATCATTCTTTAGGCAGTTTAATTTTAAGAGTACACCATGCACTAAATTATCAATATTAATTATATAGTCATTTAGCACATTAGTTAGACATTTATCACATTTGATAAAGAAGTTTTTTTTGGATTTAATGAAGTTAAAATCAGTTTTCTTGATATTTGCACAAGTAAAATGCAATAAAGAATTGCAGACACCACACGAAAAATAATCGAAATGTTCAACTTTATTACCTACATAAAGCACAACTAGGCATATTGAGAAGAAAAAAATCAAAAAATTAAACGAAAAGAGCGACTGATGCATACGAGAGCTAACGCAAAACTTTACTCGAATAAAAATGTTCGCTAACCGTAATACCAAAAAAGCAGTAATACGCCTGGGAGTTCGACCCGAGTCGAACGTCCGATTCGCTAACCGTAATAGGGGGTTAAATTCACCATCACTACTGAATTAAATTCTTTAAAAAAAAGTTATATCACTGTCCGGTGATAGTTTTTCCCCTTTTCGAAAAAGTCGATGAAGATGACACCGTGGAAAATTGTTCCGTCGGCCGGAAAAGTCATGGCAAGAGTTTTCTGGGATTTCCAGTACGTCTGAAGTTTCGATTGTTCTTTTATTTCTAGCGTGTTGCGGTATTAGTAGGGATTTTTTTTGTCGGGTGCGAGATTTTCTTGGCTCTGCTTCCACAGAATAAATTCCGGATCCCGTGTCAATGACAACCTTCGTTGGAATGACTTCATATTCGATGTGGCCACTAAGCCAGCGAATTGTCTAGGTTTCCTCAAGAGGTGATTTGACCCCTCTGATCTAACTACAATATATAAGGCGTCTAGTCGCCCCAAATTTGAGTACAACGCTTATATCTGGGCCAGAATTCTTCCTAAGCCCTACAACACGAATATGGAATGTTTCTTTCCCGCTCTGTTTTTCCTACCCATTATTAACAAACGTTTAAATCCAACGTGCATCGTTTTCTCCGCTGTTATACATGTCCCCTCTTCCTTAATGCCCGCACTATGTAACTGTAAACATAACAACAATATTACAGCCTTATTTATAAACGTATTATAAGTTATGCAGGCCCTTATATGCCTCTAATGCAAAAACCTTGTTCATAAAACGTATGCAATGTTGTATAGAGCGGGGATAGCACTAAAGGACTTAGCGGCGATAGCTATCCCCGCTAAAGTTAGCGTATTTAGGATAAGTTGTTGTTGTATTTTACATGCAAATTTCTAATTCAAATATCCAAAAGAAACGCGGCTATTGTTTACGTGTTAAATGTAGCTGAGCTGGGTATACACTTATCACCAAAACACGGCTAGTATGTAGATAATTTGGTTTGTTGGGTTCACTACACTATTTCTAATCTTGGTATCTTTACATCAATTAAGACTGCGGGAGTCAATTCTCCATGATGAAGGCTTGCCTTGATATTCTCTACTTCACGCAAGGCGGTGTCCACGGACCTTCCTCTCATATAGGCGTGTTGTGTCTTTCATAATTTATCATTTTCGCAGAAAGCTGTTATGTTGACATCTGGAGGAGTATTTCCAAAGTTTTAAGTAGAAAAAAACGAGAGACTAAAGTCCGTAGTGTGGCCTTGCTTACCCGCTAAGGGTAATTAGCTAAACACCGGCAGGGATTGGCTAAAAATATCACTACACATTTCCTTGGTAGCAAATGCGATCACGTTTTTCGATCTTGGGAACATTAAAAATCTAAATTAATTTTATGCTATCTAGGCAAAAAAAAATATGAGAGCACACTAAACGGCTGATATCAATGTTAAGGCTTGATATACGGCTAGAAACATGGTAGTTATGAGCAGTTAGCAACAAGCCGATCTCTAAAGCTCATAGTAGAAATATTCCAAGTTCCAAACAAATATTAAATGTATTTTTTTCATTTTAGGTGTGGTGGAGAACAACTACAGTGCTGTAGAAGCATATCTATCTTGCGGCGGTAATCCAGCGCGTTCCTTGACCAGTAGTGAAATTGCAGCCTTAAACAGAAACTCGGCATTCGATGTCGGGCATACACTTATTCACTTAGCAATCCGTTTCCATCGTGAAGAAATGCTGCCTATGCTTCTATCACAAATATCTGGCTCTGGTCCTGGAATAAAACGAGTTCCTTCGTATGTGGCTCCAGATTTGGCAGCAGATATTCGTCGTCACTTTGCCAATACTCTTCGTATGCGAAAATCTCTCTTCAATTGTCATTATGTCCAGGAACATGCTACCTTTGCCTTACCTGTTGAAATTGAAGAACTCCCAATACCAATACAGGAACAGTTGTACGATGAATTATTGGACCGTGATGCACAGAAGCAATTGGAAAATCCCCCGCCTGCACTCAATTGGTCATTGGAGATAACAGCCCGTTTAGGTTCTCGATTGCTGGTTCTTTGGAATCGAAGTGCTGGTGATTGTCTTTTAGACTCTGCGATGCAAGCCACTTGGGGAGTATTCGATCGTGATAATACTCTGCGAAGGGCAGTAGCTGATAGTCTTCATCAATGCGGACCAATGTAAGATGATTACTTGCTAAAATTGTTTTTTATAGATGAGGTTGGACCCTTACCCACATACCAATAAAATTTCATTTCAGCTTCTATTCACGATGGAAGGAATACGAAATGATACAGGCAGCCATGTTGCACTTCACTCTCGAGGAAGCGCAGTGGGAAGAGGATTGGAGTACTTTATTGTCACTTGCCAGTCAACCAGGCTCTTCACTAGAGCAGCTACACATATTTGCATTAGCACACATTCTACGTAGACCAATTATCGTGTACGGTGTCAAATATGTGAAAAGTTTTCGAGGGGAAGACATTGGATATGCTCGCTTTGAGGGTAGATTGATTTACTTTCTAAACTGTGAGTTCAATTTTTTAGTTTGATATGTATGCCCAAGGTCTGTACTTGCCACTGTTTTGGGATCAAAATTTCTGCATAAAGTCGCCGATAGCTCTGGGATATACTCGGGGTCATTTTAGCGCTCTAGTTCCAATGGAACCATATACCAGAATCGATGCCAGACGCAACGAGCCAGGTGACATTACATTTCTACCATTAATGGATTGTGAGTCAAAGCTGTTGCCCATACATTTCCTAACTCAAGCTGAGGTATTCCAGTATTAATTTAAACCAACATAAAATACCTTTTTACAGAGAGTTTTCTTGCATTTCTCTCTAGATGGGCAGAGAAGAGACCATCATGAGACAATGGCTGGATGTCTGTGTCACTGAGGGAGGATTGCTGGTGGCTCAACAAAAACTGCGAAAACGACCGTTGTTAGTTGCACAAATGTTGGAAGAATGGTTAAATCATTACAGAAGAATAGCGTAAGTTCTTTTAATGAATTACTTCAATTCATTTTGTTATTTCTGTTTACTTTAAAAAAAGAGATAAATTCAGTCAGTTTTTTAGTACTGCATAGATTGCATTAAGAATAATAAAAATAAAAAAAAAAAAACATATAAGTAAGGAATGTCGCAAAAGTGGAAAGTATCTTTCTAATACAGATTCCTCAATTTATCTATGAACTTAGTCGATGACCCGGATGACCTTCCATTGACAGCATATTTCTTTTTCATATTATTCCTTTCTTAGCAAAGTCGAACTTCATTGTTATTACGTTTACTCTTAAATTGTTTTCAATTGTGTTCTTCTTGAAAGATGTTTCTTTGAAATGAAAATGAAACGCTATATTTGATAAGTGATCGATAACGCCAGAGTTCAGTGTAACACCAAGAAGATGCGTGGTATCATTAGAACAATATTTTTTTTTACGCTTCTGTCTCGCCAAGGAAAAGGCACGAACAATAAGATCTATTGTACCGTATGGGCCAGAAATTATTTAGGCTAGTAGCATTTCTACTTTCCGTAAAAATACAGATAACTCTACCAGCAGAGGACTTCTTTATGTCTTTGGAACTCAATTATTCCCTGATCTTCCTTCTAAAATAAATAAGTATTAGGCTTTAACGGCCCATATAGGGCCTAAAACCTAGCTTCTCCAACCACTTGCTTGTGCGAAGTGGAAGGGACTTACAATTTTAAGCCCAATCCGTGCAGACAATTTGAGAAGCTTCTTATGACAATTGATACTCTTGGATGTTTGTCGGACGTAGATCTCCCTTCTAGTTTTATTTATGTGTTCAGCTGTTTCGTCTTCTTCAAGACATAAGCAGCCCTCTGGAGAGTCATCTATTTTCATTTTTTTAGGGTGGTATCGTAAACCGTGGTGACCAGTAAGATAGCATACTAAGTTTTTGATGTCATGCCGACTCAAATTTATGCATTTATTGGCATCGCCGGATGGCTCGTTTGACTTGTCTAAGACCTGGCAATGCTCTTCCAATAGGTGGGAGGGCAGCAGAAGTGTTTGGGACGTTTGAAACGAATTTCTCTGCCCTTCTGGCCAGTTTGAGGACCTTTTTATTACCTTCAAAACCCTCATGGCCCGGAACCCACTTTGCGGGTGCGATGGTGGTGTATTCACTAACCCTCGTATTAATAAACAACGCATAGCGGCGAGTTAGCTATAGCACCTCTGTTAACTCATAATTCTGATTAATAAACGTGTGCTAGCTTTCACTGACATGTGATAACGAGTGGATAACTTAACTCACCGAATTTGGCGATAAGGAGCGGATAACTTCGCACATTCTCAGATTGTAGTTAATGCATTCTCAAATTGAGAGGATGCACATGTATGTGTGGGAACATTGAGAGGATGAGAGAGAACACTGCCTCCCATTTGGACATATTACTCTTTCATAATGCGTTGCCTCCATAGTAGTACCATAGTATTGGAACGGAATACACAGAAATGAGTGTCAACTGATGAAATATGACAGATACAGTCGATTTTTGAGTTTAATTTGACGAAGTGCTGCCGTGTTTTATGTGATTAAAGAGCGAATAGCTAGCACAAGGGAAAAACGATTTTATTAATCAGAAAAGTTATCATATGGACAAGTCGCGCGTTCGAATCCCGACCAGAGCCATGATTTTAAAAATTGAATACGCACAAAAAAAGATCTCCCTAAAGCAATTAAGGGGCCACCCGTTTAGAAAAAAACCCTCCAAAAGCACCACCTATCTTTCTATTCTTTCAAAATGTAGTAAGTAGCACCTAAACACAGGCAATGAGCCATTTGCCTAGGTGCTGCTGCAGCCAAAAATGTCTGCGCTGTGTTTCTCACACTTTAAGGGTACTGTAACATACAGAAAACCCGTTTTGCGTACCCAAATTAAAAAAAAAAAAAAAAATATTTTGGTATTGTTCCTTGAGTCGAGTGTTTGAAGGGTATTAAAACAGTGCAAGGCTGATGTTGAGTTACTGGTATGCGAGCTAAGGGCATTTATAGCTGCTTGACTATCCATGAAAATGTGGAATGTGGCGCCTTTATTACTAAATGTATTGATGGAGCTCTGCTTGAAATACGCTGGGACTTTTTACCATAGTGATTTTGGAACGAGTGTTTGGTCCGTTAATTGCGGCTTCTACTCCTGATTCCATTTTAGAACCATCCGTATACAACCTTATGCCGTTGTGTGGGTTACTACTAAACCATGCTTCTCTATTGGGAATCTCCGTGGAGAACTGTTTATTGAAGCATAATGTTTTTTTAAGGCGGTCTGTGACTGCAGTTCATGTCAAGTTCCGGAAGTTCAGGGAGAAGGGTCATTAGTTCCGGATGGTCGCTAAGACTTATACCATTTAGCTGCACTAAACTTGCTGCACTGCAAATCGATACTTTGTGTACGTGTATGTGGAGAGCTATTAGTCCTGTTATTGCCTCTAAAGCAGCTGTTGGACAGGTTCGCATGGGTCTGGAGATTCCTAGGCACGCAATCCGTTGTACCTTTTTGAGCTTATAGAAGCGTACGTAGTTATAGCTCTTATCACATCGTATAAATCCAGTGGGTGATCTGAGAGATTACCCACGTACTACCATACATTCGGCCACAGGCCAATAAAGCTCTGGTAGCTTTCGTAATTTTGTTTTGAGAGTTCCAGTTAAGCGTTTTGTCTTGGATTCTTCCAAGATATTTGACTTCCCCGGAATACTCGATGACCGCGTCAATAAAAGGAATTCGAACTAAGTTTAATTTGTGTCTTTTGGTAAAGGACTGTTAGGCTGATGTGTTAATAGCTCTGTTTGTCCTGCAAGTTTTAAACAAATCATGTCTTTATTTATTTTAATTTTTGGCGGGCTGTATTATGCCCGGGTAGATCTGGACCTTAATCAATCAGCTCCGCCAGCCATTAGATAATTAGCCATCAGCATTTAAAAAGATTGTGCTTCTTGTGAGTTTGGTAGGGCTGCCAGACGATGAAAGGCTGCAGTGTCTCAGGCAGAGACTTCACGGGTCGGGAGCCCGTCAAGTAGGGATGCCAAAGCTAAACACTTGACTGTATACGATGGTCATTATCATTACTATTAATATTATTAAATGTTTTGTTATTTTTTAAATGGAACTGAAATAAAGTTAAGTGCCTCTCTTGGAACTACATATTTATTTCGTAGACAGGTGATTGCTGCCCCAGTTGCTAGACGTCCACAAATCACCGGATATTCCAGTGAAGGAGATACTGATGAAGAATAATAGTAAAATTTATCACACATCAAACAATAAACTTGCGGACAAAATTCTACGAAATTGCAACGCTCCGCAATACAACTATATATAAATATATGTTTATATATATTTTTGTTTTTGGTTTATTATCAGATTAACAAACAATTAAGTCTCTACCAAATTAAATAAAATTAAATTAAAAGAATTTGTTTCGTTTAGTGAATAAAAAGCTTTTCAAACAATAATAGATTTAAATAAATTATAAAATAATTAATTAATTGTTTATGGAATTTATTCGAATATGATTATTGAGTGCGTTTATAAGGAAAGTGTACATTATTCGGGAAAATATATCGCAATAAGTTTTGATCTTTTATATATGTATATTATTATAGATATAGCGTTACTAAATATTTAATATACATATATGTACGTGATATATTCATGTATGTAATTAATTTTGCATATAAAGCTATTATAAATATTATAAGCTACATGCGCCTTTTTGAGTTTGCTGCAAATAATTTAACAAGAATTATAAAATTTGCGTAAGGAAGAAAAAATCGAATTTGTGATACTCTTGTTCTGACTTGTAAATAAATTATATAAAACAAAATATATTCAACAGAAAAATAGAAACAAAATTAACCAAGAGCTACTGAATCTGAATGTGTATGCTCTCAATGATGAATTTCGGTTTTATGTTGAAAAGAGTAGGAAACAATTTAATATTTCCAAGGACACGTCTTGGGTGTAATTTATTTTTTTCTTTGCATAATAATTGAGAATTATAAGAAATATTTCAATAAATAAACTAAAAAGAAGTAGTTGATGTTTTAAGGAAACACTTTGGTGGGTTAAGTTAACCGTTAAACGCTATTATTATTGTCGTTAAATTAATAGTTTAATAATAAAAATTGTCTCAAAGAGTTAGCCGCCGGGCGGCCGGGTATATGCTAGTGTTGGGCAGATGAGAAATATTTCAGCGAGTGCCATTTAGCTAGTTGGAGGGCGCATGCACCAAATCATCAACCAAGTATGGGTGATAGAAAGCATGCTCGATGATTGGATTATCAGTTCCGTATGCATATCTACAAGAAACGCGATCATATGTCTTGCAAGAATTGTCGAGGGATATCCCTGCTAAATGTCGTATATAAGATCCCATCCAATGCACTGTGAACTTCTGAAGCCATATCGCGTGACACTGAAAAACACGCGGTGCAATGTGCAGTGTGAAAACAGCTCTTCCGAACTATTCCAAAACTGTACCGGACAAGGAGATGCACTGTCATGTGACCTCTTGTGGGGCAGATAGTGCGCAGGGCAGGTTTCAATACGGAAGGCAATATCTTCAAAAGATCCGTCCAACTTCTGGGATACGGGGACGATATCGACATCATCGGCCGATCTCAGCGTGCCGTGTTAAAGGCTTTCATGGCGATTGAAGAACATTAGTTCACCTTCCTCGGAGCAAACATCAACTCGCCAAATGACACCTTAGTGGATATCTGACGAATACTTATCCTAGGAAACTGTTGCTACTTCGGTTTGTCGAAACAAATGGGTTCACAACTCGGAATACCAAGTGTAAGCTCTACAAAACACTGGTTATGCTAGTTCAGTTTTCTGGTTTTCTCCTAGTGCTGGACGATAAGCAGGAACGGAGAGAGAGCTAATTTAGGGTTCTTTGGAAAGAGAATTGCTCCGTCGGGTGTTTGGTCCTGTATGCGAGGAGGGCGAATGGAAGAGAAGATATAACCGCGAACTCTGAGCTGTACCAAGATGTGGATGTAGTCCAAAAAGCTAAAATACGTCGGCTACATTGGCTGGGACGCATCGAGCAAATGGACAATAATGCTCTAGCGAAGAGGATCTTCGAATCCCAGCCCCCATGTTCGAGACGCCCTTATTTTAGTAAAGTAAACTTTTTTGATCATTACTCCTGCGGTTTTGTTTGTTAAGAATCATGCTTTACGGCGTTATATGGTAACGCTGATACAAACTGATTCCTAACCTACAACCTAACAAACCGAACCGAAGCAAACCGAACCGAAACTATTATGAATGGTTCTTAAAATGTAGGTGATGAAGCCAATGTAAAGCGTTTTTCTTTTTAAGCTCTGAGTAGAGCACTGAGCACAGCCTGAGTACGTCGAGTGCGCTCTGAGTAGCATAAGCTCAAAGCGCTCCGATTTATTTATGAAAGACACTTGAGCACTTCACTGTCAAATGATTATCAATCATGTTTATTTATTTCAAAAAAATCATTTTATTAAATTCATTTAACGTTAGATAAACAGCCCCAAAAGTCATTTTAATTATTTTCCCTCCTTTCAGTCTGTCTCTGTCCGCGTTCAGCTTGTCAGGTTCGTACTTCAACTACCCGGTCATTTTAAAGAAACAGATTTTTTGACTGTTCTGTGCTTGAAAAGAATAACGCCTTTAGATTTATTTTAAAAACACCTACAAATTTTTTTGACAGCTCTGCTCTGCGCTTGAAAAGAAAAACTCCTGTAATAGCAGAGGAACAGGCCCCCAGATGTCAAATAAAAGCCAATCCCAACTAACTTCACCAAATAATGCCACCCAACGTTTGTGTAAACCCAGTGACAAATGAAGTAATCACTTTTGATAGTGTGCGGCTGTGCGTGTGAAATTTTTCAATTTGCTCCGTGAAAAGTCGTGTCTCGCGTTTGTTCTCTAAATTTATCTAACTTACATTGAATTAAAAACCTTAAAAAGTGGCAAACATTATGCGAAAAAGTTACTAAATCCCCGTGCAAGTGTTTTCAAGTGTTTTTAGTGCGAATTGTTCGAGAATATTGTGTGAGAAGTCTGCGAGAAAAACTAGTAAAAACTAAGCGATGGGTAAGTACCAGCAGCATTTTCACTTCTCACCCTCTTTGCCCAGTGTATGATTCCAGGTAATGCAAATAATACTGAAAAAGTCCACTCCCTATTTTTTTCTCTTTTTTTTCAATCGAACTTCTTGACATAAATTAAATTTCCTTCCGGAAGCAGACTGCATTTAATTTCAGCAACCGCTACGAATTTTCAATCAATTGAAGAAAAATTTATTAAATCGAAGTCACCTAATTCGATGATCGGTCGGGTACGAGGCCATAAGTTCAGCGCTGAGGTCATTCTAATTGGCTTGGAGGAAGTTCGTTTCTTTTCATTCCAATTGGAATGTTAAACTGCGCTTTATCGGGAGTAGCAGAGAAAAATAATAAATAAAACAAATGTATTACCGTCATCGTCATCATCATCATCTTTCAACCACGGCACTTCGAGTGATTTAAAAATAGAAATGAAGTGAGAAGACGATTGTGTGACTTATATTTCACCTGTCTTGGAGTAAATTAAAGAAATGCTCGATGGTTGACTACGACTCTCTTTACTTGAAACGGACGTAGATTGGTTGTAATTAGAAGCGGCTTAAGAGGCCTTCGCTGCGAAAATTGTAAAGGGTCACTTATACTATAGAAAATATTAATTAGTCCCCAAGAAGAGGCACTGCACACTAAAACAGAAGGGAAAGAACAAAAAAAAAAAAGCTAACATAGCTCTCGTTGTTGTCGTTGGGGCTAGACAACGCCTCTGGTAGTCGTTACGACATAGGCAAAGTAATTCCACCTCGTCCATATTTAATTGCCACCTACTTCTATTTACTTTTTTTTCTTACTTCTGTGTCAGTTAGCGGGCAACAAATTCTTCTGCTCACTAGACGAATTTGTGCTGATGGTCTTTCAAGAAACATTCTTAGTATTGTCATCAATCTATATTTTCAAACATTATAATAAATGCATAACGGTTTCTTTAGAGACAATACAATTTTTGTTTTGCTGCTCCACAAGTGTATTTGAATTGTCGACACGTACGAATGCAATTTACTCGCAAGTGTCCATCAGACAAAGCGCTATTTTTGAAAAATAAAATAAAATTTATAGGTATATGTACATTATATATAAACCTATCAGAATATCATCGTTTCTATAGATTGTGGATATCAGTGACGTAGTTTGATCATGTATTTTGCTTGTGCATGGTCTTCTTATGTGTATTTTTAGATTTGATATTGACATTTAGGTACGTCAAAGTTACAAGCGAAGCGATTGATTTTTTTTTTTGCGGCTCCCTATGAAGTGTCTGGAGATCAACTTGGTTTTATTTTTTAGTCACAGTCAAAGTTGTTTAATCACTATTTACCAGGACCAAAGGTCCATATATGTATCTCAATTCAGTTTAGTTTGGAAAATAAGGTCAATGAAGATCACTTTTACAGACTAATCAGTGTCAAAAGAGCATCCATTAACCTACATACCTAACTATAATATAGAAAGTGGATGCCACCTCGATTTTGACACACATTTAAGTACTCTTTCTTGTCGAGGGCATTTTTCTTGAATATTTTAATTAAACCTAAATACAAGATAAAAAAACACTAAATTAATTTCAATGGAGAAGCAATTATTAGGATTAGTGAGAGCACTTAATGGGGAACACTTTATATGTTGTTTTAATGTGATGGAGAGTCACTGGACCTTAACCAGAGGCGTTCCGTGATTTTCTTAGGGTTCAGGCCCTGTATTTTATTATGCTGTTAATAGTTATTATTTGTACGTAAGTTCTATACGTCTATCACAAAGGGTCCACATTGACCCCGTCAAGCCAGTAATCATCTACCTATAAGTCTAGTCTTTTACTTTTGGATCAAACTGTTCAAAACCTCATCATAAAAACTGTTCTTGCTTTTTGTTTTCTAAAGCAAATATTTTTTTAATGGATTATTACGTTCCACTTCGCGTTTCGGGATCGGGATCCAGCCGACTCAGTGAAGATGGTCGTGGAGATAAGGTGGTAGCTGGGCGCCACGCGATTTATCCCGAATCCCGAAGTCCTTTTCGGAAGAATCGCGACTGCCGAAAAGGGTTATTTACCGGTTAGAAATTAAAAAAAAAACAGGAAAACTAGAAACTTAAAATATATCAGTGATTCTCAACCCTATTACTTAAGAAGTGGTCAAAACTTTAGGTTAGACTATAAATCAACGAAGCGAGCACAAAATACAATAATGTACAGGGGCCTTGCACTGTATAATAATCTTCCTAACGAAATTAAAAACTTAAACAATCTTTGTAAATTTAAAAAAGAAGTTATAGGTAACATATTTAAAATCGGATGATAATTAATATAAAAAAGAAAAAACTTTGTTTACAAAATGGCTTTTTAGCCAAATAAACAGCTCCTAATTTCTTAAACCTCTTAAATTTATTTTTCACTTTCGGCCTAATTTATCTTTGTCTCCTAATAATTAAATATATAAACAAATAGAAAAATATTAAAGGTACTCCCCGCGCGCCGGTTGGGAGGGGTAAGGAGGCGGGGCATAATAATAATAATAATAAAGTTTGAAGACATGATATAATTCAAATAAAAAAAATTATTGCTTAACCTAATGTACCCACACAGGGGAGAAAAACAAACAACAAAAAAAAAAAACTGAAAAAGGTAACCAGATACTCCCTTACCCAAAAGCGTCGCAATATTACCACCCCTTTGTACACTCTGACCCAACCTGGTCCACGGGTAGGAAAACCAATTGAATGTCTCAGATAAAATTAATTAATTAATATATATAAAAAAAAATAAATGTAATAAAGGTAATAATAAAAAAAAGGAAGAAAAAGTTGGATTAAGGCTAAGGGATTAAACTATATCATAGATGTATAAAAGAAAAAAAAAGATATGTATGAATTCAAACAAAAAAAGAAGATCTGCATCGCGGCGTCTCGAACCATCACCGTACGGGGATATCCACAATGAGAAGAGAATAAATAAATACGAAAATACGACTGGTTGGAATTCGAACCCAGGACGATCGCTTGTCGAGCTAAGGGCCTTGCCCCTGTGCCAACCTCCGACCAGAAATTCTTGTTGCCGGAACCGGGCGTCACTTGAATGATCGCATATATGTATGTCACCTCGTGCGGTCTATTTCACGGTTTCACGGTCGAATGTCTCGTTATCGTAGGAAAACCTCAGACTCCTCCTGGCTTCCTAGGAAAGGAAATATCTAAGCTCTTACCTCGTTGAGCCCTGATAAAATCACGGATATGCAAAGATTAATACTCTATCACGCACAAGTTACTTAAAGTCGACGATAAGCTAAGATCACTCGCTATTATTATTATTTTTTTCACGTACAATTCACGCACTAAAAAGGTAACCAGTGCAATTCACGCACTTCCTTAACTTTAATTGCGCCTTCAAGAAAAGGACTCCCAACGTAACGATCACGGTTGGACTTCAACACTCCCGTCCTTGAGTAACTTATTCTCTCTACTGACGATCGAATAACCCATCACGCGTCATCAGCCATCCCGTACGTCCTCCCTTTAACCTCTACGAGCCAGGCATGTGAATTTATTTAAAAAAAACAATAAAAAAGGAAATCCGATCTCCGGGCGGAATTGAATCATCGTACCTTCGATCCCGGGTACTGGACCCAGCTATCAGGCCAAACACCACGTGCGGATTGAGTGGTATTCAAATCCTATACATAACATGAAGTACCTTTTCCAACCATAACGCAGAAAGAAAGCTGAAGGGGAGTGAAAACTTCGGAAAAACCTTGGCTATAACAGGATATTAAAGCTTGATAGCCGAGAACGACCTTTCAACTGGACTGCTTGTTGCTGGTGTTGTTAGCATACAAGAGTTTTGCTTAAAATTTTCTGAATATGAATCATTCAAGCCCATATTCTAAAGGATCCCATGGTTTTTCTAGACATTCTAGCCAAAAACAACAATGTCAAACGTTGATGGGTCCACCTGTCCACCATGGCATAGCAGGCAGTGAATTTGCAGACGAACTTGACAGAGCGGGATTCTGATTTGCGTTCTGTTTACCAGAGTCAATTGCGCTACTGCTTTAGGGCTAATTAAAGGCTGGAAAAACCAGCTTCGTCTTAAACATTGGGAAAGTGTCCCTGGTTTAAGACAATCCAAACAATTATAAAGCCCTTCTCCTATAAGAAAATCCTTATGCTGAAAAAGGATAAAGATATCATCTCAACAAAATGAATCTAAGTCCAGAGACAGAATGCAGATTCTGCATGGAGGACGACGAAACCTCTGAGCACATTCTCTGTGAATATCCAGCTCTCCATTGGTTAAGTTGACGCATCTTTCACAGGGAGATACGTTCTCAGGCGGAGCAACATAACTCTGCCACTAAAGACGTATAACGCATGCCTTTGATACAAAAAATCTTTTAGGTCGCGGAATCAGCTAATAGGGCAAAAAATTACCTTCACAAACATCGAACAATAACAAGTAGTAGTAGGAGAGGAGAATCGAACCACAGCCAACCAAACAAATGTTTCTGTTTTCATTTGACTTGAGTAACTTAAGGTATACTATGAAACTAATGGAATATGGGATAGAAAGAGCACAAATGGTAATCAATCACCAATAGCGGCGGCAGTTTAAGCGATCTTTTTCTTCCTTAATGACGGTGAGGCCTTGATTAAAATTAATGGGATCGGAACCCTTTTACTTAACTGCATCCCTACTGGACTGTGAGGTTCGCCTTCCCATCTCCGAAAATAACGGCAGGCCCCCCGATTTTGAATCACTTCGTCGCTGAAGCCAATCAATGAAGCTGGTGTTGTTGCATTTGTGCGATCTAGGAGTTCTTACGCCTACCTCTCTTTCGCGTTTGTATGGAAACGTTGACTGATATTGACTTTGACATGGTTCGTAGGACCTCTCCTTTGACCATGACAATACCAACTGAGTCGGTCGCACTCAATTTTCTTCGGGATAGGTTCTTTTGCGTGAAGGCTTCCTCGCATCTTGGAACTTTTTATTCCATTAATCTTTGTTACTCCTGCTGTCATGCAAAGCATCATCATCTCAGCTGCCGTTAATTTGCCTTCATACTATTCGATGTCCAACATTGTGAACCGTATGTAAGCCCCGGGCACACAACTCGGTGTAGAGCGTTCCTTTCAGCATAGGGGGAATTTTTCGATCACAGAAGATGGATGAAGAAAGGAAGAAGCAAACTTTTCCACCACTGGTTATGCATTGGATCGCCTCTCATCAGTTTGAAGATGAGAATCATGAGCCATTTGCAACCGATGTCTCCCCATTTTTTCCAGAACTCTGAGAGTATCTCGTCCGGCCCAACTGCTTTTCACTTTTTTGTTGTCTTTGACCGCCTTCTTCGACAGTAATGTCGTGTACTTCTTCATTGTTAGGAGCGGTTTTTGGGAAAATGTATTCGAGGAAATTGTCCATCAAGATGAAATCTTTTACAATGCTGCTGAACCTGTGTAGTAGTTTTTCGTCATACACAGAAGCAGCCCTTAAGCATTGTTGATGAACTTTTGCGAATGGATTTCCTGGGTATTCCTCCTTCTCTGAGCAACAATTTTGAAAATGGTTGTGATAGTTTGTCGGAGTTCGCGGACCGCCGCGTTTCTATCAGCAGCCGAAGAAGAAATTTCTTTTAACTCCCGATTTCTGGGCAATTGCCTCTCCTAGGAACACTTTGCAATCTTTAACCTGAGGCTTCATGAAACGTGTTAACAATTAGGTTGCATTTCCGCCACTGCTGTAAGTGGCCAGGTGCCGGCATTGTATTTAAAACAATAATACCGTATGACTTGCAATGTCCAAGAAACGCGCCTTATTTCTGGCGTTTCGCCATTTCGCTTCTAACACAAAAGATGTCGACTCGCCTTCATCGCAACCGTCATCTCTTTAAGCTTGTTGCTACGACCACTCATACTACTAACGTTCCAATTCGCGACCCTTAGGTTTGGCCGAAGCTTGAGCATTACTTTGCTATCCCCCGGAAACCGAATAGCTCTGACCCGAACCTTTTTGCCCGTCCCAGGATTAGTACCATGAAAAGCAGTGTCTGGCGGAGTAGTGCGTTTTTTACTAGCGTACATTTCCAAAGTGCCTTAGTTCAAACGGGTGCGACATGTACATGCTCCTATTATTTCTTGTTTTGATCTTACTTTTACGACATCGGTGATCTCCAGTAGGGTCAACCCACGGATTTGCATGCACACTAGCGGGACAGCTTTAAGATGTTAATTGTGTCGCTAGGCTCACCTGGATGTTTTTCGGCCATTTAAGCGATATTATTTTCAAAAAATGGTGAAAAAATCTTGAATGCACAAATATACATTTAAAAAAACGCATAAACTTTTTTTATTCTATTCCAAAGACATAGCATAGGAAAATAGCGTAACAAATTATGGTCACCCTGTAGCTCTAAGGCTTTAGGTATTCCCATGGCCTTAGCTGATAGGGATGAGGAGAAATCTACGACGAGCCCTGTTCAGAATCGGATTAAACTAAAGATGCCTTTCATTTGTGTAATAAATAGAACTTCCCACCCACCAATGTCTGGAGATGAAAGGTTTCCGGCCCTTCATTTGCTGTTTACGCCAATATATATATTATTTTATAGGTCATATACTGTCCAATAATAATGTCTGTGTGTAGTTCGGTGCATTGTCTCAATCTAAGTATGTACTCTTACAAATTGTTATGTGGCTTAAGTGAAATTTGATTCCATATGTTGGTCAATGAGTATTGATTTTTAATGCAAATCAAATCATTGTAAAAAAAATCACGAAGTGAACCACAATACATCTAGGACAAGAAGTAAAATAATAAATTTATCATCAACGGGTATAGAAGTTTATATCAAAATATCTGCATCGATTGAAATTTGGCACAGCAGTTCGAAAGTTGCCTCAAAAAAACAAGTGCAAAATAGAGCGTGCTCTCTGGAGACGTTTGGTCGAGGCAAATTTCCATACCAGCACCAATGACTTCAAATTAGCATCTTTGAAACTAAATTATGCAATATGTATATCTGATAAATAAATGACACTTATCACAATATTAGCTACGCTACTTACGTATGTACGTAGTTAGGGTGGTACATACGTTACGTGAATGCTTTTGTTTATTACTCAGTCCGGTGTGAAAGGTGTCGCAACAATTGATTTTAATTTAGCAATTGAATTACTTCATTTGGAAAAAATATTATCACAAATATGAACATAACATGCGGTCCTTTTGGCAGGCCTTAAGACTCCTTGGGCTGGAATCAGCTAAGGTGATTTATGACAGGTGACAGTCATAATCAACAAATTTAGTCAGCGGAATGTGATTGACATAATGTAATCAAATTTTTGTGATTTTTTCTTGTGATAGCTATTTAGTTATCACTTTTATATTGAATTGTCGTTTGTTTTTATATTTTCTGGGGTTTCAAGACAAAATGAACATGGATGTGCCTGTGGAATTGTTTTTAGATTCTGAAAGTGAAGATGACCATGAAAATAATAATTACAATACGAATGGCTCGATGTTCTTGATAAAATAAAGTGCACGACAGAAGTGTACGATAACTTTCTCGCTTTTATAAGAATTGGTTTCTAGCCACATTTTTTATTAGCCTGATTTAGGAATATAAATCAGGAAAAAAAAAGAATGTAGAAAGCTATATTTAATTTGTCTTAATTGTATTTGTGATTACTGCTTACTTAACGGGCTCCCGACATGTGGAGAGACTCTAACTGAGACACTGCAGCCTTCGATCCACGCTGCTTTTAGTTGTCCAGACCTGCTTTTAGTTGTCCAGCTCCGGCATCAGCTATGGCTTGGTCTTTAAAACAGAGGTTGGGGTTCCTTGTCGTCTCGATCCTGTTTGCTGGGACGACGACCCTCGATCGATGTGTCCTAACCAATGTAGTCGACTTATTTTAGATTTATGGACTATCCACATCGTGATACAGCTCATAGATTCTGCGGTTATATTTTCTCCTCCTCGCACACAGGACCCAAAATTAGCTTGTTTTGTCCTCGTTGTCTTCAAGGCCAACTTATTTTGCCTGTTCTGCAATCGCCATGAAAGCCTCTTACACATCACGCTGAGATCGGGCGATGATGTTGACATCACACCACCATATCTGGGTGAAACGCCATTGGAAAAAGTATTTGAAATGGTATTTTTTTGAAGTCCAAGGTCTGGCTATGATTAAATTTAAAATTATATATATTGAACTATTTCTAGTTTATTATATATTTGTGGAAAATATAACTTCATGTGAGTACATAATAAGATGGCAATATCTAAACTTAAGACAAAGAAAGCTGCTGTAACGAAAGGACTATATGCTCATAATGGATTAAATTTAAGGCCGTATTATGATTTATGACAGCTTTTGTAGAGACGAGGTATAATAAGCTATGCTTAGTACTGGCATCGCTGCAAAACTTATCAAATACAACACAGCGCGGTCAGAAGGGAAATTTGCATTATAGAGATAGAGGAGATGCCGATGCATGTTGGTTTTAAATGTTTGTAAATTGTAATGCGAAGGACAGATAGAGCATGGCAGAGCATTCCACATTGGTGTGGTACGGCTAAGGGACGATTATTTGTATTTCACGATACTCCAGAATACAGGCTTATGTGTGAACTGATGTCCATTCCTAGAATGACAGGTATTGCGGTTGAAACGTTCTAAGATAGGAATGAAACTGGCTATTTCGTTTAAGCACTAATGGTTTCAATGCCGATAGAACAACGAAAGGCAGGAGACATTGCGATAATGACTAAGAGAGTCAAGTGATTTCGCCATGTCTCGATCAATGAGTTTAGTTTAATCGCGTGTTTTGAAATCTGTCTAGTTTTTATATATATATGTATTAGGCATTAACGGCCCATACAGGGCCTAAAACCTAGCTTCTCCGACCACTTTCTTGTACGAAGCGGAAGAGACCTACAATTTTAAGCCGAATCCGAACGGCAAGTTTGAGAAGCTTTTCATGACAATCAATACTCTTGGATGTTTGTCAGGCGTTAGCAAGAGGTGGGGCAGTGGAAAAAACTCTAGATGGTACTTGGTCCCGGCGGGTATTGAACCGGGGACCTTTCGATTAGTAGTCCGACACACTAACCACTGAGCCACTGCGCTAGACGAATTCTCTCTAGTAGCTCCAAATATGTAATCGGCGCACTGGACCAGATATCTGCGTTGTATTCAAGATTTGAGCGGATGAACGCCCTCTAAATTGTAGCCAGATCAGAAAAGTTGAAATATTTATTGCATCGTTTGAGGAAGCCTAGACATTTCGCAGCGTTCTTGGCGACATCGAACATATGGTCATTCCAACGAAGGTGTAGTTAACGCACATACCGAGAATGGAAAGTCGTTCGGTTTCAACGATACAAGTACCTTTCATGGATAATGGTATTCTGGCTTCGCTTTAGTGACAAGAAACAACATTGCGTTTTGGAGGCATTGAATTCCATTCTATTGGTTGCACCCGACTTAAATATACAATCAAGGTAAGAATTCAATAAGCTTAACATACGTTGCCGTTCCAGTTCAACACTCGAAGATAAGAGACGTGAATCTGGAAACGCATATAAAAAGCTTTGTATACTGTCATAAGCGAAGGAATGAATTGGATAAGAAGTAAGAGACAGGGGATCATTTATAAAAATGAGAAAGAGAGTCGTCCTCAACACAGGGCCTTGGGGAACACCAGCATTTATTTGGTGGGTGACAGACTTAAAGCCGTCCAAAACAACTTGAATTGAACGGTCCGAAAGGTGTTTTATAATCCATTGAATAAGAGTATAATCGATTCTAAATGCATGCTTTTTGGACAAAAGAGCTTGATGCCAAACTCTGTCAAATGCCTTCGAAATATCAAGAACAACGATCTTACTTTCACCACCATGGTGAAGAGATTGGATCCACTTTTCGGGTAGATAAGTCATCCAACCACCACTGGACCTGTTGCTGCGAAAACTGTACTGCCGGTCATTAAGAACTTTTCGGCATTTAAGATATTCCATGAGCTGACGGTTTATTAGTATTTACATGAAACATGACCTTGGAAAGAAGGGACGTTAGTGCAAATTTTCGGTAGAAGGAGGGAGAAGAAGATTTGCCAAATGCTGTTTTCCATCTTCCGGAAAGTGCCCTGAAGAATATTGTAGATATAAAATCTTACGCTTTTTGGTCCTGTGTGCGAGGAGGGCGAATGGAGGAGAAGATACAACCGCGAACTCTATGAGCTGTAACAAGATGTGGATATAGTCCAAAAAGCCAAAAAAAGACCGAACCTCCGTTTCAAAGACCAAGCCATCGCGGATGCCGGAGCGCTTGGTCTGGACAACTGGAAGCAGCGTGCCCGGGATCGTAGGGGATGGAGGGCTGCTGTGTCTCAGGCAGAGACTTCACGAGTCGGGAGCCCTTTAAGTAAGTAAAGTAAAAGCTTACGCAATGGTTTTGCCAGCTTGAAAAAAAAAACCTCTTGAGAATGATGGTGGAAAAAGCATCTGGACCAGCGGATTTATGTATATGAGAGCTTAAGGTACCCTTGCCACTGTACGAGTGCAAATGTGGATATTGGTCCCATGTTGTATTCTACGCGCTCGGCTACAGGAGGAGATAGATCTGGGAGCGCTGAGCTAGCTGCAAAGTGAACATAGTTTAATGATTCATCTGATTCTATATATAGCTTTTCCATATTTTGGACAAACATAAATGTAACTTTGCCTACTCATTTCTGTTTGTATACAGCTTTGTTTACTCATCAATATGACAATTATCAAACAGACTGAATAGTTTTTAGGTACCTACCTATCGTTCTTTATCGAATTTATGCAATTTCAAGTATTTATAACTTGGCCATGCCCGATCATTATCTAAATAAGCTTAATATTTCAAAAGAGTGTCGCGTATTCATATTCAACAAAATTAAATAATAGAAATATGTACGGCAAATGCATGTAACCGGCGTTATCAAATGAGTCCCATGACCCCACCACTATTTAAAAGTTAACCGCCCGCTTTTCCTTTCATTAAAGTTGGCTGTATAAATACCACAACAGTTGCCATTTGTAATCAATTATATACTTGGATTTTGCCAGTTTATTCTAATTTTTGCAATTGCCTGTCTGAGTCAATTGTCGCGGTCTCGATTCGTGAATGCATAATACTGGATTATCTTCAATATGTTGTTCAGTTTTCACTGTTTGGTGTGGTTATATGGAAAGTGACATCATCGCCATCGTGTTTGTATGTTTTCATAATAAAAAGCGAGACACGATTTTTGTGTTTTTTTTTTTTTGTCATTCATTCATGGGAGCGTTGTTTGTTTTTACTCAAATCAAAGCTACCCATACGTCCGCAGAATCATACATAAAATGTAAATACAAAGATGCATGCGACCGTGAGCATAAATACTGTCGTAATTCCCTCTTCTGCGTTATGAGATACGGTCGAGTTATGTAATATTATATTCTCAGCACCTGATATAGAATTGCTTACAATTATCACCCAGTGAATAATGTTTACACTTGATATAAGCAAGTGTCGATAAACTTGTTCGTCATGACTAGTTTTGGTGGTGGTGGTTTTGAAACAGCGCCAAGTCAATCGTAGTGGCATAACTCCAAAACACCGACATAATTGTAATTGCAGATGTGGATCTAATTTGTAGGGCCAGTTATCTTCATTTTACGAATTAACGCGTTAAGCGGTCCCTTTAGGTATTGCTATAGTATTTATTCCATTTCAATGTACATATTATTTGAACTCAAGTTGTGGTGTAATTTCAACACCACTACATGTCCCGTTCAATAAAAAAAAACGTTATGCTTTATCTGAGCATGTGTGGCTAGGCTAATTAATTAGCTGACGTCGCATTACGTGCCATAAATTAAAAGATTGTCTCTTAATCGATGATTCAACGGATGTACGAGAATATATTTTGAGTAGTTTTTCGACGACGACATTGAATAGATAAATTTGAAATTCAAATTTAAGAGGTGTTTTCTCTTGATCGTGACATTGACGATTCTGATCAAACCAAAACACAACTCACTTTGACCTTGATAATAAATTAATAAGTAATATAAAAATATTTTGATCTCTTCTTTTTGAAACGAAACGACCTGTTGTTGCTCTGCAGCAGTTAAATTCTAAATTTGGAGGAATTTCTCATTTAAATTTAGAACAAATTGTTTGCTCTCAATAAATGAGTTTTAATGACAAAAGCAAACTTTCTATCGTTTTGTCTGTCTAATTAGTCGGCGAATTCACATTGTAATTATCTTATAGTCGCTGTTGTTATTGTTGTTGATGTTGGTGTTTGTGTTTAACAATTCCCATTCCATACACAAGCGCTGTATACTTACTTAACCATGGTGTCGGTCGTCCGTCCGTTTGTGAACATAGCTTCGTTGTTGTTGCCCAATTCAAAGTGAATATAACGCTCACAAAGTCCAACCAATTTCCCCTTAATATTTGTGATGAGGTCAGTTATTAGCATAATATTTTAGTTTAACACAGACATTTAGGGGTAATGCTGCTGCAGAGGAAGGTTGTGCAAAGGCATCAAATACAGAATATACTTTCCCTTCTATGTACAATTGTACATACGTCAGAGACGAGAGAGTAAACAAAGTGTTGCAATTTATCAAAACAGAACTGGAACGAAATTATAATTTTAGATTTTCGCGACGCGACTGCTATTCATTTGCATAAAAAAAAATTTTTGAAAAGAAGAAGCGTAGGTATTGTGAGATTAGAAACTGGGCCAGTGCAGATTAAGAGGTAGTTGTGTTGATGCCCCGTAGCACTGCTACCAGTTTACTTACTTAACGGGGTCCCGACCCGTGAAGAGTTTCTGTCTGAGACACTGCAAGTTTCCATCCTCTGCGATCCCGCGCACACTGCTTCTAGTTGTCCATACCCAGCGCTTTGGCATCCGCGATGGCTTGTTCTTTAACACGGAGGTTTGGTCTTCTTTGCCTTCTCGAACCTGGGACCGGGAGTCGTAGATTCTCTTGGTTGGATCATTATTGTCAACTGCTACCAAATGATGGAAGCGAAATAACACACCCCTATTGCGAGTGTCAATCGACAATTGATAATTGACTATTTTTTATTTTTTCTGTAGTCACACAGTACCCTTATAGTGGATAAGTGGAAACCACAGCGCATGCATTTTTTTGTTCGCTGCTGTAAGTAGTTCCCAGGTCCCAGCAAATGATTCATTGCCTATTTTTGGGTGCTACTTACTGTATGAAAGAATAGAAGGATAGGAAAGAGGTTTGGTGCGATGCAATTTTTTCTCAACAGGTGGCGCCTAAATTGCACTTAATACATAAGGGACTTCCTACCCGTGAAGAGTGTCCCGCCTTCTTTGTCTTCGCTAACCCTGGGTGCTGGAAATCGATTCGCTCGACGTGGCTTAGCCAATGCAGTGACATGTTTAAGGTTTTTGGACTACATCCGGTCGTTTTTTTTGTTTTCTTTTTGAGTCTATCCAGCTTATCATCCAGCACTTGGTGTTCTACCCGCACATGGTTTTCTGGGTTGGGAGTTTTGAACACATTCGTTTTCCAAACTGAAGTATGAACGGTTTCCTAAGGTAGTTTGTCGGAGTTTTGTGGCGTTGATATTTACTCCGAGGTAGATGAACTCTGTTCTTTCTTTAGCCTCTTTTAACCCTCCTACGTTACTGCATCCCTAATGGTCCGCCTCTGGGGTCAATAAACATATTTAGCATTCCTAGTTTTGAATCAATTCATCACTGAGGTCAATCAAATGCTGGTGTTGTTGTATTTGTATGATAAAAGAGGTGCCTCTTTTTTGCGTTTTCGACGCGTGCATGCTTCTATTATTAATTATTGTTTGATGGAACTCTCTTACTGACTCAAAGTTGCTGCTGCCAACAGTGTTGTCGGATCCTTTTATGTGTTGACAGCATGTAGTACTTGGTTTTATCTTTGCTCACTTCAAAATCTACCGATTCCGCCTTTGAAAGCCTCTACGGCAGCACGCTAGAAGCGGTCGATGTTTTCGATAACGTACGCGTGCCACAATAGTTGGACGGTTCTGTTGAAATAAGTACCTTCGGTGTTAACACCCGGACATGCTCCAGAACAAGATTGAAAAAGTAACAATAATATCGCATCTCCATGACGAAATTCGGTTTGAAATACCTAGTTCGGATTAGCTAAACTTCCAAATTGCGGCCATCGTAAACCGTAGAGCTTCTGGGCGCTTTAAAGTAGATGTGAAATTTTCGATTTTCGAATGTTCCACTACGACTCAAATAACGACTAGAGTTGATCAAATAAAACGTCACTCGTAAAAAGGGTGATTATCATTTTTTTTTCGGTTGGCTGGTAGCTTTATTACTGGGCTGTTTAATTACCATTCCCAGTTCTTTTTACCAAATTGACAGCCCGTTTGTTGTCTTCAAAGCTCTTGTGACCTGACACATTCGTTTTACATATTTAAGGCTGTAGTTATTCCTTTTTTTTCTTGAGAATAATGTATAATTGTATAGGTATAATTGGTTGTTTCTGGTTGGTTTCTTGGTTGCATCTGGCGAATAGCGAGTCGTGTTGCTGTTAAATTTGTTGACCAACCAATTGCACTTAAGTCCCTTCTTTCCAATGCTGATTAACCTTCAGCTTATGAAATATTTTGAATCCCGAAAACTTATTTATGACCGGCAGTACGGCTTTCGAAGTTACAGTTGTGATTTGATGACATATCTTTCCACTTTCGAGTGGAACTATTCTCTTCATCATGGTTGTGAGAGAAAGATCGCTGCACCTGATATTTCAAAGACATTTGACAGAGGTTGGCATCAAGCTCCATTCTTCAACGGATTAGAAACAACTTTTAGGACCGTTTAATTCAAGTTGTTTTGAACGGTTTAAGGTCTGTAACTCACCAAATAAATACTGGAGGATCGGTTTTGTCCATGACCCTCTTTCTCATTTTTATAAATGATCTCATGTCTATTAATTCTAATCCGATTCATTCGCAGATGACGGAACCGTCAGATTTTCATATTCGTTTCCTGGCTCACGTCCCTCATCTTCGGGTGTCGAACTGGAACGGTAACGTATGTTAAGCTCATTTAATTCCGATCTTGACAGTATAGCTCATTGGGGTACAACCCATGGTGAGAAATTAAATGCTTCCAAAACACAATGCTGTCTTCTGTCATCATCAGCAAAACCCACACACTGCCATTATCCATAAATGGCACTTGCATCGCTGAAACCGAAAGGCTTTCCATTCGACGCTAAGAACGCTGCGAAGTGTCTAGGCTTCTTCAAGCGATGCAAGAAAATTCTAACCCCATCTGATCTGGCTACAATTTATAAGCATTTATTCGCAATAAATTTAATTTAATTTTAATTTTTAATTTTGGTGGGGGCATGCGCCCCCATATTCAGCTTAATACAAGCTATAATATGTCTTAAAACAAAACTAAGACTTATAGCTAGACTTCAAAACTAATACTTACAAGCTAGAGATAAAGTTAGGGTTTATGGAGAAGGAGGCTAAGTTTAATGGAGGGAGTGCTGCGGTTGAAATCAAAAACGGAAATGTTTGAATTTACCTTCCGTAGCTACGGGAAATTGGTTCGTTGGAGCCATAGAACGTGTGGTGGGTTGGTAGATAGAAGAGACGGGAATGTCTTAAATTACGAGGGTTAGTATTAAAGGAGATGGAGTTGTAAAGGGACGGGCAATCGATAGAGCCTGAGATGAGGCGATGAATGAAGAGAATGTCTGCTGCATCCCTGCGGTCTTCACGGCTATTCAAGTTAATGAGTTTGAGGCGGTCTTGATAGGGAGGCGGCAGAATTAGGGCAAATCGAAGAAAACGTCGTATGTTTTCGATTCTGGTTACATGACTTGTTGAAAGGGTGACCACGTTTGGCTGGTGTATTCGAGGAGGGGGCGGACAAAAGTAATGTTGAGAGATCTGGTCACGTAGGGATCAGAGAATTCCTTTGACCACCGTTTAATGAACCCAAGGGATGAATTGGCTTTACAAATTATCTCGTCAATGTGCGAACGGAAATTAAGCTCGCGGTCGTACAATATGCCAAGGTCACGAAGAGACTGTACGATAGGTATAGGTTGATCATTAAGAAGGTAAAGACGGGGAGGGGACTTGTTGTATTTACGTGATAAGGTTATGGATTGGCATTTCGCAACATTGAGCTCTAGGCAGTTTTTGAGACACCAAATAGAAAAACTATCTAGATCTTGTTGTAGCAAGCAGGAATCTTGTGATGAAGATATGTGTTTGAAAAATTTGGTGTCATCGGCATAGAGAGAGATAGAGGAGTGTTTAATAACCCTTTCCAGATCGTTTATAGTTAAGATGAAGAGAAGTGGACCTAGGTGACTGCCTTGTGGTACACCAGAGGTCGCCAGGAATGGGGCAGATAGGACGGACCTGAAGCGACCATTATATAAACGGTTTTCCAGATAAGATGATATCCATTTCAGCAGTATTGGTTCGAGACCAAGGGTGGACAATTTGAAAAGAATTAATTTATGGGATATCTTATCAAAAGCTTTACTAAAATCAGTCGCAATAACATCGACTTCTTTACCACGTTCTAAGGCTGTTAGCGCAGAGAATCGAATTCAACGAGGTTAGTAGTGGTTGATCTACCTTTTAGAAAGCCATGTTGGTTTTGGGAAATTAAAGACTTGCATTGAAGCTTAAGGATTCGTACAAAATGCTTTCCAGGAGTTTGGGTATATGCGAAAGTGTGGCTATCGGGCGATAATTAGTAACTTCACTTTTTAATCCCTTTTTATGAATCGGCGTTATGAAGGAGGACTTCCATATCTGAGGAAAGTCGCCTTGAGATAGTGAGAGCTTAAAGAGGTGCGAAAGGGGGTAGGAGAGCACGAGGGAACACTTCTTAAGAAAAATAGCGGGAATACCATCTGGGCCTGGTGAATATTCATCATTAAGTTTTTGCAACTTATTTTCAATTACAGAAGGTTCAAAAGTTTGAGAGAGAAAGGGACCACGGCATACTCGAATAGGTAGTTGAAATAAGAATGATCTGTTACAAATTAGTTGTCGGCAAAAGATTTTTTAAAAAAAGGTGGCAAAAAAATTAGCAATGGTTTGTGGATCACTTGAAGATATGTTTTCGTAAGAGAGGGATGGGGTGTAAACTTAAATACAAAGCTCAAATCGTGTCTGGTGCTACTAGACAGAATTCAAAATGTACGATTAAACTTATAATTCCGATGTGTGATTTGTTGACCAAATTAAATGTTAATGCTTTATTGTGTTCTTCGGACACAATAAAGATTAACCTTATATGCGATCGAGATATCACGAAATTGCTCGACTCTCTTGTCTCCTGTCTATCGTTTTTATACCCTATTCTAAGGGTATATTAATTTTGACGCATAGTTTGTAACATACCTTAATATTGCCCGTAGACCCCTAAAAGTTACTATATTTATGATCAGCATCGATAGTAATGTCGATCTAGCCATGTCCGTCCGTCCGTCCGTCTGTAGCCAAAAATTAGGCCTTTAAACTGGACCTAGAGAGCTGAAATTTTAACCATATACTCTCTAGGGTCCCGAAATAATCAAGTTTACGAATTTTTGAAATCCGCCCACAGACACGCCCACAAACTCAAAAAAACCAAATTTTGGAAAAAATCGAATTTTGAGCTAGAAAGCTGAAATTTTTTATATATGATCTATGACTCCTAAAACTGCTCGGGATAAAAAATTTTCAAAATCCGCCCACTGACACGCCCACAAATAAAATTTTTGAAAATCCAAAGTTTCAGCTAGGGAGCTGAAATTTATAGTATATACTCTCTATGGGCCCTTTATGCTCATGTGTAAATATTTTCAAAATCCGCCCACTGACACGCCCACAATTATTTTTTTTTTTTTTTTAAAATTCAAAGTTTGAGCTAGGGAGCTGAAATTTATAATATATACTCTCTAGGGGCCCTTTATTCTCATGTGTTAATTTTTTTTTAAATCCGCCTACTGACACGCCCACAATTAAATAAAACAATTTTATTGAAACACCCAAGTTTGAGCTAGGGAGCGTTTTTTTTTTGATAAAATCCTTTAAATGTTATATATTAAAATACTCGTATGTAGAGCGTTCTTAACAATTCAACCATACTTAGACTTTTGTCACGCCCACTTATGAGGGATAGGAATAAGAATAGGGTATCCAACAGTTCGCCCAAGCGGACTGTAGCCCGTCCCTATGTTTTTTTTATCGATATTACACAAGTGCTTAAACAAAATAGCCCGGTGCATTCCACCCTTAGAACATTTCAACCGCATATCCGCCATCCCATGAATGCACATCAACCCTTAAGCCTATGTTCGGTCGCACAGTGAAATACATATAATCCTTCCTTAGTTGTTCAACACGAATGTGGAATACTCTTCCCTGCTCTGTTTTTCCTACCCATTGTGATCTACAAACTTTAAAACCAACGTGCATCGGTTTCTCCTCTGTCAGCCTTATCCCCATTTCATGAATTCCCGCAACAATGTAACTATAAATCTGCATTATAAGGGTACTCAAAATCTCTTATTATTTTATATAAAAAAAAGAATCATATTGGAACTATTACTTTACATAAGGCTTTATTTTTAGTGAGCCCGAGAATCATTCGTTCATTCTCTCGTTAGGAAACGTTAGTCCTAGGGTGCAAATGCTATCCAGTGCTCGTCAGTTTTTGCGAGTATATTTCTGCGATAAAAATGTTGTGCGAAATTGATTATTACTCATTTTCTTTTCAATCAAACAAAATTCGTTTACCACATCACAAGTTAGTCACATTATCCAGGTTTTTGTTTGGCTTTATTCTTCAAACGCCAAATATAGACACCATACTAAAAGCCAGTTTTTTTGTTCGAATTGCTTACGATAAGAGGCCTCTCAATATAAAACATTACTCAAACAAGTGCTGAGGTATGTGCATGCGCAATCATTGATAAAATATTGAAAAGTTGCTCCTTATCTATCTCACATAATTGACAGTCAGTAACGAACATCCGTTGATATCTCTTACTGAGTTAAATACTCATAAAGTTATGTAATCATCATTCGTAAATTGATTTAAGTGAAATGTTTAATTTTTTTTTGATTATTCTTTACAGGAAAACAAAAAATTTACTGTGCTAAGTGTGAGAAAAAGTGTTCCGGCGAAGTTTTGCGCGTCGCCGACAAACACTTTCATAAAACCTGTTTCCAATGCTGTCAGTGTAAAAAGTCTTTAGCCACTGGAGGCTTCTTCACAAAGGACGGAGCCTACTACTGCATTCCTGATTACCAGAAGCTGTATGGCACTAAATGCGCCGCCTGCAGTCAATATGTTGAAGGAGAAGTCGTATCAACTATGGGCAACACCTACCATCAAAAGTGTTTCACGTGCAGTAAATGCAAACAATCTTTCCAGTCGGGAAGCAAGGTTTGAAATTAAATTCTTTGCAAGTCCTTTTATGAAAAATTTTAATCGCAGGTAACTAACACTGGCAAAGAGGTGCTTTGTGAAAATTGTGTCAACCAGGCATCTCCACAAAAGCAACAAATCGCGCAGCAACAATCATCACCAAAGAGAGAAGCTGCAACGACTCCAACCAGTCCCACTAGGGCCACTGCCCACCAGCAAAACACTGGTGCTGTTTTATCCGACAAGGCTAGCCTTAAAGAGGACTACGACCCAAACGACTGTGCGGGGTGTGGTGAGCTTCTGAAGGAGGGTCAAGCCCTTGTAGCATTAGATCGCCAATGGCACGTATGGTGCTTCCGTTGCAAATTATGTAACGCGGTTCTAAATGGAGAATATATGGGCAAGGATGGCGTGCCATACTGTGAAAAGTGCTACCAGAAATCGTTCGGTGTGAAATGTGCTTACTGCAATCGTTTCATCAGTGGGAAAGTGCTGCAGGCAGGCGACAATCACCATTTCCACCCAACTTGTGCTCGATGCACAAAATGTGGGGATCCTTTCGGTGACGGAGAAGAAATGTACTTGCAGGGAAGTGCAATCTGGCATCCTCGCTGCGGCCCAGGACCATCAGAGTCTGGCATTATACTGAACGGCGGTACCAACGGCAACTTCACAGACACTGAGTGCGATCGTGTCAGCACTAGTGCTCTCAGTGAGATGGTAATTATAATTTTATTGACTGTTTTTATCTGCACACTGTTTAGCACTTATTTTAACAGCAAATTGACACACTTAAGCTTTGTTTACTTTACTTTCATTGAACTTTAAATTATTTGCATGCACGTTGTTTATTCATTAATTTTTTTTTGAGATTATTATTTTGAGGCTGCAATTTTTTTCAGTATTTGCGTTCGAGAACACCGAGTATTAATGGTTCTGTATACTCTTCTAGCCGAAAGGTGCGTTTTATGAATATTTTGTTTCGTTTTTTGTTTGTTTTGTTATTTTGTTTTCCTTTAATGTGCACAAGTACCTTTGTTTGCGCTTGTATCGTTGTTCTATCTGTTTGGTATGCATATCTTGAATTTTGTGACATGAATTATTCCAGCACTATCGTACAACTAGTCCCGGATTAATTCTAAGGGAGTACGGCCGTTCTGGATGCGATGATATCTCTCGCATATACACGTATAGTTACTTGACCGATCAGCCGCATTACTTGCGAAAACCAATTGATCCCTATGACAAGACACCGTTGTCTCCACACTTTCACCGACCATCGTCATACACTGGTTCTGGCAGTCGTCCACCGTCGCGTCCGCACTCGCGAAACAGGAGTGCAATGAAGGTGCTAGTGGATACAATGCGATCGGAGACACCACGTCCCAAGAGCCCTGGAATGAATAACGAAGAGCCAATTGAGCTGTCACACTACCCTGCAGCCAAAAAGCCACCACCAGGCGAGAAATCGAAGATAGAACGTGATGATTTCCCGGCACCGCCGTATCCATACACAGATCCAGAACGTAGGCGTCGATATTCAGAATCTTACAAAGGTGTACCTGTGTCCGATGATGACGATGAGGTAGATAATGCAAAGAACGGTGGGGCTGAAGAGGAAGCGTAAGACAGTTTATAATTGCTAATTTTATTTTTACTAATGAAAAGAACTTTGCAGCCGCTTGAGGAGAGAAACAGAAGAACTAGAAAAACTGAAATCAGGCATTGGTTCAGCTATTGCAAAAGATCTGAAAGAACACGCTAAATACAGAAAGTGGAAGCAAAACAATTTGGACCCCAGAAATGCGTCTCGCACACCGTCAGCATCGAAAGAGCCTGTTTACAAATTGAGGTAATGTGTTGATTTAGCTTTCTTTATACATATGTATATTGTTTTAACAGTACTAAAGACACCTACTCAGTTTATTTTGCATAATAGTTTGTCGAAAACAAATATGGACAAAATATGATGCACAAAGAACAACCAAACCTCTCCATAAGCAGGAAAAATATAAGCTCGGTAGTCCTGGTCACTGCATTTTTGGCAGACATGCCGCCAGAATGGGAGTACCCTCGAACGGCTTCTGCAGAAGCTGTTGAGAAGTTGAGGAGGAGGAAACCATCACACACCTCCCACAAATTCTTGGCAACTATTTCTTCGAAAGCGAGACAAACATTTGCTGCATCAGCAAATTCATCACAAAATCCAAATGGTTGAACTATTCTTAAGGGTGACCACCCTACGACTTGGCTGTAGTAATAACCCATATCTGCTCACTTTCCGCGGACCTGTGTAAGCTTGTGGTTCGTATTGCAGCAATCACTCCAAGCTGTAATCCCTCCGCGATGTGCGTAGCATTCAGGTCACACTTGCTTCAGTCACCCCCTCAAGCACAGTCCTCAACCAATAACTTGACGGTGCGGTCAATTCATCCCGGCCTTATGGAATCTAATAAATCGTTCGTGGCTCGATTGTATCAGTCACCCGAATCAGAATTATCTGCAAGAGACTATAGAGCAGTTTGAGGTTCGATTGAAACAGTCATCTCAAACGGCTCTCCTTCCGCTGCGTTGTGACTTAGGATCAGCCTAAGGTTCGGTAGTTGGGCGGAGTTCGACTGGACTAGTCACTCTCAACATATTGCAGCTACTATCTATACAAACTGATACCCACCAGGGATTTGAGCGAAGGGTTGGGGTTCGATTGAGTTCAGTCTTCCCAACCTGTACTCCTGCCAAAGAAAGGAGGACTGACTGAGGTTATATTCAACCCTATCGAAGTATCCGTTCGGAAGAAATTCTGAAACGAAAGGCAAATCCAATCGGAATTCAGATTGCGATCGAGATATCCGTTTCGGATTAAGATAAATAAAGCATACAAACGCATTTATTTGACAGCGAATCAGCCACTTTAAATCCATTACAGTGTAAAATACTTTGTGATAAATCTAATACAGTTCGCTAATGCGGCTCGAGTTGACCACTAAACATCAAAAATTATATTTTTTAATTTTATTTCGTCCAATTTTTACCACTTTTCTATTTTACTTAAAATAATCCGCAGCATTTTCTTGTCGGAGAGTTTCGAAAGAAATTTGCTGTGTATCTGTCAAAAGTAGGGGTGGAATCAATCGGTTCTCGTTCGATCACCGCAATTAAACGACGTAGGGCGCGGTTAGTACTTAGGTCATATGTCATAGGTTAAAAAGGGGTATGCAATTTGCATACAGCACTAAGCACCAGAAGGGCCCATCGCGATCCCTACGGAACCAAGCGGTTAGTACTAGATGGGGGACCGCGTGTTGTTGGCATCTCTTGCGAATGTCTGACGAACATCCAGGAGTATCAAATTGTCATGAGAAGCTTCTTAAATTTGCCGTTCGGATTCGGTGTAAAACTGTAGGTCCCCTCCACTTCGCATGAAACTGGTTGGTGAAGCTAGGTTCTATGCCTTGTGGGCCGTTAGGGCGTAATATGTATTATGGCCGTTTCAATGGAAATTTTTGGGGCACGTTCAGTTTGATTTGGATTTTCAGGTGTTTCTTCAGAAGACTATTCGTCCTCATCCTGCGGCTCATGTGAATTTAACATTGGACAAAATAGCATCCGAACAGAAATGTGTTCGGATTCAAGGTCACCAATATGCTCTATTAAAGGCAACAGATCTTCAACAACATCTTGATTTCCTAGGAAAAAAGAAAAAGTACATGAAATGAAAACCTTCGTTGAAATGTCTACTACCCTGATTCTTCTTCATGTTGATAGAGTATTATTCCACACGTTCTTCAGAACAGAGGCAGTTACATTTCCCCATGAATGTGCTATACTCCATATAGCATTTTTAATATTGAATGCCTTCAAAAAGCTGTCCTTTCCTGTCCTGGTCCAATTAGTTTTCTTGCGATCTCTTTTCGATAGTGACGTTTAAGTGATCTGATGACTCCTTGATCAATTGGCTGGGTCAGAGAAGTGCAGTTGGGGGCGAATATCTGACCAATATATTATGCTTTTAAAGCTCCGTGACATCTGGATGAGCTGAATAGTTATCCAATAACAGCGTAATCTTACAATCTTTTTCCATGCCGAGTTTTTGGGTATGCTCTTGCCCCAGGTACAAAGTTGTTATTGAACCACTCCATAAACAACGGTTTTGTTACCCAAGCTTTTGTATTTGACTTATAAATAACTGGTAACTCACCGGCGTTCTTTAAAGCAGGGGCGAGCGCTTTTGCCGATAACCATAAGCTTGCATTTGTGTCCCTAAAGCATTCGATCCAACCATTACAGTTATTCTGTCCTTTGAGTCCTTGCAGCCTTCAATTGAATGTGCTTCGTGGAAAGCACCTCCAAAAAAAGCTTGTTTCGTTAGCGTTGTACACCTGGTCCAATGTCAAGCCTTCACTTCTAATAAGGTCGTCTACATACATATTAGGCCTACAGGGCCTGAACCTATCTTCTACAACCACTGTCATGCGAAGTGGAGGTTTTACAGTTCAGAGTTTTACGCCGAATCCGAACGGCAAATTTGAGAAGCTTTCTCATGACAATTTGATACTGGATGTTTGTCAGACGTTCGCAAGAGGTGCCAACAACACGCGGTATTCGCAAGTGGTGCACCATCTAAGTACTAACCACGAACTACGTCGTTTAATTGCGGTGATCGAACTAGAACTGATTGATTCGACGTGGCAAGGTCATTGACATGGGTCGTCTAGTTCTTCTAAATACAAACAAAGTTGCACTTTCATAATCGGTCGATTCTTTTTCACCAGATGCTGTTAGACTGGGAATTCCGTGCCGAATCTTAAATTTGCTGAGTCACCTTTGAGAATATTCACCCACCCTATCAACTTTCATTCGTGGAAAAATGTTGCCTTTTCAGTTATCATAACACCAGAAATGGGATTGCCCTTAAATCTCTCCTGTCGAAACCACTCATACGTAGCTGTATCAACCTTTGGATTTTCGGCGCCGTTAAAGGTTTAAACTCCAATCCCTTGCCGGTGTCACTTTCCGCGTAAAACATTAAAACTTTATCTTTCTTCTTTATTAGACCGTAAACTGTCAGTCCAACTCCATATTTTTGTGATAGAATTTTCGCACTAACACTTGTTTTTGAAAATTCATTTATAAAATTCACCTTCTCTTTGAATGACAGAACTTTTCTTGATCTTTTAATACCCGCACAACTTGTCAATGCCATTATAGAACTATACATACATACATTTTTTAAACACACGTGCACTTACGAAGAAATCGATGTACTGAATGAAAAAAATTAATAGAAAGAATGCAAACAAAATCAAACAAAACCTAACATGCAAATGCAAGAATTAATCCCGGTTAATCGATTTGGAAATAAATAAATTTCTGAAAATAAATTTGACTGTTAGTATCACTCTTAAATCCAAACGGTCCGTCGACCAGTGCAATTTGTGGTTTGTATTGCAGCAGTCACTCCAAGCTGCACGCCCTACGCGATGTGCGGAGCGCTACGGGGTTCGCTTGCCTCAGTCACTCCCTCATCACAGTTTTCAAACAACTTCTCGATTGTGCAGCCGATTCACCCCGATCCCCTTCACCATTGTATCTAATTACATGTTCAGCTCGGGATTCGATTGTATCAGTCACCCGACTCGGAATTATCTGCAAAGATAATAAAGAACAGTTTGAGGTTCAATGGAAACAGTCATCTCAAAAGGATCTTCTTTCCGTGGATCAGGAAGCACGAGCTCCTCCGCTGGGCAGTGAAATGGGATCAGTACAAAGTTCGATTGCATCAATCACCTCAACCTGATCCTAAGCCATGGCTCTGGAGTCGGACTGAAATCTCGACTGCACTAGTCACTCTCAACATATCGCAACCGGTATGTGCATTATAGTCGCGCTGCACTGCCCGACTCTTCATTAGTACCATCATCAAAACCACTTCCTCACAGTAGGTAATCGCATGGCTCCCAGGAGGCCGAGCGATAGCCGGCAATACTTCCCCAAATTGGTTTTCAATAAAAATAAAAATATTTGCTGTTTGCTTTCAGATATGAGTCACCAGTTGGTGCTTCACCCTCCCGACATCTAGATCACCAGAAACCCTTTTACGAAGACGAAATGTTCGATCGTTCAACTAGCTATAGAGGTTCAGTAGGCAAATCAATTGGCAACGCTCCAAGCTACAACGGTAAGTGAAAACATCACCAGAGAGCAACTCCAAAAGTGTTAAAATATTTTTTGTTTTGTTTTTACTATCGGGCAATGGGACTAATAATAATCAAATTATATTTATATACATTTTAAACCTAAACAAACACAAAACTATGTTTTTTGGTGTAAAAAATATTTATTGTAAAAACAAAACAAATATCATACAATTTTGCACAGCAATACATTCCTACCGATCGCCCCCGAAGCCAGGATATGGATTTAAAACGTCAACGCTACCGCCGTCAATTAGAAACGGCTACAGCTCTGTAAGTGTTCCCTCTGTAAGGGTGTAAATGTGTACTCCTATATGGAGAATGGGAATCTATCTTTGTGTGGGCGTATATTGATTTGCTGCATTATGCTTGTCATGTTGTGCGTTCTTATTGTCCCACAGCAAAAAAAAAAACATCACTACTAAACTAGAGTTATACATTTCTTACTAATTGGGATTAGCTTGGATTCATATTGTCACAAAATAACAAATTTCCTTTTTATATTTTCCCCACTGCTCTCGTGTGGAAAACCGCGCTCCATAACATAACAAACTGGTGAATAACATAATTAAATTCATTCATGTAATATAATGTATGTTGTACCTGTACATTAAAAATAAACCAAATACACCTGCGTTCGCACCAAACAAACCCTGTCTAAATATAGTGGTGAGTTCGCTTCGTCATGTTCCTAAACCCGGATACGGCTTGGCTCCACGCTCTCATACTTTCAGTTCTGCTACAACTACTGGTTCTGCTGTACAAGTTGCAACTGTAAGCTTTCATTGTTGATTTTTCTCTCCTTACTATGTGAATAATGTGTTTTCTTGTGTCATTAACGTGTTTCATTTTCTTGTATTTCTTTTTATGTTTGCTTATTGGCAGGCCGTATCACACATTGTTTGGTTGTGTAAATGCAAGGTGTTGTGTTTTATTGTTGTCTTTTGGTTTTGTGTGTGTTTTTTTTTTAATTATTTTTTTCAGATTTTTTCTTTTTATATTAGGTCCGTTCGCGTACTTTATGTGTAGAAAAATGAATAGTGTCAAATCTCTAAAATCGAGAGAGAATCCTCTCATTTCTAAGAAAAGTACGCGAACGCTTTTGTGTAAAAACTTCTTAGTTTGGCTTGAAAACATGCAACAGCTGTTTTTTTTTTGCTGGCAAACTCATAGGATTTCATCATTTGACAGTTTTCATTTTCTTACCAGCTGAAATTCTGTGTGAAGAAAAATGAACGAAAGTACATTTTACATGAACGAAAGTACATTTTTCTTTCGTTCATCTTTTTTACAATTTCTCAGTACGCGAACGCGTTTGTGTAGTTTTGCACGAAAGTTTATATAAATTTACGTTTGCATATTAGTTCGCGAACGGACCTATTATCTTTGTAATTGACAATGTTTTCCAATATTCGTGGAAAATTATCAGCTTCTTACTAATAAGGTTTGCACTGTAGGAATAGACTTTGTTTTATTGTTCTGCTAACTTCCGAAAACTTTAGAAATATTGCATTTATCGTATCGAAGGATAATTAAAAGAAACTAATTCAAGTGCGGTGTTACTGGTAACGAAGTCACTGGAAGAAACTGAAAACTGTTGCTTTAACTATGTTAGCACATATTTTCCAGCTGCTCATAAATTTTATTGTTACCTAGAACATTTCTGAGTTCGCATTGTGATCTGAAGAAAAAGCTTAAACTCTTGACTTCTGTTTTAATTTTTTTTGTAATTTCTTCTCTCAGAAAAGGCAAACCTTTAACGCTAAGCTAGCACCCCGAGATGCTTTCTGATGAGATTATTGATGTAAATTGTATTCTTTCTATGTTATAGTGTTTTTGTAGTATACAGACGTCTTACTACTTACTTTACTTGAGGTCCCGATCCGTGAAGAGTCTCTGCATGAGACACTGCAGCCTTCCATACTCTGCGATCAGGGGCACGCTGCTTCTAGTTCTCCAGACGAAGCGCCCTGGCATACGCGAAGGCTTGGTCTTTAAAACGGATGTTCGTCTTCCTTGCCTTCTCGAACCTAGGGACTGGGAGTCGAAGATCCTCTTGGCTGGAGCATTATTGTCCATTCGCTCAATGTGTTTTGGACTACATCCACATCTTGGTACAGCTGATAGAGTTAGCAGTTGTATCTTCTCCTCCATTCGCCCTCCTCGCACACAGGACCGAAAATCCCACGGATTATTTTTCTTTCAAAAGAACCCAATATTAGCTCCCCTTTTCTACTTATCGTCCAGCAATCGGCATCATAAAGCAGGATTAAGGTTCGATAGAGCATGCATTTTGTCTTTCGAGTGAGGAGTTTTGAACCGATTTGTTTCGCTTAACCGAAGTAGCAGCGGTTTTCTAAGGTAATTCTCCGTCAATCATGGAGTTGATGTTTCCTCCTAGGTAGATGAACCTGAACTACCTCGAAGTTATTGGTATCAACATTGACGTTTTGTTCAGGGCGGTGGACAGATGTTTGTTAGTTGGTTGATAGTTAGTTGGTCTTGTCCTCATTTACTTTAAGACCAACCATTTTTTTCTGTTCTTCAATCGCCGTAGAAGCCTCTAACACGGCACGCTGGGAGCGGCTACTTATGCTATGATGTCGATATCGTCCGTATACCCCAGTAGCTGGATGGATCTATTGAAGATAATGCCTTCCGTGTTCACACTTGCTATTCGCACTATTTTCTCCAGAACAAGATTGAAGAAGTCACATGATAGCGCATCTCCTTGCCGAAATCCGGTACAAGATTAGAATAATTGAGAAGAGCTGCTTCCAAACTAAACTTGCCTTGATAACGAATACGGCCATCGCCATGTAGAGCTTCTGACGAGGAATGCTATCATATGCCGTCTTAAAGTCGATAGATACAGACGTCTTTTTTTTTTAATTTGCTTACGCTAAATGGGTTTTTTCTGTTGTTAAAGTACCCTTACAGTGCTAAGAACACAGCGTAAGCATTTGTGTTTCACAGCAAGCAGCATCTGGCAATATCGTATTTCATTGTATGCTTCTTGCATCCGTCTTGGCAGTTTACAAGTGCACCATCAGATGGTGGGCATTAGTTGCTTGCTTTGTAGGACGAACAAATGATACGTATCTGGGAAAACTAGTTTTACTCCTCGAAACATGTCCCATGGTAGTATCTATAAAATAGACATGTGTCAGCGCCAATTCTTCGTTGAGTGGTTGGAGAAGTGATGTCAATTTTGGCTCATCAATAAGACGTACCACGCCCTTGAATACTGTAAAGTATTTTAAAATGAATGCTTATCAGGCCCGTCATTCGAGAAGAGTGCTATCATCAGCAAAACTGTTAATTTTATTATATATCGACTGCATTTGAAACAGGTGCGGGTTTGTCGCAGGTAAATTATAAAAACATCGTGATTGCTTAAGGGATTTGCATAAGGTGTTGGTTGATTTTGAAAAGGCCTATGATGGACAACCAAGACACCTGTTATTGGTGGCCCTAAGAAAACAAGGAGTTCCAGAAACCTACGTTCAGATGATCATGAGCACATATGAGGGAGTAAAAACAAGAGTAATGCCTAGATGGAGTCAGAGAGAAGTTCGCAATCAAAGTCTGAGTATACCAGGGAAGCGTCTTAAGTCTGTCTATAATTTAATTTTTAAATATTTTTTACACTCCTTGATTTTCAGCTCGAAGGAAAAGTGACAGACTTCAAAGTGCATCAGTAATTCTTTGCGGACTATGGAGCCTGCATGCGAGAGGATCAAACGTCCCCGCAACGAGCACTTGATGCATGTGTTGATATTTTGGAATATCTTGGTGCTGCCCGTTCTGTGATCCTCTCCGACCTAATCCAGACATTTATATGAATGGAAAAGCGATTACCAAGTGCGAAAAGCTCAACAGAACTCAACAATTATTGCCTTTTCCATTTGTTTTGACAACATGAACAGCATGATGTACTTTTAAAAAGCAACATGTTCTATGTTTCGTGCGTTAGCGCCAAGACAGCTTTTCTTGTAACATTTCATCTCTACCACTGGGACTATTACAAGGTATATAATAGAGGGTCTCTTCTTACGATTTGTATGCAAACTAATGTGAACTAAAGGAAAAAGAAATCAACCAACAATACCGCGCCCACATGGCTGGCACTGCAACCTGTAAGCTCTAAAGTATCTTATTGGTTTACTATTCCAAGATACCTGCCGCTGCCCTTATGAAGGCTAGCACATTCTTCGCGACAGAATTCCTCAATTCTGCTGGCCAACGTATTTCTATGTGGAAGACACATCGTTTTAGCCAATGTAGTGCCGGGCATTCACAGAGAATGTGCTCCGATGATTCATCCTCCTTCAGACAAAACCTGCACTCTGTCTCTGAGCACAGGTTCAATTTGTTTAGATGATTCCTCAAGCCACAATGGGCCGGACAGGAAGCCCATCAGCTTCCTAATACTCGTCTTATTTAGTATAAGAATTTCCTTATATCAGTAAGGCTTGATTAACCTTTTGGATTGTCTGAGCCCGGAAAATGTTCCCAATGCGTCAGACGAAGTTGGTGTTCTCAAGTACCAATCAGTCCTAGAGCGGTAGTTTAGTTGGTTCTGCAATAAGGTTCTGGCCTTAGGAACACGGATTCTGAGCCAGCCCGAGCTATCTCATAAGCAGATTCGTTGCCTGCAATACCTCGGTGGCCACGTATGCAGCCAAGTTTGACCTTGTTGTGTCTGGCTTCGGATTGCAGCTCATCGTAGCAGTATACTTGACTGGCATTGAGTCCATTGCCTCTTGCACTTATTTATCTGAGAAACATGTCTTGGGAGATTACTTCGTCGATGATCTTGCTTCACATGGTTCGGCAGAGGCGAAAATATGTCAATAAGGTAAACAGATTCTATATTTGATATATACTTACTAATTTGGTCTTCCTACAACTGATCGTTCAAGTACGATCCACCTTAAATGTGCATACTTTCTGTGAATATGATTTCCCTCATTTGGAACCAGTGTGACTTTTTTTGTATTGTCAATCGTCCCTCAGAGAAGGATACCTTAAATCTTTGACACCTCGAATTCGGCTAGAACAGGTTTTATAGCAACAATTTTTAGAGGAATCAATAGACGACACCTGAAGTACTTATCATAACACTAATAACAAACACTACTTAAATCGGGACACATTTCTTAGGTGTCGTAGAGAATGAAGCAACATTATAGTCAAGTTAACTCGACACTTAAACAAAATTAGTGTGGAACTAGGTAACATTTGATATAACACCTATTGAAGTTTCGAGTTTATTTACTATAATTTTGCGCCTCAATTATTATCCTTGGTACACGATATATTTTTTAGCACTTAAATCATTTCTACAATTTCCTTAATAAGGCTATTATGCCTAGATGTTTGCATGTCTTTTCTTTTTCCATCAACCTTAATTTCTGCACAGATTTGTATTTTTTTTTGTTTTCTGTCACAAGTAGCATGGTTATAAACGGTAATAAGTAGACTAAAACAGAAAATTATTCCTTAGTGTCATCTGAATTAACTTAATTATCTCTGCACTCAGGATTTTTCGTTTGGAGGCTTGGGAGACAAAACACACAGTACCGAATTTAGCTGTGGCAAATCGGAGGGTATGCTAAAAAAAATATCCGTTTAGTAATAGCAATTGTTTACTTTTGTAATTTTTTTTTTAGCTTCGGTAGACTCGATCACTGAGGGAGATAGAAGAGCACTGGTAAGTTGTTACTATTTAAAATGACTTGGAACTTTAAATTAAGTTTTATCTTTTTTTTCAGATGGGTGGTGACTTGCCAGCTTCAAGCACATATTCCGGTGCATTGTCTTATCATTATCCCCAAGCCGGACTTATAAGAAGGAGTCTGCCTAATATGGCACACTCAATGCTTGTTCACGAGCCAGCTAAGATATATCCTTATCACTTGCTGCTCATTTCAAACTACCGTTTGCCATCAGATGTTGATCGCTGCAACCTAGAGGTTAGTGTCACACCATTGGATAGAATTGACAGCTTCAGTATCCGTTTATTCAAGATTTATATTTTGTTAAGCAATCCTTTGCCCCTATTATTTTTCGAAATGAACTTCATAATATTAATACAGATTGCCAGCATAATATTAATACAGATTTTAAGAAAGTCGGAAAACGACTTAAGAAAATTTCTACCGGTATAAAATCTGGGACCTCAATTTGATATGTGCTGCAATGTTTCGCTAATGAAAAGCCATGTCTGGTTGATGGTATCGTTGTTCGTTCATATTGCATTTTCCCTATTTCCATTGGTAATCCGGAATGCTTCCGGACTCTTCTGAAAGTATTCCATTGGCACTCGAATGACAGTTCTTCTCCTGAAAAGAAGAGAAATTGCTCCTGGATTTAAACTCAGAATCAAGACCAGAAGGACCAACATACTCAAACACTATAAACGTTAAAATCGGCAAGTGGCATTTTTGTTGTTCTGCATTTGATGATTTTGACGGCGAACACTGAAAATAAAGCATAAACAAATAATTTTAAATTGGATATCCAATTGATTGTATTAATTTGCCGTCATCCTCGTCATCATCATCTTATGATGATGCGGTTGTCGTTGAATGATGAGCATGGGAATACAATAGTAGATTCACAGTCGGTGCTGAGGATTTGGAAAGAACACTTCTGCAGACTGTTTAAAGGTGGAGACAGCCAACAATCCGCTGTCAGGCACCTGTTCAGCTTAGACGATGATAGCCAAAACTTCCGTCCACCCGACCTACACGAAGTTAGGATAGCGATATCCAAACTTAAGTCCAACAAAGCTGCTATATCGGATGGCCTTCCGGCCAAGCTTTTCAAAGCAGCGGGAGATATCTTGGTAATTAGCATGCACCAACTCATCTGTAAAATTTGGTCGGATGCAAGCATGCCGGACGAATGGACCTCACCATCGTGTGCCCCATCCACAAGAAATGAGATACTCTGAGCTGCGAAAACTACAGAGGAATAAGTCTCCTGAATGCCGCTTATAAGATCTTGTCGGCTGTATTGTGTGAACGCCTAAAACCTTTCACCAACAACCTGATCGGCCCATATTAGTGTAGTGTTAGGCCAGGAAAGTCAACCATCGACCAAATTTGCACACTCCGACAGATCTTGGAAAAAACTTAGAAATATACACACCATCTATTTATCGACTTTAAAGTCGCCTATGATAGCGTATATAGGGACGAATTATACAAAGCCATGTCAAGTTTTGGCATGCAATCCAAACTCGTCCGTTTGTGCAGGATGTTGATGGAGAAATCTCGCTGCTCCGTCAAAGTCGGCAAGAACACAACCGAGCCATTTGATGTCGAAAAAGGTTTGAGATGCGCTCTCATGCACTTTCTTTAACGTCGTTCTTGAAGCAATTGTTGTTGTACAAGAGATACATTTTTTTTAAAGTCCGTTCAACTACTTGCCTAATGCCAATGCTGATGATATTGACATTATTGGGAGAACGGTGCGAGCTTTCAGTGGCGCATTTGCAAGCATCGAAACGGAGTCGGCCAAGATGAGGACAAAACGAAATATATGCTGTCAACGAGAAAGGACTCACAACATCGGCGACTCGGACAAAACGTTACGATGGACAGCTACAACTTCGAAGTAGTTAAAGACTTTGTCTACCTGGGCTCCACTATCACTTCGCAAAATGACATCGGCGCAGAGATCAAGCGAAGAATCACTCTTGCCAATCGCTGTTTCTTCGGGCTAAGAAGTAAAGCCCTCTCATAGAACCAAGGGGATATTATATAAGACCTTTATCATCCCGGTCCTGCTGTATGGTGCAGAAGCATGGACCCTGTCAAAAGCGGATGAAAACCTTCTGGGATGCTTTGAGAGAAAGATGCTTCGAGTAATATTCGGTCCAGTTTGTGGCGATGGAGTGTGGAGAAGAAGATTCAACGACGAACTGGTGGGCTATACAGCGACGCTGACCTGATCAAAAAGCTAAAAATACAACGGCTGAGATAGCTGGGACACTTGGAGCGTATGGACAACAACGCACCAGCCCGACGAGTCTTCGAATCCACCCCTAAGGGTCAAGGCAACAGAGGAAGTCCCCACCTTATCGTTGAACTCTGAAGGAATTTGAAAAAAAAAAATCAAAAAATTTCCTTGATAATGTCGAGAAATATTTAGACGAACAGGTATCTGTGTTTGACATACTCACCAATACAATGACCCATAAGCTTTCAAATTCAAATAAGATGTGTTTGCTTGTTGCATTGGCATCACGGATCAGAGAGTTCTTCCGAATTACCAATGGAAAACAAAATTAATGTGTGGCAGAGCTGCCGCAGAGTCAGTCTTTTTCTTTTATTTCAACGGCGAGGTTATGGTCGGCATTCGAGGGATCATGACACTCCCACCTTACTGCAACCCAACTGTTCCGCCAGAATTTATAGAGATGAGCTATACAAAGCCATGTCTAATTTTCGCATCCCTGCCAAACTTGTCAGATTGTGCAAATGACAATTCACAACGTTCGCTGCTCCATAAAGGTAGGAAACTATCTAACCGAGACCTTTGATGCCAAAAAAAGGATATAGACAAGGTTATGCGTGTCATGTGATTTTTTCAACATCATACTTGAGAAAATTGTGCGAAACTCGCAAGCCAACACTACATCTACAAATTCTTTTAAAAGGCAACCCATGTCTATCCTTTACCACAATAATTAAATAATTTTTGTCTAAATGTGTTTTTTAACTCAAATTGACGAAACAAATAAATAAATATTTTTTTCTCATTTCAGCGACACATGTCCGACATTGAGTTTGAGCACGTCTTACAATGTAATCGATCGGAGTTCTATCGAATGCCACAATGGAGGCGAAACGAAATCAAAAGACGAGCAAAACTTTTCTAAACACACAACTGAAAGTGTTTATTTTTGTTTCATTAAAGTAACGCTGAATGCATAACATAAGTTCGCGCACCACAAAAAAAAATATAAAGAAATGAAAAAAAAAAACATTTTACTAAACCAATGGTTACGATTGCAAAATATGAATAGTAATAGCATTATTAGCTTCTTTTTTCGTTCAATAATTTTTAAGCCTAACGACACACGGACTTTAAAGACGAGAGTTATATTTTTTTTTGTTATAATATATTTTGTTTTGTATTTATTTAAGGAGCTCCTTTCCTTTTTTTCTTTTTTGTTTGTAGATCTTTTCAAAACAACTTTAATATATTTACCAAACTTACTATATTTGTTTACATTGCCAATTTTTTTCTCTAAAGTGTGCTAGTTCTTTATTTCTTAAATAAAAATCAACTGCTTTTCATGGAGTAGGCTTTTATACATTTACGAGTAAGAGATAGTGCTTTTTTTTGTAACGATTGACGGACCCTTTTCGATACGAAAGATGTTATCGCCTTTTAGACTAAAACTGAAACACGTGTAGAAGAATGTTGTTTTTTTTTATTACATACATTATGTAAATTAAGAAAATATAAGTAAAAATTAATATTTAAATGTGTGCTCCACAATTAGCGCTGCATACACATACATATATATTTTTTATAGTAACACTTGTACATTTATTTATCTTCGAGCCTTCACGAGGAGATCAGTCTTTAAACAGATTTCTTTCGCAAAACAAACAAACAGAAAAACAGTGTGCAAGTTATAAATTTAAATAGTAACGAAGATATGAAAAGCGTACATACTTCCAGTGACGGTAATAAGTAAATTAATATATATTCATAAAAAAAACCTTTACCCCGATGCAAAACTCTTACCTAAACAGTTGATAGTTGTTCTATTTTTGTGCTTAGTACATGTACACCACTAGCCATTTTTTTTTCATTCGTATTGCATAGACAGATACAATCAATTTTTGAATCCAACTACATTTATAATGTGTCATTGTTAATAAATGTACCTGAAAGTGCATTTTTGAATGTTTCTATCAATAACCTCAAACAAATTAAATAAAGCGTGCTCTGCACCACCACCACTCCTGACTAATTGTCCTGTATCCATGAAGACTTCAATTCCTACTAGTATAAGTTGAAAAGTTTATAATAATGAAACACCTTTGCCGAATAATAATTATTCACTCTATAAGCCCGCGAAAATAAACAATTTTTCTCACTTCAAATGGTAAAAACTATGATCACCTATATCATCATCACACTCAAACGAATTAAGAAAAAATGGAAACCTTTTGATAAACTTAACAATAAAATTTAAAAATAAATACTGAGGAAAGGATAAAATGGATTTAACTATATTTTCTTTTTTGTTAATTTAGGAAACAAAACTGGTAAAAAGAAGTCTTGAAAATAAAACAAGAAATAAATTAACAACAAAGAATATAATATATATTATATACTATTTATTAATTAATTATTATGCATTTTTAGAATAATTAAGGAGACGAAAAATAAAATTAATAATGAATAAATGCAATGTTTTGAGCTGCTGTAACAGTCTATATTTATTTAATTTGGTAAAATAGAAAGTGGGCGCATTGTGGTGAGTGCGTTGGACTACTGAGCGGGGGTTCGAAATTCGAATCCCACCCAGGAACACTTGCCATTAACAAGGGTTGCAAAAGCTTAAGCTTTTTTTAGCTTAAGCCCCCAATTCAATTCGCAGAACAGTAATCGACTTGTGAATTAAGAAATATTTAATTTATAAGCTCTTTGTGGCTTATGATTTAGAGATTATTTAATTCACAAGTTCTTTTTGATTTCGGAATTGGGTGAGCCTGATAACTGCTAATTTTATGATGAGTGTATGTAACGACATCTTCTTCTTCCTTTAATGACGGTGAATCAGGATTAAAGGGTCTGCCTGTGGGGTTCGCCGGTTCGACCACATAAAATAAAGGCAGGCCTCCCGATTTCGAATCACTTTGTCGCTGAGGCCAATCAAATGCTGGTGTTGCTGCATTTGTGTGATCCAGGAGTTTTTAGGCCTGTCTATCTTTCGCGCTTGTATTGGAACGTTGATTGATATTGCCTTTTTGACAAGATTCGTAACATCTCTCATTTGATCATGAGAGTACCAACTGAGCCGGTCGCGCTCCATTTTCTTCGAGATAGATTCTTTGACATGAAGGCTTCCTTGAATCTTGTAACTTCTTATTCTATCAATCTTTGTTTCTCTTGCTGTCATGCGAAGCATCTTCATCTCAGCTGAAGTTTATGTGTCCTCTTACTTTTTGTATGCTGTCCAACATTGCGAACCGTATGTGAGCGCCGGGTGCACAACTGTGGTGTAGAGCTTTCTTTTCAGCTTAGGGGGCGTTTTTCGATCAGAGAAGATGGCTGAGTTTGTCCATCACCCTATGCTTACGAGATGCTTAATGTCGCCATCGCAGCTTGCTTCGCTATTGATATATTTGAACTTTTCGCACTTGGGAATCACTCCTCCATTCATATAAATGTCTGGAATAGTTCAGAACGGGCAGTACAAATATTCTGCTTTCTTCGGACTAGTACGATACCCATTCCCCTCCAAAAATTCTACAAATACATACATCAAGTGCTCGTTACAGGGACGTTTCATCCTCGCTAATAATGGCTCCATCATCAGCAAAGAATGACTGATGCACTTTGGGGTCCGTCACTTTTCCTTCAAGCTGATAATCAAGGACTGTAATAAATATCAAGGGACTTAAGACGCTTCCCTGGTGTACACCGACTTTGATTGCGAACTCCTCGGTGACACCAACAGGGCATCTTACGCTTGTCTTTACTTCGTCATACATGTCTATGATCATCTGTTCGTATGTTTCTGGAACTCTATGCTTTCTTAGCGCCACCCATAACATTTCCCTTGATTGTCTGTTAAGGGCCTTTTCAAAATCAACCAACACCATATGCAAAAGGACTCGCGATGTTTTTTCATCATGAACCTTATAGTTTGGATTGCATCTATGGTTGATTTACCTGCGACAAACCGGCACTGGTTTTCAGATAGCCGCATTATTTTGCGCATTCCGGTATCTAAAACCCGCTCAACGATCTTCCTGGCGTGTGCAGCTTGATTGAACGGCAATTGTCACAGTCTCCCGTATCGCTTTTTCATTTCTACAAAGCAAGAAGAAAACTTTCCCTCCACTGGTTAGGCATTGGATCGCATCTCATCAGTTTGGAGATGAGAATCACAAGCCATTTTGACCCGATGTCTTCCATCTTTTTCCAGAACTCAGAGGGTATCACGTCCAGCTCAACTGCTTTTTCGTTTTTGGAGTCTTTGACCACCTTATTAACTTCTTCGACAGTAATGTCGTATACTTCTTCATTGGAACGGCTCTCGGAAAATATATCCGAGGAAATTGTCCATTTAGAAGTCCTTCACAATACTGCGGCCACCTGTGTAGTATTTTTTCGTCATCCACAGAAGAAGCCCTTGAGCATTGTTGATGAACTTTGGCGAACGGATTTCCTGGGTATTCCTCCTTTTCTGAGCTACAATTTTAGATTCATGCCCTCCACACACTTTGCTTGAATTTGAGCATACTTTCTCTTCGCGATCCGTTTTTAATGGAGCACTTTGACCAAGCTTTGAATGTGACGACTTACTACTTACTTACTTAGGTGACGCTACAGTCCGGGGTGAACCTGGCCCTCAATGTGACGACTTATATTTGGTAAAAAAAACATTAATCACAGAAATAGTGCACCGTTTCTAAGAACATTTTGGAAAAATATCCTTTTTTCAGGCTTCAAGGACATTATTTGGTTTTCCAAGGACCCGTTGGTGAAAAAAAATTTAACACAACAATACAACGCGCTTTCTAAGGATATTTCGGGAAAATGTACGTACTTCTTTAAAATTCAAGCTCGCACCAGGAAAGGCAAGGCGCCATTCTCTGCACTCGTTTCTCACACCACTGGCGCTGCGGTTCTTATGGCAAGAACCAAACACCACCAGTAGATTGGATTTGGAATCACCAAAGAGGGTGATTATTTACATGATTATTTTTGTAACAGCGGTTTTGTTACTTATTGTTATCGCTGTAATTGTGATACTTTGCCGGAAGCAGCCACAAAGCTAACCAGAGCACACGAAGAAAAGGTCATGTATAGCTCCTCTTCAAATGAGTTCCTTTCTCCGATGGTTGTACCAGAAAAATATCGTTGGAATACCAAAGCCGCCAGATCTGTGGATTCATCATGATCAAATTGAGGAATATCGATAAGTCAATGCATAATCATAACTCAACACCGCGTTAGTCTTCAAAAACGGTGGTCTTGCAGTGACGGTGCTTCGAGCAGCGGAGCTCTGACTTAACTTCGACCCAGTTTGCATAAGTATGATGTAGAAGCGCCAGTACCACCTTGTGTTATTAATTCACTGGACGAGCGATCCTACGTCCCAGGTTATATCAGTGAATATTTAAACTTATTTTGTCTTGGTTTAGATTTTGAAAATTGTTTTTTGACGCTTTATGTTAGCTACTGCATTTATTTCTACTATGGAACGACCACAGTGGGCGTGGACACTACATTATCACTACAACAACTACTACTCAATAAAGTTTGTCACAACTACTCGTACATAATAATTCGATGGCATAGACGCCAGAGCATCCGTATATGTATGATAGATTTAGGTATGTTTTACATGATTAGAAATGGTTATGAGGTTATGTTGCAATAAACTAGCGTTTCCCCTTGGGGCTATCGGAAAAACGTATACTTTTGTTGTTCTTCTTATTTGAATGCATTTGAGTATTTTTGGCCACCGGAATGATATCGTATCAAAATTAATTAAGATTGTTAGATCTACTGTCAAGGAAGTTTTAATTCAAACAAGTGACTCACTTCCATTGTTTTTTAGAAAATTAATGTTGATAAGTTTGTACCTCTTGTAAAACTTGTTCGAAATTATGTTTACATTTTGACATCAAATCGTTGCTTTAGCTGTTTTATTTTTGTTTTCAATGTTTCGTTTTTGAAAATATTTAAATTTTATTAAATTCAATTCAATTTGTGTTAAAATGAACTATTTGTTAGACAAAATTCGTGAAATCTTCTCTTTGTTGACTGTCTCTAAAAGGAGCTGCAATCGAGTCACAATTAGCCCCAGTACACTGCAACGTGAACTCTTAAAGCAATGCAAAGCGACGGCGAATCCATTTTTTATTTTTCTTAATGAAATTCGACTGCGAACAAAACATTGCAATGAACGTATTAGTGCAACTCGGTTGGCCCGGACGGGTGCAAAATTATGGAATTCGAAAACTGATGAAGAAAAGGAACTTTATAGAAATATAGCCCGTCAAGAAAGACTGAAATTGAAGCGACTGCAAAAGAAACGCAAGTCAGTGGATAAGTTTACTTATAAAAAATGGCGGCAAAGGAAAAGGGGAAAAAGTGCAAAGTGAAATTTGTAGTTAGTATTTTTAAGAAATTAGATAATAAAATTTGTATTTATATTAAAAAACCTTAACCATTATGGATTGTTTTATTTTGTTGTTAAAGCCTAGGATAGGTAGGTAGGTGTGGCGGTTTAACAAACCCAATTAGCAATGAGTACTGTTTTGATACTACCAAACTCATATAAATCTGCCATAAAAACGTTATGCTTTTTATTAAAATGTAATTTCGTAAAAAAGTATATCTTATACTATTGAGGGCACAATGTGTATTTGTATCTATGCAAGTATTATTCGGAATCAAACTGCCGAGTCATTGTAAAATGTGTCGTTCATTGATGGCATTTCAGTGATATTCGTTCCTTTCTTATCAGTAAGCTCTTGCGTTTTTCTCAAAATGAATATTGCCTAGTGTCACTGATATGCTTTAAGTTAAAAGTATGTTTTGTGTTAAAATATTCAGTTTTGCTTCTGCAGTGAGTCATCAGTCTTTAGGTCAAAACTAAGTTGAGACTTCAACACCGTCAGACTGCTTCCAATTATTTGCTTATGGTAGATTTGACGTGTTGTAAATCTATATATGCAAAGTTAAGTTAAGTAATTCAGTGGTAAGTGAATACGGTTTACCCAAAGTTATCAAAGAAATCTCGTTCGTCCTCTTGCCATTCGGAAAGTGTACATTCTATTGTACTGTAACCGTTTTCAATACAACCTTTGATTATCAAATTTATCATAGGCTCGACGACTTTAGCAAATGGATAGTTGGGTGCAATTGCGAATCGATAGATCCAAGCCGCATTGTACAGGGTGCTGTGATTCTTAACACTTGCTGTCGCAATAATCTAAAATGAGAGAGTTGCAAACCGAAAATCACGATGAAGATCTTACCTTTCTTCGAAATTTGTTCTTGAAAGATTCTTCAAATGGTGCATCCTCCAGGAATATGCTATAAGCTGCTTCGTTTGATTTACACAGAGCAATAAATGGTTCATAGCACTCAGCCACCAAGGATTGGTTTGGTTTCGTCTTAAAGAATTGGGCATTTTATAAAATAAAACAACTCAATCTACAGGATCAAATTTACCTGCATTATCTCTACGGCTTTCGCATAAAATGAAAAATAAGTACCGGAGAACAGGAAGAATATACATCCTGGTATAGTAAGGGCACAAAATGTTAATGGGACTCCGAAAAAAATGAATAAAATTGCCCAAGTAATTATTATAAATTGCAAGGTAATCTAAAAATAAATTGGATCATTTGTTTTACGAGTTACAATCCAATGCACCCACCTCTCGAAAGCAGAAGCAATAAAAGGACTTCTTAGCAAAGGACATAATATAGTCTCGAACTAGTTCCTGGCATTTTAACTCATCATCATTGCGGTAATTTCTTATAACTATAAAAGGTTGCATTACAATCATTATTAACTTAAAATAAATAAAACAAATAAAAAAACTAGTGGAATGTTTAATTTAAGTTGTTTACAACGGCAAAAGTCACTTTGCGGCACCTGTCCTGAGATGCTTGCGTTCAGTGATAATAGTTTTACCATTCAGCATCTTATGAAAGCTAGGCTAGAGTATTTACGATAAAAGAAAAATACATAAACAAATACATAATGTCGTCTTCCATTGGTCCACTTGGAGCACTCTTTTTGGCCTTTAGAAAATATTTTGGGACGCTTTTTCCCTCCGGAAGAAAAAAAGAGTATGTACTCCGATTGATCCAATCAAGAAAGAATAAGAAATCAAGTCATAACCATAATATTTGGTTCCGTAGCTGTCATAAGAAATGGTATCCGTATAGGACGAACGGGGAGATGAAATTTCGAAATTCCTTCGCGAAAGATCAGGTTTGTGTAAACGTACTATTTTGACTTGGCAGAATTCTCACCGAACCACGTTTCTTTATTTTCAGTTATCTGATTTGTGGTCCCAATTGGACGTAAACGAAAACGTAAAGTAACACAAACCTTCTACCCCCCGTCATAAGAGAGGTGTGATGGTTCCATTCCCTTCCGCTACGCTCTTACAACTCAATTCATATTGATTGGGATCGTTTTGATGAGAGTTTTTACTTGGCTTGACATAATGTGCTGCATTTTTATTATAGTTCAGAGCTGAGCACTGTAAGCAAATAGAGCATTCTCTGAAGCGAGCGTACTCAGAGCATCTGATTTGTTTATGGAACACACTTGAGCACTCAGCTATCAATTGATTAAAAATCATGTTTATTTTCAAAGTAAAAATAAGTTACATACCAGAAAAATGACCCCAACTGTATTTTTAAATGCTTTTGATATAGTTTTGCTTTATTTTCAATCCTCTCATTTTGGCTGTGCTTAGGTTTTCACTCAGATTGCTCAGACAATTTATTCTAAGCTCATACAGCGTGCTCTGATCAAGTTCTGAAAGAAAAAAGGAATGCAGGTTAAAGGCTTTCATGTGTCAGAGATAAAAGGAAAAAAACGAACTTCTTTTTTGACAACTCAGGCTCTGCTCTGGGGTATAAAAGGATATTGCCCAAAGGCCCAACTATAATAGACGGACACAGATTGTAGTTAATGTCTTATTTGAATGAACCGTTCCCTTCCGATCTATCAATTGCTTAAGTAACCCATAATAAAATCATGTGAACGGAAGCAGAGTTCTGTGTTTTCCCATACAAAAAACTGGTTGTCAAATTTACGAACGAACCCTGCTTGCGGACTTAAGCCGGGGCAATTCCGACTATTGAGGATCGAAAGCTCATTATTCTTACGCCCTCTATGTGTTGTGGTGTGTTCGCCATCAGGTATTGGATGGCAGATGAATTTACTCTGGAGATTGACAGCACACAACGTCCTCTATTTGTTGATTATGTTAGCCACCAGGAATCTCAGAACTTTAGAAATTTTATTATAATTATAGCTGGGCCTTAATAGCGCAACTACAGTACTAACCAAAGACATTCCTTTTGACAGTGGATATTGCAAATTTTATCCCGAATATAAACGTCAATTTAGTGCTAGCGGCTTAACAACTTATCCACAAGTATAAAATATATTCTTTTCTTGCAAACTTATTTTTATTTATTTGCCATGCAAATTTGTTTGTACGTATTTCGGATTGAAGTTTAAATGAAAATATACGTATTTTTACATTTAAAATCGATTTATAACGATTTATTCTTATTGTAATCGGTCAGTGATTGGTTGCGTAAAACGTTGTCTTCAATTGTGTGATTTTTGTGTGCAGTTTTTGTGTTGTTAAACAAAAATGGCAGAAGTTGAGCAAGCTGTAGAAAAGAAAAACAATCATTTTATTTGTGGCGTTATCGAGGGTAATAAATTGGGAAGGTTTTGGTATTTTCAAATTTGGTAATACTGATAATTTCAGGGTTCTACGGTCGACCCTGGACAACTGAACAAAGAAAGGATCTGTTTAGAAAGTATGGTTGCCATCTTCCATCTATAAGACAACATTTTTAATATTGCGCAGCATATACATATATAACCTTTCGAAATTTCATATATTTCAGACTGAAAAAATGGGGTATGGACTCCTATGTCTATGCACCCAAGGATGACTACAAACATCGAGCTTATTGGCGAGAACTCTACACTGTAGAGGAGGCAGATCATTTGACAAGTAAACTTATTGAAATTCAATAACACAGGAAAAAAAACACAGTACACTTACATTTTTCAGGCCTAATTGCCGCCGCCAAGGAACAAGGTATTGTTTTCTATTATGCACTGTCTCCGGGTCTCGACATGACCTACAGCAGTCAAAAGGAAGTGCAAACACTTAAAAGGAAACTTGAACAGGTTTCACAGTTCGGTTGTGATGCTTTTGCTCTTCTCTTCGATGACATCGAGTCTGAGTTGTCCAAGGCTGACAAGGAAATTTTTCAAACATTTGGTAATGCTCAGGTCAGATTTTGGTACTACATTGTGACTGCGTGTATTTCAACGCTCGCTTGATGTCATCTTATAATTCTAGGTATCAGTTACGAATGAAATTGTCTCGCATCTTAACAACCCGAAGTTTCTATTCTGTCCAACGCAATACTGTAGTTCTCGAGCTGTACCCACGGTTACTGATTCTGAGTATTTAAACACACTGGGGTGTAAGTTGAATAGGGACATCGACATAATGTGGACTGGTTCTAAAGTTATTTCCAAGATTATTACGCTGGAATCAATACAGGAGATAACAGAAGTTCTGCGTCGGCCGCCTGTTATTTGGGACAATCTTCATGCTAATGACTACGACCAGAAGCGCGTGTTCCTTGGGCCATATTCGGGTAGGTCACCCGAATTGATTCCGTATTTGCGTGGCGTGATGACCAATCCAAATTGTGAGTTTCATGCCAACACCATTGCCATTCACACCCTAGCCTACTGGTCAAAGTGTAGTCTAGACAATAAGGTCAATAGTAAGTGTTATTGTCAGGCCGTAACCAAGTTGGATATGCCTTTTTACATTCGTTTCTAGGTTCATTCTCTGCGGATATTAAGTTGGAAACAGAAAACGATGATGGGACGAGCAGTGAGGCAGTTCCCAGTTGTTTGTCGAAAAACATTTACCACCCAAGAGTGGCATTGAAGTGAGTTTGTTTCTATGTTAATTTGATTTATTATTTCATTGGTTTTGCTATTAGGAACGCGATTTTAGAGTGGTTACCAGAGTTTGCGATTCATAAGGAAGCATGGGGGCCAATAACTAAACCGCAACCACAAGTTACAAGTGAGTAAAGACTTATAGATCGTTTTTTCCCCTGCTATTGTAGCTGGTAGGAATTGATACAGAAATAAATTTATTTATTTATTTTGATATATATAATAAAAATTACCAATTTAATGTTTAGACGGCTAAATTTGAATTAAAAGTTAAGTTAATCTTTACACATTATTTATAATGAAAATATTCTGTTGTTTTGCATATTGAGGGTATTTTAATTGTAAAGGAAGCAGTCGGATATCCCAATCCGCTTCGCCAATCCGCTTCGCACCAATAGGACCTCAGATTGTGCTCGAGGTGTTTCGAAACAACATGCACAAACGTTTATTTGACATAGATTCAGCGGTTTTAAATCCATTACAGTGTGGAAGACGGTGATAAATTTAATACAATTTTAAAGTAATGGATATTTTGAACACATGCAGAGACGGGCTAAAAAATTCTTTCTCTGTGTGGAGTGCGGCTCGTATGCACCACTTGTCTTTATTTTCTTTCTTAAATACCAAATAACTGAACTAAACAACAACATTTTTTTTATATATAATATACTTATTACTTTTAACTTTGAACACTTTTCCATTTTACTTAAAATAATTCGCAGCATTTTCTTGTCGGAGAGCTTCGAAGGAAATTTGCAGTGTTTCCTTCAAAAATTGTTTTGTTCAACGCGTCATGTCGCTTTGCGGAAATATGCGTTGCATTCAATCGGAGAATTAGTCCGTAGTACCTCGAATAGAAACTGAGAAAATTTTATTCCGAATTCCTTCGTCGAATTTCGGAACCCTTTGTTAATAAAACAAAGTCCATTGATTGGAATTCAAATGTACGTTATATACGTACTTTTATATATATATTTTATGTTTATGCATAATAAAAACGTGGAAAACGGTCAAACAATAGGTTAGGTTAGGCTAGGTTGAAGTGGCAGTCGGCCGAAAACGACACACTTAGCCCAATAAAATATCCATTGTGATGTATCTTTTTCCTGGATGTATCTTCTTCCTACTCGTTGAACCAGTTGGAGCTTTTAATAAAGCTTGAACGACTTGAAATGTCAATGTTTATAAGACCATTATAAAAGAAAGCTCCCAGATTTAGTTTTCGTCTTTGTGAGAGAGCAGAGAAGGTGGGGAATGGTCTTCTTCTCCTCGTCCATGTAGCTTATACAGAAATCATTTCTATATGCGCCAGGCCTAGTAGCATGTTTGCCTATCAGGCAGTGTCCGGTGATGACACCAATTGTAGCACCAATGTAGACTGCACATGTGACTTCGAAGTTTTTGTCAAAACGTTGTTGAGGGTTGATATAGTCTATGTTGCCAGGGGTATTCTGACATTTTTTAGAATAGAGGAGTGGCCGATTTCCTTCTCGATTTACTGGAAAGATGCTTTGAGACGGACAGCCGCACTACCAGCCGTTTGCTTACCAAAGATGTCAAGGGGTGTCAGGTGAAATAGAATGTCCATTCATACAAACACACGCTGATCGTTGGACTTTGCTAAACTTATCGCGATTTATACCTTTGTGTAGCGCAGTCCACCAGAAAACGCCGTACATAAATATCGGTCTTATAACCGAGATGTACGGCCCTTTGGTAATGCGGGGTTGAAGACCTCATTTATTACCTATTGCTTTTTTGCAAGAGAAGAATGCTACCGTAACTTTCCGAAATCTTTCTTCTATGGTAGATTTCCTGCTTAGCTTTTTATCCAAATTGAGAAAGTATTTAGCTTCATCAGAAAAGACTAAGCTTGTACCCTTGATTAAGGGAGGGTGCTCACTACGGACAAACTGCTACGGCGTTACACAGCTTCAAACTATATGAATCCGCGGGGCCAGTTAGCAGGGCTACAAAACACCTCGGATATCATCTTGCCCCTGCTTGATATAATCCTGAAAAGATGTATAGAGCTGGTCTACATTCCGCTGTTATGGAGCTCTATACATCTTTTCAGGATTATATCAAGCAGGGGCAAGATGATATCCGAGGTGTTTTGTAGCTCTGCTAACTGGCCCCGCGGATTCATATAGTTTGAAGCTGTGTAACGCCGTAGCAGTTTGTCCGTAGTGAGCACCTATGGCGGAAATAACGATAAAACAACGAGAGACAGGAGACATTGCGACGATCAATAATTGATTCAATCGATCTCGTGATGTCTCCGTCACCAATGAGTTGTGTCGCGCGTGTTCTTGGCGACATCGAATCATTACAACGACGGTTGTCATTAACACACGTACCGAGAATGAAAAGTCTTTCGGTTTCAGCGATGCAAGTGGCATTTATGGATTATGGAATTTATATCGGAATTTAACAAGCTTAACAAAAGTTGCCGTTCTTGTTCCACACTTGAAGATGAGAGGCGTTACCGAAGAATTTAATATGAGAAGCTGAGGGTCTATCATCGCAAAAAAAAGATTGAATTAGATTTAACAGACAGGAGATCATTTATAAAAATGAGAAAGAGAGTCAAAGACAGAAACGAGCCATGGGGAGCACCAAGCATTTATTTGGTGAATTGCAGGTTTAAAACCGTCAAAAAAACTGGAATTGAACGGTCCGAAAGAAAGTTTCTAATCCATTTAAGAAGAGTATCATCGCTTCCAAATGTCCACATTTTGGACAAGAGAGCTTGATACCACTTTCTGCCAAATACTTTTGAAATATTAAGCACAACAATCTTACGTTCACCACCACAGTGAAGAGATTGGTTCCACTTTTTGGTTAGACATGTCATCAAATCACCAGTGGACCTGTTGCTGCGAAAACCGTACTGCCGGTCATTAAGAAGTTTTCGGGATTCACGATATTTCATAAGCTGAAGTTTAATCAGCGTTTCTATGATACTGGAAAAAAGAGACGTCAGTGTTATTGGTCGGTAGGAGGAGTATGTGTATGTCAAGATTTCGAAGTACTCTAGCTACTGTAGGAGTGCGAAAGTGGATTGGTGGAGTATTCTTCGAGTACAGGGGACGATGAAGCAGAATCCGGGAGCGTTGAGCTAGCTGCAAAGTGAGCAGCAAGTAGATTGACTTTACCTAGATAGCTGACAGCTGAAATGTCATTTTAAATGAGTGTCGGGATAGATGACGAGGTCGAATTCTTCATGTTTTTCACAAGCTACCAACGAGGTTTTTAAGTATTTTTTGCCTCAACTTTTGGTGGTATTGGAATTTAAAACGATTTATGTTCTGATTGGAAGATACTGCTTGTGCCCAAGAGTCGTATAGACAGATAATATGCCAGAACTCGTTCCCTCTCTTGTCTTAGAAGCATCAGTGTAGATCGCAACCTAATTTGATCTTGTGATTGCATCTATTTGCCATTCTTCCCTTTCCGATTATCATACATCATACGGGCTGTCGAAGTCGAGGTTAGGTTAGGTTAGGTTTTAGGTGGCTGTCGGCAGAAGCCGACACACTTAGACCAATTTAGGTCCATTGTGATACCACGTTTGTATTATCTACCTCAACACTGTAGATAGGACTGGCCAACGACACGCTATTGTTCTCAAACGGTCCCCCATCCACGTACTAACCGCGCCCAACGTCGTTTAATTACGGTGATCTGACGAGAACCGATTATTAATTGTTACTAAATATCAACTTAGGTACTAGACAAAAATGATTAAAACTAACTTAAAATTAACAGGATACTTATTCTTATTTATTGGTTCTTATGCGGACGCGCTAAACTTAACTATATCTTATAATTATTGCCTTTCGGCCTAAAAACTATTTACTAATCTTACATATGTATTCGTCGAGGAAATCAAATAAAACTCGGTATAACTACCTATTCTACTTACTTAAACTACTTAACGTATTCTAACTATAATTAGGAATCTGAGCACTCGTTGCCTTGCGCAACAAGTGGTCAAAATCCCAATTGCTTTCCGAGCGCCTGGCAGTCGTCAACGTGCACACGCGCTGCCTTGTGCTAACTGAAGCCTTACAGCGTCAATCTTTTCCCGGAAGCACTACCACAAGTTGACGAGCCCGGCCTCTCACAGAAACGTCCTAGCTAACTTAATCTAACTTATAAACTAAAAGGATGTTACCCAGAGTAACGCACCGTCTTGGGAGGGCATGTTGACCCCTCAAAAAGCCACCAAAATTCGGCAAATTGTTTTTCCGTATCGAATTTATCCCTCTCCGCTATTGCGGTACTAAAACTCATGAGCATTGGCGACGTCCCCGCCGCGGATGAGCCGCTTATCTTTCGCGCTGCGGAAGCAGTGGTATAATACCGGGATACCATTCCTCGTCTGTATCAGCTCTTTTGCATCAACATGGATAAATGCCTCCGGCGGGATAAAACCAGACCGGAGCGTACTCCCTATGTACATTTCATTGGGGTAGTAAGCCCCAAAGATCAGGCTATTGTCGCTGGCCATCGCCCTTGCAACGTGCCTTCGAGTCACCTTAATAAGGAAATTGTCAATCCTATTCAACTGACCCCCATCGTATAGGACCTTGTTGGGATAGTATTTTATATAGTACGAGAACCGATTAACTCGACGTGGTATGGTCGAAGTCGACCAAAGGTGGAATTTCATCCGTCAGTATAGGTTTTCCGGGTAATACCTAAGTTTAAATCGTGCAGTGCCCAAAACAGCAACGCTTTAAATGGCCCAAATTTGCAACTTGCAACGCTCTATTGCCAGCAAGTTATTTTATTTTTAAATCAAGTAGGATAAAATGCAGAAAGGTATCCAGTACTGCCATGGATCGCACCCTGTAATGGCCATGCTGGCCGTTCCTTGCACCGTCACTAATTTTCCACTTATGATTCTTTTGTTTGTTGCGTTCCACACACCACACAAGTCTGCCATATATAAGTATGGGTCACATCACCACTGTGTATATCCAGTGTACCGGGTTTCAGGCAGCATGATTTGCCTATTGTTTTTTTTACAAATAAAGAGGGCGTTATACACCTTCTTAATTCGTTCTCTTATGTTGAGACTCTAATTTAATTTCCTATCCAGGATCACGCCCAGATACCACGCACTGGGGGCAGTGTGTCCCATAAGAACCAGTTCCTCTCCGACAAGTGTCGGGAGATGCAACATTTTGATTTGTGTCTTCTAGTAAAGAGCAGTAGTTCCGTTTTTGAGCGGTTGGCGTTGAGCCTGCAGTTCTTAGTCTAATTACTGATTTCCAGCAGATTCTGTGACCTGGATCTGCAATTACAGCGCATGAATTTAGTTTTGCTCACGTTAAGCTTAAGTTTATTCATCTTAAGCCAATGGCTTAGGTTCGTATGATCGTCGTTTAAATGTTCAATCAGTGTATCATGAGCAAACAGTTAAACTTTGCAAAATTGCTTTTTTACATCGTTTATGTATATAAGAAAGAGGAAAACTCGTAAGACTGAACCCTGAGGCACTCCCAAGTTTACTTCCTGAGCATCTGGAAATTCTTTGATCGAAACCATTCCAGCTTATTGCCTTAAACGCCATGTTGCCAACGTTTTGCCATTCAAAAATTTCCATCAATGGTTTCGAAAGCCAACAACATCACAAATTGTCCATCGTCAATAGCATTTTCTCAATCTGCTGTTTCGCAACAGAGTTTTATCACTTATTGTTTTCAAACACTACGGAAAGTTATCAAGTTTTTATTGTTAGCAAAAGGGTCATATACCTTTCAATCGTTTATCAAACGACGCAAGGTGACTTAGAAAAGGATAACACGTGCCCAAAATACACACAGGGCATCTCTAATGACAGACATTTTCCAATAGAACAAGAAAGCTTTGAAATTCGCTCGCTAAAAACATTTTTCCGGAAGAATACAATTAGAACACTTTATTAATAGAAACGAAACCTGCCTGAACGCATTTCTTAAGAAGTTATTAATAGTATCAAATAACATAACTGTACGATCTTCGGGCGAGCCCTGTACAAAACACAAAAAAACGAAGTTTATGATGGGCTCACATAAGCGATTCCAGTCGCATGAATTGAGAAGGCCAGTAAATTGCTTGTTTTAAGTATCACTTGGGGAAAATGCATCGTTCAATTTCTTAATATTTTCATTTAATTTGTTTTCAGTGGTAATGCCGATTATTCCTATTATACCGTCTATCAACACATGTATGAGCTTAACAACAACTACAACAACATCGACCAGCTCTAAAACATCAACAGTTCCTGAAGTGAACACAACTCAATTACAAGCATTGGCTGAAGTTTGCAGCACAGTAAATTCGTCAAATGTTAATCCAATTTCGAATCCTGTAATGAATTCGTTAGTTTCAGCAACAAAAGTAGTCACTAACGCTGACATTCTGAATCCAATAACCACAAGTGTTGCTACTTCTATAGAAATGCCAAAGAAAATTCCGATATCCAGTGTTCCAGTGCCGATTATGCATGTAAAGAACGAGGAACCCAAGGGTGTAATTGAAGATGTGGAGATTGTCAATTCATCAGACGAAGTATGCGATGAAATCGAAATAAAAACTACAAAACCGAGTGAAATGGAACCCGTTGATTTCCCAATCGAGGATGATTGTATAACTTCCGAAGTGAACGCAACCAATGCCGTGGAGGGGATAGCTACAACACCAATAGAAAATGAAATTGCAGAAAAGAGGGAAGTCATTGAAGCAGTTCAAATGGATGAAAACAATTTGTCACCGTTCAGCGGTAACGAACCAATGGAATGTAGCAGTAGTCTGGCATCACAAACCTCTCCAAAGGAAATTGGCAAAATCGGTTCGGATGATGTTGTTATGTCAGAAACTTTGAACGAATTTAATGTAAGTATTACGGTAGGGTTGTGAATCTCCTCATATATTGTTGGTTTGGTTTGTTTCAGACGTGTTCGGTAAACAGTATGCAGGTGGAGAGTTCCGAGCCATCACCAATATCAAACACGGAAATGGCTGATGATGAGGATAAGTAAGAACTCAACTTACATAATACATATGTATGCATCCGTGACTGTTGTAAATATTATTTTCCATAGACTGAATGATGAACAAACAATAGTCGCTGAGGACTTGTATTTATTATGTGATTTGTTTTACTTGCCATTCGAACATGGAAGTAGAGGCTCAAAGCTGCTAAACGAATTTAATTGGCTCAAAGCTAATGCCAGTGTATTAGTGGGACGAAAGAAGGATGAGACATCTAAACCAGAGGTGAGCGTTAATTCTTCTGATCCTTTAATAGTCAAGGTTCTGAGTTTTTCTGGTCCTTGTATTTTTAATATTATCGAGAAGCTTTCGCCATCGATATAGGGCGTTGCTGAGAATGAATTGAGTTAACTTTGTGTCAGATCTTCAGGTTCTATTGAGGTTTCCGATGGGTACGGGACATTTTCCCATATATTCTGATGCATTGATGTTCGCTTAATAACATCGGAGTGTGCGCTCTTCGAATGTCAACTTTTGTTTCTTGTTTACTTTTTTTTGTTTGTAATTTGTCACTTCTGTCCTAATTGAAAAATTCATCAAACAAACATATGCAGCCCTATTCTAAATATTTCCCCGGAAAAGAACTCGCCGAAAGTTAGTTTCCACCCGGTAGCTAAATTCTGTTAGACTATTAGAGCTAAATTCTCCTGTTACGGATTCCCCGGGCAACTCTTTCCTTTAAAATTCGTGAGTTTATGTTGTAAAAAAAAGAGTATCCTGTCAGATATCAACTTTTGATTGTTCAAAATAGCAACGTTTTTGTCGTTTTGAATAAAATTAATTAATTTTAAACAACGCGAAGAGGTATATCCTACCTTTTAAAAAAAAAAACTGGTTGCATTGCGAATATTGGCGGAAGAAGTAAATGATGAAGACATCCAACAAGGACAAGACAGGGCTATTAGGTGGTGCTTGCGCCATAGCTCAAATGCTCTAGAGTTGCCTCAATGAGGCTACTATGAAAAGGCTTAAAGGGATCATAACCCTCCAACTGAACTGCATCCGTACTGGTTCACCTGTTAGGTTCCCCGAACCAACCTTAAAAAATTACGGCAGGCCTCCCGGTTTTGAATCGCTTCGTCGCTGAGGCCAATCAAATGCTGGTGTTGCTGCATTTATAAGATCCTAGGAGTTTTTAGCTTCGTAGGATCTTCTCCTTTGAGCATGACACCAACTTTGACTTGAAGACTTTCTCGGATTTTGGATTTCTTATTCGATCAATCTTTGTTACTCCTGCTGTCATGCGAAGTATCGACGCTTTGGTTTGGGTTCAAAGACACACATATACATAAACATATTAGGCCATTAACGGCCTATACAGGGCCTAGAACCTAGCTTCTCCAACCACTTTCATGCGAAGTGGGGGAGACCTACAGTTTTACGCCGAATCCGAACGGCAAATTTGAGAAGCTTCTCATGACACTTTGATACTCTTGGATGTTTGTCAGACGTTCGCAAGAGGTGTTAACAACATGGCAAAATAATAATGTATATTGCGATAGTGTATCGGGTGCCTAGATCATCTAAACGAATATTTTGTGAAAAGCTAAGTGAATGGCTAGAAGACTTAGTTGATTTGAACAACAGATTTATCGTAGTAGGTGATGTGAACATTGATTGGTTGGACGATGTAAACACATACAGAAACGATGTCAATAGATCGATAGAAGTTGAGAATATGTGCAGACAAATCGTAAATGAACCAACTCTGGTAACGAATCTGTCTTCAACACTAATCTATTATGTGATAACAAACTCAGAGTCGGATGCAGCAAAAGTAAACATGGGCTTAAAAATCAGTGACCATGAAACAATTGAACTAAAGGTTTATATAAAAAAGAACTTACTTTTAAATAGTGATGCATATATAATAAACTGCTTTAAATACAATAAATACGAATTTTTAAATCAATTAAGGAATAGTGCCATATAAAATTTAAGAAATATTGATGACCCAAATACAGTCGGTGAAGTGTTTCAAAATGAAATTGTGCGAATCGCGAGATCATTTGTAATACAAAAAAGGGCCACTAATCGAGTTAATACATGGTTTAATGAAAGAAAGGCGTATGCAAATAAAAAAAAACGTTAAAATATTAACAATTCAGGTTCTATAACATTGAGGCTAGTTGGATGGAATACTGTGATATTAGAAATAGTTATAAAGCAGAATTAGTGAGAGCTAAGAACAATGTCATAAAAAAGCGTATCATTAACGCGAGGGATCAAAAATCAATGTGGCGGGTAATTAAATGTTATGTGTTAAATGAAAAGTGTTAGCGCATTAAAAGTATCTGTTTTAACGGCGTGAATGTAAGTGAAGATAAGTTAATAGCTGAGCAATTTAACTCGTTTTTTGTGAAAAGCATAACTGACATCAATGTGTCTATTCCTTGTATCCCCTTTAATATAAGCCCTAGTAACGTGAATGTGTCTTTTAAATTCAGATGCGTAAATGCAATCGAATTAAATAATGTGCTGAAATCAATAAGCCAAAAAAATATTTTAATTATATCAGTGCAAAATTAATATTAGAATCCTTGAATATCGTCGGACCTTTATTTCTAAAATTAGTTAATACTTCCCTAATTAGTGGAATATTTCCCGAAACATGGAAAAAGTCTGTGATAACCCCCATACAAAAAATAAAAAAATCCGTCATGTGTGAAGACTATAGGCCAGTTAACGCGCTCCCCGTGTACGAAAAAGTGTTGGAAAAAATAGTAAAAATCCAAGTGGAAGAGTATTTCGAAGCAAATAATCTTTTTCTGGAATGCCAGTCGGATTTTAGAAAAAAACATTCATCTGAATCGGCCTTGAATAATGTGATAATTAGTTGGAAAGAAGAGCTCACGAACAAAAACAACGCAATCGCAGTTTTTCTAGATCTGAAAAGAGCCTTTGAGACGATCGATAGAAATTTCCTAATCCTGAAATTACAAAAATATGGCATTAGGAATAACGAATTAAAGTGGTTTCAGTCGTTTCTCAATGAAAGGTCACAGAAAACAAAAGTAAATGGAGTATTATCGAATAGTATTCAAACGTGTTTTGGTGTTCCGCAAGGATCAGTGTTGGGTGCACTGCTTTTCATCATCTACATCAACGATATAAAGACTGTGATAACAAATTCTCAACTTGCCCTATTCACGGACGATGCACTCATATAATATAAGCGGGAAAAACATCGATGACTGCGAGCAAAAATTACAAGATGATCTGGTTAGGATAAGTACCTGGTTAATGTCAAACAAGCTTAAATTAAACATAAATAAGTCTAAATGTATAGTATTCAAAAATGATTCTCTAGTTAGCCTAAGTGTTGATAATAGTGTAATTGAACAAGTTCAAAAAATTAAATACTTGGGTGTTGTAATAGATGCTAAGCTTAAATTTAACTTTCATTTAAACTACATCTTGAAGAAAGTCCCCAAAAAGCTATATTTTTTTAGGAGAATACGAAATAGAATATCAGTATTATGTGCAATAAATATTTATAATGTGATGATTAAGCCTCACTTTGAGTACTGTTCCACAGTGTTATTTTTATATAGTGATTTTATGTTGTCCAAGTTACAAAGATTGCAAAACAAAGCAATGAGAACAATTTTAGAGTGCAATAGATTTACATCGATAGCGTTAATGTTAAATACGTCTGTGTTTAAACAAAAAATTAGTAATTTAGTATTAGTATTAAACAAAAAATTATATTGAATGTTTTGTGTTTTATATTCAAAATTAAATACGATCTGTTGCCTAGTTATCTAAGAAAATACCTAAGATATGTCGGCGAAACACAGCCATACGAACTAAGAAATAGAAATGACTTCAGATTGCCAAATTATCTTGTAAATTTAAATCAGAATAGTATTGTTTATAGTTATTTAATACACTACCAAATGAAATTAAACTTGAAAACAACTTAATTAGATTTAAAAGAAACATTTTGAATTTTATAAAAAACAGATTTCCTTACAACCCACTATAATTTCAAATTTATATTATATACTGTGAATTTTTTTGTAAACGAATTATGAATAGCAGAATCTGCTAAATAAATAAATACTACTACTACTACTACTAACACGCGGTATTCCCAAGTGGTCAACCATCTAAGTACTAACCACGCCCAACGTCGTTTAATTGCGGTGATCTAACGAGAACCGATTGATTCGACGTGGCAAAGTCGTTCAAAGACACCAGCTCCAACTCCAGAATCCATTTTCCATCCGTCGGCGTACCATACCAGACTGCTCGGGTCCAGTGCCGGAACACCTTTGGCCTATTTAGAACAGTCCAATATATCTTCCTTAAATAATTTCCCAAAACTGTATTTCCTAGCCATAGAGTCAGGGATGGGGTGAAACATGTCCAAGTTTCCGCATAGTACCTGTTATACCGAGATAGGCAATACGTTGAAGTTTCTAAAGCTTGTTTGCCGTTGGTCGTTTAAGTACTTTCGATCACTTTACGACGGCGTCGTATGTGATAATGGGTCTTACCATTAGTGTATCATTTTATGGCGAAGACTCCAAGGTCTTCCGTACAGGCGTCTACTGGCCCACATGGCTCTAGTAGCACGTTCCGTAGCGGACTTGATGTGTGAGTTCCAGTTAAGTTTCTTATTCATGATGATTCGCAGATATTTAGATTCCTTGGAGTACCTCATGGTGGTGCCTTTTATAGTGATAGTTTCAAGATTAGCCAGTCTCCTTTTAGTAAAAAGCACTAAAATGGTTTTCTGAGGATTGATGGAGAGTCCTTCCTTTGTCCACCATTCTAAAACGTGCAGCAACGCGTCATGCATGCCACCAGTTGCGCCTAGTTTGGCACTGATAATAATCGACAGGTCATTAATGGCCAATGGTGTTATAGCCTAGTCTGTAAATACTGATTAATAGATTGTCGATGACTAGTGACCATAAGAGCGGGCGACCATTTGTCGGGCGCACTGGCTCAATGGATAGTGTTTCGGACTACTAATCGAAAAGGTCCCCGGTTCAATTCCCGCCGGGACCAAGTAACATCTTGAGTTTTTTTCCACTGTCCCACCTCTTGCGAACGTCTGACAAACATCCAAGAGTATCAATTGTCATGAGAAGCTTCTCAAATTTGCCGTTCGGATTCTTCGTAAAATTGTAGGTCCCTTCCACTTCGCAAAGAAAGTGTTTGGAGAAGCTAGGTTTTAGGCCCTCTATGGGCCGTTAATGCCTAATATTTATTTTAGTGACCATAAGAGGGGGGAGAGTACCCCTCCATGGGGGTAGCCCCTAGCTGCCGTTACTTACACCACTATTCCTCCAGAGAAGGAGGTTATAATTCGACTTTCCAAAAGGAATCTGATCCATTGAAGTGGCGAATCCTCGATGCCTTTACTTCTGATCACCCCGGCTACGAGCCGTATCTGGTGTTATCAAAAGCACCCTCAACGTCTAAGAAGGCACAAAGGGCGATTTCTTTAGTTTGAAATGCTTCCTCTACCTTTTTAACAAAGCAGTGAAGAGCACCCTCACTGGATTTGCTCCTTCTGTACGCAAGTTGACTTGAGGGTAGGGGGTTAGATATTTCTATCTGTCCTCTAATATGAACATCTATAAGTCTTTCGATGGATTAAAGAAAAAAAGATGTTAGACTGATAGGTCTGTATGATTTAGGCCGTTGACTTGGCCTGTCGCCACTTTTGGGGATAAAGGTAACGTGTCTTTATCCCCAAACCTGTCTCCAGGAGAGTGGAATATATCCCCAGTTGTAACTTGATCTAAATAAAATCATAATGGCCGGCAGTATGGCGTCTATAATCCTCTAAATTAGAGCTGGAAAAATATCGCCACCACCGGGGGCTTTAAATGGTTCAAATGAGCCGATTGCCCATCTGACCTTATCTGGACTGAAAATGTTGCCAGATAAACTGTTTACTCTACTAGCTATAGATCCTTGGGGTCTGTGGCGTTAGTTATCGTTTGTAAGACGGATAGACGAAACTGGAAAGTGGACCTGAACTAGGATTATAATTGTATCTTCTCGGTACGTCGTTTAGGTACCATCTGTTTTCTTTAGTAATCCTACACAGTTTGTATGATCTTTACCCAGAGCTTTGTGGATACGCGCTACAACTCTGCGCTTTCTCCATGTAACTCGTTTCGGTCTTCTCAATTCTGAGTTATATTCGGTGAGAGCGATACTGTAATCGTCCCACATTTTTGTGTTTTTAGCTCGATTGACGAGTTTCCTATCCTTCTGCCTGATTTAAGCAAGTTGGTCGTTCCACCTTACGTTTCTTCATATTGGTTTTACTGACACAACTACTTTGATAGGAGGTTAGAAACACCTTATTGAGCTGGTATGCTGCTTCATCAAGGTCCCACGCGGACCCAATTGATGAAACGAGTACATACATTTTTGAGAGGACAAGTTCTCGATACCTTTTCCAGTCCGTCGACTTAGGATTTTATCTATTCGGAGCCTGTGTCAGTTGCCCAGGTAAGCCAAAGCTTGTGTGCTGATTATCTGACAGCGAAGCTTCATCTGACACATGAAAATTTTCAATCAAATTCGCTATAAATAGACTAGCGAGTGTAAGGTCAAGTACCTATTCGCGAATCGCATTTATAAAGGTTGGTTAATAAAGTAATCTTGCATTAATAAATATTAAGTTCTTAAACGTTTTTTGAAGAAAGAATAAATTTTGACCAATCCTTCGTTTTGTAAATGAAATTAAGTATTTTTTTTTTGCGCTTGTGGAATAATCATAGGACCACAATTCAAAGAGTTATTAATTGTCTTGCAGGTCGCCGAATGGGAGGATCGTGCTCAAAAGTTCTCTGTTTTATGCCAATCGGTGCAAAATCTTTCCAATAAGATATCTCGTTGCGCGAACAAAGAGATCTGCTACGATCTTTTCTCCTACGTCTGGGACATGGCAGGAACCCTAATGCTGTTGAATGCTTTTGTGAAATGGTTATCCCTCGGTCACTTTCCAACTAATGTGTATACCTATACACAAGGCAGTTACACATGTAAGCAATGTTAAATGGACATTTTTAATTGTATACACATTTGCGTTCTATTAGGGTTTAGCAAGGGATGGAAGGAAAACTTCATGTCTGGTGACCAAGAACCATGGGTGTTTCGAGGCGGCTTAACAGCAGATTTACAGGTACATAGTTCAAGATTTATATCGATGATTTTACGTTTTTCTACGTTTTTAATTTCACAGAGACTGATGCCTGTGGACGCGGGCAATGATTTATTTGTCTATAAACTCCCCGAGGCTCCAACATCATTATACTACACCATTCGACCATACACGCCCATGGACGAAGAGCATGTGAACGGAGTATGTCAAGCGGTTTTCAAGCAATGCGGTCAGATACTTCCCGGTAAGACGAACGCGTTAAGTGTTCTTTATGGTTGAAAATACAATTTTATTTATTTAAAGGAAATCTGTCGGAAAGCGTATCAGACAACGTCGTCGGTCCATTTATCACTTTTAACCCGGATTTCTGTATGGTTGCGCAAAATTCGTTCAACACAATCATAGGTTATGCATGTGCTGCTCCCGATATAAAGTCATTCATCCGAAACGCTGAAATGTGCTGGATACCAAACATGTGTGAGAAATATCCCCCAACTATTCTGGAATCAACGAAAAACCTAAATGAGTTCACAAAAGACATTATCAACGGATTCTACAATTTTAAGTACGATTGTCCCCAAGAAATAGTCACCAGTCACCCCTCTGTAATGACAGTAGGCATACTAAATGAGGATCTCGCAATGGATGGTATAGCTAAGCGTTTAGTTACCGCCTTACTAGCGGCTCTAAGGTCAAACGGCTCTTTCGGTGTGCATGTTCTACTTACCGACAAAGAGACTACTCAAATGCAGTTTTACTCGAAATTGGGATTCACTGAAATTTACCGCGATGTAGACAAATATCAGGTATACTTTGGTCGACACTTCTAGCAGAGGAAGACCGAAGTTTTAGTTTTTAAAAAATATCAAATTTGAGAGAGCTAAAGATTGCTTTTAAGTCTTTTATCGGATTACTAATGTGCCCTTAAATAAGTCGTATATTCACGTTTGTTTTCACTGTAATTCCAACAACCATTATAGTTCTATACAAAACTCGAGGATAAATTACATTTAAGGAATGCTGTCACATATCTTTCCCAATAGCACAAATATTTTATAAACAATACACGTCTGATTTAGAACTTATGATATCCGCAATAACACCTTCCTGCTTTAAAATGGTTCGAGGTAGAAATTAAGCACTGCCCGAACCAATCTTCAACAAAAAAAAAAAGCTACTAACGCAATTCTTTCTTTGTATGTATTTTGTTGTCCTTTTCTTTAAGTATTATATCGTGAATAACGTTCCTTATTATATTGTTTTTTTATTCTTTTTCTTCTCATATATTTAAGCAAATGAATCAATCATACATAATTGCGTTTTTTTTAATTCATACTGCCTGCATATACAACATTATACATACTTTCGAAATTTTATTTATAATTTTATATGTGACATATAAGGTAACAATTTAAATAAATGAATGAAATCAATACTTAGTTAGCTGGTCTTTGGATGTTCATAAAACCAAACGGTGTTGACGCCGTCTTCAATGACTTTGATTGGCTTAGAGTTGGGCAAGGGAAATCTGCAGGCGATTATTTTGCAGTCTGGCTGACTTTCTGCAATTATTTTGTGTTCTAAGTCTTGCATCTAAAAATAAATAAAATAACTTTCTATAAAACGTAATAAACGTTGATTATGCTATCGATTTGCTACCGAGTTAGTCTCTAAGCGATCTTGTGCTTGAGTGTGTGTAAGAGTTGGTTATGTGAGTCTACAGCGTCGAAATATAAAATTGAGTTGAATATATTTAATAAGATTTTCATAAGTAACAAAACAAACATTTAAGATTTAAGTGTCTGGTTATTTAAATTTCATACGATCTTTCGTTTTCACGTCATTTAGTTCGGTTGCTATAATATGCGCCGGTTTCAACCAAACAATAGAGACTTCACTGTGTTTGTTTTTAATATTCAAAATATATTATTTTCGAAGCTTTCGCACCACCTTGTAGGACCCCTCATAGGGTTCTGTTAAACTCGGACGGATTCTATCGATTCTTAGGAAAACATCCCATTCAGCAAGAATTAAGGGACACTAATGTTATGTTGAATAGTTTCTCTAGTTTCAACAGGCTTAGTACTCCAGTTTGTTGATCTTAGCTGCTCCATCATGTTGATACTAGGTACGAATTTTTCTCGAAATTTAAGTTATTGTCCAATGATTACAGCCCTTATTCAGGGATGGCCAGAAGTACTTCGATGTTATCCTCTTCCGTGCAGCTCCAATGTTTTTATGCAAGAGGTTTTGTAGTGAGTCGGAAATGGATTTACGAAGTTGCTGAGGAGTAAATGGACGGTCAGTGCCAGTACTTGTTTCGCCACCAAACTTGTTAATCATTAAAGGGACCTTCGTTCGACTTATGTTCCGTCTGGTCTAGACAAAGAAGCGAAAGTGTCTCATTGCCAAATATATACCAAACAACTCGCAGTCGAATGCACAGTACTTCTGTTCTGTGGCAGACAGCTTTTTTCGAAAAGAAAGCGAGAGGTTCGCAGTAGTTGCCATAACGTTGCTGCAGTACAGCTCCGACTGCCGTGTTCGATGCATCTGATAGAGTTGGGTAGTTCCGGACCTAAATAGTTCCAGGAACTATGTCCTCTCTCGGATACATTTCCACTCGTTCCACAAACTGAATTTAAACATGTCCATAGTTCCGACTACGTAGACATTACAACAATAACGAGAAACAACATGTCTCTGTTAAGTAAATTAAACACACACACACACGCATATGCTGCGAAATTCCCAGCCAAAGAATGAGAACGAGTTGAGTTTGCGCCACACAAAAATCCACAAACCACAACTACACTCTATACCAGGGTGGGTAAAGGCAAATTATATGTCTGTTTGTGTTGTCTTGTTGACTTTTTTGCCTGCCCAAGTGCCCAACACTCAGCCGCACCGATTGGAAAGACAATATAGAGTATAGCAGATACATACAAGAACGAAATATACGTTAACCGGTCCGACATCTCATGCAAATAGTTCCTCACTTAGTTCAATATCTTCTTCAACCACATTGCCTACAACATTTCTTTGTAGTTCCAGCCGGACATGAAGGAACTACAACAAAAGTAGTTCCTTCTTGTCCGGCTGATTGTAAATCGGTCCGATATCTTTATCATGTTCATAGTTCCATGTCTTTTGTTGTCATTGTATTTATGGTATGGATATGGAGTATGGTGCATTTGTTGTAGTTCCTTCATGTCCGGCTGAATGTAAATCGGTCCGATATCTTTATCATGTTCGTAGTTCCCTAAATAGTTCCATGTCTTTTGTTATTATTGTTTTTATTAGGAAAGGAAAAAGGAAACATGTTCGATAAGAAAATATACACCATATGAGGATATTCGAATTGCGTGTGGGTACACTAATTTGCACGTTTGTTCTTTGTTTTTCTACTTTCTTTGTTATGCGATTCAAATAAGATTTGGATTTTGTTTGTGAAATTTTAAAAGAGTTGTATGTTTTATTTTCTCCTGTGTTCATCTTATCATAATGAATGGCGTTTTTTTTTTAGAAATTTTGCTGTTTTCAGATGTGAGATCCTGAGTGGGGATTTGTGAATTTCAATTACGGATATTCAAGTTAATGTAATGATTGGTAATTTTGTTTTTTGAAATCTTATTCTCTGTTCATCTGTTGATTTGCGTGGTTTTTAAGTTGTTTTGCTCTGTAATTGTTGTGATTTTGTTAATTGATCTGGAATTTTGGAATCGTGTTCAGGTGGATTATTGGTAGGTATCTAATCTATTTTTTTTAACTCTGAAGAGTTTCTTAAGTCGTTTTCAATTGGTTTCACTACGAAGAGGAGTGAATTTTGAATCCAAATGAACATGCAAAACATCCATGTTTAGTTGTATGTGTAAAGCGAAGGAAAAACATTTGAAAAAGGCAAAATAATTTGTATTATTTTTTTTGTTCAAAATAACAACATTTATTTGTTTAAAATGAAAATCCAAACGAAAAAAGTTACTTTTCTTTAGTCTTTAAACTCTGGCTATACTAGTTCTTCGCCGAGATTTGTCCATAGCTCTAGGTAAGGCATGACTGATCAGGCCTCTTAATCTCAAATCTTAATAGTTCCGCGGACATGGTTCCAGGACCTAGTTCCGACCGGAAAAAGAACCGTTCCATGTTCGTTCCGCCTTTGGAACTGTTTTGCACAACTCTAGCATCTGATGTAATAGTAAAAAAGTTTTAGTCGGATGTGCTAGTGTAAATTCAGTAACGCATCACTGGCATCATGATGCTCATGCATGATGCTTTGCAAAATGTTCATTAACGCAACTATTGGCATCACTTTCAACGTCAAGTGTTCATTATTGCAAAGTTGATCAAACTGATGCGCAAACATAACGAAAAAAAGCATCACAAAAATACCTGATGCGCTGTTGATTCGCCGGAAAAAAAGCAAGAAAAATGTCGGAAGAGAAAGAAAAGTAAGTAAACAAATATTTTAATTTATAGATACTATAAGATGTATAAGAAGGTGTCCAAAAAGGATTTAATGATTTTCGCAAATCCTAGAAACATGGTTTGGTTTTCATTTAGAAAAGTTAAATCATTAGTGGACTTACATCGAAGGTGGAGCGCCACATTCTAAAATGATTTTGAAATACATCGTCTGGATATTTTTCTAGAACTTTGAAATAGTCCCTAATCTTAGGAATTTTCCTTCTTTTAAATCTGCTAATTAAAGTCCGTATGCGTTTGGACCTCTTTCTTTTTGATTCATGCATGTTAAAACTAAATTTATCGTCTTTACGATCAAAGTTATCGATCAAAACTTTTATTAGCAAAACCTCCATTTTAAATGTTTGATTTAAACAATGCGTTCTAAAACTCAAACGCCATATTCAATCAGCAACGCATCAGCTTAAACTGTGCATCGCATCAGCATCGCAAATAAGCAGTGATGCCGCATCACTGCGCAAATGTTTGACGTTTCTGAATTTACACTTAGTATTACATTCGTCCATCCAAGTGAAGCGCGACTTGTTTTTCATTAAGTTAAAATTAATTCCACAGTGGATTTTATTCCGAAGCAGCAATGTATTTCTTCATCTCCGAATTTACAATGAGACCTATATGTACATAGGTACCTACGTAATACGCCCATTAGGTAATCGATCAACAAACATTTCCTTAACTTTGAGAAGCTGCAAATAGCCCAAACAAAAGTTCAATTACAGGTTCGAAAAATCTCACGTAACAATGAAGTCACCCATCATAAAAAGTTGAATAACAAGACAACAAATTAAGTTCCCAAACTGAATTGATTTGCGTCATTTTCTCTTCCTGATACCAACTTGTCAATTCCGTTGAATGACTTCTGGAAATGTTATAAATTACATTTATTTTCTATCTACACTTATTTTGGTTTACATTAACGAGGCATTCCTAGCTATGGGGAACACAAAACACATCAATTCAGAAAGAAAACCCCAGCAAACTTAGTAGATAAAAACAATCATACCATTTGCTCCACACCGAATACAACGATATAATTGTATGATTGAAGATCAAACTTCCACAAATCCTTTCGAAAAAAATCAGTCATTTGGTGAACACCATTCCTTAACGCAGAATATTTTGAGTAGAAAACCAGCCATGGATTGAGTTCGACTCCTTCCGAATTGACTCCGTGCTTTGCGGCAGCTAAAAAATATGTTATTTTTAATAAATTGAACAACATTGATCCTAGGAATAGTACCAATAACAATCCTGCCATCACCGGAACCAATGTCGAGAAGCTTTCCCTGAGCATTCCGAGGTATAAGCGATAATACGTTGTTGACCTGTTCCGTGGTCGCTGGCACATATGGCAGACAATACCGCCGAAAAGCTGGGGCGACAAATGAGGCACACACTATTGTTAAACCTATTCCTACACCTCCTGTCGCAGCAATTAAGATCTTAGCCGTAATTGACACACGTTTCGCCTCCTTTTTGATAGTATTTTCATTCAAGTATTCCATTCCATCCACGTTATGAAATCCGCGAAAACGGTTATCAAAAACAGCTGGCACTAAACTGCTGGATAATTTAAGGTGTTGTTCGAAAATTAAGGCTGTATTTGGTTGAATGCGAATGATTTTTTTTTAACTTGAAGCGTGCTCTCAAAATCGATCGTGGAATTTGTCTCTACATTTTATTGGGCCGATAATGACAAAAACGCTTTACATATGTTTGCAGTTTTCGATAGGCAGTGTCAAAAAAGAACTGTGTTACTTTTTTAGCTCGGAGCGCTCTGAGCACAAAATTTGTATTTCTTTTTTATCTCTGAGCTAGCTCAGGGCTCGCTCGATGAGCTCGATTAAAAATCACCGAGCACATAGAGCGGGTGACTTCATTCATTATTTGTGCTTTTTCCATAGTTTATTTACTAGAAATTATAATTTAAATGGAACAATCCTTGACAAACACCAATTTCAGAAGCAATCCTGACTATTTTGAAAATTAATATAAAAAAAATTATCTAGTGACAGTTCAGTGCCCAATTCTGTTTCTGAATTAGCTCGGAGCGCTCAGGTTATGTTTAGCTCGGAGCGAGCTCTGATCGCTCGGGCCCCGCTCTGTTCCCAGCTCGGGGCTAAAAAAGAAGAACGCCTAATCTATAGATTTCTATGAGCTGTCACTTTGGTCTCATTTTCTTCGTTTCTGTGCTCAAAGCAGTGGAATTTCTTTTTGAACGTGGTTATGGTTATGGGTAGTAACGAAACTTTGGATATACCCAACCTCGCACCTACTCCAGAACCAGCAGGGTGGTTGCAGATAGCTTTCATTCCTTATACTCGAGTAAAGTTATCCGCTCGTTATCACATCTCACTTAAAGCTAACACACGTTTATTATTACAAATTATAAATAAACAGTAGTTAGTATTAACTCGCTGGTTTTGGTGTTTAATAATATGAAGGCTTATCGTTATCTTTAACATAGTCCCAAAGTTTAAAGTCTAATGGTGTTAAATCGTATGATATTCGTAACGCAATCCATTCACTGAAGTGCTTGCACCAGCATTAAAGATGCGGCCAAATGAAAGCTCCAGCGCAAAACCCGGAACAAATTGTCATTTGTTGTGAATGTAGAGGTTGTTCCACTATTTCCTCAGATGCAAAAGTTTGTTTTGTTTTCGAGCCCAGACTAATCGAAATGGGTTTTTGTAGTGAAATTTAACTACTTCGGTATGTGGTGCCAGTGCTTATCGATCCATATTTAATATTTAATAAATATTTAATAACCTTAAAGTTTTTAATTAGCAGAAGCCATAGGGCTTTTCACCAAGCTATCTCTTTCTGAAGTGCCGCATCCCTTTCTTAAACGTCAGACGTCAAAAGCAAATTGAATGAAAACAATGTCAGTGTCAAAAGAGCAAAAAAAAAAAAAAACAAACAAACAGCTGAATGAAATGAATAATCATTGTGATTGTTAATAAAGTGTATATTTAAGTGAAAACAGAAGCAATTGAAGATTAAAAAGTACCAGCTTATAGAGAAAAAACGTGAGAAAGTGAATTAAAGTAAAAAGTTGCTTCGAAACAGAAATATTTTTTTGCCACAAGGCTATTGTCACGGTTTCACTTTTATTTTTTGTACAGAATCTTAATGTATTATCTTTTGAGTATTCCAAAATAGTGTTTGGATACTCCTTTTTAGTTCTGGAAATTTGTTTTTGTTATAATTCACTTTAATATAAAATTATTACGAGATCTTTGCAACAAAAACATTTTTTGCCACAACTACGATATTCTCACTTTTTCACTTTTATTTTTTGAACACAATCACATTATAATGTTAACTTTTTAATTATCCAAAACGTGGTTCGGATACTACTTCTAAGTTCCGTAAAAAAAATTTTTGTTAAAATTTGCTTTGTTATAAACTTTTAGTAACTATTCGCGAAGAACTTATTTCCCGCCATGCAAATTCGCCATTGTTTTCATTCATTTCATTCAGCTGTTTTTTTTTTTTTTTTGACACTGACATTGTCGTGACAAGCCATATTGCAATGATAGCTGAATGTTGACAGTTCAACATTCAAAATTTAATAGGACACTTCTTGTTGGATGACACGAGACAAAGGTAGTACCCTAGTATTCGAAATCCGAATCTTTGTATTAAAATGTTGCTTATGAATTATTAATTAATTAATTATTAATTAATTAATTCAATTGTTAATTAGAAATAAACAATTATAATTGTTCATTCAATCATTAACAAAGAGAGAAATGACATTTTTAGTACATGGTTTTTTTATTCACCTCGCGCTGACCGACGTGTGGGGATAATTAAATGGTTTGATTGAATTGACAAATTTCCTACTGCAGAGACAAAATTCAGCAATTCGCTGAAATTCAACATTTCCAAATTCTGGAAAACGTATTTCAAAATGATGAACATTTCGGGTGAAATGTTGAATTTGGCTGAAAAGACGAATTTTGTGTGTAGACGTAGACGTGAAAGGCGAAATTTCGTCGCGAAATGCTGAATTTACTAATAGGTTGAAAAATGAATTAAACATTCTCAAATTCAACTTTCTGAGTTTTCTGAAAATTAACATTTTTGCACTTGGGTCATTGTTCCACTGGAGTTACGACATGCAAAATCTAGCTGTTATGACATTTGGAATCACATAAAAGCATGTGCTGAGTATCAATAGCATTATATAAAGACATCTCTTTATTGTATCAGAAACTATGAAGAAAAGCAATCTATTTCCTGAAGGAGAAAAAGGCCGAATTTGAGCTCAGAAAGAGCACAAGCAAAGTATCCGCTTCATAGTACAAAATATTGGAAGAGGCCAGAAAGTTGTACATAAATACCTTTAGGACCGACCCTGTAAACTATGAAAAATATCCCAAAGTGCACGTTAACAAGGCAGCATCATCTCAAGAACGGCGAGCAATACTTAGAACAGCTTGCAGTTTAAGGCTATCTATCGGGAAAATCAACAGTGAACATGTTGGCCAAAAACGCTTGTGCAGCTCTTGATGCAGCCATTTACAAACATTTGTAAATTTTTTTAGACAATTTTGTTATTAATTAATTGTTGTGGTTCCTTTGTATTAATTAGTGTAAAATGTATGACTAGAAAATTGATCAACTTCATTAATTGTATTTGCTTGCTTCCGTAAGAACGAAAATTATTTAGCAATAAAATAATAGCGGTTTTGCTTACATCTGTGGATAATAAAAGTACTGTACAATAATATAAATGTATGTTTCGCTTGGCTCTGTGGAAAATTTAATTATTAACCAACAAAATGTTTTATGTATTGCTTGCTTGTGTGGAATATTAAGTTAATTGACAGTAAAATATGCATTTTTTTCTGTGCTATTAGAAAGGTATATGCATTTAGAAATAAAGTGTGTGTGTTTTTGGTTCTGGAGAAAAGGAAACCAAATGAAATGTTTCTGTTTGCCTTGCAATTTTTAAACCAACGAGTTTTCAAGTGTATCGAACACACAATTACAAAAAATCAATCTGGTTTCATTTTTCCTTGGGCAAGACAAATCTGAGATCTGAGAGCAAAATCTGAAAAGCCCAATGGAAAACATAACTGACATAAACAACTTGATAGAAATCGACATAAAAAAATATTTAAGAAAATTAAATTTAAGATTATTGTGAATGAAATTCATTACTATATTTCTGAACACCCCTTGTTTTGCTAATTTTCCCATTACTGTACATATTAAAAATAAAATGTCTACCTTAACGAAGCCTGGCGACGTCAGTTTACTGAAAAATGGCGAATGTGCGTGACAGCGACACATCTTTGTGGCTGCATAATAAACTCGGTACATCAAATGATTCGTGGATAAGTGGTTCAATCTGTTCGCAATTAAACAAAGAAGTTTTAAGAAACATTAAAGAATGTTTTCCCGACCTCCAAACGCAAGTTAAACTTAAATTATTGCTTAGTTTTTTCCACATACCGCGCCGTCTAGTCGAAGAGGTAAATTTTATTGGTGAAAAAAAACTTTCGTTAGGTTTTCGTGTCCTTCCCCCCCTCCAACCGTTAATTCAGAAAAAAAGCAAATAAACGAGACACTTGTCATAAATTTTGTTCTAGTTGGTGATTTTTTTTAAGAAAAATAAATTTTTCTTCAAGTTTTCCAAGGATTATTCTTGGAATTGCACCATTTAATGCGGTGATGTTGTTTTCAGTATTGCTCGCACGTACTAGAAATTCTGGTTATTTAAATAGATGAGATAATCGCACAAGGGTATTACACTTTTGGCGCGTTAATTATTCCGTGAGACTAGCGATTTGCAACTATTTTATTTAAATGCCAAATAAATACAAGGGTGAATGGTCCTGTGTTCGCTTGAAGGTGTTTTATAAACGTCAGTACAGTAACACTAGTGTTGGAAAAGCACTGTCTACCTAATCATTGGTTGTATCCACACATATTGGTGTTTAGAGGACTGTTTTATCATACGTCATCTCGCTATGGAGTTTTTACAACATTTTGATCGAGAATCAACCCCTATACAGCATTTGGTGATAATGTCCATCTTAGACAGCTAAATCATAAGTCTGTGTTTAGAGATCACTGATTGTCATTGTTTTTTCTTCTTTTATTTTAGTGGAAATCTGAACTAGAAGAAGTGATAGAAGTAGCAGGTTTAGATTCAGAACTATGGGTTTCGATGCTGGCAGAGACGATGAAGACCTTCCCGGCGACCAGCTCGTTAAACACAGAAATTTCCGATTACGAAGAGACGAGACCAATCTTCACAGATATGGTAAACGACCTCCGTAAGATGGTTAGTAAACACAGCGACTTAGGTATGCTGCCGCTCGAGTGTCAATATTTAAATAAAAACGCATTAGTATCGGTGGTGAGTACTTAAATCAATTGACACACTTTAGTTCACATTAATGCTTAAAAACTCGGATTTTTAGGTTGGCCAGCAACTAAATCCTGTAAAACATTTTACTCTGAAGCGAAAACCAAAGAGTGCCAATCTGCGTACAGAGCTCCTGCACAAATCAGCAGATGCCCAATCGAGCCTTAAGAAGGCATCCGCACCAACTATCCCATTGCGATCGCGTGGAATGCCTCGTAAAATGACTGACACCACACCACTAAAGGGTATACCCTCTCGAGTGCCTACTTCCGGTTTCCGGTTACCAAATGTTCAGGCGAATCAGTCTCGGCCAAATATGAGTCGAACACCAGCTGGTCGCAAAGATGGAGGAATAAAGCTCATCGAATTTACCGAACAGCCTTTAGGTTATGCAGCTGCTAAGAAACGGAAACGTCAGCAAGAATTGGAAGAGCAACAGAAGAAGGCATTGGAACATAAACAAGCCAATACTAGCATTACTTCGAATAACCCATCGTCGACAGTATCATCCGCATCAACGACACCAACAACAACAGCTTCAACAGCAATGGTTGCAGATTCTGCAATTACAGAAACAACCACAATCAGCACATCTTCCGCTGCTACCATAACAAGTGCTGCTACACCAGATTATGCACCAACTCTCACCTACACGCAGCCGCCAACGCCGGCTGTTGAAACTATGTGCGACGAGAAGTTGATCACCGCCAAACAAATTGCACACGCAGCAAGCGCCGCTTCAAACTCGTTGTCCACAAGTATTCAAGCCAACAGCAAACAGATATTTATCAAAGAAGAGATTCAAATCAAGAGCGAAGAAGTTTTGTCACGCCCCATCAAAATCGAGCAAGAGTCGCTGGAGCCAATCACCATTCAAGCTCTGCAAAAACCAACAATAGTTACCCCTTCTAACAGTGTTACTCAGTCACAGTTGACACAACCTATAAAAATAGAAAAACTTGATATCAAGCCAATAACTAAGACGACAACGGCCATGCCTTCTCTAGTGCAGCGTCCAAATGCGCTGGCCAACCTGCCGAATAACATTTCAGTCAAAATAACATCCACCAAGACGGCGAAGCCCACACAGCAACAGCCGATTCTCATAAATAGTTCCACACCGGTTATTCTGTCACCAACAATGCAGAATGTAAGTGAAATCGGAACTCATTTTGACAGCGCTATAATCGTGTTTTTTTTTTCTTTTCAGAAACAACCAAGTTTGTCGAACTTAAGTCAGCAAAGCCAAACGCAGACCCAGACGCTTAAATCGCTGCCATTAGGTCAACTAAAATCAGCAACAAACAGCGGTCCTGTGATCATATCTCAAACAATCATCCAACCGGCAAAGCGTATCAATCAGAGCACCCAAAACACTGTTACCCCTTCGTCATCTTCGATTACTACAAATATATCCTCAATGGTCCAGGCGGCTTCCGGTGGTAGCGGAAATAATCTTCAGCAACAGCAACAGCATCAACAACCAACACAATATATAATAACATCTTCACCTCAGACCACAATGCCATCATTGGCATCGTTCGCGCAGGCGCGGCCGTCCCAGCAGACAATTTACCAAACCTCCCCTGCGGGCACTGTGACCGGGTCCACTCAAACACCAACAAAAATTCTCCTCAAGACTGCATCTTCATTACCAGTTATGATGTCGTCCACTCGTCAAAATCCAACAAATGTGCAATCGAATCCACCTCCGCTTATTTCTACCCAACAACCAACCATCTTAAATATTCACAATGTCAATTTGCCCAATAGACCTGTCACCATTCAGCCGGCATCGCATGCTGCCCAACAACAACACCTTCTGCAGCAGCAACAGCAGCATCAAATTCAACAGCAGATTCAGACTCACACTGTTGTCTCCAATACGAACGCTACCCAACAACCTAAGCTGACTCAAGTAGTCATGCAGTCTCCAAACAACTCCAACAAAGGCAAAACGATAATCCTCACCCAAAAGGGTGTGATTTTGCGTAACATTGGCGGCGATATGTACCAACAGATCCCGATAAGCAACATGTCAGGACTGCAGAATTTGGGCGGTGCCACTATTGTAACAACAGGACCTCCTGGGCTAGTGAAATCCTCCCAGAATGCACAAACCATTCACGTTCAGCAGCCAATGAAGCAGAACACTCAACAACAGATGCCCGCCTTAATACCGACACATAATCTAAATCAGAACATAGGAATGTCGTCAATGTCTCCCGTGGTTGTCCAGCAGCAGCAGCAGCAGCCACACCAGCAAAATGTTCAAACCATCATCGGAAGTGTAAGTATAAAACAAAGTACAATGAGTCCTTGTAGTAATGTGTTTGTTTATAGCCTCCACAGCAAACTATAATTCGTCCTGTTATGGCACAGGGATCACTCCCAACCTTGCCACAAGGTCTGACACTAATCCAGCGACATGGTCAACCGACACAACTGGTTCAAATGCAGCAGCAACTGCAACCACAACAACAGCAACAACCACAACAACAACACCAACAACAACAGCAGCAGCAGCAGGCGCCACAACAACAACAGCAAATTCACAGGACAATTCTAACGCAGCAGCCTCAGAGCACAACAACCAATCAATTAAGGCCTCAACAGATCATATTGACCCATAAGCCACAACAGAGAATAAAAACCACTACAACTCAACAAGCTTTAGCCCAAAACAGTGCAAATAATAACAATAGAGGAACTCAAATTATTGAGGTTCGCCAGCAATCACATCAGCAACAACAGCAACAACAACAACAGCAGCAGCCACAGAGGAAGGGCTTGTCATTGTCGGTAAGTTTTTGAGTCTTTCTTAAATGTTGATCTGCTCTGGCCTCTTAGTTACTACGTGGCTTCTCGTTAAAATATCAAGGCGTGTTCGAAATCTTTCCCCTTTAAAGCGTTTCTTCGCAGACGAAAATTCAAATGTTGACAATGTCTCCTATGGCCAATTTTATTTATTTTAGGACGTTTTTGGCGTTTCTTTACGGGGACCCCGTGCAGGATTTTTTAGTAAAATCAGATTATTCTTTGAGGTTCGAGTTATAATACTATCCATTGAGCTGTCCCGTCAGGCTCATTGACAAAATCAAACCACCAGCGGGAACATCTTATACATGGTTATCGTGAATAAATTGCGAGGGAATCATTCCCCTTGTCAGCAATGCAAGTTAAATTCGCGATAGGCCTGATTGTTTTCCTCAGACTCTTTAGCATTACTTTCAGCATTACCCACATAGCCATTCTATAAGTCATACCAAGCCCGTACAATGAAGTATCAGTTGCCTCAGCATATTGCAAAATTAGTCCCGAAAATGCGTTGCTCTTGCTCGTAAGGAAGGCGATCTTATGACGCTAAGTTAGGACCCCGAAAAGTATTCAGATTAGTGTTGCTTCTACTTCTTAATAATTGTTCCTGAAAGATGTGTATTGGAAGCGAAAAGGTTTTTTTGGTACAACAGACTAGACGTCCTGACTGCAATGCTCACATGGCTTCCTCGGATCTTGGAACTTCTTATTCAATCAATCTTTGTTACTCCTGCTGTCCTGCGAACCATCCTCATCTCAGCTGCCGTTAATTTGCCTTCATCATTTTTGCACGCTGTCCAACATTGTGAACCGCCGGGCGCCTAACTACGGTGTAGAGCTTTCTTTTCAGCTTAGGTGGCTTTTTTTCAAGTTTTGCCGCCACTTCATCCACCCTACACTTACGCGATGCTAAATATCGTCACCGCAGTTCCTTCGTTATTGAACATAGATACCAGATATTTGAACTTTTCGCACTTGGGAATCACTCCTCCTATCATATAAATGTCTGGAATAGGTCGGAGTGGATCAGAGAACGCGCAGTACACTATTCTGTTTTCTTCGTACTAATACGATACCCATTCCCCTCCAAAACTTCCACCCATACATCAAGTGCTCGTTGCAGGGATGTTTGATCATCGCTTATGATGGCTCCATCCTCAGCAAAGAATAACTGACGCACTTTGGTGTCCGTCACTTTTCCTTCAAGCAGATAGTCAAGGAGTGTAATAATTATCAAGGGACTTAAGACGCTTCCCTGGTGTACACCGACTTTGATTGTGAACTCCTCGGTGACGACAACGGGGCATCTTACTTATTGTCTTTACTCCCTCATACATGTCTATGATCATCTGTGCGTAGGTTTCTGGAACTTCTCGCTGTCTTATCAAAGGCTTTTTCAGAATCAAGCATCAGCAATCACGATGTTTTTCCATCATGATCCTTTGGATTGCATCGGTGGTTGATTTACCTGCGACATACCCGCACTGGGCAGGTGTCAAATCGGAGGGCATTATGTTCAATAGATTCGTCCAGCTACTGGGGTATGCGCACGATATCGACATCATCGGCCGTTCCCGGCGTGCCGTGTTGTAGGCTTTCACGGCGATTGCAGAACAGGCGAAAATGGTTGGTCTTGAAGTAAACGACGACAAGAAAAGGTACGTGCTATTAACAAACAAAGAAACATCTGTCAACCACCTACGACAAACCGTCATTGTTGAAAGCAATAACTTCAAGGAGCTCATCTACGTAGGAGTTATCATCAACTCCACGAATGACAACCAATTATAGATCCGGCGGAGAATTACCTTACAAATGGGTTCAAAACTCCTCACTCGAGGGACAAAATTCGTGCTCTATCAAACCTTAAACCTACCAGTCCTGCTTTATGGTGTCGAGTTCTGGGCGATATGTAGAAAAGGGGAGATAATATTGGGTTCTGTTGAAAGAAAAATACTCCTTCTGATATTTGGTTCTGTGTGCGAGGAGGGCGAATGGAGGAGAAGATACAACCACGAACTCTATGAGCTGTACCAACATGTGGATGTTCTCCAAAAAGGTAAATCACGTCGCCACATTGAGCGAATGGAAAATAATGCTCCATTCAAGAGGATCTTCGACTCCCAGCCCCCTGGTTTGAGAAGGCAAGGAAGACCGAACCTCCGTTTTAAAGACCAACTCATCGCGGGTGCCAGAGCGCTTAGTGTGGAGAACTGGATGCAGCGTGTCCGGGATCGCAGAGGATGAAAGGCTGCAGTGTCTCATGCAGAGGCGCTTCACGGGTCGAGAGTCCGTTAAGTAAGTAAGCGTCGGCTGGGCATTGGATCGCCTCTCATCAGTTTGGAGATGAGAATCATGAGCCATTTGGACCCGATGTCTCACATCTTTTACCAGAACTCAGAGGGTATCTCGTCGGGCCCAACTGCTTTTCGCTTTTTGGAGTCTTTGACCGCCTTCCGCTATATCCGAGGAAATTGTCCATTTAGAAGTCCTTCACAATACTGCTGCCACCTGTATAGTATTTTTTCATTATCCACAAGAAGCAGCCCTTGAGCATTGTTGATGAACTTTGGCGAATGGATTTCCTGAGATTTCCTCCTTCTCCGAGCAATTTTGAAAATATTTGTGCCCCTGTTCAAGCTCGTTTGTCAGAGTTCGTGGACAGACTGGTTTCTTAGCTGAAGAAGAAATTTCTTCTAACTCCCGATACAGGCCCTTCAAAGACTTTGCCTGAATTAGAGCGTACTTTATCTTTGCGAGCCTCTTGCAAAGTCTGTATTCCCATTTGAGGCGAGCTTTTTCATCCCCATTATTAGTGGAGAACTTTGACCAAGGTTTGAATGCCGCTTTCTTGTCACTTAGCGCTGCTTAAGCTTCATCTGTCCACTACCATGTTTCTTTGCCGTGTTGATAGTGTCCTTTTGAGCCCCTAGCAGTGATTTGCACTCTGCATCCTCAGCTTCGTTCTTCTTCTTTCTTTACGACTACGTTATGATAAGAACTTTACCGCATCCCTACTGGTCCGCATGTGGGGTCACCGGTTCGACCTCAATCGACATCGGCAGGTTTCACTTCAGCACTAAGTTCAATCAAAAGCTGTTGTTACATTTGTGTGATCCTGGAATTTTTAGGCCTTCCTCTTTTCTACGATTTCGACGCGTACATGCTTCCTTGATTGATTATTGTTTGATCGACCTTTTACGACACCTGCGATCTCCAGTCGTGTTTTTTTTTTTTGCGACGGAAGGTTGAAACCTTGCATGGCCCGACGTCCATTGGTAGTTCCGGAGCCCTACCGGCTAAAACCACCTCCCTTCCCGAACAGGCCCCCGCGGAACCGCCGTAAGACATTACTTCGCAGGGGTCGGTATGAAGGCTTAGCTTGTTGCTCTATTGTTGGAACTATTAGCTTTCCGTTGGCGTTCTAAGCGTCTAAGATTGCTGAGTATACGCACCGCCACATTACTTACAGTTTTCCAGTTTTCGTCATTCCGAAGCATATAGTTTACGACATTATCAGGAGTGGGCCGCTCTCCGAATTGGTCCCGTAGGGAGATCCTCTCCATTTCGTACCGTTGGCAATGGGAAAACACGTGTTCCGCGTTTTCAGAAACATTTTCGCAATGCGGGCAATTTGGGCTGGTTTCATGTCCGCGTTTGAAGAGATATTCTCTGTAACAGCCATGACCAGTCAAGAACTAGGGTCAGATGGAAGTTTGTTTCACCATTTTCCCTTTTGCTCCATACATCGATCACTGGTATAAGCTTGTGCGTCCATCGTCCCTTTAACGATTCATTCCATTGGTGTTGCCAAATTGCTATACTCAGACCCCTTTCGTATTTTCTTTTGTCGTTATCTACCCGACCATTTCGGACTCGCTCGCTTTTTAATTTTACCATTTCTTCAGCAAGTATATCGATAGGTGGCATTGAAGATACGACAAGTATAGCATCGTTCGAAACTGTTCGAAACGCACAGGTGACTCTTAGTGCGCTAAGACGGTGGACAGATTTGACTCCCCTCATGTAAGACTTAACTTTCGTTGCACTTGATCATATTTCTATCGCATACATAAGAATAGAACTGGCAGTTCCTGCAAGAAGTCTCTTTGTTTGTTTCGGGCCCCCGATGTTACTCATCAGCCTTGAAAGCGCGCTAACGGTTTTTGATGACTTTTCGCATACATATTCAAGATGATGTTTAAAGCTTAGGCGAGCGTCTATAATTAATCCGAGGTACTTAATAAACGGTTGCGAAACTACTTCTTGCTCTCCTACTCTAAACGTTATCGTTTCCCGCACTTTCCTACTCGTAATAAGTACTGCTTCCGTTTTGTGGTCGTCGAGTTTCAAACCTGCGCTAGAAAGCCATGTACGTACATTTGCAACTGTCTCATTGCAGTGCAGCTCGACTTCTTCTATTGTTTTTGCCACAACTCCAGTCGTGTCAACTCACGAATTTGCATGCACACTTGCGGGACAGTTTTAAGATGTTAAATGTGTCGCTAGGCTCACCTGGATGTTAAAATTAGCTAGATGTGATTTTCCCCCTTAGTCGCCTTTTACGACAAGCGCTCTTTATCGGAGTGCGCTGGAGTGATATTTTTAACCCGTCCCTACACGGACAAAATTTGTAATTATAATAATAATAAAAATTGAATCGGCGCTATCTATTTTGTCTTGGCATGGGTGGGTGTCAATTGGCCAAATCTTAAAACTATGCATAGCGGCGAGAGTGTCCTATGGAAAATTGTAAGCCTTTAAGCGATCATTTATATTTTCAAGGGCCTGCGATTTTTTCCCTATTTTTTTTAAGAATTCTTTTTTTCTTATTTAGAGCAGAATTCAAGACAAACAAATTTAGGGAATATCGCCTGTCGTTTCTTGCTGGGGTCGCCGCACAGTGTTACATTTTCGCATTCTAGCGGAATTTTATTCAAAAAAAAAAAGTTGGTCTGACATGTTAAAAACTTTTTTGTTTGGCTCCTAACATAACAAACCGGTTATAAAAGCTTATATTTGCTGCATATTTGCATTATTTATTGTGCAGCTAGCGGTGAAAGTCAAGTTTCTCTTTACAAAAAGTCATAAATAGAATTTTTCGTTTTATTAAAGAAACTTTTTAAACACTCGTATTTTAATTCCTTAGCGGTTGTTAAAAAAATTATTAGCTATTTTATATCTGCAACATTAACTCTTAACGCAAAAGTAAATATTACTTTTTAATTATTGTTCTACAATTATTTTTTTGATCAATTTTGAGTTAGGCATAAAAAAAGGGGACAAAATTGAAACTTTGCACTTTGGGTGGAGTTGAAAAATTGTAGACACGTGTAGACAAGTCAATTTTTGCATTTTCTGTTTCTCTGATTATTGCTAAACCAGAAAAAAGGTAATCTCGTGCACCTTTTTGCTACCCCCATATAACTTTTTTTCAAATACTCATAGATGAAGAGGCTGGATGTTTTTGAGCTATGGCGACGAACTGCGAATGAAAAGAGACTCCAAGCGATTGTGCAACTAATTGCTTCCGAAAACGATATGGTGAGTTCTATCCGAGAATTGGAGATGTTTGCAAGTAGTCTGATTGGGAGAATAAAAGTTAAATGGGAAAAAAGTAATAGAAGGTACCCAAGATTCCTGCAACAACATAAAGACTGGTTAGATCAGCCTTATTGTTTTGCCAGCTCAATTCATAAGCTCAGCTATACCAAGTAGCAGTGCTGCAAGACCCGGGAGGCCAACAAAACCATTTGGAGACTGTAGCATTAAAGTCAAAAAAAGGAAAATTAAGGATCTAGTTGACACCAAATCCCCCGAAGAGTTAGCACTTGCCAATGAAATTAGTTTAAGTTCTTCGGGAAAAAGAGATGCAGCAAATTTGGTAAGGGAGTTGTCTTTTTCTTCGCCAGCTCGTGCAACGAATCTGAAACAGGCAAGAAACACAAGGCCAAAAGCAAAACTTTTTCCTGAAGAAGCCTTGGGTCTTATGATAGACGCGAAATTGAGCGTTCAGCAATACAATGCAATAAGGCAAAAAGCTAAAGATGCTGGAAGCAATTTATTCCCCTCCTACTATCGGGTTTTAAAAGCTAAGGAACAATGCTATCCCCCAGAACAAAACATTACAGTAACTGACACATCTGTTGAGGTAAATTTACAAGCCCTTGTAGATTTGACATCAAAACGAATTTGTGAAGCGCAATCGGAAGTCATTGAACAAGGAAAATATGAACAATTACTCCTGATCTACAAGTGGGGATGTGACGGAAGTTCTGCACAAAGTCGATACAAACAAACCTTAACGGAGGGTTTTAGTGATGAAAATTTATTTTCAGTGAATTTAGTGCCCTTAAGACTTGTGTGTATGAGGTCCAATAGTGTTGTTTGGCAGAATCGCCGACCAAATTCGACTAGGTTCTGTAGACCTGTTCGCTTTTCTATGACAAAGGAAACTAAGGATGTCATAAAATCAGAAACCAGTATAATGCAAAACAACATCAGGGACCTTGTTTCCACAGACATTCAAATCAAGGACTTGAAAATCAAATTGAGTCACAATCTTATTATGACTATGGTGGACGGTAAAGTTTGCAGTGCCTTGTCGCAATACGATTCAACACAAAGGTGCTACATATGTGGAGCCACTCCAAAAGAAATGAATCGAGATTCTTTTGTTTCACTTAATATAAATGAAGATATGTATTCATTTGGAATATCTCTTCTCCATTCTTGGATTCGGGCATATGAATGCATGTTACATATCTCCTACAAATTGGAGATACAAAAATGGCAAGCTAGGGCACCTGAGGAAAAAAAATCAGTTGCAACTAGGAAATCTTTTATTCAAGAGCAGTTCAGAAGAAAAATGGGTCTCCTTGTTGATATGCCAAAACAAACAGCAGGCAACACAAATGATGGAAATTCGGCTCGCAGATTCTTCAGAAACTAGGAACTAACAGCTGAAATCACTGGCATTGATATAATGTTGATAAGGCGTTTCCTAGTCATTCTCGAAGCTTTATCATGCGTACTGGAGATTGATGCAGAGAAGTTTAAGCTTTATACCCTAGCAACTAAAGACCTGTACCAAACTCTCTATCCCTGGTATAACATGCCAGCAAGTATCCACAAAATACTTGTTCATGGGGAACAAATTATAAAAACATGTGTTCTGCCATTGGGCCAGCTAGCAGAAAAGGCTCAAGAGGCAAATAATAAAGAATATAGGCGAAATCGGGAATATTTCAGTCGGAAAACCTGCAGAAAAGATACAAATCGAGATATCCTGAACAGATTTCTCATTGCATCTGATCCACTGCTCTCGATCAAATCCGGTTTTTCACGAATGAAAAGTCACAACCTTCCACCAGAAACCATTTCTTTGCTAAAAACACCAACTACTTTTTCAACTTCTGAAGAGGAAAACTCAGATAGTGAATAATGTTTTTTTTTTAAATAAATAATAAAAATAAGACTATTAAAAAAATTAAGATTGAGTGTGTTCATAAAACAAAAAATATCAGAAACAATTATTATGATAATAAAAAACTTAAACGTTCAAATTTGTTGGTTATTCTTTTAAGCAATCAAGGATTACATTTTATTGTTTTCTTCTTTTATGAGATACATAGGTGCAGCAAAATATAAAATGTTCATTACCATAACACAAATATACCCTTTTCCGGTTAAATTAGACTACAAGACATACTAATATCAAAATTTGGAATAAAGTTCCGCTAGAATGCGAAAATTTAACACTGTGCGCCGGCGAGATTTGAATCAATCCTCTATCGGTTAGTGGTCCATCGCAGAAACCACTGAGCACCTGCGGGTACATAATGTTGGTTTTAGGGTTCTGAAACTTGATTTTAAAGTCTCAATTTTTGGTTTTGATGTCTAACTCTTAAAATAGATTAAGATTGGTTGGGGATTACCGGCCTTAGATGGAAAATAAAGAAAAGAGTCATGAAGGTATGTACTTTTTTATTCTTCGGAATGATAATTCTTTTTAACAGCTACATAGCCTAATAATTTCAAGTACATGTACTTATCAATATGCCCCATCTACAAGAAAGTATATGTCTTGCAAGAAGTATAGAGGCATATCCCTGTTAACGTCGCATATACGATCATATCCAACGTACTGTGTGAACGTCCGAAGCCGTTCCGCAACACTCTAATTGACACCTACCAGTGTGACTTCCGGCCCGGCAGATCGACAATAGACCAAATTTTCACACTGAGGCAAATCCTGGAAATGACCAACGAATTTCAAATCGAGACTCACCACCTTTTTACTGACTGTAAAGTCGCGTATGATAGCATTCATCGTCAGGATCATAGCGATGGCCCAATATGGGATCCCGGCAGAACTAATCCAGTTATGTCGGGTGACACTTGAAAACACGCGGTGTAGTGTGCAGTTTGGAAGCAGCTCTTAAGAATTATTCCAAACCTGCACCGGATTTCGGCAAGGAGATGCACTATCATGCGACTTCTTCAATTTTGTTCTAGAGAAAATAGTAGGGCAGGTGTCAGCACGAAAGGCACTATTTTCAATAGATCCGTCCAACTACTGGGGTATGCGGACGATATCGACATCGTCGGCCGTTCCCAGCGTGCCGTGTTAGAGGCTTTCACGGCGATTGAAGAACAGGCGAAATTGGTTGGTCTTGAAGCAAATGAGGACAAGACAAGGTACATGCTATTAACAAACAAACAAACATCTGTCCACCGCCTAGGACAAACCGTCACTGTTGGCAATAACTTCGAGGTAGTTAATGAGTTTACCTACCTTAGAGTAAACATCAACTAAACAAATGAAACCTTAGTAGAGATTCGACCGAGAATTACCTTAGGAAACCGCTGCTACTTCGGTTCGGCCAAATAAATGGGTTCAAAACCCCTCACTCGAAGAACAAACTGCACGCTCTATCGAACCTTAACCCTGCCAGTCCTGCATTGTGGTGCCGAGTGCTGAACGATACTGCGGGCTATCTTGCGAGAAAATGATATGCGGGCAAACGAATCCAACCCAAATTACTACTAATAATCGGGAAGACTTCATTTACTGCGGGGCAAATGTTTTTTCTCGACTTTTAATTTTTACCCCAATTAAGATTATGAAAATATTCACTCTTCCCCTCTTTTGAAATATGGCCAAATCTCTTATAGAAACCTTTTTTCGTTCTGAAAAGAACCATTTTAAGACTAAATTCACCTCTTTTTTTTGAAACTTGTTAAAATTGTTTGCTCTTAAAAAGAAAGCTTTTATTCACCACTTCCCCACGTTGAAAATGACTTAAATCTCAATAATTTTTGGTTCGTCCTAAAAAGAACGTTTTCACCTCATTTACCACTTTCCAACGATTTTTGAAAAAAAAAAAAAATCAAAATCGATTTGTATCAGTCCGTAAAGAACGATGTCACCACATTCCCCACCACTTAATTCTCAAATACAAATCAGAAGAGCAACCGCACGGCTCGAGGCATCGACGAAGAATGCGACAATTCAGAAAATTTCCATGAAAACGTATAGAACCGTTCTTTTTAGGGCGAACAAAAAATGTTTCAGTGATTTTGCTTGGTCATCGGGGAAAGTGGTGAGTAATTATACCACACCATTTTTAGGGTGAACAAATATTTCTTGTAAGAATTTTTGTTGCTTTTCAAAAATATTTAAATTGAGGGAAAGTAGAATAGAACAACTGCTCTCAGAGCAACGATTTATGGCGCGTTCGAAAGGTACCGAGCCAGGCTAAGCGACTGTCCTATTCCCGCCTTTTATGCAAGTCCCGTCTGGCCACAATCGAAGTGACTAACTTGCTAAATGAGGTAAAATCACCTAAAAATTCAGTCAGCTTTCTCTTAAATTGATAAAAGAGAATAGAAATACTGCTCTCAGAGCAACGATTTATTGCGGGCTCGAAATTCAAAAAGTTGAGATACTCGTTTGTTTGAGAATGGAATTACTCTAATCGAGGTGAAATGCATTGTTTCCCCTCGATTCTGGCTGCAAACGAACCCAACCCAAATGACCCTGGAAGGAACACGTTACTTTGAGCACTTGAAAATATTTCGCAGAAATCGGAAAGGATTCCTCGATAGGGTCGTTTATTTTTCGCTCTTTGAACTACATGATTATACGCATGTTACTTAACTAATTATTTAATAATTTTCTATTTGATTTTCAGAATGAACATGTTCACAAAGCTCATGAGATGTTTAGAAAAGCCAATCGTGTATCACGACCAGACAAAGCACTTATTCTTGGTTTCATGGCAGGTCTGAGAGAAAATCCCCGGCCCAATTCTGAAAACGTCATTGTTATTAAATTGGGTGAAACTGAGGTAAGTCATAACATTGCTTTACTTCCCCACACCACATGGTAAACTTTAATAATAATCCACAGGAAAAAGTTCAACAAGAAGATGGAACATCAGCATTGTGCTTGGTGGAGTCATTGATTCGTCTGGACTATAACACGGGCGAATGGAAAACATTCCAAAATTACCGGCGACTCGATCAAAATTCTACTGCTCAGAATACAGATGGAGGAATGCAGGGGCAGAATTCTGTAGTGATATAAGCCAATAGAACAAAATAGTACGCTTGTCTGTTTCCCCAGAAATAAGATTTTTCAAATCGAAGTATTTTTTGTTGTTTAAACATAAAAAATATCTACAAAAAAACTCGCACTAGCGACGAAGGTGTAAGAATCTTCCCAGAGCTTTTCTTTAAATAGTAAAGACAAAGTAAAGTAGAGATATTTTACGACGTTGAGCAAGCAAAAATACCAGCCAACCACTGTCTAGGTACGGTTATTAGTTTGGAACCTTTGTGGTGCATGTGCTTGGATTTCTTCTGTTTAATTTTAGATTTTTTTATAGATATGAAATATAAACATTTACGTTAGGACCTAATCTACTGAACTATATGTTAAAGTGTACATTAAAAAAAAATATATACAAAATATTTCCAAAATGTATTGTATATTTTAGCAAGTAATCAAATTAACAACAAATTAAATGAATAACCTAAAATAAAATCAAAAATAATGCAACATAAGCCTCTTGTATTGATATGTTGAAACTCTCATTGCGAATATTAGTGGCATGAATGCAGTAAGAGAAAAAAAAAGGGAGAGAGAGTCATATAAGAGGTAATTTTGTTCAGGAGCTATCTATACGGAATGCATAACATGTATATGAAAAATAAATGAAAATAATTTGTAATTGTACAAAGATATATACATATTACTGATAAATAAAAATATGCTACATAAAACTTTAATATGAGTCCCTATGTTAAAACCAGAGTTAATAAAATCAAAACATTTAGCTAGTATTGCTTTAAGGACGTGTTTATTTGTTAAGGAATCGAGGGTTCATTTCAGTAAAAGTCACGTCGAATTAAAAGATGCGGACACCTTTTGTTTACTACTTGATCAATTGGAAGCAGGTAGTGTAAAGTGCGGCTCAATTGAATAGTCGCACCTGCAAAAAGTCGAAAAACCGCAAAACACCATTTTCTCTTTGAAATATTTTATTTTTTAAAATAATCACCTCGATTACCGTTGTCGTTTTCGACTCCAAAATACACGACTCTTCCAAATCTGTATTATGCTTGTCGTTTCACACGACAAAGGTCGGATAAAAATGTCAAATGTCTTTTTGTACTAGATTTGAAGTCGTCTCACGACTTTACTTTATGGTAGAAACACATCAACACTTCGACTTGGACTTTGACAAGACCGAGAACTTTAGCGATTAAAGTTGAGTGAAACACAATGAAAAATGCAACTTCAAGAGCGAAACAAAGAATGGTTGTAAAGAAAAGAGAAAATTATGTCAAAATACAAGCAAGCGAGAAAATTCGCTCAAAATATAAGCATTTGCATGTTGAGAAAACTGAAAACATCGCCTCAAGGTTGGTGGGACTTGCACTTCAACTTTAAATTTAGGATTTAGGTCTAACGTTGAAGGTGAAGTTGAGGCTGAAGTGCTAATGTGTTCCATCCCATTAAAAAGCATTGGTTCTAAAACGTGCGACGTGGTTGTCAAAGTTGAAGGCGACTTTGAAGTGTTGATGTGTTTCTACCATTAATTACCTAAGAAAACTCAACACCACTAATGACCTTAAAAACGACCTTTTTTGTCGTTTGCAATTTTGCTCCCGACAGGTAGTCGTGTGATTCAATAAGACTGTAGGTCTGTTCGCGAACTAATATGCAAACGTAAATTTATATAAACTTTCGTGCAAAACTACACAAACGCGTTCGCGTACTGAGAAAATGGTAAAAAGATGAACGAAAGAAAAATGTACTTTCGTTCATATTTCTTCACACAGAATTTCAGCTGGCAAAAAAATGAAAACTGTCAAATAATGAAATCCTATGAGTTTGAAGCAAAAAAAAAAACAGCGTTTGCTTCTTTTCAAGCCAAACTTTGACGTTTTTTATCTTTTTACACAAAAGCGTTCGCGTACTTTTCTTTGAAATGAGAGGATCTCTCTTTATTTTGGAGATTAGACAGTTTTCATTTTTCTACACATTCAGCGTTTGTAATGGATTTTTTTAAAGCAGAATTCATTCCTTCTGAATGGAAATACCCACTCCATTCACGCATTCGTTTTTGAGTGGAAAATATTCAGTTTATTTGCATTTGTCCGTTGATCAACTTAAACAGTTAGAAGTACCTAAAAATGGAAAAGAAATTGAAAATTACAAACAAAAGACAGTCAGAAGTTCTTACTTCATTAATGGAGAAGAATTTACATCTGGCAAAAGGATTCAGCAGAGGGTTAAAAAAAATCTTGGACCTGTATTGCTACAAAAATTAACAGCTATGGCCCTCCAACAAGACTGGCAAACGGTATGTACCGACTTACAAATATTTGAGTAATAAATATTAGCAGTGTTTCTTTGCACGCGGATATAGTGATAATTTGAAATTTGCATGTAAAATACAACAACAACTTATACTATATACGCTAACTTTAGCGGGGACAACTATCGCCGCTAAGTCAGTTAGCGGGGATAAACAGTGCTTCCAGTGAACCGATGCGATGAATTTTTCAGGAAATGTCAAAGTTTGACATCCCTCCGACCACTCACAAATCCCGCCGAATATTTTGTTCGTGATTTTATTATTATTTTTTTATAAAACTTCATTATAAAGGTAATTGAATTTAGCAAATCTGTTAATGTGAGATTGTTTTTCATAATTTTAGAATATGCTTGGCATCAATTTCAATTGCCGGAAGTAAATATTTTTCAATTTCAGGATTTTCAATACAAATTTCTTAACTACAACTTACAGCTGTGTCACGGTGCATGTCATAGGTGCATGTGTGCTGCCAAGTTTTTTTTGATGAATTCTTAAGCGGCGATGGTCGTTTTCTGATGCCATCCCTATATCCGCGTACAAAGAAGCACGGCTATTGTAAACTAATTTTTTTTTGTTAAGGTTTGGGCAGATTTAAAATACAAAGTAAAAAAAACAATTAGTGCACAACAAAAAGGAATCACGTGCAACTGGAGGAGGCAACTACAAACGTATTGCCTTCGCCTCAACAGGAAGCTATTTCGAATCTGCTCTCGTTCGAAAAAAATTTAAATTTAAAAGGTGTGGTTATAGGGGCTCCAACTATTTCAATAGTTCAGTCACAATCGCCTGATTGTAATATCAACCATCCGTCGACATCGCAGGCAGTTTCCACACCAATCCCTTCATTTTTCGGAATCAACATACATACCTCCCAAACTCGCCAACAACAGACTCACTGGTCACATGAGGCTGAAATGAATCCAACTCCAACTAAATCAAGCATTCGAAGTGATTTAAGGAATCGTATTAAAAGTCACTTTAAGGAAAATAGAGAAATTTTGTTAATAACAAACCAAAGCGCAGGGAAATTTGTACTCAAAAGTCAAAAAAGGTTTAAAAAACATTGAAAAAGTGTTAAAAAAAGAGCAAAAGATATAATAGAAAGCGGTTCAAAATAGAAGAGGAGCGTCTTACAATTTACAATTAGGGAGTACAAAAGAATGAGCAATATAAAATGGAGGACACCAAATGGAAAATAATGGACCTTGAGTTACGTGCAAAGCGAGCTTTTCAAAAAAGACACACTTTTTGACAGTTGCAGAAGTGATACCAATCTTTCTCAAAGATTTTACTACATTCTAGTCGTGTACAAAGCTGCTACGAATTTGACGGGTCGTGTGCGTTAGGTAATAAGGATTGAAAACCGACACGACTCGGGGAAACGACAAAAGACGTTTTCGACAAATGACAACCGTAATCGAGGTGAATACGAGTATCAATCAATTATGTGTCATTTTAATACGGTGTGTAATATGTGCACACACCCCTACCGATGAGGCTGAAGATCCCATCAAGGAGGAGTTTTATGACCTCCTGGATGGATGTAAAAGTTGTACTCGGGGACTTCAATGCTAAAGTCGGAAAGGAACAGCTTTGGCGGGTTAGTTGGTAAGCTCAGAATCCACGAAACGACAACAGACAACGGCTACCAACTAATCGATTTTGCAGCAGCTCGTAATACGGTGATAAGTAGCACTAGGTTTCCAAGGCTAAGGATCCACACAGCAACCTGGCGCTCTCCAGATGGTCGAACCGCCAACCAAATCGACTATGTGCTAATCGATGCGAGGCACGCATCTAACATCCTCGACGTGCACACATTCCGAGGGGCAAAAGTCGACTCTGACCATTTTCTTGTTGCCGCTAAATTCAGAGCTCGACTGTCCAACGAGAAGAGGCTTCCAAAAGCCCAAACGAAGAAATTTGACGTTGGACACCTGGAGTAGCCAGAGCCTATAGGAAGCGCCCGAAAATGAAACTCTCCACTGTGCATTCGACTACCACAGACGCCAACAATCAGTGGTGCCAGTATCGCGACATCATCGAGGAGGTAACCGAAACCACTTTGGGGTACCAGCCAGTGCAGAGAAAGAGCCCGCGGTATGATAATGAATGCGTGTACAGGAAAAAAGTGACAGAGGATGCACACAAGAAAACGCTGCAACGCAAAACAAGGGCAGCGAGGGAAGAGTATCGAGCCAGGAGAAGGGAGGGGAACAGATCCTGCGTAGAAAGAAGAGGGCCTACGCAGTATCCCAGCTCAAGGAGATCGAAGAGTCTCGCGATCGTAACAACATCCGGAGGTTCTATAAGAAAGCCAAGCAACTGGCTGCTGACTTCAAAACCGGAACGCAGGCTCTTCGAGACAGCGAAGGAAACCTAGTTGCCAAGACCATTCTGTGGACTACCCATCAGTACTGCAAACTATCAGCTGGACTATCAGCTCCATATGCCCCATCTACAAAAAAGGCGATCCTATGTCTTCCAAGAACTATCAAGGCATTTCCCTGCTTAATGTCGCATATAAGATCCTATCCAACGTACTGTGTCAACGTCTTAAACCATTTTGCAACACAATTATCGGCACGTACCAGTGTGGCTTCCGGCCAGATCGACTATAGACCCAATTTTCACGCTGACGCAAATCCTGGAAAAGACCCACTATCTATTCATCGACTTTATAGCCGCGTTTGATAGTATACATATAGTCAGGAGCTCTATATGGCGATGGCCGAACTCGGAATCCCGGCAAAACTGATTCAGATGTGTCGCGTGACATTGGAAAACACGCGGTGCAACGTGCAGTTTGGATGTAGTTCCTGTGAACTATTTCAAACATGCAGCGGATTTCGGCAAGGGGACGGGCTATCATACGATTTCTTCAATCTCGTACTGGAGCAGATAGTGCGCAGGGCAGGTGTCAATACGGAAGGCACTTATCTTCAACAGGCCCGTTCAGTTGCTGGGTTATGCGGACGATATTGACATCATCGGCCGATCACAGCGCTCCGTAATAGAAGCTTTCACGGCGATTGAAGAACAGGCGAAATCTGTTGGCCTTGTAGTAAATGAGGACAAGACTAAATATATGATATCAACAAACAAACAAACATCTGTCCACCGCCGAGGACAAAACGTCACTATTGATAGCAACAATTTCGATGTAGTTAAGGAGTTCATCTAACTCGAAGTAAACATGAACTCCACGAAGGACACCTTAGTGGAGATCCGGCGAAGAATTACCCTAGGCAGCCGCGGCTACTTCGATTTGGCAAAACAACTGGGTTCAAAACTCCTAACTCGGAGGACGAAATGTATGCTTTACAAAAATCTTATCCTGACAGTTCTGGTTTATGGACGATAAGCAGAAAGGGAGAGCTGATACTGGGCTCCTTCGAAAGAAAAATTCTTCGGCGGATTTGTGGTCCTGTGTGCGAGGGGGGCGAATAGAGGAGAAGATACAGCCGCGAACTCTATGAGCTGTACCAAGATGTCAATGTAGTACAAAAAGCTAAATCACATTGACTACATTGGCTCGGCCACATTGAGCGAATGGAAAATATCGCTCCAGCCAAGAGGGTATTCGACTCCCAGCCCCCTGGTTCGAGAAGGCAAATAAGACCGAACCTCCGTTTTAAAGACCATGCCATCGCGGATGCCAGAGCGCTTGGTCTGCAAGCAGCGTGCCCGGGATCGTAGAGGATGGAAGGCTGCAGTTTCTCAGGCAGAGATTCTTCACGGGTCGGGAGCCCGTTAAGTAAAAAGTAAGTAAATAATACAACAAAATATTAAGTTTTAAAACAACTCAGGCGCGACTATTCAATTGAAGCGCACGGTATAGTTGTTACCATAGCAAACGTACCCGGTTTTGTCTACTACATATGTACTTAACTGGACCACCACAAGTGAGGATGTCATTGCTCTTCTTATTAAACGGCAAGGCTGTGATCTCTGTTTTGAGCGTGAGAGTACCAACTAAGACGGCTACATATTTTTTTTGAGGTTGGTTCTTTTTCTTTGAAGGGAAGGCTGCTTCGGATCATTAAACGCGTCAATCGATCATGCTTTATTACTCTTGCTTTATGCGAAGCACCTACATCTCAGGTGTTGTTAGTTTTCCCTCATACTTTTTGTACGTTGTACAGCTTAGGGGGGGGGGGGGGATTTTTGGGTTACAGAATATAGTTTACCCGCCACTTCATTCACCCTACGCCTACATAGTGATGGATGCCGTTATCACAGGTTGTTTCGCGTTATGCGTTAACAATCAGAGTTAACGTGAATAATTTTCAAGGAAATGTTGCCCTTGTCAGCAATGTAAATCAAATTACTGAATGGGAACAGTTTCCCGGGAAAATGTATTCCCGACTGGCCTGAATATCTCGTGAATTTTCTTCAATTTTAATAAAATTATAAAAAATAAAATAATCAACAACAAACCTTTTTTAAGGGGGCTTATCGTTTTTTTAGAGGATCGATCGGGCCGTATCAAGATGAGCAGTGTAAGAGGACTCTTCTCTAGCATTTTCATCAACCTGCCACCGCCGAAGGAATTGGATTGGGGAAATCTGTGTTTTGTGTAAAGGGGATCATCCTTTCCCACTAAACTGACCTTTTAGGGGTCAATATACGGAGTCACCGTCGCTATATTTTCGTATCCCATTATCCACGTAAGCTTGATTTTATTATTGTAAATAAAAGCGACTTGCATCATAAATTGATTTTATGCAAATGACATGTATGCATTTCAGGAAAGAGGTAATGTTGCAATTCGTAAAACACAAGGAAAGGCTATATTCCGCTTGGGCAAACTGTTCGATATCATTTTCATTTCCCCCAAAAAGTGGGCTTGACAAAAAGCTAAGTATGGGTGAATCTACATAACTGTCCTGTAGGTAGGGATTTTTAAAAACGACTTTAGCTAGGTATTAACTTTGAGAAGAATAGGAAGATTTCTATTGATTTCTCCAAAAAAACGTTGTTGTCAATCAGTGAGTGCGTCAGTAGGTGGATTCGAAAAATAATACATACTTTAGTATTACGGATCGCTAGAGAGTATGGCCCCTATTGTGAGTGTCGATAATTGATCGATGATCGACGATGAGCTTTATCAATCATCAATCGTCGATTTTAGACAAATACTATAGCCAAACAACGGCCAAGTATGATATCATTCACAATATTCACATTTTTATTGACAATAATCTATTTCTTTAAGGATTGAGTTACCAAATACCTAAAGCAAAATCTATCGACGCAATCGACAGTTGTCGATTCGATTACTGATCGACACTCACGCTAAAGGCCTATATGTTCCAAACTTCAATTTTGTAGCTTCAGACTTCAATTTTGTAGCTTGAATTCGTCTTCACACATCTCATCGAAATGTTTTTTTACGTTTCGGGATTCATTTGTTTTGCAAAATAGGATCAACACCACTTTTTTCAGCAACTTCTCCAGCCTCTTATCCAATATTCCATTGGATTTAGTCTCATTTTTTGCACAGTTTTGAGCAGACCATCTATTAGTACGACGGAACGGGCAAGGATAACATCTTCTTTCTGAATTTCTATATTCACTCGATTGGTTTCGCCGAGAATATTCGCTTAAATAATTAAATTTAAGAATAAATTTAAAATCCTTTATAGCAGTTAAGAGATGGCCTGCCTCGTACTTAGCTTTTGGAGCATGAGAAGTTTGCTTAACTTCTTCTAAAGCTTCCGCTATTTCTGGCAAACTATTTAATAGGGCATTCACAGCAACATGTTTCGCCGACCATCTCGACTGATTAGGGTGACATGGTCATAGATGCACCACCCCTTTTTCAAACGATCATAAGTCTTTCAAAATAAACTCTTCGTGGTCGGTTTTTTTATATTCATTCGATGGGTTATTTAAGTAGAAACGTACAAACTTAAATTTTTGATAGCGTTTGTCTTCTGAAAGTTAGCATATACATTTTTTGGAGAATGTGAAATGGTGCATGGTGCACTATGGTATGTACTGAATGCACCAACCGCGTGTGCAGAATGCACCAGGAGGGTGCTTATTGCACCACGGATTGATTTTAATAATTAAAATTACATAATTTCAATTAATATATCGAGTTTTATTGGAACAAAGATAACATATAGGATAACTAAAACACAATAAATAGAAAAATTTAAGTTTAATTAACGTTAAGAAAATTAACAGAAAATTAACAAAAATAAATTATTACATAAAAAAAATGCATATCATATAGAAAAAAATAACAAAACCAAGTTGTTCGAACATAAAAATGCTTCAAAATAAAAAGAATTAACAAATATTTAAATTGCCGAAATATTCGGCAAATTTGTACGATGATTGCTGCCGTTTAGTTAGCCCCAACACATCAGGATCTTTCATGACGTACTCGTATCTTATATCATCCTCTTTAACCACTTCTTTTTGATTTGAACCACAAAAATTAAATGAACCATTCATTACAGCTGTTCTTGAAGGATTTTAAATACTCGTAGGTTGTCAAAAAACATTTCAACTGAATATTTGTTGAATGATGTCGCTCGTGCTAAGCTGCGTGCTTCAAGTTTTGCATCTGATTAATGGATGCTAGTTGAAAAGGTAACATGCGGCATTCGTTTGCTGTGATTCCATAAAAAATTTTGGCGCAATAAGTAATATAGGTTTTTAGAGCTTCCTCCTGCCGGTCAGAAAAAAACTTTCGTATATTTTGCAGTCAATGATATTGTTGAAGCTGGACAACTCTTACATTTTTTGTAATATCGTCGAACAGTATGGTACGACAGACCAACTTCTTTTGCAGCTCCTCGGAGAGACATTCCGCCATCGATTTTTATGAGTGCTGCTCTCATCTGGTCTTTCGTATGAAAGCCTTTTTTGCGTAGATACGCTGGTTTTCGCGGCATCCTAAAAAAGAGTTTGCTCTTAAAAAAAGTTATTCTTCGCAAAATCGCTTAGGTTCACAATGCACCATGGTGCATTTAGCACTATGCTTATGTGGAGCATTGTGCATCACCATGTATTTTTTGATAAAAATTTGAATATTGAGAAAAAACCACAACAAAACTATTAACTTCTTTTTTAAAATATAAACGAAATGTTCCAATTAAGCGATTTAATAATTTTAAGTGAAGAAAAACTCGATTTACAAGCAAATATTAAAAAAGTAAACTCACCTCGATTTGTTTGGTTTTCACGTGAATTTCACAAACCACTTTGCACACTTGCGCCAACAAGCATGAACACGACCAGACTGAATCCTAACGCAGTTGCTTAATGGAACGGGCACATATAAATGAGGTAGACACCAATTCAGCTACCAGTTTGCTGGATATAGCTGTGGTGCATTTATAACCACCTCACCCTACTTCCTTTTAAATTAGTTTTAACGTCTTTTTTCATAACGTCCCACCTAGTAGTGGAGCCAACAAAAAAACAATATACTTTTTAAATCAGTCCAAATAGGTTAATTTCTTACTGGCATGATGAAGCAGAATGAACACCTACAAGATTTAAGGAGTGAGCGAAGCACGGTACGAACTCGGCCAGCTCATTCCTTTCTGCAATCCTGGCTTGTACTCCTTTATGGATGCCGGCCATATTGAACCCATTTTCATAAGATTGGAGACGACATTGTCCAATATCTAAATCATCAACTGCAAATTTTTCTAAAATCTGTTGACAAACGTCCTCTCCTGTCTTTCCAGCAACTTCTATAAAACCAATTAAACTTTCTTTAATTTCACACACATCGCGAATTCGTTTTACATATCGAATTAACTGGCTCATTTGTTCTGTATGGGATACATCTGGAGTGCAGTCGAACATTATCGTGTTCTTTGAAGTTCATCAACTAGTTTCGTTCTAAGGTAAAATGACTTAACGCAAATTGAAACGTTTTACTGCAAAAATAAATTTACTGAAATTTGGCAATGACACAAAACGAAAAGTGTCACTTTTAAAGAAACTTATTTGTCACGATTTCATAACATTTTTACAAGCAAAGTATTACAAATGAAAAAAAGTCATTTAGCTGGTAAAACAACAGGTATGTTTCCTTAATTTCAAAAAGACACTAATGCCCTCATGCTGTCAGTTTAAGAGTTGTAGTGATGACGGTTTGGTGGAAAATTTTTATTTTTGTTTGCGATTCGTTCTCAAAATCTTCAAATTTTTGCTTTCCAGGCGACACTGTATCTATGTTAACTCAACAAAAAGATGTTTTGTCACTCGTTAGATATTGTTCCAATTTGAAATTTTGGTGGCGTTCCTTATTAGTCGCTGGGAAAAATATCACACTTTTTGAACCTCGCCGCTTCAAATAAGCGATTTGACAATTTGAAACTTACAGTGTGAACGCACCATTAAACCGATTACCGAACTGTCAATGTCCAAACATTTAGTAAAATCAACATTTTCATCATGGAAAAATACACGAAGGAACAGCGTTTATAAATAATTAAAATTTACTACCGAAATTCCGAGAGGTTGCAACTTTAAGAGCATTAACGCCAATTTTCGGCCGTAATCCTCGTCCCAGTAGACAAGCAATTCATAGTGTAGTGAAAAAATTTGAGTCAGAATATTCGTTGCATGATGTTGCCTTTCCAGTGAGGCTACGTTTTGCCCGAAGTGTGGAGAATATTTCTCCAGTAGAGGCGTCCGTCGCAAACCAGCCAAATCAGTCAATTGTACGGCGTTCTCAAGAATTCGGCATCTTCCCAGTGCAAGTTGTGCAATTGCACAGGGCGCCAAATTCCAGGGCGCATTGAAAGAAAAATTAATTTTGCCTTGCGCGGATACTGCCATTTGCATTTAAAACAAAAAACTTGTTCAAATAAGCCCAAAATAGCAACATCCATCACACCTGTACTGAATTTTTGCACATTAACTCACATCACTTGCAATATTGCAACTTGAAGGAGAATCTAATTCAAAATAGGACTCTTTCTGTAAATCTTGCACAGTTCGCTTGTTTGGCTGCTCTCCCAAACCACATTATGGTGAATTTTGGGTAAGGATCTTGGCCTACACCTTCACAAAATCAAGCTAACTCAATGCGTACATTCTCGAATTGGGCTCTGGACATGATGGAAGAAAATGAAGAATTTCATCGCAAAATCATCTTCAGCGAAGAAATTGCCATTGTTCCGGCCGATATGCGTGGAAAGGTGGTGCAAAATTGGCTCAAATGAATCGATTCATGCTTAAACTTGAGTACTACTACTTAGTCATTCTGGGTTTTAGTCCAATACAAAATTGTTATGTCTATAAACAAATTCTGATCCACCATGTCAGAGCAGCTGTCGATTTAGAACTTTTAATCTTCTGTAGATTTACCAGACCTGAAACGAAATTGATTTTCAGAAAAGAAGAAATATGGAACCCGCTCTCTTTTAATGGTACAAGCTTAACTTTTTCCGAAGAAGCTAAATTCTTGGGTCTAATCTTCTAGAGGAAGTTAAGCTGCACAGCTAAGAATAATAAAGCTACAGTAGCACCTTTTTCTTGCAAAAAAGCCATTGGCAACAAGTGGGGCTTAGAGCCCCGCATCACTCACTGACACTCACTGACACTCACTGGTCGATAGACCAATTCTAACATACCGGGTGGTTGCCTGTTGGAATACCTTAGATAAATCGATAAATCGTTATAAGCTGGGCAAAGTCCAACGTACAGCTTGTCTGTGCATTAGCTGAGCAGTTAGAACGATTCCATCCGCAGCACTAGATATTATACTTAATCTGATATCTGTCGATATATTCAATATGCAAATAGCTGCCTGTTCCGCCGCTCTTAAAAGCTACCTCACAGTGGAACGACATGAATCTTGGCCGCTCCGTAATTTTGGACTTATTAGGGTCTCTACCAAGAAACATAAACTACACAATACTCCAATCACAGTTCGGAAAGATCGTCCAAGTGACTATTCCAACCAAATCATTCTGGGAGGATGGTGCATTAAGGGAAGATAAATCGATCCACTTCTACACCGATGGATCAAAAACTAGTGAAGGGGTAGGTGGAGGCGGTTTCTCAGAAAGACTAAATGTTAGTCTCTCTTTTCTTGTCGTAGATAAGGAGGCATTTTATATTCACTAATGACATCTGTATTTTATCGGATAATAAAGCCGCGGTGAAGTCTCTGGACTCAGTGTCTTCAAACTCCATCGTAACCCTAGGCTGCTGATCATCTCTTAAGGAGATGGCGCAGCAGTTCAACATTCACCTCTGTTGTGTGCCAGGCATAGATACTTTCCAAGTAACTGTAGGGCAGATGACCTCGTTAAATGCTCTAAGTGTCTAATCTCACTAAACTGACTGCGTATTAGCCGTCTCATTTCAGGGCACTGTCTAGGAGGCAAGCACGCAGAAACGCTTGACGATTATTTAAACGACTTTTGGAGAAGCTGCATAGACGAATAGGAGGGGAGACTACACTTATGTCTGTATTGTCTTTCATAAATATGATACTTGTCTCTTTTTGAAGTGTTCTAATTGAAACTTAAGAGTTGAATTATGTTTGGCGAGCAGGGAAATTAAGTTCAAGAAGTTACCTTGACTAGCCTGAGGATATTGTGTGATGAGATCGCTAGGAGTTTCGTGGCACCCGCGAAAAGAAAGGCAGTTTGTGGATAGATACTGTTGCATGTTTGCTTGAACTGTGTCATTCAGCATTAATTAGTCAACTACGCCATCTAGTAGAAAGTGGCCATATTACCGATTTTGGCAGCATTGGAATAGCAGTTTGAGTAGCTGTGGTATAACTTGGTATGTTGTTCTCGAACCTTCTGAACTTAACGAACCTTCTCAACGAATCTGGAAATTTCGAGAGGTGTCACTAGGAGATATAAATAGATGTCGCAGGAGCACCCAAGACATTCTAGTTGTGAACCGCGATAAAGAAGTACGATAGATGACAGTAGTGAAAAGTATAGAGAAAAAGTATAAGTATCCAGTAAGAGAAAAGTGTTTGTGTAAATAAGTGAATCATTAGAATAATAATCAAGAAGTAAAAGACATTGATAGAGAACTAATAAAGATTAATTAAATAGAATTACGTTTTATCTTTTCGAACAACACTGTGTTATGAACTGCGCTTCGATAAGCTAATAGGAACATGGGGATGTGCTTGTCCCAGTCCCGCTGGCAGTCGCCAACAACCTTAGAAAGGTGTTCGTTTAAGGTTCTATTGAAGCGTTCCACCATTCCGTCCGATTGTGGATGAAGCGGGGTTGTTCTTGTCTTCTTAATCCCACTTCTGACACCAATGTTACATCCAGGCTAGGATTCGAAAAGATAAAACGTAATTCTATTAATTAATCATCGAAAGGCAATAATTATAAGAGATATTTAAATTTAGAGCGTCCGCATAAGGTGCACTAATATAAAATAAGTATCCTGATAATTTTAAGTTAGATTTAATCATTTTTATCTAATGTAAGTTGATATTTATAATCAATAAGAAAATGAATTTAAAAGTCAAAAAACAAGCGCAAACACTATGACCTGTACCAAGATGTGGATGTAGTCCGAAAAGCTGAAACAAGTCGACTTGGCTCAGCCACATCGAGCTAATGGACAATAATGCTAGAATGAGGAGGATCTTCGACTCCCAGCACCCAGTTTTGAGACGACCACCGAGACCGAACCTCCGTTTTAAAGACCAAGTAATTGCGGATGCTAGAGCTTTTACTGGGAGTACTGGAAGTAGCTTGTCCAGGATCGCGGAAAATGATGGGCAGACTTTTGGTCAGAAACTCTCCATGGGTCGGGAACCCGTTAAGTAAGTAAGTATGGTAGGGTATAACGAGACTATGTGTAAATATTTATACTTTTCTATTAGATTGCTTCAAAAATATACGACTAGTGGTTTATAAGTTATCGTGTTTTTCAAAATAACGGAAAAACGTCCACAAAAGCGGAAGGCAGGCAATTCCAAAAAATCTCTTCGTAGTACTAACGCTGTAAGTGGCATCTCTGGTGTACCAGGAGCAATTTTTGTAATGCCTGGGATTGTTAATACTCGCACGTGCATCTTCGAAGCAAAGGTCTTAGATGCTAGTCTTATGCCTGAGTTCAGTTGTAGAGACTCTACAAGTGTACAGCTATTAAAATGTGGCTTAAGCGAGGAGGGTTGGTTACTTATAATTTTAGCCTCAGTGTACCTCCCATTCGACTCACTGGCCCCACCTCCAACCGTGGAACTGGTAAGGCTTGTCGAGCATGCTCGACGAGGTAACAAGCATTTGATTGTTGGTATGGACGCGAACGCGTATCTGTAGTACTGACTCAAATAGCAGCGGTAAATCCCTTCTGAACTTCTTTGCTGCCAGCCAGCTCGATATACTGAACACTGGTAATGAGCCAACCTTTGTCACTCGGCTGAGGCGGCAAGTTATTGATGTGACAGTAGTAGCCGCTGCTGCATCTGGCATCGTTTCGAGCTGGAGGGTTTCAAGGGAGGAAACTGCATCTGATCATCGGTATGGTATTTGTGCAGATCGACCGATCAGAAGCAAAATCAGGAATGTGCGACGCACTGACTGGGACGTCTATTCCACGGTGTTGCGGGGTCAGATAGGTTCCCTGCCTATCAGGATCCTTAGTAGCGATGACTTGGATAAGGCGACCGACACGCTACACAGCGGTATTATTACGGCCTTCCATACTGTTTGCCCAGAGAAGGCGGTGCGAAACCAACCCGATGGTGGAACGCTAAGTTATGCCTTCTCGGGAAAAGAGTGGAGAGGCTGTATAACAGGGCCAGGAAGTCTAACCTTGTAGCCGATTGGTCTTCTCATGCGGATGCGCAGAATGAGTACAAGAGGCAAATTAAGAGCGCTAAGAAGGTATCTTGGCAGAGGTTCTGCGGAGAACTGAAGAACGTTAGTGCGGTTTCGAGATTGCAGAGAGTCCTGTCAGCTGATCCGGGAGCCAGGCTTGACGTCCTTCGGAAGCCTGATGGCACCTCGACCAACTCCAACGAGAAGGCACTTCAACTGCTAATGGACACCCACTTTCCTGGCTGCAAAGCCGTGGATAGTTGCGTGTGGCTAAACAAAAGCAGAGCTACCACTGAGCAGTGGCAGGTCGCGGCGAGTATTGTTACGAGGGAGAGGGCGAGAGCTATTATCCTGTCCTTTTCTGCTTTCAAGGCTCCTGGACCTGATGGCATCTATCCCATACTCTTGCAAAAGGGTATAGAGATTTTGCTCACACTGCTTACTAGAATCTACAGAGCTAGCGTGGCTCTGCGACATATTCCTTTGGCCTGGGGAAGAGCTAGGGCGGTTTTCATTCCCCAACCGGAAAGGCCGCCTATGATCTTCCCAAAAGCTTCAGAACTATTAGCCTTTCATCATTTCTGTTAAAGGGCCTTGGAAAATTGATTGACGTACGGCTTAAGAGTATTCCAGCTTCGCTGGGTATTCATGATAGCCAACACGCCTATCAAAAAGGCAAGTCCACTGAGACGGCATTAACGGATCTGACGGCCAGAGTGCGTAGCGCGCTCGACCGCAAGAACTATGCTCTTGCTGTCTTCATGGATATTGAGGGTGCCTTTAAAAATCCCACCTTTTGCAGAATTGAGTCTGCCTTAACACTGAAGGGCGTCGATTCTACAACTGTGGAATGGATCCTGGAAATGCTTAGGAGCAGAGAAGTTACAGCTGCTGTTGGCGGCTGTGTCAGAACTGTGCGCGCTGTTAAAGGCTTTGTGCAGGGTGGTGTACTCTCCACTACATTGTGGAACCTGTTGGTCGACTCCTTGCTGAGAAGACTTGATGGGGAAGGCCACCCTGTTATTGGGTAGGCTGACGATGTGTGTATCATTGTCAGCGGCAGGAGTTTACCAACTGCGAGCGGATGGAAACAGCGCCCAATAGTGTTGGGAGTTGGTGCCGCGAGCAGGCTCTGTCAGTCAACCCCGCGAAGACTGAGATGATGCTGTTCACGAATAGAAGGGCTATCCCTTAAGTGAGGTGGCCTTACTTCCAGGGCACTCAACTAAAGCTATCATCAATAACTTTTCTGAATATTTGGTTGATAGAATTTCGAAGGCAACTTACATTCTCTGGCAGTGCCGTAGGATGTTCAGCAGAACCTGGGGACTTAGTCTCAGGCTGGTTCACTGGATTTACACGTGCATCGATAGGCCATACCTTATGTATGGTGCGATTGTATGGTGGGCTAGAGCTCACATCCTCAAACGTCAACTGACGAAGCTACAGCACCTTGCGTGCTTATGCATTACAGGTTACACAAGCATCCTTCGCGTACTAGCTCTGCAATGTCTTTCGATGACTTTTTCTTCCAGCGAATTCTCAACACAAAAAAAAAAAAATGCATTACAGGTGCGATGAGAGGAACTCCCACTGCTGCTATGGAAGTGTTGCTCTGTTTACCTCCCTTGCAGTTCCTTGCTGAGAGTGAGGCCAGAAAATCACTATACCGTATGTGTGTAGTATTTACTTGGACGGCAGGTCAATCTCGGCGATGGGGCCAGAGGTGCTAGGTACAGAGCTCTCTATGACATAGCCATCGGGGAGGAGCACTTGACAATGTGTGCACGAAGCAAGTCTTTGAGCCCCGTTTTCAGGTCATCCTTCCTGAACGGCAGGAATGGAACAGTGAGGGGTGGAATGGCTTTAGGCCGGGTGATGTCATTGTCTATACGGATGGCTCACTCATTGACGGTATCTCCGGAGCCGGGGTCTACTCTAGAGACTGTCGGATAAATCTATCTCCAGCCTTGGGTAGACAAACAACTGTTTTTCAGGCAGAAAGCTTTGCGATTGCCACTGCCTCCAATATCCTGTTAAGGAGAAGGATTAAGGGTGAAACCTTATACATCTGCTCAGATAGCCAAGCCGCTATCAAAGCCTGCTCGGCTGGCTCTCTCAACTCAAAATAGTTGAGGAAATCATGGTTAAGCTTAACCGTCTGGGTAGATGTAACTCGGTATCAATTGCCTGGGTTCCTATGTACACAGGTATCCAGGGAAATGAAAGAGCGGATGCTCTGGCCAGGAAGGGCTCTTCAACCTTCGCTTTGCCAAGGCTACTGGCAGGTTCTCCCTCACTGACTCTTAATAATCGCCAATAAGCAGCGAGCGGGCAGCTATGCTGAAGTACAATGGACCAATAGGTCTAAGTGCTTGTCATCTACTGATGACCCCACTGCACATACAATACAATACAATACAAGTACTAACGCAGCTAGGGTGGCGGCGGTGTAGAGGTTAGTGTGTTGGCTTGTGACCCGTGCGGTGCAGGTTCAAACCCCATGGGGAACAACAACATACGCCACCCATTCACATGCCTCTACACCAAAAGGAGGATTACTGCCTGGTAGTACAATGGACCGTTACCGAGTCTGAGTGCTCTGGGATTTGGATTTCCTTTTTTTATAAAAAAAAAAATTAAAAAAAAAAATATATAAAAAATACTAACGCAGCTAGATCGATACTCCATCCCAGTTCCATGACCCTACACTTAGCGGACTGTAATCTTTCCTTATGTTTAGAAGATTGTTAAACATCGGTTTTGTTCATCTTTTTGGACTACAAAGTTGGTGTGCGGCGAAACATGTGTTCATCTCAATGAAGCCAACGACGTTACTTACTCACTTTTAACTTTTCCAACTTTTCCTAAATCTTAATAATAGTATTAATATAAAAATCGTTGAAACTTAATATTTTATTCTATTTACAGTTTTTACTACAGGTACGTTTTCTTTTACTTTTTTCTTAGCACAACGTAATGCTCTAAAAAATAATACGATCATTAACTTTTCACTTAACACTTATTCTAATTATTTTAATCTTAGTTCTATAAAATGTTGAATTCAAATTAGGCTTTAGCGTTCTCCATTCTTCGTACGAAGAGGGTCAAATGCGAATAGTGCAAAAACTATATACCTACATATTTTTAGATAAAAATAATGTCGTATGTAGGCAAGGTTAAGAGGAGTAATCAATTTCCTTCCAGTGAACAATACATCGCTGAGAATCTGGAGCCATGCTAAATGGCATAGTGCCATCACTATGAACAAATTTGTTCACTTGATAATCCAATAGTGTCTTGTAATTATAGACATCTGAGCCAAGTTGCTAAAAAGGGAAAATGTTAAGCAATTTCAAAATTTAAAATCACAACAACTAACCTGTGTAAGCGGGCTCGAATTTGTTGTGAGGATTCCAACAAAGCCCTTGGCTTTGGCCAATCTTAGGACTTCGTGTTCCATAAAGTGCATGCAGCCGATATTCTCTTGAGGGCTTAGGTCGGGGCTGGTACCCATCATGAAGGAATGCAGAATTGTATTCATTCCCTTTGGCAGGTATGTATCTCTGTAAAGAATTTGTGGTTTTATTTAAATGGTATATAAATGCGGCATCTGTGAAATAATAAATTTGATACACAGAAATTTATTGGTTCATGGATGCCTGGTTTTTTGTGGATAATTACCTTATTGGACCTTCTAGTGACTCAAGAAAATCAAAAACTACATTAAGGCGCGATGTTACTTGCACTTCTGGCTCGTCACGAGCATCGAAATTTAGTGCAGTACCAATTACCCTTTTGGTATTCATGTCCCTCACAAGGAAGCTGAAATCTTTCTGAACTAAGACTTCCCAAATATCCTAAATTATTCATTAATTATAAATTTTTGTTTAGAAATACAAAAAAGTCGTATTGGGACCAGGTAAACTGCTTTGCGCTCAATCTTGTTTGCATTTTCTTTCAAATTACCTTTTCAACCACGGATTGGGAGCTTTTATTATTAATCTTTGTCTGACATTAGGTCTGTTTCCTTACTTTTTCAACTAAATTTAAGCTACTTAAAAGTTACTAAAAGCTGCTGAAAGCTGTTCTCTAACACAACAAATTCGTAAAAGAAAGAGGCAATGAGAGAGGAAATCAACAAAAAAAGCGGCCAAGTGCGAGTCGGACTCGCCCATGGAGGGTTCCTAGCGAATTATAATTATTATTTACTTAGGCACGTATTACAGATTTATTATCAGAAAATAATAATTTTTTTTTATATTTGAGTTGATTGAATGAAAGGTAAATTGCGGACTGCGGTTTACGATTTATGACGTATTAAAAAAAACTACTTACTAGATCTCGTTCAAACCAATTTTCGGTGGAAGTTTGCATGGTAATGTTCAAGTTAATAAACGAAACAATGAAGAGTTTATTGACGACGAAACAAAGAAGAGTTTATTGACGAGGCGAGGCACAATCCACTCCACAACAAAGTAACGGCCCAGCCATCCCTATCCACCAGATGCAATAAATAATTACATTAAAAAATCGATCCACTCCGCAGCAAAGAAGCAGCCATTCCGATCCACCAGATAACATCAACAACAAAGTCGGTCGTCACAAGCAGTGCCATTAGATTGACCATTAGCAACAATGTTACGCACAAGAAGTGCAAATGGCAATCTCTATGGAATAAACACATTGAGCACGTACGATCGTGTCACCATTCATCCCCGAAAAGATGATGATATTTCTGGAGCAGACCCACGCATCAAGTGGGCTATAAATAGCAAAGTCTTCAAGCAATCGAGGTTCAGTTGCCTAATTAATAGTGATGGGTAGGACACGAATTTCAGATGAGTTTGTATGAGTTGCTCTTTTTCCGAAGTGTAGTGGTACATTGTCCCACCTCCACCTCAAATGTCCCACTACAGATAGAACATTTTTCACACAAGGCTATTTTAATGGGAGTTTTGTCCTTTTTCAGCAAAAATAATAATAAAAAAAAAAAATTTAACATACAGCGAAACCTACACGCATAATTGCCTAAAAAAAAAGTTAAAACAAATAAAAATCTGTTTGAAAAAATGTTCTTGATTTTTTTTGCATTTAAAATTTGAAAATGTAAGTTTAAACGGTGGATCTTCACCCCGCTACTACTCCTATCTGGTTTTTTTTTGGTTGCGATCTACACAAGGGTTTTGTTATTTGTCACCCTGCTCGTACATATAAACAAAATTAGTGCTTGTCTATTCGAAGCTACGTATATTTTTCGATCGATTGATAAATAAAAATACGCTTGAAGTTTCTGTCTGGCTACTTGTTGTGATTACACACGTTTTCTCTTTGTATTTGTTTATTATAACCGACAAACCAACCATGAAAATATGAAATAATAAACACAAACAACGAATAAAAAATCTGTACCTATTGCTTCATAGTTGATAGGTAGGTATTTTCTCCCTCCCTTTGTTTTTGGTTGTTCGCACCCAACCCGTTATACATAGATAAAAAAACATATTCATTGCTCTGTTCCGGTCTCCATCTCATGCGAGAGGCGATTGAAAACCGTTACCGTTAGCCCGTACCTATAGACATTAGAAAAACACAACCGACACTTAGAAAAAAAAACATCCTTTCTACAAAATTATATACCTATGTAGGTGTTCGTTGTAACAGAACAAAATGTATTTAAAAATAATTTTAATAAGTAGGTAGGTACAGTTTAATAAAAAGAAACATGGGGTTCAAAGACTAAGTACAATTAACTAGTTAAGCAATTGTGGTACCTACACATACCTTATCTGATAACAATCGCTAAATCCTCACTTTTCACAAATTTTCAAAGTACATACCTAATTACAATAAGTCACTGCAGACGTCACTGATAGTATTTAATTTTAATAAAAAAAAACTTAAACTGATCAACTGAAAACACTTAAGACTAAACGCACCTGAACCAATGACTTGTTTCTCACTTCTCAAGCTCTAACCAAAACAAAAGCAAATGCTTTCATGTGCACGTACATTTGTATAATAAACTCTAAGCAATTCTCCTTCAAACGATCGGAAGATACCTTCATTGTTGCATTGGTGGGTAGTGCAAGTCATGCTGATGATCATTACTCAAATGTCCTCCTGCTCCTATTTCCTCAATCCACCATATAATACAAACAAAACACATTCCTCAAATGTCCTATTATTTCCTCAATCCACCATATAATACAAACAAAACACATTCCTCAATTAATGTCCCGCTATGGTTTTGAGTAATTATCAATACAAAATTGCATGCATTCCTTCATTCTTTTTAAGCCAAACGTGTTGTTGGTGGGAGAGAGTATGTAGTGAAAGTGTATGCGAGGCATATCCCAAACTTCATTTCTTTATCCTACATACATCCACTTTCATTTTCGACTCAATCTCATCGCTTCATCCCCTTAGAAGTAAGAACAACAGAAAAGAGAGAATTGTTTTTTTTTCGTGGAGACGAAAGAGAAGTATTTTGTGTTGCTTTTGGTGAGGCATGAAGTACTACATTTTGTGGATTTGAGGTGATGGTACATTTTAGAGCGGTGTATGCGACATTTTGTGTTGCCTCATTCATGAGGTACCCATCACTACTAATTAAGTCTTTAGTAGTAAGTCTTTCCATTTAGGTAGAGTTTAAGTTGTTCAAAATAAAGAAATTGTGAATTGTAAAATTAAAGAGTTGAAAAATAAAGTTATATTTTTTTTTAGTAAAATAACTAGTGAGTGGTTTAACTTACATCATAGATTTTTTTTAGTTTTATCATTCTCTTATTTTAGAATAGCTAGGGGGGAGACACACATTTTAGCACTTTGGAAGTGTCTCTCGCGCAGATTATCCAAATAAAAAAAAAATGATATTAGAAACCTCAATTGAAGACCTATCCATAGATATCCCACACGTATGGGTTTGATGAAAGAAAATTTTGAGTATGGGGAACCCCCAAAATTTATTGTTTTTTATTTTTTATTTTTGTTTGAAAATCTTAATGCGGTTCACAGAATACATCTACTTACCAAGTTTCAACAGTATAGTTCTTATAGTTTCGGAAAAAGTGGCTGTGACATTCCCGGACAGACAGACAGACATGACGAATCTATAAGGGTTCCGTTATTTGCCATTTGGCTACGGAACCCTAAAAATTACGAATTTCTGCCCAAGAAATTTGTTTAGGCAGGTTGTTAAACAGCGCTGTAACCAGTTATTAATATTGCAGTTGATATTTCAGTAGGTGTGTTTAATGAACCCGAGCTGCACAGAAAAGTACAGGATTTGCTGTTCCATGAGTAAAATTCTTGTCCCAAAAGGATTAACATTCTGTCACTTTGTGTGCCACGAAGCTGTGCATATCAGTTTTCTGCACCTATCCTTGATGTAGAGCTAGTGAGTGAAAGGTGTCAAATTAGAAAATTGAAATTATTCTGATGTCAACTGATATTTTTGTTTGGCGTGACATATCGTATTTCTTAGTTAAATGTTACAAATACTCTCATATTAATAAAAAAATTAAAAGAATAAAATGGAAAATGGACTCAAGATTCGAAACTGACTAGAAAATACTGAGCATCATCTATTTGAAATTGCACAGCTGAGAGGAGAACATATGACTCAAAGCTGTACTTTTCGGTTTTAATTTGATCTGACAGTTTTCACTCACTTCCCTTCAAGCAAAATCGCTGTACGATTGGAAAAGTCGATACAATTGTATCGAATTCAATACAAATGAATATGATCAAGTATAAAAATACTATTTGCCTTTATTCGATACAATTTATTAATCTGCATCTTTTGAATTCTCTTGCAATCTGTATTTTCAAAAAAAAAAAAAATCGAATCAATTAACTATCCACACATCTTTTTACACCGCTCTGAATGCATTATACCAGTCTCCATTTATAGAGGGATGTTTTGGCATATTTATATTTGGAACCCAAATATGCACAATGACAAACTACTTCACGTAATCTCCATGCTTAACTACGCCTAGTTAATATGTAAACTCCTTTTCAAAATAAACTACCTTTAACTACGTCTAACAACTACTTGTCTAACAAATTGATTGTCCTTACAATGTCAGTGGCGTTAAGATGTTAAATTGACTACTGAAAACTACACATGACAGTTGTTAACTACGTCTGCTACATTTATCTACGTTTTCTACGTTAGGTAACCACACGAATATGTAGCAAACTTTACAGATGTAGTTTTTCACCAAAAAATTGCATTTCAGCCATCTCTGTTTGAAGAGCTCTTAGACTAGACTATAAACTGAGAATGTGGTAAAAACTAAATTATTTTTGTATGTAAGGTTTTGTTACGAAGTTATTTATAACACTAGAAACTCTTTATCGTCACTTAAACCAATTTTATCAATAACTTGTTCAGTCCTTCCTATCAACCACAAAGTATTCTTCTTCGTTGGTATCGCTATCTGAACTCTCCACAATAATTGTTCTTTTTATATCCTATTCTAAGGGTATATTAATTTCGACGCATAGTTTGTAACATACCTTAATATTGCCCATAGACCCCTAAAAGTTACTATATTTATGATCAGCATCGATAGTAATGTCGATCTAGCCATGTCCGTCCGTCCGTCCGTCTGTCGGCAAAAATTAGGCCTTTAAACTGGACCTAGAGAGCTGCAATTTCAACCATATACTCTCTAGGGTGCCGAAATAATCAAGTTTACGAATTTTTGAAATCCGCCCACAGACACGCCCACAAACTCAAAAAAACAACATTTTGGAAAAATCGAATTTTGAGCTAGAAAGCTGAAATTTTTTTATATATTATCTATGACTCCTAAAACTGCTCGGGATTAAAAATTTTCAAAATTCGCCCACTGACACGCCCACAAATAAATAAAACATTTTTTTTGAAAATCCAAAGTTTGAGCTAGGGAGCTGAAATTCATAATATATACTCTCTATGGGCCCTTTATGCTCATGTGTAAATATTTTCAAATTCCGCCCACTGACACGCCCACAATTTAAAAAAAAAAACTTTTTTTGAAAATTCAAAGTTTGAGCCAGGGGGCTGAAATTTATAATATATACTCTCTAGGGGCCCTTTATTCTCATGTGTTATTTTTTTTTAAATCCGCCTACTGACACGCCCACAATTAAAAAAAACAATTTTATTGAAGTTTGAGCTAGGGAGCGTTTTTTTTTTGATAAAATCCTTTAAATGTTATATAACAAAATATGTAGAGCGTTCTTAACAATTCAACCATACTTAGACTTTTGTCACGCCCACTTATGAGGGATAGGAATAAGAATAGGGTATCCAACAGTTCGCCCAAGCGGACTGTAGCCCGTCCCTATGTTTTTACCACTCTTTACAGTCCAGTATTGTCGTTGTGCTTTGTTACAAGTGTAACCGTGAGAATCACTTTGTAGTGGCAAATATTCTTGTTACATATTTATGTTTATTTTTGTTTGTTTATGTTTTTGGAGAATAAAATATTTTCAGTTTAATTTATATTATTTTTTCATGCGAAAAAGAGTTTTCAATACAATTTTCTCCATTTTAGTACAATCTTAGAACAGTTTTAAATACAACTCAAAAATGTCATTTTCCATCCTTGTTTTGGATACGTGAAACGTGATATATGAGGTGTTCCACGCACACATTTGTAAGTTCAATGTTACATATTTCATTACCAATAGGAAGAAGAGTGGGAGTGCAGAGTATTTATTTGTAATGGCGGATTAATTTATCATCTGTCACTACTGTCACTATCTGTCTCTGGCGGTAGGTATTATTTTTCTTTGAAAGGTAAATTGCAATTGAATTTATTATTCCACATAATTCATAACTTATTTAAACTTCGCTTGAATTTAAATTTATCAAAATCACAAAATTATGGCAACCGGTGAAGGCGAAACTACCAATCTCGGACCGGAATTCGAGGATTTTATTGCTACCGGCACGAATTCATGCTGACAGTAAGTGACATTTGATATTCATTGGTATAGATAGGTAACCTACACATTTATTTTTTTCTTATCCTTTTTTCGCAGGAGAATTTGTTGGAGAAATGGAAGTAGGTATGGTATACCTAATGTAAATATGTATTGTTCCAAGAAATAAAACAAATATGAGCAAAATGTTTTGATTTCTATTTTGCTTCGAAGCAATACACGATTCTTATCTACCCTGGTTTAATTTTGGATTCGTTTTTTGCTGAGCGCAGCGAGCTTTCTCGTTTTGCGGAGCTATGTGCGGAGTCGTCCATATGTAATTGACTCCTTCTTCGAACGTAAAACTGAGTCTCTTGCTTGAAGGGTTGTGCTGTTCTGTTCTGTGTTGTTAAAGTTTTCGTTCATTAAAAACGGCTAATAGGTATTGAAGTTTTTCTTTAATATAAATCCGTTTGACTTTCTTTTCATTTACTTGATGGACCAACTAATGACGATACTCACTTAAACATTTTTCCCTTCTTCGTTTTCAGTCAAATATTTCTATTCATCACGAATTTAGATATTGTTTTGATTTTTCATTTGACGTTTCTGCTGTCATTTGTTTTTGTTACTACATCTTAACACAAAAACGTTCCTTAACTTATTCATAACTTCTTCAATCTCTGAGAGCATTTATCGCCACTCCTCAAAATTTGCGAATTTACTTGGAGTTACTTGAAAAGCAGGGGAACAGATCTATTGTTTACTTCGCGGAATTTTATACTACAATGTAACTTTAGCCACTTTCATGTTTCGTTTTTCGGCCGATGGTGTCTGGTAACCTGGTCCCAATCAACTATCAAAATCCAAGTGCGAGAACGTTTGAACTTACATTTATAATGTCACTGTAGTCGGTACGGTAGATTTCTGGTTTAAGCCATTGTTCCAGATCAGCTTTGCCATAGAAACTCTCCACAATAATTCTGGAAATAGGATTTATTAATTATTTTCTTTAAATATGTACCCATCATCGCAACATACTCAATAACATCATCTTTGTCGTCAATTGTTAGTGGAGTTGCCTTCAAGCTCAAGTGTGGGCAAGCGGTAGTCCATTCCTCTTCCATTGGTACTGCATTGTCGTTTTTAGCCATTTTTTTAACAATATCCCCCAAATTCTTTGCGGAAATGAAATCAGATATTCCAATCGAATAACCCTTCTCCCGCAGTAGGGTGACGGTATAAATCGAATTAAGGGAATTGCCACCCAATTGATAAAAGTTGCTATTTGGAGTTAGAGTTGCACGTGTGGAACGGCCTATTACATGGCCCACGGTCTCGAAGAGATCTCTCGCAATAAGCTTCAAATCGGTTGGGACTTGCGAGTAGTCAAAGTCGAGAACTATTCCAGTATCGTTCTCGTTGTTATTTGTGATTTCGTAGGACTTTAAAAGAGTTTGGCGATCGACCTTACCATTAACCAAGAAGGGAATACGATCAACAATTACGACCTGTGGCATCATATAGTCTGCCAATTTGTTGTTAAGAGCTGCCTCTATTTGTAGGCCAGTATACAGGGGTGAATCATCTCTGAGTTTAACGAATGCCAAAAGTGCTTGGTCGATTTGATCCACATGGTAGCAAAGCACGACCGCTCTCTCAACAACGTCAATCGATAGGATGTTCTTCTCCACTTCGGACAAATCCACTCGGTGACCACGGATTTTGATCTGAGAATCGGTTCGACCCTCAAACATGATGTATCCATTTTGGAGAGATCCATAGTCTCCAGTGCGGTAAAGACGGGAGTATTCTTAAAGAAAAAAAGATAATGATTCGGTATTATTAAATGGAAATGCTTCATGACTTACTGCACTCCACAGCAAGTGGATTCTCGAAGAATCTATCTGGATCACGGCCATTAACATATCCACTAGCGAGATTCAGTCCAGCTACAAAGATCTCTCCAATATGTCCATTCTTGACTGGTCTGTAATCCTGGTCCAGAAGGTATATCACAGTATTTTTGATAGGAAGACCTGCATATATAAATCGGTGCCAAAATCATCACAAAGAAAGAACCGAACTTCACATACCAATGGGAACTCGATCAAATTGGCTCAATTGTTTTTTACTCTCGCAGGTAAAATATGTTACATCACCCATTACTTCGGTGGAGCCGTAAAAGTTGTACAGCGCATGAAGGCCTTCCTCAAAGTAGTCATAGAAACTTGAAGCTAATTGAACTGGTAATGGTTCCCCGGAACATACCCAGACTTTCAGATTGTACAGAAGTTTTGCATTCGACTTACAACTCATTTGCAGGTACATGAGAATGTTACGCAAAAGTGTCGGCACCAACACCAACCTTCGAATTTTATACTGTTCCAGCAGCGTAACCATTCGCTCGGGATCTTTAGTAATTGCCTTTGGAATGACTAGAATAGCCATGCCTATAATCAGATTAAGAGCTATCTAATTTAATTGTTTGACAAGTAATACAAAAATACATTACCATTTAAAAGCGGACCCCACAGTTCCGAAATCGAATCAACAAATGTAAGAGCTGTCTTAAATACTCCAATTGTTTCATCAGAAGTGTATGGGAACGTATCCCACTGCCATTGTAACCTGTTCAATAAAATTGAATGAGGCAAACGAACACCTGGGAAAAATTAATCGCTTTAGTCCGTTCAGCAATTAATTACTGTAAGCGTTAGGATTTACCTTTTGGAATGCCTGTACTTCCGGAAGTGTATAAAACGATTGCGAGGTTTTTCATCGCATCAAACATCTTGCTGTCGGGAATGTTATCCGTTTGCATTTCGCTGGTCTTCTGATAGAGCTCACTTGTACTTATGGTGAATGTCGAACCGAAGAGTTTTCGATCAATATCGTCGTCACATATGACCATTATCGGTTTAGCTTCGCCGATAATGTGATTGATTCGGTTTGTGGGAAAAGTTGGGTCTATTGGTAGGTAGGCAGCACCAGCTTTCCACGCTGCAAGTAGTACCATCACTAAGGTATCTGAAGGTTGCATGCAAACTGCAATTACATAGTCACCATCTTGGTTGGGCTTAAGAGACTGTTTAAGAGATTCTCTCAGGAAAAATCGGCCGAATTGGTTGGATTTGTCATTGACCTGCTGATAGGTTAGTGCTCTGGCTATTACTGAAGATGAAATTTCATCGTTGTAAATGAGAGCTGATTTGCAGGAATATTGAAGAAGGTTGTCCTCGAATATTCGGTGGAGACTGCGGGGAATAATATCTTGTTGAGGTCCTTTAATTATGGACAACTGTGGCATGGACCCCATGATCTGCAAAATAAGAATCTAAGTTAAGAGTCTGTCGCGCGAAGAAAATATACCACTGAATACCTAATAATAAATAATACATAATTAGGCGCTTAGTAATGTAGGCTTACACAGTAATGCTTACAGTCGCTAACCCAAGGACATATCGGCGTAACACGCCAGGACCTACAAAGTACTTATTAATACCTACATACAATGAAACAACCAAAAACATGCGCATCTTCTAGAAATAAAATGCATTCATAAATGATCAAGCCAGGGCGCAGAAACCGATGGGCGCATAACCGTGACAGCTATTAAAAAATCATGCACATTTTATTTTCTTATTTTAATACACTACTTAGATATACGTCAAAGTTAATCTATTTTAAAATTCACATTATTTCTTTGAGTGGAGTAATTCTCGGCATTTGGACAAACACGGACAAACTCCCACTCATAGTGATGAAATCACTTATTGAGCTAACAACCACGAATGGCAACTCAGAGGAGGTAGTACCAGTTCGGAGGGATCTCTGCTGGAATATGTGCATACCTCGTCGTTAAAGAAGAAGAAGCTTTTTCACAAAAACTATTCTACATTAAGATATCAATCTTAGTTAATACTTGGGAAGGCTTTAAAGACATTCAAGAGTGAATCGAAATACATATCTTCAAAATAATTTTAAGTTCGGTAAATGCAACTTAATTAAGGAAATATAGTTGGCTAGAAATGGCCCTAGATGAGGTACACTTAAACCAAAGTAGGAGGGCCACGCTGCCCGCTCCTAGAACCATCTGCTTTTCTTTATAAAGTTGTTAATATCACCCGTACAGGCATTGTTGAGATCATCCAGATCGTGGAAGATATATTGATCTTAAGTAGCCACCATTAAGCCTGCGAGTGTAAGACACGTGTACAGGCAGGACTGTCGCCTCGGCGTCGTCTTCCTCTCTCTCTACAACTTTTGCAGAAATCGTTGAATGCCCAATCTCTGAGCATAATGTCTACCTATTACACACAGCATCCAATTCCACGATTTATTTCAAAAGCCTTCGAAAAGCTTCTAAGTCAACAAGCAAATGCACACCTTAACGAGATTTGTCTTCTCTCACTATACCAGTCCGGTTTTAGAACGCATTATAGCTGTATTACTGCACTGTGAATCTACACTCGACAGCAAATAAACCGGGCCACCCGCTACGTTCCGTTCAAACGCTGATTCGATTTTCTTTTAAAGTATAAAGCATAGGTTAGGTTAGGTTGTAGTGGCAGTCGGCAGAGGCCGACACACTTAGGCCAATGACAGGCCCATTGTGATACCACACGGATGTATCATCCTCCTACTCCTTGCACCAGTTGGAGCTTTTGATGAAGCTTGATAGACTTTTTATGTCAGTGTTAATGAAATCGTTAAGATCATTGTAGAAGAAGGATCCTAAATGGAGTTTACGTCTTTGAGAGAGAGCAGGGCATGTGCAGAGAAGGTGGAGAATTGTCTCCTCCTCTTCCTCGTCCGTACAGCTTCTGCAGAAGTCATTTGTGTGGACGCCAAGCCTTGTTGCATGTCTGCCTATGAGACAGTGTCCGGTGATCACACCAATTATAGCACCAATGTGAAATCTATTTAGAGATATCAAACACTTAGAGCGTTTCAGATCCAGCTTTGGCCAAATCTGCTTTGTCGCTAGACAAGTGTTGCCACTTGTCCACCTAAGGTTACAATTCTCAATGGTCTGTCTCATAAACATGAGTTTGCATGTAGCGATTGGGATGCCTAATGAACCTTTATCAGGTAGAAGGGGTAGTGTGGTTCCTTTTTTGGCGAGTTCATCCGCCCTACAGTTCCCTGGAATGTCTGTATGTCCTGGCACCCAGCATAGGTGGATGTTGAAATGCTTCGCCATCTCCACTAGAGATGATCGACAGTCACGGACTACGATAGAGTTTGTGGACCCAGAATCCAGGGATTTTAATGCAGCTTGACTATCTGAGAAGATCCAGATATCCGTGACGGATAACACATTATTCTTCAGCCACGACAGGACTTCTTTAATAGCCAAGATTTCTGCCTGGAACACACTGCAGTGATCAGGGAGTCGAAAGCAGAGGCTGAGATTCAGCCTGTAAGAGAACACACCACCTCCTACCCCCTCGTCGGTTTTGGATCCATCAGTATAAAAATGGATCGATTTATTTTCGACGGGTGGCCCTTCCCAGAATGTTCTGGGAGGGATCTTGACCTTGAAGTTTTTGTCAAAAAGGGTCTGAGGGGTGGTGTAGTCTATGTTACTAGGGAGGATTCTAAATTTTTTCAGAATAGATGCGTGGCCGATTTCATTCTCGGACCATTGAAAGTTGTTTTGAGGCGGATAGCCGCACTAGCAGCCACATGCTTGCTAAAGATGTCCAGGGGTGTCAGGTGAAACAGAATGTCCATTGCAGCAGAGGGGGTAGTGGGCAGTGCACCACTCATGCAGATACAAGCTGTTTGTTGGACTTTGCCAAGCTTATCGCGATTTATGCTTTGTCCAGGGCAGCCCACCAAACAACCACCCCGTACATAAGTATCGGTCTTATTACCGAGATCTATAGGCAGTTGGTAATGCGGGGTTGGAGCCCCCATTTATTACCAATGGCTTTTTTGCAGGAGTTCTTGAATGTTAGGTTCCCAGCTAAGCTTTCTATCCAGAATGAGACCCAAGTATTTTGCCCCGTTCGAAAAGACTAGATTTGTGCCCCTGATAGAGGAGGGATCTATGTGTGGAATTTTATGTTTCCTAGTGAATAGAAGTATAAAACATAAAACTAAAAAAGTAGTACCAACAGAAAGTGCGTTATATGTTGAATAAAATGAATGGAAACTCATTGGGATTATTCAATTAATTCAGTGTTTATTTAAGGTTATACTCGTACAAAAAAGAGTCGTTTTCCAGTTGTGTTAATTAATGTTATCATAAAATGAAAAAAAAAAAACGTAATCCAATAACAAAGAAAAAATTAAAAAAAAATGTTGGACAATATCTGGTATAGCTTCCTCTTGCTTGGATAACTGGCAGCATCCTTGAATTCATCGACCTCACGAGCCTGATGGTGAAATCTTGAGGAATAGTATTCCACTCCTCTTCAATTGCGATTCGCAGATCTGGACGCCTTGTTGTTGTTGGAGCAGGTATCCGGGCTCGAACCCGACGTTTCAGTTCATCCTATAAATGTTCTATCGGATTCAAGTCCGGGCTTCGAGCTGGCCAGGCCATCATACGAATGGCGACGTCCCGTAGATACTGGGTCACCACATATGCAGTATGAGGCCGTGTGTTATCTTACATTAGCAGCATATCCTGTCCGATATATCCTGCGAAAGGTAACACATGGTCTGCGAGGATTTCAGAAATGTAGCTAAGAGAATAATACGTGTACGGCCCGATGAAAACTAAAGCTGTATGTGCGGTTAAGGAGATGCCGCCAAGACCATTACAGATCCTCCTTCATAAGCATCAGTTTCCTCGATGCAACATTGAGAATATCGTTCACCAAAGCGACGATATACTGTGACGTCGATCACTTACATGTAGACTCACCCTGGTTTCATCAGTAAAGAGTACATTGCCCCACTGCTCCAACGTCTAATCCCTATGCTCTCGAGCACATTCTAGGCGCGCTCGACGGTGGGCTACTGCTAGGCCTTTTGGAGTCAGGTTCTGTTCAAAAAGTCTCCTTCTGACGGTATCTGAACTTATGAACACTTTTTGTTCGTCCCGCAGACTTTGTTGGACTTGAACTGCATTTAGGCGGCGATTTCGCAGAACAGGTATTTTAATAAACCAATCATCTGCTGCTGATGTAGCCCTAGGTCTGCCCGTACCTGGACGTTGATTGAATGCCCCAGTCTCTAGGCCTGGAAACTCGTTGCACCGAAGATCTGCTAATTTGAAGTCTTCGAGCGACCTCACGTTGCACAACTCCTGCTTAAGGTAGCGCTACAGCTTGAGCTGCTTCGTGAGGTGTCGTATCCATTATTAATAACGTAAAAATACGCAAAAATACACGCGACTGGACTTAATCTAAACAAATTATAATAGACACTGACTAACCTCATTGTAGAAAAAAGAACGATAATCGCGAAATCTAGACAAAACAAAGCAAATCGTTAGCATTGTGTTTCTTGCTTGATTACAATGTGAGTTAACGGTACTTACGAATAACTTCATCATTTTAATTGACATGAAAAGCACTTCTGTAGGCACCACTTTTTTAGTTGTATGTGTTATACTTTTAAAGAAAATCTAATCAGAGCTTAAACGCAGCGGGTGGCCCGGTTTATTTGCTGTCGAGTGTAGTTGAGAACTTTCGTGTTGAAATGGATAAGGACAATGTAACATAACTTGTACTATTAGATTTATCGAAAGCTTTCGATACAGTACCCCGTTGCTTTGTATTTTATCGTGCTGGATGTAAGGGATTTGGTAGCTGCCTGAATCTCGATATTATATGACGATATCACTTTGTGGTGTTGTATTTACCGTCAACCAGTCAGCGGTTTGGCGAATTGTTGCGACTTCGGCTGGGAAGAAGCTGCAATAGTTTGGGAGATTAAAGGAGAGGTGGATGTCCAGTTCTTCCGAGAAGACTCCGGTACCGACTCCTTTTTGGGTCTTGGCCCCATCCGTCAACATTGACAGCGAGTCATTTTAAGGTAATCGCTTGGCATCCACTCTGTTATGTCTGGTATTAAGTGTTTGAACCCTTGAGTGAAGTTCATTTCCATAAGCAGTCGATCCGTAGAGTGCGGAAGATAGCGGTGCATCTTAAGTATGATGGCATGGCCAGTGTTTTTCTCTCTTATGTGAACATTGAACATCAGTTCACCCTCAAGTCTTTTTTCGGACGTGCAGTGATATACATACAAAGAATCTTTTCTTCGACTCGAATGGTTTTCTCTAGTCTGTTTTTCCTACCCATTATAATCCTCAAACATTTAAAACCAACATGCATCGGTTTCTCTCTGTCATCCTGATCTCCATTTCCTTAATGCGCGCACTATGTGACTGTAAACAATAAACATGTCCACATTTAAGGCTACTAAAAATATCTACAAAAAATATTTTGTTTATTTTGCAAGTTACGTGAAGTTTTTTGTTTGGCGTTTTTATCTTTTGCTTTTAGGTATTTGAAATGATTTTTGATAATTTCGCAAAAATTGTTTGCCCAAGTATTATGTATGTAAATTATTAGTATACCCTATTCTAAGGGTATATTAGTTTTGACGCATAGTTTGTAACATACCTTAATATTGCCCGTAGACCCCTAAAAGTTACTATATTTATGATCAGCATCGATAGTTATGTCGATCTAGCCATGTCCGTCCGTCCGTCCGTCCGTCCATCTGTCGGCAAAAATTAGGCCTTTTAACTGGGCCTAGAGAGCTGAAATTTTAACCATATACTCTCTAGGGTCCCGAAATAATCAAGTTTACGAATTTTTGAAATCCGCCCACAGACACGCCCACAAACTCAAAAAAACAAAATTTTGGAAAAAATCGAATTTTGAGCTGAAATTTTTTATATAAGATCTATGACTCCTAAAACTGCTCGCGATATAAAATTCTCAAAATCCGCCCACTGACACGCCCACAAAAAAATAAAACAATTTTATTGAAAAACCAAAATTTGAGCTAGGGAGTTGAAATTTATAATATATACTCTCTAGGGGCCCTTTAAGCTCATGTGTTAATATTTTCAAAATCCGCCTACTGACACGCCCACAATTTACTAAAAAAACTTTTTTTGAAAATCCAAAGTTTGAGCTAGGGAGCTGAAATTTATAATATGTACTCTCTAGGTGTCCTCTATGCTCATGTGTTAATATTTTTTAAATCCGCTTACTGACACGCCCACAATTAAATAAAATAATTTTATTGAAAAACCAAAGTTTGAGCTAGGGAACGTTTTTTTTACAAAAGCCTCTTTTTTGTTTGATAAAATCTTTTAAATGTTATATAACAGAATATGTAGAGCGTTCTTAACAATTCAACCATACTTAGACTTTTGTCACGCCCACTTATGAGGGATAGGAATAAGAATAGGTTCGCCCAAGCGGACTGTAGCCCGCCCCTATGTTTTTGATTCATATTTCAGAAAAGATCTAATTGAAAATCTAATAAAAAAGTCATTTCATACAGTACGTGTAAATAAATAAACTTTTACCATTCTGTAACTTGAAAGTTAGAGTTGAATGGAAATGAATAAAATGTTTATTTTTTTTATTTATTTAAAACATTTATTTATTACGTTTTTCTACATTAATAATGAGTATGCCCGCCATTTTTCGATATGACCTCTAAAAGATGGTTTGTAATAGAATAATACAGTTTTTTTTTTTTTTTAAATAATTAAGAGAAATTTGAGCGCAGGCACTACGAATAGCTTCGATTAAAGTGCCCTTGTCTTCAAATTGTCTGCCGCCTTTATATACTTTAGGAGATAACCATGCCCAAACATTTTCGATTATGTTTAAGTCCGGTGAATAGGGCGGCCATGGCAAAAGTTCCACGTCTTCTGGTTGAATCCAATTTCTAACAACCCTGGGAGTGTGGATAGGGGCATTGTCTTGTTGGAATATCCAAGTCAGGGGTCCGAAAATGTTGTTCACTTTTGGAAATGACCGTTCCAGCAAACATTAATAGTTGTTTACGTTCATTAATTGTGGACAAAAATTCCAACTCGATTGTGCCATAGTGGGTAATATCTCCCCACACCATTACACCCGATGTACGGCTGTGATGTCTTGCCAAAATAAGCTCCTGCTTTCTTAGATCATGGAAATAAAAGTTGTAACCATCGGGGCCGTCAAGGTTAAACTTTTTTCATCCGAAAAGACAACGCGTGAATGGAAACTGCTCCAAGCGACATGTTCTCTTGCAAAATTCATTCGATGCTCCTTGTGTACTTGCCTCAAAACAGGTTTCTTCCCTGTATAGTATTATTATTACCCTTTTTCGTATTATCCTTCGGACCGTTGCTATGCTGGCTGATCCTCCGCTGTTTGCCCTTATTTTAATCACTGGTAGAGTAGAATTTGCGGCAAGGCGTAGCCCGCTTTTCTTACAAATGTTGTTCCATCTGCCGTGCGTTCCTTTTAGGGTTCCGTAGCCAAATGGCAAAATATGGAACCCTTATAGATTCGTCATGTCTGTCTGTCTGTCCGGAAATGTCACAGCCACTTTTTTCCGAAACTAAAAGAGCTATACTGTTGAAACTTGGTAAGTAAAGTAGATGTATTCTGTGAACCGCATTAAGATGTTCACATGTGGGTGGCGACGGTGTAGAGGTTAGTGTGTTGGCTTGTGACCCGTGCGGTTCAATCCCCATGGGGAACAACTACATACGCCACCCATTCACATGCCTCTACACCAAAAAGGAGGATTTCTGCCTGGTAGTACAATGGACCGTTACCGAGTCTGAGTGCTCTGGGATTTGGATTTCCTTTAAAAAGAAAAAAAAAAAAAAAAAAAAAGATGTTCACATAAAAATAGAAAAAAAAACAATAAATTTTGGGGGTTCCCCTTAGAACTGAAACTCAAACATTGTTTTTTCATCAAACCCATAAGTGTTGGGTGTCTATGGATAGGTCTTCAAAAATGATATCGAGGTTTCTAATATCATTTTTTTCTAAACTGAATAGTATTCGCGAGAGACACTTCCAAAGTGGTAAAATGTTGGTCCCCCCCTCTAATTTCTAAAATAAGGGAATGATAAAGCTAAAAAAAATATATGATGTACATTACCATGCAAACTTCCAACAAAAATTGGTTTGAACGAGATCCAGCAAGTACTTTTTTTTTAATACGTCATAAATCGTAAACCGCACTTTATCTTTCATTAAATCAACTCAAATATAAAAAAAAAAAACATTTAATTTCATAAACATAAACCTTATGCGTAAACCGTGAACCATTATTTTCTAATAAAAAATCTGTAATAGGTGTCTAAGTAAATAATAATTATAATTCGCGCGGAACCCTTCATGAGCGAGTCCGACTCGCTCTTGGCCGCTTTTTTATTTTTCCCATAGCGTTGTGGATCCGCAAGATAACTGTTTACAACAGTCTTACTTCTATTTAGTCTCCTTGCAATTTCTCTGCCTCTCTTGGAGAGTCCTAACTCCTTGAAAGCATCTATTTTCCCTCTTTCTGTCGCAAAGTCCTTCCGGAACCCCTTTTTTTTAACTAAATAAAAACAGTTCTTTTCAACGCTTTATTAAATATTCTTAATAAAACTTTGAAAAAAATCGCTGATGTGAACTCCTGCAACGAAATATTCGCAATGGCCTCATCCTAGTGAGTAGTGGCGCATCTTTTAATACGCTTTTCAAGTAGTTCATTGTTTGATCTTGGGAAATTCCAGCTGTCGTTTCTTATTTACTCTTTAATTTTTGGACTTAATGTTGTTAAAATATGTACCTGTTCCAGGTAGTAAAAGTTTCCGGGCATTAAATTTCCAACAGGTATAAAGACTGAAAATCGATTGGAAAATTTATGGCCTCATCCTTGTGATCGCCAGTGTATATTGTACAGGTTCATAGTGAAGAGCCATTCTCTGGTCTTTCTTAAGTAAAAATGAAAGGTGCAGGTTGCTCTAATATAGATAGGAAGATTATTGAAAATATCTCTATTAAATAAAAATTCATAAAATGTGCTTTGTGTGCGACGGGAATTTCAACAAAAATAAGCTAAATTATGCACCCTTAGATTGTAGAGTGAGGAGTTTCCAGTTGGAACATCACCACTTTGTTTATAAAACTCTTTAAAAACTTTAAAGACACAAAGATGACGAAGTCGTAGTATACGCACGTCACAGAAAATGGGAAAGCAATCCGTGCGTTGTTTTTTTTTTACAGATATGATGCGATTAAAATGCATGTGTGCAATCAAAAGGTACCTACCTACAAGTGTTCATGTATGCACCTCCCCAGCTGACTATGATGATAACTCTAAGATACTTAAAGGAATCAGCGCACATATGTAAATGTAAACCAAACTTTTGACATTCATGCGAGTGATAAAATACCTCAAGATCCTTAGCCAGATATCCTTTTAGTTTATAACACATCATTACATTTTTTTCGCTAATAATCCAAACAAAGCTCGTAATAATTGTTAGTCCTCATTATATTCCACAATGCGTTCAAAAAAAGTAAAGTCAGTATGAATGAAAGCTTTATCGTCTGCTCTTCGATTACCAGAAAACTTCTACTAAAAAAAGGAATTTATGTATATTAAAAACAGTAATGGGCTCATCACAGAATCCTGTGGCACACCGTTTTCTTAACGTTTGCATATTACTACTAATACTATTAACTAATACCCTTTGCTGGGGAGGGAACGGAATCTGGCATGTTTTCTGTTGATCCACACCTGAGAGAGTCTATACGACTCCCGTACACAAGCAGCGTCTTCCAATCGGAAGTTCTTTCTGTTCTAAGGGTGGCAAAGATAGTGCAGATAGGATTAATGTCGGGAAGGGATATCGCCTTCTACATTGACGACAGGCGACACTTAAGGCACTTGAATCTGTTAACATCAATTCTGAGACAGTCAGAAACGGTCGCACAATGCTAAAAGCAGAATGCAGACGGAATCGAGTAAGACTGTGCTGGGTACCGGGACATAGCGGTATAGAGGGAAATGAGCAAGCCGATGAGCTAGAAAGAAAGGGAGGGGAACTGGAAAATAGTGGAGGTGTGAACATTAAACCACCACTTGGCGTTATCTGGGCAATAATCAATGAAAAGATCTTAAAAATCCATACTTTCTTTTCTCTTAATCTCTTATACTATCACTTTCTGTTTTCTCTTTCTTTCCTCCATCTCCTTTCTTTCTATAGCATCGGTGTATTTCGTCAACCTTCATGTCAAATTTAAATGTTATGAAACAAACTGTGTTGTTCATCGATTGTTTTTGTTGTTGTATGTAATATAAAATGAATCATAATTCTCAAACATGGGGTAGTTTCATCGACGTTACTAAAACTTTAGTAAGTATTTTATGTAAACAAAAAAAAAGGACTGAATATTTGTCATCTTAACACACAAAGCCTTAAAAATAAATTGATGACCTGCGACAAATCTTTAATGATAGCATGGTTGATATTATATGCCTCTCAGAAACCTGGTTAAAACCGGAGATATGTAATGATCTTTTTATGCTTAACAATTATAGACTTATCCGTTCTGATAGACAAAATAAATTGGGTGGAGGCGTAGCCATTTACATAAAAAAATCCTACAAGTTTAAAATTATAAAAACTTCGACAGCAAACGAATTACTGGAGTACGTTTTTGTGGAGGTGGCGGGCACTTGTGACAAATTTGTTATTGGCTGTATATATATGGCGCCGAACATTGCTAATCCAAATTTGATAAGAACTTTGTTAGAAGAACTCGTTCCCTTATATGCAAAAATTGTGCATTCTGGTGATTTCAATTTAAATACTTTAGATAAAAAGAACAAAATCTTTGTAAAAATGGTTGAAACTTTCAATTTAACTTTCACCAATAGTTCTCAACCAACACATTTTACGCCCAACAGCCCGCCCTCTCTCTTAGACGTGTTTATTGTGTCAAATCCCAACATGGTATTACACCATGATCAACTATGTACTTGCATTTGCCTTTTCACATCACGATTTGTTATTTTTAGCACTTGATACTTTTCCAGCCTTTACTGAGGAAAGTGTTCTAAAATATAGAAGTTTTTCAAATATTGATGTAAATTCCTTATTTAATGATTGTCGTGGTATAAATTGGACACCAATATATACAACAAACAATGCAAGTAACCAAATTGAGTTTCTTCAAAACACTCTTCATTATCTTTTCGATAAATATGTTCCTATAAAGGAAAAAAAGATCAATAAGTCTACAACTCCATGGTTCACACAGGAAGTTCAAAATCTAATCAAAAAGCGTGATCTATATTTTAGATGGAGACGATATAAATGTTCTGCTATTTATAAGAAGTTCACTGTTGCTCGTAATGCCGTGACATCTGTTATTCGTAGAAATAAGAAGCCGTTTTACGATGAACATTTTAATGCCAATGATTCGAGTTCAAGATTCTGGAGAAATATTCGTCAAGTTGGACTGAATTCTGGAAGGAAATCGTCCCCTTATAACATTGATATTGAGGATATAAATAAGACATTTGTACAATGAGCTTCCAACATATCAGACTATCAACCTAGCATTTCCTTAATCAATGACCACATAGATACATTTTCAATTGGATGAAGTGTGCGTACGCGTAGGTGAAACCATTTTAAAAATTAAATCAAAAGCTATTGGTTTGAATGATGTTCACCCAAACTTCATAAAAATACATCTTCCTGTCATACTTCACCAAATAACGCATATTTTTAATACAGTTATAACTACCTCTGGTTTCCCCGACGTCTGGAAAGTTGCGAAAATTATACCCTTGCCCAAATCATCTTCAGCCAGCTGCTCTGAGTATCGACCTATTGCAATTCTGCCTTTTCTTAGTAAGGCCTTCGAAACAATTGTAAGCAACCAAATCAAAATGTTCCTTAAAAGTAAACATTTAATTTCAAAATATCAGTCAGGTTTTCGAGCAAAACACAATTGCACCACGGCATTATTAAAAGTATGTGAAGACATACGCGAAGGTCTAGATAAGGATATGATGGGGATAGTTGTATTTCTAGATTTCTCAAAGGCATTCGATTGTGTAAATCATTCAATGTTAATAAAAAACTAAAATCGCAGTTCGCTTTCGATAGCACCCTATGTAGCCTTATGTCATCGTATCTGTCCGATCGTTCCCAGTACGTTTCTTACAATAACCAGTGTTCATCACGGCTCTACGTTCCTTCCGGAGTACCTCAGGGTTCAGTGCTAGGTCCGCTTCTGTTTACGTGTTTTATAAATGACATATCAGAATGCTTTTCTTTCTGTAAGCACCACATATACGCCGATGACGTTCAAGTATACGAAATGTTTCCTAAACCAATTAGGAACCTAGCAGTTGACAGGATTAATACAGATCTGACGAACATTTATAATTGGACAACGTTAAATCAGCTAAACCTTAATCCAAAAAAAACAAAAGCTATCTTCATTAACAGAAGTAGGAATAAAGAAAATGTTCCTCCGATTTTTCTTAACCATTCTCTGGTTGAATATGTTGAGAACATTAAGAATCTCGGAATATACTTTAACCAAAGTTTTAGTTGGCATTCTCACATAAATAGGATTGTTTCAAATGTATATGGTGCCCTTCGTGGATTAAGCCCTACATCCAAATATCTCCCAATACATGTCAAATTAAAACTAGTAAAATCATATATTTTGCCCATAATTTTGTATGGATGTGAGATTTTTGCAGACATGGATTACGAGTCCAAGCGGAAACTTGAAGTAGCTTATAACAGCTGTGCCAGATTTATTTTTGGCATAAAAAGAGGCGAACACATCTCCGACTACACAAAACAAATAGCGCGTTGTTCTTTAAAGGCTTTACTGAGTTATCGGACCATACTAACATTAAATAAAATTATAATGACTAAAGAACCAAATTATTTATTTAAAAAAATTAGATTCGCGAGTGGTCAACGATCATTACAAATGATTCCACCCAGACACAAGTATCTTGTTACCAGCCAATTCAATTCAATGTCAATTTTTTTTCATGCGATTCGTCTTTGGAATTGTCTACCCCTGTAACGAATAAACAACACATTAAATTTCAGTAAGGAATTTTTTAAATATTTTGCAGAAAACTTTTGACGAATATACTTTAACGCTTCTCAAATGCTATATCTGTCTTTATCTATTTCTCTATCTTTGTTTTCCATTTCATCTACCTTTACTATTTTCGCACTATTCATATTTCTCCAATACCTTCTTCCGTTTTTTTTCTTCTTTTTTTTCCTTTCGTTCTCTATTTTATTATATTATATATTTGAATTGTTAGTATTGCAACATAAGTCTTAATTTGTACAAATTTAAAGTATCTTTCTCTTACATGTACAAAATTATGAATTGAATAAAATAAAATAAATAAAAATAAATAAAATGGCTTAAATGGCCAAATTAAGAGGGGCAGAGGGTGTCTAGAGCACTTTGGCCTCATTTGGACAAGAAAAGATCTAAGGAAATTCTCAAATTGATCAGGAAACAGCTTAAAACACTAGTTGGGATTATGTCGGGGCAGTGTCTCCGGAGGAAGCATGTTAGGCTGCTTAGATTGGTAGATGTTGATATATGCAGGTTCTGTGGTGATCTACAAGCCATAACGCACATACTGTGTGAGTGCGAGGGTATAGCACGGAATCGTTGGAGATTTCTAGGAGAATACTTCTTCGAGGAATTAGCGGAGCTGAACAGCACAGACCACAGAAAGCTGGTAAAATTCTGCAGGAAGATTGGGCTTTGTTAAGGAAACGTTTTATAGGTCTTAGGTTTTTCTCCATTTGAAGTCTTGGTTTTAATTGGTTCTCTAGGGATCGCTATGATCCCTTCTGGTGCCCAGTGCTGTATGCGAATTGCATACCCCTGTTTTAACCTAACCTAACCTAATACCCTTTGCTGCAATAAGACATCAACCATTCAAGAATTATTCATCTAAAACCAGCATTATAAAGTTTACTTAAGAGCGTATCATGATCGACCATATCTAACACCTTTGGGATATCAATAAACAATCCCATTGTTGACTGACTTTCATATACGTGTATACAGATCACAACAAGCCCTTAAAATTCCCTCCTTTGTGGATCTTTCTGATCTAAATCCCTATTGATCTTCTGAAAGGAAATTTATTCTATCTAAGAACGAAATCATGTTTCAAACAGTTTAGTACACGTCGGAAGCACTGAGATAGGCCTGTAATTATCCGAATTTGCCAAACATAAAATGCAAAACAACGAAATGTGAAAGAAAACACTGTGAATGGACCCCCCCCCCCGCGAGATGTTAATTTGCCAAACATATTTGTCGAAGAGTACCGTACCCTGTTCGTTTTATGTTACGCATTGCAACTAAAAACTTTCGCAAATAGGAAAGTACGCAAAACCTGGGAAAACTAAGATTAAATTCCAAATAAATGTGTTAGCGTAACAATTCTTCTTGTGTGCCCCGCCGATGAATTCCCCTAAGTTATGAACTGATTATGCAGAATAATTGTAAGCACCGAAAGCTCTTGCTGTGACTGTGATGGCAACATATGGTATGGCGCTGAGCTGACCAATTTGGTTGACTTGATTCCCGTCGTCATAATGAAACGTTTGGAGCTTGTATGTTTGATTAGCAATTAGTCACATCCTCATTATCTGATCAACTTTGTCAATGCAAATTATTTGCATAATGTGCAGCTAGCTATGCGAATAATCACAGTAACTAATTATACCTACCACACTATCAGATCTGTGTCGTGGAGTGCTTAAAGCAAGCAGTTATAACGAGCAGAGATATGCCGGCACCTAAAGCGCTCCCACATTTAGCTCATCATTTAGTGCAGGTGTAAGTTAAAACAATTTACCGTTCGGATTCGGCGTAAAATTGTAGGTCCTTTCCACTTCGCACAAAGAAAGTGGTTGGAGAAGATAGGTTTAACATAGTAACTACAACAACTAAAATACATTGGGCGCGTTCAATTTACAAGTCAACTACTAGTGACTACTATTTTACCTTTTGTCATTGATCAAATAACTCACGTGACCATCGTTTGGCAAATGATAGACATTTAATTAGTAGTTAACTTGCCGTTGACTTGCAAATTGAACGCGCCGATTATTACGAGTGTGTAGGGGAGAGGGGAGCAAGAACCACCGACGTTCATAACTTTTTAAATATACCTAAGAATGGATTTGAATTTCTTGCAAATAAAAACGGTGTCCTTGAACTTCGTCATGGAAAAGAATCATAATAGTTAAAAAATGATATACTGAGCTATAGCCAAATTCACAACATTACCGCCTTTGAATGGGACAAAATAGACTAATAAATATTAGGCATTTACAGCACATACAGGGCCTAAAACCTAGCGTCTCCAACTCCAACCACTTTCTTGTGCTAAGTGGAAGGGACCTACAATTTTAAGCCGAATCCGAACGGTAAATTTGAGAAGCTTCTCATGACAATTGATACTCTGGGATGTTTGTCAGACGTTCGCAAGAGGTGGGGCAGTGGAAACAATAGTAGAAAGAGGCAGGCCTAAAAATTTCTTAATCCCACAAACGCAACAACACAAGCATTTAGTTGGCTTCATTAATAAAGTGATCCGAAGCCACGAGGACTGCCGATGTTTACTGAGGTTGAATCGGCGAACACCACAGGCACACTAGTAGGGATGCATTTAAGTGGAAGTGTTATGATCTCTCTGATCTTGATCATAACCTCGTTGTAAAGGAAGAAGAAGAAGGGAAATACTTCTATAGAAGCGTATGAATAGCAGTCGGGACACCTCCTGCCCTCCGAGTAATTTCAAGTATTGATGATGATCCTTTCTGTGACCTAAGAATACATGATTAAGTTCCATGTCTTAAATACCGCCATTACGCCATGTTTCCATCATGGAAAAGATGTTATCTGAGAGGTCTGGGAGTTTAATACAATTTTTGAGGTTTTAGCGCGGAATCCTCTTACATTTTGGTAGAAGAGGGACACCCTATTGTTCTTTTTTTTACACGGACGGACGATCTGTACTGAGTTTACAGAGAGCGGATAAGCGAGAGACTCTCTGTACATGTGCTGTGCACTCACAACATACAAGCGCCAACAATACGTGGAACCGATATCGCGACATCATCAAGAGGATGCATATATATGCGTTTATCGGAAGAAGGTGATAGAAGATGCAAATTTAACAACGCTGCAGCGCAAAAAAGGGCAGCGAGGGAAGAGTATCGAGCCAAGAGAAGCGACGATAAGAAGATCCCGCGTAGAAACAAGAGGGCTTACGCAGTTTCCCAGTTCAAGGAAATTAAAGTATCTCGCGATCGAAACAACATTCGGAGATTTTACAAGAAAGCGTTCTGTCAATAAAGAACAAATTCCAATAACCAGTAGGTATCTTTAGTAAAAATCGTTGTAGGGGATGCCCACTCTGAGCACGTTTACCTATCGCACAGTGTTCAGTTTTTATGTTTGTTAGGGCGAAGAAGGTCGATCTTATGTTTTAGAAGTCCGAAGACCCATTGGATCTTCTGTGGTCCAGCCCCTTTGCCATTATTATCTAAGTTGGCTCCATCTAGAGCTTGCTTTTTCTAGTGCACCCGTCTGCAGTAGTGTATCAATGTTGTCTATAGTTATGCTACAGTATTACCCGCTTACTTGACATTCCTCTTAATTAAACGAAATACAAGGGACACGTAAACTAATTTCAACAAAGATGCAATTATTCGTGCTTTCGTCTATTGCACGCCCGGATAATTGCTCGGGAAAATCGGTATATCTGTACCGGAGCAGTCTAGTCTAGCTAATTCGTCAGCTTCATATTCACATATTCACACATTCGCTCTGACCTGTTAGCTAGCAAAGGATGATGCTTAAATGTATGGCTATCTCGTTAAGACATCCACTGCCTTGGATTTTATTATGCTGGATTTGAGGGGTTTGGTAGCTACCTGACGGAAGTGCCGCTTTAAGAGAGGTACCCCAGTGCTCCCGTGAAACTGAGACATGACACTCGTTGAGCTCTTTCTATTTGCTTAAGAATAGATAGATAGATAGATAAATTTCTTTCGTTTGAGTCATTTACATTATATTTGTTACCGTACATTTTACAGACATTTCATACATTGTGTCTTTCTTCTGAAACAATATTTATATTTTTGTGAAGGACATTTTTCTGAGAAATTACATCAGTGTGAAGGAAAATACGAACAAAATACTTCAATATAAATGAGGTGAAAAAAAACTATTGTGTATAGCTACATACAACAAATAAATAAACAAGCAAGTAAATAAGTAATAATAAATAATAAAATAATACGGATGAATAATGAATAAAAAATAAATAAATAATAGGAAAAAAATATATATATCTACATATAATAACTAAATAATAAATAGATAATCAATAAATAATAAATAAATAATAGCTTAGTAATAAAATAATAAAAAGAAAACAAAATAATAAATAATAAATATAATAAATAAATAAATAAATAGATGGATATTACAAATAAATGACTAGATTGTGTGACCTGACGATAGAGTGAAGAGGAAACAATAGTTACAAACAAAGTTATTTATTTACTTTAGATAAAAAAAATATATGTACGTACATCAACCAATACGTTATTAGACAATAAGTAATTTAAAATGTAAATAACACATAACATAACATTATATAAAAAGCAAAAAAAAGTACATTGGAGCGACAAAGTACTCAACTTGAAGTATTCAAATTATTTGCGAGGGGATTGCCAGCAAAGCTGCATCTTGTTTTGAACGCTATCAAATATCTTTTTGAGGAGCAACAGTAATTACTAATTTATTATCAGCTATTCCATATTTAGGTACAGATTTAGTTCAATGAATTTCAGGTGGATTTGCAGTTGAGTTTATCGATTGTATTAGCAATCAATTCAACATTCGCTCTTTCATGAATATCAAGGGTTGAGTGGTGCCAAGGTAAGTTAAGCATCATTTTCAACAATTTGTTTTGGAACACTTGCAATTTTTTTATATGACATCTAGCAGAGTCGCCCCATACTTGACACCTGTATAGCAAGATTGCTTTGAAGATTACTTTGTGCCGGATAATTTTGTTGTCGGTGGATAGTAAGGATTGCTTACTTATGAATGGGGACAAAATTTTTATTGCTATCCCTAGTTATACCCTATTCTAAGGGTATATTTATTTTGACTCATAGTTTCTAACATACCTTAATATAACCCGTAGAGCCCTAAAAGTAAGTGTAACATGATCAGCATCGATAGTAATGTCGATCTATACATGTCCGTCCGTCTGTCAGCAAAAATTAGGTCTTTAAACTGCACTCTCTATACTCTCTAGGATCCCGAAACAAACTCAGAAAAACTAATTTATTGAGAAAATCAAATTTTGAGCTAAAATGCTGAAATTTTTTATATATGATCTTTGACTCTCAGAACTGCTCGGAAGATAACATTTTTAAAATCCCCCCACTGCCACGCCCACAATTGAATAAAACAATTTTCAAAAGTCAAAGTTTGAGCTAGGGAGCTGAAATTTATAATATATACTCTCCAGAGGCCTTTTATGCTCAACTTTACAGATATACGGTGGGAAGTTAAATGCCTTTTCAATATCAAGTAAAACCATGCCGGTGGATTTTCCTTGTGTGCGATTTAATGTAACGGAATTGCATATTCTAAGCACCTGGTGGGAAGTACTTTGATGCCGCCTAAGCCCAAATTGTACGTTTGGATATTTGTATATTGTGAATAGTATCTATGAACTTTAGGATTTGTTCTTTTAATACTTTTTCATACATTAATATTGTCACCACTTTGGCCATTATCCAGGCATTAGGAAAGTATTGTACCTTTAGACATGCGTAGACAAAAGAAAATCCGTTTACTATCGACGTGTAAAGCTCATTTAATATAAACGATTGTTGGCTTCATTAACCTGACCCGCCCGGACCCGCCCATGTGGGCATCCCCTACAATTTGTAATACATAATATGTCATCAGATAATATATGGGTACATTTATCTCACAGGTGAATAACACGTTGACACCACAGGTGTGAACCTATTAAATTTATTAACATTTTCGAAAACTATTGCCATAGTGGCAGTCTGTCTGGGGCGTTAATCATACTCGTATGTAATAATGTAAGTGCAATAAAAATGCAATAATTATTGCAATTATTCCATTTATCATAAGTTATAAATAGTCATAAGATTGCAGAAAAGTTAATAGTATTTTATCTAGACTAACACTTAGTACAAGTCAATGAATAAATTAATTCGATACAAGCTTCCTAATCTAGGCTAATATAATTTAGTTTATATGGAACCCGCTTATCTGTATTAATTTCGGCTAAAATTCCGCCCCAGGTATTGATAGATACTTAGCGCTGCTAACTAGATTTGCTTTTACCAATGTTAAATTGTGTATAAAATTATTTTACTAAATTTCAAAAACATACCATTTAAATTCGTTGTAATCGAGGAGCGTTAATTCGTTCGATAGTGGTAAGAGCTTTGTTAGATTTTACATTCCGACCAAGAACTCCCTTTCACATCATCACACTTCCCATTATTAGTTAAGCAAAGGTGTGTTATGCTGATGTACCAATTAATTAAATGACAGTGGTCGCACTCCGATAGACTAGAAACCGATACAAGACATCTTGGACTACGAGCTATAAGGCAACTTTAGAGTGGCAATCATTTGAACATATTGCGCATTTATTTCTTAATTAATTTATTAATGAAGCATACTCGTAGTTGGAAAATTTGGAAGGCTGAAGTGTCTCAGGCAAAGATTCTCGACGGGTCGGGAGCCCGTTTTGTAAAGTAGGTAAGCTTGAAATATTTTAAGCGCCGGCGCGTAGATATGTAACGTACCGCTAATGCCTTTTTCTTTCAACGCTAAAGAGTTTCAGTAATTTAAACTTTATCTTGAATGCTTAAGACAACCATTATAATCACCATTCTTGTTTATGTCGGCACAATTGACCTTTAAACGATATGCACGGGCATACAGCCTTCTGTGCATGTTAATCACTTTTGCTTTCAATGAAGAGCGCGGATTCTGATGAAACGCTTTACAACGGAATTATCTTTTTTTTTTATTCAAGGAAAGACAACAATAGAATTGCAAGTCTTTGGACTTGGTCTCACAAGCGCGAGATATTTGACGCGGTATAATGCTAACACGAGCAGGTGCAGTGCGGCAAGTCTTTTATATCACAGACCACCTTGTATCTATATAGTGGAAGCAAATTTTTGCAACACTTGCGAAACAACCTCCCAATGACCACTTCCAGTAGCAGATCGCTGGATTCGATTGTGCACAAACTTGATTGGTAAAAAGTCAATGAGCTCTGGGAAGTTGCGCGCTCGCAAAAGGTGTAGTAAAGTTTTCCCGACTGACCACATCATATACCTACGACTACGGAAATTCTGGGCTTTTACGATTCTCATTCATTGCCTATAACTAATTGTTCACCTTCGCTGATCGCACTGATGAGGAGAAATCTTCTAGACTCGATTGTGCTGCTCCAAGGTTTTGTCGATTTCATAATCGTGGACTGATATGCATTGATAGATACTTTGGCAAACAAAAAGTGCACAGTACGCCACACAGAAAGCGTAAGATACTTTTTTGCCTTTCATTTCGCTTAATGGCTCAAGAGTATAAACAAAAATAAACGACATAAGCACACTTTCATTAGTGTAATTATTTGTTATCATTAATGATTTAGAGGCCATGACCTTACTTCCGATTTAGGCGAAATAGTTTTGTTTTTGTTGCCTTTGCATTGCGCAACAACTGGTGGTGGATGCTTGCGTTTTATGTCGTTGAACTTCAAGGAAATGATTAAAAGCAACTCCATTCATGAGAGAGAGATTGCGAATGCTGAATAAGTAGAAATATGTGAAGTTGGTTATTTAGATATGCTCGGTGGTATTTTAGTGAACGTTAGTATTTGCCATTTGAAAGAAGTTAAGTTTGGTTTACAACGTTGATCAGCCAGATATCTAACTTGTTTTACTTGAAGTTGCAACTAAAATGAATTGGCGCCAGACGCTTGAATAAACGACATTAAGAATAAACAATAATAGTATTGAATTAGAAGTTATAACCCAACTGAAATGGCTTCATTTATCTTCATTCAAACCGTCCACGACTTGTCAGTCCATACTCGAATATGTTTCGTCTACTTTTAAAGTAAACATGTCGAAAATAAAATGCCGTAGACTGATTCGAGAAGGAACCGATATAAACTTCAAATTGGGAGTCCCCGAGGATTTGTTGGATACTTTTCTCAATTCTGATATGTGGCTTAATGGTATTCGTGTACGCACATTTAAGTTACATCCAAAAAACGATATACGCCCTCAACACCAAAGTGCTCAAACATAATCCAATCTGCCAATGCCAATCTGAAAATGCCAATCTCATTCATTTATACCTCTTTGTTTCTTACATCCCTCCTTATTATTTATTGTATTGCAATTTATATAGCTCATATGAATAATATTACTGACATTGTTAAAGACTTAGATGACTCTTCGTTTGCCGTAGTGCTAGGTAATTTCAATTTGCCTCATATTAGTTGGTTGTTTTGTCATTAGGAAAAAGGTATTTTCCCATTTAATGTTTTCAGTGCTAATGAAGTTAAAGTAGTAGACACTGTGTCGGCTGGTAATTTCCGTCAACTCAATGAAATTCGCAACACTGTAGGAAATATATTAAATTTAGTTTTTCTTAGTGAAGAGCTCGAAGCTACTGTCACTGAGGCCGATTTTCCATTACTTGATAACAGCATTCACCACAACGCATTGTTAATTTCATTTAATCACTGTCAGCTGATCAATTTAAGGAAAATGCAAAACTTGATTTTTTAAAAGCAGATTATAATGCTATGAATAATTTTCTTAATGGCGTTGAATGGGAAAATATCATTGACACTTGTAATTTAAATAATGCGTTTTTGGAATTTAAAAATGTACTGGACCGCGCGATTTCTATGTTTGTACCAACAAAACAGGTAATAAGATCTAATAAACCTGCATGGTTTAATAATAGTTTGTCTAGATTGAAGAATTATACGTATAAGGTATGTAAGCAAAGTAAAAACGATCCATCTCTGCGTCATGGGTTTTGGCGTTTGAAAAAAGAATACGATTTTTTAAAGAAGTTCGTCTACAAGAACTACATATGTTGCAACCATTGAAACTAACATAAAACGTGATTCTAAATCTTTCTGGTCGTTTTTAAATACTAAACGGAAATCTTTAGGAATACCTTCTTGTATGTCACTGAACTGAATTTCAAGTGGCAATGTAAACGAAATATCTAACATGTTTGCCAAATTTTTTCAGTCGAATTTCGTTAGTGAAGAAATTAATTGCAGTTTCTCTGATCAAACTGATCATATAACAAATCTTGGTTTTATTTCCTTAACGAATGATGAAATCCTCTCTGAATTGTCATTACTTGACTCGAGTGTTAGTGTTGCACCTGATAATTTTCCACCATTGTTATTTAAAAATTGCAGATATAACCTAGTTGATCCACTAAGGATTATATTTAATTTATCTTTAACTACTGGCGAGTTTCTTTAGTCTTGACTGTTGGAAGTATTCACTCATAACTCCAATTATCAAATCTGGATCAAAGAGTGATATCGAAAATTATAGGCCTATCGCAAAGCTGCAGCTGTTTCCTAAAATATTCGAGGCAGCTATTAAAAAAAGGTTGTACTCAGTTGTTCGCAATTATATTTCCGAATTTCAGCACGGGTTTGTAAGTGGTAGATCAACCTCTACAAACTTGGTAATTTTTACTAATTACTGTCTTGAAAATATTGAAAAACGTCTTCAAGTAGATTGCGTGTATACTAATTTTTCTAAAGCCTTCGATCGTGTTGAGCTTAATCTTTTTGGATTTCATTCTAATATATTAAAATGGATTGGCAGTTACTTGGCCAACCGCAAACAATTTGTTAAAATTGGATCCGCGTGGTCAAATGAAATTCGAAATTTTTCAGGTGTTCCCCAAGGAAGTCATATTGGTCCTCTTCTATTCCTTCTTTTTATCAACGATTTACCCTCTTTCGTATCAAGCTCGAAATGTCTTTTGTACGCAGATGATCTAAAGACCTACAAAACAATAAACTGTATGTCAGATGTCTTAGCGTTGCAATATGACTTAAACAGTTTAAATGATTGGTGCGTTCTTAATGGTCTTTATTTCAATATAAGAAAATGTTCGGTTCTCACGTTTAGTAGGAAAAAATTCCCTATATTATTTAATTATAAAATACTAAACACGCCATTGAGTAGGGTTTCAGATCAAAAAGACTTAGGAGTCATCTTTGACACTGAACTAAACTTTTCTTTGCATATAGACTACATAGTTGGCAGAGATAATCAAATGCTAAGGTTCATTTTTCGAAACTCTAAAGATTTTAGTGATCCATATACTCTTAAAACTTTGTATAATGCCTTGACCCGTTCGATATTAGAATACTGCTGTATTGTTTGGAATCCTTTTTATCGCAATGCTGAATCTCGCCTTGAGAAAATTCAAAGAAGGTTTACTAGGTATGCACTACGTAAATTCGACTGGAGCAATAATCTTCCAACCTATGATGATAGATGTTTTTTAATAAATTTAAAACCTCTTTTTAAAAGAAGGATATATAATTCCGCAATGTTTGCTAATGATGTCTTAACTGGTCACATTGATTGCTCGTTTCTACTGTCTTTATTTAATCTTTATGCTCCTTCTCGTGTTCTTCGACCTAGGGATCATCTTTTCTTTATGCCACCAAGACACAGAACTAATTACGGTCAGAATGATTCTATCACTATGGCTTGCGTTAATTATAATAAATACAAAAACCTAATTGATTTCAATATGAGTAGGGAGCATTGTAAATCCGTAATTTTAAGTAATTTATAAAACTGCCGTATTCATACCTATTATTGTAAAATAATCTAAAATAAGTCGAACTTGTAAGATGAAATGAATAAATAAATAAATAAACACACCCATGGAAGCATGCATGTGCCAAAATCGTTGAAACGAGGCAGCGCTCAAAACTCCTCGATCACATTAATGATAAAGTAATCCGAAATAAGGAAGCATGAAGACGTTTGTTGAGGTCGAAGCGGTGAACCCCACAGGCAGACCCTACTGCTCAAAAGTAAAATGCGTTTTTCTTTTAAAGCTCTGAGCAGAGCACTGAGCACGTCGAACTCAGAGCGCTCCGATTTATTTATGGAACACACCTGAGAACTTCACTGTCATTTAATAAGCAATCATGTTTATTTTCAAAAAAAAAAATCATTTTATAAAATTGTATTACATTTAACGCCCGATAAACAATCCCCAACAGTCATTTCAATTGTTTTCCCTTTATTATCCCTCCTTTCAGTCTGTCGCTGTACGCTTTCAGCTTGACAGCTTCTTACACCAACTGTGAGCTAAAAAAGATACAGTGACTTTTTTTGACAGCTCAGTGCACTGCTCTAAACTTTAAAAGAAAAACCCCTTAGGTGGGAAGGTAATGATCCCCTTTATCCTGATCGTAACCTCCAGTGGCGTATCCAGAATTTTTTTTGGAGGGGGCTCACCTGTAAAATTGTTCAACCATTTTTTTCCCATTATAATTTTTTGTAGTCCTTTTAAGTTAATAAAATAAGCGAATCCAACATTTTTATTGTCCTCTAAGACACCTTAACTTGCTTAATAAATAAAATTAAACTTTTTGTGAACCAAATTTTATTAATTTGTTATATTAATAATATAGGCAAGAAATAATAATGAGCCTTGTTAATTTTTGATATAAACAAGTTTTAAGAACCTAAGTTTGAATGTTAAAATAGTTAAACATAATGTTTAATTATTGTTTTTTGGGAAAATCAAATCCATTCTCCTATTTTTTTTGTTGGCAAATTGTTCAACAACTTCCTCAGGATCTATATTGATTTCTCTGCAAATATTCATGGATGCTAATCCATTTAGACGAGCTTCGGAAGTTGTTGCCCTCAGCTAAGTCTTTAACTTCTCAGGATGGAAAATGTTCTCTCTGGCTCTGCTGACGTAACTGGAAGTACACACAGTACTTTTAGTATCTTTCTTATATTTGGGAATTGTATATTACAGCAAACGGGAAGAGAAGCTAAAGCTGTTGTTGGGATATTTTTTCCACTTTTCTCCTCTCATGTTTGTTTCCATAATCTAAATAATGACAAACATAACTTTTTAGTTTCCGGAACTGCTCTATCATTTAAGTGTTTTTTTTGTATATTAACAAACGAGCAGTTAGACAACTCGATTTTCAGACATTCAGACGTTTCAGATATTGAAGACAAAAATCGATTTCAAGTCAAATTTGTTAAAAATCCAAATAGTCCTTATTTACTAGGCTGTTTTTCAAGTTTCAAGTTTAAAAAAAGCAATCAAAATGGACTTAGGTAAGTAACAACAAAAAAGTTGCTTTACTTATTTTTAAAGGACCAGTTATTTGGCAATATTTTGTGTTAAAATTAAAATAAAAACAAATGATATAAAAATAAATTTTGGTGGGGGCATACACCCCTATTTATTCAGCTTAATACAAGCTTAAGGTCTTAAAAACGAATTACACTAAGACTTACAGGTAGGGCTTAAAAACTAATACTTAAAACTAATTAGGTGGATGGTGAGGGGTGGAGGAGGGCAGATTTGAGGGAATAGGTGCAGCGATTAAAATCAAAGAGGAGGTGGTTAGCATTGTCCTCGTTTAAGCCGTACGACGGCGACGTGCGACGGGTGGGAAGGTAGAAAAGAGGTGGGGATCTTAAATTCCGAGGGTTAGTGTTAAAGGCAATATAATTCAAAAGATAGGAACAAAAACGGAGTTAGTGAGAAGACGATATATAAACAGAATGTCAGCCACATCTCTTCTTTTTTCAAGGGTCTGAAGGTTTATTAAATTAAGGCTTTCGTGATATGGTAGTAGGATAAGGTGATTATTCCACGGGAGCCCACGAAGAGCAAAACGGAGAAATCGACGTTGAATGCTTTCGATTCTTGTTGAATATGTGAACCCGGTAATATGGTGCCCACACTTGGCTAGCGTACTCTATGAGAGGGCGGACATAGGTAATATAAAGGGATTTTGTCACGTAGGGATTGGTAAATTCTTTAGACCACCGTTTGACGAAACCAAGGGCCGAGTTAACTTTATTGATTATCTCGTCAATATGTGACCGAAAGTTAAGCTCTCTGTCACACGAATGGTTAGAACGGTAACAATGGGTTGGTTGTTCAAAAAGTAACATCTGGGGGGAGACTGAATCCGTTTACGTGAAAAAGTAAGAAATTCACATTTAGCAATATTCAGCTCCATAAAGTTTTTTTGACACCAGACCGAAAAACTATTGAGGTCTTGTTGAAGAAAATCAGAGTCGTTTAGAGAAGAAATGATTTTGAAGAATTCAGCGTCATCGGCATAGAGGGAGATGGAGGAGAACTTAATGACGTTGTCAATATAATTTATAGCCAGAAAAAAAATCAAAGGTCCAAGGTGGCTACCATGTGGAACGCCAGAGGTGGCTTTAAAAGGCAAAGAGAGAACAGAGCGAAAACGAACATTATAAGATCGGTTCTCAAGGTAAGAAGAAAACCAATTCAATAGTAGGGGATCGAAACCAAGGAAGGAGAGTTTGAAATGAATCAAACGATGAGATATTTTGTCAAAGGCCTTACTGAAGTCAGTAGCGATTAAATCCACTTCATTGCCACTTTCTAATGCAGAAAGTGTAACGGAGACAAAGTCAACCAGGTTGGTGGTTGTGGATCTACCTTTGAGGAAACCATGCTGAAGGGGGGAGATAAGAGACTTGCACTGAAAGGATAATGAATCGTGCATCATGCTTTCAAAAACCTTGGGTAAATGCGAGAGCTTGGCAATAGGTCGATAGTTAGATACGTCATTCTTTGGTCCTTTTTTGTGAATTGGTGAAATGAAGGACGTTTTCCAGATTTTATGAAATTTCCCAAGAGATAGGGAATGTTTAAAGAGATGGGCAATGAAAGGTGAAAGAATCGCAGAACACGCAGAAGAATGGCTGGAAGGCCTTCTGGGCCGGGTACAAATTCATCATTGAGATGAAGAAGTCTGTCGCACACCATGGAATGGTCAAAGGTGGGTAAAATGAATGGGCCAACGGTATAGTTCAGATAACTGAAGTAAGAGTGATCCGGTTCTGGGCAGTCGTCAGTGAAGGACTGCTTGAACACGGTTACAAAAGAGTTTGCGATTACAAATGGGCCCGTTAAGGACTCGCCTTCAAACAAGAGTGAGGAGGGGTATCCATCAGATTTCCTTTTATAATTAACAAAATAAAAAATTGACCGTGGGTCCTTGATGAGGTTAGCTTGAGCATCAGAAAGATAGCGTTGATAGAGACAGTGAAAAAGGTTAGAGAGTAAGTACGAACCGAGATAATTCGAATAATCTGTTGCAGTTCTGGATAGAAGATAGATTGCCCATAGTTTGTTACGTTTATTACGAAGTGAACGCAGTTTCCTATTATACCATGGAAGGGAAGATGGTGAGATTTTATGGCGCGAATAAGGAACGAATAAGGAAATGCATTTAAAGATTTCGTCATAAAAACGGGTGGCAGCTTCAACCATCAGGGATAAGTTCGAGAAGTTTAGTTCGATTCTGCTCAGAAAGCCATTGATCTTTCGGAAGTTAGCTTTGTGGAAGTCGTAGGAGTACAGGTTAGTTGGAGGCAGCGATTGGGAAGAGGAGTGATAAAAGAAAGAAAGGAGCAGTGGAGGGTGGTAAGCGTCAATAGTATAAAGGTGTAAAGAACTTTCAATGGTTGAGGAGTTTACAGGGTCAGTTGTAAAAACAAGATCCAACTGTTGACCCATATAATTTTTAACACCACTGACTTGACAAAGACCAGAATCGGTTACGCGGTCGACAAAAAGGCATTCCTTAAAAGTAATACCTCTGACTTAAATTGAAGGTCATAGTCTGAAATATCAGCATACGAAACAGATTCTACAGCTTTTTTAACGTCTTCTGAACTAGCGAGAGAAATAAATCTGGGTAAGAAAATCTGTAGTTAGCAGATAGACAAAAATTAGTTTCCGAAACGTTCGTTCAGCTCTAGTATGCAACGGTTAAGGAAAGGAATATATAAATTAAGTTTGTAATACTGCTTCACATTTTGTTCTTCTCCCTCGATAGCATTTGCTCTTCTGACTTGCTTCCCACACGTTCTAGGAGTTCCCTCTAAATCTCCAAGATTTACAAACAAGTTTCAGTTAATTATGTACATTATGATGAAAACCTAAATAATAACATGATCTTCGAGGCTTAAGGGGGGGCTTGAGCTTTCATATTATTTTTTGTTTTTTGAGTTCTTAGAGCATTTCTAATGCACTTCATTTTTTTTTTATCGAGTTCAAATTGTTCACTATTTTGATAAAACTGTTTAACTTTTGTCAAAAAAATTGGTTTTTCAAAAAAAAAAATCTGTCGTGGTACCTTCTTCTTGTGCTGTCAGTTTTCTGTGTCTATATCTTGAAGGTGGTGTCATCTTCGAACTGTGATACTACCTCAAGCTTGTGTAGTTTTTCTATGTTAAGTAGTCTCGTGCTGCTATCGATTTGATGCCAATCAATATCATGCATTCGTAGTATTGATCGATACACCAGTTTATGTATCCTTATAACCGTTGCTTTTAAATTTTGTTGTTGTGGTGCATTTCTCCAGGCCAAAATGCCGTATCTCAGGTGCGATTCAACCAGCCCAAAGTAGCATTGTCGGAAAAAATCTTGTGTGCTTAAGTAACTGAGATGAAATAGTGCATATGCTGATTGAAGTTTAATTGTAATAGCATGAATGTGTTTTCTCCATTTCAGGTCAGCGATTACACCAAGGTATTTGTATATTGATACATTCTCGATTGTTCTTGAGCAGTTATCCTCATTTTGTAATTTCGATTGATTTCCTACTATTTGTAGACATTTATCGGTGTGCATTTTAATGGTGATTTTTTATTTTAATACATGTGGTGGTCGTATGTGCATAACTTTTTTTTTTGTGCATTTATGATCAGTCCATGGTCATGACACCATGCTAAGATTGTGTTAATATTATTTTGCATCATTTTTTCCTTTGCTTCCATGTTTTTATGGCTTATTACGATGACTGTGTCATCTGCATAACCGGTGCTCTGTTTCAGAATTGAAAGCAAATCATTCACATATATTATAAAAATGAGAGTGCCTAACTTGGATTCTTGTGGTACTCCGTTTTTCGCATTCTCATCTTCACTGAAATATTCTCTGATTCGAACTTTGTACTTCCTTTCTTTTAAATAGTTTTCAAACCATGTTAGGATAGGTCCCCTTACTTCAACCTTTTCTAATCCTTCAAAACATTTTTGTGGCATAATGTATCAAACGCTTTCTTAAAACCAATGAAGAGTGCAATTACATTGTGATTTTTTTCAAGGCTGAAATTGATTGTGTTTGTGAAATCTCCGAGTAGTCGAATAATACTTTTATTTTTCCTGACACCAAACTGAGTATTCTCTAGGATCTTATATTTTTCAACGTACCCATAAACCCGCTTGGCAACAACTTCTTCTAGTATCTTAAATACGGTTGAAAGGATGCATATAGGCCTATAGTTGGAAATTTCATTTTTCTTTCCACTCTTATAAATTGGTCGAGCGATTGATGTTTTCAGCATTGTTGGCACTGTAGATTGCTCTAAGCTCATCTTTACTATCTTTGTTATGATTGGAGCCCGCCGACTTATTTGCATTTAATGAGTTTATAATGCTCTGTATTTCTCTGTTAGTGACTTCCTCCAAATACATACATTGACCGCTGAACACTATTTGATGGACCATTAAAACATATATGTTCACATTTGTGAATCCTATTGTCTATTTCGAGTGATATTTTGTTTGCATATTTGTTTGCCAAATTATCAAAGTTTTTCTCGCTTGCAAAGTTTTTAGATAAAATATCATCTAAATTTGGGGGATTTTCTACCGACGATTTTGCAGGTTTCATTTGGATTACTAGCAGCCGCACTAGCAGCCGATTGCTTACCAAAGAAGTCAAGGGGTGTCAGGTGAAACAGAATGTGCATTGCAGTGGCAGTAGTGCGAACTCTTTCTTGTATGTTAGGCTTTCAGCTAAGCTTTTTATCCACAATGAGACCCAAGTATTTAGCTCCATGAGAAAAGACTAAGCCTGTACCCTTGATTGAGGAAGGGTCAATATATGGAATTTTATATTTTCTAGTGAATGGAACAAATTCAGTTTTGTGGGGGTTGACCAATAACCCACAACGATCTGCCCAAGTAGCCCTAGTCCAAGCACTCTCGCATCTAGAAACCCGAACCGACACTTAGTTAAATAAAAAATGTTCTACTCCAAGAAAGGATCTTAATTAAATAACACCGGATTCATTAAGATTGATTGTGTGTAAGAGCCACTAAGGAAACAATATAGGTACCTATTGCTAGATAATGTAAATGTATGCAAAACATTTTAATATTTCGTTAATCTGCCTTTTGGCACATAATAACTTACAGTCATTAGTCAAAACAGTTTAATTAATGTTTCTTGATCGACTTAATGTTAATATAAGCAACTGGCTTCATTTAATATGTCAACATTATTACAAATAGCTTTTTAATTGCAAATCTACTCGTATCTTCAGTAGAATTGTAATTGAAATGTTAAATTGTGCGATTTGCTGAGCAATATTTGCATAATACGCCTACACGTTATAAGCTCGAGGTATCTAATGAACATGTCCAGGTTAACGTACAATAACATGAACCAGTTTAACATAAGCTCACCAATTGCCATCGATCACATACCTAATCAGACGGCACCGAACAAATATTATAATGCGATATGCAAATGCAATAACTAAGTGTCATTTCATTAATGTTTGATAATATTTCTTTTCAGCGGAAAATGCTAATTCCGTATCAAGCATGGGAGTCTCGATGCCCCTTGCTCCGGAAAAACTTCATCAAATGTGTTATAAAGTTGTGTGGTATTGTAAAACTCTAATTGGCCGGTATTTGAACAGCTCAGCAAGCTTAACCTAAACAGGGTTTATATATTGCCAATGAGGTTTTTAATACTATGTTAATTATGTATTTAAAGAGGTTGCAAAAGCTAATTATTTAAGAATGCTTACCAATCACTATCAATAAAGACTTGATCGCGAGCCAGGGCAACCGTTGAAGAATTTGGAAATGTCGCAAGAAAATCGGCCATGGACAAAGAAAAGAGCCAGTTGTTGGGAAAAAATTATTTCATTAATACTTAAACGAATACAAAAAGGCTTCCTCGGATTCGGAAACTTTCTACGATTCCTTATGGACTTCAGATTCTTCTGACTCTGACTCCGATTCTGGACTATGAGGTGGCCGACGGCCGACTGCGTGTTGAAGCAATTGATTTTGTGGAGCGCCTAACAAAGCCATGCATTGTTATACGAAATCTATATGGGAAATAGGGCCCTTCGAGTGAAGGGTTTTAAATCAATTGTTTGGCCAAATACCGGAGGTTTCATTAGCCACTTGACAATTTCAAACTTTCAGTGTGAACGCAGCCTTAAACCGATTATCAAACTGTTAATGTCAAAATAATCAGTAAAATCAATATTTACCGTCACGTTACGGAAAAATGGTATTCGCTACAGAGAAATGTTGGAACGTTATTTTCTTGAGCAATTGTATAATTGGATATCAGTGATATGTGGTTACAACAAGAATGAGCCACAAGCCACACAGCTGGTGCAACAATCGAGTTATTGAAATCTCAGTTCGGTAAACGTGTTATCTCGTGAAACGGATTTAACGCCTCTAGACTTTTGTTTGATGGGGCTACATTAAATCAGTGGTCTATGCCAACAAGCCGGCGACGCTAGAGGAGCTCAGAGCCAATATTGAACAAGAATATACGGCCGTATCGGTTGAAATGTGCGGCCGAGTCATCGAAAATTATGTTCAACGTATTGACCGCTGAATTGGATTCTTAAATGTTTTGATAGTCGATAATTTTTTTGAGATATCTCAAGTAATTTGCATTCTATTCAAAAACAAGTTGTCAAGTCCTTAATGAAAGATCCTATAGAAGTTGCAGCGGTTTCCAAAGGTAATTCTCCGTCGGATCTCAACTAAGCTGTCAATCGATAAACTCCTTAACTACCTCGAAGTTATTGCTAACAACGGTGACGTTTTGTCCTTGAGACATGTTTGTTTGTTGACAGCATGCGTCTGGTTCTCATCAACTTCAAGATCTTCAAGTTATGTACGCATAAAATTAATTGTTTTTTTTGAATATTGCTTTTTTTTTATAAAAAGGAAATCCAAATCCCAGAGCACTCAGACTCGGTAACGATCCATTGTACTACCAGCCAGAAATCCTTCTTTTTGGTGTAGAGGCATGTGAATGGGTGGCGTATGTTGTTGTCCCCCCCTGCACCGCACGGGTCACAAGCCAACACACTAACCTCTACACCGTCGCCACCCTTTGCAATAGGTAGTTGCCTGTAAGATTGGTATCTTTGTCTTTCAAGCAACTTTGTGTTAAAATGGCAGTAACACAAAGGCTGTTTGTTCATTTGTTGAATGAATACGAAATCCATAACAAGGAAGAGTCTTGCAACTTTGCACAATTAAATTAATTCAATAGAGTACCTACCTACTTTCTATTATTGTAATTGCTTATTTCGATTTATTTTACAAAATGATCCGATACATTGTACGAGTAGTAATGTGTTGCAACCTAACGACGTTACCTACCACAATTTATTGAATTCACTTACAACATTGGCAGATTCGTATAGCCAATCAGATTCAATTATCAATCATTATGTAGTAGAACCGCTTTGTTATGAAAATCTAACCATTGTCGATAGACACGCAACAGTAAGCCGTAAAGTGTGTACCTGTTAGCAGAAACAAGAAAGAACCATTCTAGTTACAACAAAAACATTTAATAAAGATAAAATTGATTTTAATATACTCGTACATGTCGCAATTGGAAAATACATAACTTTTAATGTACGTAGCAGCACGCATATTACTCGTATAACAAGGACAATATGGCAACGATTGAAAGTCTGCAATTTATCTCATTTTTCTAGCGACGCGACTGGCGCAAGGTAAAATTAATCAAACATGTATCCCCTTGCGATTTGATTCGCTCCGATTAGAAAATCCAATATGATTGCAGACAACTATGGTCTGTACTGGCTGTCTTTTTGTTTACCTACTCCTCCGAGATGCTTCAACATATACAGACAAACCAAAGATGCCGTTAAGATTTTTTTTTTTGTAAGACCTCTTAGTTACTTACACTTTGACATTTTTAATGATTAAATTTCGGGGATGTATTTCCCTTGGGGGATTTAATAATAGAGGTAACACATTGACTGCCACGTCATTTAAATATGAATGACACCCATGTTTCCGTGGAGGCCACGTCATTCATATATGTATGACGGTAACATTCCACTGCAGGCCATGGCATTCAAAAATGAATGACACTTAAGTTACACATTGCGCGCCAAGCCAATTTGAAAAAAAAATTAAACTGAAAATTATGCGTTCGGTTTTCTTATAATTGTTTTACTAATAAAAATATATTTGTAGTAAAGATTGGTCGTAATGTTGATGAATTTGAAGCGGTAGGACGTGTAGACGACTGTCATTCATATATGAATGACGTAGCCATGCATGAAATTTCTGATATAATTTTATGTTATAGGTAATGCCATTCATTCATGTAAGTTATCGAAGCGGTTGCGGTTCGATTAAAAAAACATGTACACAGGTTTTAGTTGTGAACAGACTTAACAATTTTCTTTATTTTTCATCCTATTTATCATAATTTGGTTACATTTTATTATTTGAAAATTCTCAGAAGGAGAATTTTTGATATTTTACATTTTTGCTTGTCCTGAAATGGAAGGATACCCGTGACGTGAGGATCTTGTCCACCAAACATGCTATCCAATATTGGTACCAAGAACCATAAAAACCAGAAAGTCCAACCATTGACGTCAGCAACCACGACCAACACTGACCAGCCTTCCACCAGCCAAACTCAGGCAACATCCAAAGGAAGTAAACATCGAAAAATTACCACAAAACCTATTGCAGTACTTTCATACAATACAGGTAAAGCTGGCATTGATCTGTCTGATCAGATGGCCTCATATGCGAAAATTCAAATATGCGCATTCAGGGAGTGCTAAGTAGCAGATATCTTGGGTATACCAGTCCATCAGCAGCGGATAAGGCCCAAGTCACCTTTCTCAAAGAACCGACCCGGATGGCAAAAAATTGCGCAGAAAATGTTCCATTTGCTATGCAAAAGTATCGAAAGATCAAGGACGTGAAGAAGTCAAAAAACATTCGAAAATGGTATATTCTTTCTGCAATGAATGTCCTGGGCAGCCACAAATGCGCCTTCCATGCTTCAACAAAGAGCACCCATAGTTTGTTTTGTGAATTTAATTTATTTTATGTAAATAAAATGTATTTTCTAACTTTTTTTATTATAAACACTGGATTCTGATTTAAGTTTTGTGTACTGAAATAAAACTTTTCTTATAATTCGTAAATTTTTTCATCGTCAATTTCAATCTTCGATAAAAATCACCTTTTTGCAGATTTGCCCGAACCAAATGTACTACAATGATCACCAGAGGCCAGGCTTTTACATTTCTATTCAGTTTGTTCCTAGTGTCATTCATTTTTGAATGCCATGGCCTTTTAGTGGCATGTAGCCGTCATACACATATGAATGACGTGGCCCCCCACGGTAAATTGTGTATCGTTCATGCTTGAATGACGTGGCATGTAATGAAAATATGTATCATTCCTTTGCAAACCAAATAAAAACACCTAATCATTTTTTGTTGTTCACTTTTGGCTATTTTTCGAAAATTGGCTTGGCAGTCAATATGTTAAGACTCGTAGTTTGAACGAACAAAACGCAGTCTTGAGCGACGTTCACATACCACTTTATGGATCTTTGTATGAAAAAAACGTGAACAAAGCTCATAACCAGCTTTTTTTTTGTCGGGGTGTGTGAGACTTTCTGCACTGGAGCACTCAGACTCAATACTGGTCCATTGTACTACCAGGCAGACACACCACATTTTACTGTGGGAATTTACTCGTTTTTCTAAGAAAAACGAGAAGGCGCTTCAATGATAAGGAGCTTAGGTTTGCAGCACTCACCATATCCGCACCAAATACCTGCCACCTGATACGAGCAAAAGCAGGACAATCACAGAGGAAATATTCCGCAGTGTCGTAGCTTTCTCCACAGGCTTCGCAGTTTGTGGTGCCGCTTAGGCCTAGCACCTTAAGGTGTTTGGCAAAAGCGTAGTGTCCCGTAAGAACGCCAGTAGTCTGTCTGCAGTCTTTTCTGTTGAGAGACAACAAGAATGCCGCGGATTTCCCACAGGCGTCGGGGAGCATTTGCTTAGTTTGTCTGCACCCTGGAGAGTCATGCCAACGGCGATTGTGTTCATAGGAAACCCAACCGTCAATGGTTCATCGGAGATCTCATTTCCCGTGATCCCGTTATGACCGGGGACCCAGACAAGTTTAAGTGAATTCAGCCTTCCGACCGAATTCAGAGATATCTTGCATTCACGTACTATTTTGGAGGTAGTTAAGGGTTTGAGTAAGGCCTTAAGCGCAGCCTGACTGTCGCTACAGACGCAGATACTTCGCCCCCTCCACCTGTTCCTCGTAACATAGTCCATGGCTATTCGCTCGATGTGGCCGAGCCAATGCAGTCGACGTATTTTGGCTTTCTGGACTACATCTACATCTTGGTACAGCTCATAGAGTTCGCGGTTGTATCTTCTCCTCCATTCGCCCTCCTCGCACACAGGACCAAATATCCAACGGAATATTTTTCTTTCAAAAGAACCCAATATTAGCTCTCATTTTCTACTTATCGTCCAGCACTCGGCACCATCAAGCAGGACTGGTAGAGTTAAGGTTCGATAGAGCATGCATTTTGTCCTTCGAGTTAGGAGTTTTGAACCCAGTTGTTTTGCCAAACCGAAGTAGCAGCGGTTTCCTAGGGTAATTCTTTGCCGGATCTCCACTAAGGTGTCATTCGTGGAGTTCATGTTTACTCCGAGGTAGATGAACTCCTTAGCTACCTCGAAATTGTTGCTATCAATAGTGACGTTTTGTCCTAGGCGGTGGACAGATGTTTGTTTGTTTGTTGATATCATGTATTTAGTCTTGTCCTCATTTACTAGAAGGCCAACAGATTTCGCCTGTTCTTCAATCGCCGTGAAAGCTTCTATTACGGAGCCAATATCGTCATCGGATGTCAATATCGTCCGCATAACCCAGCAGCTGAACGGACCTGTTGAAGATAGTGCCTTCCGTGTTGACACCTGCCCTGCGCACTATCTGCTCCAGTACGAGATTGAAGAAATCGCATGATAGCACGTCCCCTTGCCGAGATCCGGTGCATGTTTGAAATAGTTCGGGAGGTAAGCATACAAGGAGTGTATGAATGAATTTTGCAAGAGAACATGTAGCTTGGATCAGTGATTGGAAACGCGTTGTCTTTTCGGATGAAAAAAAGTTTAGCCTTGACGGCCTCGATGGTTACACCTTTTATTTCCATGATCTAAGAAAGGAGGAGCTTATTTGGAGAAGATATCTCAGGTGTTATGGTGTGGCTATTACCCACTATGGCACAATCGAGTTGGAGTTTTTGTCCACAACAATGAACGGAAACAACTACAAATTTTTGCTGGAACGGTCATTTCCAAAGGTGAAAAACATTTTCGGACCACTGTCTTGTATATTTCAAGAAGACAATGCCCCTATCCAGACTTCCAGGGTAGAAGTTGGATTCAATCAGAAGACGTGGAACTTTTGCCATGGCCGCCCTATTCACCGGACTTAAACATAATCGAAAATGTTTGGGCATGGTTATCTCGTAGATTGTATGAATGCGGCAGACAATTTGAAGCACTTTAATCGAAGCTATTCGTGATGCCTGGCCCAAATTTCTCTTAATTATTTAAAAAAACCTATGATTCTATTCCAGACCATCTCTTAGAGGTCATATCGAAAAATGGCGTTCATACTCATTATTAATGTAGAAAAACATAATAAATAAATGTTTTAAAACCATAAAATGTAAACATTTTATTAATTTTTTCCTTTCTTTCGAAGATTTTGAATGTGGCAAAATGTATTGCCTCATCCTTGTGATCGCCAGTGTAAGTGATGAGACATTTAAGCATTTGCACGAGCAATTGCAACTTATATCAATTTTAATCTACGAAATAATTGGAATTTAACACAAAAATAATTTAAATTATTATGCAACAACTAAGAACTTTTTCCATTGCCTAACATCCACCTTCGAAATTTTTTGAACAGGATCTGTATGCAATGAAGTAGATCAATTGATTTTCATACTCGTATTAAACGAGTTGGTAATCAAGATATCGGCAGAAACCTCAATGAGTACGATAAGTCAAACTTTAAAATAAACTATGTAAAATGTAGATATGTAGTAGTTTTCATCATAAATAACATTGCATTTTTTGAAATATTTGCACAGCTTGCACAGAGATTTGATCGTTAAGTCTGATCTTACAACTGAAAAATTTATATTTTGTAAAAGAATTATGCATTATTTTGTGAAAGCTTTGAAGGAAAAATTATAGAAAAAAAACCTTCATATAAATATTTTGATTATTTTATGTCTTACCTAATATCACAGCGAGGAAAGAAAAATAACTACTGAAAGAGTATTATATAATATGTTAAATAAATAAATATAAATATTAATAGATAAATAAATAAATAAATAAATAAATAAGCAAATAAATAGATAAATAAATAAGCAAATAAATAAATAAATAATAATAGTCCGCTACACATAAAGTGAATAAATAAATTAACAAAAACGTGCTTACATAAATGTATTAACAAAAACATAAATAAATAAATACAATCTTAGTTTCTTAAACTTTGTATAAGTGTGTTGTCGGAACGAACACATCTTTCAAAAAAGTTTGTATTGAGTATTTCAATTTTCCTAGCGACCTGTAAAATTCCGGCCTGTTCATGCAATATCATTGTTGAAAAGTGCCAAGGATGTCGTAAAATCATTTTTAGTACTTTATTTTGCATGATTTGGAGCTTTTTAATGTGAGTATTGGCGCACTTTCCCCATACTAGCGAACCATACATTATAAGTGCTTGAAATATAACCTTGTAGATGGTCATTTTAGTATGCTTGCTTAGCAGTGAACCTCTGTTTATAAGCGAATACAACGTTTTTATTGTGATTTTGATCTTTGTACAAATATTCGCAATATGAAGGGCGAAGGTTAACTTTTGTCTAGGTATATTCCTAAATACTTGACCGAGTCAACCCAAGGGATATCGCAAGCGGTTAGTCGTAATCTATTTGCACGCAGGAAACAAATCTTTCTTTTTCTAGTGAAAAAGATAGCTTGACTCTTGCCCGCATTAATTTTGATCTTCCAGTGCTTGTAGTATTCAAAGATTTCATTGAGTGCGTTTTGAATGTTATCAACTATAAAAGCGGGCTTCTCATGAGATGTAAACAGTGCTATATCATCAGCATACATTGCTATATTACAGTTGGGGAAATTTGGAAAATCCGCAGTATATATTGTTGCATGTTTGCTCAAGCTGTGTCATTGAGCATCAAGTAGTCAAGTTGCGCCATCTAGTAGAAAGTAGCCATATTACCGATTTTGGCAGCATTTGAATATCAGTTTGAGTAGCTGTGGAATAACTAGTACATACATAGTTATATTGTTCTCGAACCTTCTAAACTCAACGAATCTGGAAATTTCGAAAGGTGTCACTAAGAGATATAAATAGATGTCGCAGAAGCACCCACGACATTCGAGTTGTGAACCGCGATAAAGAAGGGCGATAGATGACAGTAGTGAAAAAGTATAGAGAATATTGACGAATGGTAATGTTGAAAAACGCCCTCTGGATTGTGGTAGACGAATTCGGATATAGACATCGCTAGCTGTCATCCACAAAAAAATACATATATCTTGCGTGAAATCTTTGGGTAAACATTTAATTTAACATTTCCTCATTTATTCTTTTGCTATTTTCTTGAGGTAAGTGGGCTTTGTGTATATTATTAGTGTATATATTATCTATATCATGTTTGAATTACAGGTGATTGAGAATGAATAATAAAGAGGAACTAGTCAAAGAAATCAAAATTTCGTTGTACGATGTAGTGCAGTATTTTGATGGAATGAAGCGATCTCTTCGAGAAGGTGAGGAAATTTTCAAAGCCGCCTGGATCTATGCGATTGGTATATCACCGCCTCCATCAGTGGATCAAGTGACGGGGCTTATAGTCACAGCCTCGGCTATGACTTCAAAGCCCCACGAAGTAAAGCTGAAACAAATAAGTGAGCAGAGTAAATTTTGGGTATGCACTTGCACCTGCAAGGCCGGTGAAGGAAACAAGTGCAAACACATAGCTGCATGCCTGATTCGGATAATTAGGTTAATATATTCTTTCGTATACATAATTCTCTTTGATGCCAATATAATATTATTTTTTTTGTTTAGAGAACCGAGGCTAGAGATGATTAGCTGTACGGAGCTACTATTTCTCACTTTTCTGTATTGATTTTTTTATGATTTAATGATTTTTTAATTTAAGTTTCTACAAAAACACTTAATCCCAGTGACAAATATATGCAACTGGCTGTGGGCTGTCAAAATCTATATCTATATCCACATTCTTCTATTGCTCACCAGGGGTTTGCCTCCGGTTGTCAATTGAATAAGAGAAAAGTGATTGTTTATTTAAAGTGATTAATTGTGAAAGTGAATTGTTGAATTAAATAAGTGAATTATTAGAAGTAAAAGACATTGAAAGAGAACTAATAAAGATTAAATTAAATAGAATTACGTTTTATCTTTTCGAATCCTAGCCAGGATGTAACAATATGTTAAAAAGAGTTGGGGCTAATACAGAACCTTGCGGAAGACCAGCTGGGATTGATTTCAATGCGGACATGCTATTTCTGATTGATACAGTAAACTTTCTGTCGGATAGAAAACTCTGTATGATTTTTGTTAAGTGGAGCGGACAATAACATTTAATAAGCTTATAAATTAAGCCGTTGTGCCAGACGGTGTCGAATACTTTTTCAATATCTAGCAGTACTAGGCCTGTATGTAAAATGTAAATTTGGTCGATCCAAGTCAAGTCACAAGTCCCAATTGAGTCAAAAAATGAATGTGAGGGCAACTTCACATTCACACCATATGGTATTCTTTGCAGATCTAGTAAATTTATTTTATTTGATGATGTTGAAATGGCGGTGATTGTTTATTGTGTTGCTTTATTTTATACTTAAATACGCCAGTATGAACATACTCTATACGCACCAAGCCATAAGCCATATAATATATCTGACCTGTTTGCTGCAACATTGTAAGCACAACCAATAAAAATGTTGAACTTTAATACGAGTTTGACTGCGCCAGTATGAATATACTCTACACGCACCAAACCGTTAGCCATAACATTATAAACTGATGGCTGCAATTTTGTACTCAAAATTAATTAAAATTTCATTTTCTGGTGAAGCAAAAAAAAATGGTATTATAATTTATAAGATATGAAGTTACTTAAATAAAGTGGATGCACTGACGAAACATAAACTTCGAAATGCAAGAAATAGTATCTAGATGTGTTTAAGCGGATTGCAAAATAAACCTTGCCCCACTTAGGCCTTGTGGACACCCTTCATTGGGGCTTAGCCGCCTTATCCTGCATGTGGTCACTCTACTCTTTCGTGCTATCCTGATATTCTAAAAACCTCAGAGTATCATAAAGTGAGACATCGGAACGTTTGTGGATTCCTCGGAAGTATTATTTTCCAAGTTTTCTGTTCTTTAGGTGACAGAGGAACTGAGGTGGATCCTCGTGGATCTCTTCGCTAGCGCAGCCTCTAGATATATCGTCATCCTTGAGAATTATTTTCTTTGTGTGGATCCTTAAGAACTAGGAAGTTGTGACTAGTGAGAGCGCCAAACAACTTAAACAGCGATATTCTGGCATTCCACAAGATTTTGTTGGTCCGGATTTTGTCACAAGTGGTTTATGTTTTGGTTTTCCACCTGGTGTTGGTTTTCATTCAGATCTAGCATTTTAAGCGTTCTCTAAGATTACACAGTGGTAGTTTCACAGCCTGAAGTGCCTGTTCGTGATCTATCGCAAACCCTTGTCCTGGCCAGTTTGTCTGCTCGCTAAAGCGGCGAATACGTTTGGAACCTTAGTTTGGATAACATTGCACTGATCCGGAAGACTGATCTAGCTGTGGTTGTTTTACTGCTCTACGAATAGTCCATCACCAGGTGAAATGTAGTCATAGCTGACGTTGTTCCCGACGTGTTTATTCAAGATCTGTGCGTGTCCTAATGAACTAATGTTCGAGCTGTTTGTTAGGCTGATCCTCAAGGGACTTTTGACAGCCGATTCGTGCATGTATGCAGCGGTAGTAAATTGAGAATCGCCGCCAACCTAGTAGTTGGTGTCGTTCTCATTTCACTAGTTTTTCCTACTGCCTTGTGATTGGTTACCTTGTCATTAGCCTCCCACCAGACTAAGCTACCATGTGTGGGTATTGATCGCACGAATGCCGCATCATGCGTAGAACACATGCCACATATACGGTCCTAACTGAAGTACTATGTGAGCGTCTTAAGCGGTTCTTCAAATTTGGCTGTTGGTCCGCTAGACCTTAAGGACATAGCAAGATTCTATACTCGCTACCCTTATGACCGAATCTCACTGACTACACAAAAAACTTCAACCTGCAAAAATATTTCCCTGTAGGATTCCAATCCAGAACGAAATGGGAATCAGATACCATTGCGAAAGAGTTCCAAATATCTTCCTTCACGAATGGTTTTAAAATGGACTGTAGGTAGAGTGGATGCGTTCGTCTTTTCAATGGAACAAATCTTACTACTTCCGCCGCCCCAATTCATCCAGCATCTTCCCGGCAGAGGTCCTGGAAAAAGGAAAGCGTGTAACTCACTCATGAACAAAGCGACAACCAAATAAAATAAAACCTTATTCGTGGACAGTACCTATAGCTGCGATTAAGGATTTTGATTTATCGACGACTACATCAAAACTAGTTGAGAAATGAAGAAAGATACTGGCCCGGCGCGGCGTTTCAAGATGGCTTACCTCTGGGTTCCCTGCTAAAGGAACATTGAGGGGAAATAGAGAGCAGACGAACTGGCCAGACCTGGCTCCAACATTTGCGAATCTTCTGCGGAGAAAGTTCAAATTCTTATGAAGGCGGGCTGTAGGTAGTCGAATCTAATTTCGTTTTCCATGGACCGCTAAGGAGTACTCTTTTTGTCTTTTGAATATATTTTGGAACTGCTTCTTCTCTCTAGAGGACCAAAAAAGTACTTTGAGTATACTACATTAACTATGGTCAGAGGTCGTCTGTGATTGGTTCAACCGGGGCTCCTCGGATTTTCTAAACCTTCTACCTCTCGACCTTCGCATCTGATTTACTGTATCTTGCAGCGCAGTAAGGCTCAGGGAATCTGCGTTCTGGTCATCTAAATCCTACGGTCACACTAAGGTGCTTGACCTGCTACCCTGGACATTGCTGTGACTGCCACTAACTACATAACTATAACGTAAAAAAACATAACATTAACAAAGCCGCCCAAATCTATTTCCCATAAAGACCGGAATGGAAAAATGAAGAGTTCCCAACGAAGCACTCAATCTTTCCCCATAACCAAGAAAGATGTTGCCATATTTATTGATAGCCAGACAGATGATGACACTCCATATCATCCAAATTAGTCGCACAGTCGAAAGACGCAATCACTTGTCCAAGCGGCCACTTCAGCATCACTCTTCACTGAGTTCTGGCCATAGTAACATAAAGGGGAATGAAAAGGCCGATGCGCTGCCAAGGCATGGCTCTACCCTTGGCAGCTCCCTTGCAGCGACAGTACCTCCTTCTATAGGAGCTGTCGAGTGGAAAATATGCCAGTACTTCATTTTACTGGCGAACTACAGATGGAGCAGCCTAAATAGCTGCGTAATATCCCGAAAGATTTGGCCCTGATTCAATGCAAAAGAACTCATTTGCAGGTGGCAATGGTGCGATGGTTGTGTATTCACTAAAAGTGATTGGCAGGCCGTGCGTTCGAGTCCCACCCAGGGCCATGATTTTTATAAAATTGAATACACACAACAAAAACAGATCTCCCTAAAGCAATTTAGGCGCCACCTGTGGAGAAAAAAATCCCATCGCACCAAACTTCTTTCCTATCCTTCTATTCTTTCAGTAAGTAGCACCCAAAAACAGGCAATGAATCATTTGCTGGGAGCTACTAGCAATAACAAACAAAAATGCCCGCGCTGTGGTTTACCATTATAAGGGTACTGTGTCAATACAGAAAAAAGATATCCCTTTAGCGCACGCAAATTATAAAAAAAAACAAACGGAACTCGACAGGAGATTGCTTGAATTATGGCAATCAGCACTGGACATTATCCTGTCGGGACCCACGCTGCCAAACTGGGTATCCCATTCAACCAACACTGCCGCAGTTGCAAAGGTTTAGTTGAAAATGAAACCACTAACCATGTCCTCTGCGAATGTCCGGCCACCGCTAGAACTTGACATCTCACACTAAGCAAACATTCTTCGCCGATCTATCAGAATTAAGTAATATAAAATTCTGCAATATCATTGAATTCCCCAATTTCACAGGCTGGATTTGAAACACAAATTGACACACTTGGTCACTTGTGTGGTGGCATCGAATCGGCGCCTTCGCGCTTATGTATAACTGATGTAACACTAGGCAGCCACTTCTTCCGCTATGACTATGGTTGATGGAAAAATATGTAATACTGTGACCGAAACTTCATCAACACAAATATGCTCTATATGCGTATCAACTTTAAAGCATTTTGATAATTTAAGTATGGCAAATACCAAAAGGAATAAAAAAGCTTTTGAGTTTGGATTGTGAACCTTACTTGCACGAATCAGAGTTATTGAGAGTCTTCTACATACTTACTTACTTAGGGTGGCGCTACAGTCCGGGATGAACCTGGGCCTCAACCAACAAGCGTCTCCAGCCAGCTGTCTCCAGTTTCGCACGCTAAGTTGGTTAAGGTCCCCTTCCAGTTGCGTGCGCCACCTGAGTCGCGGTCTTCCTCTACTGCACCATCCATCGGGTGTGGATTCGAAGATCTTCCGGGCCGGAGCATTCACGTCCATTCGCTCTACATGACCCAGCCACCTCAGTCGTTGGACCATCACTCTTCTGGCTAAGTCCATGTCGCTGTACAGCCCGTACAGTTCATCGTTGAATCTCTTCCTCCATTCACCGTCTCTGCAGACGGGACCAAAAATTACCCGAAGAATTTTCCTCTCAAAACGACCAAGAGTGACCTCATCCGCTTTTGCTAGAGTTCATGCCTCTGCAACATAGAGAAGGACTGGGATTATTAAGGTCTTATAAAGGGTCACTTTAGTTGTTCGAGAGAGGGCTTTAACACTCAATTGCTTTCTTAGCCCAAAGAAACAGCGATTGGCAAGAGTTATTCTTCGTTTAATCTCAGCGCTGGTGTCATTGCCTGAGTTCATTGCGGAGCCTAGGTAGACAAAGTCCTGAACCACCTCAAAGTTATATCGGTCTATAGTGACATTCTGTCCGAGACGTCGGTGTTGGGTGTCCTTTCTTGATGACAGCATATATGTCTTGCCCTCATTGATCGCCAAACCCATCTTCGCCGCCTCTGTCTCAATACTCACGAATGCGCCAGTGACATCCCGCTGCGTTCTGCCGATTATGTCGATGTCGTCGGCGTAGGCGAGTAGATGTACGGACTTTTGAAAGATAGTGCCTCTGGTGTTAGCAATTGAGTTTTGCACAATTGTTTCAAGAACGATGTTGAAGAAGTCGCATGACAGCGCATCGCCTTGTCTAAAGCCTTTTTTGACATCGACTGTCTCGGTGAGTTCTTTACCGACCTTGATGAAGCAGCGTGCATTCTCCATTGTCATCCTGCACAAACGGATGAGTTTGGCATGGATGCCAAAACTAGACATTGCTCTGTATAGCTCGTCTCTATCAATGCTGTCATAGGCGCCCTTAAAATCGAGGAAAAGGTGTTGGGTATCGATTAGGACTTCCTGGGTTTTCTCCAAGATCTGCCACAGTGTGAATATTGGGTCGATGGTAGACTTTCCTGGCCTGAAGCCACACTGATATTGACCAATTAGGTTGTTGACGAAAGGCTTCAAGCGTTCACACAGCACGGCAGATAAGATCTTGTAGGCGATGTTAAGAAGACTAATACATCATATAAAATCCCTTTAAAAAATGGTAACATTTACGTGACGATAGAACATTGCCGTCTAAGTTGATTTCAACTCTAACCGTCAAAACTTACTAAGAAACCACACAACGAAACTAAATCTCATAGACGACGACATCTGTAGAGGCTGCGCTGACGAGGAGACCCATGAGGATACACCTGACTTTCTCTGTCACTGCCCAAGATTAGGTCCCCTCAGAAACATAACAATTGGAAAATACTTCTTCCAAGATATTCTAAAACTGTCTGTTGTCTCAGTTTTGAATCTTTACAGGTTTAAAAGGACATCCAAATGGCCTACCTGGAGTAGGGAAAGAAAACCAAGGATGGCCAGAACAACGATGCCAACACTCCAAACGAAGGGTATGACAATAGGTCATCATGGACCTTAATATGGTGTAATAGATTCCCTCTGTTCCATCAACCCGGAAACCTTAACTAGCCTAACCTTCAAGGGAGAAAGACAAAGACAAAGACTCATAAAGAATTTAGAAATAACCTTGGCATTATTGTGGATTTTCCACGATCTAAGTTAAAGAACAATCCCCTAAAATAACTGTATGGCAATACGAGAAAGCCAATTGGAAAAAACTAGACGGTTTCTTCTAGAGTTTTAACTGGTCGCTTTGCATCCTCGAAAGCGTCGTGGATGCTGCTGCTGATATAATAACAAACATGATTTTATCGGGTATGAAATGCTTTATCCCTAGCCGGATAAAAAGTATCACACCCAAGGTAAATTCGCGGTGTGACTCGAGCTGCAAAGAGGCTATCAGGTTAAAAGAGGTAAGCTTTCGGTCTTATAAGGCCAACCCATCTGAGGAAAATCGGAAAAAGTTCAAACGAGCCAGAAATGACTGCAATGCCCTTATTAATAGTGTAAAATTCTTCTACGACCAAAGGCTGAGACAAAAAATACTCCAAAGTCCGACGGGTAGTAAAAACTTTTGGTCGTTTGTCAAAAACATCAAGAATTCGGCCTCATCACACTCATTTACAACGACATTCCAGCTGTCAGCTCTCTGGATAAAGCCAATCTGATTGCTGCTCACTTTGCAGCTAGCTCAACGCTCCCAGATTGTGCTTTAACTCACCCTGTACTCGAGAGCGTAGAATACTACATGGGACCAATCCACTTCGCACTCCAACAGTGGCTAGAGTACTTCGAGATATTAACATACACAAATCTGCTGGTCCAGATGGTATTTCCCCCATCGTTCTGAAGAGGTGTTCTTCTACGCTGGCAAAACCACTGCGTAAGCTTTTCTCTCTGTCCTATTACTCAGGGCTCTTTCCGAAGAGATGGACAACAGCATTTGTCTAGCCTGTCCCTAAAAAGGCCAAGTCCTCTTCTCTCTCCTCCTACCGACCAATTGCAATCACGCCCCTTCTTAATAAGGTCATGGAAACGCTGATCAACTGTCAGCTAATGAAATATCTTGAATCCCGAAAACTTCTCAATGACCGACAGTACGATTTTCGAGGCCACAGGTTCACCGGTGATTTGATGACATATCTAACCGAAAAGTAGAACCAATCTCTTCACCAAGATGGTGAAAGTAAGATCGTTGCGCTTAATACTTCAAAGGTATTTGACAGAGTTTGGCATCAAGCTCTCTTGTTGAAAATGCGTGCATTTCGAATCGATGATAATCTTTTTCAATGGGTTAGAAATTACCTGTCGGATCGTTTAATTCAAGTTGTTTTGGACGGTTTCAAGTCTGCCACTCACCAAATAAATGCTGGTGTTCCCCAAGGCTCTGTTCTGTCCCCGACTCTCTTTTTCATTTTTATAACTGATCTCCTGTCTGTTACTTCTAATCCAATCCATTCCTTTGCTGATGACAGTACCCTCAGCATCTCATAATCGTTTCTTGAATCACGCCCCTCTTCTTCGGGTGCGGAACTGGAACGGCAACGTAAGTTAAGCTCATTAAATTCCGATCTTAACAGCATAACTCAGTGATGGCACCAGTATCGCTGAAACCGAAAGAATAACCACGATGTCGCCAAGAACGCTGCGAAATGTCTAGGCTTCCTTAAGCGATGTAAGAAATATTTCACACCGTCTGATCTACAATTTATAAGGCGTTTATTCGCCCGAAACTCGAGTACAACGCTCATATCTGGTCTGGTGCACCAATAACTTATTTGGAGCTACTTGACAGGATCCAAAAATACGCGATAAAAATCATTGGGGACAGAGACATCGCGAGATCGCTTGGCTCTCTTAGTCATCGTCGCAATGTCTCTTATCTCTCGTTATTTTATCTTTATTTTCACCATAAGTGCTCAAACGAAATAGCCAGTTGAATTAAACCCCTAGAACATTTCAACCGCAATACGCGCCATGCAAGGAATGCCCATCAGTTTACCTTCAACACTGTGTTCGGACGCACAGTGAAGTTCAAAGAATCTTTCCTCAGCCGTACAATACGAATGTGGAATACTCTTCCACGCTCTATTTTTCCTTCACATTATAACCTACAAACATTTAAAAACAACGTGCATCGGCATCTCTCCTTTTCTTCTAGTCCTAATTTCCTTAACGGCCGCGCCGTATAGCCAAAACATGATAACGGTATTAAAAAATTCCCTTTAGTGCGTGTACATTATAAAAAAAAGGCAACTGTCCATCACTAAAATCTGTAATTTTTTCACGATCTTATTTACGCTTTTCACGCATTGGTTTGCCTTTTCCCTGACCCAATAAAAAGTGCAACAGTTATTTTTAATGCGTAGCCTTAACTTATAGCTAATGACTTATTTCACAATTTTTCTTTCGATGCGTCTATGCAAGTATTTCAAGAATGTCTTTTATTGTAATTATATAAAAACCAAAATGCTCTTTAACATAAAATCTAAGCATTTACTTTATTATAAGCATTTGCGTAATTGTTGCTGTTGCGTTAGCTAAGAGTAGAAACTTGCTGCACGTTTGTTGTATACCTATAAACAGAAGAGTCTCTTGTGCCGAAGAGCCTCTCACATTTTTTTCAAATGCAATGTAAATGTTGACACATTAGAAATAATTTTATAGTTATTCAAGACGTTGAGATTCCGTTTTTGGAACAAGTCAACTGTCCAACATTAAAATCAGTTTTGTTCTTATACTTTTCTTTAGGCTTATTTTGTTGCAATGTGAAAAAAAGTGTGGCAATTATTATGAGCACAAGGCCTAAGCTTAACATAAATTAACAAAAAATAGTTTTGTAGCAATTAAGTATGTACTAAGGTTAATCAAATTTATAAGTAATTTTGAAGCTTTAAAGGTTACAGAGACTACGGAAGAGTTTGAATTATGATAATAAAGACAATCAATTTAATCGAAGTTAATGAGAATTTTAAGATTGTAATTAATTAAAATGCTAATCGATTTAAATTAAATCGCTCTGTATGTAGGAAAAGCTTGAGCTTTAGTTATGAATAATTTTACACATCATAAAGGAACAAGAAAATCCGATTGAAGGATTTTCAGTTGAAGGCCGTATTAAGGCGGGTATGGGGATGGGCGTTGCCTGGGAGTTCCATTCTCCTCGAAAAATTTTTATTAGAGGGAATGGTGATCAGGTAAAATAATTATCTTGTTTTGGAATTTTTTACATAGGTTAGGTTAGGTTAGGTTTATGTGGCTGTCGGCAGAAGGCGACACACTTAGACCAATTTAGGTCCATTGTGATACCACGTATTTATCTACCTCAACTCTGTAGATGGGACTGGCTAACGACACGCGGTTGTTCTCAAACGGTCCCCAATCTACGTACTAACCGCGCCCAACGTCGTTTAATTACGGTGATCTGACGAGAACCGATTAACTCGACATGGTATGGTCGTTGGTTAATTTTGTAAATAGGCTATGATTTGGATTAAAGGGATCAAAACCCTCCCTCTTCACTGCGTGCTTACTTTTTTTTTTTTATAATTTGCTTGTGCTAAAGGGATTTATTTTTTCTGTAGTACACAGTACCCTTATAATGGAAACCACAGCGCAGGCATTTTGTTAGTTGCTGTAAGTAGCTCCCTGCAAATGCATTGCCTATTTTTGGGTGCTACTTACTGTAAGAAAGAATAGAAGGATAGGAAAGAAGTTTGGTGCGATGGAATTTTTTTCTCCACAGGTGGCGCCTAAATTGCTTTAGGGAGATCTGTTTTTGTTGTGTGTATTCAATTTATAAAAATCATGGCCCTGGTCGGGATTCGAACGCACGACCTGCCAATCACTTACTGAATACACTACCATCGCACCATTGCCACCTGCAACTGGTCGGCATGTGGAGTTAGGCGCTTCCAAGATAGGCGATTTTGTTCTGATTATACATAGAGTACCTATAGGGCTTCAAAAACAGGACCACTTAGGAGAGGTAAGTTAAATTAGGGGTATATATTTGTTTTCTTTAAAAAAAGCTTTAAGATTGAGAAAAAAATGACAGAAATGGAAGAAGCAAGCGTGATGACGACATCAATCATTATGTAAGCGCGTGGACGAATTGGCGGGAGAACTCAACGATGTAATTTGACCAAATAATGCCTCTAAGCTGAAAGCAAGACTCTACAATAAAGTTATGCGGCCGCCGCTCACATACGTTTCACAAGGTTGAACAAACCAACAGCAGCTGAGATGAAGATGCTTCGCAGGACGACAAAAGTAACAAAGCTTGATCAAATAAGTAGTTCAAAGACCCGAGGAAGTCTTCACATCAAAGAATATATCTCAAAGAAAATGAGGTGCGACCGGGTCAGATACTTTTTGAGGCCAAACAGCGCACATTACAGGCGGACCAGAAGATTCCCGATCAGGGCCTCGCAGTTTTGCTGGTATGACATAAAAATAAACAAATGAAAACAACAATTGTATTCGTCCTGTTCGCTCAATATCTATCTGGAAAAAATGGAGAAGCAATTTAGTATAATACCGCCATAAGAGATTTCAGTATTTTTTTTTTATTGCGATTTTTATTCTGCAATTCCCTTACAATGAAAATGTTTCCCCTTAATGGGTAGACCTTTTGGACAAATGCGAACATTTATAAAAAAATATAATTTTTCGGGTTGTAAGGACCGGAGGAAAAAGAAAGAGCATGATTGATTGAAATAGAAAGGTGTTAGTCGAGGAATAATGTTCGGAAGTCTTAAAGGTAAACAGAACGCGTCACGGGAACTAGACCCGAATAGAGACCTGTAGAGACGAACAAGCAGATCTTGTAGTAGGGTCACAGTCGGTGCTGAGAACATGGAAAAACCATTTCTGCAGACTATTGAACGGTGAAGACGACACAAATTCCTCTGTCAGGCAGAAAGAACCATTCAACCTGGACGATGAAAGCCAAGACTTCCGTCAACCTGACCAAGATGAAGTGAGGATAGCAATATCCAAGTTTAAGTCCAACAAGGCTACTGGACCGGACCTCTTAACTGCCGAGCTTTTTAAAGCAGCAGGAGATGACTCGTCTCCAAGATCTGGTCAGAAGAAAGTATGCCTAATGAATGGAGCCCCAGCATTGTTTGCCCGATCCACAAGAAAATTCTGAAAACGACACCACATCACAGTTACCGTGAATGGTGTCGCTATCGCGAGATGATAACGGACTTCTTGTGGCCAGAAATTGAGCATATGGACCTCAACGCTATGTACTTCCAACAGGATGGTGCCACTTGCCACACAGCCAACGAAAAAATTGCTCTTTTGCGCGAGAAATTCAATGGCCGCGTTATCTCACATCATGGCGATGTTAATTGGGCGCCACGATCATGTGATACACCGTTGGACTTCTTTCTTTTGGGATATTTAAAAGAAAAAGTATACGTCAATAAGCCAAGAACAATTCAAGAGCTAAAGCATGAGACAATTCGGCACATTAACGACATTGAACCTCAATTATGTCTCAGAGTCATTGAAATTATGGACCATCGGGTAGAGGTATGACACCAAAGTCATGGCGAGCATTTGGCCAATAATTTTTTTTACACATAGTTATTATAGATCCTTCTATCATAATAATAAATATTAAGATAATTCTCTGAAAACTTTTTATTGTATTTACAATTAACATCGTGCGTTTGCGTTGGACCACCCTTTATTATCTATCAACCATACATATTTAGAGCGTGTAACCAGGAAGAAAGACCTATTATACTTTATCCAAAAAAATTGTAAGTACAGGCCTTATGGAGGAGCTTTTTTTCTACCACTAGTGCCCGTAGATACTCTCACGGCACTCAAACGCAAGAATTGCCACTGAAATAAAAACCAAACCAATGTCATACCAATGAATTGTTGTTGTAGTTTTCCTAAAATTCGATGTAAATACATCCTTTCATCTCATTATGTACCTGTTTGTATGATGTCTTTGTTTTTCCGATGAATGACGCCTGTTTTGTCAATGAATACGGCAATTCTCAAAAGGAAGATCTCAAGTTAGGTAGGGATGCAATCATACAATAAGTTAGCGATAGAGGTATAATAAGAATGGCAAATTTTATTAAAATTCTGGGTATTGAAACCTGTTAGGTAGGATTTTATTAGAAATTTTATTGCCAATCATAAAAGCATGATCTGTATTTTCTATATAATAAAATAATTTAAAATGCTACCCGCAGTCACTATTCCACTCGGACGAAGTCGCGGACACAGCTAGTTGTTTATAAAGAGAAACATGGCTACAAAGTATTCAGAGGATCTACGAGTAAGTGTAGAAAAGAAACGACAAATTGTAGATGCAACTGAAAAATTCGATGGCCTTTTTAAAAGTAAATCGGAAGACGTAGGAAATGCAGCTAATGTTTTTTCTGTTACGGAACGAACTGTGTACAGGCTTTTAAGGGAAAAAGCAATCAAAGGCCACAATTCACCACAAAAGAAGAAAAGTAAATCCGGTATCAAGAGCAAGGTCGATGATTTTGACAAATGTGCCATTAGGCGGATAGCCCATCAGTTTTTTTTTTATGGATAATGACCTTCCAACGCTAGACAAGATTTTATTGGAAGTACAAAAAAATGCAAATATAACAAAAATAAGCAGATCAACTTTTATAATGAACTAGCTGCACCCGCCCGGCTTTGCCCGTGCCCGAGAATTCTATTGGCTAATATGTTCGAGTAGACTTCCTTATTATTGTCTATAGCGGGTATCTGGCGTACCTATGTTGCTGCCCCTAAAAAAAGAAGACCGATTTTGACCAAACTTCACAGAAAAACTCTCAGGCCAATACCGAAGATTGCCTGATTTGAGCTCAACTCGTTCCGCTTAGGGTAGGTGCTTTTTGTCTGGCAGGCGCCTATGTCAGCTTACTTCTGCGAATCAAACAACAAAGCGAAAGTAAAAAATCCGATAGAATCACTTTTCATTCACTTTCACACCGATTGTTATCAATGTGGGAAAAGTAACTTTCCGATGTCCGATTCACAAAAAAAAAGCAAAAAAATTCAATGAGTTATTTGAATAAAACATCTCAAGAATGAAAGTGCGCACAAACACCACAATAGGCTTGAAACATTGGTCTGGTCTCCCTCTTTCATATGCGCGTTCTGATAAAAAAATAGGTGACGTCTGTACGATGTTTTTTTATATGTGCGATCTCTGTATCTGCATCGGAATTTACACGCATATGCACATATGCATGTGTACTCACTCAAATGCCCATAATTCACACACCGATGCAGATACAGATATCGCACATACCAAACATCCTTTGTACAGACGTCACCTTTCATGAAAAAAATTTACACGCATATGCACATATGCATGTGTACTCACTCAAATGCCCATAATTCACACACCGATGCAGATACAGATATCGCACATACCAAACATCCTTTGTACAGACGTCACCTTTCATGAAAAAAAATTTCATTGGAATCAGTTAACGCGTTTGGCCAAACACCGGCAACAAACTCAAATATGGATTAATTTTTATATATATAGATAAATAGGATTACAGTGATATATTTTTCGTTTTGCTTTTTTTTTGTGTTACGAAATTTGTATACTGTGTTGGTCTACTGGAGATACCCTTAAAAAACGCGCCTATTATTATCTTACCAGAAAAGGAAAAAGATAAACAGAATTTATTTCGTTCCGCAATATGTATACCCTATTCTAAGGGTATATTAATTTTGACGCATAGTTTGTAACATACCTTAATATTGCCCATAGACCCCTAAAAGTTACTATTTATGATCAGCATCGATAGTAATGTCGATCTAGCCATGTCCGTCCGTCCGTCGGCAAAAATTAGGCCTTTAAACTGGGCCTAGAGAGCTGAAATTTTAACCATATGCTCTCTAGGGTTTGAGCTAGAAAGCTGAATATTTGTATATATGATCTATGGCTCCTAAAACTGCTCAGGATATAAAATTTTCAAAATCCGCCCACTGACACGCCCACAAATAAATAAAACAATTTTATTGAAAAACCAAAATTTGAGCTAGGGAGCTGAAATAATATAACATATACTCTCTAGGGGCCCTTTAAACTCATGTGTTAATATTTTCAAAATCCGCCAACCAATTTAAAAAAAAACTTTTTTTGAAAATCCAAAGTTTGAGCTAGGGAGCTGAAATTTATAATATATACTCTCTAGGGGGCCCTTTATGATCATTTGTAAATATTTTCAAAATCCGCCCACTGACACGCCCACAATTTAAAAAAAAAACTTTTTTGAAAACTCAAAGTTTGAGCTAGGGAGCTGAAATTTATAATATATACTCTCTAGGGGCCCTTTATGCTCATGTGTTAATTTTTTTTAAATCCGCCTACTGACACGCCCACAATTAAATAAAACAATTTTATTGAAACACCCAAGTTTGAGCTAGGGTGCGTTTTTTTCGAAAAAATTCTTTAAATGTTATATAACAAAATATGTAGAGCGTTCTTAACAATTCAACCATACTTAGACTTTTGTCACACCCATTTAAAATTGGGTATCCAACAGTTCGCCCAAGCGGACTGTAGCTCTTCCCTATGTTTTTATTTTAAATTGGAAGATGGTAACCCTAATAGAATTGCTCTTTGAGTTATGGCGAATTATCATACACCTGTGAGAGCTTTAAAGAGGGACCGATTTATGTAAGTCATTGCAACCAGACTGAGAGACAAACATCCTATCTTGCCTGTACTAACAATTTTTGTTGGATAAAGTATAGTAATCTTAGATACCTACTAGCCTTTAATTTTTATCACATTACGATTTTAATGTAAACAAAGCAAATCAAATGCTTGGTTTCTTGAAAAGGAAACAAAAGATTTCTCAGATTCATATACTTTAAAATCTCTGTACAATTCTCTGGTAAAGTCAGTTCTTGAACACTGTAGCATTGTTTGGAATCCTTATTGTAAAAACTCAATAGATAGAATTGAAAAAGTTCAGATACATTTTACAAGATATGCATATTACAAGGTCAATTGGAGGATTGCAAGGCCTTCTTATTATAGCAGATGTTTATTGTTTGGTATGCAATCTCTTTATTATCGTCGGGCTTATTTTTCAGTTATGTTTATAAGAGACGTCGTAACATTTTATATCAATTGTCCTCCTTTACTAACATTAGTTAACTGTGTAAATGCACCCTCTACAACTACACGCTACCAGTTTCATTTTTATGAGCAGTTTCATCGTACACATTTTGGCCCATTACGCGTTGCACTAGAGAAGTGAATTTAATTTGCAATAGGATTGATTTTAATCTTGATGTTTCGAGAGATACATTTAAAAAACATAGGGACGGGCTACAGTCCGCTTGGGCGAACTGTTGGATACCCTATTCTTATTCCTATCCCTCATAAGTGGGCGTGACAAAAGTCTAAGTATGGTTGAATTGTTAAGAACGCTCTACATATTTTGTTATATAACATTGAAAGGATTTTATAAAAAAAAAACGCTCCCTAGCTCATACTCGGGTGTTTCAATAAAATTGTTTTATTTAATTGTGGGCGTGTCAGTAGGCGGATTTCAAAAAAATTAACACATGAGCATAAAGGGCCCGTAGAGAGTATGTATTATAAATTTCAGCTCCCTAGCTCAAACTTTGAATTTTCAAAAAAAAAAAAATTAATTGTGGGCGTGTCAGTGGGCGGATTTTGAAAATATTTACACATGAGCATAAAGGGCCCATAGAGAGTATATAAATTTCAGCTCCCTAGCTCAAACTTTGGATTTTCAAAAAAATTGTTTTATTTATTTGTAGGCGTGTCACTGGGCGGATTTTGTAATTTTTTTATCAGGAGCAGTTTTAGGAGTCATAGATCATATATAAAAAATTTCAGCTTCTAGCTCAAAATTCGATTTTTTCCAAAATTTTTTTTTTTGAGTTTGTGGGCGTGTCTGTGGGCGGATTTCAAAAATTCGTAAACTTGATTATTTCGGGACCCTAGAGAGTATATGGTTAAAATTTCAGCTCTCTAGGTCCAGTTTAAAGGCCTAATTTTTGCCGATGGACGGCCGGACGGACGGACATGGCTAGATCGACATAACTATCGATGCTGATCATAAATAGTAACTTTTAGGGGTCTACGGGCAATATTAAGGTATGTTACAAACTATGCGTCAAAATTAATATACCCTTAGAATAGGGTATAAACATGAGTTAAATAATATTCAAATTGTAACTTCCTAATAAATTTAAGGACTTAATCTTTGTTTCATTAACCTGTATATATGATTTGTAAAATTATAAATAAAAAATGTTAATTATAGCAATTATGTTAATTATAGTAATATTTATTTATATATATTAGTATATTTCTCCCGAACAATTACATAACCTTTTGTAGTTAGTATCTATTCTATAAAGATTGTAATCTGATTGATGAAATAAATAAATAAATAAATAAATAATAATAATAACAATAATAATAATAATAACAATAATACTAATAATAATATTAATAACTTTATTTCATGAAAAAAACGGTGCAAGCATTACATATTAGCACTATAAAAACTAACATCTGGTATTAACAAGCGTTTTAACATAAAATAAGCCGTGTTTCTTTGCACGCGGATATAGGGATAATTTGAAATTTGCATGTAAAATACAACAACAACTTATCCTATATACGCTAACTTTAGCGGGGATAGCTATCGCCGCTAAGTCCTTTAGCGGGGATAAACAGTGCTTCCAAAATCCATTTTCTTCGTTTCTGATGAATCCTACCGATGAATTTTTCAGGAAATGTCAAAGTTTGACAACCCACCGACCACTCACACATCCCGCCGAATATTTTATTTGTGATTATATTATTAATATTTTTCAAACCTCATTTTAAGGGTAATTGAATTTAGGAAATCTGTTTATGTGAAATTGTTTTTCATAATTTTAGAATATGCTTGGCATCAATTTCAATTGGCGGAAGTAAATATTTTTCAATTTCAGGATTTTCAATACAAATTTCTTAACTACAACTTACACTTACTGTGCCACGGTGCATGTCATATGTGCATTTGTGCTGCCAAGTTTTTTTTGATGAATTCTTAAGCGGCGATAGTCGTTTTCTGATGCCATCCCTATATCCGCGTGCAAGGATAGGAACATTCTACTGTCAGAAGGACAAGAGGCGAATGCACCTTTATAAAAATTTAACAAATTGAATTAATATGTCAATGGGGTATAACATAACTAAGAACCAAAATGTAAAATTCAGCAGCAATATTTATAATAATAATAATCTTAATATAATAACAGACCAATGTGTTAAATCATTGATTTTTGGTACTTTAACGAAATTTCTGGTTTTAATGCGTAAGTTGTAGGTACCATGCCTGGCTTCAGTATACCCGGACTTACGAAAGAATGTTTTCAGTACTTTTAAATAATAGAGATGCCTTAACGGAAGAATTTCCAGACTTCTAAATAACTCGAAACTTGGAGTTCTACGATTTGCTCCACAGATGATCCGAATCACATGCTTCTGCTTTATTAATAGAGGCTCAAGTTTATTGAAATGCGTACCGCCCCAACACGAAATTCCATATTGAAGTTTTGATTTGAACAAACTATTGTAAACTAGCGTTAAAACAGAAGAAGAGCAATAAAGACTTAGATAATAAAGATGCCTAACGAGTCTATTAAAATAATGCTTTAAATATGTAGTGTGGGCCTTCTAATTTAGTCTTGCATCCAATACAACTCCTAAGTCATTAGAACAGTTGCCATTTACATCAAAGGAGGGCACAAACTGACGTTGGCAACAGACATTATTAAGAAGAAATCTTAAACACCCAGGTGAGTGATACCGCAACGTCATATCTTCTGGAACTGAACCCATAATAGCAAACACCATGAACTTAGTTTTGTCACTGATTACTAGTTTATGCAACTTAAACTATCTTCGTAATATTTCTAGATCAGAGTTAAGTTAAGCCAATCAATATGACTAGAGATCTGAGTTGCCAGCAATTTTTCAAATACTTTCGATAGAAAGGTACGAAACTGATCGGCCGAAAATCAGAAAAATGATTTTGGAATAGCGTTTTGGGCCTTAGGAATAATCTTAGCTTACTTCCTGCAATCGGGAAATTAAGAAGAGCCTATACAAAAATTGATCACATGAGTCAAAGCAGTTTGTATGGGACTTCAAATGATTTTAATAAAACATATATGCACCTCATCTTCTCCAACTGCATCCAACTTAATCGATTGCAAACTTCCAAACACCTCGTGCTCCGAGATCACTTCGAATTCGAGCTCCGTTTTGAGTCGTAAAATGCCTCGTTAATAGCAATACTCGTAGATTCGTCCGGGTGCATTTCAGACAGTATAAAACTATTTAATATTTTGGATCACGAAAATTATAAGCTAGTTGCTTTCTCCATATTCAATTGAATCAAAAATTAGAGATTGAAAGTAGTTAACTTCGTCGCTGGCATTTGAGAAAGCATGACATTCATTCCAGGGGTAGTCAGTGGCATCGTTTTGCAGTTCAAGGTTATTTATGGATATAAGATGTCTGAATTGTTGTTTGGAAGTTGTAGGTATATGCGAAAGATCAATATTGAAAGTGCAAAACAACAAACATATACCCTAAAGTTTCCGAAGAATTGAGTCCGTTTGGTAGTACACACTTTTCGAGCAAAATCTTTGAACAAATTTGGCAAATACAGGGTGGCGCACTACAGAAACAAAATGTAATAACTTTTTTTCTGTGTCTTATTTTTTTTTATTTGGTAGGTAACTATTTAGATTTATTAAAATGAATGCTTGCGATATCGAAAAGAGGATTTGGATAGTGCAGCGGTACCATGCTTTGCAGTGCTTCATTTCCGTCCAAAGGGAATTTAGGCGGGAGTTTGTCGGCACTTCCCCGATTAAATAGACCATTATGAAGCTGGTAAACATGTTTTCCGAATGTGGAAGCATCGCACGAAGACCGTACCATCGAGATCCATATGTTTGGGTTCCAGACACAATCGCGGCTGTAGCATCATCAATTCAGGCAAATCGAAGCGTTTCGAATCGAAAATTATCGGCGCAAATTGGAGTGTAGACGGTCATTACGACGGATAATTCATGATGACTTAAACTTGTTTCCGTACAAAGTCAAAATTGCAAGCAAGATAAATCCTCTGAATTTGCCTATTCGCCTGGAATTTTGCCAAAAAAATGATTGAAATGACCGAAGAAGACAACAGCTCGATAAATTGCTTGTTTATGTCTGATGAGGCTTATTTTGATCTAAACGGCAATGTAAATCAGCAAAATTGCCATATATAGAGTGAATCTAATCCAGAAATACTCCATGAGACGGTACTGCACCCAGAACGAGTAACTGTGTGGTGCGCAGTTTCATCAAGGTGCATTGTGGGTCCATACCTCTTTGAAGAAAACGGTTTAACAGTTACTGTCAATAGGAACCGTTACTTTACCCAGAACTCCGTTTCAACTGCATTTGATTCCAGCAAGATGGAGCAACTGCACACATAGCTAGACCGGTTATGGCGGAGCTCCAATGAAAATTCCCAAAAAAAAATAATATTCAGAAACTCCACTTTCCGCTGTCGCCCAAGGTCACCTGACCTACCTGCACCAGCCTTTTTTATTGGGTTATGTCAAGCAAGAGGTTTACAAAACGAAACCAAGGAATTTGACTGAATTGAAGCAGTTTAAACAATAATTGAGGCGATTCCGACTTCAACCCTTCTAGCCGAAATGAATAATTTTCTGAGCAGGTGTCGCATATGCGTGGATGAGCATGAAAGTCATTTACGGTCTACCATCTTCAAAAACAACTAGTTATATAAAAGAAAATTTAATTTTCTATACAATAAAAAATTAAATACATTGATTAAAAAAAGTTATTTGAATTTCTTATTGTAGCACAATTGATGCGCCACCCTGTATCTAAAATTGAGTGTATCTACTAACGAAATGTAAACAAAGCAATTGTTTATTTGAAATAATTTAAAATCTTGTGAAACGATCTTTGAATCCAACAAGCAAGCATTTATTTTTGTATTTATTTATGCATTTATTGGTAAGGATTTTATTTCTCTATATAGGAATAGTAAAATGATAAATAAAAAAATAATTCTCTTTTGGATGAGATTTACTTCCACCTATGGAAATGGTTCTAATAAACAACACGCTGTCAGGCAGGACGCATCATTCGTTTCTCTACATCAATGGGTTGCGTATGTTGTTGCTCCCCATGGGCATTGAACCTGCACCGCACGGATCACAAGCCAAAACCTCTAAACCATCGTCACTCCTTAACATAAATTCAAAGTAATTGATTAACGAAATATTTATTTACTTTGATATAAATGTTTTGGGATGACTGCATTTTATTTAGTACATGAGGTAAAACTGTTTTTATACCTATGTAGGAACATACAACTTTTTTTTTAACTATGGTCGGCTGTTGTCGAATAATATTTATAACATTATATTAATCCCTTTTTTGGTTCACCTCTTGGTTTGGATTTTAAAGTTGTCACGGAAGCGGATGTGATACTTTATATTCAAAATCTTAAGTCGAAAGCAATTGGTGAGGATGGATTACATCTGCGCTTCGTTAAAATGTTACTTCCCCATATTACAACTTGTGTCTCACATTTAATTAATTTTTGTATTACTTCTTCTACTTTCCCTGATTGCTGGAAAAGAGCTAAAATGACCATGTGCCAAAAAAAATCCAGAGCCTTATTGACCTCCGATTTAAGTCCCATAAGCATTTTACCATGCCTGTCTAAGGTTTTTGAAAAAATTATTGCCAAGTAGATTTTTTGTCACCTTAGTCGTGTCAATTTATTGACGCCTGTGAAGTCTGGTTTCCGTGCCCAACATAGCTGCTCCACGGCTCTAGTCAAAGTTGTTGACGACATCAGAGTAGAATATGATAAGGACTATCTCACGCTGCTCTGCTTACTTGACTTCTCTAATGCCTTTGACACGATAAATAATGACATTTTGTTTATGAAATTAAAGCTTTACTTTGGTTTTAGCGATCTCTCTCTGTGCGTAATAAGAAACTATCTTACAAATCGTTCTCAAAGAGTTTTTATTGACCAAAAATATTCTCGACCAAAAAGCATCCTTGCTGCAGTGCCGCAGGGTTCAATTCTCGGCCCAATCCTTTTTTTGTTTATATATGAATGACCTTCCTCAAGCATGCTGCAATGCATATATTCATCTTTATGCTGACCAAGCACAGATATACCTTTCTCGGCCAATTGGGCTGGTTGAGGATCTCGTGAGTAGATTTAATTCTGATCTCTCCTCAATAGTGAAATGGTCTCAACATAATGGTCTGATCTTAAACCCAATGAAAAGTCAGCTGATTGTGATTTCGAAAACGCCGTACGACACTAAAGCAATACCGCCTGGTTATCTTAATTCGACGATGCTTACGTTTTCAGATACACTAGCAAACCTTGGGTACAAATTGAATCGATCTCTTTCCGCTATCGAACATGCAAATTATGTTGTGGCACGTATCTATGCAGGTTTACGTAAGCTGTATTTATTTTCTGGTTTCACACCAGTTAATACTAAATTAAGGTTGGTTAAGTCCTTATTTGTTCCAATCTTTCACTATGCCATCGCTGTGTACCCCAAATTAGATTCCCGTTCTAAGCACAAATTACTTGTTGCTTTTACGATATGGTGCGATATGTCTTTGAAATAAGAAGATATGAACATATATCCAGTTACCACAAACTTGTCCTTGGCTGTTCACTTTAGGATTTTTTGGAAATAAGATGTTGTGTGTTCATGCACAAGATCATACATGACCATTCTCCGCTCTATCTTTTCTACAAGGTGGCGCAAAAATAACCTTCCGATGTTTTTTGGTCACCGACCGATTATTGCTCAAATAAATAGTCACCAATATTCCGCGTTCTGGAGCAGTGTAGCGTAACATTATTTATTAACGTGTATTTCGCATGTGTTTACTACACAAATGTCAAAACAGAACTGACATTAGGGGCCAATCGCAAAATTTATAGCATTTTCTGATAGGAGGATTACTTTTGCGCCACCTTGTATAAATTACAATTTGTTAGTCACAGCGAACTTTCAATCTTATACCGTCAAATTCCAACTACTTGAATACGTCGCACCTCTTTCTAGTTCACACTGCCATACTTTTGAACTCTCTACCTATCGGCATCAAACAGATAATAGGAGCTGAACAATTTAAAAGAGCTCTTTTTGCACACTTCGCTTAATTGTAATCAATGCATATTCTTCTTTTCTTGCTTACTTCACTCTACTATTATTTATCTATCCTAATTTTCTATTCTTTTCTTTTCTCTTGTTAACCCAGTCCCTCCTTTCCTCTCTCCAAATATGTATTTAAATTTCTTTAATTGTATCATTATTTAAAATTCATTTAATTTTTATTTAAACCTGAACTTCTCTTAGTACCTATGTTTCTTCTTTTATTTAAATTCTCAATACTTGATCTTACTTGTACTTAGTGATGGCACGATTAATCGAAAATTTTATATAAATCGGTTATTTTCTTTCGGTTAACGATTTAATTGTATCGAATTTTCCCTTTCGATTAATCGACAAAATAATCGATTAATTCAAAGAATAATCGAAAATAATCGAAACAAAACCATCGCAATACTGTCTAGAACAAGACAGCGCAGATCATTACGGTACGGAAACACCAGCAATAAAACAACCGCGCGCACAAGTAATCAGTATTAGACGCCGGACAAGGACGACTCTAATTAATTAGTACCACACATCAGCCAAATTTTAATAAACTATTCCGATGCACCACTGATGATAACAACAAAAAAGAGGAAATTGTGGAAATGCTTACCTTATTGAGACCGTTGGAAGCTGTGACTACTCAAATAAGTGGAGAGAAATACGTCACATTAAGTCAAGTAATTCCACTTGCTGATTGTGGGCGTCAACAAATATTACAAATTTGTTCTACATCCGTGGTAGCAAACAAATTAAAAACAAATATGTTGAACCAATTTGACCGACGCTTTCGACAAATGGAACATTCGTTTCTACTGGCAGCATTATCACTCCTAGACCCACGATTCAAGCAAATTCATTTTCAGGATCCCATAGCTTTGTCCAAAGTTATGAGAACCATCAGAAGCGAAATGGCTGAAATTTGACATGGAGACGACAGCATTGGGAGTGAAAGTGGATCGTCTTCCACAAGTCATAATGAATTCGATTTATGGGCTCACCATAAGACTTTGGCCCACAAACGACGAAGAACGGACAATGAATTAGCACATCCTCAAGACGAACTAAGCCTCTTCCTCAATGCTCCGGTTCTCGAGGTCAAACGAAATGTGGTTGAAGCTTGGGAAGAGATGAAATCCGGTTCCCCCGAAGCTATACACTCTCTCCGAAAAATATTGCTTTTTGATTGGGACTTCCGTACCATCCGAACGGCTTTTTCTAAAGCAACTGCTACGGAAAAACGGAATCGTTTAACGACGAATCACCTGTCAGAAGTCTTGTTTTTGAATTCAGTTTTTACCATTTTTTTTTCTTTATGTATAAATTAAATTAAATTTAGTGAATTAAACGCTTAATAAATTATTTTCGCACTCAGCAAACAATTTATTTTTGAAATTATTTTCTTTTTCATGACAATATCAAATTTTAACCGAAAAACCGATTAATCGGTTAATTTTGTTGCAATTAATCGCGATCAATAATCGCTCCCTTCGATTAATGACTTGATCAATTAATCGATTAATGAGCCATCACTACTTGTACTCTACCAATAAATTTGAATTGAATTGAAAAAAAATATTTCATAATCAAAAAATCTGCATATTACAAAAACCTGTTAGAACCTAACATCTTTTCCACTGCCCCGCTTCTGGCGAAAGTCTGAGAAACACTCAACAGTGTAAACTGTCACGAAGGTTCTTAAAATTGTAGGTCCCTTCCGATCATGTCCAATATACAGAAGAGCATACACAAATTTTAAGGTAACCTATGTCTTAGTGCCCATATGAGCCGTTAATGCCTAATATTTTCGATTTCACATCTTTCATGAGAAAAAGGACAACATCCTGAATTACTATTATACAGAAAAGATTATTATACATAACATATCATTAACAACCGTAACCTTCCTACAATTTGAGCTTCGTCCAGTCAGCTTTTCTTTTTTTGTAAAAATAAAACGATTTTAATGTACCTATACAGTTTTTCTATATTCATTATTATGAGTGTTTTTTTTGTGAACGCTTATGGTGTATTTAATATAATAAAAAAACTTACGTTTTATTATATTTTCAGCTATTTAATATTCAAAAATATTGATTAACGCAGTAAATTCACCAAAACACTAAAAATCAGTTTCCAGTTAATTTAAATCAATTGTTTATCAATTAAAACGAATTAAATGAATCTTCGTTCTAAATTTTTTTATTGATTTTCATAAATTGATCGATATAAATCGGACTTTTTAAAACTATTTGTCGCCAGAAATTCGAAGCCTAAAAGAAATGTTTTATTCCAGATATTGAAGAAATCACTGCACTGCGAAGTTTTTATTTTTTTAAATTTTTTTTTCAATTAACGGTTCACTATCGGCAGATCTAACGTTTTAATCTTTACAAGCTTATATTTGATCGCGCACTAGCAAGAATTTAAGTCGAATCAAACTTATATACCACAGGGGATAACTGAATTAACCACTCAACAACGAGCTTTCCTGATTGTACGAAAATCACACTACTATTAGAGATACACTTCTGCGGAGGGCAAAGTGTTGGTTCATTCCATGCGCGGAAATCGCAATCGCGAATCGGAGCTCAGATGTTTTTCCTGATCAACTCGCAACATGAATCATGTCGTATGTGATGTAGCACTGTTTGAAATTACTGCGCTTAGACTCCCGCTTGCATGACGCATTTGAGTCAGTGCTCACGGCGGCGCGGCACGCGACCCCCAAGAGGCATTCACATACGACATCATTGTGTGTGCCACCCCACCGTGCTTTTGCCACAACAGGTTGATGATGAAAATCGACAAGCCTACCGGATGTTGTGAAAACAAAATTGTTGATTCGGTGTGACGTATGACAGTTGTAATTTCTGTCACTCAATCACCCTTTCAGCCAGCAGTGTTAATAGAGGTATGGGCAAACTGATTCGCTGAGTTTGTATCAGTGTTGTGTCACTTAACGAAAGATATAAGGAATAGAGAAACTGCAAATACAGATGCAAAAACCATAAACAGAAATAGTATTTAGTAACTGGGATATGTTTTATGTACCAACAATATCAGAAAAGGGAAATGGAAATGTTGGTACAACTGTAGCTTTGGTTTGTTTACTTTTATTTATTTATTTTTTGTTTTTGTTTTTTTTAAATCTACAAGGGATTTTTGAATACCCTTATAATGTTATAGCTACACAGCGCGGGCCTTAAGGAAATTAGGGTTAGAAGATAGGGAGATATGCCGATGCACGTTGGTTTTAAATGTTTGTAGATTATAATGTGTAGGAAAAATGGAGCGGGGAAGACCATTTCATATTCGTGTTGTACTGCTACAGAAAGATTCCTTGTATTTCACTGTATGTCCGAATATGAACGAATTAAAAAAACACACAAATTCAAAACACTTACACAACGCGTGTCCATTTATAAAAGATGTCAATAAACCGCAAAATTAAATACTTACTTACTTACTTAGGGTGGCGCTACAGTCCGGGGTGGACCTGGGCCTCAACCAACAAGCGTCTCCAGCCAGCACGATCTTTGGCCAGCTGTCTCCAGTTTCGCACGCTAGGTTGGTTAAGGTCCCCTTCCACTTGCGTGCGCCACCTGAGTCGCGGTCTTCCTCTACTGCACCATCCATCTTGTGTGGATTCGAAGATCTTCCGGGCCGGAGCATTCACATCCATTCGCTCTACATGACCCAGCCATCTCAGTCGTTGGACCAACACTCTTCTGGCTAAGTCCATGTCGCTGTACAGCCCGTACAGTTCATCGTTGAATCTATTCCTCCATTCACCGTCTCTGCAGACGGGACCAAAAATTACCCGAAGAATTTTCCTCTCAAAACGACCAAGAGTGACCTCATCCACTTTTGCTAGAGTTCATGCCTCTGCACCATAGAGAAGGACTGGGATTATTAAGGTCTTATAAAGGGTCACTTTAGTTGTTCGAGAGAGGGCTTTACCACTCAATTGCTTTCTTAGCCCAAAGAAACAGCGATTGGCAAGAGTTATTCTTCGTTTAATCTCAGCGCTGGTGTCATTGCCTGAGTTCATTGCGGAGCCTAGGTAGACAAGCAAAATTAAATAGACAATAAAATAAATCGTTGCTTTGAAGCCCACAAAATATTTTTGAATACAGACTGGCAATGCAATGTGAACTAAAAGTGATGAATGAGCAATGAACAGTTGAAATGAGAGCGCGTGACGTACCCTTATGGTGGCCGGATATGAGTAAATGAATTTGAAAAATCAAGTTACTCATGTAAATATGTTGGCTGCTTGGTAACAATGATTTTGTGAAGGAGTTTCACAGTACCTAAAATTAGATAGACATCTAGCGAACATCCAAGTATCTTGTTCTACTCGTATATGCCGTTATACGATCAAAACGCTTCAGACAATATACATAACGAGTAACTTTTTGACTCAGCACTACAGTTGTAATACACTTCACAACCAAACGATATAACTTGTACAATAAGAGTTTTCACTAACATTAATCTGGTGTTTAGTGGTATGAAGCATTGCGATATGGTGCGCAGGCACCCATCTGTCCTTACATTGGAGCTAGAAAGCTGAAATTTGAAACATATACTCTCTAGGTGCCCCGAAATTATCAATTGTTAATATTTTTAAAATCCGCCCACAAGCTGAAGAAAACCCGTTTTTTCGAATAAACCAAAATTCGAAATAGAAAGCTGAAATTTAGAACATTATACCCTCTATTGGCCCAAAATTATCAAGTGAAAGGATGTTTAAAATGTATACCTACCTACGAAGCGCAACATGGATGATGTGGCCACTCCATCCTCAGTCGTTAAAAGCAAAATTGGTTAAGTTATACTATTTAAATTGTGGCCTGGGGACCAGGGCAGTTAATATTTCCGTTGCTGTTCACGTACGTTATGTGTAGAAAAATGAAAACTGTCATATCTCCAAAATCGAGAGAAAATTCTCTCATTTCAAAGAAAAGTAGGCTTTTGCGTTAAAAGATGAAAAACGTCAAAGTTTGGCTTGAAAAGAAGCAACCGCTGTTTTTTATTTGTTGGCAAACTCATAGGATTTCATTATTTGACAATTTTCCATTTTTTATCAGTCGAAATTATGTGTGAAGACAAATGAACGAAATTACAGGGTGGGTCAAAAGTGACTTCCTAATTTGAAAAAATCATAACTCTTTTCTTTTTTAAGGAACTTATAAAACAAGCTTGGGAGATTAACTAAAATGAACTACAACGCTTTAGAGAGGACCAAACTAATTGAATTTTATTTTGAAAATAATCACTCGATTATTTTAACATCACAGTTCCCGAATCGAAGCGATCTTGCAAGTGTTGCGGACAGTCCAGAAATATCGACACGAAGGCGCTCTGATCAACTCGGTGTTATTGCGAAGAGTTCTAAGAACCGAATTGCAGCTGTTTCCATACAAAATCGAATTTGGACAAGAATTAAAGCCAGGAGCTCCTCAAAAACGTGTTCTATACGCAGTTCGTTTACAAGAAATGGCAAGGCAGCAAAATGATTTTATTCATCATCTCATCTCATAGTGAGATGAAGCACATTTCTACTAAAATGGATTCATTAACAAACAAAATTGCACCTAACTGCACTGTCTGGTGTGGTGTAACTTCAGAAAAAAATATTGGGCCATTCTTCTTTGAAGAAGATCCCGCCACCAGTAACCATAAATGGTGAATAGTATCGGGCTATGATCGAAAATTTTTTGAGGCCACCGATTGCTGATAGTCTTGAGATGTGGTTTCAGCAGGATGGAGCTACTGCATACACTGCTCGCACCACAATGGCGCTACTAAGGGTAATTTCGGCGACCGAATAATTTCCAAAAATTCAGGATTTAATTGGCCTCCACGTTCTCCTGATTTGACTGCAATAGACTTTTTTCTATGGAGTGATTTGAAAGGTAAAGTATACGTTAATAAACCCACCACTATCCCGCAGCTGATGGAGAACATTCGTGCTGAAATACAGGCGCTGAGCCCAGATGTCCTACGAAGTGTTATGGAAAAGGCTCTAGAAAGAGTCCGTTTCTGTGAGCATGAAGTTGGTGCTCATTTGAGGGACATTATATTCCATACTTAGCCGAAAAAAATCTCCATAAATCATACTTTGTGATTCTTAAATAAATTATTAGTAAAAATTAAATCTGTAAACGTTATTATCACTTTAAATTAGGAAGTCACTTTTGACCCAACCTGTACTTTCGTTGATCTTTTTACCATTTTCTTAGTACGCGAACGCGTTTGTGTAGTTTCGCACGAAAATTTACATAAATTTACGTTTGCATATTAGTACGCGAACGGATCTAATTTTGTTTTATGACGTGCTGGATCAGCATGGGGCATGGCAGAAACGATCCAACACACCAGCAACTTACGTATCACCAAAAAAAATCGCTTTTTTAGATGTTAAGAGTTTTAACATTTTGTTGTTTATTACTGATAGATACCATAAAAGCTTTTTGTTAGAAACGTTACTCTTCCGTTCATTGTTGATAGGAAATTGTCATTTTAGGGGCTAATTAGTCGAATTTTGTCAACACCAACATCGTTGAGAGGACGCTATGTTTTAATAGTAATTAGCGGTCTGCCATCATGTCTGGAAATTCAATTACCTATAATTTGTTTCTATTGTAAAATTATCACGTAATGAAAGCTTTGATTGTATACAAGTAGATTTTAATTCAAAGCAGCTGTTGGAATTGATTTAAGAATGACATGTGCCATATACAGGAATAATAGGTTCCTCTCCTTTGATTTATCAAATGAATTTATCAAATAAAAAAAAAAAACAATCGCAAAGATATTACTGCATTGCTGAAATGATGCCTTTGGTCACCTCTGTTGATAGTTAAAATTGCAGTTATGGTTTAATATTGATCGTTGTTTGTCCACTGTTCTTTTCGGCAAACCTCACATGCGGATGCAGTGATGTGGAGGATTACCCAGATCATAACTTCGTTGTTAAGGAAAAGAAGAAGAAGAAAGCATGTTCCTTTCGGCTTAGCTACGTATCATTTAGTACTTCTCATTAGTAGAAGTGGAATCGATCGAACTCTTTGGGATAAAAACGCGGCTATAGACACAAAACGTTTACCACATTTACTACCTTGATTCACGCACCAAATTCGTGTCATAATAATTATAAGTTTACCAACCTGTTTTAACCCTTTCGATCCGGATGGGACATAGAACAAAGGTGTTTTTATACCTTGGATGTCCCATCCGGATCGAAAGGGTTAAGAGAACTTCGCCCGAGCAACATCGGCAATTAAAGTTTGTTATTTATACAAATAATTTCCGTAACCCATTTTTTTTTGTATAATGAACTCGCACTAAAGGGATTTTTTAATACGCTTATAATGTAATAGATACACCAGCGCTGACGTTAAGGGTATTAGATTATGGTTAGAAGATAGGAAGAGATGCCGATGCACGTTGGCTATGAATGTTTGTATATTATAATGTGTTGGAAAAATGGGGTGGGGGAGAGTATTCCACATTCGAGTTGTAGGGCAAAGGAAAGATTCTTTGTATTTCACTATGCATCCGAATACAGGCTTACGGGTGAACTGATGCGCATTCCTTGCACAGCGGGTATTACGGTTGAAATGTTCTAGGGATCAAATGCAACTGGTTAATTCGTTTGGGCACTTATGGTGGAAATAACGATAACATAACGAGAGACAAGAGACATTGCGAAGATGACTAAGAGAGTGAAGTTTTATCGCGCGTTTTTGAATCCTGTCCGGTAGCTCCAAGTTAGTTATTGGTGCACCAGACCAGATATGAGCACGGATAAATGCCTTATAAATAGTGGCCAGATCAGAGGTTGTGAAATATTTCTTGCATCGCTTAAGGAAGACTATATGCATTTCGCAGCGTTTTTGGAAACATCGAAGATGTGGCCATTCCAACGAAAGTTGTCATTAACACACATACCGAGAATGGAAAGCTGTTCGGTTTTAGCGATGCAAGTGCCATTCATGGACAATGGCAGGGCGTTTGGGTTTTGCCTAAATGACAGAAGAGTACGTTTTGGAAGCATTAATTTCCGATCTTTTAGTTATACCCCACGGAGTTATGCTGTCAAGGTCGGAATTTAATGAGCTTAATATATGTTGCCATTCCAGTTCCACACCCGAAGATTATAAAAAAAAAAAAAAAAAACACCCGAAGATGAGGGGCGTAAACCAAGAAACGAATATGAGAAGCAGAGGGTACTGTCATCGGCGAAGAAGTGAATTGTATTAGAGGCAACAGACAGCAGATCATTTAAAAAAATGAGAAAAAGAGTCGGAACAGAACAGAGCCTTGGGGAACACCAGCATTTAAATGGTGAGTTGCAGACTTGAAACCGTCCAAAACAACTTAAATGGAACGATCCGAAAGATAATCAACTCTTTCCAATCATACATTTTTTTTTTTAATGAAGTTAGTGAAAATTGGAAATTTATATAAAAAGAAATGCTACGAGCCACCACCGATAAAGCAAGTATGGAAAAGGCCTTCTCAGATATGTTAAGTCAAAAAGCAGAAAAACCGTCAAATGTAGCTAAAAAATATGAACTTAAAAGAACAAAAATTTGGTCAAACTTTAAAAATAGTGATTCGCCAGAAAAGACACGAAAGAAAAGCTTCGAATTAAGATAAATAATAAAGTTCAACAAAAAAAGCACACATTTTTGGAGGAAAATAAAAACAGAAAAAGCGGCCAAGTGCGAGTCGGACTCGCCTATGAAGGGTTCCACGCGAATATAATTATTATTTACTTAGGCACCTATTACAGATTTATAATTAGAAAATAATGGTTCACGGCTTACGCATAACGTTTATGTTTATGAAATTAAATGTTTTTTCTTTTTATATTTGAGTTGATTGAATGAAAGGTAAATTGAGGTTTACGATTTATGACGTATTAAAAAAAACTACTTACTAGATCTCGTTCAAACCAATTTTCGGTGGAAGTTTGCAAGGTAATGTAAATCATATATATTTTTTAGTTTTATCAGTCTCTTATTTTAGAAGTGCCAGGGGGGGGGGGGGGCACATTTTACCACTTTGTAAGTGTCTCTCGCGCAAACTATTCAGTTTAGAAAAAAGTGATATTACAAACCTCAATATCATTTTTGAAGACCTATCCATAGATACCCCACACGTATCGGTTTAATGAAAAATTTGTTTTTGAGTTTCAGTTCTAAGTATGGGAAACCCCCAAAATTTATTGTTTTTTTTCTATTTTTGTGCGAAAATCTTAATGCGGTCCACAGAATACATCTAGTTACCAAGTTTCAACAGTATAGTGCTTATAGTTTCGGAAAAAAGTGGCAGTGACATTCCCGGACAGACAGTCAGACAGACATACATGACGAATCTATAAGGGTTCCCTTTTTTGCCATTTGGCTACGGAACCCTAAAGGCCTAAACACAAGAAACCAGCATCTAAACATCAAGCATCGGGCACTTCTGAGCACATAGCAAATACATTACTTAGATGATCGGTTACTGTTTTTTTTATATATAAATATATAGGTAATAAAGTACAAACTTTAATTAGTTACACAAATGTGTATTTGCATTTATTTAACTATTTTATACAAAAATAAGCACCAGTGTCATAACCATCCAACCTATGTCGAATGATCCCTCGCGAAGGAAAGAAGGTTTCATTTCATTACACTTTACTGGATACATATTATTATAAAGGGTTTTTCAATAAGAGCGCTACAAAAGTTTTTTTTAAATAGAACAAAAACGGTTTTGGATATCAATGAAATTCTTTATTCCTGTGAAAGTACGTTCGATGCCATTATTTATGGAACTCGATTTCATTTGCATGGCCACCACGGGCACGCTTGCAGAAGTCCAGACACTGAACCCAATTTCGACGGTTTTCAAGCATAAATCGGCCGATACTGCTGCAATTTCACGTTCGATATTCGTACGAAGTTCATCAATCGTCGCTGGCTTGTTGGCATAGACCATAGACTTGACGTAGCTCCACAGGAAATAGTCTAACGGCGTCAAATCGCACGACCGAGGCGGCCAAGCGACTGGACCATTTCGTAAGATAACACGGTTTGCAAACTTGGTTTCCACTGACTCCGAATTTTGGTAGTAAATTTTAATAATTTCGACTCGTTGTTGGCTCGTATATCTTTCCATCATGAAATGGCAAACCTTACTGAAGACAAATGTCAAAAGAGCGGCAAGAAATTCGGCGTCGTTTGCTGTCGCTGTCGCTCTACTTTTGTAGCGTCCCTGTTGAAAAACCCTTTACATGCACTGCACGTACTTACTGGCCATGCTTTGCATATTTGTTAGGCTTCTTTTGAAAAGCTATTTTATTGAAATTGTAGTGTTAACAATTCATTTAATTTACTACGATATTGAATTGATTCCGCTTGACATTCCTTTTAATTGATGATAAGTATGTAAGTTAAGATAACAAGCAAAAATGTAAACCAGATCGCAGAATGCTGAAGAAGCATAATGCCGTAAAAGTATTATACCATCCGTAGTGAGAATAAACTCATCGATTGGATACTCGAAGACGGCACACAATCCCAACCACCGGAAGCAAACAATACAAATAAACAAATGAGGATCGACTACGCTTCAATGTAAATAAACGACGGCTTGCTGGTCAGTGGCATCCAGATAGATCAGCCGTTAAATCGCTCGGGTGTTTCACGTTCAACCGTCGCTCTTCTTTGATAAAATACGAAAAAAAGAAAAGGGAATTGAAGTCAATCTGAATAAAATATCACTCGTACATTTCCTTTTATATGAACAGGCCCCCTTTGAGATATTTTGCGCAAAATGTATAAAACAATTCAGCCGTGAGATTTCGCGCTACTCAACAGAATACAAAAACGTTCGATAAAACTTATTGGGCGATCGGTATATCAAGGAAACGTTTAACGCTCTTAGTCATCGTCGTAATTTTTTTTTTGCGTATAGCTATGTGAACATCGGTGAAAGACATCGCTTGCGAGCTTTGCGATAGTGTGGGAATGGAAACACCCACTAAAGACACTCAGGGAAGGCATGATGTTCAGCAATTTTGTTCTAATATTTACTTATGTACTGTTTTTATACCCTAGGGGTATATTAATTTTGACGCATAGTTTGTAACATACCATATTGCCCGTAGACCCCTAAAAGTTACTATATTTATGATCAGCATCGATAGTAATGTCGATATAGCCATGTCCGTCCGTCGGCAAAAAATAGGCCTTTAAACTGGACCTAGAGAGCTGAAATTTTAACCATATACTCTCTAGGGTCCCGAAATAATCAAGTTTACGAATTTTTGAAATCCGCCCACAGACACGCCCACAAACTCAAAAAAAACTAAATTTTGGAAAAAATCGAATTTTGAGGTAGAAAGCTGAAATTTTTTATATATGATCTATGACTCCTAAAACTGCTCGGGATAAAAAAAATTCAAAATCCGCCCACTGACACGCCCACAAATAAATAAAACAATTTTTTTGAAAATCCAAAGTTTGAGCTAGGGAGCTGAAATTTATAATATATACTCTCTATGGGCCCTTTATGCTCATGTGTAAATATTTTCAAAATCCGCCCAATTAGAATTTTTTTTTTTTTAAAAACCAAAGTTTAAGCTAGGGAGCTAAAATTTATAATATATACTGCCCTTTATACTTATGTTTAAATATTTTTGAAATCCGCCTACTGACACGCCCATAATCAAATAAAACAATTTTATTGAAAAACCTTCAAATGTTATATAACTAAATGTGTAGAGCGTTCTTAACAATTCAACCATTTTGTCACGTCCACTTATGAGGGATAGGAATAAGAATAGGGTATTCAACAGTTTGCCCAAGCGGACTGTATCCCGTTACTATGTTTATATTTATATCTTCAGTTACCACATGATTCAATACCTGTTTCTCCTAATGCAAGTTTTAATTACACTATAAGCTCTGTGTCGTGGAGTGCTTAAAGCAAGCAACTATCACGAGCAGAAATTAGCCGGCACTAAAAGTGCTCCCACAGGCTCATCATTTAGTGCAGGTGTTAATAAGGTCATAACAATTAAAAACACAATAATTATGTACCTAACACAGACACAAATCATGCAAATAATTTCAAACATTAAGGCATTATTACGCAAAATATTTTTTAGCTTAGTTTTACTAACATGCAAGTCAATCACATGATCATTTAGATTATAGATTCTACTCATGCGACTAATAGGCTCATGCCTCCCATAATTCGTTCTATGATGGGGGCTAAACAATAATTCAACACTGCGTAAATTATGGGCACCACCACGGAAATTAAAGCCAATAGACGACAGCAAGTCAGGTGCATCTATATGACCGGATATAAGCTGCTGTAAGAAAATAATATCGCTATTAAGCCTTCGTTGAGAAAGGGGTAACATTTGAAGAAGCTTGATGCGTTGACTATAAGGAGGGAGGTTAAATGGATCATCCCATGCGAGTCCTCTAAGTGCAAATCGAATAAATTTACGCTGAATGGACTCTATTCGATTTGAATGAATGTTGTAGAACGGTGTCCAAACTTGTGAAGCATACTCTAGAATCGGACGGACAAAACAATTGTACAATGACATAGTAACGTATGGGTCATTAAATTCTTTCGCCCACCTTTTTACGAAGCCCAGCATAGAATTAGATTTATTAACAATAAAATTGATATGCTTAGCAAAAACCAGTTTGGGATCGAAATAAACCCCAAGATCCTTAAAGTTATCAACTTTACAAAGAATATGTTGAGACAAAGAATATTGAAAGGCGGAAGGGATATTCTTCCTAGAGAATGTCATATGTTGACATTTAGTAGGCTTTAAGGATAAGCCGTTTTTCACACCCCAATTGGCGAAGCTCTTAATGTCAGATTGAAGTAAAATTCTGTCTTGCTGACTAGTGATAGATTTATATATTTTCATATGATCCGCGTAGATCAGGATATTATGGTGATTTATACATGCCTTAACATCATTGATGGCTAGTATATAAATAGAATCGGTCCGAGGTGCCTTCCTTGGGGAACTCCAGACTGAGCTGTGAAAGACACAGATAGTGATCCTCTAAATTTGACTTGGTAAGCCCTTGATCTAAGGTATGAATTAAACCATTTTATGAAAGATGGTGGGAAACCAAAAGCCCTGAGCTTAAATTCGATTAATTCATGGGACAGCTGGTCGAAAGCCTTAGAGAAGTCAGTGTATATGCAATCCATTTCGTCCTTATTCTCTAAGGCATTAGAACAATCATGCAAGAAACTTAACAGATTAGTGACAGTGGATCTGTTTTTTACAAATCCATGCTGTTCACTACAAATTATATTGCGACAAATAAATATTAACTTTTCACAAACAATTTGTTAAAGAAGCTTAGGGATACACGAAAGCTTTGAAATAGGCCTATAATTAGTGATATCACCACGTTCGCCTTTTTTAAATACAGGTGTGATAAAAGCACTTTTCCATAGCTTAGGGAATTTACCAGTATTAATGGACAATTCAAACAGATACTTAAGATGTGGAGCAATTGCATGACTACATTTTTTAAGAACTATCGGGGCAATGCCATCAGGACCTGATGAATAGTCATTCTTCAGAGAAGAAACACATTTTAAAATTGTTTCCAAATCGAATGAGATACTATTAAAGCTTATTTGGGAACAGCCAGTTAGATAACTAAAATATTGATCATCTATGTGAAGAGGGGTCTCCCTAAACGACTTACTGAAATGATCTGCAAACATATTGCTTGCATCTAGCGAATCAGCAGTTGTAGAACTATTGTAAGTAAGCTTCGATCTATAACCATCGGTTTTTTTCTTAGAATTGACAAATCCCCAGAAAAGTTTGGGGTCCACTTTTAAAGAGCATTCCATTTTACTTATATAGTCAATATATAAGTTGCAGGATACAGATTTGAATTCGTTGAATAGTGTAAGATAGAGCTCAAGATCTGAATGGCGGAGACTTTTTAAATAGTTCTTCCAAGCCCTATTACGTCTTTTTCGTATTGATTTGAGCTCTTTAGTGTACCAAGGATGGGGCGTTTTCAGATTCCTAGAGGATTTCGCAGGAATCACTTTTTTCATGAAACTACTGCATCTTCATTATTAGAAAACGCAGTAAGATTAAAATTAAAGCTGGAAATTTCATCAGAAAGCCTTTGAAAGTTTGCTTTCCGAAAGTCAAAAGATTGCGAACGATCATACGAATTACTATTTTCGTACAAATGTGCGCCTAATTCAATAAATAACATCCAATGGTGGATGATTATTATCTATGTTAGTTATACTGAAGTGGGATTCCAGAACCACAGTACTAACAGAGTCAGAAGAAAAAACAAGATCGAGAGTACGATTTTTGAAATTTTTTATACAGCTAGTTTGCTGTAAGTCAAAAGACAAGATGTTGTCCAGTAAAGCGAGCTCTTGTTGGGCAGAGTCAAAGGATGGGATGGGATGAGAATCATCATCAGAAGGTACCCATCCAATATTTGACAGATTGAAGTCGCCTATAAGTAAGACAGTACTGTCACAACAAGATATGTCAAAAATATGGTCTAGTGCCATAGAAAGTTCCGAATACAAGGAACACAGACGATACGATGGAATGTACGCATTAACAACATATAAATGCTTGTTCTTAAGTGTAATTTTTACACAGATAATTTCGACGGTTAGTGGAAATGGAAAGTCAACCTTTCGTGAATCAAGGTTGGAACGAACAGCAATCAGGACACCTCCTCCAAGCGCTTTCAGGTCATTTTGATGACGATCGTTTCTGAATACGGAGAACTCATGATTGAAGAGTTCCGTGTCTAAGATTCCGGCATTAAGCCATGTTTCCGTAAAGGAGAAGATATCATGAGAGAGGGCTTGGGAGTTTAAATATACTTCAGCGGTTTTTGTGCGGAGTCCCCTTACATTTTGATAGTAGAGGGACAGCCTACTGGGTTTTTTAACACTGACGGACAAACTTTCCTGCGACTTTTTGTCGACCGGGGAGTAAATTCTTTTACTAACGTATTTTGAGGCCATGTAGTACTATTGCACAGTATTTCGAAATATATTGGAGGGGCGACAATTTTGAAAGACGCAACAAACCCATCAGCCTTACTGACTTTGGTGCATTTGATTGAGTCATCTTTTGGAATCAAATTTCTCGAGACCAAATGGTTCAAGACATCGTCTGAAGAAGTGTTTGGTTTTAGTCGAGAAATGAAAATGGATTTTGGTCTGGGAATCGATTCAATAGATGCAGATTCCGTACCTATGGAATGATTGATGCATGTGGGACTAACATTAGGAATGGGGGCATCGTTACAGTTTTTTCGCTGACTCCTAAGATTAAACCTTTTTACCTTTGGGTTAAGCGCAGAGGAAAGCACATCACGTTTCCTTTTTGCTGCGAGTAGAGTTGATGAAGACGATGCCAAATTAAGAATGGGCTCAGGGGTCGCTTCAACAGTAGGGGAACCTATTGTGTCAAATAGAGTCAATGTATCCATGGCACGTTGGGTACACTGATTTTCTTCATTAGTCGGCAGCTCAAGGTTAGTAGACGTTGAGGTGTCTGCCGAACTATGAGGATCAGAGAACGTTGATACATTGAAGACAGTTTTAGTTTTGATTTCGAGAATTGCTTTGTTTGTTATGCCATTTATTTGACATGCCGAGTTCTCGTTTATTTCTTTCACCAGATATTCCTTACAAACTAAAATATCTGCACCTGTCAATTAATTTTTTTAAGGTCTTTCCTAAATTTTGTACATGTATGTTAACGAAATTTGTCCTAATAGAAATTTAATACCTTCTTTGGTTCCCCCAATTCTGCTGACTGGGGATAGCTCGGTTTCACGACCTAGTATTACATTGAGAATGGAGGAAGCAAACAATGACAAGCACATGAACTGAGGTGAACCCTCATATAACATGAATCACCGCCGAAAGCGATTGATGTCATGCGACACTTTCAGTGCTATACGTGGAGATTCCATATTATGTAATGGATTTCACGTTTCGTGTGCTTGCACCGAATCACACTTCATTGCACTCCACCCTTAGAACATTTCAACCGCAATGCCCGCCATGCCATGAATGCGCATCACTTCACCCTTAAGCCTGTATTCAGCCGTACAGTGAAATACAAAGAACCTTTCCTTAGCCGTACAACACTAATGTGGAATGCTCTTTCTCACTCCATTTTCCTCCACATTATAATATACTCGTACAAACATTCAAAACCAACGTGCATCGGCAACTCTCCCTATTTTCGTTACTTATAAGTTATAACCATATTACAAAAATCTTCACAATCGTATACCAATAACAAATTTATTTTTAGGACAGCTCCTGAGGAGGTTTGGTTTAATGCAAGGAAAGAGCGTGGAAATAACTTTTATTTTTTATGTAATGCTACTAATGATTGCTTTAGATTTTTTGGGAAAAAAATTATAGAATTATATGGTATTGATTCCGTGTTGAGGTTTTTGTTTGCCTTCATATATTATTATTTATCAATTTTTTACTGTTCTGAATAATTTCTTTTTCAATTCATTTCATGCAATAACTTGTGGACTTAAAATCTTCATTCTGCTCTGAATTTGTATATATTAGCATAAAGTAAAACGTTTGATCTCTCTTAATCTATCTGTCAAAGCTCGTAAGCTCTGAAGCGACAGATATTTTTGCAAAATTGTTGGCTGCGCGCTTTGACATAAAAGCGTGGCAAAGCTTGTCAACGCAACATGGTGGATTGGGCATTCCATTGGCACTCGAGTGACAGTTCCGTTCCTGAAAAAAAAGATATGGCTTCTGGATTTGAATTCAAAATCAAAAATCAGAAACCTCAACCCAAACGCTTTCAGCTTATGCAGCCTTTAAACAACGTTGCATGAGTTTTATGAATAAGGTTTTTGCGTTCAAAGGCATTTTAGAGCCTGCATAACTTCATCCAATCCTTATGATAACGTTTATGAAAAAGGCTATATGGGTTCGTGCACATTATACACATTGCATGGGCTCCTGATTGCTACAGTTTTCTACGAATTTAAGTTTTCACTAGTTTTATCCGTTAAACATTTCAAGAGAGCTGGTACGCTAATATAATGTTAAATTGGCGCTTAGTGATCTTTAACGCATTTGCCAATTATTTTATTTAATTATTATTCTAATTAATTGTTGATAAAAACTGGTATGCCTACATATATTTTTTAATTTAAAAAAATATATGTCTAAAAATAAACGATTAGTTGTTGTTCTTACATTTGCATCTAAATGATTAATTCGGCAATGGTCGCATCAAAAACAAAATACCCGGAAACGTTTGCGTCATTTATCATTGCTACTTCTTGCTACTACTTGTGTTGTTTAAATGATGTAAATAACGTGAAATCGTTTTCAGACATTTTTCCGTGATAATATGCAACAAAATTTTATTTAAGACCTTTGACGGGTCAATGTTTTTTTTTAACCCAATTTATGACATTATATGCAAAAGTGGGGGACCATGAACTCCGAAAAGAAAGCTGTCAGTAAAACTTTGCAGTCATATTTTTCTACAATATCGATAGTAAGAAAAAATCCGTTCGCCAATATTCATCAAGAATGCTCAAGGGCTGCTGCTATTGGATAACGAAAAAATACTAAAGGTGGCTACAGTAACTTCTAACTGAACAATTTCCTCGGATATATTTTCCGATTGCCGTTCCTAACAATGAAGAATTACACGACATTTCTATCAGAAAAAAAGGCGATCCTATATCTTGCAAAAACTATCGAGGCATATACCTGCTTAATGTCGCATATAAGATCCTATCCAACGTTCTGTGTGAACATCTGAAGCCGTTCTGCAACACACTAATCGGCACCTACCAGTGTGGATTCTGGCCCGGCAGATCGACAATAGACCAAATCTTCACACTAAGGCAAATCCTGGAAAGGACCAATGAATTTCAAGTCGAGACCCATCATTGACTTTAAGGCCGCATATGATAGCATTCATCGTCAGGAGCTCTACGTGGCGATGGCGAAATTCGGGATCCCGGCAAAACTGATCCAGTTGTGTCTCGTGACACTTGAAAATACGCGGTGTAATGTGCAGTTTGGAAGCAGCTCTTCCGAATTATTCCAAACTTGTATCGGATTTTGGCAAGGAGATGCGCTATCATGTGAGTTCTTTAATCTTGTTCTGGAGAAAATAGTGCAAGGGCATGCGTCAACGGATAGCACTATGAGTTTTGTGTTACTTTGAAGAATAACAAAAAATTGATATTTCAAAATGTATAATTTTGAAGATGAAATTTAAAGTAAATAAGCGTTTAGTCGTAATTTTATTTTGCGGTGTTGACCATTTTTTTTTATTAAATAAAAAAATTAATTTAAGGTATGTGGTGTACTTTTAAAGTCTCAATCACTTCAAGTTCTTAGTTCTCGTACTTTATTGTGGATTTTATACTCATTTTTGTTTTTAAGAAAACAAAATCGAACTAAACTCGGAAAAAGTACAACCACGGTGTAAAATGTTCGCTTGTTTTTGACAGATGCTTTAAACATTTCTCATTTCTTTTTTAATTCAGAGCTGAGCACTAAATTGAGCGTGAGCAAGTAGAGCAGGCTCTGAATCTAGCGCGCTCAGAGTATTCTGATTTATTTATGAAACACACTTTTGCTCCCGACCCGTGAAGAGTCTCTGCCTGAGACACTACAGTCGTCTATCCTCTGCGATCCAGGGCATGCTGCTTCCAGTTCTCCAGACCGAGCGATCTGCATGTAACATCCTGTCCAACGTACTGTGTGAATGTCGGCGTTCGATATGATAGCGTTCGTCGTTTATAATAATAAGATTTATAATAATAAGAAAAATAGTAAAAGAAATTATATTTTAAAAAAAGAATTTATTTTTGAATAAACGAGGTGATGCAGATATGCATCATAGTGTTGAAACATATTAAATTTTACGAATTATGAAAGGAACGGAAGCATGGCTGTTCCAGTACATCCTGGATATTTGCACCGAAGTATTTTATCGGTCCAAACAGGCCAGTGCTCTAACTGATCCAGTCTGACGTCTTTTGGTGGATATGCTGACAAGGCGGTTTTTTTTTTGTCCTGGATGAGTGCTTCTACGTTGGTAGTGCTCTTCAGCCGGTTCGTCATTTTATATTTCACTAAAGTTTCAGCAACTTCTAGTCGGAAATTTGCCGTGACAGCATGAACTCTTCTATATAACCAAGAATTAGTTATGACCATGCCCAGAAAATAGTAAAAGAGTCATATAAACCATCGTTTGCTGCGAAGTCTAATTTTATAATGATCCATTACGCAGTCCATGAGGTCTACACCCCCCATGTGACGATTGTATTCTGCGACAATAATTGGCCATTCCACATTGATGTGTTTCTTTTGCGACTTGTCGAATTATTTACGATAGATGTGGGATTTTTGCCAGCAAAATTGGATACAAGACTCACAATTTTATTATCTCTCCAGGCCACCACCGAAACGTCAATGCCATTATAGCTTGCAACCTGTTCGACTGATGTCCCTCTAGGTTGTTTTCCAGCTGTTTTTCTTCTGGGAGTTTACAGTTAGGGATGCGGTTTCTCCTAACGGTACCCAAAGCTAATATACCATGGTGTGATAAGAACTCAATTAAGGGTAGGGAGGTATAGTAGTTGTCGAAAAACAGTCTATAGTTTTGGTTGGCAGATATCTCTCTGCCAAGTCGTGCCACTATATTAGATGAGGCACCTAATTGAGGCTCGCAATCTGCGCATATATTCTCCTGGCCACTGTAAACTTCAAACTTGTAACCACAAATCACAAACAGTTTGAAGCCCCACATGTGGGGTTTGTCTGGCAAATATTGCTTTAGAGCTCTTCGTGCTTTAGTTGAACACATTTGTTCATCAACAGACAAATGTCGTTCTAAAGGCACTTTTCCGAAGTTATGGTTCAGTTTTTCAATTATTGGTCTAATTTTATACAGTCGATCAGAATTTGGCTGACCATAGGGTAACATATTAGAGTTATCACTGAGGTGTAATACTTGCCTCAGAAACTCGAACCGTTTTAGCGCCATAGTCTCGCATATGTAGGCATATCCATATTTCTCTGACCAGTACATTCGCACATTAGGTAAATGAATTATGGACATGAAGTAAGTAATTCCAATAAACTGTCTTATTTCCTGGCTTGTAACATTAACAGGTTTACTGCCATCTTTTTGCACGCTGTATAGGTTTGTTTCGTCTCTTATGAGATCCACAATGTCGTCAGTGAATAAATAAGAAAATACCTGATAAGGCGTCTGAAATTCTAGTATTTCATCCAAAACCTCATCTGGTCTTCATTGAGCTCTAAGTTTTTCGTTTTCCATGTGATATTTGTTTTGGGAACACGTGTGCTCCGGGAAGTGCTACTGGGTACTGGAACAGCAGGCGGTGTCTCACATGGATGAACTGTTGTGCTCGTATTGATTTCAGAGTTCGGTAGCAAGATGTAATTTTCCTGATCTTCTGGGAAGGGTACTTCGGGTTCCTCATCCAAATCTTGACGTAAATTCTGATCATTCAGTTCCAATACGTACGATGGATCAGCTACATCATCGTCGTCTGAAAAGTCTAAGCCATCCTCACTATCTTGCCATTGGTCTAGAATGATTTTCAATTCATCAGGTCTAAGCCGTGCAAACCTCGATCTCATATTAGGCCTGAGAATATTTTCAATATTTTCAAAATATCTACTCACAAACAACAACGAAAATCGCGCGCGAACTACACAAACCAGTTCTGACGGGATCGTCACTTCGACTGGCCAAAAATCCATACTAATATTATAAATGCGAAAGTAACTCTGTCTGTCTGTCTGTCTCTCTTTAACGCCAAAACTACTGAACCGATTTAAATGAAATTTGGTACACAGATAGTCTAGAGCCTGAGAATGGACAAGGACATACGCTACTTTTTACCGCGGGAAAATGCTTCATCCGCTGTCCAGAAGCGGAGATCTAAGCTGATATCTAAGAAAAGTTGCAACTCTCGAATGCTTTCTGGCTCCTAGCTTTGGAATGACTAATCCAAACGAAATAGGATTTTTTTTAATATAAAGTTCAATTATGTACAAAGATTTTAAGATACAAATCATCTTTGTACGTTATCCTGAAGTTAAACAATAAGCATTAAACTATAAATTTTATACAATTCAAAAAAAGTAAAATGTTCGATTGAAGCAGAGAAATGATCGTTGGAATTTCCCAGCGTTGAGTGGAGGAAAATTTGTGTCTGCGTGCGACACAAATCTGTTTCTCTCTGTGCGTGTGTTTTTTTTTTGATGCACCTTTTGTAGTTTGTGTTGTTTTTTTTTTGTGGCGCATGAGATTGAGAAAGAAAGGGTATGAAATGTAATTGAGATTGAGAGGGAGTTACACTCAGAGTATATCCATATAATGAGAAGGACAGTCTCGACGTTTTCTTTATCAGTTCTTATCAGCAAGAATTTTGTTTAAAATTTGAGAAGTGGCAGACTGGCGAAACAAGGCGAGCACGGGACAGCTAGTTACAAATAACGCATCAAGCGCAAATATGTGAGTAACTTTCCGATAGAATGCTTTGCTGCAGATATGCATCGTTGCGTTAAAAGGTAGTTATTTTGTTTCTTTGAAAAACTTTGCTAGCTCGAATGGTACTCGTATGATACAGATCTGCTATTCAGCGCCGTAAAGGGTTAATTTTTTTTTCAACTTGTCTTACTTTTTGTTTGAAAAAAATTTAAGTTTTTTTTGGTTTTTTATAATCATTTGTTTTATTTTATTTTTTTTGTACATAACTTAATGAAATATTCCACTTTTCGGTGTAAGTAGAATATTTTTGAGAGAACCTAATGGTGCAATATTGACGAATGGAAAAGATATAATGCGATAACTGGTGAAACAAAAGGCATGTGTGGAGCCCTATATATAAACCAAAGCTATTACATTATGCAGGACACCACTCAACAACATTACTTTTTCACCGTTGAAAATAAATAACCCAACTATAGAGTTCTTCAGCAAAGCAAAGAATCTCGGCATATACTTCAATCACAACCTTAGTTGGAAAGATAATATTAATCATTTGGTTTCAAAGATTTATTGTATTCTTCGTGGCTTGAGTCCTACTTAAATGTACCGATCTGTGATTGTAAAACTTAAGTTGATCATGTTTGCCAACTGGAACATAAACTTCTCTCAGGGGGGAGGCGGAGTTATATCGCCACTGTTGTGGGTACTGGTTTGACAACGTTTTAAAGGAAATTAAGTCAATGGGTATAAGTACCACACCGTATGCTGACGACGCGACGTGGGAACTACTGCAGGGAAAATATTTAAATACTTTAAGTGAGGTCACAGAGACCGCCTTAAAAAAAATTAGTAATTGGGCTAAGAGCTGCGGACTAAATGTCAACCCCTCGAAAACGGAATTAGTCCTGCTTACGAGAAGACACAAAAATCCGCCCTTCAATCTCCTGAAACTTGACGGAGTGGAACTGTCCCTTACGGACAGTGCGAAGTATCTGGGCGTAATCCTAGATAGAAAATTAAATTGGAATCTCAACATAAGGGAAAGAATAAAGAAAGCGTAAAAGCGTATAATTGTTAAAAAATAACAATAGGCAAAACATGGGGCCTCAAACCAAGCCTTGGTACACTGGATATATACAGTAGTGGTGATACCCATACTTACATATGGCTCACTTGTGTGGTGGAGGGCAACAAACAAAAGAACCATAATTGGAAAACTAGCAACGGTGCAGAGAACGGTTAGTATAGCTATCACCGGTGCACCGCGTACTACTCCCACGGTAGCACTGCGGACACCTTCCTGCACCTTATCCCGCTAGACTTAAAAATAAAACAACTTGCTGGCAATAGCGCGTTGTGCCTCAAAAATTTGGGCCAGTTTAAGGAATGCAATTTTGTGTACCGCACGTTCTTAACTGATGTGCTACCCGGAAATCCTATACGAACAGATGAAACCGAACAGATGATATGAAGAGTGGCAGTCACAGTAGAAAATGAGGTAGCTATCTACACTGATGGCTCTAAGACGGGGGAGGGAACGGGTTTTGGCATTTTTTCTGTTGATTCAGAGTTGAGAGAGTCTATACGACTCCCGGACACATCCAGTGTCTTCCAATCGGAAGTTCTGGCTGTTCTAAGTTCGGCAGAGATAGTGCAGATGGGATCAATGTCGGGAAGGGATATCGCCATCTACATTGACAGTCAGTCGACACTTAAGGCACTAGAATCTGTTAACATCAATTCTGAGACAGTCTGAAACTGTCGCACAATGCCAAAAGCAGTATGCAGATGGAATCGAGTAAGACTGTGCTGGGTACCAGGACACAGTGGTATAGAGAGAAATGAGCAAGGGAACTAGAAAATAGTGGAGGTGTGAACATTAAACCACCCCTTGGCGTTATCAAGGGAATAATCAATGAGAAGATCTTAAAAATGGCTGACCTTAGATGGCAAAATTTAGAGGGGCATATGGTGTCTAGAGCACTTTGGCCTCATGTGGACAAGAAAAGATCTAAGCAAATTCTGAAATTGAGCAGAGAAGAGCTTAGAACAGTAGTTGCGATTATGTCGGGGCACTGTCTCCTAAGGAGGTATGCTAGGCGGCTTAGATTGGTAGATAAGGATATATGCAGGTTCTGCGGTGATCTACAAGCCGAGGAAGACATAAGGCACATACTGTGTGAGTGCGAGGGTATAGCACGGAATCGTAGGAGGTTTCTAGGAGAATACTTCTTCGAAGAATTAGCGGCACAGACCACAGGAAGCTGGTAAAATTCTGCAGGAGGATTGGGCTTTGTCTAGGTAAAGTTTGTCTAGGTAAAGTTTTTTTTAAGTATTTAGATTTTTCTCCATTTGAATTCTTGGTTACCCCTGTTTTAAACTAACCTAACCTAACCGAAGTTGATCAAGTCTTAGGTTTTTTTTTTATAATTTGCTTACGCTAAAGGGATTTTTTCTGCTGTTTTTTTTTTTTTTTTTTTAAATTCTGGCTCGCCAAGGCGATTTATAAAAGGGGGGGTACTTCGACCTAAAAGATCTTTTGTACCGTATGGGCCAGAAAAATTTTAAACTAGTAAAATTTCCACTTTCCGTGTAAAGCGGACAATTTTACCAGTAGAAGAATTCTTTATGTCCTCGGGGCTCAATTGTTCCCTGAGAAAGATCTTCTTTCTAATTCCATTAAGGGCTGGGCATTCACATAAAATGTGTTCAGCTGACTCGTCCTCTTCAAGACAGAGTCGGCACTCAGGAGAATCTGCTATTCTCATTTTGTGTAGATGATATCTTAAACCGTGGTGACCAGTAAGGTAACCTACTAGGTTTTTGATATCATGCCTGCTTAGGTTTAGACATTTGCTGGCATTATGATTGAAGGGCCGAATGGCTCGTTTGGCCTGCCTTAGACCTGGGATGTTATCCCAATGATAGATACATTTTCTATGTTCCCAGCTTTTAATTGCTGCCGTTGCTGCTGATCTAGGGTTTCTGCTGTTACATTACCCTTATAGTGCGTAGCACAGCGTAATCATTTGTGTTTAACAGCAAGCAGCACCTGGCACTATCGTATTTCATTGCATGCTTTTCGGTGCTAGTTACTATTAGAAAGAATAGAGAGATAGAAAAGAAGTGTTTGGGTGCAGTTGTAGGGTTTTTCTCCACGGGTGGTGTCTAAGATGCTTAGGGAAATTACAGTTTCATGTATTCGATATAAAGTAATGGACTTGGCCGGGATTCGAACGCACGACCTTCCAATCAGTAAGCGAATACACTACTACTGCTTCTGTTGCCACCCGCCTTTTATCATATAATGCCTGTGAATTTTTCTCTAACTTAGATTCTGAATCGTTCAGGAAATTAAGTGTTGCGTTTAATAATTATTGTGCAAGGTATGTTTTTAATCTATGACGATGTTTCATTATATGCTAAACGAATAAATAGGTACTCCCTTAATGCCCTACTAAAATACGGAACAGTCCTTGCATTACATAAAATTATTACGAGTAAGTTACGAAAATATCTTTGTAGATACGAAAATTTAATTTAACAGTTCCCAAAGAACATTCAAAATAGTCCCTCCAATTCATCGTTCTTTGGTCAGCAGTCGGCAGTTCTTTGTACATGCAGTTCTCCTCTGGAATAATCAAAAGAAAATTAAAGAAATTATTTGAACACTTTGCATGCAACTTGTAATACAATGACTAGAGTACATTCATTTTCTGCTTTAATTTTTCATAATGCTATACTATCTTTACCTTATTTCTTTATCTTTTTTCTGTGTAAATTTTGGCATCCTCTTGTTACCTGTACAAGAACATAAAGAATTTAATACTTAATTATGTACAGCTTTTTAATTGTTCATTTATATACAGAATCCCTCTCTTATATACAAGTCCCATATATTGTAATGATCGAAAGAAAGTTGGATTATTTTGTTTAACACGATGAGGGCTGTATTGGATTCAATGGCACACAGCCCAAAGCGTGCATACATACGCATTCAATATGCGTAGGTCATTCGATTCGATATCCGGTATTGTCAAGCCACTTCACGCATATTCACTTGCGTACTGATCTTGCACAATGTGAATGTAATTGACACCTACTAATTGATAAGAGCACATTCCCAAAGTTCAATAAATGTATGTACCCGCAACACAAAATATGCAGAGATCTACGATCTACCTCAATGTTGTGTGTATAATGATCTCTTCTAGTATAGTCCGTACCAAAACAGTTGGCCAACGGTCGATTGCGCAGAGAGAGGATTTAAGAGAACAAAAATGACGCGAAAGAGATTTAATCACTAAGCGTTTTTGCCTGTAATTTACAATGCGTAACCCAACTTTACAGTGCTTAGAACTAAAATGCTGTTGAATATCTAAATAAACTAAATTTTTTATTATGAGGTCGACTTTTATACATTTCTACCTAGAAGTCCGATTGTATTTGAAAGGGTTCCCAACCCTTTTTATGGTTGAACATTTCGTGGTTTAGCGCTAGGTACCTGTATGGGTGGTGTGCTTGGTTAGCATTAATTTTATGATGTTTGATTTTACCTGTTTGACTTAAGTGTAAAAGTTTTACGACATGATTAGTGTTTGCATTTGGTTACCTGTAGGGGAATAAATTTGTTGCTTGGTTTTTAGAGTTTTTTATTTTAAGATAACGCATATATATTATGGATTTCCTATTTGGAATTCACTTTCACGAAAACAAAAGCATTGCTAGGACATAAGTTTATTAAAATAAAATAAATTGTCATGGATCTTTCAAGAAAAGGAAAACCAATAGGAAGTCTAGGACGTAAGATCGTTGTTAGGATATATTACAAACAAATTGAAGAAGCTAGGAATTTATGTATAGATAATCCCATCACATACGCAAATTCACAGACAGAGGAGTTTACGGGAATTTCGGCCCGAACAATAAGAAGGATAATTAAAGAATATGAGAAGAAAGGCGCTATTGAATTCCCAACTAAAAGAGTACCACATACAAAATGGAAAACTGGATTGGACGAATTTGGTATCACAGCTGTTCGGCGAATTATATACAACTTCCACATTGAAGAAAAAGTGATGATAACATTAAAAATGTTAAGACAACGGGTGCAGGAAGATTTGGAGCTGAACCTAAGCAATATGTCGCTACATAGGAATTTAAAAAGAAATGGATTTTCTTATAGGAAAACGGAGAACAACCGTAAATTTCTTTGCGAAAGAAATGAAATCAAACTTTTACGAGTGAAATATCTGAGGAAGGTGCGGGAGTACAGGTCAGAAGGATATGAGATTATTTATTTGGACGAGAGCTATATTCACAGCTCTCACACAAGGCCAAGGGCATGGACTGACGGCACCAGTCAAGGTTTAAAGGCGCCAATTTCAAAACGCCAAAGGCTGATAATGGCGCATGCAGGTGGAGCGAAGGGCTTCGTGAATAATGCCTTGCTTTTATTTAAATCTGGGTCGAAAACAGGAGATTATCACGATGAGATGAATTTTGAAAATTTCTCCAAATGGATGAAGGATCAAGTTTTAAATAACCTAGAGGAACCATCGGTTATTGTAATGGACAACGCATCATATCACAACAAATGGGAACACAAGCAAATCACTTCTGCTTCCGTTAAATCGGAGATGTTAGAATGGCTTTCCGTCAACAATATACCGCATTCTTCAAAAATGCTCAAAGTCGAACTTTATGACCTTATAAAGCGACATCGGACTAATCAACACCCCAAGCATAAGATTGACGATATGATTCACGGCGCGGGACACGAAGTACTACGATTGCCACCCTATCATCCAGATCTCAACCCTATTGAAAAGATCTGGGCAACAGTCAAGGGAAGAGTCGGAGGCCGAAATACAACGTTTAGATTATCGGATGTTCAGAAACTAGCTGAAGAAGAATTTTCAAAAATAACAGTTGAAGATTGGCGCAAAGTTTGTGAAAAAATTATAAGGACAGAGGAGGAATACTTTTCACACGAGCAGATGTGGGACACAATGTCGGATGCAATAATTATCAATCCAGGAGATGATTCTTCAACCGATTATGAAACTGACAGTTCTTCGAATTCAATTTAATATACATTAATATTAACTATTTCATATATAGGTAGCAAAATCAATAAATATTTTTATCTTAGTACTAAAACGTGTGTGTTTTTACTTCTTAATTCAAACCAAACCGAACCACCCATTTGGTATACTGGTGTTTTGTTTTGCTGCTCGCTGTAAATCTGTTTTATATTTGCAATTCATCGTCAATTTTATCTCGCTATAATTTACACTTTTAATCAAGGTTACAAATTTAAAAGTATAAGTTTTAAAAACTGCATTTCTTAAAAAAAATTATTGAAGAATCAAGAACGTTCACCAGATAGATGATAGATAGATAGATTCTTTATTTTTTCATCATAAAGTTTATAAATTGGTATACTTAAGAATAAGGACATGGCAATACTGCCGTCTGCCTGTTCACCATTTTGTCTTTAACGAACCGTTTAATACCCCATCCTCTTTTTTGTGACAGAAAATCGTGCCTATTGTTATTGGGCATAAAATCGTTTACGTTTCCAAAAAATTCCCAAATTGTAAATTTTTTATTAAATTTACCTACCTCGCCCAAATTCAATGATATAAACAAAAAAAATTTGGTGTGACACTGCAATTTACTTTACTTTGCGTGCCAATATCAGTACCTACATGATCAATATGCACGACACAATTAATAATGATCAACGAAAGCATAATGAGCAAATAGGGTTTAAATCTAAAACCGTACACCTTCATACAGACACAGTCACACAATCAATTCATGTGCAATGTTTTGCTTAATCTATCCGACCGTGATCACATCATACTCCTACAAAGAACCGACAATACAAAAAACGAAACAATATATTTGCCTCCAAGTAAAGTTGACATATAATGGTCTATATTTTTCCTCCGCTCCTAATTTCAGTATAAAAGAAGGAAAATGAAGAAACCACCCTCAGTGAGATCGCGACAGCGATCTTGAACACAAGGCAGGGTATACGTCGTTTTTTATTATGGCTCCGCCCATTTTCGTCTCTTTATGCTTGTTTTTGCAATTTAAGAGATTGTAAAACACATTTTAAGAGACCTGCGCAGTAGAATGGCCAACTGTTTTGGTACGCACTATACAAATATATTATATTAAATTGTACACTGACGATCACAAGGATGAGGCCACACATTTTGCAATCGATTTTCAGTCTGTTGGAAATTTTATACCCAGAAACTTTTACTACCTGTGAACAGGTACATATTTTCCCAACAGTGAGTCATAAAATTAAAGGGTAAATAAGAAACGACCGCTGGAATTTCCCAAGATCAAACAATGAACTACATACTTCAAAAGCGTATAAAAAGATGCGCCACTAGGCAGAGGCCATTGCGATTATTTCGTTGCAGTAGTTCACAGTCGGCGATTTTTTTCAAAGTTTTGTTAACAATATTTACAAAAGGGTTGAAAAGAACTGTTTTTATTTAGTTAAAAAAATGGGTTCCGGAAGGACTTGACAGCGACAGAAACAGTAAACAGTTATCTTGCGGATCCACAGCACTATGGGAAAAATAAAAAAAGGACGCACGGCAGATGCAACAACATTGCGAAAACAGCGGGTTATTCTACGGCTTGTCTCAAATTCTACTCTACCATTGTCTAAAATAAGGGCCAAGAGAAGATTATCAGCCAGCATAGCAACGGTCGGAAGGATAATATGAAAAAGTGGTACTATGCAGGGCAGACAATTTAAAAAGAAACCTGTTTTGAGGCAAGTACACAAGGAGCATCGAGTGAATTTTGCAAGAGAACATGTCGCTTGGAGCAGTGAATGGAAACGCATTGCTTTTTCGGATGGAAAAAAGTTTAACCTTGACGGCCCCGATGGTTTCAAAATTTATTTCCATGATCTAAGAAAGGAGGAGCTTATTTTGGCAAGACATTACAGCCGCACATCAGGTGTACTAGTGTGGGAGCTATTACCCACTATGGCATAATCGAGTTAGAGTTTTTGTCCACAACAATGAACGGAAACAACTACAAATGTTTGCTGGAACGGTTATTTCCAAAAGTGAAAAACATTTTCGAACCCCTGTCTTGGATATTCCAACAAGACAGTGCCCCTATCCACACTTCCAGTGTTGTTAGAAGTTGGATTCAATCAGAAGACGTGGAACTTTTGCTATGGCCGCCCAATTCACCGGACCTATATATAATTGAAAATGTTTGGGCATGGTTATCTCGTAAAGGTATGAAGGCGGCAGACAATTTGAAAACAAGGACACTTTAATCGAAGCTATTCGTGATGCCTTGCCTGGGCCCAAATTTCTCTTAATTATTAAAAAAAGAAACTGTATGATTCTATTCCAAATCGTCTTATAGAGGTCATATCGAAAAATGGCGTTCATGCTCATTATTTATGTAGAAAAACATAATAAAGAATGGTTTAAAACCATAAAATATAAACATTTTATTCATTTTGTCCTCTCTTTCGAAGATTTTGCATGTGGCCTCATCCTAGTGTCGCATCTTTTTGTAAGCTTTTCATGTAGTACATTGTTTGATATTGGTAAATTCCAGCAGTCGTTTCTAATTAGCCTTTAATTTTATGACTTACTGTTGGGAAAATGTGTACCTGTTCACAGGTAGTAAAAGTTCCTAGGTATACAATTTCCAATAGGTATAAAGACAGAAAATCGACTGCAAAATGTATGGCCTCATCCTTGTGGTCGCCAGTGTATCTTTTACAACTTAAGATTCGATAAAAGTATGCTTGCTTATTCATTATGATAATGACAAATACGGCAGCGTTAACTCCATGTTTTGGTTTTTATTAAATATAATTGAATTACAGCAATATCTCCTAATAAATTAAATATTTTCCTCAATATAAAATAAAATCATAAATATCGGTTGATTGATTTTAATATTATGGGGAAATTACAATTCATGTATTCTGCTGTCAATTTGTTGATGTTTCTTCAGCAAATCGTAAAAAATCAGGCGGAGGCAGCTGTTGGGCGTTGTGATGTATGGCTTCTTATGTCAAACATTAACCTTCACCCTGTGAATTCGTTTTAAATCGCGTATGTAATCTTTACCACTTTTGTTTTCAAGTGAATGGCCAAAGGTTCAATGAACTGGAGTAAGGTGTAACTAGGTGTGTTTAATGAACCTGAGCTGCACAGAAAATTACAGAAAAGATCAGAAAAGTACAGGATTTTGTGTTCCATGAGCAAAAATCTTGCCCCAAAATGTTTTACATTCTGTCACTTTGTGTTCCATGACGCTGTCCAGCTCAGTTAAGTACAGGATTTTCTGCACCTTCTTTTGAGGAAGGGCAACTGCGTGAAAGTTGTCAAATTGAAGACGCCAAATGTCACTGATGTCAGCTGATTTGTTCGTTTGGCATGAAATTTTGCATTAGCTATTTTTGCCAAAAAATATTTGCATAATTTCACAAAAGTTAAAATGGCAAAAAATACAAATTCATCAGTATCTGGTCACAACATTGACGGTGCAATGCTTATTATACATCCATAAGGTGTTCTACCATTTTCTTCCTCTGTAGGCCAACGAATAACTGAATCTAAGAGGCTGCTCAAAAAGCTAAGCGTGCGATTTATTATTCGGCATACTGTTCCCAAAGAAAGATTGAACCTATCTGGTATATCTCTGAAGGAGCACGCTTCATGTCCAGCGAACCACAAGAGGAGTGCTACATGTATTTCTGGAGAACATGTTTTGGCCGCTTCCATTGCGATGTACTCATTCGATAATGCAAATTGTTGCACTATGCATTGATACAAATCGCGACTTACTCGAAAGTGGATTATAAATTCTTTTTCAGTATAGGAACTACTTCTTCTAAATACCTAGAAATCGCATTTCTGTCGTCCATTCCAACGAAATACAGTGGCAAATCTGCTTGATCATCGCTATTGCTGGTATCCGATGTTGGGATATCCGACGAACTTAACATGATGCTACTGTCATAATCTTCCAACATCTCAAGTAATAAAAAGTCAGAAGTATTCATTTTATTTTATTTATCCAAAACAAACTTTCAATCTCACTTTTCATTTGGATTTATTTATTTTGAAATTCAACAGCTGATATGAGAGCCGTCACATGAAGCTGTCCTTTTTTGTTCTAATTTGATCTGACAGTTTTCGCTCATGTGTGCTGATCTGATCTGTTCTGTTTTGATCTTTTGTTCATTAAACACAGCTACTAATAACAAAACGTACAGGTGCTTCGGATATGGCATTTCCATTTCGTTTGTATGATGAAGTCAGTTTGCATACAAATTCTAGTTTGCGGAAATATAAAGACGGAATAATGTACCTACATATCTAACGGTCCCTTCGAACGCTTTTGCGTAATTTTTTTTTTTTAGTGAAGGTGAACATTTCGAAAGACACAATGGGGTTGGGACACTTGGGGACACCCACCCAGTAGTGTGGGACACTAGCCGCACTAAAAATACCTTCTAATCATGACCAATCTAAAAAAGATCGACGATGATGATTTTAGTTTCAACTTTCAGTTGCGTTTGAGAAGATATTCTAATTTAAATTCGGGTTCTTATATATTTTCAAAATATGAGTTCGTGAGGTTTAGTTCTTCTTAGTCTACGAATATTATAGGCGTCTTCTATTTTCAGAATTAATATGCATCCGCAGACGATAATTGTGACGAATTGTTTAACACTTGTTAATTACTTCCGTTACAAGATCAATATGCAAATCACGATGGAAGTCGATATTTCAAATACATCGGGCATTAACTATTCCTCGAAGGACTTTGTTTTGAAATACTTGTATTATTTGTACATTCATTTTCTTTGTACAGCCCCATAATTGGACACCATATGTCCAAACAGGTTTTTGTATCTGATTATATAATAAGGTTTTATTGTCAGTGGACATTTCCGAATTATGTCCGAACAACCAATTAAGTTTTCTATATCTAATATTTAGGTCTTCTACTTTCTTTTCACATGTTCCTTCCATTTCAGTTTAGCATCCAGATTCATACCCAGATACTTAGCTGTATTAGATTAAGGAACCACTTGTTTAATTATTATTATTAATAACCACAGGTACATTCATTATTTTTTTATTTGCAAAGCTTAGATGGGTGGTGGTGGATCAACTTTCTTTATAGCTACAGGCTTTCTTGGGTTGCACGTTTTAATTGGAACAACATTTTTATTGATTTGTTTAATTCGTCATTTATTTCAGCAATATTGCTTTTGTTTTTTTTCTTTTGTTTTGCTGTTTTTTCCGATTTAAGCAGCTAAAAAATAAGTAGGTGTCACAAACATAATTATTCATCTTAATTTTTTTGTTTTCTTAATTATACGGTTAGTTTACCTAATTTCCTACGTTCAAGTAACCAAATAATTAAAAAAAAAATATTAGGCATTAATAGAGGGCCTAAAACCTAGCTTCTCCAACCACTTTCTTTGCGAAGTGGAAGGGACGTACAATTTTATGCCGAATCCGAACGGCAAATTTGAGAAGCTTCTCATGACAATTGGTACTCTTGGATGTTTGTCAGACGTTCGCAAGAGGTGGGGCAGTGGAAAACCAAATAATTAAGTTGCCTTTATCTGTTTGGCCATTAAATTACCTTTCATTTCTTATGTATTAAAAATATTTAATTTTTTTCAATTACTTCTTATCTATGTGAATAGATTCTTACTTACAATTCAACATTGCGTTGCATTTTTTAACGTAATTTGATTTTGAAGTCATTTTTACGGTAATTCCTTTGGTATATTTTTATATATATTAGTAGGTACCTACATAATTATTCACCTTAATTTTTTTTTCCTAATTATACTGTTAGGTTAAGTACTTAATTTCCTACTTTCTGCCTTTTAACTTTTTCGCCAATAAAATGCTTAGAAAAATAACTCAGCTTTCATGGCAGGCTGCTACTGTAAAGCGGCTGCGACTTTTGCGCAGCAATGAAACAGCGGAAGTATAAAGGGTTTTTCAACAGGGACGCTACAAAAGTAGAGCGACAGGGACAGTAAATGACGCCGAATTTCTTGCCGCTCTTTTGACATTTCTCTTTAGTAAGGTTTGCCATTTCATGATGGAAAGATATACGAGCCAACAACGAGTCGAACTTATTAAAATTTACTACCGAAATTCGGAGTCAGTGGCCTCAACGTTAAGAGCGCTACGTCCAATTTATCGTCGTTCTCAAGCGTTGGGCATCTCTGTGACGTCGTTGTGGCGAATTTTGCGAAAAGATCTTAGCCTACATCCTTACAAGATTAAATTGGCGCAAGAACTGAAGCCGATTGACCACCAGCACGGCGCCACAAGCCACACAGCGAATGCCACAATCAATTTATTGGAAATTAAGTTTGGAAACCGTGTTATCTCACGAAATGGTCCAGTCGCTTGGCCGCCTCGGTTGTGCGATTTGACGCCGTTAGACTATTTCCTATGGGGCTACGTCAAATCTATGGTCTATGCCAACAAGCCCGTGGTGGCCATGCAAAAGAAATCGAGTTCCATACATAATGGCATCGAACGTACTTTCACAGGAATAAAGAATTTCATTGATATCCAAAACCGTTTTTGTTTTATTTAAAAAAAAATTTTTGTAGCGCTCTTATTGAAAAATCCTTTACATAGGCTGGGGACTCAACCAGTTATCAATGAACGAAGCCGTGCCGCGGGAATTGAGCGTTGAACCTTCTCATCGTTTGGCCTCACCGAATTTCAGAACTTGGGCGAACCGTAAACGGGAAGCAAACCCTAAACGTTCTCAACGTTTGGCCTCACAGAATTCTCAAACTTCGGCGAACCGACAACGGGAATCAAATCTCAGGAACTACTATTTTGAATTGAAAAATTGTTTTTGTGCTAGATAGTTCATTTATCTAGGAAGGCTTTAGGCTTTATAACATCACGCTGCAATCAAAGGGGGCGAAGCATCAATGGAAAATGTTGCAAAACGGAACAGTTAAACTCAGCGAACTAATTTTTGGAATTCGTTTTTGCGATATCTCATCGTAAAATAATACTTTTTAAAAACACTTTCATTTTGTAGTAGATTTCTATTGGGTATTGTTTTGTGAATTCTGTTAAAGGTTGTTTTTTTTTAATCTTTTCACAACCGGACTTTCCGCGATTGGTTTTGAATTTCGTCTTATATTTCAGCAACATTGCTTTTGTTTTCGCATGTTTATTTTAAGTTTTTGTTCTTATTAATAAAGACTCCGAGTGAAGTCGGGGTGGTCAGCTAGTAATAAATATAGGGTTTCTTCCCTGTTTAACGCCTGCTTGTAAATCATTGAGTTCAGAATACACAGTGCCATAGCGAACTCTAAAGAATCTATTTGCTATATAAGATTTAAGTATCTCATAGTACTGTCTATGTAGATCCCTATGAAGTTTATACTCTAAACCCTTATGCCAAAATTTATCAAAAGCCTGTGCAACGTCTACGAATAATGAAGAACAAACTTGTTTTTCTTCTAGTCCTTTTTTTATAACACTAGTTAACTATACGATGCACTTGGTCTATTGTCGAATGTTTATTTCTAAACCCAAATTGATGGGTTGGAATAAGCCTTCTTTGCTCTATGATTCTATCTAGTCTTCTAAGGAACAGTTTTTCGAAAAGTTTTGATAATACAGGCAAAAGTGAGATTGGCCTATACGAGGCTACTTCTGATAGGGGCTATAACTATAGTTTCTGCTATCTTCCAGTGATATGGACCATATCTTTGTTTAAGGCAAGCATTAATTACGAGTATCAGCTTGAGTCTTAACAATGCTATGAAGGGTAGTTCCTTCAGGATTTGTGCAGTTATTAGATCATAACTTGGTGATTACGTCTTCATCTATGCTATCAGAGAATTCAAGGCGTTCATTTACCACGCTAGGTGGAAAAGGTTTAAAATCGTTTGTCAAGTGCTCCGAAAAGGGCTTGACTTTTTTTTGGGTAAAAGAGATTTTGCATAAAAAGTTGTTTTGATTGCAAAAACATAGGATTTCATCATTTGATAGTTTTTAATCTCCTGCCAGCTAAAATTCTGTGTAAAGAAAAATGAACGAAACTACGAGTATGTAGGTACATGAAAGTTTATATAAATTTACGTTCGCATATTCAAACGCAAACTTATGATAGGAATATGATATCAATTCACTTGGGAGAGTTTATCAATGTGTTCTGGAAATAAAAGTAAACAGGATGAATCAAAAGGCTCATGTCTTTTGAAAGTCTGATACCTGATGATTAGGGCTCGGATTTATACCCACCAAAAAACTCAAATATTCAGCGTAAAATATGTACCTTCGAAAAAAATATGCACTATATTTTACCTTCACGTCACGAAAAGATCCGAAAACACCAGCATGTGATTGGCCTCAGTGACGAAATGATTCGATTTCGGGATTTTTACCGATACTTTTCGATGTAAAACCAGCGAACCGCACAGGCGGGGACCACAAACGGGAGGGGTAATGATCTCTTTAGTACAGATCATTACCTCGTCGTTACATAATTTTCTCGGCTATTAAACGAAAATGATCACAATTGGGAGCTGTTTAACTGTCAACAATACTCAGTTTTTCGCAAAAGCACATGTTCTATCTCTACTGGATTAGGGAGAGGTAAAGGGGTACTACTTGCCAAAGGCTCTATTTACGCTTGAGCTCGAATGATTCTGCCCTCTTCTTTCTATTCGATACTTGACATCGAGTTAGGCTGTGGGATACTGAGGCCCCGATTGGGGTTGTCGATTACCAATGGAAGCCACATTTTTCGATTGTGTCGATTGGATCGATTGATTGTTATTGTCTAAGCAATCGAATGAGCAATGCTCTATTGTGAAACGCTTGCTAAAAATTAACATCTAAAAATAAGCAACACTTTAAAGGAATCCATCTGAAAAATTTTCTGTCATAAACTAAGAAAAATGGGAGCTGATTTCCCAAATAGGATTTCGCTTTTCTAACTGAAATTGTAGGTAGAGAAAGGCCTAAAAACAACGTTTGCACAAATTATACCTTAAGAAAACGCGTAAAAATCCGAATTTTTTTTTTAAAGTATTCGTTTTTAACCTCAATCTGTCAATATGTGTTATTAATTGTGGGTTCATGTATTAACTAGATTTTGAGAGATTGAATGTGGATTCAATTCGAATTAAAATGTAAATCGAATCGAATCAGGACTGACTTAATGTAGGCAATCTTGGGAAATATTGTAAAAAAAATGTTGTAAACGTTAGAATTTGCATTAACGATACTATCCTTTAGAGGCAATCGTGTTTCTTTTGGGTTTTCCTTTTCTTAATTGAGAATGCGTTTAGTTACATTGTGAAATCAGAAGTAGATCCCATAAACAGTACAATATGTATGGGGGGGGGGGGGGGGGGGCTGCCCACTTACAACCCCCGTTCTTGGGTTCACTGCTAGCTTTGGGATAGGTGCGAGGTCCATTGTGAAATCACAAATGGATCCCATAAACAGTACAATGTGCATGGTTGGGTTCACTGTTAGATTACGGATAGGTGCGAATTACGTTGTGAAATCACAAGTAGATCCCTTAAACAGTACAATGTGTATGTGTGTGTGGGGGGGGGGGGGTGGCATGCTGGCCCCCTGCAACCCCCCCCCCTGGGGTTCACTGTGTGCTTTGGGATTGGTGCGAGGTCCATTGTAAAATCACAAATAGCTCCGAAAACATAATAATCTATAACAAACCCTATTTACATTTTTATTATCAATTATATATATATAGATATAATATATATATGTATAAATATATTATACATATGTAATAAACATAACATTTAAGTAAAAATTCATGCAGAACATATTCTAAAATTATAACAAACGTTTCCACATCAACAGTTTTTGGATTTCGAAATCCTATTTGCGAAACCATAACCAAAATATGTATGCAGTCGTGTCAAAGTGAGTGGTAATTATTGAGTTGTATTTGTAAAAAGTGTTACCTTGTTTTTAATTTTAATCATGTTAAAACACTATTGGCAATATTTATATGCATAACGCGTCTATGAGAATATTACAATCGACAGAAATAGAAAAATGGTGGCCACAATCGACAATCACAATAAAAAATAGAGAAATCGACGATCGTTGATCGAAAGAAGTCGTTCTTCGATCAAGAAATCGAAAATCGCAATCGGGGCCTGAATGCCCTAACTGAATGCGCCCAATATAAAGGAACAGACCTTATAATCCATTTGAATCTGTCAATATGACAGCAAGCAGAAAAAATAAATAAATTTGCTTGAATATATCGGTATTCGCTACTTAATTCATTTGGGAAAAATCGCAAAAATATTTTACAAACTCGTTGCCGGTGTCGTGTAGTCCACAATGAATCGTCACATACATCTTGCAATTAAGGAGGTAGATATAACTCACATTTATGTCAACTTTCTCCACCAATGCTCTGTTACAATTTTCAGCTGGCGGCTAGTTACGCAAATGGGTCTCTTAATCCGCGGCTGGTGACCGATTTTGCATTGGAAGATGCGATCAAATTAAATGACTTAAACGCCTTTGTGCGACTTACACCTGAAAATGCTTTTCATCAGGCAAAGGAATCAGCGTTCCGGTATGCAGAGCAGACACCAAAAAGCCTTCTTGATGGTGTAACGGTGGCTATTAAGGATAATTTCTGCACCAAGAATATCCATACAACTTGTGCTGCAAAGTTGGTATTCGCTTATTGTTCAAAGTTGTTGTTTTCTAATGTGATGTCGTTAGGATGCTGGAGGAATTCAAACCGACATACAATGCCACGGTTTGTGAACGACTAATAAATGCAGGAGCGGTTATCATCGGAAAAACCAATCTCGATCAATTTGCCATGGGTTCAGGAACTGTAGATTCATTGTTTGGCCCAACAAAGAATATCTGGAGTGAAAGTTTATCGGATGATAATTGGCGGATAACTGGAGGGAGCTCGGGTGGTTCTGCCACAGCTGTCGCCTCTGGGATTTGTTTTGCGTAAGCAAGTATATTCTCGTAATCTATTTATATATATCTTGAAGCTTTTGAATTTATGTGTTTCAGTGCTATTGGGTCAGATACAGGTGGATCCACAAGAAATCCTGCTTCCTATTGTGGCGTTGTTGGACTTAAACCTACGTACGGTCTGGTCTCGCGACATGGTTTGATTCCGCTGGTTAACTCGATGGATGTTCCGGGCATTTTCGCACGAAGCGTCAGTGATTGCGCCACCATTCTTAACGCGATTGCAGGGCCAGACGACTTTGACTCGACAACGATAAAGAGTCCTTTCAACGAAATTGTATTGGAACATGGTCAAGACATCAGCGTATCGCAAATTCGGGTTGGTATTCCCAAAGAATACCACTGTCCTGGCCTTTCAGAAGAAATACACCACACTTGGATGAAGATTGCTGATATGCTCGAAAATGGCGGTGCCCAGATTAGACAAGTCTCTTTGCCAAATACATCTGCATCGATTTTTGTTTATTCCATTCTGAATCAATGTGAGGTCAGTAGCAACATGGCCCGATATGATGGCATTGAATTCGGCCTGCGGGCGGATGAAGAGACCAGCACTGAACAGCTGTATGCGCGATCGCGTGCAGAGGGATTCAATACCGTAGTCAAGACGAGAATCCTCACAGGAAACTACTTCCTACTCCGCAAGAACTATGAGAAATATTTTGAAAAGGCCTTAAAAGTGCGCCGCCTTATTGCTAATGACTTTGATAATGTGTTCCAAACCACGGATGTCCTGCTGACACCGACGACTCTTAGCGAAGCTCCTCTCTACAAAGACTTTGCATCCCAATCGAACAGAGACCAATGCGCTATTCAAGACTTTTGCACTCAGTCAGCAAACATGGCGGGAGTGCCAGCTATTTCCATCCCAATTCGTTTGTCGAGCAATGGCCTGCCAATTAGTTTGCAACTAATGAGTAAAAAACTGTCTGAATCCACGTTGTTAAAGGTAGCAGCTTGGATAGAATCTAAAGTGGACTTTGACTGTCTCAAAAACAAACAGATATACGAGGCAAGGAAATGATATCCACCTATTTATTTTTGTAACTGAAAATACATGATTATGAAAAAAAACGCGGGTAATTTTCCTTTATAATATTTCCCAACCATCTAAAAGAAAGATTACAGGACAGTGCCCAGAAGGGCACTGAAATTCCATTTTTCACGCCCGTTGGAAACGTAATAATCCCACTGAATGGCGTAAAATTAAACGTGTCGTCAAACACTACAACTGGTGTGTATCTGTACCGGATCGAAGTGATGACAAGCATGAGAAGCAGTACTGATTTTAGGACGTAGCCAGATATGAGGTCAACTGCGTTAGCTCTCAGCTGAATCTTAAAATGTTCAGTCTTCGATTTCATTTCTAAATCGCGTAACTTGTTTTGTGCACGTAATTTGCGGACCTCTGTGACGTAGTCAGCCGTAAAGTATTTCTCCACTACTTCCAATTCAGCTCGGGCCTCCTCTATCTTTCTTAGAAGTACGGGATTGTCATTATGTTTCAAGAACAGAGCACCTAATGAAATCTGAAACGAAGAGCTGATGATCGTTGGGGAAAAATTAAAAGTATCACTTACGAATTTAAAAATGTGCTGACAGAAAGTCAACAAGAATGTAATGATACTTATTCCAACAACGAGATACATATTTTATTTTATAATTTTGAATTAAATTCTTTATTTTCTTCGAAGTAGAATTTGTTTTGGTATGAATCTGTCAGAGAAGTGCTAGCAGCGAGACGAAGGAGTAGTTCGCGAATACCTCAGTCAGTGTCAGTCACGCTGACGGTTGAAAAATTTGAACGAATACAAGCGCAGTTTGCACTTTTTGGTTTTAATTTTGTGAGATAAGTCAAAACAGTAGATGAATATTTAGTGCTAAGAAGCTTTTGAAATTCGATAAATGCAAATAAAACTGACGAAAATTACGAATTTTTCATTTATTTTCCTTCAAGTCTGCATACCTTATTTCTTAAATTGGCTGTGTTCATATTATATAATTAAGTTTTTTCATTAGACTAACGCGAATTATAGGTTTGTTTGCCATACGTGGACACGCGTTCTTAATGGACTTTTGTTGTTTAGTTAACATAGCCCTAAAAACAGTGTTGGCGCAAGTAATGACTGTAAAAAGGATGCCAGTTCCAGTTACGGAGCCCTTCTAAACCTCTGAGGGATGTGTAAGGAGAACACGATTTCTCATAAGGAACCGGCGAATGTTTTCAACATACTGAGACAAACATTTTTAGGATTTGACTTATGCCGGCCACAAAGGACTCAAGAGTAAAAAATCAATTCAAATTATATCAATGCCACGCCTTTTCCTGAAACAAACAATGGAAGTCAAGGAAACTATCAGAAACTCTCTTCGAAGAACTAAGAAAAATATTCGGACAGTTTGCGATTGCATGACAACGTGATACGATGCCCAAGCAACCGCAACAGATTCTATGAGGGACAAATGTCAGCAAAAATGCATATCACTTAAATTGCAACAGGTCTGGGGAAAGTCGTATTAAGTTCATACTGCCGTCCTTACGATCAAACGAGAGGCTTACAGTCTATACTGTCTTGGAGACGAACAAGATTTAGAGGAGGATATTGTAACCTGCGCTTTAGAGTACCCTACCTACTAGCGCCATCTTACGAAAGTAGCATGATATATCCCGGGCAGTTGGGGAAGAAATGGCATGGGTAAATTAAAATCATCTGGAAGCCACTAGATTTTTTTTCAATTATCCGATCGAATATAAAAAGTCGTCTCAGAAGCATCTGAGACACAAGTGCTTTTGAACCACGATAAAGAACGTGGACGCAATGTATTTAGATAGTGATAAATAAGACATTGGATTCGATTGTGAATTGGTTTTATTATGCTCATTCAGTATGTCTTTTGCCAACCAAACTTAACCTATGAATTTGAAACGTTCGTATAGCAGGGAGTTTCAATGTGCTATGTTACATTTGGCGGGTCTTGGCGATAAATATGCCAAGTCAAGTGAAAATTGATGACCTAGACAATCCCCAGCCAATCTCGGCATAATGAGTAAGAACAAAGCGCCACGGATTCATCCTAACTTAGTTTTGACTAAATTAAATGAACACAACAATACAGATCTTCCTAAGCAATTTAGGGACCAAACGTGGAATAAACCATACAACAGCACCAACAGCTTCTATCCTATCCTTCTATTCTTTCATGTAGTAAGTCGTACCTAAAAACAGGCAATTCATCATTTCCTGGGTGCTGCATGGAGCAACAAACAAAATACCCGCGCTGGATCTTTACAGAAAAGTAAACCCCTAAGCGCATGCTCTAATTAAAAAAAATTATATTTTGTTGTTGTTGTACTTAGTGCTTAATTTCGCTCAACTGAAAAAAACTTTCTTACCAAAACTCACCTATTATATGACAAAGTTCCAAATTTGAAAAGGCATTCAAAACGGAATATAATATATAGTTTCATACATTTTGCTTCGCACAGAAATTCAGCTAGTAAGAAAATAAAAGCTGTCAAATGATGAAATGTCATGAGTTCGCTTCTATTCAAGATGAACTTTGACTTTTTTGACTTTTCTTAAAAATTAGTGAATTCTCTCTCGCCTTTGGCAGTTTGACAGTTTTCATTTTTCTACTCATAAAAGTATGCAAACTGACCTTTTCTTATGAAAAAGAAATCAAACACATCTATTGCCCCTGTCATCAACGAAATTGAAAGTCGCGTATAACAGTTGCAGCTGAAAAATCAACGTTAAACACGGGACTATACAGAATCAACGTATATTTTTTTCCGGGAAGAATTTTTATATAACAAATTGAATTTTAATACTATGAATGGATGCAAGAACCCCAATCATTCCCTAATGTTTAATCCATCCACATTTATACCTACCTACACAACGAATTGTGAATTACTTTATCAAATACATGAACCACTTATATCATTATAAAAATAAATTCCCTTTTGCTAAAGTCAAAGTGACTTTTCGAATGTTGGGGAAAATATTTTTTGTGCGTTTGACACTTCTGTGTGCATGCAAAATCGAAATAAAATTTTCTTTTTACTCGACAAAAAGGGAAATTACGAAAAATCCTCCACGAAACGCGAAAATTCTTTTTGTTTTGAGAAATCGTTTGTCATTTACAGAGACGTCCAAAAGGTAATCAGCCCCACCGGCAAGAGAAGTCAATATAAACAAAAACAAACACAGGATGTCAGATCATTCCAAATTAAATTTCGGAAGCAGACATACTCTACGAGGATTAAAGCGATGTCCATCCTGTGGCCAATACAATGGTAATCGTAGTCATGTGTGCCGAAACAAAGAATGTCCTCTAAGGAGACAAATCTTAAATTCAAAGAAATCTATGGATTCGATTCAGTTGATCTCATACACGGACGCCAAGCTGTACAGTGTTCGGATCAAAGACCGCGAGTGTGCCCCGCGGAATTTCGTCCAAATCACCGACACCACTCTTAGTTCTGAGCTAAACACCTCAATAGTGTGTCGAAATGCGATTTGTTATGTGGACACTTGCAAGTACGACTCGAACGACGTCGATATCAGTTGCAAGCACGTTAAAAGCGCGTCAGAATCAACGAAACTGGCCGAGGAGTTTCCCATTCAGTATGATGCCATGTGGAGTCTTCGAATCGGAGTCGAGCAGAAAGTGCGTCTATGGGAGATGTATAAGGACGATGAAATGAATGTGCCGGTAGTTCAACGAATCAATAAAACAACATTTGTGACCAAGTGTGCGCGTTCTCATGTATTTCCATCAGGGAGACTGCACGTAACTGCTCTTACTAACGAAAGTACGAGTAAAACCGAAACATATTCCTGTGCCTGCAAGAAGTTAAAAATTCTCATGTCACCAAACAACTCGGTTGTTTTGAAAGAAGATATCTGTGATCATTTACTTCTGGTCCTCGCCGCAGTGCTAAGTAGGACGTCGTCTCAAGCGGAATTCAGTAACTTTACCAAGGAATTGAAGTCATACTGGATGCTGGACGTAACTGATTGTGATCGTAGTAGAACAATCGCTTCCTCAACTGAAGACATCTTTATTTTCGATAACGAACTACTGCCGACAGTTGTAAGTTTACATAATGAGAAGCAAACGATTTAATAAACAGCCATTTGTGTGTATTTTTTGTTGTTTCTAGGACTTGTCAGACTTCACCGACAATATTCTCAAGTCCATACGAGATGAGAATGCAAATTCAAATAATCACCAAAATATGTATCAGGGCGATCCGAATATGGTCTCTGGATGCACTGCAGACGATGCTGATATCCCCTTCAACGGCATCAGCTGTGGGATAGAGGCAATGAATGATGACAGTACACGACTTGAGCTAAGCGACTGTAACATCGAGTTAATGGACCAATTTCAGCTGACCAACCAAATTGACTTATGTGGAGACGAAGTCATTCTCTCCGACACAGATCTATTTCAAGGAAATAATATAGTAATGCCGGATCTGTCAGATACAATTATTGATGACTTGATCGTGGCACAAATCCAAAATCGCTCGCAGCTAATTAAGACCGAAGCACCAGCGGAGGTTGCTGAAAACGCAGCAGCGCCACCTATTCCGAAGAAACTAAAAAAAGTTATTGTCACTCAAGTCCCGGAAAAAGTAGTCCCGAGTTCACAAGCGCTAAATCTGTTGAAACCTGGTCATCTAGGTCCGTCCCTAGAGTATATATTATGGCTGGACCATGTTATTGAATCGATCAACATGAGCATTGACTTTAACTGCAAGGATCCAAACGTTGTGCTGAGTTTCAATGTTCATGAGGTAAGTTATTTATTCGCTTACCTTTTCCTACAAAACAATGTTGGAGCTCCTGGATTCCACAAACGGGCTTTGTGAGTTCATCATCTAGCTTTCCATTGATATTAGACACACAAGTTTATCTAAAAAGCAGCAGAGAATTTATTTAAGTCTTTTAACAAAGTTTGTAAAGACACTTTTTTTAAACACTCATTATCATTCAAGTTATCAACGGTGATTCTGATTATCATGCTGTACCAAACATTTTGCGAGCACCTTTTTGAATGTCACACCATCATGTAGGTCTAGGTGGGTATGCAATAAGCAATAGTTTCTTCGCCTTGATCCCACCTCTCACGTGCTCACAAATTGAAGGTAAAGCTTAAAATCAGTCAGTGGGACATCGATGATGCTATGGAGTCATATGTCTTGCGTGCGATTACGAGCTTTGTCCAGTGCAAGACAATCGCAAATAAAATAAAATAAGATTAAGTGGGTAGGGTATTGTGTTCCTTTCAGCTCATACTTATAACTACAAATCGACGTAGAGAGAGAAATCCCACAAAACCTGGCAGAAAATATAATTATGAAGTTGAGCTTTGTCTTTAACTACCGGTTATTTCCGTTGTAAATTAGATAGAGAATACAAAATGAGAGAAATAACTATCCGGATCATGTGATCTTCTTCGGATCGTCACATATGTAGCATTAGTTAATTTTTTGCATCGAGGCCGGACGTTTTTTTTGTCCAACGTGCTGTGGGAACGTCTAAAGCCGTTCTGCAACACACTATTCAGCACGTACCAGTATGACTCCCGGCTCGGCAGATCGACATGAGACCAAATCTTCACATTAAGGCGAATCCTGGAAAAGACCAATGAATTTGAAGTCAAGACCCACAACCTTTTTGATGGCGATGACTGAATTCGGGATTCCGGTTAAACTGATCCAGTTGTTTCGCGTGACACTTGAAAACATGCGTTGTCATGTACAGTTTGCAAGCAGCTCTTCCGAATTATTCCAAACTTCTACGGGATTTGGCAAGGAGATGCGCTATCATGTGACTTCTTCAATCTTGTTATGGAGAAAATAGTGCGAAGGGCAGGTGTCAACACGGAAGGCATTATCCTCAATAGATCCATCCAGCTACTGGAGTATGCGGACGATATCGACATCATCGTCCGTTCCCAGCGTGCCGTGTTAGAGGCTTTCACGGCGATTGAAGAACAGGCGAAATCGATTGGTCTTGAAGTTAATGAGGACAAGACCAAGAACATGCTATCAGCAAACAAACAAACATCTGTCCACCGCCTAGGACAAAACCCCACTGTTGATAGCAATAACTTCGAGGAAGTTAAGGAGTTCATCTACCTAGGATATACATACATACAAACATATTAGGTCCATACAAGATATTAGGCCTTAACGACAGGGCCTAGAACCTATCTTCTCCAATCATTTTCATGCGAAGTGGAGGGGACCTATAGTTTTACGCCGAATCCGAACGGCAAATTTGAGAAGCTTCTCATGACAATTTGATACTCTTGGATGTTTGTCAGACGTTCGCAAGAGATGCCAACAACACACGGTCCTCCATTTAACTACTAACCACGACCTAGGCCGTTTAAATGCGGTGATCGAACGAGAACCGATTGATTCGACGTGACAAGGTCGTTGGCCCTTATTGGAGATCCCGCGGATAATTATCTTGGGGAACCGCTGCTACTTCGGTTTTGCGAAACAAATGGGTTCAAAACTCCTCACTCGGAGGACAAAATGCATGCCCTATCGAACCTTAATCCTGCCAATCCTGATTTATGGTGCCGAGTGTTGGACGATAAGTAGAAAAGGGGATCTAATATTCGGTTCTTTTAAAAGAAAAATACTATGTCCGATATTTGGTCCAGTGTGCGATGAGGGCGAATGGAGGAGAAGATACAACCGCGAGCTCTATGAGGTGTACCAAGATGTGGATGTAGTCCTAAATCTAAATCACGTCTACTGCATACACGACATCAATGTAAAAAATCCAAATTTAAATTGCGTCTGGAAAGGCCTATCGCGTATAGGCAAGATTTCGGAAAGCAAACATTGCGTGGCTAAAAATGCTCATCCTTTTTTAAGTATTTTACAGACTCTAAACTTGATCGTCAAAAAATTTGAAGAAGGATCAGACAGAACAAAACGACAAAAAACCGAAGAGCTGAAGTCCACGCCACTTGCCAAAATGAGTTATGCAGCTGAAATGAGTTTGAGAGCTTCTGGACAGTCAGGCGCTGCAAAGTTAATGCGAGGCGTAACTACAATTGCAAATCATGCTGAAAAGTGCTGGAAAGCTTTAAGGAATACTGGAACCAAATTTGCACCTACGCCAAACATATTCTCAGAATAAAGAAAATAGCAGAAGAGCAATACCGTGTTACACAGTGAACCTGAAAAGGCGTCCCCCCTGAAGTAATGCGAGCAGTGATCCTGGTTAAGTGGATCAGATATCATCAGCAGGCCACAGAAGACTAACAAGACGGCGTCATTTAACGGACTTATAAACGGCACCATCCTGATGTAATGAAAAGAGCGGTTCCAGAGTGGATTGTTGGCCGTAAGTGGGGAGAGTTTAGTCTGCGGGAGTCGGACACACCAAGTGGTGACGGGCGCTACCTTGACGGTACATCACGTATTCTCTCCTCAAAAAAAAAGTCATTCTGCCCCATCCTGCGTCTCCAGTACCTCATGGTTAAAAAAAATGGTTGTTTTTCATCCGTATAATCATCATTTTTCGATGCTGTCTCTGGTAAATCGCTAATATAAAAGTTTAAAAGCCGAACAGCCAGAACAGGGCTCTGAGGTAAAGGTGCGATTACACGGTAATTTTTTCGAGTCATTTAAATGAAGCTCTGACGTCAGGAAAAAATGTCGCATTAGAGAAACATTTAAGCTACGATTCGTCATTATTCATTTGCGAAAAAATGGCGATCACACGTAATGACAGTATCGTCAATTTTGTCCCAAAATCAAATGACACATACTGCGAGTCATTTAAAATTTTCCGTTGGGATGACATTAAATGAAGAACGAAAAAATGACGATCACACAGTAATGACTTGCGTCATTAAAAAAATGACACCTCTCCTATTATTTCGATTTCATAATGAGAAAATTATAGCTTCTGTCCATTTAGTGTTTTTTCTCTCATCTATATAAAAAAATTCGAAAAGAACTTTTGCCATGATGGTGGAAATTACTATACATAAAAAACTATTAAACAAAGAAATAAAACACGGGTTTATATAAAATTGTATTATTTTTAATTGTTTATTGCCGACTCGTTATGAGAACTTTCAAATTGGAAATAATATTAGCCTTCGTTTTCGACAAAAGGAGGAACGCCACAAGCCGGTGTCCTTTCCCCCTTGCGTGGAACTTGGTGTTGAATAAACTACTGATATGCCGAGTGGGAGTGCTGCATGGTGATTGCCTATGCGGATGACGTTGCTATTGCCGTTTCAGGGAAATACCTCAACACTTTAAAGGAACTCCTTCAAAACGCTCTCAACAAGCTGACAAGATGGGCAAGAAGCTGTGGGCTGGGGGTTAACCCTCATAAAACCGAACTTGTCCTCTTTTCCAGGAACTATAAAATCCCTCACATTGACCCTCCCTCTTATTATCTAATTAAGAAACCACATTACCTCTTCTACCTGATAACGGTTTTCTAGGTACATATACCTATCGCTACTTGTAAACTTATGTTTAAACTATCCGCGGTCGAGACTACAAACCTTATGCGAACAGATAGTAATACATGTCACGACAAAGCATATCTGGCCCAAGCTGCACATTGGCTCTGGTATATGTAATATGCAAGCACGCATCAAGGCTTGGCGTCTATTTAAATGACTTCTGTAGAAGCTGCAGAGACGAGGAGGAGGAGGAGACTACACTTCATCTCCTCTGTACATGTCCTGCACTCTCCCATAAAATAAATCTCTATCTAGTGTGTTGGATATCAGCTCACAGCCACCTTAACCTAACCTATCCAAACCTATCCCTATTTACTCCTGTTTTCTGCGTTTTGCCTAATTTGCTCAATTTTGTTGTACTTTGGGTATGCAAACTCACACGATAGTTAACAGAATAGTCCATATTGTCGGCACTTGACGGCAACGGTTCGTATTCCATTTCACTCATAGTAATTTGTACCGAAATAGCAGCCAGACACATGCAACAAACAAAGCACAGATATCATATTAAATGCTGTGTCATTTATCATTTGCGTGGAAAAATTACACGGCATGAATTTCGTGCCGTGTCATTTTTTTGAGGGTGTCATTTAAATGACGCAACAGCAAAAAAGTGTAGTCATTTGTCCCAGGCGTCATTAAACAGCGATCACACGGTCATTTTTTCCAGTCATTTTAATGACACAAAATTCATATCATTTTCTTAGTCATTTTCCTAGTCATTTAAATGACGCCTTAAATGTCGTCCCAATAATGGCGATCACACGGAATGACATTAAAATGACGGCTTGGTGACGTGATTTTTACGTCAGAGCTTCATTTAAATGACTGGAAAAAATGACCGTGCAATCGGGCCTTAAGAGTGGTCGGTTTGATCTGCTGATCTGCTAAACTTACAATCCTTTTCGGAAGGAATTAATCTCCCGTACGTTCTCAAATATATAACTTTCATTTCTAACTCAATGTCAAAGAACCAGCGAATATCCCCTTTCATGGAAGAAAACCAAGATACTAATACTATCGATACCGAAGTGAAATCGTCTGCCTACAGAATACAGAGCAATCTCCATCTAACATTTCTTGAAAAAAATATTTGAAACGGCAATACCTACTCAAGCAAATCCACTTGTATTTAACTCATCTTCTAACTTGCATTTAGTCCGAATTCAGTGATTTAAGACGTTACAAAGCTGCACTTTTACTTGTGGTAGATGACGTACGAAAGGCTATGAACAACAACTGTTGTACCTTTATAAGTTTATTAGATTTTTCAAAGGCATTTGAAGCCGGAAATCACTCTTATCTATGTGCAAAACTACGAAATAGCTTTGGGCTATCCCCACTAGTAGTTTAACTCCTACACTCACATTTAAGTGACCGTCAACAATGTGTATCTGTAGGCACTAAAATATCTTCATTACTAGAAGAAGAAGTAACTTCCGTGGTCCCCCAGCGCTCCGTTTTTGGCCCTTGGTGTTTTCAATCTATGTGAATGAACTACCGCAACTAGTGAAATATTGACTTAAGTTAAGTAATGTTCATAATCTGTTAAAAAAAAAATCTCTGAATGTTTTAAATTTTACTGATTTCTTTTCATATATTTTTATTTCAGGATGTCTTCGCCTACTTTAGTAAAAGCTTCACAAATGGTGTCAAATGCCGCTTACCCAACAGTACTGTTCTTATAAAAAAGGGGAAATTTAAAGGTCTACTCAAGTACACTTGGATTCTGCGCACTGCTGCTAAAGTACAGAAGATATTCTCAACGAAAAATGTAAGTATTTTTGGTGATCTCAAAATCGACCTTTTGCAGTACCTTCAATGTATGTTTGTTTCACAGATGTCCGTGGAAGTAGAAAGAAGATTTCAACCCAGTGGTGACACTTATGTCCCCTATGTGGACGAACATCGCGATCTCATTGTTCTCAATAAAAAATATAAGAAAATATCTCCCAAGATGTGCATTGCTCACATTTGGTTTGACTGCAATAGTAATGTACTGAATCAAAGAACTGGCTTTAAAATAGACTGGGTGCCGAATGTCTTTCCAAAAAGTGGATTTGGTATATTGAATATTGAATTCTCTGTCGGTTTGAAGAAGTAATAGTAAAACGTCGTAGAGCTCAACTAGGCTAAGTTCATATTCCATAGGCTTAAGGGGAAATGAGTTTAATATTTCGCTGGAAAATTTGTTCAAGGCATACAAATTAGTAATTCACGCAAAATAATCAGGAAAAAACGAAAATTAAAGCAATACATTTATTAAAAATCGCAGAAGTTGTTTTTTCATTTAAAGCCTTTATCCGGACTTAGACTGTATGAATTGTTCATGAAATAATTCCCAATAATCCTACGCCTTTCGCTTCCGACCTTCCACTCTTAGGAACAATTTATTGACTCTCTTTTAAATTTAAAGACGCCATTAAAAATGGGAAATTCATAGATTTTTAGGAATTCGATTTGTTCGCTCTCCTTCAATGTGTTGGACAACAATACTGAAAATGGGTAAAGATAGGAAGCATCCTGCCAATCTCTGGTCGAGGTAAGTGTGCTTCCAAATATTAGCAAGGTCTTTATAAAAGTTGTCAATAGAGCCTTGTTGAAGTCGGTAGAAGACAGTAACATAGTTCCGGACAGCCGGTTTAGTTTCAGGGCGGGGCATGACACTATTCATGCTGTGTCGAAATCGGTGTCCGATTCCGAAAAAAATCAAGAACCAATGCACGGTTGCCCGTCTGGTTGATTTTTAAAAAGGCTTTCCACACCGTATCGCCAACGACCTTGCCACGTCGAATTAATCGGTTCTCGTTCGATCACCGCAATTAAACGACGTAGGGCGTGGTTAGTATGCTAAGATGGGTGACCACTTGCGAATACTGCGTATTGTTGGCACCTCTTGCGAACTTCTGATAAACATCCAAGAGTATCAAATTGTCATGAGAAAGCTTCTCAAATTCGCCGTTCGGATTCGGCGTAAAAACTGTAGGTCCCCTCTACTTCGCATAAAAGTGGTTGGATAAGCTAGGTTCAGGCATTGTATGGGCAGGCCTAATATGTATGTATGTTCCACACCGTATGGTGGGAGGGACTTTTTTACAACCTGCCCAGGCAGGGGATGCACAAACCTTTGCTATGGCCCATGTTCTGCATTCCTCTTTTTGTGAATTTGCAAAGCGAAAGTGAAATTGTGTGTTCTGCATTTCGATCGAAATGAATATTGTGAATTGGAGCAAATCTGTAGGGAGTTATTACGAATGGTTCAAGTGCGAATCCAGCATTTTTTCATTGAAAATTGCTAAAACTATTGCATCCATGTTGACTTAAAAGCAAACATTGTGTTTGTTTAGGATTTTGACAGTTCGAAAGTGAAATTTCAAATTTCATTCCGAGTGAAATTGAAAAGTGAATTAAATTCGATTTCGATCGAAATGCAGAACATGGGTCAAAATGTAATTTAAAATATGCTTATGGGAAAGAAGTTCGTTGACAAATTGGTCAACGTGACTTTAAGCGGAGTCTTTGAAATTAAAAACGGTTTACAGCAGAAGGCGGTGAACTCTCTGATCCTTTTTACCATTTCCAGGAATGATCTGGTAGGTTTCTTCAGACATGCTTTTTTTATATATAATTTGCCTACGCTAAAGGGGTTTTACCGTAAATGTTACAGTACTCTTATTGTGCTATGAACACAGCGCAAGCATTTGTGAACACCGGTGCCGTGAAATAAAGTAGTTGGAAATAACGCCGAATTTCCATGTTCGGTCTTATTTAACTTTGCCAAAGTGAAATAAAGCCGAATCGGCCTTGTTTCGCTTTTAATTTATTTAGACCATCAGATAAAGATTCCTAACTGTTTTCAGATTTGCACCCCTGAAAACCTCGCACCTACATTGCATTGCACTGTTTATGGGATGAGTTGCGAAATCTCAAGTTTCTACTTGTCGATCTCCGAAATCTTATTCGATATTATTACTCTTTTGTACTACTACCAGGGCCGGCTCCAGCCAAACAAGCGCCCTGTGCAAGATTTACAGAAAGCGCCCTATTTTGAGTTAGATCCTCCTTGAAGTTGCAATATTGCAAGTGATGTGAGTTAATGTGTAAAAATTCAGCACGGGTGTGATGGATGTTGCTATTTTGGGCTTATTTGAACAAGTTTTTTGTTTTAAATGCAAATGGCAGTATCCGCGCAAGGTGAAATTATTTTTTCTTACTCCTAGCAATGCGCCCCGAAATTTGGAGCCTTGTGCATTTTTACATCTTGCACATATGGTTGGGCCGGCCCTGACTACTGCATAATTGGAAATAAAGTCGAGAATAGAAAATGGTGAATTTCGACATTACTTCCGATTTCTAATGGAAATAAAGTCGATCGACATTGTTTCCATCTACTTTTTTTCACGGCACCGTGAACAGCAAGCAGCACCTAGCAATGGCATATTTCATTGCATGCTTTTCGGTGCTACTTACCTTAGAAAGAATAAAGAGATAGGAAAGAAGTGTTTTGGTGCAGTTGTATGGTTTTTCTCCACGGGTGTTGTCTAAGTTGCTTAGGGAGATCAAGTTTTACATATATTCGAAATAAAGTAATGGATTTGGCCGGCATTTAAACGCACGATCTTCCAATCGCTATGCGAATACACTACTACTGCACCGCTGCTACCCGTAACGGTGCAGTAGTGCTATAGCTTATGCCGATAATTCGGTGGCATACAGACCAGGTCCTTAAATGTAGGACATCAACATTATTTTGCAGGGTGTCTGTGATCAAATAAAGGGATATTCCGACGTCTGGAAGTTAAAGATAAACTTTCAGAGCTACATTGGCTAGGGCCTCTTGGAGTACCAGAAAAAAACTGGACAAAATTGGCCATTATTGAACAGAATGGTTGAGAAGCGTTGTTCGATATGTGGCTCGATCACTCAGTATCTGTATTTCGATACGACATATAGATGGTCTACTGGGCCCAACAAGGCTTATGCTCTGACAAGGAGACTGTTTCACAGAAGTCAACGAGACTAAAGAGTGAGGTCACACGCTACGTGGCCCTTATAAAGCGGATCATCGCTTATGGTTGTCCATTGTGGTTCAATATAGCGCCTAGTTATTTGGAAAAGATTCGGGTTTGGAGAGACTTTAAAGTGCGATGTCTTAAGGTCCTTAATCTCCGGCTGTTCCGAACGCATGCATCCGTTGTTAAGTATATTTCCACGACTGTACCCAAGTACCTAGTACGTGTCTGTAGATGTATTCCAGGTGGTTCTTATTTTGAACCACCGCCACTTACAGCTTTCTTTGCTTTTGCTTATAGTCTGAAAATGTTGAAATGGGGAGACGCGAGATTCCTGAAAAGAACATACGAAGAATACTGGAAGAGCTGAAGATTCCATCAGATCCAGAAACCATCCACTTTGCTTGGGAAAATAAAAGTTGTGTTTCATTTTGCTGGACGGACCCAGTAGAGTTGATGGTTCCTAATACGCTTTTTTGTAAATTATTTGTTAAGTAAATAATAAAAAAATAAGTTTTACACCCAAGTGGCGTTTTCTTTTTTAGAAGAGAGCTGGACATGTACATAGACGGTTGAGAATAGTTTCGTCCTTCTCCTCTTCCATGTAGCATCTGCACAAGTCAATCGAATATATGCCAAGCCTGTTCACATGCTTGTCTATGAGACTTGTCCAGTAATGACACCTATAATGGTGCCAATATGTTAAACGAGATAAGACTGTTAGAACGTCGCAGGTCCAGCTTTGGCCAAATCTGCATTGTCGCTAGACATGTGTTGACATGACCACGTAACGTTTGTTCTCTCGATCGCATCTAGGTTAAATATAAGTTTGCAAGTAGCGATTGGTATACCAATAGAACCCTTTTCAGGTAGCAAAGTTAAAGTAGTCCCATGTTTGCCGTTGAATTTTTCCTCAATGAATTTAAAAAAGAAGAAAAACTGCAAGTGCAGAACTTCCTTGATTTTTTGGGTGTAAAAGTTAATCAAAACTTCAAAATGTTGCCTATGCCTGTACGACTCGAAACAAGTTAAGAGTAGGGTACTGGAGTCAAATTACAACTTCTAGTAGATTGGGAAAACTAGATTTTGCTATATAGGTACGGTGCTTTTCGTGTATGCAGAATATTGTTGATCATTGTTAAGGTCCTTAAGTCGGCCACAGTGGCTCAGTGTCGGACTAATAATCGAAAGGTACCCGGTTCAAATCCCGCCGGGGCCGAGTAATATCTAGGGTCTTTTCCACTGCTCCGCCTCAACCGCTCTGGCATCCTCGGTGGCTTGGTCTTTAAAACGGAGGTTCGGTCTTCCTTGCCTTCTTGATCCAGCGGGCTGGGTGTCGAAGATCAATGTGGCTGAGCCAATGTAGACGTGATTTAGCTTTTTTGACTACATCCACATCTTGGTACAGCTCATAGAGTTCGCGGTTGTATCTTCTCCTCCATTAGCCCTCCTCGCAGACCAAATATACGGCGGAGTATTTTTCTTTCAACAGAACCCAATATTAGCTCCCCTTTTCTACTTATCGTCCAGCACTCGGCGCCATAAAGCAGGACTGTTCGAATTAAGTTAGAGCATGCAGTTTATCCTTCGAATGAGGATTTTTGAACCCATTTGTGTCGCTAAACCGAAGTAGCTGCGGTTTCCCAAAGTAATTCTCCGCCGGATCTCCATTAAGGTGTCATTCGTGGAGTTGATGTTTACTGCTAGGTAGATGAACTCCTTAACTACCTTCATGTTATTGCTATGAACAGTTACAATTTGTCCTAGGCGGTGTGCAGATGTTTGTTTGTTTGTTGATAGCATGTACTTGGTCTTGTCCTCATTTACTTCAAGACCACCCAATTTTGCCTGTTCTTCAATCGCCGTGAAGGCCTCGTAACACGGCACGCTGGGAACGACCGATGATGTCGATATCGTCCGCATACCCCAGTAGCTGGACGGATCTATTGAAGATAGTGCCTTCCGCATGATAGCGCATCTCCTTGCCGAAATCCGGTACAAGTTTGGAATAATTCGGAAGAGCTGCTTACAAACTACACATTACACCGCGTGTTTTCAAGTGTTACGCGACACAACTGGATCAGTTTTGCCGGGATCCCGAATTCGGCAATTGCCACGTAGAGCTCCTGACGATGAATGCTATCATATGCGGCTTTAAGGTCAATGAAAAGGTGTTGGGTCTCGACTTCAAATGCTTTGGTATTTTCCACGATTTGCCTAAGTATGAAGATTTGGTCTGTTGTCGATCTTCCGGGCCGGAAGCCACACTAGTTAGTGTGTTGCAGAACGGCCGTTCACACAGTACGTTGGATATGATCATACAAGGTGGCGCAAAAGTCATCACCCAGTGGCGTTCACCAATCCGACTGAAAACTACATAGGATAGATGTCAAACGTCGTGGATCATTTATAATATTGGCACCAGAATTGCCTAAGGCACACCCAAGGGCTGAAAACCCTATCGGAAGATGCTATTATTTTTGCAAATAGCGGCAAATGTCAATTTTACTTTGACATTTGTGAAGTAAACAGATAACAACTTTTGCGCCACCTTGTATATGCGACATTAAGCAGGGATATGCCTCGATAGTTCTTGCAAGACATAGGATCGCCTTTTTTGAAGATGGAGCTGATAGTCTAGTCTTCGGGCATGCTTTTTTCCCCCATACTTGGTTGATGATTTGGTGCTTGCTCATCAACAGGTACCATCCCGAAAACTAGCGACCAATCAACCGATTTCAAGTCATGTTCTAGAAGACTACAACTGATTGTCGATAAATAATATTTAGAGAAAGAGGCATCCGCTTGTGAATCATCTCACAAATCCAACGACAGATAAACTTCAAACTCGAATCAGATCAGTTCGCTTGTTAATGTGCCAAATGATAAGTCAATAAATTTGTGAGTTTGTTTTTTTTATTTTATAAAATTTTATTTACAACAAAGGAAATATATTCTTTTATGTTTTTTGTTTTCAATTATTTTATTATTAAATTTGGAGGAATAATATTATTATTTAATTGAAGATTCTTTCTATCTCCATATGCTTGCTTTTTGTAGCGTGAAAGTATAGTTATATCGAACATAGGCACAAATGAAATTCAAATAACATTATCTGAAAATATCAATCAGCATTTTGATACCGTACTTTGCTGTTTTATTTTTATTATTTATTTCTAAACCCATTACGTATTCATAATAATCGATAACGTGTTATCCTAAATACCTATATATTTACTGTCCTCTTAGCTTTTAATTTTTCTAGATAATTTCAAGATGCAGCGATGGATAAACAGCATAAAATTAAAATTGTTTAGCCTTGGTTTTTGTTGGAAAGAAGGAAAAACCCTTTGAAATAAAGAAAACACGATTTTTTTTTTTGTCACGGGGCAATTCTTTAGTAGAAGACTTGAAAATGAATAAAACAGTTTCTAGGCAATAGTTGCATACTATTTTTAACGGTTTTTTTTTATTTTATTCTTTGTGAAAATCGAATTTTTATTTGAAGTTTATATCTCACTTTTGTCCAATGTTGGGTTTGGAGCTGTTTTCCTTTTTAATTAATTAACTTATTACATAGTATTTTGTATAATCATTATAATCATACTATAATAGATATTTTTTTATTTACTTTTTGTTTTAGTCGCATGTATATCCCCGATAAATTTATTAGCATTGACAATTTTCTGAATTTCGGCTACGGTTATTTCTATCGGCATTAAGGCGAATCTGATCGGGAAATTCATTGTAGAGCTCAACCTGCAAAGAGTGAAATATAAGCAATTGTTAATAAAGATGTTATTAAAATATATGACAAAAAAGTGTTTATATAGTATATAAAATAACAAAATTTGAAGAGCACTAGCTGTAGAGGCTAACGGCTCCTATATGGATAAAATGTTATACAATAATACTAGATAATTTTATAAACTCGCGAATTATAGAAATGTTTTGAATAGCTGGAGTTTTTAGGATTGCGATCACAGTTGTTTTTAAAAATATCGTTTATGATGGAAATGGAAGTTGGCAGTGAACATTGTCCTAGGCCCAGAATGTGTTTTATGTCGATGCTGGAGTTGCATGTTGTGCACTGAGGAGGGTTCTCTTTTCTGAGAAGTTGTTGGTGCGAGGCAGAGGTGTGACCTAGTCCGAGTCTTTCAAAGTGTGTTATGTCAGTTTTTGTTGTAGACGTGGGGTATATTGGCTGGATGAGATCTGGATTAATGCTGGTGTAATGGTGTACGTATGGTTTTCTACGGTCTTGGTTTTAAAGATTATGTTCTGTATGGTGTTAGTGAGGTCTTTTTTGGTGAAGGAATCAAAAAGATAAAGTGGCGATTTGTGGGCAATGGCAGCTGCTTTATCGACCGTTTCGTTACCTTATATTCCTGTGTGACCGGGGGTCCACATTATTTTGACTTTTTTTGGTGAACGTATTTGTTCAAGAATGTAGTTGTAGTTGTACATTAAGATAACAGGAATCTTATAAGTTTGTACAATGTTTTAAAAGTGGTAATAATAACTAAAAATTGAACTTAAAATTAAAAGAAATTGACTATAAAAATAATATAAAAAAGAAAGAGTGTTTTTATCAAAAGGCAATCTAAGTTGAAACTACATGTAGATAAGAGAGTGAAAAAGAGAGAAAAAACTTAAATTTAAAAGAATGTAAGTTAATTGTGATCAATGGCCAAATGTGTAAGAAGATGTTTTTTGAAGAGCTTGCGTTTCTTATCCTTCTTAGTTCCATCGGAAGGGAGTTCCACAAACGAGTGGCATGAACTAGGAACTGGCGTTCTGATGTTAAGCAGGAGTACGTTGGTTGAATTAGCACAAAGGTTCTCTGCGATGTTGGGAACCTAAGCTTATTGTAGAGGTAGTCTGGTTCTTGTGTTCGAATAATGTCATAAAGGCACGTTAATGAGAAATATTGTAGTACATTTTCGAAAGAACACCCGAAAATTGTTTTGGCATAGGATGAAATATGATCATATCTACGCAGGTTATATATGTATCGTGCAATATTGTTGTAAACTACAATTAGTTTCCTTTTACACCTGTAGTCAAGTTTGCCGAATAATTCACAACAGTTTAATAAAATTGGCAACAGTGTAGTTTTTGCAAAAAGCATTTTCGTTTTTGTTGGTGTATAAGTGTGTGAAGCCCAGAGAAGACGGAGACAGCCATAAACTTTTCCAATTGTTGCAGTGATATGAGCATCCCACGATAACAAACGATTAAAGGTAATGCCTAGATTTCGAACAGACTCAACATATTCGATGTTTGAGTCGCCTAGTTGCAACAAAGGAAAGGAGGTCAGATCTACGTTATTCCGATAGATGACAATGGCTTTTGATTTGCTCGGGTTTAGGCAAAGGTTGTTAGACTGCGCCCAGTTTAGTATATGATGGAGATCTTCATTCATTTTTAGTGCCGCAGATTGCAACGAACTAAGAGGACATTGTATAAATAGTTGCACGTCATCTGCGTACATATGAACGCTGCAGTGTTGCACAACATTAGGTAGCTCGTTCACGTAAATTGAGAAAAGAATGGGCCCGAGTATAGAATCTTGCGGTACACCAGTTGTCATTGACAGCATTTCAGATGCTCGATCTCCAATGACTACGGATTGTTGTCTACCAGTTAGGTATGAATATATCAGTTTTGCCGATTGGGTTGAAAAATTAAAATGGTTTATCAGTTTAGAACATAAGAGTGTGTGGTTTACCGTATCGAAAGCTTTTGAAAAATCTAGAAGGGTTAAAAGGGTAAGTTCTTTTTTGTCAATACCATTTCGAATCTCATCCGTAATAAATAGGAGAGCCGTTTTGCAGCTCCGCTTTCTTCGAAACCCCGATTGACATGAGCTTAGCTGATGTTCTGCCAGGTGCTGACGTAGTTGTGCAAGCAGAGCTTTTTCAAATACCTTAGAGAGATAGGGCAGAATTGCAATTGCAACGTATGAGGATGTTTCTGATTTTGTTTATAATGGTGACATTGTAGCCATCATTGAGTATTGCATTAATGACAGAAATACTGTCAGTTGTTATGATGTATTTTCCCGGCGGCTTCGAGTATTGCATGTGCCTCTGTAGTGAAGATTGACGCTTGCGTGTTTTGTAGACCTTTACTAATCAGTGGCCCGCTTTCAAAGGTTACCGCGAATGAAACACTTTCTAACGTTTTTGAGCCGTCTGTGAAAACGAATGTCCATCCATTTGATTTTAGGTTTGATGTTATTTCCATATAGAGGGCACGAAGGGTTTTGCTATTGGTTTTGTTTTTTCGGTTTTCGTTTAAGTCAAAAATAAAAGATGATTGGTTTATTAACCATGGTGGATGTGAGGGCATATATTTAGCAAAATGTCTTAGCGGAAGATTCATTTCGATCGCAGATTCAGCAATGTATGTTATTGCTGATGGTATTCTTTTTGGTGCACATAGGCGTATTGAGCTTTTAAAGTATTTTGCAGCCATGGATCCTGATGAAATTGAGAGTTTGGCAAAGTGATTGTCTCTAGTTGTTGCAATTTGCTCTTCGATTGTGGGGAGACCAGCGCGTATTCTAATAACCTCAAGTGACACAACGCCTAATAATGTAATACTCTTCCAGCCGTCGCACGATTTTACTTTGATTACCTTAAGCCCCAGTTAATGCAATTATGTAAAATGAACAAATTTCGATTTCTTTTCGAGTCATTGTAGTCGACGTGATTTAGCTTTTAAGACTTCATCCACTTGTGCAGCTCATAGAGTTCGGGTTTTTTCTTCTCCTCCCCCTATCCTGCTTATCGTCCAGCACTCGCCACCATAAAGCAGGACTGGTAAGATTAAGGTTCAATAGTGCTTGCATTTTGATCTTCGACTGAGGCCAAACCGAAGTAGCAGCGGTTTGCTAAGGTTACTCTCTCTCGGATCTCCACTTAAGTGTCATTATTTGTAGAGTTGATGTTTACTCCAAAGTATGTGAACTCCTTAACTACCTCAAAGTTATTGCAATCGACAGTGACGTTTTGTCAAAGGCGGTGGACAGATGTTTGTTAGTTTATTGATAGCATGTATTGTCCTCATTAACTTCAAGACCAAGCAATTGCGCCTATTCTTCAATCACCGTAAGAGCATCTAAAACGGCACGCTGGGAAAAGGCCGATGATGTCGATATCGCCCGCATACCCCAGTAGTTGGACGGGTCTATTGAAAATAGTGCCTTCCGTGTTGTCACCTACCCTGCGCACTATTTTCTCCAGAACAAGGCACATGATAGCGCATCTCCTTGCCCAAATCCGGTGCAGGTTTGGAATAATTCCGAAGAGCTGCTTCCAAACTGCCCATTACACCTCGTATTTTCAAGTGTCACGCGACATAACTGGATCAGTTTTGCTGGGATCCCACACTGATACGTGCCGATAATTGTGAAAAGCTGACACAATACTTAGTTCACTTCGTAACTGAGGACAATCATATGCTGGTGTTGCTTCATTTGCTAGCCAGGAGTGTTTAGGCCTGGCCCTTTTTCGCGTTTGAATGAGAACGTTGTTTGATATTGCTTTATTGACAGGGTTCGTAGGGTCACTGCCTTGGACAAGACAGTACCAACTGTTCCCCCTTCTATGGGTACTCGTTTTAAGCGAGATTCTGATTGAACTAAAATTTAGTGGAGTCAAGGCAGTAGTTCTTTGCGGAGCCTAGGTAGACAAAGTCCTGAACCACCTCAAAGTTATATCTGTCTATAGTGACATTCTGTCCGAGACGTCGGTGTTGGGTGTCCTTTCTTGATGACAGCATATACTTTGTCTTTGTCTTGCCCTCATTGATCGCCAAACCCATTTTCACCGCCTCCGGCTCAATACTCACGAACGCGTCAGTGAGATCCCGCTGCGTTCTGCCGATTATGTCGATGTCGTCGGCATAGGCGAGTAGATGAACGGACTTTTGAAAGATAGTGCCTCTGGTGTTAGCATTTCAGTTTTGCACTATTCTTTCAAGAACGATGTTGAAGAAGTCAATCAATTTTTTGACATCGAAGGTCTCGGTGAGTTCTTTACCGACCTTGATCGAGCAGCGTGCATTCTCCATTGTCATCCTGCACAAACGGACGAGCTTGGCAGGGATGCCAAAACTAGACATTGCTCTGTACAGCTCGTCTCTATAAATGCTGTCATAGGCGGCCTTTAAATCGATGAAAAGGTGGTGGGTATCGAGACAGGCTGACACTACAGTAAAAACCCCACCCCTGTTACTTTAAACAGATGATTGGGTATAAAACACTGGTGGCAGCAAACGAAAGATGGAGTGCCCTCGACTCCTGTTATAACCAGGAAAGTATGGCCACTATATAACAAACAAAAGACCGAAAGAATGCTTTAAATGAACAAAAAATCTTCCTCCTCTCTGTTGTGTGTTATCACCCGACACAACATGCTGGGCTTCCATGCAAGGAAATTGAATCTCAGCACAGATGACCTCTGCAGAGGATGCGAGGACGAGGAAGTGAACGAGGATACCCCTCATTTTCTCTATAACGTGCTCGGCAGACATTTCTTCCAGGAGTTAGAAGAACTCTCTTGCAAGTCTGTAAACGGCTTGCACAAGTTCACAAATGCATCGGGATGGATTGTAAGCCCAATAGGTTTTGCATAGATTTTTTCATTGGTTCCTAAGTATGGGAATCCGACCAGGGTATCACGAAGGGTCTATATTGACCTAATTGGGACGGCTGCCCCGTCAACCCGGTTACCTAACCTAACCTTTCCGCCACCTCATCCACCCTACGCTTACGTACAGCATATTCCTCTATTTGCTCAAAGTATTTTTCTTACGATTCCGTAATATTCCCTCACACTTACAAAGTATATGTGTTATGTCGTCTTCGGCTTGCAGGTCAGAATCTGCACGAATTCGTGTCGACTAGTCTTAGTAGTTTGGCACATTTCCTCAGAAGGCAGCGTCCTGACCGAATACCAACCAATGCCTAAGTTGCTCCCTACACAATCTGAGAATTTTCCAAGACATTTTCTGAGCGAAATGCGGCCAACGCGCCCTAGACACATTATGCCCACCAAGATTTGTCCATCTTCTGTCACCCACCTTTAAAGTGTTGTCTTTACTTCCCCTCCCTTTCACACGTCCTCATCGGCTTGCTCATTTCCTTCTATACCACAGTGTCCTCGTATGCCAAGCACAGAATTAATTTTGTAATGGATATTTCTATGACTCATATTAATTTGTTATCATCCTCTTCATAGCCATCATCATGCGGTTGTCGTTAAGCGTTTACTAAAGGAATAAGGCAAATTGCTACAAGTGCGGAACTTCCTTGAACATGACGATGATTGTCGAGAAAGAGGAAGAGGTATGAAGATTCCCATAGCATATTCAAAGTCCCAAATGTTAAATGCAAATATGATTTGTCCATTTTCTTCGCAGACAATATCGAATTCCTCCAAATTTATACCAGTAATTTTTAATTTTTCAAGCTCAATTAAGATGCGTTTGCTTGGTTCAATAGCATTCCGGAACCGAGAGATCTTCTGGATTACCATTGGAATACGACATTACACTCTATTGTTTGTACGCCACTTAAACCTGATGTCAAGGTCGGATTTTAATGAGCTAAGCATATGTTACCGTTGAAGTTCCACAACCGAAGATGAGGGGACTTAAACCACGCGACGAATATGAGATGCTGAAGTTTCTGTCATCAGTGAAGGAATTTATTAGATTCGAAGTAACAGACTGGAGGTTATTAATAAAACTGAGAAAGCCACCTAGAGACAAAATAAAGCCTTGAGGAACACGAGCATTTATTTGGTTAGTTGCAGACTTGAAACATCCAAAACAACTTGAATTGAAAAATATTATCGATTCCAAATGCACACACTTTCGACAAGAGAGCTTAACGCCAAAATCTGTCAAATTCCTTTCAAATATCAAGCGCAGCGATCCCAATCTTCTCAAGAGATTGGTCTCACTTTTCGGTCAGATAAGTCATTAAATCTACAGTGGACCTATTCTTGAAGACGTTTTCAAAATTCAAGACATTTCATAAGCTGACAGTTCATCTTCGTTTCCGTGTCCTTGAAAAGAAGGGACATACGTTCAATTGATCGGTAGGAGGAGGAAGATTCGCCTTTTTCGGGACAGGCTGGATAAATGCTGTTTTCCATCTTCTCGAAAAGAACCCTGAGGAAGAGGATAGACAGAAAAGCTTACGCGGTGGTTTTGCCAGCGTAGAATAGCAATTCTTCAAAATGATACGGAAATACCATCTGGACCGGCGGATTTGTGTATGTCAGCATCTCGAAGTACTCTTACCACTGTACGAGTGGGAAAGTGGATTGGTCCCATAGAGTATTCGAGTACAGTGGAAGATAACGCACAATCTGGAAATGTTGGGCTAACTGCAAAGTGAACACCAAGCAGATTAACTTTATTAAATGAGCTGACAGCTAGAATATTATTGAATTGCGTTTCGAGTAGATGACAAAACAGAATTCTTAATATTGGACTTTGTTGTATTTTTTGTTGCTCGTTTGAAGTCTGTACGGTTTTCCTCAAGAAAGAAGGTTGGGCTTATATGGCCGAATACTAACCTCTTTTCCCTGAAACCTTCTCGCTGGAGTCAAACCACGTCTGACGAACGTAGAGACGATAATACATTTTCAGCGTTTATTTTTTAGGGTGAGACAGACGAACCAAATCCTGTGTGTTAGTGGTTTGACTGATATAGGTTAGGTAAATGGGTGGACGAAGCAGGAGAAACATGCACTTAGATCAGTATAGATCTATTGTGATGCCCTTGAGAGTCTATGGAGGAGCGAGCAATCCTGAGGCATTTACAAACTTAAGTAGGTTCAAAACGGTCCTGCCGTGAAGTTCTTCTAGGTATTGGAAAACAAAATTCCCACGAATTTTTGATGTGGCAGAGTGCTGGACAGTGGCAGAGAAAGTGAAGAGTATCCTCCTGCACTTCTTCATCGCCACAACCTCTGCATAAGTCATCCTTGCTGATTTTCATCCTTTTGGCATGATATTTCAGCATGTTATGGCCAGTAATGACGCCACCAGAGAGGAAAATCTTTTTTTGTCCATTTGTAGTTAACTCTCGGTTTGGCGTTTGTTGTAGAGCGGACACATTTTCCTGGTTTTGGCACAGGATTGACTGATATAGTCCGCTATTCATTTACAAGCTGAGTCAGATTTTTTAAATCAGCGAAGATCTCCACGTGGCTCCATTGGGATGTTCTTACCAAAATTTCGAAGCCAATTTGAATTGTGTAAATTAAAATCACCCGCAACGATACAGGGTCACAATTTTAATAATGGAGTCGGACCAAGCATCAAACTTATTGGCCCATGTTCTGCATTCCACTTTTTGTGAATTTGCAAGGTGAAAGTGAAATTGTCTGTTCGATCGAAATGAATATTGTGAATTGGAGCAAATCTGTAGGGAGTTATAACGAATGGTTTAAGTGCGAATCCAGCATCTTTTTTATAGGTTTTTTTTTTTTAGGTTTATGTGGCTGTCGGCAGAAGCCGACACACTTAGACCAATTTAGGTCCATTGTGATACCACGTATGTATTATCTACCTCAAACCTCATCTAGATGGGACTGGCCAACGACACGCGGTTGTTCTCAAACGGTCCCCCATCTACGTACTAACCGCGCCCAACGTCGTTTAATTACGGTGATCTGACGAGAACCGATTAACTCGACGTGGTATGGTCATTGGTTATCTTTTTATAGACAATTGCTAAAACTATTGCATCCATGGTGACTTAAAAGCAAACATTGTGTTTGTTTAGGTCTAAATCTAAAACGATCGAAATGCATAACACCAAATTTCATTCCGAGTGAAATTGAAAAGTGAATTGAATTCGATTTCGATCGAAATGTAGAATATGGGTGATTATAAGATGAGTTTCTGTTCAGATTTGGGCTGCTATACATGAAGCAGTAGGGAAATAATTGCCTACGGATCTGAAATGGTATTAATTTCCTCATTGGAACATTGGCTGTAAAGATCATGCTATTGTGCTCGGTTAAGTTGGTTGCACTAATTGGAAAACGATTACAGCTACTATGTAGATCAAGAAAATCTTGCTGGCATGGCAACAAGTTTGTATTGACCTTCCAAATCAAAGTTGCTGGCGTTCTTTCTCAAAATAGAGGCAAGATAATATTATGTAAATTATCTGAATGCCGATATATGTACAGTGAAATAGCAATGCATACAATTGAAGTAAACAAAGTTATAACGTTGATTGGTAGTTTAAATATGACGCACAAAGCAACACGAATATGCAAGTGAAGTCATTTTTTTGATAAGATAACAAATTTGAACCACATACCTCAGCCTCCTGAGCTAGAGCATTTTTGGCGATAGTCTGGAACGCCAACTCGACGTTAATTCCTTCCTTCGCCGACGTCTCATAATATGGAATATCATTCTTCGATTGACACCATTGCTGAGCCCGTCTGTTTGACACCTAGCGAAAGGAAATAGGAAACAAAATATATATTTGTTAAAACGTACATTATTATTCGCGTAATGATACTCACTTGTCGATTCTCCAAGTCGACCTTGTTGCCCAGTACAACAAATGGAAAATGTTCGGGATCGCGTGGACTGGCTTGAATTAAAAATTCATCACGCCACGAGTCCAGATTCTTGAAAGAGTTGGGCGCTGTCACATCGTAGACAAGAACACAACAATCCGCTCCGCGATAGAAGGCAACGCCCAGTGATTGGAAGCGCTCTTGTCCGGCAGTATCCCAGATCTGAAAATCATTGAATAAATAATCGAATGGAACTCTTACAGTCGGTGATATTCGACAAACCTGCATTGTAACAACACGATCGTCCACAACTACTTCTTTTGTAAGGAAATCTGCTCCAATTGTTGCTTTGTATTGATTTGAGAATCGCTTGTTCACATATTGATTCATGAGAGAAGTCTTGCCAACGCTGCTGTCACCCAGGATGATGACTTTCAACAGAGATTTCTTCCTCGTGGCCATTGTTACAAATTTGTTTGGACTTTTACAAAAAAAAAAAAAACAATAAAAATAGTTAGATTGTAGATTGAGTCACCACTGTAAGCTAGAAACGAAAATGAAGGGGGAACACAAGATGAAAACCTCAAAAGCCACTTTGCTCAACTTGCAATTCAATATTTATTCATAATATCACCATTGCGTGATCAGGTTTGTGGGTCAGCGACACAAACAACGCTTTCATTTGCAAAATGTACTGATAAGTTGAGACTTCAACTTCATTTATTCACTTGTTTTCTTTAGCTGCGCTGTGATTTGTTCGCATTCATATTTCTAAGTTTGACTAGACTAGAGGAATTTCTTCGGTTTGTAGGCAAAATAGTGGTAGCGCCACTATTGAAAAGATTCCACGATTATTATATGCTCTAAGAGGGCGCAAACCATCTCAATGTGATTGATACTTGTTCAAGTTGCTTTGTTATCTTGTTGATTGTCCCGCACCAATACACAGCCCCAGTATGACTCATTGGCTGAAAGGCACCCTCTCAGAGATATGAAGTGGTCAGCTTTGGAAACCCTCCCACTATATTAGATGGAAAATTTGTATGGAAAAATCAATCACGAGCTAAGAAAACAAATGAAAATTTTAGTTTTCCTTATTTTCGTAGTCCAGCAAGAGCATATTTTTATTTTCTAATTTAATTACTACAGCGTAGACTAATTTTTTTGTTTTCATGAACAAGGGAAATGAGAGAAAATTTATAAGATATTCCTGACGTAAGTTATGACGTCTTTGGTGGATAGTTTTACAGATTGCTAATGTAAAACGCAATTTGTTGTCTTCGTAAATAAAATGATGAACTTTCAAAATCGCACGAATTTGTCATAACTAGGAGGAACATTTCAAATCTTAACTACGTTTGATGCAAATGCATTTCTCGGTTGAACAAAAAGAACAAAGGCGAATGAGATTTTCATTTATTTTTTGTTTTTGACACTTGCTCTGATGATTTGTTTTCTATTGATATTTTAATTTAAATACTAACTTGTGCACACTCAAACTGGGGAGAATGGTAAACTAAATTCAGATTTTATTATATTAATGAAAATCTCGTTTGGAATAAAAATTAATAACAACAATACACTTTGAGGGAATTTGTGACCACTTTGTAACTTTCCTTTCGACTGGGCGAGAAAAAAAATTATGACACAACAAAAAAATAAAATGGCGCTGATTGGGTAGACCAGAGTGAGGTTGTGTTCAAAAAGTACCAATGTTTATCTGTGAAGTTTTGTTTTGGCAGCAATGGAGAGGAATGCTGTCGTGAGCGAATCAAAACAAGATCCATCGTTTTGCTTTCACATGTCTGAGAATTCGAAATAACAGCTCTGTCTACGACATCTCCGAGTTCGGATTTGCATATATACTTGGCATGGCTTGATTTTGCTTCATCGGCATAAATAAAAAAAAACCATGTTTTCGGGGCCACTTAAAGGGGTTTTTCTTATTAAGCTCAGAGCAGTGAATTAAGGAGTGACAAAAAAATATATGTGTTTTCTTAGCTCAGAACGCTCTGAGCGCTTAACTTGTGTTTCTTTTTAGTCCCAGAGCGTTCTCGGAGCGCACTTCATGAACTCTGAATAAATTTAGGTACCGGGTAGTTGGAGTAAGAAGCTGAGCGCGACCAGTGACAGAAAACAATTCGAATGGCTGTCGGAGGATGTTTCTCCTGCGTTAAATTTAAAACAATTTAGTAAAATGATTTTTATTTAAAAAATGAACATGATTGCCAATCAAGTCCCTGTTCTAATTTTTTTTATTTCGCCCGTAGACCCCTAAAAGTTTCTATATTTGTGATCAGCATCGATAGTAATGTCGATCTAACCATCCGTTTGCCCGTCCGCATACAAAAATGAGGCTTATATTTCAAATTTATAGCTCAAATTTCAACCATATAGGTAAAGGCTCGAAAAATTCTAGCTTAAGAATTTTTAAGATCCGCCCACAGATACACCCACAATCTCAAATAAACAAATCGAATTTTGAGCTACAAAGCTGAAATGTATAAATTCATTGTCTTTAGGTGTCCAAAATGCTTGGGAGTTAAAATTTGTAAAATAAAATAAAATTTGTAATTAAATAAAGCAATTTTACCAAAAAGTCAAAGATTGAGTTAGGAAGCTGAAATTTATAAGGTTTACTCTCTAGGGGCTGTTAATGCTAATGTGTAAATATTTTTTAAAACGCCCACTGACACGCGCACTTTTTTTTTTAAAAAAACCGTTTCTACGAAAAATCAAATATGGAGCTAGGGAGCTGAAATTTCGAATATCTACTCTCAGATGCATTTTATGCTCATGTGTAGATATTTTCAAAATCCGCCCACTGACACGGTCACTTTAAAAAAAATAACCATTTTATTGAAGTAATCATTGGCAAAGTATGTAGTTAAAGTTGTTTTGAACAATTCCTTTATAAAGGGTCTTTCATTAGCTTCAACTTTAACTTCCAACTTTTACTGTGAACGCACCCTTAAACCGATTACCAATCTGTCAACGCCAAAATATTCAGTAAAATAAACATTTTCATCATGGCGAAGTGCATGGAGGAACAACGTTTACAAATAATTAATTACCGAGATTCCGAGTCGGTGGTTGCAACTTTAAGAGCGTTAACGCCAATTTTCGGCCGTAATGCTCGTCCCAGTAGACAAGCAATTCATAGTCTAGTGAAAAGATTTGAGTCAGAATATTCGCCGGATGATGTTGCCGTGCCAGCGAGTTTACGTTTTGGCCGATGTGTGGAGAATATTGCTGCCGTAGAGGCGTCCGCAAACCAGCCAAATCAGTCAATTTCACGGCGTTCTAAAGAATTGGGCCTCTCCCAGACCACATTATGGAGAATTTCGCTTAAGTATCTTGGCCAACACCCTTACAAGATCAAGCTGACTTACGTTCTCGAATTGGGTTCTGGACATGATGGACGAAAATGAAGAATTACAATATCGCAAAATCATCTTCAGCGATGGAGCGCATTTTTGGTTAAACGGCTTCGTCAATAAGCAAAATATGCGTGACTGGAAGGGCGAGAACCCTCATGTGCTTCATAAAAAACTTCACCCTCAAAAAGACACTGTTTGGTGCGGTTTTAACGACGGTGTCGTCATTGGACTGTTTTTTTTCGTCGATGAAAATGACCGTCTCGTTACGGTAAATGGTATTCGCTACAGAGACAAGTTGGAACGTTATTTCCTTGAGCAATTGCATGAATTGCACATCAGTGATATGTGGGTCCAACAAGACGGTGCCACAAGCCACACAGCGGGTGCAACAATCGAGTAATTGAAGTCTTAGTTCGGTGAACGCGTTATCTCGAGAAACGAACCCGTTTATTGGCCGCCGAGATCGTGTGATTAAACGCCTTTAGACTTTTTTTATGGGGCTACATTAAATCATTGGTCTATGCCAACAAGCAAGATATATTGGACTACCGCAAGGAACTATACTCCGTGTGTACTTGTTTTTGTTATATATAAATGACATGGTCAAAGTGGTAACGTTTTCAAAACTTGTATTGTTCGCTAACGATGGACTTTTCTATGTATGTGGGAGTGACTTTCTTAGTTGTATGAATAATTTAAACAGCTTGTTGAGAAAGTTAAATATTGTTCAATGATCACATTGAGTATTCATGTAAAAAAATATCAAAACATAGGGACGGGCTACAGTCCGCTTGGCGAACTGTTGGATACCCTATTCTTATTCCTATCCCTCATAAGTGGGCGTGACAAAAGTCTTAGTATGGTTGAATTGTTAAGAACGCTCTACATATTTTGTTATATAACATTTAAAGGATTTTATCGAAAAAAACGAAGCTTTTGTAAGAAAAAAAGCTCCCTAGCTCAAACTTGGGTTTTCCAATAAAATTGTTTTATTTAATTGTGGGCGTGTCAGTAGGCGGATTAAAAAAAATTTACGCATGAGCATTAAGGGCCCCTAGAGAGTGTATATTATAAATTTCAGCTCCCTAGCTCAAACTTCGGATTTTCAAAAAAAGTTTTTTTTTTAAATTGTGGGCGTTTCAGTAGGCGGATTTTGAAAATATTTACAAATGAGCATAAAGGGCCCCTAGAGAGTATATATTATAAATTTCAGCTTCGTAGCTCAAACTTTGGTTTTTCAATAAAATTGTTTTATTTAATTGTGGGCGTGTCAGTAGGCAGATTTTGAAAATATTATCTCCCGAGCAGTTTTAGGAGTCATAGATCATATATAAAAAAATTCAGCTTTCTAGCTCAAAATTCGATTTTTTCCAAAATTTTGTTTTTTTGAGTTTGTGGGCGGATTTCAAAAATTCGAAAACTTGATTATTTCGGGACCCTAGAGAGTATATGGTTTAAATTTCAGCTGTCTAGGTCCAGTTTAAAGGCCTAATTTTTGCCGACAGACGGACGGACATGGCTAGATCGACATTACTATCGATGCTGATCATAAATATAGTAACTTTTAGGGTTTTTTTTAAACATATTAAGGTAATTTACAAATTATGCGTCAAAATTAATATACCCTTAGAATAGGGTATAAAAACGGATTATGCCGAATTATCTGTTGGAATGTGTTACAACAAATAATCATCATTCACCGTATAGCCTAAGGTCCGCAGGCGGCTTCTCGAAAGCTAAATAAAATGCATCTATCTATCTATCTACAAGCCGGCAACGTTAGAGGAGCTCAGAGCCGATATTAAACGAGAAATAACGGTCATGTCGGTCGAAATAAGCTGCCGAGTCATCGGAAATTGGGTTCAAAATAAACATAGAGGACAGAGAAAAACATGAATAAAATAAATGTTAATTTAGTTAGTTAGTTATCCACTTGCCTCGACATCATAGCATGCAGCCAAAAGCTGCGCTTAAATTTAAAGAATTTTTGTCAAACGGAGCCAAACTCGAAGGTGTAATTCGTGCATCGCTAATTGCATAATTTATAGCTCTATCGGTTGCGCCTTGCACTCTGTGGTATCTCCACATTAAGATCTCCATCTGTTTTTTCTTTCCACTCACGTGTAAGTGTGATGGTGTATAGTGTTAATAGCAGCTCCAAAAGCACTTGGTAGTCGATTTAGAAGCCCAACGAATTCGCAGACATTTGGGTTTCAAAATAACTCAAGAGGGATGTGTATACATTTGCGTCACGAAAATACTGGAATGTCTTTTTTCGATGCAGGAATCGTGAATCTCCAGCTACAATTCGATTCACATTATATTTTTCTATCGAGTGTGAACATGAGACAATATGGCGACAAAAGACTTACTGTGAATGGACGAGAACACGAAGCAAAGCAGATATCGACTTAAAACGCCAGCCGTGAGATTTTTACGGGAGATATCTTGCCCGTGCGGTATTGAGGACATTTTCATGCGATGATAGTGTGAATATTTTTTAAACCTTAGCTACGGTTTGGGTGGCATCACATTTTACTCACGTGTTTCTTTTTTTATTACTTTTTTTTAAAAGCGGAGCTGCAACCTTTGAAGAAGTTGCTACTCGAGAACCGAGAAGTTTGCATAGATGTTGCTTATGCTCATGAAGTGCAGTAAATTAAATTCTCCCAGAATGGCAAAATAATGTCGTCCTCGTATGAAGTTGTCCTCCCATTTTATTTTTCATTTATTCTTCAGGAAAATTGTATAATGCAGTTGAATTGTTGCAAATAGTTTTCTTTCGTAAAGACGTCTCTCGGAGCTGATTCCAAAGTTAGCTGTACTTCATAAATGCAGAGAAGCTGTTCCAGAGGAAAGGGTTTCTGTGCTCTAAGGTCTAAGAAGATAACTCATTTTCACGAAGGCAATTCTAACAGTATTTGTTAAGTATAGTTACATAATGTGTCACGTTGCATCCCAGTTCATAATGGCACCTTAAAGCATGCTTAGTGTCATTTGGATTAATAACGCCGGGTCTAGACGGCATACTGCCCATAATGCTGCTCGTCCTTATCTACACAACCTGTATACTGCTGAATCATGTCCGCCAGCCGTGGAAACATGTTCAAATAGTCTTTATTCCGAAAGAACATTTATGTTAACCTCTTTCGCACTTTAAGGTAGGTAGGTAGATGGATGCCCTTGTGACGGGTGATACGGCTAACTTAGACCAGCAGTTTGGGTCAATTGTGTCCATTTTGGGATTCTTTAAAATTTTCTGGACACCTGAAAAGAGAGATAAAAGAAACCGCTGTTTAACAGCTCAGTAATTCGAATTAGCAGAACCACATGGATTCATGTATGAATCACAGGAGTTTCTTCAGCTCCAAAGCAGCCAGATCCTCCAGCTCCTCAAAGAAATAGCTGAAAAGAATCTTCCATCTTTTTGTTCTAAGGGAAGAGCATTCGCATAGCAGGTGACGTATAGATCCTATTTCTTAAACGTCCCTGAAACTCCTGCAGTAGTCGTTGTGCAGTATGCCCACTCAACAGTGTCCTGTGAGGACCCACGTCAGTGTTCGAATGTCTTTGCGGTTAAACCCGATCATGGTTTTAGATTTCATTTGGTTAACCGCTGGCCACGGTTCCTTGTGTGTCTGCATGTATCAAGGTTGATCACACGTAAGGTTGCTCTACTCATGGATTCGGTGTCGATACTCGTACTTAGCATTAATGTGCATTATGGATTTTAGAACCAGAAATTCATTCATCTCCGATTCCTTTCTTGCTAGTTCGTCCGCATTCTCATTGCCCGAGATGTCATTGTGCCCTGGTACCCACACTGAGAAAAATGTACTATGAGTTTTTTCAAATAGAAGCATATTTGAAATCTAGTTAAAAATGGCAAATAGAAACCGGTTTAATCCAACATCTTATCAATTTAAATACAAAAAAACTATTATTTTTAAGTATAGCTAGTGTATTTAAATCAGCAGGATTCATATTTATTTCACTCCTTGAACATAAAAAGACAATAAATGTGTTTGTTTCAAATAAGAAGACATTTAAAATATCTGCAAAACAATAACACTGAACAGACCGTAGTAAGTTTAAACTCAAATCCATTTGAAACCAACGAACTTGATTTTTTGCGAAAAGTGAAATTGAATAAATTATGTTTGATTCAAACTCAAAGCATATTACAATGAAAACAAACGAAGTAAATACGGAACTGTAACCGCATAACTGTAAATTACCAGTGGCGTCTTTGAATTTGGCATCCTCATCATTCTAAGTAGTTTTTCGTGCGAGTTCGGTCAGGTATGCTGTTTGTGATTAAATCTAAATCGAAAATTTATCGGGAACTCTGTAAGTAAAAACAAAACAAAGAAAAACAAAAAAAAAAACATAGGGACGGGCTACAGTCCGCTTGGGCGAACTGTTGGATACCCTATTCTTATTCCTATCCCTCATAAGTGGGCGTGACAAAAGTCTAAGTATGGTTGAATTGTTAAGAACGCTCTACACATTTTGTTATATAACATTTAAAGGATTTTATAAAAAAAAAACGCTCCCTAGCTCAAACTTGGGTGTTTCAATAAAATTGTTTTATTAAATTGTGGGCGTGTCAGTAGGCGGATTTTAAAAAAATAACACAGGAGCATAAAGGGCACCTAGAGAGTATATGTTATAAATTTCAGCTCCCTAGCTCAAACTTTGGATTTTCAAAAAAATTGTTTTATTTATTTGTGGGCGTGTGGGCGGATTTTGAAAATATTATTTCCCGAGCAGTTTTAGGAGTCATGGATCATATATAAAAAATTTCAGCTTTCTAGCTCAAAATTCGATTTTTTCCAAAATTTTGTTTTTTTGAGTTTGTGGGCGTGTCTGTGGGCGGATTTCAAAAATTCGTAAACTTGATTATTTCGGGACCCTAGAGAGTATATGGTTAAAATCTCAGCTCTCTAGGTCCAGTTTAAAGGCCTAATTTTTGCCGACGGACGGACGGACGGACGGACGTGGCTAGATCGACATTACTATCGATGCTGATCATAAATATAGTAACTTTTAGGGGTCTACGGGCAATATTAAGGTATGTTACAAACTATGCGTTAAAATTAATATACCCCTAGAATAGGGTATACAAAACAAAGACGCGATGGAAAACATCGGTTTAAATAATGTAAACTAGTGATGGGCGCATTCGAATGATATAATCGATTATAATCGATTCAGACAACATTTCGAGATATCTCGATTCTTCACTCAAATCATTCGAATGATTTCTCACATCTACTTACTCTATGCGAAATGAGAACTTGATTATGTGTTTTTTGTGTTGGGTTTTTGTTCAATTACTTTTATTAACTGTTCTGGTCTGTGCTGAAGTCTGAAAAAGATACGTACGTACAAGTAATTTATGAATGTTTTGTCTATGTTTTTTTTTTAGAAAGCAATAAAGGTAGGTAAATTAAATTAAAATAAAGGTAGGTAAATTAGTTTACTGTGATTTAAAATGAAATCTGGTGGAAAAAATTGTTTCGAAGATCATTCGAATGATCATTCGATTCTTAAAATCATTCGAATACTAATATCTCGATTCTTTAAATCATTTGATTATGCCCATCATTTCAACAACGACATAAATACGGTAGGCCCACAGTCAACAGAATTTGAAGATGGTGCTGAAGGAGATCCTTTGCTGCCAGGTTATCAAGGATTATTGGAATTTTTAAGGGACTGGAATTTGCTCGACCTGTTTTCTGTTTTTTTATCGTAAGTATTTCTGAGACAAATAGATTTTGTTTTTGGATTATTTTGATGTCATATGTAATGTTTTCTAGAAAACGATATTACACTTGATAGGCTTAAATATCTTCCGCCGGAGGATATGAAGGATTTTATACCAAAAGTTGGGCCATTGATTTATAAAAAAGAAAAGATAATATATTTTTTCCAAACACCAATCAGTGTGTACCTTTCTGAATGGTAGCTAGATGTAATAAATAAAATTAATACAGCACATTTTATTTTTAAAAAAAATAATAGAAAAAAAAGTAACCAAAATAAAAAAAATTTTTTTTTGTCAGCAACGACACAATAAGCACTTATGTCGTTGTTCAACTGAAAACGAAATGAAAATAACTAATTATGTTGTTTAAAACTGACATAATGAACACTTACGTCTTTGTTACACTAAAAACCGAAAAAATCAAATAAATAAAAACGACCGAATTTACACTTAAGCCTTTGTTTGAACTGATGGAATTGTTTCACCTACGAGAATGAAGACACAACTTTCTTTTTCTGATATATGTCATTGTTGTTCCATTTTTATACGCTATTCTAGGGGTATATTAATTTGGACGCATAGTTTGTAACATACCTTAATATTGCCCGTAGACCCCTAAAAGTTACTATATTTATGATCAGCATCGATAGTAATGTCGATCTAGCCATGTCCGTCCGTCCGTCCGTCCGTCGGCAAAAATTAGGCCTTTAAACTGGACCTAGAGAGCTGAAATTTTTACCATATACTCTCTAGGGTCCCGAAATAATCAAGTTTACGAATTTTTGAAATCCGCCCACAGACACGCCCACAAACTCAAAAAAAAACAAAATTTTGGAAAAAATCGAATTTTGAGCTAGGAAGCTGAAATTTTTTATATATGATCTATGACCCCTAAAACTGCTCGGGATATAAAATTTTCAAAATCCGCCCACTGCCACGCCCACAAAAAAATAAAACAATTTCATTGAAAAACCAAAATTTGAGCTAGGGAGCTGAAATTTTTAATATATACTCTCTATGGGCGCTTTATGCTCATGTGTAAATATTTTCAAAATCCGCCCACTGGGCGTGCCCACAATTATTATTATTTTTTTTTTTTGAAAATTCAAAGTGAGCTAGGGAGCTGAAATTTATAATATATACTCTCTAGGGGCCCTTTATGCTCAAGTGTTAATTTTTTTTAAATCCGCCTACCGACACGCCCACAATTAAATAAAACAATTTTATTGAAACACCCAAGTCTGAGCTAGGGAGCGTTTTTTTTGATAAAATCCTTTAAATGTTGTATAACAAAATATGTAGAGCGTTCTTAACAATTCAACCATACTTAGACTTTTGTCACGCCCACTTATGAGGGATAGGAATAAGAATAGGGTATCCAACAGTTCGCCTAAGCGGACTGTAGCCCGTCCCTATGTTTTTTTTCAATGACGGTTTATAGGAACGGAGCGGAACAAAGACGCATATCCCCCTAGTGGCAAAGTTAGTGTTTATCAAGTAGGTCTTCGTTTTATCGAAAAGAACTATAATTTTTGATGCTTTTGACTCAGAAAATCAATTTTTTGCAATTACGTCGTTGTTTTAGTAGAGGTGCGATATAAGGCGCTTTATGGATGGTGGAAAAAAAAAATTGAGATACTCGTAACAATTAAACATGACATTACGATGATAGGGAAGTAGAAAAAAATGTGTTGGAAAATTTTGTTCGTCTGCCTGTTTGCAGCTCTGCAGCCTAAGCGGATGGGCCGATTTGCAAACCTGGTTCATAGTGTTTATTTAGTAGTCTCACACTAGGCGTTGGTGAAATTGGAATTTTAGCTCTAAAATAATGTTTTTTGTTTTATTTTTATTTGTTTTATTGAAATTGATTGTTGACATTTTGTATTTCTTATACTATACGTATTAAAATAGTGTCAAATGCCAATTCAAAGGGCTTCATTACAAATAGTTGAAATATTGGTGGGGTGACCCTTAAGACATTAACAAAAACATATAGGAATAAGTATGTAAAATGCATTTAAAAAATTGCAATTCAAGTTTAATTTAAATATTAATTTTAAAATAAAAAGAGAAAATAGAGAAAAAGACTAGTTACACCAAAATGTCAGAAAGAATAGCTTCCATGTTATAGTAATTGAATTGGAAGAGCCAATGTTTTACACATTTCTTAAACTTTCCAGGAACGGTTAATGACCTGATATGAAGGGGTAGTTTGTTAAAAAGGCGGCAGGATGAAACCAAATAAAAGTTACGAAAAGCAGTGGTACGGGAAAACGGTACGGTAACAATGTTTAACAAATTACGGCGTAAATTATAATCAGATATTTATCTAAAATTCATATTTCCCGATCTAATAAAAAAAGTTTTTAATATCTTAAAACAATACAAATGACGGACTGGAAGAATTTTCATAGCACGGAACAATGGAAAACTAGGATGTCGACGGTGTTTACGGCTAATTTTTCTCAAAACATTTTTTTGTAAAACTAAAAGAGGCTGAATCTTATTCCGATATGTCCCGCCCCAACAGGCTATACCATATTGGAGTTTCGAGTGAAAAATGTCGTAATAAATAATTTTTAATAGTTTCTCAGAGCAAACATTTTTTTAGTAAAAACATAGGGACGGGCTACAGTCCGCTTGGGCGAACTGTTGGATACCCTATTCTTATTCCTATCCTATATAAGTATGGTTGAATTGTTAAGAACGCTCTACATATTTTGTTGTATAACATTTAAAGGATTTTATAAAAAAACGCTCCCTAGCTCAAACTTGGGTGTTTCCATAAAATAGTTTTATTTAATTATGGGCGTGTCAGTAAGCGGATTTAAAAAAAAATTAACACATGAGAATGAAGGGCCTCTAAAGAGTATATATTATAAATTTCAGCTCCCTAGCTCAAACTTTGAATTTTCAAAAAAAAAAAAAAAAATAATTGTGGGCGTGTCAGTGGGCGGATTTTGAAAATATTTACACATGAGCATAAAGGGCCCATAGAGAGTATATATTATAAATTTCAGCTCCCTAGCTCAAACTTTGGATTTTCAAAAATTAATATACCCTTAGAATGGGGTATAAAAAATTATTTTATTTATTTGTGGGCGTGTCAGTGGGCGGATTTTGAAATTTTTATTTTTATTTTTATCCCGAGCAGTTTTAGGAGTCATAGATCATATATAAAAAATTTCAGCTTTCTAGCTCAAAATTCGATTTTTTCCAAAATTTTGTTTTTTTTTGAGTTTGTGGGCGTGTCTGTGGGCGGATTTCAAAAATTCGTAAACTTGATTATCTCGGGACCCTAGAGAGTATAGGGTTAAAATTTCAGCTCTCTAGGTCCAGTTTAAAGGCCTAATTTTTGCCGACAGACGGACGGACGGACGGACATGGCTAGATCGACATTACTATCGATGCTGATCATAAATATAGTAACTTTTAGGGGTCTACGGGCAATATTAAGGTATGTTACAAACTATGCGTCAAAATTAATATACCCTTAGAATAGGATATAAAAAATGTCAGAGTGTGCAACGAAAATATTTTTTCAAAGACTGCGTGTGGTTTACAAAGTTCATTTTGTAGTCAATAATGAGTCCCAAGTATTTGAACTCTTCTACCCTCTCCACTAAAAAACACTCATCACTACAATTTAGCATGTTACTAAACGTGGTACAAGATGAAGCTGAGACACATGAGCAGCCAGTTAGTTTGAACTTTTTGCAACCCGTAGAGTGAAAGTAAAACTCCGCAAAAGGGTCAGTTGTGGTCCATAGGTTAAAAAAACATTATTTTAGTTTTAGAACTAATTCTCAGTCTATGTTCAGCGAACCAGATCCTCAATAAATTTAAATCCCAGTTTATATCAGAAACTAAATTTAAAGCACGATCCGATGGAATCAAAATGCACAAAGAGGAAAGAATGAACTTATGGTTTTCAAATCTCATTTTAAGCTTACTTAAAAAGTCATCTAACCGAGGAATCATTATATGTACATACTTATACTAAAATAGGTTTCAGGATCTGTTGTGCTCATGTTTTGTCTGTGCTGCTGCCTTGACACAATTCGTGAAATTTTAAGTTTTTTATCCACAACTTTTACTAAGTTTTGTGAAGTCTCAAAAATTGTTTTGAATTCCGGAATGTTATTCCTTGGAATGTGTTCGTTATTAATTCCACATGTTCCAATCCAGACACTAAGTCGCACGAAGGGGATTGTAAGATCTTACAAAGTGGCAATGTATATGCAAAGGAAACACTCATACAACACAAACTTACTGCAAAATCACTAGCTGAAATAGATCTTAAAAAACAACTCGCCTTCGATGACGTATCAGAGTCCTTATCACTACACAACTCTGCCAAAGCATCAATTATCGCTTCAAAAATTTTCTTAAACCTCATCAACCCATTATGGTTTTCCACCCAGCGTGTTTCACACATTGCTGTTAAATTTTCCCATTTATTTTGAGGATAATTTTGTTTAATCATTTCCTGCAACAAATGTGTGCGCTTTACCGATAATTAAAAAAAAATTCAAACGGATTTTTTGGTACCAATAGTGTTGCGAATAGGCTGAATTTGACAAGAATACCCTAATGCCAGGTTTAGAGAGTGTGCGCTACAATGCACGTATAAGGCTTCTGGATGAGACTTGTGTACTACAGGTTGAACTCCGTTAAAACTGCCTTTCATAGCTTAAAACTAAAATCACAAATTTTTAACATAATCAATAATTATTTGAGTACAAATTTCATACTGATGCGGAAAAGTATGATTTACAGATGCATTTTTAAAAAAAATTGGAGGGGGGGGGGGGGGGGTTCAAACCCCTGTGATCCCCCCCCTGGCTACGGCCTTGTATGCTTGTAAAGAATATTGAAAACAAAACATAAACAATCAAAAATGTACTGCAAAAGTATAACGTCATTAACTTTAGCAAAAAAAGCTTGCTTGAAATTTATTGTCATGGAATGGATAAAAATTAAATATGTTACACTTATTTCAAAATAACTTCACAAATCTCACTTCCATAATCAGAGTTAAATCCGACTTAAAAGATAGAACGTACAAGTCCTTAAATCAAGTCGAATGTAAGGAACGACTTATAAACAAAACTAATATGTATTTATCTTTTTTTCATATTCACAAGATGTCATGAACTTATATAAAATAATTTTTCTTTTAACAGATGGTAACGATGTGTATGTATATTACTATCAGATTGAAATTAAAAAAAATTGACTCTCATTCTCTTATGAAATTGGTAAAAAGCTTAAAAATTGTTTTGTAAAAAATATTTCATTTTTTACACGTTTACACTATTAATAATGGAAAATGTTATTTCAAAAATAAATTTTTGTAAACAAAATGATGAAATTTGTTTTTTTTTACTTATTGATAAAGAATTTTTTACATTCCTATTGAACTCACATTTGTAGAGCTATGTAAGAAGAAAAGGCAGTGCTGGATTTACGCCTAGGCCCGTAAGGCCCGGGCCTGGGGCGGCATGATTTTAGGGGCGGCAAAATTTTGATAACCCTGAAAATCAAGAACCGTAAAATGTTAGAATACAGTCAAAATTCGATAACTCAAACTACTATTATCCACAATAAAAGCTCGACTTATTAAGACTTCGATTTATCCAAATTGTTCCTCAAAATTAAAATAATGAAACAATTCAATATGTATCTGAAATACATATGCACACACATTTTGTGCTTTTATTAAGTCTAACACATTTTACATTAATGTAGTACATAAGTATTTACAACATACATAAAATTATTGCCTGTATGTACATATATGTATGTACTTACAACTTCCAACCAGCAATGAAACATGTCGGTAATAAAAAAGTCAAATTTCTTAAACCTACATAATTATTTTTGTGTGTATGTAGGTAAGTATCTCGTTTTCTTTTCAAATGAAAATTCGCTTCAAAAATTCGAATTTAAAATGCATACGTGATGCTGTTATTTCTTCTCACTAAATGGGAATTCCCCTAAAAAAGTTCGACTTGCTTGATGCATATGCGATTTCTTTATTCGAGTTATCAGGGAAAAAAATGTATGGGATTTGAACTCTAAACGTTGTTGCCACATAATTTTGTTCGAGTTATAAAAAAATAAGGTTGTCCAAGTTTGACTGTAATTTGAAATTGATAATTTTTGTGGATTAATTTACCTTTATATCTATGAAAAATTTTGAATATAGGTAATTCCGACTTTACCCTTTAATTTGCCGGTGCAATACAATTTTTTTTAGATCAATATTATTGGCCGTTGAAAATAATACACTAAAAAATCGGCAGTGAATTTCTCAGTTTTTTTCAGTGAAGTGATTGCGGAATGCAAAATTTTTGTTCATCAGTTTAAAACAAATTCAAATTTACAAGTAAAATTGTCGCAATTCTGATATAAATTTATAATCAAATATGAGTGCATATCGAAATAAACTCAGTGGTGCTGAATATCGTAAAAGAAAGGCAGAAGAATCTACGAAAAAATGTAATTTACTAAAGAAAATCCCAAAAATATATAATTTTTTAACAAGTTCGTCAAAAACTTCTAATAATGATCAACAGCCATTATGTTCATCTACTGTAAGTATTTTACTATAATTATCAACATTTTTTTTTAAATTGAATGTAACGTTGTTCTTAATCTAAGGGCGGAATCACATTTGTAACGTGTGGTTTGTTGCTATCACTCCAATGAATTTCATATCCGTAGAAACATGTTTTTGTCGTGTGGTGCAGTGTGGCGCGTTGAGTCGATATCGCTCCTATTACGACTGCGCCACACCACAACGATCTATGGAGCAATAAAACGAGACAAATATACTATCTGAAATTGGGTATGTGAAAGATCTAGAAATCAGAATTCATTTAAATAAAAACCACAGCACACAATCCAAGTGTGCACAGAACGCGACAGGACACACCACACGTTACCTTTCAAGCGTGGTTCCGGCTTAAGAAAATAAGAGAATAAGAAAAAGAGTTATCAGTTGTTTAAAAATAATGTATTTTTCTTCAGCAGAAAATAGACGAGATTTCAACACCAAATATCGAAGAAAGACAGTTAAGCCCTACTTCACCAAAAGATACTGAAGAAATACAGTCAAGTTCTCCTTCAACTAATTTATTAGGTGACAGTTCAATTGCAGGTAATGTTTTAGGAATCAGTAGTGATCCCTTCTTATGGAATTTAAACGAAGAAACTCAAGAATATATCATTTTAAACGGTGCACCACAAAATAATATTCATATTATTGATTTTAAAAATTCTAAAAATGTTTATAGTGATAAAACAAGATATTGCTCGAAAAATTTATTTCAACGAACTTTGAAGAATGGAGAGTTTCAACGCCGTGAGTGGTTGATGTATTCAGAAACTAAAGGATCCGTATTTTGTATTCCATGCTTACTATTTAGTAGATGTGGTGAAACAAATGCTTTCACCTGCGAAGGGTTCCGAGACTGGAAAAACTCAAAAGCACGCGTTGAAGGTCACGAAAACTCTGACGTTCATAAAACTAATGTTAGTAACTTAAAAGCTCGAGCGGTAGCTCAAGGACGTGTTGATCAACATTTATTAAAAAAGCTCGACGAAGAAATTTCGTACTGGAAAAAAATATTGTATCGGAAAAAAATTGCATTCGTTAAATCACTTGCAATAAGAGGACTGCCGTTTCGAGGGCATTCAGAGAGAATTGGAGATCCCCGTAATGGAAACTTCTTAGCATCAGTAGAACTTGTTGCTGAATTCGATCCACTTCTATCTCAACATTTAAAGTCGTGTGCGCATCCTGGTAGTGGCAACATATCGTACTTATCAAAAACAATCTACGAAGAAATTATATTACTGATTCAAAGTCAAGTATTAAAGCACATTTCTACTGAAGTGCAATCCGCTAAATACTTTGGTATTATTGTAGATTCTACGCCTGATATTGCTCATGTCGACCAGCTAACTATAATTATTAGATATGTACGTGCAAATGGTGAACCCGTTGAAAGATTTTTAGAATTTATACCTAGTACTGGTCATAAAGCAAAGGATATTGAAGATGCTGTATTAAACTCATTAAAAAAAATGGTTTGGACATTATGAACTGTCGTGGTCAATCGTACGACAATGCAAGTAATATGTCAGGGATATATTCAGGAGTTCAAGCACAAATGAAAACAATCAATCCATTAGCAGATTACGTTCCTTGCGCTGCCCATTCGCTAAATTTAGTAGGCATTTGTGCAGCTGAATCTGTACCTGAAGCAGTTGATTTTGTTTCTACTTTGCAAGAACTGTATAATTTTTTTACGATATCTACACATCGTTGGGAGGTCCTGGCGCAACAGACAAATTTAAGACTCAAAAGCCTTTCTCAAACTCGATGGTCTGCTCGACATGCTATGCTTTAGAAAAAGAGTGGTGTTCAATAATTGAATCATTGGACTTTATTGGAGAAAGCAATGACGAGAAACCGAGTACACGATCTGAAGCTATTGGATTAAAACAGAAATTACAGCATTTAGAAACAGCAATACTAGTCATAGTTTGGAATGTAATTTTAGATCGTTTTAATGTTGTTAGTAAGAAACTTCAGGGTTCCCAAATTGATTTATCATCCGTAGTCCGACTCTACGGTTCGTTGGCCTCTTTTCTTCAGGATATGAGACATAAACAATTTTTAGAATATGAAGAAAAAGATAAAGCGCTGTCTGGAGTTCAAGATTATTATCGCTATGGTACTCGCCGCAGAAAAATCAGAAAACTTCAGCCAGACGAGTCACGGGTAAATGAAAGAGCACCTATTTCTGGCGAAGAAAATTTTCGTACAAATATTTACTACCCTATTTTAGATACTCTAAGTACACAATTAGCTGAACGTAAAAATGTATATGATAAGCTTTATGCACAGTCAATTTATTTGATAATCTATCTGAAATTGATACGAATGAGTTGAAAAATGAATCAAATAAACTAGTCAATAAGTATCCTGACGATTTAGAAGAAACATTAGGAAATGAATGTATTCACTTTCATTATAAACTTAAAGATTCATTGGCAAATTCTGAAAATGTAAGTTCTGCGAAAAATATATGCAATATATTGCATTCACAAAATCTTTGTGATGTTTACCCTAATTTAGATATTGCTCTACGAATTTTTTTGAGCATCCCAGCAACAAATTGTTCTGGAGAAAGATCTTTTTCAACTCTGAAAAGGGTAAAAAATTATTTACGTGCAAGTATAGCCCAAGACCGACTTAATGCCCTTGCATTATTATCTATTGAAGCTCAATTGGTACAATAACTGGATTACGATGATATAATTGACGTTTTCGCACGAACTAAAGCCAGAAAGAAGAAAATGTGAACTCAAAAAAGCTATATTCCAATTAATAATTTATATTTAAGACTTTATACGAAAAGTTGTACCTATGTTAACTAATTAAATGTTGTATTGAAGTTAATAAATTTGAATTCATAATAATTTAAATATTTAAAAATTTTATATTTATTGTTAATAATTTTTTCTCCATACAGCAAAAAGGGCGGCATATCTCACGGGGCCTAGGGCGACATCGAACATAAATCCGCCACTGAGAAAAGGTTTGGATAGGTAAGTATTGTATACATTGTAATTTTTTTCTCAGGGATCTTAAAATAAAGCATTCCGGAGAGCCTTAATATAAATTGAATCGTCAGTTGAAAGAAGGAAGTTTATATTTTTCTTGTACATTGATATTTTGATTGAACATGATTCTTTTAATTCTGTCAAAATTACAACCTTTTTATTAATAAGTATAGGTTTGACTAATGTTTTTGACTCAATCGATAAGTCTGAGTCAAAAGAATCAATTTCAATCCAAAATATCAATTTATAAAAAAAAATAAACTTCCCTCTTCCAACTAACTATTCAATTAAATTGAATAGAATGAGTTCAATATAAATAAAAATAATAATGTTTGAAATAACTTTGTCTCTGTTTGATAATATTGGTTTTAAGGTTATTCTTTTCTAATAATAAACGTCTTGGAATAAAACATATAAGTATTTAGAAAATTATAATCATAATTCTATTTGAAATAATATTGAACGAAGTAAATTAAGGCAAATAGAAACAAATTTAATCTAAAATAAAGAAAATTTAAATCAGCCATCTACGTTAAATTTTTATTTTTAAATTTTTTTTCAAAAATAATTGAATACATTTCCTTTTAAATTAATTTCGAATCGATTCAATGCCAAATCACGGTCATTTCTGTTTAATTTTACAATGAATCTATTTGATTTTTTTCTCAGTGCAGCATAGGGTTACCGTATTAATGGGTGATGCCAGTCGGTTGAGTTCTTCTCTGGAATGCCATCATTTTCTGAATACGTATATCTCCAGCGATTATCATACATTTCCTGTTTGTTTACACTTTATAAGACAATGTGCCCTTTCATTGGAGTTTGAAGCCCAAGCTCCGGTTTGAGGGTTCACACTATCCCTAATCTCAAGGTAACGAAAAGGCCGACGAACTGGCCAGAAAAGGTTCAGAAACTCCTTTCATAGGTCCCGAACCTTTCTGCTGCACTCCTAGATCAGCAGCAACGGCAGCAATAAAAAGCTGGGAACATAGAAAATGTATCTATCTTTGGGAAAGCATCCCAGGTCTAAGACAGGCCAAACGAGCCGTTCGGCCCTTCAATCAAAATGCCAGCAAATGTCTAAACCTATATCAAAAACTTAGTAGGTTACCTTACTGGTCACCATGGTTTAAGATATCATCTACACAAAATGAGAATAGCAGACTCTCCTGAGTGCCGACTCTGTCTTGAAGACGAAGAGTCAGTTGAACACATTTTATGTGAATGTCCAACCCTTAATGGAATTAGAAAGAAGATCTTTTTCAGGGAACAAATGAGCCCCGATGGCATAAAGAATTCTTCTACTGGTAAAATTGTCCGCTTTACACGGAAAGTGGAAGTTCTACTAGTTTAAATTTGTCTGGCCCATACGGTACAAAAGATCTTTTTAGGTCGAAGTGCGAATGGAGAATGGGCGAAGAGTGACAAGGAAAAAGCCGAAATATTTGCCGAACATCTGGAAGAAACATTTAAACCATTTGATGGTCAAGCGTTGCTCGAATTTCCTGTCCTAACCGTGGCACTTGATAATTATAGAATACAAAGTGTATCGCTACCCGAACTGCGCTTCGAAATAGAGAAACTAAAATTAAGCAAAGCTCCTGGATATGACTTAATCATAGAATAGGTTCTTAAAGAGTTACCTAGGAAAGCTTTAATCAAGTTTGCCTATCTTATCAATGCATCGTTCAGGTTATTGTACGTTCCACGACAATGGAAGGTAGCTGAAGTTATAATGGTTCCAAAGCCCGGTAAGCCACTAAATGACAAAAAATCATATAGACCAATATCGCTCTTACCGATAATGTCGAAGGTATTCGAAAAACTTTTGTTAAAGCGCCTACATCCGATTATCGAAGAACGTCGATTAATACCTGATCACCAATTCGGATTCAGGACTAAGCATTCTACAAGAAAAGAAACAGAGGGTGGCGACGGTGTAGAGGTTAATGTGTTGGCTTGTGACCCGTGCGGTGCAGGTTCAATCCCCATGGGGAACAACAACATACGCCACCCAATCACATGCCTCTACACCAAAAGGAGGATTTCTGCCTGGTAGTACAATGGAACGTTACCGAGTCTGAGTGCTCTGGGATTTGGATTTCCTTTTTATATAAATAAATAAAAAAAAAAAAAAAAAAAAAAGCATTCTACAATCGACCAGGTTTACAGAATAACCAATGTAATTGAAAAAGCCCTAGAGGAGAAAAAAATATGTTCTAGTGTTTTTCTCGACGTCTCTCAGGCCTTTGATAAAGTATGGCGTTCGGGCTTGAAACATAAGCTAAACAAGCTTTTCCGAAACAGTTATCTGATATCCTTAGTTGTTACTTATCAGACAGACTCTTTCGTGTAAAACACGGAAATGATTACTCTGAATTTAAAGAAATCGCGGCAGGAGTTCCCCAAGGAAGCGTTCTTGGACCGATCCTATTTATACTAGTGATATTCCTCAAGAAGAAGGCACAACAGTAGCCACATTTGCAGACGATACAGCTATATTAGCGGTCAGCAATACCGTTGAATCAGCAACTAATAAACTCCAACGTTCTATTGACAAAATTTGTGATTGGACAAAGACTTGGCGTATTGCTCTCAACGAGGCCAAATCAACGCACGTGAATTTTACTTATAAAAATGTAGACAACTTACCCATTTTCATTGATTCGGTACGAATTCCGTACGCAAACGAGGCAAACTATTTGGGAACTCGATGCTTGGTAGATTTTCCCAACTCAGCATGCAGAACAAGCTGCTTTTATACAAGCAAGTACTAAAACCGGTTCGGACATACGGTATACAACTTTACCAAATCCAGTAATATCAAAATTTTACAAACTTTTCATAACAAAGTGCTAAGAAAAATAGTAAATGCACCATGGTTTATCAGATATCCACAGAGACCTAAGTATGGCTAGGTGCCGTCGAAGATGAAGTAAAACAGAACACCTTGCTACAAATTCGAGACGATACTAACCTAGTGCGCCGATTACAAAGGATAAAACCATTTGAATTAGCGCAATAAGTTGTAACCGCATGCTTATGGCGGTATTAGCAGGTGCCTCCACTGGGAAGCTGCCTGCCAAACGCGTATTTAACAGTTTAACAGCCCTATTATGGCTATCAAATATCAATTATTTGATACTTGATAACATCTATCAATTCATCGATAATTTGGTATTATGAGTATCAATTGATAATTTGTACCCCATTGTGAATGCTTATCAAAATATCATTGAGAATGGGTTCTGTTTTGTAGTTTGACGTTCCTAATTTGAATTTGGTTTTTGTTTTGTGGCTGACGTCTAATTTTGGTGAAATAATGTAAGTTGTTTTATTAACCAAAATTCGCTTTCTCCTTAACAATGTTTTGTTGATTTAGGAGTAGAGTAGTAAGCAATAGGAAACAAATCGAAAGATTAATTGAGTTGATGGAAGAAAGTCCGGACCTCGCGAAGGGAATTTCATCAAAGCCAGTCCTTACCAGAAAGTGGGAAGCCATCACGGTGGAACTCAATAGCTTAGGGCCTCCAAAATGGGACTCAACCAAGTGGCAAAGAGTGAGCGCTTTTATTTGCATAAGTTCGATGTATTGAAATAACCATTTTAGGTATGGATTGATCAAAAAACCAAAATAAAAAAAAAAACTTACTAACAACAAAATTAAAAAAAATAAAAATTACTATTAACTGCTTACATATGTTCGTCCAAATCCATTGGGTTCGAAGCATCCCTTAAAGTCCTGCGTATGATGGCTTGCTCGCGAACACGTACTTCATCATAATCCCCTTCAAAAAATAACTCTGCCGATGACATTTCGGTCTAAAGTCGTTTTTTAAACAATAAAAACAAGGAAATAGATTTTATGATTTGATGTTCATAGAAATTTGTAACCGCGCGAATATTTGATACGTATCAACAAGAAATTTGATGAATATCAAATTTTTTGACAACCGTAATACCAAAGTTTATCGATAAAACTATTCACAATAGATCATAAATCTAATACAATTCACATTTCATCAAAAATGTTGATAGATTGATAACCATAATACCGATTCATTAATTTTTTTGATACGTATCAATATCGTGTTGATATTTGATAGCCATAATAGGGCTGTAAATAAAACTACTGGATAGGAATAACCTAGTTGTAGTATGAAGGTTTCGAAGGGAGGTGGTTTTTGTTTTCTTATCTTAAGTCAGAAAGAGTCGCATGTACGATTTTCCACCTACCCCTATTATTCGTCCGAGCCTAGTTCTGGTTCCAAGTCTCGTGCTTTCAACCAGGATAGGTAATTCTCAGCTTGCTATACGAAAAAAAGGAGGAATATTGATTGAAAGTAAGTATATATATATCATATTTATATAATCCGCGCAAGGCAATATCATTTATTTTCATTTCTTATACAAACTCCATTCGATAATAGCACAGCCAAAAATACCAGGCAATAATAAGGTGATAAGACACCAACGAAAATAATCCGCCTTTCTGCATTTACCATTTAATATGAGCATAATAATAATAAATAGCGCCTTACCGCATTCAAATTATGGTTATTTAAAAAAACAGCACACGATTTTTATGTTTATGTTCGCAAATAAAGCGCGCAGAAGAGGATGAATTTGTGTTCTTAAAGGTTCGGCCATACAGATATGCCTGAGCCCAATTTGTCCATTGAATATCGACCATCGCGTCGCAGCACAAGAGAACGTCAGTCAGTTTGCTTGTACGTCAGTGCACTTTTAAATGTGGTGGCTAAGATATAGATCTTTTTTTTTTTGGTCAAGAACAGTGAAAACAGCATTGGATAAGAATAAAAACGCATTTCAGGAGTGAGCCTAAAAGGAGGATAATGATCCCCAGGATATAAAAGGGGAGTACAATCAAGTCATGATTAAGGTACGCCCCCTAATTTATTGACTTCACACAAAAATTACATTCACTGTGCACGAAACAAAAAGGTATACAAGTAGGTAATTTTGTGTTTAAGTTGTTGGTAGAGGAACATTGAATGGGTGAGCAGGCACACTTAATTAGGGTTAGTATGGGTTTTCTGATCCTGATCTTGACTGCACTGGATTTTGAAATGGCCTTATGTGGGCTTGAATGAATATTAACGTTGCGGTGGTTACACTGAACGGTCCAACTTTACTCCAGCATACCTAAAATGCTGATGAATTTATATGTAATATGACACATTGCTTACTACATGTCAATTCTTGATGCAAGTAGTCTTTATTTCTAATATTGATGCATCGATCGTAGTAGAACATCACAATTTGGTACAACTTTTCCGGCTTGACGTTTAGTGCTGTGAAATTTTGTGACAATACCTAACATTTGAGTCTGTTTGGTCGTTCAGTGATATTTAGGTCAGACAAAAAGCAAACTGAATGAAGGCAATTTCTTACTGCAAATGTGTTGCATTTGCGTTGATACATGAATTACTGCGTGCGTTCCTGCTGCACATGTGTTTCAGTCATAATCTTGCTGTACCGATTGTAGTAGAACAGTATAATTTGGTCCAACTTTTCCGGTTTGACGTTTCGTGCTATGAAATTCTATGACAATACCTAACATCTTAGTCCGTTTGGTCGTTCAATGATATTTAGGTCAGACAAAAAGCATACTTAATGATGGTAATTTCCTTGCAGTAAAATAAGAAATAGATACAACTTGCAGGTTGCAGCACGTATTAGCATGCAGTAAGCAATGTGTCATTTGACTTACAAAATCATCTTACTGCACCTGATTCGCTGCACATCTGTTTTAAGCATAAGAAAATCACTGCAGCGCCTCCCAATAAAGAGCACTCATCTTAAAAGCTCACTACTGTGATGTGAGCCTAGCAACATTTAACATCTTGAAATCGTTTTACAAGTGTGTATGCAAAACCTAACCATAGGAGTTCACCGGTGGCGCAAAAAGGAGAGCAAATAATAACCAACGACGCAGCAGGATGCAGAAGTAAATATCTTAAAAATGAACAGGCATACAAATTCCTATATCATAAACTGCCAAAGTAAAACCTCAGTTACGAAGTGATCCGAAACCGGGAGCCCTGCCGATATGAATTAAGGTTGAACCGGAAAACTTCACAGGCGCACCACTGCGATGCAGTAAAGTTAGAGCGTTATGATCTTTTTAATTCTAATCACATTCGTGCCATTAAAGATTATTTTTTATGATTCGTGTATGGACGGGTTAAGAATATCAGTGCCGGGCACCCCGATAAACTGCGTTTGTCGTTAAAGGCAACTAAGGGAAAATCACATCTAGGCAATTAACATCCAGGTGAGCCTAGAGACACATTTAACATCTTAAAGCTGTCCCGCAAAGGTGCATGCAAATCCGTGGTTAATAATGATAATAATAATTAGTTAGGGTATATTACACTGGGACCTATTGGTCTATTGTGCCCCCTGAATTTACCTCGGAGATGTTCATGCCCTCTTTCAGAGCCCCCTATAGACGCAATTTTTTAAGCGTATCGGGGTATTGCTCGGATTTATCCTTGGCAGGTCACACTCTTTAGAGCACAGAGTCCAGTCCAGTTTCCTTGATGAATCTGAGAATGTGCTGTGGGTCCATGGTTTATATGTCCTTGTCTGTTATTTGGTGCCTGCCCAAATATCTTATCCTTTTGTGGGCCAGTGCCACCCAGGATTCCAGTATGTGGTCTGTAGTTTCAGCGGTTTCACTGCAGACTCTGCAGTGCCCGTCCTCTGATATACCCATTTTCCTCAGGTGCTCCTTGAGTCTGCAGTGCCCCGTGAGGAGGCCTGTTAGGATTCTTAGGTTGTTTTTGTTAAGGCTGATACAAGCTTTGAATCTCTTTCGATTATAATTTCCTAAGAGTTTCTTTGCTTGCCTCAGACCTTGGAGGTTGAGAAAGGTTTTGGCCCTTGTTTCTTCCTCCAATTTCCTGAATTCTTCGCGTAAAGTGTGTTATTCTATCCCGCAGAACGGTTTACGACCTGTGAAGCGTTCCTCTGCCCCTTTTCTTGCCAGAGAGTCCGTCTGCTTCATTGCCTGTAATGCCAACATGGTCAGGTACCCAGCAGATGGAAATTCTGTTGTTCTTGCCTAGTCTGTTCAGTCCGTGTAGGCATTCCCACACGAGTTTTGACTTGATGACGTAGGCGTCAAGAGCCTTTATGACTGCTTGACTGTCAGACATTGTTGCTATGTTGCAATTCCTGTAGTTTTTCTCGAGGTTGATTCGAACGCACCTGTCTATGGCACATATTTCTCCTTGGAGATGCTGGTACATTTGCCCATCGATTCGTAGTGCTTAGTTCCCGGCCCAAACACTGCTGCACCAGTTCCCTCGTCGGTGCTCGAGCCGTCCGTGTACCACTTTGTTGTGTGGTTGCTCAGTCCGTAAGTTGTAGATTCATTGCTCCAGTTCTCTGAGGATTGTTTTGTCTGACGCGTCCATCATCATGATGTGTAGAGGGGTTAATACGACTGGCGATCACTGGTGTCGTAAAAGCAAGATCAAACAAGAAGTAATTGGAGCGTGTAGGTGTCAAAAGAGAGGCAGACATAAAAAATCCTGGATCACACAAATGCAGCAACACCAGCATTTGAGTGACGAAGTGATTCAAAATAGGGAGGCCTACGTTATTTCCTGAGGTCGAAGCGGCGAACCCCACATGTGGACCAGTAGGGATGCAGTTAAGTGGGAGGGTTATGATCTCTTTAATTCTGATCATAGCCTTACCACTATTAAGAAAGAAGAAAAAGGATTATTGCCTGTGTTTCAGCGTCGTGCCAATAGATTTGCAGCAACGTTAAACATCAGCAAGACGATCTGTAAGCGCTTTTCCGGCTTGTATCCAACACATACAAAATTGTGTGGTCAATGGAAATGAAATTGGTTTCTCGTTTCGTCGGGATTCTTTTGTATTTTTTTTTCGGAATAAAAAGCAGGATGTTTTGGCTAAGTTTCTATAGCCGCGCGCATAAGAGAAAAACTAGTCTTCCGTTTTGCGGCCTAAAATTTCTGTAATTTATTCCAAACATTACAATAGTTCAATATTACAATAATTCTAGAATAACCTTAGTTTTGTTCTTTTTATTTTTTTCGTTTTTTCTTTATCCAACAAAAATTTGATTGTATTCCAAGTGGCACCTTCTTTGTCATCGAACAGAAGTCAATTACAAGAAATGACAATGCTAGGAAGTGCACGCAAGGAAATGTACCTGCCAAAAAGAGATATGGTAGAAACAGATCAACACTTCAATTCCGACTTCAACTTTGACAACCACGCCGCACGTTTTAGAACCAATGCTTTTGAACTCAACCTCAATCTCAAATTCGACTTCAACGCTAGACCTAAATCCTAAATTCAGAGTTGAAGTGCAAATCGCACCAACCTTGCGGCGATGATTTCAGTTTTTCCAACATGCAAATGCATTTGACATGACATAATTTTCTCTTTTGTTTACAACCATTTTTGGTTTCGCTTTCGAAGTTGCATATTTCAATAGGTCCATTCGCGTACTTTATGTGTAGAAAAATGAAAACTGTCAAATCTTCAAAATCGAGAGAGAATCCTCTCATTTCAAAGAAAAGTACGCGAACGCTTTTGTGTAAAAAGATGAAAAACGTCAAAGTTTGGCTTGAAAAGAAGCAACCGCTGTTTATACCCTATTCTAGGGGTATATTAATTTTGACGCATAGTTTGTAACATACCTTAATATTGCCCGTAGACCCCTAAAAGTTACTATATTTATGATCAGCATCGATAGTAATGTCGATCTAGCCATGTCCGTCCGTCCGTCCGTCCGTCGGCAAAAATTAGCCCTTAAAATGGACCTAGAGAGCTGAAATTTTAACCATATACTCTCTAGGGTCCCGAAATAATCAAGTTTACGAATTTTTGAAACCCGCCCACAGACACGCCCACAAACTCAAAAAAAAAAACAAAATTTTGGAAAAAATCGAGTTTTGAGCTAGAAAGCTGAAATTTTTTATATATGATCTATGACTCCTAAAACTGCTCGGGATAAAATTTTTTCAAAATCCGCCCACTGACACGCCCACAAATAAATAAAACAATTTTTTTGAAAATCCAAAGTTTGAGCTAGGGAGCTGAAATTTATAATATATACCCTCTATGGGCCCTTTATGCTCATGTGTAAATATTTTCAAAATCCACCAAACTGGCACGCCCACAATTTTTTTTTTTTTTTTTTTTTTTGAAAATTCAAAGTGAGCTAGGGAGCTGAAATTTATAATATATACTCTCTAGGGGCCCTTTATGCTCATCTGTTATTTTTTTTTAAATCCGCCTACTGACACGCCCACAATTAAATAAAACAATTTTATTGAAACACCCAAGTTTGAGCTAGGGAGCGTTTTTGTTTGATAAAATCCTTTAAATGTTATATAACAAAATATGTAAAGCGTTCTTAACAATTCAACCATACTTAGACTTTTGTCACGCCCACTTATGAGGGATAGGAATAAGAATAGGGTATCCAACAGTTCGCCCAAGCGGACTGTAGCCCGTCCCTATGTTTTTTTCCTGGCAAACTCATAGGATTTCATCATTTGACAGTTTTCATTTTTTTACCAGCTGAAATTCTGTGTGAAGAAAAATGATCGAAAGTACATTTTTCTTTCGTTCATATTTTTACCATTTTCTCAGTACGCGAACGCGTTTGTGTAGTTTTGCACGAAAGTTTATATAATTTTACATTTGCATATTAGTTCGCGAACGGACCTAATGTGTTTGACTCGACTGAATTACTCGCTCCTTTCAAAGTCGAAGTTGAAGTGTTGATCTGTTTCCACCAATAGAAATTTTCTTCTGAAACTTAAAGGTGGAGTTACAAGGTTTGCTTAGACAGCCCCTGTTGACGGTGTAACTTGAGACTGCAGTAACAGCATCTACTGAAATTTTCTGAACGTTTGTACGAACTTCTACAAAAAACAATGAACATGCTGATCATAAATGCAAGGAGGTGTTAAATATAGGCAGCCTTGTGGTACTCCAATTTACTCTCAAGTAATCTTCATCCATGACCATGCACCATACCAACCCATAACACGAGGCGTTTCTAAGCAATAATTATTTAAAAGCTGTTTCCAGCTCAACTAAGTAAAAAAACTTCTTTCACGACTCAACTCACATCGTAAAAACTTCAAGTGATGTTCGCTGAAAAGAAGCAACACGATTACCCATTATGCATTGTTCCCTTGGTTTATGCATCAAATTGATGGACCTGGCGCATAAGGTACGATAGAAGTGGACAGCTCTCGTCGATCAGCATTGTTGATACACTGTTGTTCTTGCTGCTGTTGGCTTAGCCGGGCAAAAGTACATATATATTGCTCATCACAAGAAGCTATTTGTGGTGCGCAAATCGTGCAAGATGAGATAATTTCCCCATCTTTCGCAGAGAGCCATATTAGACGATACTTTACACACAGACAGAACACAGTATCCATTGGTAATGAGAGGAAATCTCTCCGATATAATGGCGCTACTCCAATCTTCGGAAAGGCAAAGTCAATGGCAAACTCTTACCGAAGAGATGCAGACAAGATGCACTCGTCGTCGTCTTCGTCCAAAATCGCACAGAGTTCGCGATTCACGCTGAATGAGGCGAATTATCGCGGCGTTTTGTTTATTTTTATGCTATAATTTAACCCATAATTGCACGCCAGCGGGTAGAATTTGTAACTAAACTGCAAATTAGCAGCCAATTCAACAGCCGATTAATAACTATAATTATTTTGGCTTTAACTGACGATGGTGAGATGGTGGTGCTCCTTGTGCTAGTCGTGGTTTGGTGGTGGACCCATTGCGATTTGACCGCTTCTTCACCATCAGCCAACGGGCGGATTGGTTGCATTAACAAAATAAGCTGAAAAGAAAGGAACATCGACAGTTTCATGATGCAACAGGAGGGCTGATAATGGTGGAGTAGACAATTGCCTCATCGTCCACATCGTCTCCTTCGTCCGCGCTTTCGAATTTATTAGGAATGGTGAAAATTATGTGGTAATGGTATGCGCATTGTACAATTTTGTTGTCGGTTGGGAATTTGTTGCGATGAAAAGCGATCTGCTCGGGATGGTTTGAATTATTTAACCCAGAGGAGGCATCGTGCTCTCATTAATTGTAGACATAACCGATTGCCGATGATTGGAGGAGGTTTTTCTCGATATATTATGATGTTTTCTCAGGAATTTCAGGGTTATATTAACTGAGTTATCGCAGATATTTCCTGTTGACAGAATAAGAAATCGAAGATAATTTATTATCAATGCGAAAGGGTCAATTTACTATAAAAACCTATTAGTTTGGTTTGTTGTGTGATGATGATGATATATATCGTCATGTTGCTGTTACCAGCAAATAAAGGACATTGATATCTACCTTTGCGATGGCAAGTTTTTCGTAAGTTTAATTTAACATGCTTAATATATTCAGTAACCCAGGGGCGGCATCGGAGTGTTCCCTTACTATAAGTATTATATAATAAAAATTACGGTTTTTACATAAAATAATAATTACATGAATATTAAATGGAGGAAAGACAATAGAAATAATATAATAGTATACATAGTGGGTTAGATGAAGTAAAAATAATTAAAGACAGAAGGATAAAGAGAAAAGAAATAGGAAAAAGACAATCTACTGCTGTTGAGAAAAGTATTTAAAAATAGCTGTCCTGAATTCAGAAGCTGTCGATGCTCTTTTTATGAGTTTGAGTTAAGAGGTTCATATCCGGTAGAGGTATTAGGATAGGTTAGGTTATAGGCAGAAGCCGACACGCTTAGATCAATAAAACGGTCCACTGTGATACCACATGGATCTATCTTCTTCCTACTCGTTGAACCAGTTGGAGCTTTTGATAAAGCTTGAAGGACTTTTAATGTCGATGCTTATGAGATCATTTATATCATTGTAAAAGAAAGATCCCAAATTGTGTTTTCGTCTTTGAGGGAGACCAGGGCATGTGCAGAGAAGGTGGAGTCTCCTCCTCCTCCTCGGCCAAGCAGCTTCTGCAGAAGTCATTGGTGAAGACGCCAAGTATTGTTGCTTGCTTGCCTATGAGACAGTGTCCGGTTATTACACCAATTGTAGCACCAATGTGCAGTATGTTCAGAGAGATCAAACACTTAGAGCGTTTCAGATCCAGCCTTGGCCAAATCTATGTTGTGTCGCTAGACAAGAATTGCCACTTGTCCACCTAAGGTCAGTTCCCTCAATGGCATCCCTCATAAACAATTGGAATGCCTTAAGGACCCTCATCAGGTAGAAGGGGCAGTATGGTGCCTTTTCTGGCGATTTCATCAGCCCTACAATTCCCTGGAATATTTATTTATTTATTTATTTGAAATGCTTATACACTTTAAGATATAATATCTTATAAAATAATGATAAGTTAACTTAGACAGAGATTTGAGAAAAGTAGATATACCGAATAAAGTTTCACAAAAATTATAATTCATAAATGTAATTCGGATTTTTTTTATATAAATCAATGATCAATAGAAAATTTAAAAATTTTTAAAGTTTTAGTTACCGATTTCCGGAAAAATAATTTCTTAAGTCCCTTTTAACCTTTTTTGTGCTTGTACCTTGAGTTATTCTTAAGTTCCGCGGTAATGAATTCCACAATCGGATAGCATTTACGAAAAATTGACGCTCAGATGTAAGGGATGCGTAGGGAGAGTGAATCAATTTCCAGGACCTGTGCGAAGTGGCTAAACGAATCCTTTCATACAAGTTGTGCGGCTGCCGGGTTAATAGAATGTCCGAAAGCAGGCACAAAGTGCGAAAATTGAGATAACTATCAAAAGGCATGTTAAGCAGACGAGGAGAAAAACTGCTTAACCTGTCATATTTACGTAGTCCGAAGATATACCGTATTGTAATATTAAAAGCGACATTGAATTTCCGCTTACTGGTTGCGTCACAGCTGCAAACGATTTCGCAACCGTATGTTAAGATAGGAATGACCAAAGATTTTGCTAATGTGAAACGAGTTTTTATTGGCCTTCAGCCTGTGTCACCCACAGATTCCGGAGTACCACATATACTTTTCCAACTGCTGCGCTGATATGATTTTCCCAAGTTAGGCGACGATTAAAAATGACTCCAAGATTTCTTGCAGTCTCAACATATTCTATTGGAGAGCTCCCTAGTAGAATGGGAGGAAAGTAGGAAAGATCTAATGCTTTCCTGGATATGACCAGGCACTTCGACTTTTTTACTTTTAAATGTTATCCGTTTAATTCAGACCAACGTTCAATTTTCCCCATATCTTCATTGACGCAATTAACTCCGTTCTCAATAAGTCCGAGTGGGCAACTCATATACATTTGGACATCGTCGGCATACATATGCGACGAACAGTTTCCTATTGTAGATGGAAGCTCATTTACGTATAATGAGAACAATATTGGACCAAGTATAGAGCCTTGAAGAACACCAAATCAGCTTTACGGCATCTGCTGAAAAATTGTGTTGTCGGATCAGCTTCTTACATAAAATTGTGTGATAAACCATGTCAAATGCCTTAGAAAAATCAAGGAGCACTAAAAACGTAACTTTGTCTTTATCTAAAGCCTGTCGTATATCGCCAATAACGTTCAATAGAGCAGTAATACAACGGTGTTTTTCGCGAAAACCAGATTGTTTCGGAGTGAGAATATTGTTTTTTTTTGAGATACGTGCTCATCTGTTTTTGAAGAGTACGTTCAAAAACCTTTGACAGAAAGGGCAGAATTGAGATTGGCATAAAATCATCAGCCTTAGCATTTTTAGGGATGGGTATTATTTTAGCCAACTTCCACTGAGTGGGATACTCGCCGGACATTAAAATAGTATTGAAAATGCAAGTGATACGAGTATATGGTAGTACGATGGGTAAGAGTAACTTCAAAAATTTAGGGTGCATTTTGTCCAACCCAATTGCATTCGACTTTATCGAGAGTATACTCTCAACCACATCTGCACTGTCTATCGATATAAAACCGAAACAAGGCGTATTTAGGTAACTGTCGGAAGAACAAGATATAAAATCAGTCCCACCCAACGAAGTTGAAGAACTCAGGGACAATAATTCCCGGTTAAGGAAATTGCAGTCAATGTCAACACTATTATCAGCTGAAAACCAAATTCTCTTGCCAACGCCTATGCTGCGCAAATTCTTCCACAGCTGTCGACCTCTTAAACAGGTATTAAGCTTACTCGCATACATTTGAGATTTTGCATTACGTATTTCTATTACAACTTTGTTGCGAATAGAACAGTATATTTGCCGAAGTTCCGGTAACTTATATCTCTTCAAACTGTTATAAGCTTTATCACGCTTCTGCATTAGGGAACGTATTAGGCTGGTGAGCCACGGATTACTTTTGGCTTTTATGACTTTGGTTTTCAAGGCAACATGCCTGTTGTATAGGTCCAAGATATTCTCGTTTAGGAATTCTACTTGTAGACTGGATGACGGAAGGATGCAAATGGGTTTCCAATCTATGTGTCTACTGTTTTCTTCCAAAAGGACATAATCAATTCCTCGAAAATCATGAAATTCAAAATTTTTGATAACATGGTTGATGTTAAAATCGTAAGTTAAAAAGATCAAATCATGTTATGAAAAGGCAGGTGCCGAAAGTTGATTGTATAAGAGTACTTTGTTTAGATCACTTACAAGAAATAAATCCAGTCGGAGTGCTACCGGAGAATTGTGTAGGAGTACTAATGTTTACAGATCTAAGGTTGAACATTCTTATACTGTTAGTGTAGAAGATCTCTGTGTCCCGGCACCCAGCATAGGTGAATGTTGAATTGCTCCGCCATCTCCGCGAAAGATGATCGGCAGTCTAGGACTACGACCGAGTTTGTGGAGACAGAATCCAGAGATGTTAGCGCAGCTTGGCTATCTGAGAAGATTCGGGTGTCCATAGCAGATATCACGTTCCTCTCCAGCTACGATAGGACTTCTTAAATCGCCATGATATCCGCCTCGTCGGTTTTGGATCCACTGGTGTAAAAGTGGATCGATTCATCTTCGACAGGGGGGCCTTCCTCCCAAAATGTTCTGGGAGGGATGTTGACTTTGAAGTTTTTGTGAAAGCGTGGCTGAGGGGTGATGTAGTCTATGTTTCTAGGGAGGATTCTCAATTTTTTTTAGAATAGAGGCGTGGCTGATTTTATTTTCGGACCACTGGAACGTTGTTTTAATGCGGACAGCCACACTAGCAGCCGCTTGCTTACTACACTCAGAGAAAAACGTCAGGTAAAAAGTTAACAATACTCATGTTAAATTTACATGATGGCTGTTCCTATACAAATTTAACCAAAATTAAGGAATTTACATGATTCAGTTTACAGTATGTGCAATGTTAAATTAACATTGTTAAACTTGTTACATATTTGACAGGGTTGTTAGTTGATTTTAAAGTATATCATGTTATTTTAACATTCAATCAGTTTTCTTTTCTTCCAGTGTTAATATGACACTGTATCAGCTCACTTCAGCACAATTAAACAGATCATCATGTTGGACCTTTACATGATCACAGTGTCAATATGACAATGCATCTGGTCAATTCAACACATTTAAACAGATCACCGTGTTGTCACACATATTGTACCGCTATGCCCTGCGACGATTTTTTTTCATTTTCATCTACCTGACTACAGGTTAATATGACAATGCATCTGGTCAATTGAACACATTTAAACAGATCACTTAACACGATCGCAATGTCAATGTAACACTGCATCTGCTCATTTCAACCCCAATAAACATATCACAGTGTTAATTTGGGACAGTGTTGGTTATTTCGTGCATAAAGGAAGGCAAACGATATCACTTCTTGTTTATTCATTGGCGTTGTCGGGTCTGTGTCGGTCGTAATCGTGGTTCGTGGTGTTTATTTTTTAATACAATATTCAACAATTTAAAGTATAAAGTTGCAGTGATTTCTAGTAACGTTGTGTGTAGTGCTAAGTTCTTAACAATTTAAAATGGAACCGGAAGTAACCGATGAGGTTTTATTAGAATATAAAGGGTGATTTTTTAAGAGCTTGAGAACTTTTTAAAAAAAAAAAACGCATAAAATTTGCAAAATCTCATCGATTCTTTATTTGAAACGTTAGATTGGTCCATGACATTTACTTTTTGAAGATAATTTCATTTAAATGTGGACCGCGGCTGCGTCTTAGGTGGTCCATTCGGAAAGTCCAATTTTGGGTAACTTTTTCGAGCATTTCGGCCGGAATAGCCCGAATTTCTTCGGAAATGTTGTCTTCCAAAGCTGGAATAGTTGCTGGCTTATTTGTGTAGACTTTAGACTTGACGTAGCCCCACAAAAAATAGTCTAAAGGCGTCAAATCGCATGATCTTGGTGGCCAACTTACCGGTCCATTCCTTGAGATGAATTGTTCTCCGAAGTTTTCCCTCAAAATGGCCATAGAATCGCGAGCTGTGTGGCATGTAGCGCCATCTTGTTGAAACCACATGTCAACCAAGTTCAGTTCTTCCATTTTTGGCAACAAAAAGTTTGTTAGCATTGAACGATAGCGATCGCCATTCACCGTAACGTTGCGTCCAACAGCATCTTTGAAAAAATACGGTCCAATGATTCCACCAGCGTACAAACCACACCAAACAGTGCATTTTTTGGGATGCATGGGCAGTTCTTGAACGGCTTCTGGTTGCTCTTCACTCCAAATGCGGCAATTGTGCTTATTTACGTAGCCATTCAACCAGAAATGAGCCTCATCGCTGAACAAAATTTGTCGATAAAAAAGCGGATTTTCTGCCAACTTTTCTAGGGCACATTCACTGAAAATTCGACGTTGTGGCAGATCGTTCGGCTTCAGTTCTTGCACGAGCTGTATTTTATACGGTTTTACACCAAGATCTTTGCGTAAAATCTTCCATGTGGTCGAATAACACAAACCCAATTGCTGCGAACGGCGACGAATCGACATTTCACGGTCTTCAGCAACACTCTCAGAAACAGACGCAATATTCTCTTCTGTACGCACTGTACGCATTCGTGTGGTTGGTTTAATGTCCAATAAAGTAAACTGAGTGCGAAACTTGGTCACAATCGCATTAATTGTTTGCTCACTTGGTCGATTATGTAGACCATAAATCGGACGTAAAGCGCGAAACACATTTCGAACCGAACACTGATTTTGGTAATAAAATTCTATGATTTGCAAGCGTTGCTCGTTAGTAAGTCTATTCATGATGAAATGTCAAAGCATACTGAGCATCTTTCTCTTTGACACCATGTCTGAAATCCCGCGTGATCTGTCAAATACTAATGCATGAAAATCCTAACCTTAAAAAAATCACCCTTTATAGTGTCAAATGAAATGGTTACCGAGTATAATAATGACAAGGAAAACATAGAATTAAAGCAACTTATTTGTGAAAAATTCGGATTTGGCGAAGATGTTTACCAGAAGCTCAACGGTAAGTACAATGATACTATCATTATTGATATTTTGTATTTGTTAAGATTTTTCTTGTGCTTTTCAACACACACTCACTTTGTTTTTGCTGCTATCAATAGTGAAATTTGTCTGTGAATGCTTTTCGCAAAGTCATGCAAAGTGTGTTAAGTATTTGTCTTTTGGTCAAATCTTGTTATTAAATTTTCTAACAATGCCTTCATAGTGTCCAGCAATATTTGTGATGAGTTAAATGTGTAGCAACTTCATCGTCGATTACTTCTTTAATTTATACATGTTCATTATTCTTTTGATCCCTATTTATAAGGACAAACATCTTTGTCATTACTATGACACATTCAGCCATAACGAGGTATCTACGATTTTATACGATTCTCCGGATTTTTGCTGCGAGGCTTTCGAACAACTGTATTATATGTACAGTTGTACATATATATTGGCATTGTTCTTTTTGTAGGCATCTAGTTTCAGTGTCGTTAATATCTTTCGCTCAAGTCTAATGACAATCGCAATAATTGGAACCACATTTGTATTTAAAGATTGCGGAATGGACGTCGAAAGCCTAACATATATCAAAGATGAGGATATAAATGAACTATTTCCAATCAAGAATATGGGATTGCGTGTCATGTTTAAAGCCAAGCTTTCCCATTGGAGGCAAAATGATGTAAGCAATAAAATGAAACGCTTACTAGTAATATTACAATATAAATATATTTCCAATAAATATTTTAGGCCGAAACATTATCTGTGAAAAGCTGGTTAACTTCAGTTTCTAACAATAGTTCATCATCACTCGCATCAACTCAGCCCCAGAAACTGAGCGAAATTTTGCAAGAAACTCCAAGAGGGCAGGATATTTTACAATATTTCAATTTGAACTCAAGATTAAACGATGACCATCGTGATGCCTTAATCAATATAATTGTCGATAATTACTGCAAGAATTGTACGTGTATGAGCATGAGGGATATTGTTAAGTTTAGTGACGAGATAAAGGAAATGTTTCCCTCGGAGGATCTGGTATGAAAAGAAATTATATACTCTAGGGATTCTCTTTTATTTAATTTGATGTTCACATCAAATTATTATTTCCTGATTTAATTAAACTGTATTTTCAAATTTAGAGGTATTATTTCAACTTTCGTGGAAAAGGCCTAAATCCCGTTGGAAAATTATATGACAAGGCAACAAATGCGCGCAGAAAAATGAGGAAAAGAAGACCAGCTGCTGACACCAATATCAGTGTATTGCCTATTTCTCATGAGGCCATAGCCCCAGGTAAGAATTTTTACTTATTATAGCAAATTCATGTACCTAAATATTTTGTACATCTTACTTTTCTTTCTTTACAGACGAGGATAATTTGGACCATAAAACATGGCTACTTCACAACGTCGAGCCATGGACCGAAGTGTGCGACAAATGGAGAGCCACTTTCCAAATAAGAAGACAGGAAATTCTTCAAAATGATACGAACATTTTGGTTAATTGGCCATTATTCAAAAATTCACTAGGTCATTCTCTGGTAAAAGAATTTGGAGAGATTTAGCAATATAAATACTAATAACATTTTACATTACAGATTGAAATTGACTTTGGCCAGCTTTTCCCTGAAAACATTCAAGGCCTTTTTACAAAATGGGACCACTTTAAGGAAGTAATATTACCTTACTTCAAGGAAAAAGTAAAAGACGCGGAGTCGAAAAGCATGCTACAGAAGCTGGAAGGTGATATTTCATTAGGTAAATTTCATAATTAGATATCTACAATTACATTTTTTTTGCGTTAAAGTTAGATGTTATAACCATTTTTTTTTTCAGATTCCAAAAACTGTTTAACGACTCTTTTGATTCATGCTGTCGTTAAACCATCGTTAGTATCTACAAATGGGAGTAAGCGGAAGAAATGGAAGCCATCAATTTGTGATGCACAAGCGGCCACAATTCTTCACTGTTTGTCAATTAATGACTACAGCCGGCAGTACGAGCTCCTGAAACAAAAATCTACTGAAAAAAATAGCCCCATACAACCAGTGATTTTGGTTATCGGTAAGGAGATTACAACTATCGAAAGTTTTTACGTCCTTGTGGACAATATTTTATACAAGTTGCCAACATTTTTAAAAGCACTTGATATTCTATTTAAATTACATTATGTAATGAATTTTAAGTATGCAGGTGAATCCAAATTTTTTTATGAGTTAATGGAATCCTATTTTTTTAATATTGGAATTGCCTCTAACCCCAATGTAGTACATTTAATAAATTACTTAAACAATAACCAATAATGGTTTTCACATGCTTCCTTTGTAGCGCTCAGGTCAAGACCTCCAAATCTTTAATTGGGCATTTGAAGGCCTTCCACCCAATTTCAAAAATATCAAAATTTATATGTAATTTTTCAAACTGTGGCCAGCATTTCTCAAACATTTACTCTTTTAAGAATCATCTAGATAGAGTTCATAGTACACGTAATATTGAACCAACAAAAATAAATGTACCAAATATTAATGAACCATCTTGTAGCTATATGACCAATAAAAATGTTGTCGAGACTAAGAAAACTATTCCAGATAAAAATACTTACACTTCCCTTTTACCACAACATTTAGACTTGAATGTCAACCAATTCGTATTATCATTACATAACAAAAATAATTTTAACCGAAAAGATGTATTTTCTTTAGTACATCAAATTAATGATATGATTCTAAAACCGATTCATACATACATAATTAATACTATTTCGCCACACATAGATGATGTTGGTAGCAGATCAATTATCGAAAATGGTATAGAAAAATGTTTTTCTGTCTTTAATAATGCTCAGACTGAATACCGTTTTTTTAAATCTTTAGAAGAGGCAAACATTTTTAAAATTCCCATTTCATACACAATTAATGGAGAAATTTCTGAAGTTGTTGTAAATAACAATCCTAGTTTAGACTCAAATAAAGTAGTTGGAGTATTAATGGAAATCAAATTTCAGTTTAAGAAGTTTTTTGAAACGAGTGATAATCTGCGTGTAACTTTAGAAAATATGAAAACTTTAGAGAAAACTAGTGGAAGCTATAAAAACTTGATTAATGGTGAGATTTGGAAAAAGAAAATGGATAACTATAAAGAAAAACTTGTGGTTCCTTTCGTTCTTTATTTTGATGAGTTTGGAGTTGACAATCCTCTCGGGTCTCATGCCACTGAGCAAACAGTATGCGGTTTATATTACAATTTTCCGTGTATTCCAAAACACCACTTATCAAAATTGGATAATATATTTGTTGCTGGATTTTTTAAGTCGAGAGATCGGAAGGAGTTTGGTAATATTTATGCTTTCGAGCCTTTACTAAAAGTGTTTAAAGCACTTGAAACGGAAGGCATCCTTGTTACAACAAAACAAGGAGAACAGCATTTGTATTTTGTTTTAGCTTTTGTAATCGGGGATAATCTAGGATTAAATTCAATTCTTGGTTTTTCGTCCAGTTTTAATTCCAATTTCTATTGCCGCAATTGCAAAAGACACAAAACTGATATGCAGAGTGACACGATCGAATATCCAGATTTTTTGCGAAACTTGCAGAATTATTCCTCCGATTGCAGCTTTAATGATGATAAACTGACAGGAATCAGGGAATATTGTGTTTTCAATAGTATAGACAGTTTTCATGTCGTTGATAATTTTTACTTTGATGTGATGCATGATTTGTTTGAGGGGGTATGCAGGTATGACATTGCAGAAATTCTATTACATTTTATAGAAAAAAAAAAGATTTTTACACTCGACAATTTTAACTATAGAAAGCAAATGTTTAGGTATGGGGAAACGGAGATTGGTAATATTTCTCCACCTTTAGCTATTAATAATTTGAAATCTGCGAACTTTCGCATGACAGCAAGTGAAATGATGACTTTTGTTCATCACATGCCTTTGATAATTGGGGACTTAATACCTGAGGGTGATGAAATTTGGAACTTTTTTTTGAAACTTCTGCAAATCATTGATATCGTTATGATGACTGAAATTGATAAAATATCTTTAAATAGATTGAAGTTACTAATTGAAGAACATAATTATTTGTATACAGCATTGTTTAATAAGCAATTAAAGCCTAAATTTCATTTTTTAGTTCATTACGTTTCCTCCATTAAAAAATGTGGCCCTCTTAAAAATTTGTGGTGCATGCGGTTTGAAGCAACTCACAAAGTTTTTAAAGAATATGCTCGTTCAATGAATTCACGTCTTAATATTTCATGGAGCTTATCAATCAAAGCAGCTTTAAAATTTGCATTTAATTTGAGCTCTGAAAACTTTTTCCAACCCAGTTTATCAACAAACAGCAAACATTTGTCAGCTAATAACAATACTTCTATTTTAAAATACGTAAATCATTTCCAAAACAATTACAATTGGAAACAATTTGAATATTACAGTAAAGTAACATTTAAAGGTACAGAATATAAAAAAGGTTTTTTTTTAATGGCCAAAAGAGGTGATATTTCCTTATTTGAAATCGTTGACATTGTAGTAAACTGTAATCAAGAGCTTTTTTTTATATGTTTTGAACATAAAATTACTTATTTTTATGCTCATCTCCAAGCCTATGTTATAGGAGAAATTTTAAATGAGCTTCTTTATCTAAGTATTAATGACTTTATATCTCCACCTCTTCATATCCATATACTATGTAATAATTTAAAGACTGTGCGTTTTAAATCGCTTTAGTTAATGTATAAACTTAGCATTTCATTATAAGTTTTGAATTTAAATTTACTTATTTTAAAACTCCAATGTTAGAAACATTTTTTTAACTTTATTTTTCAAAAATAAAAAAAATCGATTTTGTTAACTTGTTTAAATAAACTTATAAATATAATATAACTTATAATAAAATAAAAATTACAAACATGTAAATTGAAAGTTTTGTTAAATTCATTTTCCATGTATAGCGAAACGAATTAAAGTGTCACGTAAATTATACAGGTAAGCGTTGTTAACTTTACAGTACACCATGTTGAATTCATCGGAGCTATGACGTAAGTTTAACATGACAAAGAACGTCAATTTGACAAAGGGTCATGTAGATTATACAGGAAAGTATTGTTAACTTTACAGTACACCATGTTGAATTTATCGGGGCTATGACGTAAGTTTAACATGACAAAAAATGTCAATTTGACAAAGGGTCATGTAGATTATACAGGTAAGCATTGTTAACTTTACAGTACACCATGTTGATTCATCGGGGCTATGATGTAAGTTTAACATGATAAATAAAGTTAAATTGACAAAGGATCATGAACAATTAACAGGATAGCATTTTAAAATAACATTACACAAAATGCTCTATTAACAGGTCATAGAGCAATTAGTTAACAAGCGATCGTGTAGATTCATCGTTTTTTTCGTGTAAATTTAACATGATTAATAATATAAACAGTTTTGAACTAACATGATTGTTCACGTTAGTATAACACTTTTAAGTGTTAATACTACGAAATCTATCAAAATCGTGTATCGTGTTATATCTTAACACGGCCAATCGTGTTGAAAAAAAACAACATGATAATTGGTTAATTTTTGGTTGATTTAACAGGATTTTTTCTCTGGGTGTAAGGATGTCAAAGGGTGTCAGGTAAAACAGAATGTCAAGGGCACAGATGGAGTAGTGCGCATTGCACCACTTATACAGAGACACGCTGATCGTTAGACTTTGCTTAGCTTATCGCGATTTATCGCTTTGTCTTAGGCAGTCTACCAAACAACCACCCCGTACATAAGTATCGGTCTTATTACCGAGATGTATAGCCAGTTGGTAATGCGGGGTATGGGGTATAACCGTTAAATACAAGGAGCTTGAACATTGTGTTGAAGTTCGTTGAACAAATAATAATTATATTATTAATGATTGCTCCATCGTCAGCAAAGAATAACTGATACACTTTGGGTTCCGTCACTTTTCCTTCAAGCAGATAATCAAGTACTGTAATGAATATCAAGGGACTTAAGACGCTTCACTGGGGTACATCGACTTTAATTGCGAACTCCTTGGTGACGCCAAGGCGACCTCTAACTCTTGTCTTTACGCCCTCATACATGTCCATGATCATCTGTACGTAAGTTTCTGGAACTCCTCGTTGTCCTAGTGCCACCCATAACAGATCCCTTGGATGTCTATCAAAGACCTTTTCGAAATCAACCAACACCATATGCAAATCCTTTAAGGAATCACGATGTTTTTCCATCAAGATCCTTACACTTTGGATTGCATCTTTTTGGAGAAGAAAAGCATGGGTCATTTGGACCCGATATCTCATATCTCTCTCCAGAACTCATAGGGTATCTCGTCTGGCCCAACCACGTTTCGCTTTTTGGAGTTTTTGACCACCTTCCTTACTTCTTCGACAGTTTTCGAGGAAATGGTTCATTTAGAAGTCCTTCACAATACTGCTGCCACCTGTGTAGCGTTTTTCGTTATCCACAAGAAGCAGCACTTGAGCATTGTTGATAAACTTTGACGAACGGATCTCCTGGGCATTCTTCCTTCTCTGAGCTGCAATTTTGAAAATGGTTATGCCCCTGTTCAAGCTGGTTTGTCGGAGTTCGTGGACAGTATGGTTTCTATCAGCAGCCGTAGAAGAAATGTATTCTTACTCTGGATACAGACCCTCCACCCACTTTACTTGAATTTGAGTGTTATTTCCCTTTGCGAGCCCCTTGCAAAGGATGCATTCCAGTTCGGGCGAGCCATTAATTAATAAATAAATTTGACCAGGCTTCAAATGACACTTTATTTTCACTTATCACAGCTTTAGCTACATCCCACTAGCATGTTTCTCCGTCGCGTTGTTAGTGTCCCTTTGAAGCCCCTAGCAGTGATTGGCCGCTATCCAATCAAGGTCGTTGTAGAGAATTCCATATCATGTGCTCTGCAATTTGCACCATCAACTTCGTTAATGATGTGATGGAGATAATTTTGCATATTTGCACTAAATGCTCCGCCTTCCTCTTTGTCCAGATTGTACCATTTCATTTTCGCAGACCAAGGCGACAGGACTCCTAGGGCTTGTGATGGCAGTTGAGATGGAAGGGGGTCCGAGTTCCCGCAGCAACCAGGCATGCTAGCTTAAGCACGTTCTAGCTCGTCGGTTCGGGGTGGTATTTTGCTGCGTAAACATCGAACGGATGTTACGAATTTCATGCCTGTAGCTTAGATGGTAGTCTAATAAGTAAGTTGTAATAGAAAGAGAGGGCCTAGAGTTGTGTCCCAATTTGCTTCCGATTATTATGGGGAGGAGAGAGCGACAGGTATTAAAGCTCTCATGTTGAGTGTGCGCCCATCCCTACAGGGTCGCGAAATGACGCATCACACTTCCATGGCTAACACTTCACACAAATTTGGTGGTAGCCCCTAATCGTCCATCTCGACAGCGTCTCGAGGGCGACTTCTAGTCCAACCACATCCCCTTAATTCACGACTATAAAACAAACTATAGTCTAATGGTTCGCACTTTGATAAAAAAAATGAAATGTAATAGTGATAACACTTACCGATTTTTATTTCGATGGGATAAATTTAAGCACGTAGATATCCAGGACTAGGTATGGTGAGCTCAGCATTCCTCCTGTTCCTGTAGATACCGTATCTTTCATACGATGACGGTAACGCTAGGGTTGGGAATGGATATTTTTTTTAACCAAAGGCGAGCTTACAATTTGCAAAACAAATTAACGTTACCCTTGGAGTTTGGAACTCCGGGGATCCTCCAAGTGGGTGGCTTGGATTCCGACTGAAGCGGCGGTTCAATTGTACGTTCTCCGTTGGCTCATGAGTTACCTAAGTATAGCTCCACAGAAACACCACTGCTCGATGGGCAGGGAATAGAGCGTAACCAATTGCGAGCGATCGTGAGTTCTTTTCTAACAAACGAAGTTTACTAGCAAATAATCCTTTTATAATGAATTTGGAAATCCGTTTCTTTAGTTGATGCTTCTAAAGTGTATGCATTTGTGAATCACGTGCAGTACTAAGTTTGGTGTTTGGTGAGTGGTTGATTTGCATTGTTTTTTTTTAATTTTCTGTGAGAACTTATTAAAATAAATTATTATGGAATCTGTTGCTAGTGGTAAGTAGAATAGTTCTAATTCAAACTTTTTATGTAATTTTAAGTGCTATGTAGATTTAAAAGGTGTCCAAAATAAGTACTTTTGAGACAAACAAAAAAATCGTAGTTTTTTGTTTCATAAAGAAAAAGTTTTGTTTTCCGGGGGAGTCTGGCAATATTAAATAGCTTAAAATTTAGCTTAATATATGCTTATTAAGGAATCACCACAAAAAGTTGCGATATTTTGCGATGTTGCAAGATATCGTCAAGTAAAGCTTTTGAAATTACTGAAAATAAAGGGTAGCCTATATGTTTTTTTTTTGCTTTTGTGCTACAGGCTCACAATCAAGTTTTATTTTTCTGTCAAGAAATCAGCTTACTGAATTCTTGAGAAGTTGTCCATCTCATGAATTTAAAGAAAAAATGATTTTTTTGGCAGAAAAAGTAAGAAGTTTCACTAACATTGATGCCTCAGAGGAAACAAAGAAAATGTTAGCTAAGTTTGCATATGAATATAAAAGTCGATGGTTAGCCTCCTCAAGAAATTACGATGCTTTTAAAAATAAGAATAAAACCTGGTTGGAGCTTGAAATTTCGTTTCCACGCCGAGCCCATGGATTTGTTGGGCGGCCACAAACTGATTTTGCAGAGTTAAGTGAAAGATCCAAGAGTAGAAAAGCTGAAGTTTTGCGTTCTGAATTTGAACCCGAAGAGTTATGCTATGCTGCTCAAATGCAACTTCGGGAATAAGGAAAATTAGATTCTACATCTGTGATAAAAAACATAGTTTTTTCAACTCCTACGCACTCGGAGAAGTACCAAAAAGCTTATAAAAAAATGGACAATGAAATTATTATATATACCGCAGATCAGGCTTTATCAATACTTGTTGAGGCCAAATTAACCAAGTTCCAATACAATGTAATAAGGGATGCGGCCAAAGAACACAAAACCAATATTTATCCCAGCTATGAAGCTGTTACCGAAGCAAAAAAAAAATGTTATCCACAGAACTTGAATATAACCGAGTCAGCCGCAGAATCGCACCTGCAAAATTTACTTGATCACACAGTTCTGCGTTTGTTCCAAGGCATCAAAGAGGTTATAGATAAATTACATTGTAATGAAATGCGTAACCTTCACATTATTTCCAAATGGGGTTGCGATGGAAGCTCAGGCATGAGCGAATATAAGCAGCGTTTTACAGACCCTAACATTTCAGATGCCAGTATTTTCTTAACCTCTTTTGTTCCTATTCAATTATTATCAGGTGACCCTAGCTCAAACAACAAAATAATATTGTGGCAAAATCCTCGTCCATCATCTACAAGACTTTGTAGACCAATCCGAATTCAATTTGTCCACGAAACAACAGATATAACGGTAAGAGAAGTGGAATATATTGAAAGCCAAATATCTTCATTGAGTGAAACCGTTATAAGTCTTTTAGACAGAAATGTTTCGGTTAAACATAAAATGCTACTAACTATGATAGATGGAAAGGTCTGCAATGCAGTAACCGAAAATTCGTCAACACAAAGGAGTTATCTGTGTGGGATTATTGCAAAAGATTTTAATAAAATGGATATAGTTCTGACCAAACAGGTTGAGGACAAGTCTAAACTGAGGTTTGGGTTATCATCCTTACATGCGTGGATTCGGTTTTATGAATGTCTAATTCATGTGTCATATAAATTGGTCATAAGACAATGGCAAGTACGTGGTGAAGAAAATAAAAAAAAAGTTAAAGACAACAAGAAGAAAAGGATTCAGGAAGCATTTCGAAGACAAATGGGTTTATTAGTCGACAAACCGAAACCACGTTATGGCAGCAAAAATGATGGGAACACTGCTCGCCGATTTTTTTATGACTCTGCCACTTCATCCCAAATAACCAACGTAGATCAAGACATAATTAATCGCTTTCGGATAGTGCTACTGACAATATCTAGTGGCTACCCGATAAAAATAAATGAATTTAAGGAGTACTATATTGATACAGCAATGAAGTTTGTGCACCTTTATCCGTGGTACAATATGCCAACAACAGTGCCCAACATTTTAATACATAGTCCTGAAATTTTGTCGGATGCTATTCTTCCAATTGGACAGCTTGGAGAGGAAGCTCAAGAAGCCCGAAACAAGGACATCAAGCGTTTTCGAGAAAGTTTTTCAAGAAAGTTTTCAAGGCAACAAAATATGGAAGATATTTTCCATAACCTTTTGGTTTCTTCTGATCCATACATTAGTAGTTTAAGAAAAATTAATCATAAAAATGTTAAATCCTATCCTTCTGAAGTTTTGCAGTTCCTAAAAGAACCAGAAATCGAGGAAACAGAGTTTGTTTCAGATTCACAACAAGAGCCTTAAAATTAGTGAAAATATTTTACTCCATTTATACATTATTAGCAATGAAACATTTTTTTAATTTTATTTCTTACTTATTCAAATAAAATTTAAAATTTTATTATTTTCATTAGCTTTTATTATCTTTTTCTTATTTTTCATACAATTTAAATTCTTTATTTTTTTGTAGTTTTTCTAATATGTATAATAAAATTGTACAAAGTTTACTAAAAAATGTTTTTTGTTTACTACTATCTTTTTCTGATGAATTTTTACAATAATTAGCTACCAAACACAAAAAAATAATTTTGGCCATGTTTTTTGGAAAATCCGCCTGTGTGCGTCGTGTAGATTTTATATGGGTTTTCCCTTTCCTCCCTTGGTTGCCGTACAGAAATGACGGTCTGACCAAACCGTTTAACATCGATCTATGTGGTAACAATTCGCTCGTCTGTTGCTCATGTACCAAGAGATACATACATAATTGTCAACGGAATATACCGGTGGGAGGGATAAGCGGTTACCACTCTTCCTCGTTTTACTCAACAGACTCTTGAGACATTTTCACGCACTCTTCGTCCGACTGCTTGAAGCTCTTAGATACTAACCACCATTAGAAAAACACAGAGCTTTCTAACCTGTGCATCTTGTTCGGCGTTTAAGTCTGAGTTCATCTAAAGAAAGTACAGATACCCGTTTCTTATAAGTTCTATTCGTCCCCGCCGCTATGCAAATTTCTGGCAGGAGGAGACGTTGTTGCTGGATGATTGCCTTTCCTACGATCATTTTAAAATCTTTAAACCGAGGCTTCATGAAACGTGTTACTAAATGGTAATCAACCTGGGTTTAATTTCTGGCACTGCTATAAGTGACCAGGTGCCGACTTTGTTTGACGAACATGGTATGTATTTAGAACTATAAGACCGTATCACTTGCACATGCGAAGGATATCTTCATCCGGAGAGTTCTTGGTGCCGTATCCCAGTCCTCCATGGCAGTCTTCATAGTCTTTGTTTGATTTTCCGCCAACAAACAAAAGTTCTTCTTATGTGCTTGGCGAATAAGTAGTAAAACTTTAAAAGACCTTCTTAGTTTTAAAATCGATTTATAACTGGTCGGTAAATACCGGCCTAAGATGCAAAAATAAATAAAAGATCTTGTTCATTGCTAGCGGTATTTACCTTAATATATTTGTGCTTTGTCAATGGTTTAAACATTATTCCATATTGAAAATACTCTTTGAGATGGGCGCATAAGATCGGTTCGCTGTAAAATGAAATCAACTTCGTTGGTGCATGCACATTTTTCTCGACGATTTAAAGGACAGTTTCAAAAATAAAGGTCAAAACCCGTTCTTTATTAAAATATGTAAAAATGCCGATAAGATGTAAAGAGAAAGGACTGTCCTCTTAAATAAAGGACGGATGGTCACCCTACCTTAAGGGTTTTTAACAGTTCGCCCAGTAGGACTATTTATTACCTTTTATTATAAGCTGGGGAGAAAATAATTAAGTCTACATACGGAATTTATATAAAATTTGTTTTATTTGCATATACAAACTCGCATGCTTCGTGAATAGCTGGTTCCATCATTATGATTCTCATTAAGCTATTAATTGAGGTAACTTATGAACTTTGACATTTTAAGCTTCTGATAAAATTCCAATAACCAATGTGCTGTGAAGACGCACAAGCAAGCACAATTCACATTCACTCAGTGCAAGTAAATTTATGCACCCCTGATGCAATCAGAAAACAAAATGTCATCAGTAATATGTGCAAGCTACATACATCCAGTATAACAATGGTGATCAGAATGACATGGTGGGGCACCTTAAATGCCTTTCCGGCACACTGCATGTGTAATGTCAAAATATTTTGAATTGCGCACAAATTTATCGTAAATGCTATCAGCTTTCACGTTTCCAATGTTCGAGTGCATGTATGTAACCCAATGGAACACGCTGCTCACTCGTATGTAATATGTACATAAGTATACCTAGATACATATAGTTGTATGTGCGCGCAATAAAACAAATCTACATATTGACCTGTCCCATAAAAGTGTATGCTTGGTCGGAATACCGCCGCCGAACGACAACGGCCATGCATCGATGCCAGGACAAGAGTAACAAATTAAAAGACAGTCCGCGAGGAATTGCCTGGCCACCGAAAGATTGCCATACCGGTGAAGCTCTATAACAGAATGGAAAAATTAGCGTGACCGGACAGGTACATGATGAGCAGCGATTGTTTTCGTGCCCTGCATTGATCCTGTAAAGGATGGTTGTTAGCCGTAGCAGGGGAAGATAGCCCCAGAAAATACGTACACATTTATATTATTCGGTTGATTGGAATACAATGGACCCTTAAAGTGTGCTTTCAAGCGCCGTAACTCAAACAAATTGCATCCTTTCGTTAGTGTTAGCAGCGCGTATAGGAGTAGTAAAACGATACCCAACCAAACAATCAGGCATATGTTTGTTTCATGATTTTGATCACGGTATTGACGGGGGCGCTACACAACGATCCATTTTCAAGGAGGAGAAATGTTAAATGTGGTTAGTTTGAGAGAGACTTTCTGGCGTCTCTAAAGAAAGATTTTGCAAAAACTGGAACACTCCGATTGTCTTCTTTTTTTTACACAATTATACTCTTTCTCAAATGGACATATGTAAACGTATTCGTGGCAACTGACACAAGAAGGGGATGCCTTTTTAAACAACGACCATTTGAAAGCTCCAAAAACCTGAGACAAGAAGGGGATGCCTTTTTAAACAACGACCATTTGAAAGCTCCAAAAACCTGAGACCTACGATTGTCTTGAAAGTTAGCAGGAACATTCAATTATTTATAAAAAAAAAAGTAACGAATATGTTTTTTTTCAACATTGAGCGGAAGGAGCTGAGAAACACCTTTGTCTTGTTTCCCATTGCCAAGCAGGCCTCCGGATTTTGAATCACTTCGTCACTGAGGCCAATGGTGTTGCCGCATTTTTGTGATCCAGGAGTTTTTAGGCCTGCCTTTCTTTAGTGTTTTTATTGGAACGTTGAACATGACGGTACCAACTGATCCGGTCGCGATCCATTTTCTTCGAGATTCTTCTTCGATTCGAGGTTCTTTGACTTGAAGGCTTCATCGGATCTTGGAACTTTATATTCGATCAATCTTTGTTGCTCCTGCTCTCATGCGAAGCATCTTCATCTCAGCTAAAGTCAATTTTCCCTCATACTTTTTGAACGCAGTCCAACATTGTGAACCGTATCTGAGCATCATCGGAATACCACGGAAACGTTTGTCTCTGTTAGTCGTCGTCGTTTTTTTTTTTTTTTTTTTTTATGCGAGTCACAGCACGCATACTTAAAGGGTAGATCAGTAGAAACTGCTCTACACAACGTAGTGGGTAAAATTGAAAATAGTCTACACTGCGGCGAATTTGCTTTGGCCTCTTTTCTCGATATAGAAGGAGCCTTCAATAACGTTGAGTGTAGAGCTATAAAAAGCGCATTAACAGGCGCTAACATAGAACAGGGAATCATAAATTGGGTATGCGACAGGAACATAAACTGCTCCCTTGGTCTAAGCTCCATACGGATGTCTGCAACCAGAGGAACCCCGCAGGGGGGAGTCATATCGCCACTGCTGTGGGTACTGGTCATTGACAACGTCCTAAAGGAAATTAAGTCAATGGGTATAAGTGCCACAGCGTATGCGGACGACGTGGTCATAGTAGTGCAGGGAAAATTTTTGAATACTTTATGTGAGATCACAGAGACCGCCTTAAGGAAAATTAGTAATTGGGCCAAGGGCTGCGGACTAAATGTCAATCCCTCGAAAACGGAGTTAGTCCTGTTCACGAGACGACACAAAATACCGCACTTCAATCTCCCGAAACTTGACGGAGAGGAACTGCTCCTCACGGACAGTGCGAAGTATCTGGGCGTAATCCTAGATAGAAAATTAAATTGGAATCTTAACATAAGGGAACGAATGAAGAAAGCTTATAATGCCCTCTTTATTTGTAAGAGAACAATAGGCAAAACATGGGGCCTGAAACCCGCCATGTTACACTGGATATATACAGTAGTGGTGATACCCATACTTACATATGGCTCACTTGTGTGGTGGAGGGCAACAAATAAAAGAACCGTAATTGGAAAACTAGCAACGGTGCAGAGAACGGCAAGCATAGCCATCACTAGTGCAATCCGTACTACTCCTACGGCAGCACTGGACGCCTTCCTGCACTTTATCCCGCTAGATTTAAAAATAAAGCAACTTGCTGGCAACAGCGCTTTGCGCCTAAAAAATTTAGGCCAGTTTAAGGACTGTAGTTTTGGGCACTGCACGATCTTAGCTGATGTGCTACCCGGAAATCCTATACGGACTGATGAGATTTGCCCCTTGGTCGACCATGACATCCCCTATGAGGTGTCATACCCGCGAAGGGAGGAGTGGCAAAGAGATGCAGTCATAATAGCAAACGAGGTTGCTATCTACACTGACGGCTCTAAGACGGGGGAGAGAACGGGTTCTGGCATTTTTTCTGCTGATCCAGACCTGAGAGAGTCTATACGACTCCCGGACACAAGCAGTGTCTTCCAATCGGAAGTTCTGGCTGTTCTAAGGGCGGCAGAGATAGTGCAGATGAGATCATTGTCGGGAAGAGACATTGCCATCTATATTGACAGTCAGGCGACACTTATGGCACTTGAATCTGCTAACATTAACTCTGAGATAGTCAGAAACTGTCGCACAATGCTAAAAGCAGTATGTAGACGGAATCGAGTAAGACTGTGCTGGGTACCGGGACACAGCGGTATAGAGGGAAATGAGCAAGCCGATGAGCTAGCAAGAAAGGGAGGGGAGCTGGAAAACAGCGGAGGTGTGAACATTAAACCACCCCCCATTTGGATAAGAAAAGATCTAAGGAAATTCTAAAATTGAGCAGGGAACAGCTGAGAACAGTAATTGGGATTATGTCAGGACACTGTCTTCTAAGAAAGCATGCTAGGCTACTTGGTCTGGTGGATGTGGACACGTGCAGGTTCTGTGGTGATCTACAAGCCGAGGAAGACATAACACACATATTGTGTGAGTGCGAGGGTATAGCACGGAATCGTAGGAGGATTCTAGGGGAATACTTCTTCGAGGAACTAGGGGAGCTGAGCAGCATAGACCATAGGAAGCTGGTTAAGTTCTGCAGGAGGATTGGGCTCTGTCTAGGAAAAGTTTTTTAGGTTTTTAGGTTTTTCTCCAATTGAAGTTTTTTCAAGTGGTTCCCTAGGGATCGCGATGGGCCCTTCTGGTGCCTAGTGCTGTATGCGATTTGCATACCCCTTTTTAACCTATAACCTATGACCTAGTCGTCGTCGTAATGTGTCCTACCTATCGCTGTTTTATCGATACTTCCACCATAAGTTTTCAAAAGAAATAGCCAGCTGCATTCCACCCTAAGAACATTTCAACCGCAATACCCGCCATGCCAGGAATGCGCATCAGTTTACCGTCAAACCTGTATTCGGCCGTACAGTGAAATACAAAGAATGTTCTTCCGCACTCCATTTTTCCCTCACAATACAATCTACAGACATTCAAATCCAACGTGCATCGGCAAACTCTCCCTATCTCCCAATCCTTATTTCCTTAACGCCCGCGCTGTGTAGCTATTACATTAAAACGGTAGGTACTAAAAAATCCCTTCAGTGCGTGTGCATTATAAAACAAACAAAAAAGAAGGCGGCTGTGTTTTCCCGCCACTTCGTACACCCTACGCTTACGCGATGCTTAATGTCATCGTCACAGCTGGCTTCGCTTTTGATCATAGATCCCAGATATTTGAACTTTTTGCATTTGGGAATCACTCATCCATTCATGCAAATGTCTGGAATAGGTTGGAGTAGATCAGAGAACGGGCAGCAGAAGTATTTTGTTTTTCGGGCAAATACGATACCTATTCCCCTCTAAAACGCCCACCCATTCGTCAAGTGCTCGTTGCAGGGACGGCGCTAATGATGGCTCCATCATCAGCAAAGAATAACTGATGCACTTTGAAGTCTGTTACGGGACTAAAGACGCTTCCCTGGTGTACAACGACTTTGATTGCGAACTCCTCGGAGACGCCAGCGCTGCATTTTACTTTTGTCTTAACTCCCTCATACCTGTCCATGATCATCTGTACGTAGGTTTCTGGAACTCCTCGTTGTCTTAGCGCCACCGATTACAGATTGTCTTGGATGTCTATCAAAGGCCTTTTCAAAATCAACCAACACCATATGAAAATCCTGGAATCAAGATGTTTTTCCATCATGATCCTTGTACTTTAGACTGCATCTGCGGTTGATTTACCTGCGACAAACCCGCACTGGTCTTCGGATAGCCGTTGAACGATCAAACCTCTTTTCGACCGTCAACCGGGTATCTCTATTTATTCCTTATTTGATGGATAGAACGATCCTGGTTGATGCGTTGAATCATGTGGATCACAATGATCAACGGTTGCGAACGATAGCAAAAAACCCACGAATGCGACAAAGGAACGACTAATGGGCAAGCAACAACCGGTGAAAGAAATGAACCAGCAGTGTTCCCCGAAGGGTTTTAAAATACAACTGTAAAAGCTTTATTTCCATAAGGGTATTTATACAATTTTCTTGAGAGAGAGATGTAACGTTTCATTCCAATATTTAAATTTAAGGCGAATTCAAATATAAAATAATTATGGCGAATGGTATAAACAAACCGCCAAATTTGAATATTCAGCGATTAAAATAAGGTTACATGTTACTAGTATAATGAAATTATTAAGTGAAATTATTTAAATATAAATGATGATGACGATATGGATAATTCTGTAGTTGTTGAGATCCAACAGCCGTGTTATTTGCACTGGTTGTGACATCAGCTTGATTAAACGGTATTTATCACAGTCTCGCGTATAGCACTCATCAGGCTTCAAACCGCAGCACAGATGCACAGCAGCGCTTCTGACGACATTTGACGAAAATCGGCAACAAATAGACCACAATATTTTAACAACTCTGATTTTACTGAACTTCTTTAAAGCGTTTAATTCTGTCTTTCACAAAATACTTATAGAAACCTAAAGCCATTTCTTTTTCAAAAATTCCGTTCTCTCCCTCATGAAGGAATACCAAACCCATAGAACACAAGCAATTGTCGTAAACTCGAACTAATCGGAATTCCTTCAATTCACCATCAACTATCAATGAGGATGAGATGCGTATTAAAAGTGAGTTCGAACAAAGGCCAGGCTATCGCTGCGAGTAACGCTCCCCGCGAAACGACATGCTTGCCCTGCATTTATCCACGTCTAGCAGTCTTAGCCGCCTAGCACGTTTCCTTAGAAGACAGTGTCCTGACACAATCCCAACTGCTATGGTTTAAGCTGTTCCCTACTTGAATGGAGAATTTCCCCAGATCTTTTCTTGTCCAAATGCGGCCAAAGCGCTGTAGACACCATATGCCCCTCTAAATTTGCCCATCTAAGGTCAGCCATTTTTAAAATCCTCTCAATGATTATTCCCTTGATAACGCCAAGGGGTGGTTTGATGTCCACATCTCCACTAATCTAAAGTTCCTCTCCCGTTCTCGCAAGCTCATCGGCTTACTCATTCCCCAGTATACCGCTGCGTCATGGTACACTACACTATGTCTGCACAGTGCTTTTAGCAGTGGACCAAATCCACTGGGCCCCTGATTAACAAAACTGTGCACCCAGACATCATCATGTTCACCGTCCACACGATCCTGATCACAGAGACTATATTGAGGAAATGCAGGCCAGAATTTATCTTCATCGACATAATTCACACTGACCCGCTGCAGAAAAACACACTAGTAGAGTGGCAAGTTTTTTGGCCTGATTTTGGGAATACCACGATCATAAGCTGCGGGGTAGTCTTCGGAAATCCTGAACCAATTTTAACGGGGAGTAGTAAAACATCCCGAAATATCCCGTTCCCATGTAACTTTGTAGAGTCTGGCGGACCGGTATTACGGCTACAGCCCGATCCTCCATCCAGATTGCGTCAGGTTTTGATAGTTAGACCGCGCCCCGAAACCATTGCTCAGACCCGATCGGACCAGGTATTATGTCTGTCCGTTTCACCTCTTAAGAGGGCAAACATTATGACTTAAGGCCCGATCCGGCTGTGACCGATCCCACCCGACCCCACCCAAAAAATTACAACTTATACTTAGTGAGTATAAGAACGAGAGAAAACAATAAAAGGATTTATTTGTGGATTCCCGATTTTCGGTATTTCAAATCCGAAGTTTTGTCTTTTCTTTGGAACAAAAAGTAAACAAATGAATTAATCAACAGATAAATAGATTAATAAATAAACATGTACACAAAAAGTTTAATAAATAAATAAATAAGTTAACAAATAATTGAATAAATAATAAATATATTAATAAATAAAAACATAGGGGCGGGCTACAGTCCGCTTGGGCGAACTGTTGGATACCCTATTCTTATTCCTATATCTCATAAGTGGGCGTGACAAAAATTTAAAGGATTTTATCGAAAAAACTAAGCTTTTGTAAATAAAAACGCTCCCTAGCTCAAACTTTGGTTTTTCAATAAAATTGTTTTATTTAATTGTGGGCGTGTCAGTAGGCGGATTTAAAAAAAATTTAAGTTTGAGCATAAAGGGCACCCAGAGAGTATATACTATAAATTTCAGCTCCCTAGCTCAAACTTTGGACTTTCAAAAATAAAAATAAAAAAATTGTGGGCGTGTCAGTAGGCGGATTTTGAAAATATTTACACATGAGCATAAAGGGCCCCTAGAGAGTATATATTAAAAATTTCAGCTCCCTAGCTCAAATTTTGGTTTTTCAAAAAAAATATTTTATTTAATTGTGGGCGTGTCAGTTGGCGGATTTTGAAAATTTTATGTCCCAAGCAGTTTTATGGGCCATAGATCATATATAAAAAATTTCAGCTTTCTAGCTCAAAATTCAATTTTTCACAAAATTTGTTTTATTTAATTGTGGGCGTGTCTGTGGGCGGATTTCAAAAATTCTTAAACTTGATTATTTCGGGACCCTAGAGAGTATATGGTTAAAATTTCAGCTCTCTAGGTCCAGTTTAAAGGCCTAATTTTTGCCGACGGACGGACGGACGGACATGGCTAGATCGACATTACTATCGATGCTGATCATAAATATAGTAACTTTAAGGGGTCTACGGGCAATATTAAGGTATGTTACAAACTATGCGTCAAAATTAATATACCCCTAGAATAGGGTATAAAAATAAATAAATAAGTAAATAAATTATCACATTTCCATAATTAAATGTCTAGATTTGAAATCAGGATATTGGCGGAAGAAGAACATGAAACATTAGCCGTGATTCTTTGCACGCGGATATAGGGATAATTTGAAATATGCATGTAAAATACAACAACAACTTATCCTATATACGCTAACTTTAGCGGGGATAGCTATCGCCGCTAAGTCATTTAGCGGGGATAAACAGTGCTTCCAAAACCCATTTTCTTCGTTTCTGATGAACCGAGGCGATGAATTTTTCAGGAAATGTCAAAGTTTGACATCCCTTCGACCACTAACACATCCCGCCGGTAATTGAATTTAGCAAATCTGTTAATGTGAAATTGTTTGTCATAATTTTAGAATATGCTTGGCATCAGTTTCAATTGGCGGAAGTAAATATTTTTCAATTTCAGGATTTTCAATACAAATTTCTAAACTACAACTTACAGCTGTGTCACGGTGCATGTCATAGGTGCATGTGTGCTGCCAAGTTTTTTTTGATGAATTCTTAAGCGGCGATGGCCGTTTTCTGATGCCATCCCTATATCCGCGTGCAAAGAAACACGGCTATTGTATCGATCATGCATTTTTAAAATTCTTTCTGATACTTTTTGAATGTTTGCCAATTCATGCAGCTCTTTGGTAGAAAAATGACAGCGTAATTCTAAAATTCAATATAGCTTATTGCACACTTCGCCTGGAAAATAACCCTGTATATGATTAGCTTGCTTTCAAGACTCAATTGTGACTTACGATTAATAAACGGATAAAGCGTTTCGTTGTTATGTTTACCTTCGTTATTATTTGTTGGATATATAGACCGAAGGTCAAAGTTTAATCGGAAAGGACCCCAGATACTTTGCACTCTGTTTCCATTTGTAGTCTGTTGCTTGGTAAGAAACAGGTTTTCCTTTTTCCAGTAAAAAAGACAGCCCGAGTCTTTAAAGGATATATATTTATTTTCCAATAATTGGCAAAAACTTGAATTGCATTCAAGGCAGATTGCAAATTGGTTTCAATGTGGAATACAGGTATCGTCTGCAACAGTCTCGCAATTACTTAGTTGTAGAAAGTCAGCGGTGTAGATGATGAATAATATAGGACCAATCACCGAACCTTGAGGTACGCCACCAGACATTGGAAACATTTTCTGAAACCAGTTATTTACTTAAACCTTAAAAGTACACTGAGTTAAAAAGGGCTCAATTATTGTGATTAGGTAGATCGGGCAGTTAAAACTGATTAGTTTGTCAATCAATCAATCCCAATTACAATTTTTTTCTTTTCTGTGACTTCACTTAAAGTATTTACCGTGCACTAGTATAGCCACGTCGTCCGCATACGCTGTGCCACTTACCCCCATTGACTTAAGCTAGTTTTCACAACTAGGGACCTGGTGGCGGTCCTAATAGAGCGCCACAAAGGCCGAGAGCTGCATAAATTTGTATGCGCATCGGCGTACTTTCCTGGAGACACGGATGCAGTGCCTCCCTTACCAGTACAGGAACTTGTCCGGTACTGTGAGGACCAGAAAGTACATATACTAATCGGCTGCGACGCAAACGCACATAACACCATCTGGGGCAGCCGAGATACAAATAATAGAGGTGAGTCGTTATTAGAATATCTATATAGCAATAACCTCGTTTTTCTAAACAAGGGAAATAGTCCTACATTTAGAAATTCTATAAGAGAAGAAGTTTTAGACCTTACTATATCATCTCTTTTTATGAAGGATATTATAGAGGGATGGCACGTGTCTGGCGAGGCATCTCTATCGGATCATATGCACATCCGTTTCGAGATAAGATGCAATGCCGAACACGCGTCAGTCCGTTATGACAACAGACTGACTAATTGGAGAACTTACCGCGAAAATCTTGCGGTCAGATCTGACATGCTGCCAGAAGCACCATCAAATACAATTGATGCAGATGCTGCGCAATGTCAAATAAATGATATTATTCTTACCTCATTCAAAAATAGTTGCAAGGTTAAAAGAACCGTGGTTAAAAGATGCGTACCATGGTGGAACGATAACCTTGAGTCTATTCGAAAGAGGGTGAGAAAGCTTTTTAACGAAGCTAAACGCACCGGCACATGGGAACAATATAAATCCATGCTGACCATATACAACTTAGAGTTGCGCAGATCCAAAAGAGCCTCATGGCGTGTAAACTGTGAGAAGATAGAAAAACTTCCAGAGGTGGCACGCCTCCAAAGGGCCCTGTCAACGGATCAAGAAAAAGGCATGGGATTGTTAATTAAATCAGATGGTTCAATCACACGCGACCGGGAAGAAACGCTGAAAACTTTGCTTCAGGCTCACTTCCCAGGTTCTCACACGATGGTCATTACAGACGACCATACAGCGGAGGTCTCAATTCCAAGAAACCTCAGCAGAATTCATAGTTTATCCGGAACACTTTTTACTCCGGATAAGGTTAAATGGGCAATTAACTCATTTAAACCATTCAAGGCATCAGGTACAGACGGTATTTTTCCAGCCCTCATTCAAAATGGAATAGAATTTTTACTACCATCCATGATTGCCTTATTTAGGTTCAGCTTCAACTGGGGGTATATACCAGTTACCTGGAGGGAGGTAAACGTAGTATTTATACCTAAACCGGGAAACAAGCCGAGAGAATTACCTAAATCATATCGTCCGATAAGCCTGACATCGTTTTTTTTGAAAACAATGGAAAGGATTATTGACATTCACATTAGAGAATGCATATCAAAAAGCATGCCTCTGCACCCTCACCAATATGCGTACCAAAAGGGCAAATCCACGGAAGGCGCTCTGTTAAGACTAACTACAGAGATAAAAAATGCCTACCGTTGCAAAGAGATCGCACTTTGTGCCTTTCTGGACATAGAGGGTGCTTTCGACAACACTGGATATGAATCCATATCAAATGCTTTGTACCATAGAAATATAGATAAACCAACTATTATATGGATTAAAGCGATGCTGGAAAGTCGCAAAATAACTTCCTCGTCAGGAACGACCTCAGTATCAGTAACAGCCGTAAGGGGCTGCCCACAAGGGGGAGTACTCTCACCCCTTCTGTGGTCATTGGTCATCGATGACCTGCTACACAAGATGAGCAGTTTGGGCTACACCACAATTGGGTACGCCGATGATATTGTCATCATAGTTAGGGGCAAAGACTCAATAGGAGTCACATCAAAAATGAAAAATGCTCTAAAGACAGCCATAGACTGGTGCATTAAGGAAAATCTTTCCATAAATCCCAGCAAAGCCGTCATCGTTCCTTTCACTAAAAGGAGGAAATTAGACCTAGGCCTAATCACAATAAACGACACGGTCGTAGAGTATTCCGACGAAGTCAAGTATCTTGGAGTAATCCTGGACAAGAGACTTAACTGGAACTCTCACATAAACAACAAAATCAGTAAAGCTAATATAGCTTTATGGGCCTGTCGTCGCACATATGGTAGAACCTGGGAAATCTCTCCAAAGATCGTCCACTGGATCTACACAGTGATGATAAGACCCATCATAACATACGCCTCCATAGTATGGTGGACAAAATCCACACAAAAGGTCGCAATAGAGAAGCTCAAAAAGGTACAACGGCTTGCGTGCCTTGGTATCTCCGGAGCCATGCGTACCTGTCCAACAGCTGCCATAGAGGCAATAACAGGAATTATACCCCTACACATATACGTCCAAAAAGTGGCGATCCGCAGTGCAATAAGTCTAATACAGCTAAACGAGATAAGTCTTAATGATCATCCGGAACTTAAGACCCTTCTCGATGAACTGCCAGAACTTAACATGAACTGCGCGGTCACAGACCGCATTCAAAAAACACTATGCTTCAACAAACGGTTCTCCACGGAGATACCCAAAAGAGAAGCATGGGTTAGCAATAACCCACCAAACAGCCATAACGGCATAAAGTGGTATACGGATGGTTCTAAAATGGAAACGGGGGTAGGAGCGGGAATATACGGACCACACAAACGCTTTACGATACCCATGGGAAAAAGTCCCAGCGTATTTCAAGCGGAGCTCCACGCCATTCAAGAATGCGCCAGCCACATTATCTTATCTGGCATAAAAGGTGCAACCATCCATATTTTCACGGACAGTCAAGCAGCTATAAACGCCCTTAGCTCGTATACCATTGACTCCAAATCAGTCATGTACTGCTTCAATACCCTACAATTACTCGGAGCAAGAAACAAGACCAAATTATGGTGGGTTCCGGGTCATGTCGGGGTAGAAGGTAACGAAAAGGCCGACGAACTGGCCAGAAAAGGTTCAGAAACACCTTTTATAGGTCCCGAACCTTTCTGCTGCACCCCTAGATCAGCAGCAACGGCAGCAATTAAAAGCTGGGAACATAGAAAATGTATCTATCATTGGGATAACATCCCAGGTCTAAGGCAGGCCAAACGAGCCATTCGGCCCTTCAATCATAATGCCAGCAAATGTCTAAACCTAAGCAGGCATGATATCAAAAACCTAGTAGGTTACCTTACTGGTCACCATGGTTTAAGATATCATCTACACAAAATGAGAATATCAGACTCTCCTGAGTGCCGACTCTGTCTTGAAGAGGACGAGTCAGCTGAACACATTTTATGTGAATGCCCAGCCCTTAATGGAATTAGAAAGAAGATCTTTCTCAGGGAACAATTGAGCCCCGAGGACATAAAGAATTCTTCTACTGGTAAAATTGTCCGCTTTACACGGAAAGTGGAAATTTTACTAGTTTAAAATTTTTCTGGCCCATACGGTACAAAAGATCTTTTAGGTCGAAGTACCCCCCCTTTTATAAATCGCCTTGGCGAGCCAGAATTTAAAAAAAAAAAAAAAAAAAAAAAGCTCCTTTAAGAAGTTGTCAATAACCAGTACCCACAGAAATGGCGAAATGACTCCCCCCTGTGGGGGACGAAACACAAAAAAATCTGGTTCCTGGACATATTTACCATTTTTTTAAATCACCCAAAAAGTCGAAACCGTCAAATCGCCCAAGCAGTTTGCTAGACTTTTTTAAGCTTTTTAAACGATTTTAGACGAATTGATAGGTACTAAGCCAGTCAAATTTTGTTAATTGTTCATTTAAATTTGTTAAGCAGTCGATATTTGGTTCGAGAAACGGTCTTGCATTTGCTTAATACTATCCCTAACCCTCATTGCAGCTTCTGCCGTTTGCAATGTTAATAGATACAAAGCGAAATTATTCTTACTAATTAAAGTAAGTATATAAATGGAGCTTTGCAAATATTAATATGGCATAATCACGCCACACGACGCTAAATTGCAACATGCCAATGCATAATAATGATTTGAAAATATTAAACTAACGACAAACATCTAGCCAGCCAAATCAAACATAACAGTAGGGCAATCACAATCATTCTGTCAATAAGTCAATACGGCCAACGAAGAGAAGGGAAATTGAAACACAACACAGTTACACCGGCACCAACAAGTATCGCATGAACCCTGATTTATTTTGACATCGCATCGACTTATAATTGAGATATACCCAATGAAAAATTACCTTCGTGATAGATAAATCAAAAGTACCATGGGTGGGTATGGGTACATTGGCTATGTACTGGTATTGAGTCTGGAAAAAAGAAGAAAGAAACCTTCAAAATTATTGCTAACAGCAATCAACAAAATACATCAAATTAGGTGATTTGGTTGCAGACAGATAAACAGATAGAATGAGAGAAGGAAAGCGCAGTGGAAAGGTTTTGAAAGGTGAATTTGAGATGAGAGGCGATCGTTATGGGGCCTGGGAAAATGTATTAACCCCAAGAAATTTGTGTCAGAGAGAAATTAATTACTTCTGTGGGAGATGTAGGTTGGCCTTGTGAGCGCAATCTCAAATGAACACGTTTGTATTTAAAAACAAATTGAGAATACAAGAAGGCTTCATTAGCTTTAAGAGAAGAAAATCTAGATTTCGTCAGTCCTCGGGCAATTTTAATTCCTACAAACTGTCGGTACTTCAGATGGGTACTGAATATGAACTTCTACCAAAGGTTTCCAAGAATTAAATTAATTATAACAACGACATGCCTTGATTTGGAAGTTTAGTTTGAATCGTATCTGTAAATGGTCTGACACAGACGCTTCACCTACCACCCACCAGCTTCCGATTTCTAGTTTATCCCTATTTAAGACAACTGCGATTTTTAAACCTAGTCCCTTTTTTACATAAGAAATTGAGGTTGGAAGACATATTGAAATCAAATCAATACTCACCTCTTGTATTTGTATCGCTACTTCCCCATTGCGCGTAATGGGCGTTTCCCATCACAAGTGTCCAGTTTTGTCTAGCCAGTTCCTTGAATATCTCCGATTGACTTGATTGGAGCCGTAAGGGAGATATGCCGATGTCAGGCATAGTGGTTTACCACACTCCCATTTGCAGATGACAGCTGTCATTATTAAAAATAAATGGCTTTGTTTTGTTTTACAGTAGAATACAAACCCTAATTTTGATGATTCCATCAAAAAGGCCGTAGCTTCCTTTCTGTGTATCTACAGCAGTGGCGTGGCGTGGAAAATGTTAAACTGTAAGTCGGAAAAAATATACACCTGCAAACGCTTTCTAAAAATATATGATGTACTGCAAATCGCATAGAAGTAAAGCAATTCAAGCCAATTGTTTATACTTCAAGTCATTTAAGCTTAAATTTACAATGAACCTAAAGTATAATAAAAGTGGTTTCGAAAGAAACCTTTTTGGCAGATGCAAATGCTGTACCTTTAAGAAAATTGATAGTAAGTAATAAAAAAAAGGAACTTCATAAATCACGGTTTGTTAAATAAATAAATATATAAATAAAAATTTAAATTAAAAAGTTTCACGCATAATATTTACAAAAATTTATAGATTTTATATCTATAATATATAAAAATATTTTAATATATAAAAATATTTTAAAAATAGTTTTTGTACAAAGTTAAAAAGAATTAATGATTAAAAATTTTTACAATCAAAAACAGTAGAATTTGGAAAAAAATGTGAAAAGTTTTGTTAACTATTTTTTTTTATTTGTACTCAAAGTCTATTATTCTACCTTTTTTCACGTATTCTGCAAGAACTCTTTCATAAAAGTGAGGCCTACTTTTTATTTTTAAAAGGAGTCGCTTTTCTATGGATAAAAGTGCTAAAGCCTGTCTTCTCCTTGAGAATTTCTCAAATATGTATGAAATCTTTTCAGAGTGGAAAAAGATCTCTCCACGGAAGCAACAGTCATTGGTAGTGTTAAAAATAGTCCACTTAATTTTAAGATTTGGGGAAATGTTTCACACAATATTTCACTTCTTAAATGTTTATAGAGCGATAAAACGTCAAGTGGTTGAAGTGAAGACGTAGTATAGATAACTTTCAGCTCATTTTTTAAACCTGCAAAATGGAAAATTCCAGGGAAAAAGTTAATCGCCGAAGATATTTTATCATCTGGACTTGACTGAGCAAAACGACTGTATTTTGATTTATTGAGTAAATCCGAAAAAATTAAATCCGTGAAAGATTTATATCGTGTCTTAATTTGAGATATAATATTGTCCTTTATTTCTACAAAAAGGCGCTTATAGTGAGTCTTTAAATCAAAATCAAGTAATCGGCGTTTCCGTGGAGGTTCAGCACAATCATTTAAACTTTCAAAAATTAAATCCAATTTGTTTAGAAACTCAGTAGAAAGCCAAGACTCAAAACACTCGATTTCTCGCTTAGCAACTTCAACATCTGTTTGTTTATTTTGTATTAAATTAAACAATACATCGGTTTTAGCAAATATTTCGGAAACCGCGTGCAGTAAAAAGCAAAAATGTTTCCATTCTAACTTAAGCAATAAACTTCCGGCCATTGAAAGTGCGTCAGTGTCCCATTCTTTTGGATGGTCTAATATTTGCTTAAAAGTTTCAATAATATCTAATCTACAGTTAAAAATAACGTTAACTATTCGGGAATGGTAATGCCAGCGAGTTTCTGATACTCCCGGCATGCGTCTGTTTGCTATTTGTTTTAAAATATTTGAACGTTTAGTTGATTTATTAAAGAAGCGTACTATTGTGTTTATATTGCCAAATAAAACTTTCAATTCAGGTATATTTTCCAGTGATTGAGATAACACCAAATTTAAAACATGTGCATGGCAAGTAATAAAATAAGCCATTGGACAAGCATGCGGGACTTTTTTTTTAACACCACCTACTTCCCCTGACATAACCGCGGCCCCATCGTAAGATTGCCCAACTAATTTCTCCATGCAACCGTATACATCAAGTATATTGAAAATGTGTTTTGAGAGCTCATCGGCATTTCGACTCTCACTGACGTCAAAAAACCAAGAAACCTTTCCTCTACTCCTTCCTCCGATAAGTAACGCAAAACGGCACTAAGTTGCTCCCTATGGCTCATGTCGGGTGTTTCATCAATCATGATGGACACAAATCGCGTTTCACTTATTTCTACTTTAATTTCGCATTTGATCACTGCGGCTATACTTTGTATTAAATCGTTTTGGATGTCATTTGATAGACCCGAAAAAACCGGATTACGTGCACTTGAACACTGTTCCAAATGAGAGTCCATTAACTGGTCATACTTAGATAAGTATAAAAGTGTTTCGACATAATTGCCACGATTATTAGAATCTGGCTTTTCATTATGACCCCGAAATGCTTGTTCCTGTTTGCCTCAAAGAACTACCGTATCTATAAAACGTTCCATTAGTGTACGGTATCTATCAACTTGTTTGTTGTGAGCTACAAAGGAATTACCTAACGAGGTTTCAATACGATCAAATTCGTGCAAAGATAAACAGCTACGAATGTGTTTTTCCGTCTTGACATGTTTATTTGCCGAATTAATTAAATTGTTTATGTCAGCGTAGCCCGTGCGACTCCAAACACTAGGAGAATTAGAAAAAAGGAGCTAAGGAAAACAAAACATTTTATTGAGCTTACAACTACCAGTCAACCAAGTATATTTTTGATATAATATGGATGCGTTGAAATGCGAAACAAAATCATCCTTGCGCTTATAATCTATTTTCATAGAAGGAGTAGAGCGTCCTATCTCTATAACTTTTTTTTCTAAGAAAACTCAACTTACAAAAATAATTTTCTTCTTCCAAAAGCAAATCTACTAAACAACAATTTACTGTTAATAATGCCATTTTCTCCTTTGCTGAATCTAACTGAAAACAAAACAATTTAAACTTTTCACACTTCTCACTGTTTTCGATCACTTTAAATAATTATATATTGCACAACAATAATTCCACTCAATATTACTTCAAGTTACACATCGCAGTCTGCTTCACAACTGAATTTTTCAAACAGAACTCACCTCAGCTACATACAAAACTCGCCAAATAAGTCGCTGAAAAGCGGGTTATATTTTTGTATAAGGAGGCGTGTATTAAACAGAGAGGAGTCAAACGCGGTGAATGATAAGGGGAAAACAAGGAAAGAAAGCCAATTTGTTCTTTTCGGGTTACTATGCTTTGTTTTGCTATCGCTTTGCGTATGTGTTTCTTATGGGGTATGGAGAGGAGTATGTGATGTTGGAGAATAGGCATGCAATGGTGTGAGTATTTGTGTGCGTAGAGCAGTAGAACGATATGAGAGCAGGTGAATAGCAGGTGGTTGGTTGGGTTGGTAGAATTTGTTGCTTGCAAGTGCAGGTGTAGGAAACACACAAATCTTACGTTTATATACACACATTAAGATGCATGTTGCTTGTTGGATTGAAACATTGTTGAAAGGTAGAATTTTAAAAGGTAACCCGGCGTGAATCGAGTTATATGGGCGCCTCGCCACTGATCTACAGTATATTCATAATCACATTCAGGCTCCTCCTCGACCCTTCCTTTGGACACAGTCTTAACCATGACCCTTCCAATGCTGAATCGTATCGAACCTTTGGCTTTCTCCAGGTTTTTTGTCATTCTTTGTTTAATGCCGCCTAGGCCCTGTCTAAAGAACTTTCGGCCTTAAGCCCCCACTTTTTCACATGGTGAAGCTTCAACGGGTTCGTGTATGGACACGGAACCAATGAATATGCTGTCTGTAGAATGTACTGTGCCAACTCGGCGATCGTCAGACCTTTAAATTTGATGTTTCTCACTGAGCTTCCGAGAAACGAACTAACTTCTTGGATCCTATATTATCGACGTTTTTCAGCTGACCGCAATGTTCTTACTCGTCTACCACAGCTACCAGAATCTCACCTTTCGGATCGCTTATGCTTACGACGCACAGTGGGGCAGATGGACCTTAAAGCTGGCATTAATTCACAGGTGCACAACCAGAATCTTTAAAGTATACAATTTTCATCATGATGCCCCAATAGGTCAAAATAAAGAACAGACGCATTTTTAAAAATGTATTATTTAAAAAAAAATTGCCAGAATAAGAAAAAAACTAACCATCGCTTTCATTATCATCATTATCTTCGCAAATATCATTGTCATTATTTTGCAGAATAGTGGGAGATTTTAATAAATTTAAGGCTTTTCCAGGAAGATGTTGAAGTTGTTTTACCGGTAGCTTTTGTTTACTTGTAATATATGGATCTGAACTTAACAAGAAACAGTTGAAGACATCAAGATTAGATTTTTCGTGACTGCACTTATGCGAGTAATGCTCCCTATAGTTTTTAAAATCCTTGTTTCTTGCTTTTTGCACTTCCTCACTCAACTGTCTGATAGGCAGCAAAGCAAAGGAGGCTATTTCGGGACCGTGAATGAAATATTTATGCAATGTGAGTGACCAGGTTTACTTAGATACACAGTATCTGGCTGTTTCGTAAGAAAAAGTTCTGAACTGGTTAACATTAATTTCATGGCCACTTGACACTACCATCATAATTGTGTGCATTTTTTTAATCAATTCAATATCTAATTTTGTTATTTCAGCTGAAAGCTCGGCGAATTGAAAAAAATAGTCTTTTAGAGGTTATTTCCTGCAAGGATTTTGATGCTTGAGATTGCCCTGAAAGCCGAAGGCTCATTTGTGTAGCAAAACTTAAAACAGAAACAGGTGCAGATTCTCGATTTTTTTTGTCTGTTGACGTTTTGTTCGCGCAGAAGATGACTCAAAAGAAGTAACTGAACGACCGCGTTTATTTTCAAATGCACTTAAAAATGAAATAGATGTTTCCAGCCACATTTTATTTTGCTTTAAAAACCAATCACTAGTTCTACTGGCATTAAACCATCGCGACTTGTATTCAGATTTAAAATGTGATATTCGTTTTGGCAGGTCCTTATTATCAAAATGTTTTGTTCGAGATTTTAGGTTTTCTGTTAGAGAGTGAAATAGCTCTGCCATGTTTAAATAAGCAGAACTTCTAAAAATATTCACATGCTCTTGTCTGGTAACAAATAGTGTAAAAGAACTTGTTGCTAAATCAGAAAAAAATTATATAAGTACCTACAGGAAAAGAACAAGAAGACATTTATTTGAACACATAGCCACACATTAAAAAATATACTATAAAAAGGAGGGCAAGTGCGGGCAGACAATTTTAACGATTCCTAAGTGCACAAATTCCACTCTTTAAGATTCAGTAAAAAAAAACTTTAGGACTGACCCGGAACATAATCAATTTAATCGATTTTTGATAGTAAAGGAAATAAAAATTGCTTTTTGCAGTGCCATATAAATTATAATGAAAAATTTCATCGGAAAGCACTATTTTAAAAATAATATTTGCTTGAAGCTTGCTTAATACCTGATATTGAAGGTTCCATAGCAAAAAAATTGTTTGTGGAATAAAAAGCAGTGAAAAAAAAATCAAGAAAAATCGATAAAAAGCAAAGCTGAAAGAACACAATTGTTATCACTTTGAACTAATGTCTGCAACTGGTGCATATTTTGAGAGATTTATTAAAAATAACGGATTTTCTCATTTGGCTGATGCTAGGCCGGAAAGTTATGCGTACAAAAATAATAGCGTTAGAAATTTACGTCGCAATTCAATTTTCGGTTTTATGCCGGCTTTGGGTACATTCTGCCCCACAGTGCGACGTATAAATGAGCTTCCAGCTTTCACCTTATTTGCACAGTTGGGCTGCACGGCGTCGTCAGTCCTTTTCCAATTGAAACAAACCTTCTTTCATTTGCTTTCGTGATTAATGTATAGGATATGGAGGGTGCCGGCTCTGCATTCGACCTCCCCTGCGCAGTTCTTGCCAGACTCCACAATATCCATAGCTAAGCAGAGGTGGGTGAATCTGATTCCCACGAGTAAGGCTGGAAAAAAGTGGTCAGCCTAGGCCGCATCGCTATACCTGGGTAAGGCTTCATACAACAGGCCCTCGCCAAGGCGCCTGAGGGAGCTCGTACTAGGTTAGTTTAGCCGCCAACCTTACATTCTTGGACACGGTTTACTTTTCGGTCCCTCCACCACTGGATTTGGGCTTGGACATTCCCTAGTTCACTGCTCGTCAACGGCCTGTCTGTCACGTCATCGGGTACATGGTGAATAGCCCGTTGAATTTTAGAAGCTAAAGCCACAATGACCAATAGACTTACTTTTGGGTGAAATAGCTTGATCAATAGGGGTTATGGAACCATATTGGAATTTTTTAAATATTTTAGGGTTTCGTGTCCAATGACTTCTGTCTCAGCGAAATTGTTTCAATTTCCATTTAGACAAAATGTTGAACTAAGAATAATTTGTACCGCATCTCAGGTGGCAATATGCCCCAAGGCACCGCTATGAAAACTAACGACTTTTTAATGATCCTAGTTCATCCTGAGTTGGAAGCCGTCTTAACCGCAGCCACAAAGCCCATCATATGGATAAACGTATTGGTATACGTGAAGGAACATCCACTAATTTTACTTTAAATAATAATCATGGAGCCTATCATTAGTCCAGTCCCACTCGCAGCGAACACAAAATACACGCAACATAGAAAGAAGACCACAAGGATATCATCAGCGGCAAATTAAATACCGCACTCGTATAATTAGAGCACCGAAATGTTACTTGATTAATTGTAAATTAATCTCTTGACATCTTTTCTCGATGAGTGGATGATTTATGAAGGCATGTCAAGGTGAAGCGAAATTTAATTAAATCGTACACACATGTACTGTACATTTTTCGATTCAATTACAGCTCTAAAAAAATGATAGCCATGCAGACAGCTTCCTGTATATACATTAGACTTTAAAAACACAAATTGGAAACGTTTTCGCTGGGAAGTTGAAAGAAATCTATTAAACATACACACAAACCTGGAAAATATTACCAACGAGCATGATGTTCATGATACTCGTACTATCCATCAATTTTCACAGAACAATTTGAGTTCAGCTGATGCAAGTGTACCAAACGTAGTTAAAAAAACATTATTGCATGAAAATACCCAACGTTATACCTATTCCAAAAGCAGGAAAAAAAATCTGGTTAGCTGCCGACCATTAAGCTAAGTAGTCTGAGCAAAATATACGAAAGGATCTTGAAGGAAAAAATTGAGAAAATAGTTGATGAGGGCAAATTATTATATGAGGTGCAGTTCGGTTTTAGGCGCTTCATAGCACTACCCATCAGGAAATACGCATATGCAATATCATTAAAAGAAACCGAGAAGTAGGAAAATCAAAGGGTATGATCCTACATAAAAATTAAATCCTGGAAAAGTATTCAAGTCGAGACACACCACCGATTCATCGACATCAGGGGCTCTTTTTTGGAAGTAGCTTGGAAGTAGCTCCTTCGAACTATTTCAAACATGCAGCGAATTTCGGCAAGGGGACGCGCTATCATGCGATTTCTTCAATCTCCTACTGGAGCAGATAGTGCGCAGGATAGGTGTCATCGGTCAATCATAGCGCTCCGTGATAGAAGCTTTCACGACGATTGAAGAATAGGCGAAATCTGTTGGCCTTGTAGGAAATGAGGACAAGACCAAATACATGCTATCAACAAACAAACAAACAAACATATGCTCACCGCCTAAGACAAAACGTCACTATTGATAGCAACAATTTCGAGGTAGTTAAGTTCATCTACCTCGAGGTAAAATTGAACTCCACGAAGTGAAGATCCGGCGAAGAATTACCCTAGGAAACCGCTGCTACTTCAGTTTGACAAAACAAATGGGTTCAAAACTCCTAACACGGAGGACGAAATATATGCTTTACAAAAAGCTTATCCTGCCAGTTCTGCTTTATGACGCCGAGTGCTGGACGATAAACAGGAAGGGAGAGCTGATACTGGGCTCCTTCGAAAGAAAAATTCTCGGCGGATTTTTGGTCCTGAAGATACAACCGCGAACTCTATGAGCTGTACCAAGATGCGAATGGACAATAATGCTCCAGCTAAGAGGATCTTCGAATTCCAGCCCCCTAGGTTCGAGAAGACAAGGAAGACCAAACATGCGTTTCAAAGCCAAGCCATCGCGGAAACCAGAGCGCTTGGTCTGGACAATTGGAAGCAGCGTGCCCGGGATCGTAGAGGATGGAAGGCTGCAGTGTCTCAGGCAGAGACTCTTCATGGGTCAGGATCCCGTTAAGTAAGTAAATATGATCCTACTTGACATCGAAAAGGCATTTGACTCTGTGTGGCATAATGGCCTGGTATATAAATTGATTACTCTCAATTTTCCCCAAATTAATCTGTAAAATAGTTCAAAATTTTTTGTCCAATCGCTGTTTTAAAGTCTTTGTTAATAAAAGCGTTTTTTCTTTAATTAGTTTTAATGCCGGTGTACCTCAAGGCTCAGTACCTACTCGCTTCGATATTATACAACTTATACACCTCAGATATCCCAAGTTTACCGAACTGTGAAGCAGCAATATTTGCTGATGATACTGCTATATTTTTGTCAGATGAATGTGGTATAAATGTTCAGTCGACCCTAGAAAACGTAAAGAAAATATTAGAACAGTAGGTACTATACAAAATGGAAAATCAAATTAAACGCGGGAAAAATGTAAGCCATACTCGTATTTTTCACTCAAAAACGGAAAACTTATTTTCTTCCCGCTAAACAACTGTTAGTGAATGGCTAGCAAATTTCGTGGGAGCACTCCATAAAATATCTAGGTATTCATTTAGATGCAAAGCTGACGTTTAAGGAACACACATCAAAAACTCTGAAGAAAATTAATAATGCTATCAAAATGCTATACCCATTTATTAACCGAAAGTCCCTATTAACCAAGGGAAAATATGCAAGGTTATTTTCCAGGCAATTCTTTTGAACGGATGTCAAGTTTGGGGTGATTCTGCGGATTGCCATATTTTTTTTTTTTTTTTTTTTTTTTTACGCTGGGAGGTGGTAATCTTCCAAAGACGAAACCGAGCCCGTACTCAGTAACAGTGTGGTGATTTCTACCCACTAACCCCTTCTCCCGTCTTCCCGTTTTCCCTGCGATAAAACCTTCTTGGTATTTCATTGCCGCAGGGCGGGGATTAGCCAGCTTTCCAATTATTGCACCTAGTAGTTAAACCAATCAGCAATTTGTCTTTCTAATTTTACAATTCATATTCTAAGTATTTGTCCATAGAGGATTTAATACTGTTTTTGTTTTATTTTTCGAGCTATGTAGCTAGTTCAAAAGGTTTAATTCTTCTTAACCTCCTAGTCATATTGCTAGTATTTAATAGTTCCTTCATTTCTGAGCTGACGTGATTGAGAAGCCTAAGTTTATGTCTATTAGCTACTTTTTTGACTTCATCTTCAATCATTTCTATTTCTAGATCTCTATGCAGATCAGCGTTTCTTATGTACCATGGTGCATTTACTATATTCCGTAGAACTTTGTTTTGAAATGTTTGAATTTTCTGTAGATTTGTTTTGCATGTGCATGCCCATAGCTGGAGCCCGTAGGTCCATACTGGCTTTAGAATTTGCTTATAAAGCAGTAATTTATTGTAATTTGACAAACAAGAGTATTTCCCTATAAGCCAATACATTTTACTGTAGCGCATATTTAGTTCTTCTCTTTTTTTCTTTACATGTGCTTTCCAGCGCAGTTTTGCGTCTAGTGTCATGCCTAGATATTTGGCTGTGTTTGCGTAATCTACTTCTTTATCATTTATGAACACTGGTATGTGCTGAACATTTTTATTTGTAAAATTTATATGGACCGATTTTAGGTCATTTAGTTTAATTTGCCAATTTTTTGTCCATTTTGTTATATTGTTCACTGCCTTCTGTAGTTTTTTTGTCGCTACTTCAACTGTTTCTCCCACAGCAAGTACAGCAGTATCATCTGCAAATGTTGCCACAGTTGTTTCATCACTGTTCGGCAAGTCGCTAGTAAATAAGAGATATAATACAGGACCTAACACACTTCCTTGTGGTACACCAGCTTTTATTTCTCTTAATGTGGAGTAGTCATTTCCTTGCTTAATTCTAAAGAATCTCTCTAATATATAGGACTCTAAAATTTCTGAAAATTGTTTTGGCAGATGCTTTTGCAATTTGTAGATCAGTCCTTTGTGCCATACTTTGTCGAAAGCTTTTGCTACATCGAGAAATATAGTAGAGCATATCTTTTTTTCTTCAAATGCTTTTTCGATTTTATCTGTTATTCTATGCACCTGATCGATCGTGGAGTGTTCATTTCTAAAACCAAATTGATGGTTTGGGATTAGCGATTTTTCTTCGATTATTTTGTTCAGACGTTTAATCAACATCTTTTCAAATAACTTGGACAACATAGGTAGTATAGATATGGGGCGATAGGAGGTGACTTCACTAGGCGGTTTGCCTGGTTTTGGTATCATAATCACCTCCGCGACTTTCCACATGCTAGGTACATACCTTATCCTGAATACAGCATTTATGATCTGTGCTAGTTTCTTTAGGCCTTTTTTTGGGAATTGTTTAAGGATTTCCCCTGATATTAAATCAAATCCCGGGGCTTTTTTAGTACTGATGCCTTTTTTTATTTCATTGGCAATTTCTTTAGCCGTTACCGGTTGGATGTGACTTTCCTCTTCGCACAATTCTACGCTTTCTTGACAGTCTTTATCTTCATATGGTTGAAAGACGCCTTCAAGATATTCAGCAAAGAAATTAGCTTTTTCTTGGTTGTTTTTTGCCCAGTTACCTTCACTGTTTTTAACTGGTGGAATGTGAGCAATTGGCCTTTTCATTTTCTTTGTTGCCTTCCAGAGTGAGTACTCGGTATTAGCATCATTTGTAAGATTGGTAAGGTATTTTTTAAGAGACTCATTTTTAAATTCTCTTATCGATCTTTTAAGCTGGCTGTTTAGATTATTGCCATATAAAAAAGCTGCAAATATCGCAGAAAAAAGTGTTAAAAATGATGATGAATTTGTCATGGCATAATTCTACATCGGATCGACATATAAAAGAGGTAAGTTTTCGGCTATTCAAAGCCAACCCATCTGAGGAAAGCCGTAAAAAATTTAAACGAGCCAGAAATGACTGCAATGCCCACATTAATCGTGTCAAATTCTCCTATGACCAAAAGTTGAGGCAAAAAATACTACAAAGTCCCACTGGTAGTAAAAACTTTTGGTCATTTGTTAAAAACATCAAGAATTCGGCCTCGTCATCTATCCCGACACTCATTTACAACGACATTCCAGCTGTCAGCTCTGCAGATAAGGCCAATCTGCTTGCTGCTCACTTTGCAGTCAGCTCAACGCTCCCAGATTGTGCTTTGTCTCCCCCTGTACTCGAGCGCGTAGAATTCTCTATGGGACCAATCCACTTTCGCACTCGTACAGTGGCTAGAGTACTTCAAGATCTTGACGTTCACAAATCCGCTGGTCCAGATGGTATTTCCCCTATCGTTCTGAAGAGGTGTTCTTCTTCGCTGGCAAAACCATTGCGTAAGCTTTTCCATCTGTCCTATTCTTCAGGACTCTTCCCGGGCAGATGGAAAACAGCATTTGTCCAGCCTGTACCAAAAAAGGCGAATCTTCTTCTCCCTCCTCCTACCGACCAATTGCACTTACGTCCCTTCTTTCTAAGGTCATGGAAACGCTGATAAACCGTCAGCTAATGAAATATCTTTGATCCCGAAAACAACAGCAACAGGTCCACTGGTGATTTGATGACATATCTAACCGAAAAGTGGAACCAATCTCTTCACCAAGGTGGTGAAAGTAAGATCGTTGCACTTGATATTTCAAAAGCATTTGACAGAGTTTGGCACCAAGCTCTCTTGTCGAAAATGCGTGCATTTGGAATCGATGATACTCTTCTTCAATGGATTAGAAATTACCTTTCGGACCGTTCAATTCAAGTTGTTTTGTACGGCTTCAAGTCTGCAACTCACCAAATAAATGTTGGTGTCCCCCAAGGCTCTGTTCTGTCCCCGACTCTCTTTCTCATTTTTATAAATGATCTACTGTCTGTTACTTCTAATCCAATCCATTCCTTTGCTGATGACAGTACCGTCAGCTTCTCATATTCGTTTCTTGGGTCACGCCCCTCATCTTCGGGTGTAGAACCGGAACGGCAACGTATGTTAAGCTCATTAAATTCCGATCTTAACAGCATAACTCAGTGGGGTAAAACCAATAGAGTGGAATTTAATGCTTCCAAAACTCAATGCTGTCTCCTGTCATTAAAGCAAAACCCATACACACTGCCATTATCTATGAATGGCACTTACATCGCTGAAACCGAAAGACTTTCCATTCTCGGTATGTGTGTTAATGACAACCTTCGTTGGAATGACCACATATTCGATGTTGCCAAGAACGCCGCGAAATGTCTAGGCTTCCTTAAGCGTTGTAAGAAATATTTCACCCCTTCTGATCTGGCTACAATTTATAAGGCGTTTATTCGCCCGAAACTCGAGTACAACGCTCATATCTGGTCCGGCGCACCAATAACTTATTTGGAGCTACTTGACAGGATCCAAAAACGCGCGATAAAACTCATTGGCGACCGAGACATCGCGAGATCGATTGACTCTCTTAGTCATCGTCGTAATGTCTCCTGCCTGTCGTTATTTTATCGTTATTTCCACCATAAGTGCTCAAACGAAATAGACAGTTGCATTCCTCCCCATGAACATTTCAACCGCAATACCCGCCATGCAGGGAATGCTCATCAGTTCACCCTCAAGCCTGTGTTCGGACGTACAGTGAAGTTCAAAGAATCTTTCCTCAGCCGTACAACACGAATGTGGAATGCTCTTCCCCGCTCCATTTTTCCTCCACATTATAACCTACACACACTCAAAACCAACGTGCATCGGCATCTCTCCTTTTCCTCTCACCCTAATTTTCTTAACGCCCGCGCTGTGTAGTTAATACATTATAAGGGTCCCAACAAATCCCTTTAGTGCGCGCTAATTATAAAAAAAAAAAAAAAAATCGACATATTCGTAGCAATATTGAATTGATCTCTGATAGAATACGAAAACTTACTAACATATTTATAATGCGATGTGATTACTCGCATGATCGATTAATAAATCAACTACATGTTTCTTCTTAATACCATGGATTTCTCATTAATTACTTTCCATTCTTTTTTGTTCAATGGTCTAATTAATTTATATAACTTATTTATTTATTTATTTATATTTGAAAATATGTACACACTTATTTTGTTTCTTATTTAATTTATTCTTTCATAATATAAATGTTGTCTATTAATTAATTTATTACTTTTAGTTTTCCTATCTCTACTTGTTAATTTTTTTGTCCTCTGTTATATGTTGTTTTGTGTCGTGTGGAGTCAGAATACCCCTTTTTTGACCGCTCCACTAACTTTAAATTAAACTTCTTCGAGAAAAGATAAATGAAAAACGTACGTCTAAACGTTATAAAATGTTCGCTTTAATTAATTTGTTGTTGGGTTATACACAGTTTATATAATAATGTTTTCTTTACATAAGATCTAAGCGTAACGTAGTGTGGCAATGGTGCAGTAGTAGTGTATTCGCTTACGGAATGGAAGGTCGTGCGTTCGAATCCCGGCCAAGTCCATTACTTTATACCGAATACATGAAATCGTAATCTCCTTAAGTAACTTAGACACCACCCGAGGAGAAAAACCCTACAACTGCACCCAAACACTTCTTTCCTATCTCTCTATTCTTTCTAATACCAAGTAGCTTACACTGTGTTCTTACCATTATAAGGGTACTGTAACAACAGAAAAAATCCCTATAGCGTAAGCAAATTATAAAAAAAAGTGTGACGTAATTCATACTAAAATTGGACTAGAACACAAGTTAGGCGTGTGTCTTTAATCGTTTAATAATGATATATAAAATCACATTTTATATTATAAATGTATAATAATCGCCAACAATGTTGTTTATTTCATAACCTATTTATTTATTTATTTTTGTTTTTTTTTTATTTTGTTGATTTTTGATATTTTTTTTTTTTTTTTTTTTTTTTATTTTTTTTTTATTTGTTTGGTAATTAATTTATTTCTGCTACACAAGATGGGCAATTTGGGCTACACTACAATTGGGTACGCCGATGATATTGTCATCATAGTCAGGGGCAAAGACTCAATTGGAGTCACATCAAAAATGAAAAATGCTCTAAAGACAGCCATAGACTGGTGCATCAAGGAAAATCTTTCCATAAATCCCAGTAAAGCCGTCATCGTTCCTTTCACTAAAAGGAGGAAATTAGACCTAGGCCTAATCACAATAAACGACACGGTCGTAGAGTACTCCGACGAAGTCAAGTATCTTGGAGTAATCCTAGACAAGAGACTTAACTGGAACTCTCACATAAATAACAAAATCACTAAAGCTAATAGAGCTTTATGGGCCTGTCGTCGCACATATGGCAGAACCTGGGGAATATCTCCAAAGATCGTCCACTGGATCTACACAGTGATGATAAGACCCATTATAACATACACCTCCATAGTATGGTGGACAAAATCCACACAAAAGGTCGCAATAGAGAAGCTCAAAAAGGTACAACGGCTTGCGTGCCTTGGTATCTCCGGAGCCATGCGAACCTGTCCAACAGCTGCCATAGAGGCAATAACAGGAATCACACCTCTCCACATATACATTCAAAAAGTGGCGATCCGCAGTGCAATAAGTCTAATACAGTTAAACGAGAGAAGTCTTAATGATCACCCGGATCTAAAGACCCTTCTCGATGAACTACCAGAACTTAACATGAACTGCGCGGTCACAGACCGCATTCAAAAAACACTATGCTTCAACAAACGGTTCTCCACAGATCCCAAAGAGAGAAGCATGGGTTAGCAATAACCCACCAAACAGCCACAACGGCATAAAGTGGTATACGGATGGTTCTAAAATGGAAACGGGGGTAGGAGCGGGAATATACGGACCACACAAACGCTTTACGATACCCATGGGAAAAAGTCCCAGCGTATTTCAAGCACAGCTCCACGCCATTCAAGAATGCGCCAGCCATATTATTTTGTCTGGCATAAAAGGTACAACCATCCATATTTTCACGGATAGTCAAGCAGCTATAAACGCCCTTAGCTCGTATACCATTGACTCCAAATCAGTCATGCACTGCTTCAATACCCTACAAATACTCGGAATAAGAAACAAGACCAAATTATGGTGGGTTCCGGGTCATGTCGGGGTAGAAGGTAACGAAAAGGCCGACGAACTGGCCAGAAAAGGTTCAGAAACACCTTTCATAGGTCCCGAACCTTTCTGCTGCAATCCTAGATCAGCAGCAACGGCAGCAATTAAAAGCTGGGAACATAGAAAATGTATCTATCTTTGGGAAAGCATCCCAGGTCTAAGACAGGCCAAACGAGCCATTCGGCCCTTCAATAAAAATGCCAGCAAATGTCTAAAACTAAGCAGGCACGATATCAAAAACCTAGTAGGTTACCTTACTGGTCACCATGGTTTAAGATATCATCTACACAAAATGAGAATATCAGACTCTCCTGAGTGCCGACTCTGTCTTGAAGAGGACGAGTCAGCTGAACACATTTTATGTGAATGTCCAGCCCTTAATGGAATTAGAAAGAAGATCTTTTTCAGGGAGCAAATGAGCCCCGAGGACATAAAGAATTCTTCTACTGGTAAAATTGTCCGCTTTACACGGAAAGTGGAAATTCTACTAGTTTAAACTTTTCTGGCCCATACGGTACAAAAGATCTTTTAGGTCGAAGTACCCCCCCCTTATAAATCGCCTTGGCGAGCCAGAAATTAAAAAAAAAAAAAAAAAAAAAAAAATTAATTTATTTATTTGTTAATTTATTGTTGTTTGTGTTATATTAGTTTTTTCTTTATATACTTATATTACCTACTTAATTTAGGTGTTCATATAAATAGACTGAACATGATTTCCTTGTAAAATAAATTCATTGCTGGTTCTTTTTTAACTTGTGAATTATTTTGTGTGATAGAATATATTTATATGCATTTTTTTGTATCAAATTGGGGGTTTTGCCCGTTATTTCCTCCAGAATAAAAATGTTTCTTGTATAAGCAAAAATTTTAAGAAAATTTCAGATAATATTTCTGTAGACAGATCCATAGTAATATCATATCTCTGAATTTTAAACTATGCGGTAGTAAGCCTTGTATATTAAAGCGAAATAATAAATATATAAAGGGTCCGCCATCTAACTTTTTTTTTTTCAACTAGTGCTTATTTCGTGAATGGTAACACTTAGCTCATATCTGATTTGACAGATAGTTTTATCCTTCCGCTGAACGAATACGGTTGTGTATACGCTTGAACAACGCTGTGAAATATTGCGACATTACTTTGAAAATCATGGTAATGTTGCAGAATGTGTGCGAAAATTGCGTACGGATTTTGGAAGAAGAGAAGCACCGTCAGCTCCGTATGTTCGTTATCTTGTGAAAAAAGTGAAAGAAACTGGCATCCTCATCGATAAACCAAAGCGTGAAAAGCCAAAAACAGTGCGTACACCCGAGAATATTGCTGCTGTGGCAGAAAGTGTGCGTGAAGCGCCATCAACATCAATTCACCGTCGTTCTCAACAATTGAACATTTCGGAGACATCATTGAGACGAATTTTGCATAAAGACCTTGTTATGACGATCGTGTAGGCTACTGCATGGCCAGCCGAGGCAGCCATTTGAATGAAATTATTTTCCATTATTAACCGGAAGGATTGCACTTTCAAATAAAAAAAGAAATTTGAGAAAATATTCAGTAGTTTTTTTTATAGCATTTTCAAAAAAAAAAAAGTTATTTGGCGGACCCTTTATATATATAAAGCTTCCTGTATTAGTCGCCAATAGTTTACCCTGGCCAATCGCCAAATAAAATGTTAACAACCGAAATTTGGCAGAAATACTCCCGATTACCGGTGCGCTGCATACAACGACAGGATACATATTTCCTCTGGAATTATACCCCTGAAAGACAGTTTAACTGCTTATTTGAGGATGTCATCGTTAATATTTACGAAATTCGATTGGCCCACGGCCAAAGGACATCGCCTTCGCCGTCACTGCCAATGCATTAAGTTAACTAATGCCCTGTTTTCGCTGGCAAAACGCCTAAGGTAGCCTCTACACAATTCATTGACTCACACCCAGCATTGGAAAATATACCTTTCGGGAATTATTACAAAAAATATAACAAATTGCCCCATAAATCGACCGTCATAACTCCTGGGATTATTCATACGCAAATAAGCGAAATTTACGATCGCACCTCTGCGACCGCAATCGCGTCAACAAAGGTGCGACCAATAAGTGTCGCATAAATTCCCCAAAATCGGATACCCGGAAATGAGTTCCATTCCCCAATTACTTAGCCTGATGTGTTTGCGGCAGAGCGTCATGCCTTACCCCACCTGTGAACTTGCAAAGTTCAGCATTACCATGGAGGAGGACTTCATGCCTTTGCAGTGTGCACTCGAAAATAAATTATGAATTTCAAGTTATTTGGTGTTGGACGTTGTCCATTTCGCAAATCATATACACAAACAAAATAACAGAGAAAGAATTGGCAGACAAAAAAAAAAAAACAAAAAAACAAAAACTAACAACAACGACAACATCAGCAGCAGCAGAACGCTCTCGCAATTGTACAAGAAAAAGGACGAAACCGCCGCGCCGCGCCGGAGGGATGCATTATTGATGTACACATCCAGCAAATAATTTTCCTACATTTATAAAAGCGCCTAACAATGCTAATAAATAAAACATTTTGCATTAAAGTGTTTGGAGCTCGATGGGGGGCTTACACCAGCGTAGAATGCGTCTGGTGCGTCTTACATACACGTGAAACGCTCACCGAACACGCACCACTTTGAATGAGGAGTAAACTGCTTTGATGGCGATGGGTTTAAATCGAATTGCATTAAGTTCAGTGAGTCGCAGGATATGGGTTTAGGATTCATCTGGATGATCTTTGGTCGAGCGAAAGAAAATCGAAAAACTGCAAGTTGGATTCCGAGAAGGGCAGGTGTGTCAAGTTGTTGGCGCGTCATTTTCATCAAATAAGGGACCTAGTAAACTTGATACGATGTATATTCGTACAGGGGCTCTTGTTCGTCGGGTGTTGTACGATATGGGCGATTGCATAGTTTTGTTATGATGACCACACATCAATCGTGTCGCCGGTTACAAGTGTTGTCGGCCAGGACATGACTTGCTAAAGCTATAAGAGCAAGCGTTAAATCAGAAGCAAAAAGGAACGAATTTGGCGAATGAGTTCATATGATTCCGTCAACGGCATCGTCAACAGCTACACAGCTGGGGGTCAATTCCCGATCTGTGGAAACGTGAAGTGATAAATAAGTTATCATTTCAGTTTTCACAGCAGTTTTGCAGTTTATCACTTCACGAATACGTCTTATGCGATTCTCGAACGCTTTATGATAAATGTCTGTCAGAATGTGTACTAAAAAGTACTAAATGAAAAATCCTGTCACTTATGTGTCATTTTGAAAGATTTTATTTATTTTAGGTTGCGTTGTGAAATGTCGGGAATAATTATACGTTTTGTTATTAATAATAGAGGCTGTATTGAGCAAAGGTCTTAATTTATATTGAGTCTATTCTTTGTCGTAAAAAAAAATATATTTAATTCTTTCGTAGGAAGAAACTCGGGACTCTGCGACGAGCCCTTAGAGATAGACAGAATCCATTCGAAGTAGCCACTGAGGAACACTTCATCAGCTGTATAGATTCCCGAAAGCGCTATGCATGGATTTAATAAATGAAATCAAGCCACCTCTTGATTCAACTCAACGTAGAAGTGCGCTTCCATCCAGTGTTGAGTGCTTTGCGTTTTTTCGCCACTGGTAGTTTTCAGCGATCTGTTGATCAAGATACTCTATCTTCTTTGTCTCAGACATCAGTGAGTCACCGTGTTGCCGAGAATTCTATCGCGTTAAATAAAATAGCTCATAAATATGTAAAGTTTCCAACTAGAGATCAATTTACAGCTATAAAGGCGCAATTCTACGAAAAATTTGGCTTTCTGGGTGTGGTTGGATAAGTTGATGGAACACACATCAAAGTATCTGCTCTAAGAAGAGAATTTGAATACGTATTTTACTGTCGAAAAGTCCGACATTCGATGAACGTTCAAATCGTATGTGGCGCTGATTTTACAATTTTAAGTGCTAATGCACAATACGGACGAACAGCCCACGACGCATACGTATGGCGGCGATCAAGAGTAAAGTCAAGTCTTGAAAATCTTGAAACTTTTGGCTACTAGGGGATAGCTACGCATTGCAGCCATGGTTTATGACTCCTATCATCACAGCCACTTCCGAGGCCGAGAAGGTCTCTTGTTGAAAGAAGTATTGTTATACTAAAGAACACATTTCGATGTATATCTGAAGGAAGAGTAATGTTTTATAGTCCAGTTAAAGCAGGAATTATAATTAATTGTACTTAACAACGCACTGATTAAAGCTAGAGTTTCATTTTTGGAGGAAGTCGAGTCGGAAAATGGTTATGGTTCGAAGTAGAATAGTTGATCAGGAATTTGCTCGTTGAACCGATGAACGGACATGGCTTAATCAAGTCGTCATGCTGATCGTTTTTATAACTGGTGCAAACTATGTATCAAAGATAATACGACCTCTCGTATAGGGTATAGGTACAAATTGCAGATTCTAGAAATAAAAAATACAAAAAGAAACAAAATGTTTTGTTTTTCAGTACTTCAAGCAACTCGTCCAATTTATTAACTTCCCAGTGGAAGCTCTTGTAATGGGGCCGATTTTGTAAATCGCGGATTTTGACATATCTCCACGTTTCAAGGTCACCAGAATCCAAATCCAACGTTTTTATAGAGATGTCTCTGTGTGTGTATGTACGTATGTGCGTATGGGCGTGTGTGCGTTCGGAGTTATTTTTCGCCACGATTATCTCGAGAACCAAAGATGATATTGGCATGGGACCGGGTTTATTCGAAGCGTAACTCAGAACTGATTAAGTTTCCAGCGAAATCGGTTCAGCCATTTCTTCTTAGTAAATAAATAAATAAAAAATAAAGGCAAACTAGCTGAATTTTAAATTTGATGATATCACTATTTATTATTATTATTATGACTATTATTATTACAGCTAGGGAAAGAAATGGTGGTAGCCACCACATCCCTAAAAGTGATAAAAAAAGAAGCCCCGGAAGCAGGCCACCTCTAAAAGAAGATGTACCCAGAGGCGGAGGTGGTGAATGGGTAAGAAAGACTGGTAGAGGTGGAGACGGAGGCAGAGGAAGAGCAGGAAGAAGAGGAAGAGGAGGAGGAAGAGGAAGAGGAGGTGGGAGACAGAATATTATTTAAAAATTAAGTCTTAATCTCAGTTTTAATTTAAAAAAAGTGCTAGAACTGATTCAAGAAAAAACATATTCGACAAACCGGTCACTGCCCAGGTAAAATTAGGATAATTTTGCAAAAAAAAAAAAAAAAAAATTAAGTATTAAACCTGCAATCCGAAGTCACATGACTGACAATAAACGGAAAATCGGCGAAACGTCACCGGAAGATAATTGTCATTTGAAAAATACTCCAGGTGGTTGTAAATCTTTTAAACGCTCCACCATGACCATGTCTGCTTCGGATTTGCAAAAAATCAAAGCAATTGTTGACTCTTCGCTTGAAACTCAACTTGCATTGGCAATTGCAAACCTGGCCACCAAACAAGACCTGAGTAAGCTTAACAATGAAATTATCTCATTGCGGAAGCAAAATGATGAATTGTCAACAAAAGTTAAGCAATTCGAAGAAAGATGCATCACATTAGAGGACGAACTTGAATCACAAAGTCAAGAGTTGAGAAATAAAAACATTATCGTTTCAATTCCCAAGGAAGATCCACTAACTGATCCAGAAGAAAAGATCCGCACTGTCACTCGGATTTTACTTGGTAATGAATTTGCACAACAATTCTCAGACTCGGTAAAAATTAGTGAAAATAACACTGCAACCAAAATAAAAGTAAATATGTACCGACTCAAGTGAAATTGCCTCGAAAATGCTTAAAAATGCCCACAAACTCAAAGGCACAGGAGTGTATTTGCAACGCGATCTTTCTAAGAAAATGCAATTAAAACACCGAATACTCCTACATTACAGAAAAATAATTAGGGACAATAAACCAAACTCCGCAATACGAATAAAAAACAATACAATTTTAATTGATAATAAAACCTTTTATTTCGATGTAAACAATAACCTAACCTACAATAACTTGGATGGAGAACGTGAATTACAACAAATGCTAGGTAACATTAACTTTGATGCTGTCAAAAAAGTCAACATACCAAATGAACGACAGAGTACTAGATCAAACTCTCAACCGACAGCAGCGCCATCTGGCAGACAATCAACACACCCTATTAGTAGGAAACAATAGGAAAAATCTGTCATCTGCCATAAAACTTATATTAATAATTATTATATAAATCTATCGATTCTAGCTTATAATATCCCAGGACTAAAAAATAAATTATTACAACCTGATTTCTTTAAATATATTCTTAAGTTTGAAATAATAATCTTAATGGAAACTTTTGTTTATTTTAAAGATTACATTTTAACATTTATTCCAGCAACACGAACAAATGTACATGAGAGAGCGAGTGGGGGTATTTTTTGTGGCATAAAATCTAAAATTTCTCACTTTGTAGAACTCAGAAATATCGAAGGTAGAATTATCAATCATATCTTAAGTAACAATGTGAATTTTCATATTATCCCGGTTTATCTTAATTGCAATAATTGGCATTTCGATTTCGATAATTTATGCAACTTTATGTACAACTCTCCCATGGAAAATACAATGGTAATTGGTGATCTCAATGCTCGAATTGGTGAATATCAAAATCCTTCTGTTAATTTTTTGCACGATCAACTAAATTTCGAGACCTATAGAAACTCTAAAGATGAAACGCGCAACGGCAACGGTAGGTTAATATCGGGGTTTTTCGAGGATTTCGGGCTGTTTCTCTTGAACGGTGTAGCCAAAGGAAACGAATATGGAGAACTTACATTTATAAGCGGTCAAGGCGAGTCGGTTATAGACTATTGCGCAATATCTGGTGAATGGTGCAATGTAGTAAAGGATTTTAAGGTGCTTACGGCCAACTTCTCAGCTCACATGCCAATTCTGGTGACAGCGGACTTTGGCGAACAAGTGCAGCAAAGAACTTCAGACAATTTTAGAAAACTTAAATGGCTTGACAGCAAAGTTGATCGCTACAAACTCCTCTTAGATGTTAACTCTAATATTTTGCCTCACTTGCCATCAGTTTCGATTGACGAAATAGAAGAAAATATAACGAGCTTAATTTATGCATCGGCACCGTTGTCGAATAACTTTTATACCACTTTCACGCCAAAATCCAAATGGTTTGACAAGGATTGCTATAAATTACGTAAACTCTCGTTTATATTTTTGACGCTCTTTAGAGCGACAAATTCACCCAACTTTAAGAATATGTACTTACGGGCCAATAAGGAGCTCAAACAACTTTCTAATACAAAAAAAAACATTTACCACAAAAAGCTTGCACGACAGGTCCTACTCAGCAAAAATTCCAAAGAATTCTGGTACAACGTCCGTCAAGTAAGTGGATGGCAACGCAGTATGAAGATTGCTCTCGGCGCTCAGACTCTAGCTGCACATTTTAAAGCTCTATTGTCGGCCGAGGAGAATCTTCATTCTTTCAGCTTTGCATTACCAAACACGTGCGTTCTCGAGCTAGATGCACCTATTTCTCGAAATGAATTGGAAAATACTCTCTCGCAAATGAAAAACAACAAGGCCCCCGGAAGTGATGGATTACCAGTTGAATTTTTCAAATATAGTAATGACCTTCTAAAAAGCTATATGCTGGACTATTTTAACCTCCTTTACGAGAATGCCTGTGTTCCTTTAAGCTTCCCAAAAGCTCTCATATTTGTGATTTTAAAAAAAGGAGATCCTAATCAACCTGAGAACTACAGGGGAATATCTATTCTCAACTCTCTTAGGAAGATATTTGCTGGGATTTTATATGGAAGGCTCTCCATCTGGATTGAAAGGACCAATCGACTCAGCACTTTTCAAGCAGGATTCCGCTCTGGATTCTCTACATTGGATCATATTTTCGCATTGATAAGCATTGCTAGGAACCACATCGAAAAAAAAAACAAAAAACTGTATGTCTGTTTCGTGGACTTTAAAGCAGCGTTCGATACAGTAGATAGGCAGGCGTTGTTCTATAAATTGACGACTATTGGAGTATGTCAAAAATTTCTATTGCTATATTTCAAATTCCTCTCGTTCTCCAGTGCGGCAGATGGGCTCTAAGTTATCAGAGTGGTTCGTTACCTCTGCAGGTGTCCCACAGGGATGCATTCTGAGCCCTCTGTTGTTCGCTCTTTTCATTGATGATGTGTCTTCTATTCTTCCTGGCGGTGTACTCTTTGCGGGAACTCTCATCAAAGTATTGCTTTACGCTGATGATTTTGTTTTGCTGGCGGACAATCCTTTCTCGCTGCAACTACAAATCAACAAACTGATGGCATACTGTGATACATGGGATCTCCAAATCAATATACAAAAAACGAAGGCGATGGTGTATGAGAGCCGAAAATGTAGAAGACTCCCTGAAGAAGCTTGGCGACTTGGTAACGAGCAAATTGATAGAGTGCTGGAATTTAAGTATTTGGGAGTATTATTCACGTATAATCTAAATCTTTCAAAGCATGCTAAAGCAAAAAGTGCAGAGGCTAAGTTGGCGCTTAATTAATGTTGCCAACATTTTTCGCTAAACAGAATATTGACCATTCATCCAAATTCAAAGTGTTCAATGCAACAGTCAACACCTGTATGTGCTATGGTACACAGGCCTTTGGAGTAATTCCCTTTGAAGAATTTGAGGCGGTTCAGAGAACTTTCTTCAAACGCATTTTTAGATTGCCGAATTCCACACCGACTTATGCAATACACGTAGAGTCTGGTCTGCCACCAATCTACATAAGGAATCTAAAAGCAAATTCTGACTATTGTTTTAGAGTGATGAGTAGAAGTGTCGCAAATCTCCACAGAGAAATAATAGCAAGATTACTATGAACCAATGCTTCATCCTTCAGAGAATGGAATCAGCTAGCCTTATCCCACGACCGCTCACTGTCGTTAACAGAAAGCAATGTTAATGAGTGGCCTGATATATTTGCGACAATTATCTCGAAAATAGATGACCAGATCTTCAACGAACACTTAACCAGGGCATCATCGTCAACTCCCAGAACTATCTACCGAAATCTTAATCATCGAATACTTACTGAAGACAGCTACTTTAATGTAAAGAATTCAGCATACAAAATAAGCATGGTATTCAAAGCGAGAATCGAAATTCTTAACCTAAATTTCATCCCTCATAGAGTCGATCTTCAACAAATTTGTTATCTGTGCAACAGAAGAGCGTTAGACGATTTTTACCATTTTATTGCAGTTTGCCCGATCCTACAAGAGATTCGACGACTGTATTTTCAGGAAAGTTTTTTGTCCGCTAATTGTCTTTACGAAATATTAACCCTTCATTGCACTGTGTTGCCATTCTGCAACATACCACATTTTGCCTTATACATATTAAATGTTTTGATTTTTTGTAAATTGGAGCAATGTTGCAGATTTGTAACATTCCTCTTTTACGTATGAGCGCTTTTTGAGTAATTTACGTTATATGTGCTTCTTGCTCTCATCTGTCAAAGTGATTTTTTCGGCAAAGTCGAAGTGTGTACTGGGTCTGATTTCCAAAGTTGAAAAAATATATATAAAAAAGTAGTTTATTGGAACAAAAACTATTTGATATCTAAGGTAAGTATATTTTCTATTCAGATTTAGCGTTCGGTTCTCGTTTTACAATCAAAAAGTGTCGTAGTGAGTAAAAGTCGTATTGTTGCATTTCTGCAACATTGCGCGTAAACTAACCCAAAATCCATGTATACTTAGCCCGGTATGGCGACGATAACCTCAAATTGTTTTCGACTTGTAGAATGCGCCCACATCGGAATATGTTTCTAAATGACCAGGAGCTTGACGAACTAGTCAATTCATGGTTCGAAAGTGAAGATGAGCTTGATTTTTCAGCGGATGAATGTGATGAGGATCCAACATTTGTTCCCCTTGAAGAAAGCTCATCAGATAATAATTCTGACGATCCACAACCAGAAATTCTATTGCAGCCAACACCTTCTGTTCAGCCTCTTCCAAACCAACCATCAACGTCCCGTGGTATTGTAAATGCTTCGGAAGCAAAGCCACTAAAAGTTAATGTAATGTGGAAAAAAAAAACATTGAACTCAATGAAGAGCAATTACAGTTTCTTGGAAACGAGGATCTACCTAATGAGCTTTTGCAATTGGAAACCCCATACCAGTTTTTCTCTTATTTGTTTACTGAAGAAATTGTAGACCATATACGTGATCAAACAAATATCTATAGCGTTCAAAAAGATCCGAGTAAGCCGATAAATATTGAAAGCGCAGATATTCGTCAATTTATTGGCGTTGTTTTATATACGTCAATTGTACGCATATTAAATGTAAGGAATTACTGGTCCGATAAGCTTGGAATATCGATAATTAGAGACATTATGCCATTGAAAAAAATTGAGCGTTTGCGGCAAACCTTACACTTTAACGACAACGGCCCTATACGGACCCGGGAAGTGATAGGCTTTTCAAAATAAGACCGCTTGTTGAAATGCTCAATAAACGTTTTTCAAATGTAACACTGGAGAGATATTTGGCTGTTGACGAGCAGATGTGCTCCACTAAAGCCAGAAGCATTTTAAAACAATATATGCCGGCTAAACCCCACAAATGGGGTTTCAAACTGTTTATTTTGTGTGGCGTTAGTGGTTTTGGCTATAACTTTGAAATTTATAGCGGCCAAGAAAATAAAATAAAAGTAGGCGAGCCACAATTGGGCGCTGCATCAAATGTAGTTGCTCGTTTAGCGAGGCAAATTCCAGATAATTGCAACTACAGGCTGTACTTTGACAACTATTATACTTCCTTGCCCCTCATTGAGCATTTGGCCAGGAGGGGCATTCATAGTCTTGGAACTGTGAGAAAAAATAGAATTCCAAACTGTAAGCTGCCAGATGAGTCTTTTTTTAAAAAACAACCGAGAGGAACTTCAGTTGAGTTTGTTGGGGACCACAACGGTATTCAAATTTCAACAACTGCTTGGAAAGACAATAAAATCGTATCACTTGCCTCAAATTTTGCAGGTAAGCATTTTACATTTATTGTCAGTGCTATGGCAGATCGTATCGTTGCATTTTTTCAAATTTTTTAGGTAAAATACCTATATACACTGTTCAACGCTATGATAAGGCCAATAAAGTGCATGTGTCAGTTGAACGACCGTATGTGGTAGCCGAGTACAACCGCCATATGGGAGGGGTAGACCTAATGGACAGCATTATTGCAAGGCATAAAATATTGCTAAGAAGTAAATTTTGGTATATGCGGTTGTTTTACCATCTTATAGATATGGTGATGGCAAATGCGTGGCTACTATATCGTCGTGTCAACAAACAAGCTGGCCGACCAGATTCTTTGAGTGCCGCGGACTTTCGGGTGGAAGTAGCTGAAGCACTTTGCAAGGTGGGCATTAAACAAAGGGCTAGCAAAAGAACATCTGATGTTGAACAAGGATTGCAGGAAAAAAAAAAGAAAGACCCTGCTCAACACGCACCACCAAGAGAGGTTCGACTAGACCAAACTAGCCATTGGCCAATATGGGGTGACAAAAGAATACGATGCAAAATGCCCAATTGCACTAGTTTTACACAAAAGTTATGTGAAAAGTGTGGTGTAGGCCTTTGCAATAATAAAACAAACAACTGCTTTAAAAATTTTCACAACTCATAATGTCCTGAAAATGTTAAAGCCTGGGCGCAGTGTTGCAAATCTGCAACATTTGATTATTGTTAATAAACATATAAAAAAATTAAAAAAAATTTTTTTTATTATTTTTCCTCTATTTGTTTTTATGACTTACGTCTTTTTTGTAAATTTGAACAAAAACTGAGTTATTGCGCTACGAAGGGTTAAATGGGGCTCGAGGTTGGACTACCCTGTATAGTTACTGCAAACATGCTCTAATATATCGCAATAGCTTTTGAAAAACCACGTTTTATGCCTATTATTGCTTTTATGTTCTAAATCATATAAAATTGTTATCTTTTTGTGTTCCAAATCACTCCAAAATTGTAACCCCTTTATGTTGCAAATCATTAAAATTGTTAAAACTCGCTTTACTCATCAATTTTTTATTTATTTTTTTTCTCCATTTTTCTTTGCTCTATAAAAAAAAAAATAGTAACATTAATATTCAGTTTTTACTTTCTTACTTTCATCTCCTTTTTCTTTTTACTTAATTACTTTTGTTTTATAATGTCACTTCCGGCAGACGGCAGCATAGCCATGTCCGTATTCTTAAGTAAAGTATAACTTGTACACTTTTTGTTATTAGTGAAAAAATAAAGAAGAAATATAATAATAATAATAATAATAGGAGGTGGAAGAGGAGGTATGAGAGGACGACGAAGCAGGAGTGCCGTCTTCTACCAGAACTTCTATTACGGATAATAATAATCATAATCATAATTATAATAATAATAAAATAAATAATAATAATTAATTAAAAAATAAATATAGTTTTTTATTTCTTCCCACTGGGAAGTTAGTCCTGTGGACCTTGCGGGTCGAGCCCAGACCACTTTTTTTGTTTCAGTTGTTTTTTTCCATTAATTTATTTTTTTTCTCCTCAATGTCTTTGAAAAGAGCAATGGTGTCGTCAGTAGCATTGCTTACAGTTCGCCTCGTCCGCTTTCGCAGGTTCCTCGTTGATCTCGACGGCGGATTTGGTTCTAGAGACGTCTCGGCAGTCCAACTCCCTGCTTCTCCTGATATCCCGGGAAACATCTCCGGTTCAGCAAGCATTTCCTCGTTGTTCAATGTCGCAGTTTTAAAAATAAAATTTTGTCCGTTCAATTCAAGTTAATAAATTCTGGTGTTCCCCAAGGCCCTGTTCTATCTTCAACTCTATTAGTCATTTTCATAAATGATCTCCTGTCTGTTACTTCTAATTCGATCCATTCCTTCGCAGATGACAGTACCCCCAGCTTCTCATATTCGTTTCCTGGTTTACGACCTGCATCTTTGGGTGTGGAAATGTAACGACAACGTATGCTAAGCTTATTAAGTTCCAATCTTGCCAACGTAACTCATTGGGGTATAACTAATAGAGTAGACTTTAATGCTTCCAAAGCATAATGCTGCCTTCTGTCATTAAAGCAAAACATCAACAGTCTGCCATTATGTATTATCCATGAATGGCACTTGCATAGCTCAAACCGAAAGACTTTCCATTCGCGGTATGTGTGTTACTGACAACCTTCGTTCTAATGACCACATATTCGATGTCACCAAGATCGCTGCGAAATGCCTAGGCTTCTTTGAGCCAACGTCGTAATGTCTCTTGCTTATCATTCTTTTATCGATACCAAAGCGCTCTAATGAAATAGCCAGCTGCATTCCAGCCCAAGCAAATTTCAACGGCAATACCCGCCATCACAGGAATGCGCATCAGTTCACTCTTAAGCCTACCTTCGGACGTCCAGTGAAACACAAAGAAAGCCGTAACATACGAGTGGAATGCTCTATCACGCTCTGTTTTTCCTACACATTTTGATTTACAAACATTCAAAACCAACGTGCATCGGTTTCTCGTCCCTCCTACTTCTTTTTTTTCTTAACGCATGTGCTGTTTAACTATGTGAATTATAAGGGTGCTTAAAATCCCTTTTACACGTGCAAATTGTAAAAAAATGGAGTTTCGCCGTGCATTACTGTTTTGAGTTTTGAGCGTCTTCTTTATGCAATTGCTTAGACCGCGTTAATACCCTTGTAGGGACGTGCTAAGACTATCACTGCTGCGCCTCCCGACACATAATGTTTCTCGTTGACGAAGGGGAGTAAGAGGACTGTCAAACGATACTTCATCAATAACAGGAGCGCACGTGTCCAAATCGTTGAAAAGAGGCCCGCGGATACCGTCCGCATAGGAACAATAATCTAGAATAAGTATCTTGTTAATTTTAAGTTAGATTTAATCATTTTTATCCAGTATGTAAGTTGATATTTAATTAGCAATAAAAAATGAATTTAAAAGTCAAAAGTCAAAGGCCCGCGGATCACATAAAAGCAATAACACCTGCAGTCCATTGGGCTCAGTACCAAGGTGACCCGAAACCGAAAGGCCTGCAGATGAAGGCAAACCCCGGTGAAAACCACCGGGGGACCAGTTGGAAGGTAGTAAAATTATAGGGTTATGGTTCATTTTAATACTAATTAAGAAGACGCTTAGATAGGTTAAATACGACAACTCAATCCAAAGGCTTACTTCTTCTACGAAGTTATGATCTTAATTCCCTCTAATCATAACCCTCAAATAGCACTGAATCGCTACTGGTCCGCTTTTAGACCTGGATCTCCTGCACCAATTATTGTGTTTGATTATGAATAAAAGATCTGTCTAAGCTACGAGACTATGTTAGCTCAATTTGTCATTGCCCCACGCCCACATATACAAATGAATTATGACCCCAAATCATTTTCTCAATATGTAAATGAAATTCAATAAATTTTTTAATCCAAGGCACATTACAAGACCATTTCGTAGATCTTCTCCATTATTTCTCATAAGCCGCAGTATAATTCAATTTTGAATTTCTCTCAAGAAGCCAGAGACTATAGAATTTACAACAATAAGCCTTAGCCCAAAATGAATCATCTTGGTGTGTCTATTTTGGCATTGTCCTATTCGTAATCACTTCGCTACATTTAAGAAGCTTCCTCACTTGAAAGTCATTTTCTATTGAACGGCTTACTGAGGTCTTAAAATTTAAATAAGAATGCATCACGACATCTCTCGTTGGAAGACTCCTTTGCTTCATGGAGGAAACGGATGTTTGTTTAAAGCCCATTAAATCCCTCGATCAATCACTGACGCAACGAGCGCATCTAGTTCAACGCAGATGACTCTATCCGCAGACTTTGTGACTCTGACTTTGACTCCTTCAAACAACACATCGAAACAACTGGTAATAAATTCCATCGATTTATGCGGCCAATTCATAAATTTATTAATGAATTAAGTTATAATTTAAGGCAATCGAAGACGACCCTAACGATGAATCAAGAAACCTGAATCGATTCGGGATTCTAAGAATCCCTGAATCTTGATGATGTATATTTCGTATCGAATCGAGCCACGACAAAGAACAAACACTCTTGATCGCGATAGAGAATCCGAAGAAAAGAACACAGCAAAGAACGAAAAAAGGTGCACAGAGGGAATTCCAAATTAATTAAGTTGTCGTTTTGTGCTTTTATCCACTTTATAACTAATATGACACCGATTATACGAAATATGTTCACTAATTAACGAACAAACACCATTTCGTGGTAATCTCGTTCCCCCCTTCAAGACGCACGAAAAGTGATCACATGAACACTTATAGCAGACACCAGGCACCGCGGGGAAAAAGGTAACAAGATCTCGGTCTCTCGCGGGCAAAACAACGCTGACAGCGAGAATGCTCAATTTCGAATAAATCAGGAGGCGATAAATAAGGATTTTGTCTCGTAATAACTCAGCGGGAACCATTTAACATGCAATCATATCGAATCGAGGAGTCAAGCTGCAACAGCAGTAGTGCACAGCAAATCTGGCTGGATGATGATCTCCAGCACAGATGAAAGGATGGAGATTTCTGCAAAAAAAAAACAAGAGAAAAGCAATAAAGATCTGAACATGAAATTTTAACGCATTATGTTTTGAGCCAAATGGAGTTTTGCGGGTGCAGCATATACAACGCGTGTAACGGTCAACAAACGAGAAATGTAGGGAAGTTGACAGCTTGCGCTATAGAGTGGACTTGTTAGGATTGCACCAACGTACTCGTATCATCATTGCGTTAAGATGCACACTTTTCGACAATAATTTGATGCGCTTCCGATAACAATTCAAGCGATACGAATTGTTTAGAAGGTACTAGGAGGCTGGTCGTAATATTTTATGGTTACAGCTGCTTCATTCCTTCCAAAAATTACTAAAATTTAGTTACCTAATTGGAAAGAAGTTATTTTTTTTTTTTTTTTTTTTTTTTTTTTTTTTTTTATTTCTTTATTTGAAATGCTTATATACACTTTAAGATATAATATCTTATAAAATAGTGGTAAGCTAACTTAGACAGCCATTTGAGAAAAGTAGATATACCGAATATAGTTTCACAAAAATTGGAATTCACAAAGTTAATTCGGAATTTTTATATAAATCAATGACCAATAGTTATAAGAAAATTTAAAGTTTTAGTTACCGATTACCAGAATTTTTATTTTTTTTTTTTGTGTTGGGAATTTGCTGGAAGAAAAAATCATCGAAAGACATTGCGGAGCTAGTACGCGAGGGATGCTTCTGCAATAGTGAGAGACTTTAACCCATCTAAAAAAAACTCCCGGGGGACTGACATTCGCTATCCCGAATGAGATTGCACCTAGTCGACGACTAATCGGCAATTTGTTTTTGAACTACATATTTGTTGAATTTAACAGATAAATCCGCCGTTTGTCGGATTTCTAAACTTTTTTCTTGTTTGAAATCAATACCTGATTTCTTAGCCCTAGGTAACTCTTATAGATCAAGAGGTTTTACCCGTCTCAATCTCCTGATTGCATTGTCATTATTTAATAGTTCTGTTATTTCTGTTGAGAAGCCTACTTCTATGCCTTTGAGCAACTTTCTTAACTTCATCTTCAACCATTTCAACATTTAGATCTTTATGCAGATCGGCATTGCGTATGTACCAAGGTGCATTAACTATGTTCCTTAGTATTTACTTTATTTTGGAAAACCTGAATTGTTTGTAAATTTGTTTAGCATGTGCATGCCCACAACTGGAGCCTGTAGGTCCATACTGGTTTTAGAACTTGCGTGTATAGCAATAACTTATTGTAGTTAGACAGGGATGAGCATCTCCCAATAAGCCAATACATTTTACTGTATCGCATGTTCAACTAATCTTTTTTTTTTCTTTACGTGCGCTTTCCAACGCAGTTTAGCGTCAGGGAAAGCAAAAGGCTGACTCGAGGCAAAATCAGTCACTTTCAGGCCACCAAAACTCATTCTTCTCTTCCATGTATTGTGGACCCACGCAGGCTGAGCTAGGCCGGAATGACAAAATGGAGAGCACAGATGCATGGGACGGAATGGGACAGCAGGTAAAGTCATGTAAAGAATCCGCTCTCCTTGGAGATTAGTGTAGTTGTCCACAGCTGTGTCTTGCACTGCGCAGACGAGCACGCTACAGTAATACGAGATATTTGGCTGTGTTTGAATATTCCACTACATTGTTGTTAATGTAGACTGGAATGTGTGGTACGTTTTTATACGTAAAATTAATATGGACTGACTTAAGGTCATTTAATCTAATCTGCCATTTCTTATTCCATTCTGAAATATTGTTTATTGCTGTTTGAAGCTTTTTTGTTGCTATTTCGACAGTTGTCATTTGCAAAAGTAGCTATGGTGGTTTCTTCACTTTCAGGAAGATCGCTAGTTAAAAGTAGGTATAGAACTGGACCTAGCACACTGCCTTGTGGTACACCAGCTTTAATCTCTCTTAATGTGGAGTACTCTGCCTCTTGTTTAATTCTGAAAAATCTATCTGATATATACGATTCCAGAATAGTCGCATACTGCTTCGGCAGTTGCTTTTGTAGTTTGTGTATCAGTCCTTTGTGCCAGACTTTATCGAAAGCTTGTGCTATATAAAGAAATACTGTAGAGCACACATTTTTCTCTTCAAATGCTTTTTCGATTCTATCTGTGATTCGATGCACCTGATCAATTGTAGAGTGCTTATTTCTAAATCCAAATTGGTGAATTGGGACTAGCGATTTGTCATCTATTATTTTTTGTAGACGTTTTACCAGCACTTTTTCGAATAACTTGGTCAACATTGGTAGAATAGATATTGGGCGACATGAGGTAATTTCGTTAGGTGGTTTGCCTGGTTTAGGTATCATTATTACCTCCGCGACTTTCCACATGCTTGGCTTAATTTAAATGTAGCATTAATAATCTGCTCTAGTTTTTTAAACATTTTCGTGGAAATTGCTTTAAAAGTTCTCCTGTAATTAAATCAAAACCTGGGGCCTTTTTTATATTTATGCTTTCTTTAATTTCTTTGGCAAGTTCTTTAGCTGTTACCGGCCGAATAGGTGTATCTTCTTCGCACCTTATTTCGAGTCCTCGATAACCTTTATCTTCATAAGGTTTGAATACGTCTTCAAGATACTCAGCGAAAGTGTTTGCTTTCTCTTGGTTGCTTTTCGCCCAGTTACCTTCTCTGGTTTTTACTGGCGGAATGTGAGCTATTGGCCTGTTCATTTTCTTCGTTGCCTTCCAGAGCGAGTAGTCGGTACTAGCATCATTTGTAAGACTTGTCAGGTAAGTTTTCGTCGCTTGGCGCCCTTGTCTGTTGTCAGCGTTTTCTAGCTTTCCTCTTTTCTGTAATAATTTCACATATTTCGGGAGAATAAGAGTTTTGTTTGATCTTTTGTGTTGTTTTGGGAGCGGCAGCCCACGCAGCTTTTTGTATTCGGAGCGTCAATATTTGGACTGCTTCTTCTAGTTGATCTTCTGTTTGAATAGCTGGTGATAGTTGGATACTTTCTTCCAACTTCTGTCTGAAGTAGTTCCAATCAGTCAGTCTATTTACTAGTTTTGGGCTATGATCTTTTATTATTATTTTATCGCTAAGTGTTAAGAGTATAGAGGAATGATCTGATTGAAGATCAGGTCCTTCCTCTATGCTTATTTTATTTGAAGATATATTTTTTGATAGAAAGAAGTCGACAAGATCTGGGGTTTTATTTCTATCTGCTGGCCAATAGGTAGGTTTTCTCGTTGAGTGATATTTGGCGCCATCTTCTTTAATTGTTTCATATAGTTCTCTGCCTCTAGTATTAGTTAATCTAGATCCCCAATACTTATTTTTGGCGTTAAAATCGCCTCCCGCGATTAATCTATTGTGAAATATGCGGAAAAGACTTTTAAAATCATTTTTCTTTAGTCTATAGCTAGGAGAGCAGTATACTGCTGCAACAGATATTTGTCCACTGCTCGTTTCTACACATATGGAAATTCCTTGGATGGCACATGATTGGAATTTTGCTTCTATATGGTGTTTTATTGTATTCTTTATTAACACTGTTTATTACCAGAAAAATAAGTTCTTAAGTTTCTTTTAAATTTGTTTGTGCTTGTACCTTGAGTTATTCTCAAGTTCCGCGGTAATGAATTCCACAATCGGATAGCATTTACGAAAAATTGACGCTCAGATGTAAGGGATGCGTAGGGAGAGTGAATCCATTTCCAGGACCTGTGCGAAGTGGCTAAACGAATCCTTTCGTACAAGTTGTGCGGCTGCCGGGTTAATAGAATGTCCGAAAGCAGGCACAAAGTGCGAAAATTGAGATAACTCTCAAAAGGCATGTTAAGCAGACGAGGAGAAAAACTGCTTAACCTGTAATATTTACGTAGTCCGAATATATACCGTATTGTAATATTAAAAGCGACATTGAATTTCCGCTTACTGGTTGCGTCACAGCTGCAAACGATTTCGCAACCGTATGTTAAGATAGGAATGACCAAAGATTTTGCTAATGTGAAACGAATTTTTATTGGCCTTCAGCCTGTGTCACCCACAGATTTCGGAGTACCACATATACTTTTCCAACTGCTGCGCTGATATGATTTTCCCAAGTTAGGCGACGATTAAAAATGACTCCAAGATTTCTTGCAGTCTCAACATATTCTATTGGAGAGCTCCCTAGTAGAATGGGAGGAAAGTAGGAAAGATCTAATGCTTTCCTGGATATGACCAGGTACTTCGACTTTTTTACGTTTAAATGTTATCCGTTTAATTCAGACCAACGTTCAATTTTGCCCATTATCTTCATTCACGCAATTTACTCCGTTCTCAATAAGGCCGAGTGGGCAACTCATATACATTTGGACATCTACGGCATACAAATGCGGCGAACAGTTTCCTATTGTATATGGAAGCTCAGCTATATATTAATACGGAGTTGCCTATAAAGTGTTTCCCCCCTTTTTTGCTATTATACGTCAGTAAGATATGCCAACACTATATATATTTGGGTAGGGGGCAATACATAGAAGTGCACAATACAAAAACTATCCACATATATAACACACATTATGAATTACAGCAGGTAAAATGAAGCGAAATGGATGATATTACAACAACAACAACAACATTGCTGTGTGAAGCAATAATCTCCCAGACGGAACGGAAAAATTTTATATCATGAAGTTACTTGCAAATGCTTGAAATTACTTGAAAATCCTTGAAGTTACTTGAAAATGCTTGAAGTTACTTGAAAATGCTTGAAAATACTTCAAGTTACTTGAAGTTACCAACAACAATATTGCTGTGCATGTTATGCGTTTGATAATGCTTGAACATGCTTGAAGGTACTTGAAAATGCTTGCAGGTACTTGAAAATGCTTGAAGTTACTTGTAGTTACTTGAAAATGCTTGAAAATACTTGAAGTTACTTGAAGTTACTTTAAGTTACTTGAAAATGCTTGAACATACTTGAAATTATTTGGACATGCTTGAAGGTAGTTGAAAATGCTTGAAGTTACTTAAAAATGGCGGAACAATTTTATATCATGTGAAATAAGAGAATGCATTGTCGAAAAATTTCATTCTCCGATTAATATGTATAACAGTCGACTTTGTTTTTTTTCCATCTTATAGAATAAATTGGTCGAATTTCGACCATGGGGCGACCCCTAGTTTACATACATATAATGAGAACAATATTGGACCAAGTATAGAGCTTCGATGAACAATTGGAAGAAAATCGGACAGATTATCATTCAGCTGAACTGCTTGCATTCTGTTTGATAGATAAGAAAAAATTAGCTCTACGGCACCTGATGAAAAATTGTGTTGTCGGATCAGTTAACTTTAGAGAAGTCTATTGAATAGCGACGGAAGTGCGAATTTCAGGGACTGACTCAACGGCTCAGCTGAAAAGGTTCCGAAATTTGAAATTAAAAAAAATCACAGCTTTGTTTCTTGTTAATGTGAGTATAATGTATATAGTATATGTATTTAATGCTCATTTAGTATTTTGTGCTCTCTATTTAGTTCAAAATAACTTCATACATTCGGTTTGGCAAAGACTTATAATATTTTCCAATATCCCTAAGCGAAATCATAGACCAGGCTTTTTTAATGGCTTCAATCAGGGTCTCAGAATCGTCGAATTGTCTCCCGCCCTAATAAACTCTTCGTGGCAACAGCCCTTAAACGTTGTCAATAATATTAATGCCCGGGGAGTACGTCGCCACTCAAGCAATTTTACATTTTATGCACTGTTTCACTACCCTAGCTGTATGAATGGGAGCGTTGTCGTCCATGGAATCTGGCCGCAAACGTTTGAAAAACGTGGAAAAACCTTTTGTAGTACAGTTTTGTATGCATTTGCGTTCATTTTCGATGATACAAACTGCAGCTGACAAGTCCCACAACACTATATTGCCCCACCCCATTACGCTACCTGCACAGGTGTTGCCGCGACTTAGCAGGCGTTCCTCCATTGGCAGGTCGTGAAAGTAGTTGTTGTAGCCGTCCGGTCCATCCAGGCTGAATTTTTGTTCGTCGGAAAAATCGACAGTGTGCCACTCCTTTTTCCACGTCATATAGTCTCGAGCAAACCGAAGGCGTGCAGCTTTACGCACATCATTGAGCAGTGGTTTTTTCTTTACTTTTAGCCTCTTCAAATGCTTGGAACTGCGAATAATCCGTTTTACAGTTGTCAGACTCGCAATAACTCCGCATTCTTCTTTTGGCAGCATAACGTTAAGAATTTGAAGCAGTTCTGATGATAAGTCTTCTATCTGCTGTTGTTGTCGCTTATTTAACACCTTCTTTCATATTATTTCCATAACGGGATTGATTACGAATGAAATTACTAACAACATTTTGGCTCCGACCAATTTTTTTTAGCAATTTAATTTACCGTTTCACAAAATCACAAAATTTTTCTCTTCTGTGTTATGCGCAAGCAAATGAAGGTTCAAACAGGGATGGAAAATGACATTTCTGAATTGTATTTAAAACTACTGTTCTAAGATTGTACTGAACTGGAGCCAACTGTATTGAACTCAAATTATTTTTTTTTAATGTTTTTTTTTTTATTTTGAACTCAAAGTAAAATATACGAGTATATACAATATACGAGGGCGGGTCAATAAGTCCGTGACTTTTTGAATTTCTGACCTCTTTACTGAAACGGCAACACTGCTCCTGTCAACAGCCATCTGTCAGTTGACTTCTGTCAAAATTTAAACTTGCTGCGTCAGTTAGTTTGTGTTTGACAGCTATTTTTATCAGACTACTCACTAATTTGAGGAGAAAATGGAAAAAAGTGAATTTCGTGTGCTTATTAAGCATTATTTCTTGCGAAAAAAAACCATTACCGAGACCAAGGCTAAGCTTGAAAAAGACTATGGGGACTCTGCACCATCGATTTCAATGGTAAAAAAGTGGTTTACTGAATTTCGTTGTGACCGTACAAGCACTGAAGATGCCGAACGTCCTGGACGCCCAGTTGAGGTCTCTACACCCGAAACAATCGAAAAAATTCACGATATGGTGTTGGCCGACCGAAGATTGAAAGTGCGAGAGATTATGGAAGCCGTAGGGATCTCGCATGGCTCAGTGGTTTCAATTTTGAATGATCACTTGGGCATGAGAAAGCTTTCCGCAAGATGGGTGCCGCGTTTGCTCACAGTCGACCACAAACGCAATCGTGTAAAAACTTCACAGGAAGGTTTGGCGTTGTTTAATCGCAATATGGAGGAGTTTTTGCGCCGTTTTGTAACCGTGGACGAAACATGGATCCATCACTACACACCAGAGACCAAACAACAGTCAAAACAGTGAGTTTCTAAGGGTGAATCGGCGCCAAAGAAGGCCAAGGTGGGTTTGTCAGCCAATAAAGTTATGGCGACTGTTTTTTGGGATGCACGCGGGATAATCCACATTGACTACCTTCAAAAGGGAAGAACAATCAATGGGGGATATTATGCCAACTTATTGGACCGATTCAATGACGATTTGAAAAAAAACCGACCTCATTTGGCCAAGAAAAAAGTTCTTTTCCACCAAGACAATGCAAGGGTGCACACATGTGCAGTTGCCATGGCAAAAAACCATGAATTGGGCTATGAATTGCTCCCTCATCCACCCTATTCTCCAGATTTGGCTCCGAGCGACTACTTCTTGTTCCCAAACCTGAAGAAATGGCTTGGTGGAAAAAGATTTGACTCCAATGATGAAGTCATCTCGCAAATAAAGGCCTATTTTGAGGACCTCGACAAATCATTTTTTTTGGAAGGGATAAAAAAATTGGAGAAGCGTTGGACAAAGTTTATAGAGCTCAAGGGAGACTACGTTGAAAAATAAAATTATTTTTTTTATCAAAAAATCTGTGTTTTATTCCAAAAGTCACGGACTTATTCACCCGCCCTCGTACCAAAATTTCCATCTGACTGAAATACTGGGTTCAGAAGGGCGGGTTGTACAAAATTGAATACAGTCAACGCTATGTGTAAAACTTAAAACAAATAGATGTGTCGATCGTTTTTTTGAAATACGGATTGCGAAAGAATTCAAAAGATGCAGATCGATATATTGTATCGAATAAAAGCAAATTGTACTTTTGTACTTGTACAAATTGATTTGTATTGAATTCGATACAATTGTATTGACTTTTCCAACCCTGCTTTCAAAGCATGTAAAATAAGTAAATATATATGCAATAGACTGAGAGAGAAGACACATTACAAAACAGATTTTTTTGAACCTATTCAGTTGAGTGTCGATTTCCATTGGGCTTTGCAGGTTTTGATCTCAGATCGAAGAGTTTTCGAGTCAATGAAACAGAAAACGAGATGGTTATTTTTTTTTAAATAAGTTTTGTGTGCAGCAACACATTTCCAAGTAGGGGCGGGTTAAGAATATCAGTACAACGCATCCCGATAAACAGCGGTTGTTGATAAAGGCAACTAAGGGGAAGATCACAGAACTTGGAAAAATGATGGTTAGAAGGCGAGTTGACATTTGGTGTGTTCAACATGACAAGGAAAAAAGTTTTGAAGATGTTCTACTGCGGAACGGAACAGGGTAGGAATGGAATCCGTATCATCCTTTTGGAAGAGCTACTTGTCAGCGTCCTAACCATTTCAAAGTCCAGTGTTCATTTGGAGTCTGAAACAGGTGATGCAAGGTGAGGTATTGAATATTGTCAGTCCAAATTCTCACAAGTCAGAAAGCACTATAGATATAAATGCTTATTCAGACTAGATTTTCACAACATCATCCAGAACAACCCAAAGGAAGTTAAGAGCTTTTGTTTTTTGGCTGAGATTTTAACGGACATATTGGAAAGTCAAGCGAATAATATGAAGAGTGCCATGGAGGACTTGGATAATGCACCAGGAACTCTCCGGGTAAAGATCTACTAAGCATGTGCAAGTCGTACATTCTTATCATTCAAAATACCATGTTCGTCAATGAAAGCCGGCTCCTGCCCACATACAGCATTGGCGGAAATTGATTACCATTTGGTAACACTTTTCATCGGATCACGTAGTATTGCTTGCGACAGGAAAATTCCTATCAACTCTGAGCGAACAATTTTATATCATGTGAAATAAGAGAATGCATTGTCGAAAAATTTCATTCTCCGATTAATATGTATAACAGTCGACTTTGTTTTTTTTCCATCTTATAGAATAAATTGGTCGAATTTCGACCATGGGGCGACCCCTAGTTTACATACATATAATGAGAACAATATTGGACCAAGTATAGAGCTTCGATGAACAATTGGAAGAAAATCGGACAGATTATCATTCAGCTGAACTGCTTGCATTCTGTTTGATAGATAAGAAAAAATTAGCTCTACGGCACCTGATGAAAAATTGTGTTGTCGGATCAGTTAACTTTAGAGAAGTCTATTGAATAGCGACGGAAGTGCGAATTTCAGGGACTGACTCAACGGCTCAGCTGAAAAGGTTCCGAAATTTGAAATTAAAAAAAATCACAGCTTTGTTTCTTGTTAATGTGAGTATAATGTATATAGTATATGTATTTAATGCTCATTTAGTATTTTGTGCTCTCTATTTAGTTCAAAATAACTTCATACATTCGGTTTGGCAAAGACTTATAATATTTTCCAATATCCCTAAGCGAAATCATAGACCAGGCTTTTTTAATGGCTTCAATCAGGGTCTCAGAATCGTCGAATTGTCTCCCGCCCTAATAAACTCTTCGTGGCAACAGCCCTTAAACGTTGTCAATAATATTAATGCCCGGGGAGTACGTCGCCACTCAAGCAATTTTACATTTTATGCACTGTTTCACTACCCTAGCTGTATGAATGGGAGCGTTGTCGTCCATGGAATCTGGCCGCAAACGTTTGAAAAACGTGGAAAAACCTTTTGTAGTACAGTTTTGTATGCATTTGCGTTCATTTTCGATGATACAAACTGCAGCTGACAAGTCCCACAACACTATATTGCCCCCACCCCATTACGCTACCTGCACATGTGTTGCCGCGACTTAGCAGGCGTTCCTCCATTGGCAGGTCGTGAAAGTAGTTGTTGTAGCCGTCCGGTCCATCCAGGCTGAATTTTTGTTCGTCGGAAAAATCGACAGTGTGCCACTCCTTTTTCCACGTCATATAGTCTCGAGCAAACCGAAGGCGTGCAGCTTTACGCACATCATTGAGCAGTGGTTTTTTCTTTACTTTTAGCCTCTTCAAATGCTTGGAACTGCGAATAATCCGTTTTACAGTTGTCAGACTCGCAATAACTCCGCATTCTTCTTTTGGCAGCATAACGTTAAGAATTTGAAGCAGTTCTGATGATAAGTCTTCTATCTGCTGTTGTTGTCGCTTATTTAACACCTCCTTTCATATTATTTCCATAACGGGATTGATTACGAATGAAATTACTAACAACATTTTGGCTCCGACCAATTTTTTTTAGCAATTTAATTTACCGTTTCACAAAATCACAAAATTTTTCTCTTCTGTGTTATGCGCAAGCAAATGAAGGTTCAAACAGGGATGGAAAATGACATTTCTGAATTGTATTTAAAACTACTGTTCTAAGATTGTACTGAACTGGAGCCAACTGTATTGAACTCAAATTATTTTTTTTTAATGTTTTTTTTTTTATTTTGAACTCAAAGTAAAATATACGAGTATATACAATATACGAGGGCGGGTCAATAAGTCCGTGACTTTTTGAATTTCTGACCTCTTTACTGAAACGGCAACACTGCTCCTGTCAACAGCCATCTGTCAGTTGACTTCTGTCAAAATTTAAACTTGCTGCGTCAGTTAGTTTGTGTTTGACAGCTATTTTTATCAGACTACTCACTAATTTGAGGAGAAAATGGAAAAAAGTGAATTTCGTGTGCTTATTAAGCATTATTTCTTGCGAAAAAAAACCATTACCGAGACCAAGGCTAAGCTTGAAAAAGACTATGGGGACTCTGCACCATCGATTTCAATGGTAAAAAAGTGGTTTACTGAATTTCGTTGTGACCGTACAAGCACTGAAGATGCCGAACGTCCTGGACGCCCAGTTGAGGTCTCTACACCCGAAACAATCGAAAAAATTCACGATATGGTGTTGGCCGACCGAAGATTGAAAGTGCGAGAGATTATGGAAGCCGTAGGGATCTCGCATGGCTCAGTGGTTTCAATTTTGAATGATCACTTGGGCATGAGAAAGCTTTCCGCAAGATGGGTGCCGCGTTTGCTCACAGTCGACCACAAACGCAATCGTGTAAAAACTTCACAGGAAGGTTTGGCGTTGTTTAATCGCAATATGGAGGAGTTTTTGCGCCGTTTTGTAACCGTGGACGAAACATGGATCCATCACTACACACCAGAGACCAAACAACAGTCAAAACAGTGAGTTTCTAAGGGTGAATCGGCGCCAAAGAAGGCCAAGGTGGGTTTGTCAGCCAATAAAGTTATGGCGACTGTTTTTTGGGATGCACGCGGGATAATCCACATTGACTACCTTCAAAAGGGAAGAACAATCAATGGGGGATATTATGCCAACTTATTGGACCGATTCAATGACGATTTGAAAAAAAACCGACCTCATTTGGCCAAGAAAAAAGTTCTTTTCCACCAAGACAATGCAAGGGTGCACACATGTGCAGTTGCCATGGCAAAAAACCATGAATTGGGCTATGAATTGCTCCCTCATCCACCCTATTCTCCAGATTTGGCTCCGAGCGACTACTTCTTGTTCCCAAACCTGAAGAAATGGCTTGGTGGAAAAAGATTTGACTCCAATGATGAAGTCATCTCGCAAATAAAGGCCTATTTTGAGGACCTCGACAAATCATTTTTTTTGGAAGGGATAAAAAAATTGGAGAAGCGTTGGACAAAGTTTATAGAGCTCAAGGGAGACTACGTTGAAAAATAAAATTATTTTTTTTATCAAAAAATCTGTGTTTTATTCCAAAAGTCACGGACTTATTCACCCGCCCTCGTACCAAAATTTCCATCTGACTGAAATACTGGGTTCAGAAGGGCGGGTTGTACAAAATTGAATACAGTCAACGCTATGTGTAAAACTTAAAACAAATAGATGTGTCGATCGTTTTTTTGAAATACGGATTGCGAAAGAATTCAAAAGATGCAGATCGATATATTGTATCGAATAAAAGCAAATTGTACTTTTGTACTTGTACAAATTGATTTGTATTGAATTCGATACAATTGTATTGACTTTTCCAACCCTGCTTTCAAAGCATGTAAAATAAGTAAATATATATGCAATAGACTGAGAGAGAAGACACATTACAAAACAGATTTTTTTGAACCTATTCAGTTGAGTGTCGATTTCCATTGGGCTTTGCAGGTTTTGATCTCAGATCGAAGAGTTTTCGAGTCAATGAAACAGAAAACGAGATGGTTATTTTTTTTTAAATAAGTTTTGTGTGCAGCAACACATTTCCAAGTAGGGGCGGGTTAAGAATATCAGTACAACGCATCCCGATAAACAGCGGTTGTTGATAAAGGCAACTAAGGGGAAGATCACAGAACTTGGAAAAATGATGGTTAGAAGGCGAGTTGACATTTGGTGTGTTCAACATGACAAGGAAAAAAGTTTTGAAGATGTTCTACTGCGGAACGGAACAGGGTAGGAATGGAATCCGTATCATCCTTTTGGAAGAGCTACTTGTCAGCGTCCTAACCATTTCAAAGTCCAGTGTTCATTTGGAGTCTGAAACAGGTGATGCAAGGTGAGGTATTGAATATTGTCAGTCCAAATTCTCACAAGTCAGAAAGCACTATAGATATAAATGCTTATTCAGACTAGATTTTCACAACATCATCCAGAACAACCCAAAGGAAGTTAAGAGCTTTTGTTTTTTGGCTGAGATTTTAACGGACATATTGGAAAGTCAAGCGAATAATATGAAGAGTGCCATGGAGGACTTGGATAATGCACCAGGAACTCTCCGGGTAAAGATCTACTAAGCATGTGCAAGTCGTACATTCTTATCATTCAAAATACCATGTTCGTCAATGAAAGCCGGCTCCTGCCCACATACAGCATTGGCGGAAATTGATTACCATTTGGTAACACTTTTCATCGGATCACGTAGTATTGCTTGCGACAGGAAAATTCCTATCAACTCTGAGCGAACTGTTAGAAAACTCCCTGCGGACACTCACTACGTGGACAAGAAAATGCGGTCTTGGGATCAATCCAAAAAAGACTGAAATGGTGTTGTTCATACTAATAAAAGAAGAATACCAGAATTCAAACCAACAGAAATTGAGGGAATACCCTTGAAGGTGGCGGAGAGTGCGAAATATCCAGGAATTATCCTCGATAGGAAGCTGAGTTGGAAGCCAAATGTCGATGACAGAGTTAGGAAAGCGGCCAACGCTTTCTACGCATGCAACCGTATCTTCGGAAAAAAATGGGACCAAACCCTAAAATAATTCAGTGGATGTATACGGCAATTGTGCAACCAATACTCATATACGGCAGCTTAGTCTGGTGGCAAGCCACAGACAAGGCAACCAATCTCAAGGTGATGGCAAAAATACAAAGACTAGGGACAACCAGTGCAATGAGAACAACCCCAACCGTTGGCTTGGAAGCCATTCTCAATCTGAAACCATTGGATCTATATATGCAGGAATCGGCTGCAAAAAGTGCCTTGAGGATCAGCCAAACAAACAGCTGGAACCCGAGTCATTTTGGACATGCACTGATTCTGAACATGTACATAGGTAACAACGTCATATCTGACTACATGTCTTCTTACTTAGATTTCAAAAAAAACATTCTCTTGTTCATTTGCGAGCAAGGAGGAATGGTACGCAAACGAACCCTTGAAAAGGAAATCGATTTCCATCTTTACAAACGGATCAAAGATGGACTGTGGAACGGGTGCTGGACTATTCTCAGAGGAACTACACATTAACAGCTCGATTAAATTACCTAATCACTGTAGTGTATTCCAAGCAGAAGTCTTAGGAATCACTGAAGTCGCAAGCATGGTATCAATGATGGCGATACCACGCAGTGATATTACCATTTTTATTGATAGTCAGGCGGCCATTAAAGCGGTGTCAGCTACAGAAATAAAGTCCTAGCTTGTTCGCCGTTGCCGCGAGGAGCTCAAAGCTCTTGGCGCGAAGCAAAAAACGAGTCTCTGCTGGGTCCCTGGACACAAGGGCATATCTGGTAACGAGCGAGCTGACGAACTGGCAAGAAAGGGGTCTGCGATGGACCATGAACAGGCACTTCAGTCGGTTAAATTACCACTCTGCAACCTCAGAGAAAGAGTGGAATACAAAACACGAATGAAAGCCAACAACAGGTGGTGGTCACTAACCACTTGTGACATATCACGCAAGCTGTGGCCAAAATATGATAAGGGCCGAACCAACAAACTTTTACGTTACGACAGGACATCGCTGTCAAAGTTGATCGGTACTCTTACTGGCCACAACCTGCTAAGGAATCACACAATGAAATTAAATCTCAAGGATGACGACATCTGTAGAGGCTGCGGTGATGAGAAAACCCATGATGATACACCTCACTTTCTCTGTCACTGTCCAAGCCTTTGTCACCCAAGGAACAGAACACTTGGAAGATACTTCTTCCAAGACATTCAAGAACTTTCTGATGTCTCACTATCAAATCTTTACAGGTTTATACGGACATCCTAATGGCTGGACAAACTGGAGTAGGAAGGAAACCAAGGACGAAGGACCAAGGCCAGAACAGCGAGGCCAACACTCCCAACAAAGGGTATCACAATGGGACCACATGGACCTAAGTATGGTGTAGCAGATTCGCTCTGTTCCATCAGCCCGTAAACCTAACCTAACCTAACACGTTTCATGAAGCCTCGGGTTAAAGATTGCAAAATTATCTTGGGAGAGGCAATCGTCCAGCACTCCTTCAGGCAGAAATTTGTATAGAGGCAGGGACGAACAAAAATAAACAAACAGTGTCTGCAAAAATTAAATAATACAATTCTGGACGCAGAGAAAAGCGAAGCATTTATTTCCGATATGAAAAACTATTTAAATCACATCATCGCAGCAGGATGAAGAGTGCAGAGCACAAGACATGTCGAATTCCCTACAACAATCTTGCTTAGACAGAGTCAAATCACTGCTAGGGACTTCTTACAGGCACTATCAACATGGCCAGAAACGTGGTGGTGGACAGATGAAGCTAGAGCAGTAACAAGGTGGGAGACATTGGATTCAAATGAGGCGATCCACTGCCTAACAATTTTTTTATTTTGTTTTTTATTAATTGCGCTTGCGAAAGGGAATTTTGTGTACCCTTACAATGTAAATAATTACACAGCGCGTGGAGAAGGGCATTTAAATGGGAAAAATAGAGGAGATGCCGATGCTAATTTGAAATATCTGTAAATTGTAATGCGAAAGAAAGATAGAGCATGGTGGAGTATTCCACATTTGTGTGATACGGCAAAGGAACTATTCTTTGTATTTCACTAAGTTCCAAAATTGCTGGTTTGTTTTGGGACACATGGGTGTATAAAAAATATTTGGCCTTAGTCCACGAATGTTAATCACATCTACTTTGAAATTCCTTGGCATTACAACTGACAATCATAGAGCCGTAAGTTAGATTAGATGCTTCACAAAAATTACAAGTGCACTCGTAATGTTCAAACGGCACTCGTAATATTCAAGTAAAAGCTGGAGCAGCGAAGTGGGATGGGGTAAGTAACGAGGAAACACGTGTTGAATAATTCAATCACATTCAATGAACACATTAATAAGTTAAAATTCAATTAACCTTATTTTGACAATTATTGATAAAATGTAGCCATGGTTTTAACGCAAATTACATACGGCCTAAGAATACCAATTTCCGACTTCAAAAACATACCTGAGCGAAGTCTTTCTTCCTTTCCAAAAACTATTAACTCAATTTCATTTCAAATCTCAAACACCAAGTCGCAAGAGAAATGTGAATGAAAAAAAAAGAATCATAAATTCAACACGGATTTTCAAACGCACGACGACCAACAACGCAACGTGCAATCTCGTTCATCAACTACCTGTTTGTATAAATTTGTTAACCCACCAACATATCAGCAAGAAGAGACAGCAACAACGCCACCAAATAACAGCTAAACAAAACAAGGATTAACAACCGGCAAACCCTCATAAAACCGCTCCAATAGCATTCGCGGTCTCCCCCGATCCCGGCTGGGCCCAACATACGACCGCAAAAGTGGCCCTAAAACAAATATCAAAGCGAGCATCTCTACTGCATCGCAGCAGTAGCTCTGCAATGAAAATCTTGAGCCGTCAACCTTTCCCTTCATTCCCTTGTGCGCGAGTAGCGAGTCCTTTTCGAGTTACTAACATTTCGCGTATAAAATATAATGAGGTGCAAGATGGCTATCGTCTTGATATATGCTTTCGTACGGCCGGTAATGATTGCGTCGTTGTTTGTCGAAGTAGCGGTGAAGCCTAAAGGATATGTGTTGTGTATGCAATCTGGACTGGAACTGGGTGTTGCTGGTCGACTAGAAACGACTATGGAAAATGCGCTAGTACTGCCCGGACTTCAATCTCAATGGCACTCTTTTTCTCTCTCTCTGGACTGTTTAGTTTCGAGCTTATATTACCCGATACCTCGGCGGTAATTATGATGTAAACATTCGCCTAACCTAAGAGCAGTAATTTATTGACGTAATTAAAATTTTAACCTTTTTCTCTTGCTCCCTTCTTCACCGTAGTTGCTATTGCAACGGCCGTTAGCCGGCTCTGTCATGAATGGCGGAATGGTGCATGTTCAGATTTTAGCTGAACCGCGCTGCCTTATCATGGATACCTGACCGTTGGGGGCAGCAGTGCCTGGAATGAAAAACAATTTCATGTTTACGTGTTTTCAGTGACTAATTGCGAAAATTGTGTCACATTTTTGCTCGAAGTAGTCTGAAGCGGGATCCGGGAAGCAAGTGGGGCACAGTGTACAAACTGCACTTGTCGACGGAGCTACGGCTGTGGTAGCCGGATGGGTACTACGCAACTTGGCGAGAGTGCAAATTACTCGTAACATGCAAAATGAAATTCTTTCAGGTTTTCGAGGATTGTGTGGTACACGTGTAGAGGCGCTGATTTATGTGTTCCTGTGTGCGCCTTGAACAGTGCACAGCCACCGTCACTGCAGTCATGATTTTCATTGTTGTGAGGCCGTTAAAATTCCCGGTTCATTCGAGGTGGCATGTAGGCTTAATTAATTGTATTGGGCTTTGAGCGTGTACGAACAACGTGGCAGTTGAATTCTACATTAGAAGCTTAATGGTGTAATTATTAAGAGTACGCTCATGGGAAGCACCCCTATCATTACCATCAATCCATTAAGCAATATAAATAATTCAGAAATTGGGATGGGTCAACAAAAGATAGAAGCGAAGAACACCGAACTTCAAAAAAGTTGACAAGCGTCCTTCACCTCCATGAATAAGGATACCTATGAATGGATTTTTTTGTTTTTATAATTTGCGCGTGCAAAAGGGATTTTAAGCACCCTTTTAATGTACATAAGAACACAGGATGGGCATTAAGGAAAGAGGAAGAATTAAGAAGGAGAAACCGATGCACATTGGTTTTGAATATTCGTAAATCATAATGTGTAGGGAAAACAGAACATGATAGAGCATTCCACATTCGTGTGTTACGGCTAAGGAACGAATCCTTATAGATTAGATTAGATTCGATTTATTGCTTTCTTCATTACTTTTACAAGTTTTATAAATATAAATCGTTTTACATCGATTGACATTAGATTTACATCTTTTAAGCAAAATATTAAGCTTGATTCCAAAAAATAAAAATTTTAAGTAAAAAAATAATTAAATAAATAATAGAAATATGTATAGTATACATACTGTTGCATGTTTGCTCAAACTGTGTCATTCAAATCAATTAGTTAACTTGTAGCGCCATCTAGTAGAAAGTAGCCATATTACCGATTTTGGCAGCATTTGAATAGCAGTTTGAGTAGCTGTGGAATAACTAGTGCATGCATAATTATGTTTGTTCTCGAACCTTCTAAACGAACCTTCTCAACGAATCTGGAAATTTCGAGAGGTGTCACTAGAGGATATAAATAGATGTCGCAGGAGCACCCAAGACATTCTAGTTGTGAACCGCGATAAAGAAGTACGATAGATGACGGTAGTGAAAAGTATAGAGAAACATAGGGGCGGGCTACAGTCCGCTTGGGCGAACTGTTGGATACCCTATTCTTATTCCTATATCTCATAAGTGGGCGTGACAAAAATTTAAAGGATTTTATCGAAAAAACTAAGCTTTTGTAAATAAAAACGCTCCCTAGCTCAAACTTTGGTTTTTCAATAAAATTGTTTTATTTAATTGTGGGCGTGTCAGTAGGCGGATTTAAAAAAAAATTAAGTATGTGCATAAAGGGCACCTAGAGAGTATATACTATAAATTTCAGCTCCCTAGCTCAAACTTTGGACTTTCAAAAATAAAAATAAAATAATTGTGGGCGTGTCAGTAGGCGGATTTTGAAAATATTTACACATGAGCATAAAGGTCCCCTAGAGAGTATATATTAAAAATTTCAGCTCCCTAGCTCAAATTTTGGTTTTTCAAAAAAAATATTTTATTTAATTGTGGGCGGATTTTGAAAATTTTATGTCCCAAGCAGTTTTATGGGCCAAAAATCATATATAAAAAATTTCAGCTTTCTAGCTCAAAATTCAATTTTTCCCAAAATTTGTTTTATTTAATTGTGGGCGTGTCAGTGGGCGGATTTCGAAAATTTTATGTCCCAATCAGTTTTATGGGCCATAGATCATATATAAAAAATTTCAGCTCTCTAGCTCAAAATTCGATTTTTTCCAAAATTTTGTTTTTTTGAGTTTGTGGGCGTGTCTGTGGGCGGATTTCAAAAATTCTTAAACTTGATTATTTCGGGACCCTAGAGAGTATATGGTTAAAATTTCAGCTCTCTAGGTCCAGTTTAAAGGCCTAATTTTTGCCGACGGACGGACGGACGGACGGACATGGCTAGAACGACATTACTATCGATGCTGATCATAAATATAGTAACTTTTAGGGGTCTACGGGCAATATTAAGGTATGTTACAAACTATGCGTCCAAATTAATATACCCCTAGAATAGGGTATAAAAAGTATAAGTATCCAGTAAGAGAAAAGTGTTTGTGTATTTAAAGTGATTAATTGTGAAAGTGAATAGTTGAATTAAATAAGTGAATTATTAGAATAATAATCAAGAAGTAAAAGACATTGATAGAGAACTAATAAAGATTAATTAAATAGAATTACGTTTTATCTTTTCGAATCCTAGCCTGGATGTAACATTGGTGTCAGAAGTGGGATAAAACGTATTCAGTGTGAAATTAAAGTGAAGTGAATTAGTTAAAAAAAAAAAAAAAAAAAAAAAAAAGGAAAACAAAAATGGGCCGCACATTGAAATTACTACAGCTCAGTATACCGCAGCTAAAAGCTGAACTAGAAAAGCGGAATCTCTCCACATCTGGAGGAAAAAGTGATCTGGTGCTTCGACTGCAGGAAGCTGTTGAAAACGAAGGAGAAAACCCCAAGTCCGTTTTGTTTGACGTAGCAGAAGAACAACTAAGTACAGGCGTTGATATGACTGCTATGATGGAATTACTTCTGGCCAAGTTTGATGAACAGAAGAATTCCCTAGAACAACAGACTAATTCTCTCGACTCCAAATTGGAATCTAAATTTGATGAACAAAAGAATTCTATAGACTCTCAGTTCAATGAACAGAAGAATTCTCTAGATTCCAAATTGCAATCAATGGACTCTAAATTCGAAGAACAAAAGAATTCCATAGTTGCCGCCCAAAAGAGCGCCGTGAAAGATTTTAAAAATGTTCTCGAAGGAAAACTCGAAGAAATTGACCAAAAGTTCGAGAAGGTTGAAACCAAATTCGACGAAATCGATACAAACATCGAGAACTTGGCTAAAGAGCTCGAGAAAGTGAAGAAGCAGAAGGCTCGAGAAAATTCTGCGGACTGCCCGAGAAGGTAAGAGATGCAGCCTCCTGTTTTCGATGGTCAAACATCATGGCCAATTTATAAGAAACAGTTTGAAGCAGCTGCAGTGGCGAACAGCTGGGACAACGAGGAAAAGTCGATTGCGCTAACGCTCGCACTAAGAGGTACAGCTGCGGAGTTACTCCAAACCGTCTCAGAAGAGAAGCAACACAACTACGACGCCCTGGTCAAGGCTATAGAGATGCGCTTCGGTGATGAGCATATGCAGCAAGTGTACAGGGTCCAGCTACGCAGTAGAGTCCAGAAGCGGGGAGAAACACTTCAACAGCTGCAAGCAGATATCGAACGTCTGGCACATTTGTCATATCCTAATGCTGGTGAGGTTCTCATCAATGAAATGGCTGTGGAGGCGTTTATCCAAGCCATTGAAGATAGACAACTGCAAATGGCCGTAAGAATGGCTGGAAAGAGAACTCTCGCTGAGGCCCTAGCATTTGCCTTGACAATGCAAGCTGCTGATCAGGCATCGCATGTGTTCCACCGCGTAAGGGAAATGACAGCCGTTGAATGCTCCTGTCAAAGAGCAGACATCGTAGACCGGAGCAGAGATAACAGAGGTCAAATGCGCTGCTGGAACTGCAACAAAATAGGGCACCTACAGAGACAGTGCAGAGCTCCACCCAGACAAGGCAGTTGTCCACATTGCGGGCCTAGGAGGCGCAACGAAGAAGCATCTGGAAGATATAGCTTCGCAGAACCAGCAGTCGGGAAACGTGTAAGGGGCAGCTTCTCGGAGCAGAAGTGGGTTTCCGGAATCGATGACTCCAGGACCACAATTCAAGTCTCCCAAACCAAACGAGGAAACCAGAGTTTAACAGTGGAAGCCTATATCGGTCAAAATAAGTGCGTGGCAGCCATCGACACCGGTGCCACCGCTTCCATTATAAGGAGGGACATCGTCCGTCAGTCTTGGTTGCACAACACCAGCAGTAACTGTCTGAAAACAGCAACAGGAGCGACAGCGAAAGTGTACGGAGATATCATGCTAACAATAAATTTGGCAGGATTAGCATTCTCCCACGCTTTCTTAGTAGCTGATATATGTGACGAATGCATCATTGGAATCGATTTCATGAAGGCGCATGATGTTGTATTGGACTTTGGTATGCAAGTACTCAAGTATCGAAACGCAGAGATTCCGATGGTGTACGGGAAAGAGAACGCCGCATCCCTGAGGACAGTCAATAGTGAGGACGAGGTCCTACCACCTTCTTCAGAGACAATGATTCGGACAAAGCTGGAAGGTGAACCTATGAGCCACCGATTCTCTCTAGTTGAGCCAAAAGACAACCACTACCGAAACTGCGTGGTTGGAAAAGTGCTTGTCGAGCCGAAGAACGATATTGTTCCCGTACGAGTTCTTAATGCGGAACACAAAAGCGTCAAATTGAAGCAAGGTGAGGTGGTTGGAAAGTGTGTACCGGGCACTGAAATCCACCGAAATATTCATCCGATATCCAGCGACCGCATGAAGACGAGGTACGACACAAAAGCAACCACCACAGGATTCCAGGAAGGAGATCTGGTATGGCTATACAACCCTCATCGCCGAAAAGCCATGTCACCTAAACTACAGCAGGATTGGGAAGGACCCTATAAGATAGTGAAGCGCATAAACGATGTTGTCTACCGGATCCAACGAGGAAGAGGCAAGCTGAAAGTTGTCCATGTAGATCGTCTCCATCGCTACCATGGCGAAAATATTGACGTGCTTGTTCGGGACGAACAAGTTTATGAGGGGGATATTGTTGCATGTTTGCTCAAACTGTGTCATTCAGCAAGCGCCATCTAGTAGAAAGTGGCCATATTACCGATTTTGGCAGCATTGGAATAGCAGTTTGAGTAGCTGTGGTATAACTTGGTATGTTGTTCTCGAACCTTCTGAACTTAACGAACCTTCTCAACGAATCTGGAAATTTCGAGAGGTGTCACTAGGAGATATAAATAGATGTCGCAGGAGCACCCAAGACATTCTAGTTGTGAACCGCGATAAAGAAGTACGATAGATGACGGTAGTGAAAAGTATAGAGAAAAAGTATAAGTATCCAGTAAGAGAAAAGTGTTTGTGTATTTAAAGTGATTAATTGTGAAAGTGAATAGTTGAATTAAATAAGTGAATTATTAGAATAATAATCAAGAAGTAAAAGACATTGATAGAGAACTAATAAAGATTAATTAAATAGAATTACGTTTTATCTTTTCGAATCCTAGCCTGGATGTAACAATACTAATCAAGAAGTAAAAGACATTGATAGAGAACTAATAAAGATTAATTAAATAGAATTACGTTTTATCTTTTCGAATCCTAGCCTGGATGTAACAATACTAATCAAGAAGTAAAAGACATTGATAGAGAACTAATAAAGATTAATTAAATAGAATTACGTTTTATCTTTTCGAATCCTAGCCTGGATGTAACAATACAGTATACAGCTGTTTTTATTTTTACAAAAGTCAGGAAAAAGTTTTTTTTTTTTAAATTTAAAACCTCCGTTGACATAAAATAAAGGTCTTAGAGCTTCAATCAAAACACAACGAACTAGTTTGAAACATATAATTGTTGCATTTGTCTGCTGCTGCTGTGACCGGTCGGCTCTTATTTAAGCGTTTTTCAGCAAATTTTTATTAAATTACGGTTCTATAATAATTGTTCTGCCTTTGTCAATAAAACTGTGAATTGAATAGTGAATATGGCGACAACTAGTTGTAGTTCTTACGTTGTCACTAGACAAAAAACCGAGATTTAGTTAATCGGACAAATATCATCAAGTCTTAGTGAAAGAATGTTACTTCCATTACAAAAAAGTGGAAGCACAAGGCCCGTATTCCAACAAAGATCATGTGGTTGGTAAAGTGGAACTCATTTTCAGAGAATGGGAGAAATTTAAAAAAAATAAAGACAACAAGGTGAAGCGTTTAGACGGACTACAAAAAAAAAGGATGACTGGAAGGAGGAGCTAGGTAATCTATTCGATATTGCCCATGCTAAAGCATTAGGAATGATCAAAACTGAAGGGGACACGATGTTTTTAGCTGCACAACGTGAAAAGGGGCGTCGCAGGAAAATTGGTAATATTGATTCAACTCTGGCGAAAAAAGAATTGTTCTTGGCAAAAAAAAAAGAAAGTTTAAAGAGGAGGAGGCAACTAGAAGAGTAAGAAATAAATTCTTGCCAAGAGAGGGTAATTTTTGCTTCATCATCTGATTCAGAGGTGAAAGTAGATCCTGAACATCGCAGAGTCATCGATCGACCAGTTCAGTCGTCAGCCGGAGTGCCGCCTTCAAAGAAAATTCGAAAGAAAATATTGGATGAAAACTTAGCGGCTAGTCTTGACGTTGCTAAGGTAAGGGATCGGAATGCAGCATTGGTTCTAACTCCTGTGCTTAAACTTTTCGGACATGACCCCGCAGAATACAATGCCAATCTAAACTCATTCGTCGAGAGCTTGCGAAGCACCGTTTGCAGATTGCTGATAGTTTAAAAGTTGAATTAACCGCAGAAGCTATATTGACAATTCACTGGGACGGTAAACTTCTGGAGGATATAGTTGGAAGTGATATTGTTGATCGCCTTCCCATTTTAGTAAGTGGAAAAGGAATAGATCAACTTCTAGGAGTCCCGAAGTTAAGTTCTGGCACAGGTGAGGCTGCAACAGCGGTCTATGAGGCAGCAGCAGAATGGGGAATCTGCGATAAGGTAAAGTGTCTAGGATTTGACACTACATCAGTGAATACGGGAAGAAGAAATGGGCGTGTATTCTTTTGGAACAAAAAATGGACAAAGGCATGCCGCCACCACTTCTACGAGATCATGTTGGAAGCAGTAGCTATGACTGGTTTGGATTTTTCGATGATGGAGTCTCCAATGAAACAAAAAAGAGGATGGTTTCCGCCCTCGAAATTGAGGGAATAGAGAACCCCTTAAAGCAAATAACTGTCGACATCGCCAATATTTAATCAAAAGGTTTGGAGGATTTCGTGAGCTCAAATACCCGCCGATTCTTCAATATCACAGGATTATCTTCAGAGTTCTTGACTAAGGATGTGGTTGAGTGGCCCAAGGACAGTGTATACAATTAAGTGAAACATGGAGTACGCAACATGAGAGTAGTCAATGACATCGCTGAGCGAGGAGTAAAGCTTATGGATAACTACAACAAGCTATAATATAACGAAGAACAGAAGCAGTTTCTATTATTGGCGGTTAAAGACTATAGAAAGAAGTATCCTGACAGGAAGAAATCAACATTGCTGAAGTGAAGTAATCATCTTAATTTATATTTATCCATTAATTTATTTATTACTTGTATTTATGTTTTTTTAAATAAAGTAAATCTAATTTATAAACCAAATTTTAATTGTAACTTTTTATAATTATATCCATTAATCCATTATTTACTAGATCACCCTGCAAAGTTTGGTGGGTGGTAGCGACCTCTAAATATTATCCGATTTGTATAACATTTTCAGAGAATTTTTTTTTCATGAGAAAGAACAAAATGACTGGTTGGGACGGTCAAAATTCAACAAAATTTTTTTTTGGATCAAATAAGGCCCCTAAATTGTATACATATATACAAAATAAAAAAAGGATATATATTTATTAGAAGGCCTTATTCATAATTTGGTTGCGGTAAGACATTGCTGCTCTATAATAATTGTAGAGGTGGGTTACATTGCGCTCGCAATTAAGAAGTGCTAGTACTTCATCCTCAGTTTTACTGTCACTCCCCAAAAATATCCTTCTTTGCTGCTTCAGGATCGGACATATATGTACCAATAAAGTGGATAATATCCTCCCTCGCCGAAAAATTGCATACATTGCAGTAAATAGGCAAATCTTCGCGATGTGGCACATAATTTAGCCGTATGAGTTCTCCCCTCATTTTAAAAATTGAAGTAATTAATTCCTGCGTATGCTCATTACGAAAATAGTTCCGTTCATATAGATTGTGCACTAGCTGGCTATATGTTGCTCTATGAACTTATGATGTAGCGATGTTTATACAGTCTTCCCTATGTTTTTCATCGATTTTGGATATCAGCTCGTACAAGGAATATTTTAAGTTGCTGCCGCTTTCAATTAACTGGATATCGTGGCCGCAGTCGCTCGCTTGCTCCTTTAGTTTTCCATACCATAGGCTATTAGTCTCGATAGCATACCGTGCCACCTTCTTTGGTAGTCTTTCGTCTGGCATGTCAAAAACTTTCGCTAGATAGTTCACATGCATCCTTAATAATTTCACAAACAGTGGTGACAATCCCGTTTCAATGGTGATCACGTAGTTCGGCGTATTCTTTGGTAAATGAAAGCATCTCTTTACAAAGTAACGTAGCAGCTTTTCAACTGTTTCATATCGCTGATACCCCCAGGCTTGTGCTGCATACATCATAATGGATTCTGCAACCGCCTCGAAAACTTTATATTTGACACTATGTGCTAAAAGTTTGTTAGAGAAACATTTTTTCCATGTGGCATTAACCGCTCCTTTGGCCTTTACCAGCTTCTCTTGCAAGTGCGTTTCCATATTTAGAGAACCTGTTATTGTCACTCCGAGATATTTATACGATTTGACTATTTTGATGGGCTCTCGGTTGTAGTACCATCTCTCGTTTCTGGACATTATACCGCCACCTTATTTAAAGATCATTATCTTCGACTTGTTTAGATTCACCGACAAACCCCACATCTTGCAGTATTCTTGCAGTCGATTGATCAATAGTTGCAGGGATTGCTGTGAATAACCAAATAGTACCACATCATCGGCAAACAGCAGCACTCTGATTTTCGTCCTTGTGAATTCTATTCCAACTGGCAAAAACTCAATAATATCGTCAATGAACAATGCAAAAAGCAATGGGCTTAGAGTGCACCCCTGTTTTACGCCTTTAGTAGTTTCGAAAAATTCCGAGATTTCAACCCCATTCCATACAGCTGCCTGCGTATCCTCATAGATGCTTTGTAGAACATTTCCAAACTTGGATGACATTCCGGCATTGTAGAGCTTGTAGAAGAGCATTCGTCGGTCCACCGTATCAAATGCTGCCTTGAAGTTGTCACGGTATATAAAAGAAACCTTCCACTTTGTAGATACAGGAATCTACTGTATTTACCTTTTAGTGGAAGGGTGTCCGGTCGACGACGGCTTGGAAAGGCATGCTAGCTTTAAGCTCTTGCTTAGCTCGTTAGTGGGGTGGGGTCTTTAGCCTGTCTCCGGACTACCGTACTTTTTCATGCCTTATGTTGAGTGAAATATTGCAAAAAAAAGGATGGAATAGCAAAAGGGAAAAAGAAAATTTCCTTCTTCAAGACACATGTTCAAACACATTTGGTGGTGTTTGCACCTAGGAGCGGCCCCTTCCCATTACGCTACTCGTGAAACAGTAGAGTACCATGGTTGTCACTCACTCATATATATGTGACAACCCCTAAATAAAACAAAAGTACTGCTCAATTCACTCCCGTCAGCCTCATCGTTTTCAGTCACCCCCCCCCCCCCTGTAATTTCCTTAAATTATCATTTTAAGAAATACCAAATCTCAATCAGAAAAAATGTCTATTCGTTCAAGAATCCAAAAAATAATAAAGAAAAGAATCAGCACACACAAACATTTATCTAAATAACAAGTCTTTTATTTATAATTATACTAAACTACTAATAATAAATAATAATTCCTAGCGATAAACAAAAAACATAGGGACGGGCTACAGTTCGCTTGGACGAACTGTTGGATACCCTATTCTTATTCCTATCCCTCATAAGTGGGCGTGACAAAAGTCTAAGTATGGTTGAATTGTTAAGAACGTTCTACATATTTTGTTATATAACATTTAAAGGATTTTATCAAAAAAACAACGCTCCCTAGCTCAAACTTGGGTGTTTCAATAAAATTGTTTTATTTAATTGTGGGCGTGTCAGTAGGCGGATTTAAAAAAAATTAACACATGAGAATAAAGGGCCCCTAGAGAGTATATATTATAAATTTCAGCTCCCTAGCTCAAACTTTGAATTTTCAAAAAAAAAAAAAATAGTTGTGGGCACTGACACAGTGGGCGGATTTTGAAAATATTTACACATGAGCATAAAGGGCCCATAGAGAGTATATACTATAAATTTCAGCTCCTTAGCTGAAACTTTGGATTTTCAAAAATTAATATACCCTTAGAATAGGGTATAAAAAAATTATTTTATTTATTTGTGGGCGTGTCAGTGGGCGGATTTTGAAAATTTCTTATCCCGAGCAGTTTTAGGAGTCATAGATCATATATAAAATTCGATTTTTTCCAAAATTTGGTTTTTTTGAGTTTGTGGGCGTGTCTGTGGGCGGATTTCAAAAATTCGTAAACTTGATTATTTCGGGACCCTAGAGAGTATATGGTTAAAATTTCAGCTCTCTAGGTCCAGTTTAAAGGCCTAATTTTTGCCGACGGACGGACGGACGGACGGACGGACGGACATGGCTAGATCGACATTACTATCGATGCTGATCATAAATATAGTAACTTTTAGGGGTCTACGGGCAATATTAAGGTATGTTACAAACTATGCGTCAAAATTAATATACCCCTAGAATAGGGTATAAAAAAACACATAAACATAGGGGCGGGCTACAGTCCGCTTGGGCGAACTGTTGGATACCCTATTCTTCTTCCTATATCTCATAAGTGGGCGTGACAAAAATTTAAAGGATTTTATCGAAAAAACTAAGCTTTTGTAAATAAAAACGCTCCCTAGCTCAAACTTTGGTTTTTCAATAAAATTGTTTTATTTAATTGTGGGCGTGTCAGTAGGCGGATTTAAAAAAAATTTAAGTATGAGCATAAAGGGCACCTAGAGAGTATATACTATAAATTTCAGCTCCCTAGCTCAAACTTTGGACTTTCAAAAATAAAATAAAAATAATTGTGGGCGTGTCAGTAGGCGGATTTTGAAAATATTTACACATGAGCATAAAGGGCCCCTAGAGAGTATATATTAAAAATTTCAGCTCCCTAGCTCAAATTTTGGTTTTTCAAAAAAAATATTTTATTTAATTGTGGGCGTGTCAGTGGGCGTGTCAGTGGGCGGATTTTGAAAATTTTATGTCCCAAGCAGTTTTATGGGCCAAAGATCATATATAAAAAATTTCAGCTTTCTAGCTCAAAATTCAATTTTTCCCAAAATTTGTTTTATTTAATTGTGGGCGTGTCAGTGGGCGGATTTTGAAAATTTTATGTCCCAATCAGTTTTATGGGCTATAGATCCTATATAAAAAATTTCAGCTCTCTAGCTCAAAATTCGATTTTTTCCAAAATTTGGTTTTTTTGAGTTTGTGGGCGTGTCTGTGGGCGGATTTCAAAAATTCTTAAACTTGATTATTTCGGGACCCTAGAGAGTATATGGTTAAAATTTCAGCTCTCTAGGTCCAGTTTAAAGGCCTAATTTTTGCCGACGGACGGACATGGCTAGATCGACATTACTATCGATGCTGATCATAAATATAGTAACTTTTAGGGGTCTCCGGGCAATAATAAGGTATGTTACAAACTATGCGTCAAAATTAATATACCCCTAGAATAGGGTATAAAAAGGAATTAGATACAATAACACTTAACCCTCTAACGGGCAAACTCGTAAAATTGGTCAGATCGAACTGAAATTTGTTTTCCAAGTAAATGTAGGTGAAAGAAGCTTAAGTTTAAATTTTCAGGCACAAGTTTTGTGTGAAACGACCGCTAGGTGAGAAATAGTGAAGACCGTCTTGAGACGGTCTTGCCGGTTTGTATGTAAATAATAATACATAATTAACATAAGTAAATATTTATGTATCAAGTAAGTTTGATTTATAAAAGGGGTTGGATAAGGTATAAAATATATTATTTTCTATGGTGGTAGTCCCAGAAACAATTTGTATCGACTGTTCCACATAAATGAATGTTGCATTTGGAACAAATTACTTGTGTATCCGACTTTTTACAATGTTTGTACTTTTTTAGGAAACAAAATATGACAAAATCTTCACCGATGGATGGCAATGTTGATTTTCTTAATTCGGATAATAATTGACCGATAAGCCAAACCTTACTTTGATTTCTAGTAGCTTTACTGAGTCCGTTACTTTTAGACGCCATTGCAACAAGTTGAAACACGTTACTATGACTTATACAAATAAAACGCGTGCGCTTTTGTAAATGACTTATTACAACTGAAGTGCGGGGCGGGCTAAATCTCAACGCATCGGTACAAAAGAGGGGCCGAGGCGAGGGCTTTTTGTAAAAATTTTGACAGCTGGTAGCGACCTCTAAATCTTGACAAAAAAAAAAACAAAAAAAAAACGTATTTCATATTTAGAGGTATATAATGAAATGGAAAAATGCCCCGGGGATAATTCAAAAGTAAGGACCACCCTTATGTATACGTTTGTATAAAATTAACACATTTGTAGCGGCTATGTCCACAAAATGGTAGAGGAGTCTAATCATAATGTCACGACACTTAGTTCGAATGTGATACCGACCCATAGGGTTGCCCATAAGATTTGATGATTTGCGGGTAGTTTATTTCAGTGCATTTTTTCTGCTTTCTATTATACCGAGGGGCATTCGCTGTTTGTTGATCAAAATGTATCCCTGCGAAAGGTTCAATACCAACTTATATAGATGCCAGGCGCACACACTTGTTATCTTGCCACAAAACAGTGTTCACATCGATTCCTTGGATTGAGGTCATGTATTCTGTGGAAAATCTTCTATTCTCTTTGCTCACTTCTCTGTCAGTCGGCAGCTTACACGCTGTTATACGATTGGCTATGAATAAAATAATGCAATTTTGATCAACAAAATAAATAAACAAATCGCCACAAAAAGCTTCTTTGTTTACGTATGGAGCGTATGCTCCACATCAGTTTGGATAGCTCTTTCGAGTCCTTCCTAATTTCGTTTAGAACTTTGAAAAAAAGGTATACCTCCTCCAGTGTAGCCAACAGCAGTAGGTTGAACTGATGGTCCAGTAGCTTCAAATGTTGGCAAGGGAGATCGGGCTCTTTTGGGTGGTTTGAGGCGTGAGTTTGTTATAATCGCAGTTGAAGTGAATGCTTCTTGTTCAGTTTCGTCCGCCGCAATACCAAGAACAAATGTTGAAGAAGCTGCTGAATTCTCGATTTCACTAATATTTAGAGACAATTGTATGGCCTCTACAAATGCATCTGTTGTATCAGCTTCATTCATTTCCTGGATGCATTCTTCAATTGCCTGTCCATCGTTCTTGGCAGCTCATCTGAGCTATCAGACTCAAATTGTCGACAACATAGCCTTTATCAACGACACTGACATCACTGCTATAAATTTCATATTGGCTTTCCACGGAATCGATGAACTCGATCAATTGATCATACGACAATTTTTCCAAGTTGAATTTTTTATTATAATTTCGCTTACAACAATCCATCTACCACACAAAAATTTCAATAAAAGGGGGAAAATGATAAAATAATAGGTATACAATGGTGTTTCTCAGCATCAAAGACGTGAACACCAATGAAACAGAGGGGGACATTTTTTACGCATAAACCGGCAAGACCGTCTTAAGACGGTCTTTCATTTTTCGTTTCTAAAGTACCCTTTACATTATTTTTTCATTTCAACTATAACATATAACCCAAATATAATATAATATCTACTTACTGTAAAATTTTAGAATCGATCACTTGTTTTAAAATATGTTTATTTAATAATTTAAAACAACATTTTTTGCGAAACAATTTTTGATGCTATTTTGTTGGCTGTTTGCACTTAAAGGATGATATCACCTTAACACGTGGTTAAATTACAATCATATGTTGTCACAATGCCAATCAGACTACACTAACAAGGTTTTCACCACTTCCAGCAAAAAAAAAAAATGATTTGAACTCTGGAGGCCAAAAATCAAAGGCCGTCTGGAGACGGTCTTACCCGATAGAGGGTTAAAACAAAATGGGCCAGGATCTTGCTTGATGTCTCGTCAAAATAGTAGATTCATAAAAAGAGTAGTTCAGGGATATTTTTGATAGGTATATACAAGATATGTATGTATATATATTTTTTTTTTGTTTTCTTTTCGGAAGTGGACAAACACTAAAATGTATGTAGTTATTTTTAGATTGAAAAACAAACACTTTTTTTTTTGAAAAAGAAACGAAGATGATGGACATCTCCTTTTTTATACCCTATAGCCTAGTATCCTGCTCGCGCTAAAATTTATCTCCCATACAAAAATATCTACAAAGATAAAATTTAGCGAAAGCATTTAGCAAAGCAGTATCCTGTTCGCCTGCTAAATTCTTAATTTCACATAGATGGGCCACACAAAATGTCTGCTCGGCGAATGACAGGTCTCCACTTATTTAGCTCGCAAAAGAATTGCCTGGTACATTAAATCGGAGATAAATTTTGACAGTTCGTTCGAAAGTTTGTGGTTTGTGCTGTGTTTGTGGATGAAAACGAATTAAATTAAATTAAAAGGAAAGTTTTATAGTTCCGTGTTTTGCTCGTCGCGTGCGTTCGGTTCGTTTTTTCGTTCGCATTTTAATTAAATAAAATGCGTGAAAGTTTTAACGCGAGTGACAAATTTAATCGTGCATGTTTAAACTAATCATTTGGATATGTGTATATGAAACAAATATCCAAATGAATAGTTCAATATGCCGATTTCAGATTCAACAGTGTCGAGTGTGCAAGTGCAAATGAGATCTGGTCTTTTCATTTTGTGATTTGGGGTTGGAATTTTATGTTGGGGACCAACACTCGGAAATTGTCTTGTTGCGCTCTGTAAAATAATGTACTCTGTTTTGAATTTACGAGTAATAAAATTGATTTGATAAATAAAAATGTTGCGGCAAATTGTGTTTTTTTTTAAATTCAAAGTATTCTAACGTCTTTTACAAATCGGCCTTTTGTTTTCCGTTCCTGCAAATTGACATCCTGCCTGACATTTGTCAAGAACATATGGTTTTTCTCCCACCTATTTAATGTGTCACAAATTTAGCAGCCATTTATCTGCGCTGTGGAGAGAATTACTGCTGCTAAATTTTAGCGCGAGCAGGATACTGGGCTTATTCTAGGGTTATATTAATTTTGACGCATAGTTTGTAACATACCTTAATATTGCCCGTAGAACCCTAAAAGTTACTATATTTATGATCAGCATCGATAGTAATGTCGATCTAGCCATGTCCGTCCGTCGGCAAAAATTAGGCCGTTAAACTGGACCTAGAAAGCTGAAATTTTAACCATATACTCTCTAGGGTCCCGAAATAATCAAGTTTACGAATTTTTGAAATCCGCCCACAGACACGCCCACAAACTCAAATAAACAAAATTTTGGAAAAAATCGAATTTTGAGCTAGAAAGCTGACATTTTTTATATATGATCTATGACTCCTAAAACTGCTCGGGATATAAAATTTTCAAAATCCGCCCACTGACACGCCCACAAAAGAAATAAAACAATTTCTTTGAAAATCCAAAGTTTGAGCAAGGGAGCTGAAATTTATAATATATACTCTCTATGGGCCCTTTATGCTCATGTGTGCCCACAATTTTTTTTTTTTTTTTTGAAAATTCAAAGTGAGCTAGGGAGCTGAAATTTATAATACAAGGTGGCGCAAAAGTAATCCTCCTATCAGAAAATGCTATAAATTTTGCGATTGGCCCCTAATGTCAGTTCTGTTTTGACATTTGTGTAGTAAACACATGCGAAATACACGTTAATAAACAATGTTACGCTACACTGCTCCAGAACGCGGACAATTGGTGACTATTTATTTGAGCAATAATCGGTCGGTGACTTTGGCACAACGTGAATTTCGTCGCAGATTTCCTACCCGACCAACGCCTACTGGTGAAACACTGCGACGTTTAGCCGCTCGCCTCGAAGAGACTGGCACAACACGAGATGCTGCCAGGCGTAGCAGACCCCGGAGTAGCCGTTCTGCAGAGAATATTGCTGCTGTAGCCGAAGATGTCATGGAAGCGCCGTCGACATCGACCAGACGACGTGCCACGCAAATGGATATCAGTCGACGGTCTTTACAGCGAATTTTGGTACAAGATTTAAAGATGTTTCCGTACAAAGTCCAGACGGTGCATCAGCTGTTAGCTGCTGACCGCCAATCGCGTCTATCATACGCTCTAGCCATCCTTAATCACCACCAAGAGGAAGATGATTTTTCATCAAAAATAATCATGAGTGATGAGGCCCATTTCCATCTTAGCGGGTACGTAAATAAGCAAAATTTACGCTTCTGGGGCACTGAAAATCCGCGTGTAACCCACGAAGAGCCATTACACCCGCTCAAAGTCACTGTATGGTGTGCTGTTTTCGCTGGAGGAGTCATCGGACCTTTTTTCTTCGAAGACGTCGCAGGCCAAACGGTTACTGTGAATGGTGAGCGCTACAGAGCAATGATCAACGAGTTCTTTTTGCCGCAACTTGATGAATTGGGATTGGAAAACATGTGGTTCCAACAGGACGGTGCAACGGCACACACTGCACGTGCCACAACCGATATGCTGAAGGATGCATTTCCCGGGCGCCTAATCTCCCGTTTTGGCGATTTGCACTGGCCAGCAAGATCGCCTGATTTGACCGCTCCAGACTTCTTTTTGTGGGGCTTTTTGAAGTCGCGGGTTTATGTCAACAAGCCTCAGACTCCTGCAGCTCTTAAAGAAAATATCCGTCAACAATGTGAGGACCTATCGCTGGACGTTTTGGCCAAAGTGATGGAAAATGCCATAAAAAGGGCTCAAATGACAATCAACTGTGGCGGCGGCCATTTACATGACATCATATTCTCGACTTGATGTAAAAAAAATTAAAAGACCAAATAAAAATAATCCACAAGAAGAATCAAAGTTTTTAATTTTTTTTTAAATTACAGCCAAAAAACATCGGAAGTTTATTTTTGCGCCACCTTGTATATACTCTCTAGGGGCCCTTTATGCTCATGTGTTAATTTTTTTTAAATCCGCCTACTGACACGCCCATAATTAAATAAAACAATTTTATTGAAACACCCAAGTTTGAGCTAGGGAGCGTTTTTTTGATAAAATCCTTTAAATGTTATATAACAAAATATGTAAAGCGTTCTTAACAATTCAACCATACTTAGACTTTTGTCACGCCCACGCCCAAGCGGACTGTAGCCCGTCCCTATGTTTTTGTTTTGTTTTTCTCCGACAATCAATTTGTGAATAATTTTTCGATTTCTTATATTTTCCTAACAAATGAAGTTTAGGTCACTGCGATTTATTAGTTTAATATGTTTTGGAATTTTTGTTTTTGTTTGGTCGCATTTTCTTGTTTTTTTTCCTGTTCGATTCCTTCCATTGTACTCGATTATATTTTCTTTTTTTTTTCTTTTTGTAGCACGGCTTGCTGGTTCTCCGGAAAGTGAACGAGTCCTTTCCGCATATGAAAATTTTGAAAAAAGAAATTTTCCGCTGTCGTCAAATTCTTGGCTTACGGCTGAAAACCTTATAACGGCATTTCAGCAGTAATAGAAAGGACATATGGGGGCGTATTGTCGATATGTAGAAATTGTATGTTAGGGTGGAGACAGGAATAACGTATAGTTTATCGAATTTAGGAAATCTTTCAAGCGCCACCATACAAAGTCAACAAAAAAGGTATACAATTTTTTTTTCTGAGATATAAATTTCCCGGCGATGCTTTGAAGCACAAAGATGTTATCTATCGTTGAATAACCGCTTCGGAATCCAGCTTGGAATTCAATAAGCAACTTATTGCACTCAATCCATTGCGACAGACGGTTGTTCAAAATTGTTGTTAACACTTTATACGATGCGTTAAGGAAAGATATTCCTCGGTAATTTGCGGGATCCGATATATTTCCTTTTTTATATATGGGAAAAACTATAGCTTCCCTGAAATGCTTCGGTACAGCACCTGTGTCCACAATTCTGGTTAATGCCGTCGTTAGTTTTTTGAGAAGATTCTCTGTTCCGTATTTATAAAACTCCATCGGAATTCTATCTGATCCTGGTGCTTTGCCATTTTTGAGTTTAACTATTACCCCCTGAACTTCCTCCTGGGAGATTCTCGTATCAAGTATTTCATTATTATAAGCTGGAGCAGCGTAATACAATTGTAATATCGTAGTAACAGGGTTTAGCAATACTTTAAAATATTTCCAGTAAAACGTTAGCGCTAAGATTGACACTAATTTTAAGCTCTGTCCCATTCAGCTGTCTTACCTCTTGTAATCTTACTCGTTTTTCTTTGCAAATCCTTTTAAATACATTGTTCGCTTGTACAAGGTGGCGCAAAAGTCATCACCCAGTGGCGTTCAGCAATCCGACTGAAAACTACATAGGATAGATGTCAAACGTCGTGGATCATTTAGAACATTGGCACACAGAATTGCCTAAGGCACACCCAAGGCTGAAAACCCTATCGGAAGATGCTATCATTTTTGCAAATAGCGGCAAATGTCAAGTTTACTTTGACATTTGTGAAGTAAACAGATGACAACTTTTGCGCCACCTTGTATATAGCGACTTTTAAAAACTGCATTACTGTACTTTCGGAATATTTTAAGCCAACCGAACTTTGAACTTTATATTTCACTGTACATCCGAAAGTAGGTTTAATAGTGAACTGATGCGAATTCCTGGCATGGCGGGTTAGGTTAGGTTAGGTTTATGTGGCTGTCGGCAGAAGCCGACACACTTAGACCAATTTAGGTCCATTGTGATACCACGTATATTATCTACCTCAACTCTGTAGATGGGACTGGCCAACGACACGCGGTTGTTCTCAAACGGTCCCCCATCTACGTACTAACCGCGCCCAACGTCATTTAATTACGGTGATCTGACGAGAACCGATTAACTCGACGTGGTATGGTCGTTGGCATGGCGGGTATTGCCGCTGAAATGTGCTAGGGGTGGAATGCAGCTGGCTATTTCATTAGAGCAGTTTTGGTGGAAATATCGATAAAAGAATGATAGGCAGAAGACATTACACCGTTGGCTCAAAGATTCAAGCGATTTCATGATATCTCTATCGCCAATGAGTTTAATCGCACGTTTTTGTATTCTGTCGAGCAGCTCCAAATATGTGATTGGAGCACCAGCCCAGATATGAGCGTTGTACTCATGTTTAGGGCGAATAAACGCCTTATAAATTGTAGCCAGATCAGAAGGGATGAAATATTTCTTGCATCGCTTAAGGAAGCCTAGACTTTTCGCTGCGTACTTGGCGACATCGAATATGTGGTCATTCAAACGAAGGTTGTCAGTAATACACATACCGAGAATGGAAAATCTTTTGGTTTCAGCGATACAAGTGCCATTCATGGATAATGGCAGATTGTTGATGTTTCGCTTTAATGACAGAAGACAGCATTGTTTTATAGAAGCATGAAATTGCACCCTATTGGTTGTACCCCATTGAACTATGCTGTCAAGATCGAAATTTAATGTTAAAGCATTTCCATGAACTTGGCAAGAACGGACGTAAGTGCAATTTTTCCGCAGGAAGAGGGAGACGAATATTCGTCTTTTTTTGGGACGGGCTGGACAAATACTCTTTTCAATCTTCTCGGAAAGAGCTTTGAAAAATAGGGTATATAGCAAAGCTTACGCAGTGGTTTTGCTAGCGTAGGAGAACACCTCCTCAGAGCGATAGGGAAAATGCCATCTGAACCAGCCGATTTGGCTATGTCAAGGTCTCTAAGTACTCTTGCCACTGTACAAGTGCGAAAATGGATTGGTCCTATGGAGTATTCTAAGCGCTCTAGTACAGGGTTAGATATCTATTTGGTAACGCAAAGCAATGACGATGGCTCCTAACCTAACTCCAACCAGTTGTTAATGTAAAGTTATGCTTTTGACCCGAATGGAAGGGAGTTACAATTTTACTCCAATTCCGAATGGCAAATTGAAGAAGCTTGTTATGACAACATTTTACCCTTGGATGTTCGTGACACTGGCATGTCGCGGGGCAGTGACCCAACCTATCCGGTCAGTAGTCAACAGTAGTAACACCAGCGGGACCACTTATTTTAATTGAATTGAATTTGTGAATAGTTAGACCCAAAAATTGTTTAAAACATAGGGACGGGCTACAGTCCGCTTGAGCGAACTGTTGGATAACCTATTCTTATTCCTATCCCTCAAAAGTGGGCGTGACAAAAGTCCAAGTATGGTGTTAAGAACGCTCTTAATATTTCGTTACATATCTAACATTTAAAGGATTTAATCGAAAAAAACGAAGCTTTTGTAAAAAACGCTCCCTAGCTCAAACTTTGGTTTTTTAATTAAATTATTTTATTTAGTTGTGGGCGTGTCAGTAGGCGGATTTAAAAAAAATATTTAAATATAAGTATAAAGGGTACCTAGAGAGTCTATATTAAAAATTTCAATTTCCAAGATCAAACTTTGACTTTTCAAAAAAATTGTTTTATTTAATTGTGGGCGTGTCAGTGGGCAGATTTTAGAAATTTTATCTCCCGTGCAGTTTTAGTAGTCAAAGATCATATATAAAAAAAATTCAAAGTTCAATTTTTTTTTGAGTTTGTGGGCCTCTGGGCGGATTTCAAACATTCTTAAATTTGGTTATTTCGGGCCCCTAGAGAGTATATGGTTAAAATTTCAGCTTTCTAGGTCCAGTTTAAAGGCCTAATTTTTGCCGCCAGACGGACGGACGGACATGGCTAGATCGACATTACTATCGATGCTGATCATAAATATAGTAACTTTTAGGGGTCTAAGGGCAATATTAAGGTATGTTACAAACTTCGCGTCAAAATTAATATACCCTTAGAATAGGGTATACGAATTATCAGGTTTAATTACAATCAAAACATTTATAAATGGAATTCGACTTCGTTCATATGACCACCACGGGAACGTATGCAGCGTTCGAGACGTTGAACCAAATTTTGATGACTCAGCCGCTCATTTCGACCGATACAGCGGCAAATAGACGGGTTCGTTTCTCGAGATAATATGTTCACCGAACTGAAACTGAGACTCATACTCGTATCACTGATGTCCAATTCATGCAATTACTCAAAGAAATAACGTTAAAAGATGTCTCTGTAGCGAATACCATTTACCGTAACGTGACGGTCATTTTCATCGACGGAAAAAATGGCGAAATGATGATGATGATGATGATGATGATGATTTTGCGGTGAAATTCTTCATTTTCTTCCATCATGTTCAGAGCCCGATTCGAGAATGTACGTCACTTCATACGATCAAGTGGCTTTAGTTCTTGAGTCAGCCTGATCTTGTAAGGGAGGAGGCTAAGATCCTTACCCAAAATTTACCATAATGTGTTCTGGGAGAGGCCCAATTTTTGAGAACGCCGTGAAATTGACTGATTTGGGATTTTGAAAAATCACAGGCCTCTGGAGAGTATATATTATAAATTTCAGCTCCCTAGCTCAAACTTTGGCTTTTTTTAAAATTGTGAGCTTGTCAGTGCAGGTGGCAATGGTGCGATGTTAGTGTATTCGTGAAGTAATTGGCAGGTCGTGTGTTCGAATCCCGACCACAACCATGCTTTGTTAAATTGTATACACACAACAATTCAAATCTCCCTTAAGCAATTAGGCCGCCACCTGTGGAGAAAAAAACCCTATCGCACCAAAAACTTCTTTCCTATCCTCCTATTCTTTCAGTAGTAAGCAGCACTCAAAAATAGGTAATACATCATTTGCTGGGTGCTGCTTGCAGCAACGAAAATGCCTGCGCTGTGGCAACACTATAAGGGTACTGTATCAATTGCAGAAAAATAAAAAAATCCCGCTAGCGCTCGCTAATTATAAAAAAAAAGTGGGCGGATTTTTTAAAAATATTTACACATGAGCATCAAGGGCCCTTGGAGAGTCTATGTTATAATTTTCAGCTCCTTAGCTCAAACTTTGGTTTTTTGCCGTCCGACCTGAAAATCTGACGATGACGGTGATGCTCGATAATTCCAACTAGCCCCTACCGAGAGGAAAGATGTTTACACAGCAAAACAATTGTAAGTTAGACTTAAGACTGTGAAAAAAGAAACTCAGAGTAAAATTTTACCCAAAGTGATAAGGTGTATTTTATTTACTTGCACTTTAAATTATTGTATAAGTTTCTGCTGATTAAACTTGAATACAAAACTTCAACATAATGCTGCCTAAGTTGTTTAGACGTCACCCGTGGAGAAAAAATCCTACCCAATCCACAAACCTATTTTTCCTATCATTCTACTTCTTCCTAATTCTACCACCTAATAGTAGGCAATGAAATACGTCCACAATAGGCGTTTTTCTTTTTTAGCCCCGAGCGGGGAACAGAGCGGGGCCCGAGCGATCAGAGCTCGCTCCGAGCTGAACATAACCTGAGCGCTCCGAGCTAATTAAGCAACAGAATTGGGCACTGAACTGTCATTAGATAATTTTTTTTTCTATTAATTTTCAAAATAGTCAGGATTGCTTCTGAAATTGGTGTTTGTCAAGGATTATTCCATTTAAATTATATTTTCTAGTAAATAAACTATGGAAAAAGCACAAATAATGAATGAAGTCAGCCGCGCTCAGCTTTTCGCTCTATGTGCTCGGTCATTTTTAATCGAGCTCATCGAGCGAGCCCTGAGCTAGCTCAGAGATAAAAAAGAAATACAAATTTTGTGCTCAGAGCGCTCCGAGCTAAAAAGGTAACACAGTTCTTTTTTTGACAGCTCAGTGCCCCGCTCGGAGCTAAAAAAGAAAAACCCCTAATGACATTGCATTATTTGTAGGTGTTGAATTGAAAAATACCTGGGCTGTGTAGTGTATATACACTATTAGGGTACTACTGTATCAATTACAGAAAACAACCCGCTTTAGCGCACGCTAATTATAAAACACAAAAAACGGCCCCATCAAGCAGTAAATACTCGTATTCTGACTCAATTTTTTTCTTTAGGCTGTGAATTGCTTGTCTAACGCTCTTAAATTTGCGACCACCGACTCGGAATTTCGGTAGTAATATTTAATTATTTGTATACGTTGTTCCTGTGTGTACTTCACCATGATGAAAATGTTGATTTTACTGAATATTTTGATATTGACAGTTCGGTAATCGGTTTAAGGGTGCGTTCACACTGAAAGTTTGAAGTTGTCAAGTCGCTTATGAAAGATCCTTTATTTATCCAGTTTTTTTATTTTATTTATTTCTTTGTTTTGTATTTAGTTACATAAAGGGTTTTTCAACAGGGACGCTACAAAAGTAGAGCGACAGGGACAGCAAACGACATCGAATTTCTTGCCGCTCTTTTGACATTTCTCTTCAGTAAGGTTTGCCATTTCATGATGGAAAGATATACGAGCCAACAACGAGTCGAAATTACTGAAATTTACTACCGAAATTCTGAGTCAGCGAATGCCACAATCAATTTATTGGAAATCAAGTTTGGAAACCGTGTTATCTCACGAAATGGTCCAGTCGCTTGGCCGCCTCGGTCGTGCGATTTGACGCCGTTAGACTATTTCCTGTGGGGCTACGTCAAGTCTATGGTCTATGCTAACAAGCCAGCGACGATTGATGAACTTCGACGAATATCGAACGTGAAATGCAGCAGTATCGGCCGATTTATGCTTGAAAACCGTCGAAAATTGGGTTCAGCGTCTGGACTTCTGCAAGCGTGCCCGTGGTGGCCATGCAAAAGAAATCGAGTTCCATAAGTAATGGCATCGAACGTACTTTCACAGGAATAAAGAATTTCATTGATATCCAAAACCGTTTTTGTTTTATTTAAAAAAAAACTTTTGTAGCACTCTTATTGAAAAACCCTTTACCCTGTTTTATTTATTTCTCGATAAACTAATTTCATATATTCAAATATACAAAATGTATCTTCTTCGTTTTTTTCTAATTTGAGGTTTGTTATTCGCTGTTTCCTCAGTACCTACTCTGTTTTTTTGTTTACTATTTACATGTAAATATTTATATATAACTATTCAATAGAAACATAAACTCTTGTAAATCACATATCTGTACCTGAACATTGTTAATTGTGTGAGCTGTAATATTTTTAACGAAATAAATATATCTATCTATTAAACATTGTATCGTTCTGTTTCATAACTTACCCATAGCCTCCTGCAATACATCATAACACGCCGGTAATAAACAACTCATTGGTCTCATTCATAACTGCCAAATAAAATACCCAAATTCGTGTGCTCCAAGCATCGTTCTATTTGGAATCAAATTGAATGTAGAAATCTTCAATCACCATATGCATCATTTACATTATGCTAATATTAAGGGGCATAGTTTCCAATCGAGTGTCCTTTTTATTGTGTGCAAATTGCATCTGGCAAAGGGAATGTTCCATTGCACAACACGCTTTGTGCATAATATCGGATGAATACTTGCTACATGAAAACACTTGTAGGGATTTTTACAGGCAACCGCAATGGTTCAACGTATTCCCGGAATCGCAGACCATAGCCGTATGGCCAGATTGGAAATTAATTCAGAAAGAGCAAACCTTCCTTCGAAGTGATCACCATGGGAGAATCGTCATCGTTCGGCAATTCAAAACGATTCAAAACCGTCTAAAGGCGTACCGCGGGTTTCTGATGGTGAACAAAAAACCGCCATACCTACTTCGTGCATTTAATGTGTCAACTTCAATGTACCGCTGAAGATATTTTGATCGATTTGATTTATTGTTCCGATGGCGAATGAAATATTTTAATGTTGGACATTAGGAAGGTTTGTTACACTTTTTTATTTTGCTTGGGCAAAACTTGTGCAGAAATAGGGGGACCGAATCATTTGCTGTTGGAGGTATGAATGGAATTCGTGAACGGCGGTGTGATGACGTCGTTTTCTGGAGCATTTGGTATTTTAATGGTGGGAATGAAGCACGAACCGATCGTCGCAGTGCGAATTGTTGTTCGCAATCGTAACATAACAATTAGAGATAGTCTGGAAATTCATGTGACTGGGAAGTTGAGAATTTGTCGTTTTCAACATTTAAATTCTCAAACACAAGCTGAAAGGCGATATGCTTTTTGTATCCATATCAAATGTCTTAAAAGAAGCACAGAAGCTGTACCGGCTTGTGTGTGACACCTGGCCGAAGCAAGCCTTTATAGAAAGGACTAAAATGCGGTCTTTTTCTACAGCATTAATCTGATTAGACATGGAAATTTTTCAAGGCTGTCATCGCGGTTTATTTAGATTTTGTTTTGTTCTTCTATTTAAATGGGTTGGCCCTTTTGCCGCAACACTTAACACCGACTTGAATAACCAACTCAAAGCAATTACCACAGTTTTTATTGTCACACACTCCTCGGATGGGACTCAGATGTCGAGCATTTGATGCTACCGATTTGGCGAGGATAACACTCATTTTCCCGAGAATCCTTTGGAATTTATTGCACACAGTGTTGTGCTTTACCTGTTCTACCTTTGCGCGCGGTATTTTCGTCAATTAGAAACCCAGAACAGCAGCTCATTTCAGTTGCATTATCTTTATAGTTTCATCATCGTCGCCGTCAACCGTTTTACGTTTTTGGCGCGAGGTTTCCCAACCCAAAGTGGCTTTTGTGTTTTTTTTTTGCTTGCCAGCGCGGTCACCGGCAGTTAATTAATTTAATTTTATTTTTCTCGCTCCAAAGCTAATGTCTTCCCATTCGGTACGTGCTTGCAGTTTTTATTGGCCTAAGCGAGGGATGTTTTGGGCAAGTCGCGCGCAGATTAAAATCAGCTAACCGATGTTAAATGATAGTTTGTGAAGAAAACAACGAGCCCCTGGGCTATGCCTTGCCTGCAGCTACCTTCATTGGTAATTATTTTACTTTTAAATATCTTTCTGCAATCGCTTTCGAAAGATTGTGGTACATAAATATGTACGATCTTTTATAAAGCTAGTTGTAGGAGAGGGCAACATGTAGGTATGATGTTATGTAAAGAACTTTCAAATAGGAGGTTGAAGTATTGATTGCTTAATAAACGCGCGAGGTAGTTAAGCCAATGGAAGTGAAAATAATTAATAGGTATATCGGTGAGCGGTTTTTGCGAGTGAAAGACTTTAAGCACGTTTTTAGAAAAGCAAACCTTCAACGTATCATGATAAATTAAAATTATATATGTATTTAATGAGGTAGCTTTTGTTTCTTTTTTGACTCATTCGATAAGAAATCTATTACCGCATTTATTTATTTAATATTCCAGGTACAAAACCTTAACAGATCTTAACAAATGCAGGTGGGTCAAAAGTGACTTCCTAATTTAAGGTGATAACAACTTTCATAGATTTATTTTTTTATACATAATTTATTTTAGAATTATGAAGCATGATTTATGCAGATTTTTTCGGCTAAGTATGGAAAATAATGTCCCTCAAATGAGCACCAGCTTCATGCTCACAGAGGCGGGCTCTTTCCAGTGCGTTTTCCATAACACTTGGTAGCACATCTGGGCTCAGCGCCTGTATTTCAGCACGAATGTTCTCCCTCAGCTGCGGGATAGTGGTGGGTTTATCTACGTACACTTCAAATAACCCCACAGAAAGAAGTCTGGTGCAGTATTGTATTGTATTGTAAAGGGTGATTTTTTTAAGGTTAGGATTTTCATGCATTAGTATTTGACAGATCACGCGCGATTTCAGACATGGTGTCAAAGAGAAAGATGCTCAGTATGCTTTGACATTTCATTATGAATAGACTTACTAACGAGCAACGCTTGAATTTTCAGTGAATGGGCCCTAGAAAAGTTGGCAGAAAATCCGCTTTTTTATCGACAAATTTTGTTCAGCGATGAGGCTCATTTCTGGTTGAATGGCTACGTAAATAAGCACAATTGCGGCATTTGGAGTGAAGAGCAACCAGAAGCCGTTCAAGAACTGCCCATGCATCCCAAAAAATGCACTGTTTGGTGTGGTTTGTACGCTGGTGGAATCATTGGACCGTATTTTTTCAAAGATGCTGTTGGACGCAACGTTACGGTGAATGGCGATCGCTATCGTTCAATGCTAACAAACTTTTTGTTGCCAAAAATGGAAGAACTGAACTTGGTTGACATGTGGTTTCAACAAGATGGCGCTACATGCCACACAGCTCGCGATTCTATGGCCATTTTGAGGGAAAACTTCGGAGAACAATTCATCTCAAGGAATGGACCGGTAAGTTGGCCACCAAGATCATGCGATTTGACGCCTTTAGACTATTTTTTGTGGGGCTACGTCAAGTCTAAAGTCTACACAAATAAGCCAGCAACTATTCCAGCTTTGGAAGACAACATTTCCGAAGAAATTCGGGCTATTCCGGCCGAAATGCTCGAAAAAGTTACCCAAAATTGGACTTTCCGAATGGACCACCTAAGACGCAGCCGCGGTCAACATTTAAATGTAATTATCTTCAAAAAGTAAATGTCATGGACCAATCTAACGTTTCAAATAAAGAATCGATGAGATTTTGCAAATTTTATGCGTTTTTTTTTTAAAAAAAGTTCTCAAGCTCTTAAAAAATCACCCTTTATTTATTGAATAATTTATAATTTCACATTAAGATTAATCTTATATTTTGTGATTGGCTTAAGTTAAGATAATTTGAGATATGATATGAGACATGGACAAAAAAGGTACGCTCGGATTGTAAACAGTTAAATCGTGGTTGTATTAAAACAGTTGTTCTTTGGGAGTTAGGGAAATTAAGTCTGTTGTACAAGTACTCAGGTTGATGTGATTGCATAATTTCAAAAAGTAGTAAAAGTGATCTAAATGTTATCAAATCATCGAATTTCAAACCTGTTATTTGCTTAGAATAAGCAGATATATGGTCAAAGTATCTTTTGTTAAACACATATCGAGCTAAGTTGTTATACATTAAGTTCAATTTGCGTTTAGTATCGTGATCAACGCTACAAAACACTTCACAGCAGTACGTGAGGATTGGCAAAAGTAAAGATTTAACAAGTAGCTTTTTGGTAGCAGTTGGAATGAATCTTTGAGTACACCAAAGTAATCGAAGACCGTAGTAAACTTTTCCAACTGTTGTTGCTATGTGATCAGTCCACGTAAGCTTTGCATTAAAAACAAGACCCAAATTTTTAGCAGTGTAGACGTATTCTATGGTTGATTCTCCTAGTTTTACCGGGGGGAAGCTGGAATTGTCTAAACGCTCCTTATACATACATAAAGTTTTTGACTTCCCCGGATTTAGGGACAGACTGTGCTTAAGTGCCCACTGTTGAATAATTTGTAAGTCCTCATTTATGTCATCTATTGCACTTGAAATATTAATTAACGGGCAGCTCCGGTATAATTGGACATCGTCAGCGAACATGTGAACTAAGCAATGTCTGACCAGTCCAGGAAGTTCATTGTCATATAAGGAGAACAACAGCGGGCCAAGGACAGAACCCTGGGGTACGCCTGCTGTTATCCTAAGGAATGACGACATCCGGTTGCCTACTGCCACACATTGCTGACGATCAGTTAAGTAGGAGTACAGTAATTTGACTGCATATCGGGAGAGACCAAAATTATTCAGCAGAGGACAAAGTGGTCTACAGTGTCAAACGCTTTTGAGAAATCAAGCAATGTTAAAAATGTGCAACAGCTTTTATCCATAGCTTCACGAATATTATCGACGGCAAGCAACAACGCAGTTTTGCAACTTCTTTTTGCACGAAAACCTGACTGAGCGGAGCTTAAAAGATTGTTTGTTAGAAGGTATGCTTGCAGCTGCTTAAGTATTGCTTTTTCGAAGACTTTCGACAGGAATGGTAAGATTGATATAGGTCGATATTCTGTATTTACCCGACTTTGAGGTTTAGGTATTGGAAGTATTTTGGCTTTTTTCCATAAAAGAGGGTACTCGCAAGTAGTGAGTATGTTATTGAAAATGAAAGTAATGTATTTCAAAATAAATGGAAGAATAAGCTTCACAAATGTTGGGTTGATTTCATCCAGTCCTGTGGCATTTGACTTGACAGATAGAATTGCTTCGACTATATCTTCATCCGTTAAATTATTGAATTTAAAATTTTGTTCAGTGTCGTCAGCTTCTGCTATCTGTTGCCAGGGTAATTCAGAATTATAGTTAGGATATTCCAATAACGGTACTCCAACAGCAACAAACTGCGAGTTAAGCATATCACAATCTACATCAGCAGCTACACTTAATTGTTGTTTTCCATTCCCTAACTTACGTAGCTTCTTCCAAATATCTTGACCGGACTTACTGCTAGGGAAGAGAAAGGTTTCGTAATAAGCTCGTTTCGCACTTTGGATACACAAAACAACCAAATTACGAAATGATCGGTATATTTCATAGAACTCCTGTAGCTTATAACGTTTCCAACGAATATATGCGCAATCCCGTTGTTGAATTAGATTAAGGATATGGTTGTTAAGCCAAGGAGGTGAATCAGTTTTAATAATTTTTGACTTTAAAGGAACGTGGTGGTCCAAAAGTGTTTTTATGTTGTGTTGCAGAAAAACTACTTTTTGTTCAGCCGTAGGCATAAAGTAAATTTGCTCCCGATGGACATTAGCAATGTCGGTTTCTAAAGTTTCGTTGTTAATGTTTTTGAAATCTCTAAAATAAAATACCTTCTGTTCTACGCCCATTGGTATGTCATATGCCAAATATATCAGGTCATGCTTTGAAAATCCCGGGGCTGATAACTGATTGTAGAAAACAGCTTTACCGATATCTCCTACAAAGAAGACATCTAGAAGAGTCGCAGCATCTTTTGTAAAGTGTGTTGCTGTCGACAAATTTACTGGGCTGAGGTTTAGACTTCTGAAGCTGTCAACTAACTTAGCTGAAGTAGCAGTATTAAGCATATCGCAGTTTAGATCCCCACATATAATAATATTGGAAACAGAACACAATATTTCTTCTAAAATGCTTATTATCGGCATTGCATCGATGTTTTTATTTGGCCTATATATAACTCCAAGGAGTAATCGTTCCAGACCAAAGTCAATTTCACAGTGGATATCGCTGCGCAGATAAATAGCAACGCCCCCTCTTTCACGACCAATTCTATCACCACGGAACAGTCTATATCCTTCAACATTGTAGGCACTGTTTGGAAATTCGGGAGAAAACCATGTTTCGGAAACACAAATAGCATCAACCTTGGAATTTATGAACAACAAACGAAATTCATCTAATTTAGGTGCAAGACTTTGAGCATTTATATGACAAACATTTAAGCCTTTTTTCTGCAGACGTAAAATTCTTATCATTTGATATATATTACAACCCATTTCACCGCCAGAAAACCCATCACTAGACAAAACACCTGGTATCATTAATATTTAGAATAAATAAATAAAATAAACAGAGAGACACAAACGCAAACAATAGTAGAGTAACTTAAAAGAGAATACAAAACTAATTTGACTAAGTCAAGTCCGGAGAACGGGGACGCCAATTAAATCAGGAATTTTTGGAAATTATTCCGAACTGCGTAAACAACATGTTTTTGAGGATCTCCTGGCGTTAATTCTTGCTCAAATTGGATTTTGTATGGAAACAGCTGCAATTCGATTCTTAGAACTCTTCGCAATGAACTGCGGGACACACCGAGTTGACCAGAGCGCCTTCATGTAGATCTTTCTGGACTCTCCACAAAACGTGCAAGAATGCGTTTTACATTCGCTTCGATTCGGGCACTGCAAGGTCTTCCAGTTGCATTAAAATCAACTGCAATACGTTGTTGACGAAATCGTGCCACCAGTGCCGTAATCATGCGCGCAGAGGGTGGATTTCGCACATTAAAATGACGCCGATAATCTCTTTGGCTTAAAATAATCGAGTGATTATTTTCAAAATAAACTTCAATTAGTTTGGTCCTCTCTAAAGCGCTGTAGTTCATTTTAGTAAATCTCCCAAGTTTGTTTTATAAGTACCTTAAAAAAGAAAAGAAAAAATATTAAAAACATACTGTTGGATACCCTATTCTTATTCCTATCCCTCATAAGTGGGTGTGACAAAAGTCTGAGTATAGCTGAATTGTTAAGAACGCTCTACATATTTTGTTATATAACATTTAAAGAACGCTCTAAATATTTTGTTATATAACATTTAGGCCCGTTTGCTGATACTGTTCTTAAATCTGTGTCATAACTAAGTTTACCTTAAGTTCTAAGTGCAACTTAATTTATTTTCAGTTGTCAGAAAAAATTTAAGTTGTACTTAGCTAAGATAAAAATAAATGTCAAATAAACTTCAAATAAGTTTCATTTCAGTGCGCAAAAGTGAAATTGGAAGATTTTTTAATATAAAGTTTTAGTTTTTCGATAATGAGAGATAAAAAAAGTGTGAGAAATCCAAATTTTTCGTTAAATGAAAAAGGCACGCTTCTTCAATGCGCCTTTAAAGAAAAATTAATAATGGAAAACAAAAAAAACAGACGGAGTAACTTGGAAAGAAAATGAAGCGGCTTTGGCCCGAATTACCGCTAGCATTAATTCTCAATCGGCGTCTGCATGTTACAGTAGTATTGAAGCGCTAAAAAAATTCTACCAAGCATACAAAAAAGAAAAAAGGAAGATGGCCGCAGATGAAAAAATATCAGTGATTCAGACTGGAGATGACAAGGCGCAACACGTGACTGATCTCAATTTTGTCCTTTTATATAATAGAACATGTAATCGAAACCTATTGATAAAAGAAAAGATATCCAATTTATTGTTGAAATTTGCTTTTATTATGTTGTTCTTTTTTGGGTTTCACAACTTTTTATTTGTTAATTTTCTGTGTTGTCGCGACGCGTTTCGAAGATTTACTCCATCATCGGGTGGCTTGAGTTTCGTGACTGAGTTTGTTTATTGTTCTGGTCTGGGGCTATTGGGGTTATTTATGTTTGTCTCTTTTTGTCTTGTGCTGTTGATTGCGGTATCGAATAATTGGTTTGTTTTTATTGTTAGTTTATCGTTTAGTAGGTTGTCTCGTTCCAACTTGTAGGCTTTGTGTATTTCGAATTCTTCTGTGGCGTCAAACATATTGTTTTACCCAAAATAACGCAGTCTGGTTTTCTAACTTAGCCCTTGCTGTGCTACTGTTAAATATTGTGTAATCATGAGTGGAACCAGGCCACCTTGCAACCCATTACTAAACATCATGTTTGCAGGGCATAATCCCCTGGACATTTACTGAAAAGTAGCTTTTTCTGTTTCTGAATATTTCGCCTTCTAATCTACCTGTAAGGAACTTGCATTTTATATGCAGTAAAATAAATCAATACGATCATACCAGGAGACTGAATTTTAACATGAGTTCCATCAACAGTATAGGTGCTATAGAAGGAAAAGATGCAATATCAAAAAAAGCCGGTTTGTCCTGTGAAACTTCTTCTGGTGTAGCTGGGAATTTGATATATTTTCTATAAAGTTTTGCGATTTCCATTGAAACTCTTAACATGATCCTTGAAACAGTGGAAACATGAATCCCCCAAAATCAGCAATACTTAGAAGATGATGATGACAGTGGCAAAAAATCGTAGAGCTACCAAAAGCCGGTTATTGGGTGCGATGGAATAGTTTCTAGAATATAAAGTTATAGCACGAATTTAGAAAAACTCATTTAATACCTGTTATAAGGCCGTTGTAGAGCTTCATCTTTTTGTTCTACAACATGAACAGTCATGTCTTTAGTTAAGCAAAATCGTTTGTAGAACTCAAGTTCACCAAAGCTATACAAATTCTCATTTCTATCGTTAATCTAACTAGGAACACCCACTTCAATGAGTTCCGAGACTTCAACATCGTCTTCCAACAATTCTGTTAATTCGAAGTCCATTTTGTTATTTTAATTTGTTTAAAGCAAGAACTATATTTGTTTGCGCTACAATTTAGTCGCATGCCATTATAAAACATAGCCTTTAAAATTGCCTAAGCACAACCTAAACGCTTTATGGGCTACTATTTCTTCCCCATAAAATAAGTTCCACTTAGTCTCATTTATGACAAACTTTGATTTTGGTGCAAACCAATAAGTTGCACTTAGTAATTTATGTGGAACTTAAATCGCTATGTGTAGTCTCAGCAAACGGGCCTAAAGGATTTAATCGAAAAAACGAAGCTTTTGTAAAAAAAAACGCTCCCCGGCTCAAACTTTGGTTTTTCAAAAAAATTGTTTTATTTAATTGTGGGCGTGTCAGTTGGCGGATTTTGAAAATTTTATATCATATATATATATTTTTAGAAATATATACTAGCTCAAAATTAGTTTTTTTTCGAAAATTTTGTTTTTTTGAGTTTGTGGGCGGATTTCAAAAATTCGTAAACTTGATTATTTCGGGACCCTAGAGAGTGTATGGTTAAAATTTCAACTCTCTAGGCCCATTTTAAAGGCCTAATTTTTGCCGACAGACGTACAGACGGACGGACGGACGGACATGGCTAGATCGACATTACTACCGATGCCGATCATAAATATAGTAACTTTTAGGGGTCTACGGGCAATATCAAGGTATGTTACAAACTATGCGTCAAAATTAATATACCCTTAGAATAGGGTATAATAAATTAATGAAATAATCGTCTTCTTCCTTATCGGCGGTGAGGCTATGATAAGGATTAAAGGGTTCATAAACCTAACACTTTACTGCATCCCTATTGGTCCACCTGCGGGGTTCACCGATTGGCAGGCCTCCCGAATTTGAATCACTGAAATGTTGATTGATATTGCCTTTAAGACAGGATTCGTAGGATGTCTTCTTTGAAAATGACGGTACCAACTGAGCCGGTCGCGCTTTATTTTTTTCGAGATAGGTTCTTTGACATGGAGGCTTCCGCGGATCTTGGAACTTCTTTTTCGATCAATGCTTGTTACTCCTGCTCTCATGCAAAGCATCTTCATCTCAGCTACCTTTTATTTGCCTTCATACTTTTTGTGCGGTGTCCAAGTTAGTGGGCCTCATGTGACCGCCGATTGCACAACAGCGGTGTAGAGCCTTCCTGCCAGTTTAGGGGCATTTTTTAGTCACAGAAGATTTTCTTCCATTCGCCCTCTTCATGTTCTACCAGATCCCAGTTTTCAATTCATTTGTTTTCCAAACCAAGGTTTCTTAGGGTGACTCTTCATTGGATCTTCAATAATTTCGTGAAGGTGATTTTTACTCGGAGGTAGGTAAACTCACTAAAAATTGCTGCTCAACTTCAACAGCGACGTTTTGTCCTAGTCGGTGGAAAGATGTTTGTTTGTTTGTTGAAAGCGTGTAGGTACTTTTTTTAAACTCTTGGACTTCAATTGGTTGTACATTTCGAATGTTCTTCAATTGGCTTGGAAACCTTTACCACGACACTCTGATAACGGCCAATTATGTCGATATCATCCGAGTACCCCACTTGTTGGGCGGATCTTTTGAATAAAGTGTCTTCCTTGTTGAAAACAGCCCGGCGCACTATCTGCCCCAGAACAAGATTTGCGAAATCACATGACAGCACATCCTCCTGGAAGAACTATTTCCAAACAGCATATTGCACTGCGTGTTTTCCAACTGGAGTTTTGCCGGCATCCCGAATTCATCCATTGCCACGTAGACCTGCTGACGTTGAATGCTATAATAGTCGGCTTTAATGTGAACTAGAATATGGTGCGTTTCGACTTGAAATTCTAAACGAAACATTTCGAGGATTTGCTTCAGTGTGAAGATTTTGCAAATTCTCGATCTGCCAGGCCGGAAGTCACGCTGGAACGTGCCGATTCGTGAGCTGCAAAACGTTGGATGGGATCTGAATATTCAATCCTATTAAGAAATCCTATTGCGCTAAAATTATAGAAAATAAAACAAAAGCGAAAACAACTTCGCTTGAACATTATCAGCGGATGGTTTTGGAAGTGTTTTTTCATTCAAATAATGTCACAGAACGAATCCTTCATTATCATATTTGTAAATCACTCCCGCTGTGGAAAACTGCCATCGAATGGAATATCCATTTGTATTCGCAAAGGTACCAGAGCCCAGGCATTCGCCAGTCTCCACCACCACAACAACCAAAAACAAATTATTTCATTCGTGTTTAACTCTTATCTGTTGCAACAACTAATTAGACGTGTAAAATAAGTCGTTGGCTAAAAGTTTCAGTTAATTAATTGGCCCTGAAATACAACTGCGTACCATGATCATCCATGATCCACCCATGAGGCATCCGAAGGCGACATTCGGTCTGGAAGCGCAGAACAGCAAACCAACAAACTAGCCAACCGGCAAACCCCAAATCGAATGGAAGGTACAACCAAAGTACGACAACTAAAACAAAGAACACACGATAAGCGACACGATAAGAAGAAGGTGCATCGGCTCGAAAAGAAATCCGCACAATTTATTCAGAAATTCTCCGCAGGCACTAAATTAGTCGACAAAGGGAGGCGAGCTCTCAAGATCGAATCCAATGAATTCCTAAATTCCGCCACTTAAATTTCGACCATCCGTTCCAGCCGGTACCGATGGCTATTTAAGAATATTTCCAGGGTATAAATTAAAAGATTTACATAAATACACACATTCCACATACAGGTGTCAGATTTCCTGCCACCATTCCTCCGGCATCCTCTTCCGCCCAGATGCAGAGGGACCGCGCACAGTTTTTGCGTTTAATTTCTTCCGAAATGGAATGATTAAGATTTTATTAGCCAACGTTTTCGGTTTCAGCCAATTAATATTCAGTCTTTGTAAACGACGACACCGGAGTACAACGCACACAGGCATCATCCGTCGTAGATGTGATCGGGCGGGAAATAGTAAGGAACAAAAATACAAATCCAATGTGCTGAGTGTGTGACTCTGGAGATCCATATCAATATGAAATGTAATAATTATTATTGGAGACGGTCCAAAGAGGCGACTGGACAAGGTGTCTTTAGCACGCTTAAAGTTGATGGCCATTATGGTTCTCGCAACGGCTTGGGTTTCACAAACGCTTTTATCGTCGTCATGGTCGTCATCAAACATGGATCGTACAGTGCTTTGTGTGTGGAGTGCGACAAGTCAACACGCTCATTTGGAGGGACTAATTGATGGACAATTTCTACACAAGTATTGTAATTCCAGGAGAAATGTTATTATCGTCGCTGATTGATGTTTGAAATGTGCGATTGAGACATGCTTGTGATTGTTGTTGGTGGAACGGATGTTTACTTCTGGGAAATGTTAATTTCCGACTGAAACATCAAAAGAAAACACATTCACTAAGATTTGACTTAACCAGGAATAAATATATAGTAGATTATTGTATCAGGTCCTTTGTGAAAATAACAGTACCTCGATCGCTCCCGCGATGTAGATGGCATTGAAACAGAGCTTTTGCTACTTTACTGGGGTCGAGACCTACCACGATACTGTGTACTGATAACGTTTCTACCAGTTTTTTCAGGGTTACCAGAGTGGACTCAATGGCAAGGATGCATCGGTTGACGTCGCTAGGAGCGCCGCTGGACTGCATTTCTAGATCCTCATCATGAACATCCGTTGAGAGAACGGCATGGGATAATGTGTTGTCGATTATTTTGGCCGCTATTTCAGAGAGCGCAGTGAGCTCAATGCCGTGGCTGGCCAGTGTTGCCGATGCCACTTTCCTAAATTCCCCAAAATTCGATGTTAAATTACCCGAATTGGGGAAGAACAAAGATGCAATTTCCTACAAATTCCCCACACAATTATGTATATAGTAAAAAATCAGGTTTTAATAGAAAATCCATAAATTCTAATTTTTTATTTATTTTTATTCATTCAGTCATTGTTTTTCGTCATATCTTTGCTTCTAACATCATCTTCGATGGATCAAATTTCAAACTACTCCTTATTTCTTATTTTCTTCTCTGGTCATTGAAGATACTAAGTATCAGTGGCGAGGCGCCCATATAACTCGATTCACGCCGGGTTACCTTTTAAAATTCTACCTTTCAACAATGTTTCAATCCAACAACCAACATGCATCTTAATGTGTGTATATAAACATAAGATTTGTATATTTCCTACACCTGCACTTGCAAGCAACAAATTCTACCAACCCACCACCTGCTATTCACCTGCTCTCATATCGTTCTACTGCTCTACGCACACAAATACTCACACCATTGCATGCCTATTCTCCAACATCACATACTCCTCTCCATACCCCATAAGAAACACATACGCAAAGCGATAGCAAAACAAAGCATAGTAACCCGAAAAGAACAAATTGGCTTTCTTTCCTTGTTTTCCCCTTATCATTCACCGCGTTTGACTCCTCTCTGTTTGATACACGCTTCCTTATGCAAAAATATAACCCGCTTTTCAGCGACTTATTTGGCGAGTTTTGTATGTAGCTGAGGTGAGTTCTGTTTGAAAAATTCAGTTGTGAAGCAGACTGCGATGTGTAACTTAAAGTAATATTGAGTGGAATTATTGTTGTGCAATATATAATTATTTAAAGTGATCGAAAACAGTGAAAAGTGTGAGAGGTGTGAAAAGTTTAAATTGTTTTGTTTTCAGTTAGATTCAGCATAGGAGAAAATGGCATTATTAACAGTAAATTGTTGTTTAGTAGATTTCCTTTTGGAAGAAGAAAATTATTTTTGTAAGTTGAGTTTTCTTAGAAAAAAAAGTTATAGAGATAGGACGCTCTACTCCTTCTATGAAAATAGATTATAAGCGCAAGGATGATTTTGTTTCGCATTTCAACGCATCCATATTATATCAAAAATATACTTGGTTGACTGGTAGTTGTAAGCTCAATAAAATGTTTTGTTTTCCTTAGCTCCTTTTTTCTAATTCTAGTGTTTGGAGTCGCACGGGCTACGCTGACATAAACAATTTAATTAATTCGGCAAATAAACATGTCAAGACGGAAAAACACATTCGTAGCTGTTGGGCAATCTTACGATGGGGCCGCGGTTATGTCAGGGGAAGTAGGTGGTGTTAAAAAAAAGTCCTGAATGCTTGTCCAATGGATTATTTTATTCCTTGCTACGCACATGTTTTAAATTTGGTGTTATCTCAATCACTGGAAAATATACCTGAATTGAAAGTTTTTTTTTGGCAATATAAACACAATAGTACGCTTCTTTAATAAATCAACTAAACGTTCAAATATTTTAAAACAAATAGCAAACAGACACATGCCGGGAGTATCAGAAACTCGCTGGCATTACCATTCCCGAATAGTTAACGTTATTTTTAACTGTAGATTAGATATTATTGAAACTTTTAAGCAAATATTAGACCATCCAAAAGAATGGGACACTGACGCACTTTCAATGGCCGAAAGTTTATTGCTTAAGTTAGAAGGGAACGTTTTTTGCTTTTTACTGCACGCGGTTTCCGAAATATTTGCTAAAACCGATGTATTGTTTAATTTAATAAAAAATAAACAAACAGATGTTGAAGTTGCTAAGCGAGAAATCGAGTGTTTTGAGTCTTGGCTTTCTACTGAGTTTCTAAACAAATTTGATTTAATTTTTGAAAGTTTAAATGATTGTGCTGAACCTCCACGGAAACGCCGATTACTTGATTTTGATTTAAAGACTCACTATAAGCGCCTTTTTGCAGAAATAAATGACAATATTATATCTCAAATTAAGACACGATATAAATCTTTCACGGATTTAATTTTTTTGGATTTACTCAATAAATCAAAATACAGTCGTTTTTCTCAGTCAAGCCCAGATGATAAAATATCTTCGGTGATTAACTTTTTCCCTGGAATTTTCGATTTTGCAGGTTTAAAAAATGAGCTGAAAGTTCTCTATACTACGTCTTCACTTCAACCATTTGACGTTTTATCCCTCTATAAACATTTAAGAAGTGAAATATTGTGTGAAACATTTCCCCAAATCTTAAAATTAAGTGGACTATTTTTAACACTACCAATGACTGTTGCTTCCGTGGAGAGATCTTTGTCCACTCTGAAAAGAGCTCATACATATTTGAGAAATTCTCAAGGAGAAGACAGGCTTTAGCACTTTTATCCATAGAAAAGCGACTCCTTTTAAAAATAAAAAGTAGGCCTAACTTTTATGAAAGAGTTCTTGCAGAATACGTGAAAAAAGGTAGAAGAATAGACTTAGAGTACAAATAAAAAAAAATATTTAACAAAACTTTTCAAATTTCTTTTTCAAAATTCTACTATTTTTGATTTTAAAAAATATTAATCATTAATATTTTCTCTTTTTAACTTTGTACAAAAACTATTTTTAAAATATTTTTATATATTATAGATATAAAATCTATACATTTTTGTAAATATTATGCGTGAAGCTTTTTAATTTAAATTTTTATTTATGTATTTATTTATTTAACAAACCGTGATTTATGAAGTTCCTTTTTTTTATTACTTACTATCAATTTTCTTTAAGGTGCAGCATTTGCATCTGCTAAAAAGGTTTCTTTCGAAGCCACTTTTATTATACTTTAGGTTCATTGTAAATTTAAGCTTAAATGACTTGAAGTGTAAAAAATTGGCTTGAATTGCTTTACTTCTATGCGATTTGCAGTACACAATATAATTTCAGAAAGCGTTTGCAGATGCATATTTTTTCCGACTTACCATTTAACATTTTCCACGCCACGCCACTGCTAAGTATCAGCATGTTTTTCAGTTCACTGAATTTTCTTTCAACTGGTGCGTTTGCAAAAGGCATTACAAGTAAAAGGCAGATCACCATTCTTAAATTTGGAAACTGTCCATGCCCCGCATTGTTTTTAAGTCCCAGTAGTTTTCAGCACTATCTTTTTCGTCAAGTCTATGTCGAACAAAATCCAACATAGCGTGAAATCGCCATTCGCCATCCAGTTTTTGAAGTTTTCAAGCACTGGAAATCGCTTCAGCACAGGCATCATTGATTTTGTGTTGAACTGCTGAGTTCTGATGGATTAACAATAGAAATGCATAATAGAAAATAATGTATCCTTAAAATCTAATTTCTTTAAAATGTGCGACGTCAATTCAATTTAAAAATCTTGGCATGTTTTATAGAAACTTGAAATAGCTGAATACTGAAGGAAAATGTTCCCTTTCGTCTCTTTTCAAATGTTCCATACTTTCCGTAGCCTTTACCACAATATATATCTCTAAAGCTACCCATATGCTTAAATTAGAATCAACAAACCGTTAATGTATCGTCCTTAGATAAAGTACTAAATACTAAAATGTTAAAATGCCTGCATTTTCCCCGCATATTGACAATCCCCTCAAAATCCTCAAACGAGTTGAGGTTCCCCGCAGTTTGGGGAATTCCCCACAAATGGGCATCCTTGTGGCTGGCAGAAAGAATTCCACTAACTTGACCTGGCATTCCATAAGGTGGACAACATATCGTCGGGAACCTTTTGGCCAGCAAGTCTACGCATCTCCCTAAGAAGACTTGATGGACATCAAGAGCCTGTTGAGTTGCCTCTCCTTGGATTCTATAAGCCTTGATATTATTTATTTTTAAATGATAAAAACTTATCTGTGTCCGGGGGCTTTTGAACTAAGTCAGACACCCCGTCCAAAATGTCTGGGTCCAACGCAGCGACGATGGCATTGAAACGGCTGTTGTCCAAGATTATTCGGTTGTTGTGAAAACCAAAGCGCTGTATTTACTTTTCACCCCTTGCTCCTTGCACTGCCAGAAAACGGACAGCGCCTTGGCAGTTTTCAGCTCAACATGCTTGGACCAATGAAGTTTGCTATCCAGGATGACTCCCAAATATGTTGGATCAATGGAGAGTTGGATTGTAACGCCATTTAGCACTAGCTGAGTTAACCCGAGCAGCTTCTTCCTTCTCGTAAACAACCTCAGTTTTGAGGGGATTGACTGAGAACCCATTCCTAGTGCACCATTCGTCGATCAGGTATAGGCCTGCGTTTTAGCTCAGGCAGTCGCTTGGCATGATCCAACAGAAAGTACGGCAATATCATTGACGTACGCCTGAGCGTAGACGTTAGAACTGTTGAGTGCGTTCAACAGAGAGTCGATACAGCTATATCTATTTTTAACTCTAAATCTGCTCCTAATGGTATAAACATATCAACATTTCAACTTCGACTTCGACTTTAACAAGAGCGAGAACTTCAGCGTTTAAAGTCGATTCAAATACTTTGAAAGATGCAACTTCGAGAGCGAAACAAAAAATGCAAAATATATGCATTAGCATGTTGGGAAAACTGGAAACATCGCCTCAATGTTGGTGGGATTTGCACTTCAACTTTGAATTTAGAATTTTTTTTTCCTGTTGGGGGAGGAGTAATGCGTTACGCACCATAAGGAGGTCTGTTTGCGTTGACCATCCCCGTTTGTCCGGTTCTCTCCCTCTCCGCATGCTTTCGGGGCATACGGAATAAAACTCCTCCAAACCACGAGGTTTCTGACACACCCGTCTGGGACTTCAAGGGGGCTGTTATCATACACCCTTTCGGGCTCACGTGTTTTCTCGGTATTGTCCTTCTTCTCTTTTCTTTCTTCTGAGAATATCTTCCACAAACTGGCAAATTATTCCCCAATTCAAGTCACTTGTCAGCATTTTGTCAACTATGTTTTCTGGGTTGAAGGCACCAATGCTGCTTTTCAGGGCTGTGTTGGGCTTCCCAACTTCTGCAGGCAAAAAACCTGTGATTTGCGTCGTCTGTTGGAGAGTCGCCGTACTGGCAGGCTGGGGTATCCGTTTTGCCAATCTCATGGAGAAAGATGTTGAAAATTCAGTGTCCGGTGAGGAATTGGGTGACGAAGTAGTTGACCTCATCGTGTTTTCGGTCGTTCTACTCAGCCACATTTCTTATCAGCCTCGCTGTCCACCTTCCTTTGCTTTCCCAGCTCCAGCGCTCTTGCCAGTTCCGTATCGTTTGATGTTCTGCTAGGAGATCGATGGGAGTCACTTCTGCGACTACAAGGATGGCTGGTTCCGACACCGTTCGGTAAGATATAGCTACGCGTAGAGCTCCACGTCTTCGCACTTCCGCCATCTGCTTCCGGTATTTTTCTTGTCGGAGCGGGTCTGCCCAAATCTCACTTCCATATAGGAGAATGGCATGCGTTGTCGACATTAATAACCTGCACTTGCTTGGTGTTGGACCACCTGCGTTCGCTGAATGATGCTGTAACTCTAGAGGCTCGTTCCGTTGCGAACTTTATCTGTTGCCAGCAAGTTAGTTTTGTGCCGAGACTCAATCCCATATACGAGGGCGGGTCAATAAGTCCGTGACTTTTTGAATTTCTGACCTCTTTACTGAAACAGCAACACTGCTCCTGTCAACAGGCATCTGTCAGTTGACTCCTGTCAAAATTTAAACTTGCTGCGTCAGTTAGTTTGTGTTTGACAGCTATTTTTATCAGACTACTCACTAATTTGAGGAGAAAATGGAAAAAAGTGAATTTCGTGTGCTTATTAAGCATTATTTCTTGCGAAAAAAAACCATTACCGAGACCAAGGCTAAGCTTGAAAAATACTATGGGGACTCTGCACCATCGATTTCAATGGTAAAAAAGTGGTTTACTGAATTTCGTTGTGGCCGTACAAGCACTGAAGATGCCGAACGTCCTGGACGCCCAGTTGAGGTCTCTACACCCGAAATAATCGAAAAATTCACCATATGGTGTTGGCCGACCGAAGATTGAAAGTGCGAGAGATTGTGGAAGTCGTAGGGATCTCGCATGGCTCAGTGGTTTCAATTTTGAATAATCACTTGGGCATGAGAAAGCTTTCCGCAAGATGGGTGCCGCGTTTGCTCACAGTCGACCACAAACGCAATCGTGTAACAACTTCACAGGAAGGTTTGGCGTTGTTTAATCGCAATATGGAGGAGTTTTTGCGCCGTTTTGTAACCGTGGACGAAACATGGATCCATCACAACACACCAGAGATCAAACAACAGTCAAAACAGTGGGTTTCTAAGGGTGAATCGGCGCCAAAGAAGGCCAAGGTGGGTTTGTCAGCCAATAAAGTTATGGCGACTGTTTTTTGGGATGCACGCGGGATAATCCACATTGACTACCTTCAAAAGGGAAGAACAATCAATGGGGAATATTATGACAACTTATTGGACCGATTCAATGACGATTTGAAAAAAAACCGACCTCATTTGGCCAAGAAAAAATGTCTTTTCCACCAAGACAATGCAAGGGTGCACACATGTGCAGTCGCCATGGCAAAAATCCATGAATTGGGCTATGAATTGCTCCCTCATCCACCCTATTCTCCAGATTTGGCTCCGAGCGACTACTTCTTGTTCCCAAACCTGAAGAAATGGCTTGGTGGAAAAAGATTTGACTCCAATGATGAAGTCATCTCGCAAACAAAGGCCTATTTTGAGGACCTTGACAAATCATTTTTTTTGGAAGGGATAAAAAAATTGGAGAAGCGTTGGACAAAGTGTATAGAGCTCAAGGGAGACTACGTTAAAAATAATTTTTTTTTTTATCAAAAAATCTGTATTTTATTCCAAAAGTCACGGAATTATTGACCCGCCCTCGTACCTCACCGCATCCTTGCTTTTAATGACTTCGAACCCAATTTGAAAGTCGATTTGCGTGGGGATTCTTTTCTTCGTCAGAAGGACTATCTCAGTTTTCTCTGTTGAAAAACTAAGACCGTGCTCATCCATTCAGAAGGTTGATCGTCGCATGACTGGGTTCAACTTTCTTTGCGCGTTTTCAGAGTCTCTTGCCGTTATCACTGTCGCGATGTCTCTGCGTAACCAACGAGGAAGGTGTCTTCGGGCATATTCATCCGCAGTATGTCGTCATAGGAGATATTATAGAGGTCTGGTCCCAAAATTGATCCATGTGCTGCTCCAGATGATACTACTTTCCTTCGTGGGCCTTCTGTGGTCTAGTAGATCAGCTCCCGATCCCTGAGGTAGTCCTTCACCATATTTAATAGACAGCGCCGGATTTAAAATTTTTGGGCCCTAGGCCTTAAGAGTAAAAGGTGCCCTATAGTTTGAATTTTAATTTTTGTTGCCAGGTTTATTCAATAAAAAGATATAACATCGTTGACCGTTCTAGTGAACTCAATACAACAAAAACAAATTTTATTTAAAATGATAGGTATCCATACATATTTATATATTATTTATGTACATGTGTGAAAAGATTTACAAATTCTTTTACCTACTCTATTGTCTGAAATATTGTTTTCTGGATTTCTTTGTAGCCAAGTCTTTGATAATATCCTCAAAATGTATTTCTTGTAGCAAATCGCTCTCAATGCAAAGAATAGATAGTGCATCAAGCCTTTCCTGCTTCATCAAGGGCTTTTTAAACGCTTTAATTGAGAAAATGACCTTTCCGCGGAAACTGTTCACTGTCACCATCAAAGTTAAAAATAAACGCAATGCAATATCTACATTTGGAAAAGCTGATGTTATCTTATCTTCCCACATTATTTTATATAAATTAGCTTGATTATAGAATTTATAATTATTTCCATTTTTATGCAAAACATACCGATGGAACTGTAAAAGTTCATCAGAAAGTTCTGAATTTAGATCTTCAGGATATTTTGACACTAAACGCTGAACACTGGCTTCAACATCTACTTCTTCATTGTTGATGCAAAGGAAATCAAAACGTTCAGAAATTTCCGTATAAATCTTCCCTCTGGAATCCATCTGAATTCGCAATTTATCAATAACAACATAAAAGGCGTTTATTCGAAACTTTTCCTTTGGGCTTAGCTCAACATCGGGAGCATTACCATCGTCAGCCATTTTTTTTCGAATGCGTTTTCGTGCTACTGTGTAGTTGCCATCGGGTAAAAGTTCCTTAGAGCGTATTTCAATACCGTCTAAATTTTCACGCATGTTCTCCAGCTGATCGGACAACGATTTATACAAATTCGCAAATGTCAGTAGTGTTACGTCTTCATTTTGCAAAACTTTACTGAATTTTTTAAAATTTTGCAAAATGTCATTCCAGACAACAAGCATTAAAGCGAATTCTAGTTTATGCATTTTATTGAGTAGATCACCAGCTTCCCTTCGACCATCTCCATTAAGTGCATTATCTTCAGACATGTCATCTAAAATTTCTAATAGTTTTTTATACGATTTAATGATTGCAGAAGTAGCTGCAGCATGAGATTCCCAACGTGTATCTGAGAGCGATTTTAAAACATTATCATTTTGGAGAGCGGATTTTAAAATTTGCCACCTACTAGTAGACGCAGAAAAAAAAATTATATAGCGATTGTACCACGGAAAAAAAGTCAACTGCAATTAAACAGGAATCTACGGCACTGCGACCAACAAGATTTAAGGAGTGCGATGCGCAAGGGACATAGACTGCATATGGATTTTTCAGAAGAATTTTCTGTTGCATCCCTTTATACTGACCAGACATATTTGGAGCATTGTCGTATGTTTGTCCTCTGCACTTTAAAATTGTTATGTTGTTTTCACTCAGATACTTTAGTGCTTGATTGGCTATATCGTCTCCAGTATGAGAATTCATCTCCAAAAACGTTAAGAAACGTTCAATAGGTTGACCGTCTTTAACATATACATTAACGTATAACAATACTCAATTGATCCACATGTGATAAATCCGGTGTAGAATCTACAGACAAGCTAAAATAACCAGAGGCATTGATTTGGTGAATGATTTCTTCTCGAACTCTTTGGGCCATTATATCTATTAGTTCTTCATATATAGTTTTAGACAGATACGAAGTTGCTCCTGAACCAGGATTTCCAAACTTTGAAATATGGGTAGCCAAAAATGGGTCAAACTTCGCTATTAACTCAAGAAGCCCCATAAAATTGCCATTATTTGATAAACCAAATTTTTCTTCGGAACCTCTAAATGCTAGACCACGTTCAGATAATGTGCAAATAACAGCAACCACCCTCTTTAATACATGTTTCCAGTATGAACACGACTCTTGCATTTGTTTTTCCAAATCTGTCTGAATTCCGAAGTGAGATCTACGTGTAATGTAAGTCATCATAGCCTCTTTATGACAGTTGGATTTTTCATGATTATCTATTAAAATTGCATTTTTCCAATCAGAAAAACCTTCTTGTCTTATGAATGTTGTTCCTGGCCTGGTCTGATCAGAAAATAACTTACAATAAAAGCAGAATAACGCACCTGTTGACAGGGAATACAAAAGCCATTCACGTTGATAAGTCTCGCCGTTTGATTTTTTACCAACAAAATAAGAAGACTGGATAACTCTTATTTTCCCGTCTGAGTACGTTCGCCGAGATTTCAAAAAAGGACCATCGTGATTATTGCATTTGATAGGTCCGGACGTGATCCAATATTCAATATCATCTGCGGAAAATTTAGTCCATAGCGCTGGGTCAGGATTTTTATTTACATCATCATCTTTTATTATACTCGTTTCAATTTCCAAAGTTTCCGTGTTTTCCAAACTGTTCGATCCAGAAGATTTTATGTAATTTATATTTCCATGAATTGCTTGATTATCATTATTCAAAGCTTCACCAAAAATTAACGACTGACTAGAACTAGGTGTTTCTTCTACAGAATCAAAACCCTCACCATTATGTTGATCGTCTTCGAGTGGTGCAAAAAATGTTGAAATCTTTTGGTTTTTCGTCAATAATTCTTGCTCCTTTTGTTGTTGCACTTTAGCTAGTTTGCGCTTTTGAGCTCCACTTAATTGAATACGTTTTAGTATGGCTACTCACCTATTAAGGAATTACATACGAATATAAACATTAGTTACCGCTACATTCATTCGCATTAATTGTGTTTTTTGTTTTAAAATTAACTGAAAAGAAGGAGCGCTACTTACTTCGATAATGATCGTTTAATTTATAAAGACTCTTATGGAATTCAATTCGCAATGTTAATTTAATATTATTTATTAAATTTAGTTCCCTCAACAATGCCAAGTTAGTTATGCATTTGACAAGCGCATCCAATTTATATCTGGCCGTAAAGCGAAATGCGTTAACGGGTCTTTATTTTTTCATTTAAACCCTTAGCCTTACACAAAATTGTTTCAAATCTACAAAAAAATAACAACAAAATGTAAATTTGTATCTCTATTTTCTATCTTTGTTGTAAATACCACATAGTCGCATAGTATTAGTATGTTATGTATGAATGTGATACGAGTTGAACGAGAGCTAAATAATTTTAAGAAAGACAACACAAAAGAGAAACATCGACTGCAAAAAAATCCAGGTGTATGTATGTGTATGTCTGCTGGGGCCTATTTCAGTTCAACGCTAGGCATCCTACAACGATATAAGTACATAATATTTTCAGTTACATTTTTGATTTTTCTGTTGTCAAATACAACACTTCCAGTTCCAGTTGTAGTAGCGTACCTACCTAACAGGAAAATGTAGTAGGCCCCCTGGCTGAAAATGACAATATTGTTTGTACATATTTGATTGAACAGAAGTAGAATTTGGTGAAGTGTTGCCGTGTTTTAAATGATAATAAGACAGGGAAAATTGAACTATATATTTATGACAATCCATTGAATGGTTAAGATTCAGGAGCTTCATTGTGTTTGCCCCCTCTTTCGTGATGCCCTAGGCCTGGGCCTAGTTGTCCTAAGGGTAAATCCAAGGCTGTTAATAGGTAAGCTGATGTGTTCCATCCAATTAAAAAGCATTGGTTCTAAAACGTGCGGCGTGGTTGTCAAAGTTGAAGTCCAAACTGAGGTGTTGATGTGTTTCTACCATAACTTCATCTTTTAAAAGATGGCTGCGCCCATGCGAAGGGAGAATTTGTGAGAATTTATTCGTTTTCCCAAGAAAAACGAGAAGGCGCTTCAATGATAAGGAGCTTAGGTTTACAGCAGGACCATCACAGAGGAAATGTTCCGCAGTGTCGTCGCTTTCTCCACAGGCTTCGCACTTGGTTGTATCGGTTAGGCCTAGCTAGCTAGTACTCCAACTAAGAATGTGTGCGTAAGCCTCTAATTTGATTTCTATGCAAAAACCAATACGCAAACGTTTAAAAGTGGTTTTACAGCTGTTTTTTTCGTTTGGGCAAAATAAGGGACTCTCTCGAAGCTGACTATCTCATAATAGGTAATCAGTTTTAAGTACAAGGTGGCGCAAAAATAACCTTCCGATGTTTTTTTAGCTGTAATTTAAAAAAAATATGAAAAAAATAGTCACCAATATTCCGCGTTCTGGAGCAGTGTAGCGTAACATTGTTTATTAACGTGTTTTTCGCATGTGTTTACTACACAAATGTCAAAACAGAACTGACATTAGGGGCCCAATCGCAAAATTTATAGCATTTTCTGATAGGAGGATTACTTTTGCGCCACCTTGTACAACTCAAAAATGTAATTTTCTATCCCTGATTTAGACCTTGGCATCAACGGTAAAGCGTACGCCGATGACATTGTACTGACTGCCAGGGGTAAGTTTGAAGAAACACTTGGTTACGTCATACAAAGGGGGCTTAGAGTAAACAAGGAATGGTGCCATACTGTCGGACTCAACATCAAGCCGGCGAAAACAACGATAGTACCATTCACGAGGGAAAGACAACTTCAAAGACTTAAGGACATTAGCCTATCAGGCACGACACTGATACCAGTCAAAGAAGTAAAATATCTAGGACTTCATCTAGATAGTAAACTCCTCTGGCGAAAACATATAGTATCTCCTCTGTATGTTTCCAAGAAGGCCACCCGCGCTCTCATGATATGTAGGGTAGGAGCCTTACGGGGAAGGCATGGGGATGCAGCCCAAAGATCCTGCGATATATGCACATTGCAATTGTGAGACCAATGATCACATACGGAGTGGTAGCATGGGCGAAACCAACCAGTCTACCCACGACAAGAGAGACACTCAGCAAAGTGCAAAGACTGGCGTGCCTGTGTATTACCGGAGCAATGCGTAGCTGCCCAACCGCAGCCATGGAGGTGTTATTGGAATTGACCCCTCTACACATTATGGTGATGAACGCGGCGGACAAAACAATCCTAAGGATGGCAAAGGAGGGAATTGGGAGAGATAAATGCATCGGTTCGAAAGAACACGGTGACTTACTCAAAAAAACACTTCTTGGCATGCCTACGGGCGATAGCATCAGGAAATTCAACTTCGAGAAGAATTTCCAGATAAAGCTCAGCAATAAGGAGAACTGGAGCGATGAGCAACCATACGACAAAGTGGTACACGGACGGCGAGGGAACTGGTGCAGGAGTGTTTGGGCCGGGAACTAAGCACTACGAATCCATGGGCATATGTAAAGGGTTTTTCAACAGGGACGCTACAAAAGTAGAGCGACAGGGACAGCAAACTACGCCGAATTTCTTGCCGCTCTTTTGACATTTCTCTTCAGTAAGGTTTGCCATTTCATGATGGAAAGATATACGAGCCAACAATGAGTGGAAATTAATAAAAGTTACTACCGAAATTCGGAGTCAGTGGCCTCAACATTAAGAGCCCTACGTCCAATTTATGGTCGTCATAATCGTCCTAGCAGATCAACAATTGAGCGTCTAGTGGAAAAATTTGAATCCACAAGCACAGTACAAAATGTTCCCGTGCCAGTGAGACAAAGAAGTGCCCGTAGTGTCGAGAATATTGCTGACGCTTAGGCTTCAGTTGAAGAAAGCCCAAATGTTCACACGTCGTTCTCAAGCGTTGGGCATCTCTGTGACGTCGTTGCGCATCTCTGTGACGTCGTTGTGGCCCCAATTGGATGATATGGACTTGGAGGACATGTAGTTCCAACAGGACGGCGCCACAAGCCACAGCGAATGCCACAATCAATTTATTGGAAACCAAATTTGGAAACCGTGCTATCTCACGAAATGGTCCAGTCGCTTGGCCGCCTCGGTCGTGCGATTTGACGCCGTTAGACTATTTCCTATGGGGCTACGTCAAGTCTATGGTCTATGCCAACAAGCCAGCGGCGATTGATGAACTTCGTACGAATATCGAACGTGAAATTGCAGCAGTATCGGCCGATTTATGCTTGAAAACCGTCGAAAATTGGGTTCAGCGTCTAAACTTCTGCAAGGGTGCCCGTGGTGGCCATGCAAAAGAAATCGAGTTCCATACATAATGGCATCGAACGTACTTTCACAGGAATAAAGAATTTCATTGATATCCAAAACCGTTTTTGTTTTATTTAAAAAACGTTGGAATCATCCTCGAGAAAAACTACAGGAATTGCAACATAGCAATAATGTCTGACAGCCAAGCAGCCATAAAGGCTCTTGACGCCTACGTCATCAAGTCAAAACTCGTGTGGGAATGCCAACACAGACTGAACAGACTAGGCAAGAACAACAAAATTTCCATCGGCAGGGTACCTGGCCATGTTGGCATTACAGGCAATGAGGCAGCGGACTCTCTGGCAAGAAAAGGGGCAGAGGAACCCTTCATAGGTCCTGAACCGTTCTGGGGGATAGGAGAACACACTCTACGCGAGGAGCTCACGAGACTGGAGGAAGACACAAGGGCCAAAACTTTCTTAACCTCCAAGTTCTGAGGCAAACAAAGAAACTCTTAGGAAATTACAACCAAAAGAGATTCAAAGCTTATATCAGCCTTAACAAAAACAGCCTTAGAATCCTAACAGGCCTCCTCACGGGGCACTGCAGACTCAAGGAGCACCTAAGGCAAATGGGCATATGTGAAGTGTGATGTGCAGTGAAACCGCCGAAACTCCAGACCACATACTGGAATCCTGTCGGGCACTGTCCCACAAAAGGACAAGATATTTGGGCAGGCACCAAATAACAGACAAGGACATACAAACCATGGACCCACATCACATTCTCAGATTCATCAAGGAAACTGGACTGGCCGCTGTGCTCTAAAGAGTGTGACCTGCCAAGGATAAATCAGAGCAATACCCCGATACGCTTCATAAAAAAGTGTTTCTAGAGGGGGCTCGAAAAGAGGTCATGAACCTCTCCGAGGAACATTAGACCAATAGGTCGCAGTGTACTATAACCCAACCATAATGATTATTATTATTATTATCCCTGATTTAGCTACAAAGTATATTTAATCCAAAGTGGGAGTGTAAGCTATGCTCGTAAGCTTAATAGTCCTTAATTTTAAGTGAAAAACGAGTTCAATTACTCCGCATTATGAAGTTTATTGCCTTAGAATTATTGTTGATTAAAATGACTAGGCACATAGCCAACCTAACAATGAAAATTCTTGGAACGTGTTTCGACTAGCATCCGACTTGCTACAAGCGCATGGAACAAACTCATTGACCCCTGAACGAAATGTCACAACTTTATGAAATTTGTCTATTTCGACCATCTGCCTAATTACCAGTGGACTTTTGGCTTTGTCTCCTGTCTTCGTATAAGCTTTGCGAGGAGTGTCGCTGGCCTTTATCTTAACGATGACATTCCGATTAGGCAGAAGTGCGTTAACAACTCGTAATAATTTTTAATTGGCAGCGGTTATTCTCATAAAATGTATCTCGGACGTTGCTACCCACCGCAATCCCCATAACACAGAACGCAACGCGAGCACGCGCGCAACTCTTGTATATCCAGAACAGAACGTGCTCAAAGCTTTTCCGCTCTTTAATGAGGAACTTTAACCTCTTTTTTTCGGTAAGCGGCGGCATGTTAATGGTACATAGTGGTGGCTAAAAACAAAAATCCGTCCTTGATTCATCAGAACCGGAATGTCATAACATTATGAACCGTATTATCCGCGCATTAGGGGTTAATGCTTCGGGCATTAGTCACTCAGAAACGGAGGAGCACTGTGTGTGGTAGGTTAATGGTTCAAATGCTCGAGACTGTCATAACCGGCATTACATTAATTCATTATTTGCGTCATAAAAAGTTGATCGCAATCGATGTTAGAAGTGGTTGCGTGCACCATAAAAATTATGAAACAAAAACTTGTGGTTAATGTCCTTTGTCGTGGGCTTTTGAGTTGAACGGCAACAAAAAAAGATGTAAATCTTATTAATTACCACGGGTAAGTGAATTTTACAATTTTTTGTTATCCGCTTCGACTGTTAGACAGTTGACAGTGTGACGATGCTGAAATGCGATATGTGAGCAGTTTACGATGATGAATTTTGGAAAAAAACGTTTTTCATCGTCGTGTGAGGTATGGATGAACGATGGGACATCTTCGTTCTGTTATGGTGATGATAAGGAATGTTTTAATTGGCGACGATAAGTTCCTCGGGGGTTCATTGAGTGCCTGGAATGCACGGAATCCAAAAGAAAGTCGACTTTGAGGTGTGTCTTAGCTTTGTGGAGATGTTGTCTGTAAAATTTCTTAGAATCCAAAGTCGTTTGAATGTGCCTATCGTTTTTTAAATTAAAACCAAACACGGTCCGGAAATAAGAAAGTGCATTCCATTGTTTATCGACCTGACTATTTTGGATTTAATTTTTGCCAATGTTTGCTGAATCATTTTTGAAAAATGTCAGATTGGAACAAAGATTGAAAGAAGTAGAACAACGATTAAGCGCTTACCGTTATTTCGGTGTGAAGACTCAACAAAAATGCCGGCACTAAAATTGCGACTAAGCAAATCATTGGATGATGAATTGTCTCTTTTTTTTTAAAAAAAAAGGTCCTTGCCCTATGACTGGCACTGCGACCTAAAAGATCTTTTGTGTCGAAGGGTTACCTTAGCCTAAGAGATGAGTCGTCTTTTGTGGCAGAGTTACAAAGCCCTGAACGCATCTCCCTGTGAAAGATGCGTCGTCTCAACCAATAGAGAGCTGGACATTCACAGAGAATGCGCTCAGAGGTTTCCTCTTTCCCCTCGCAGAACCGGCATTCTGACTCCGGCCTTAGGTTCATTTTGTTGACATGATATCTCAAGCCGCGGTGGCCAGTGAGAAAGCCCACCAGCTTTCTAATATATTTTTTATTCAGCGTAAGGATTTCCTTATAGGAGTAGGGTCTAATTAATTGTTTGGATTGTCTTAAGCCATCAGGGACTTTCCCAATGTTTTAGACGAAGCTGTTGTTCCCATTCTTTGATTAGCCCTAAAGCAGCCCAATTGACTCTGCAATAAGGTTATGGTCCAAAGAACACAGATTCGGATCCCGCTCTGGGAAGTTAGTCTGCGATTCATTGTCCGTTATACCCTTGTGGCCAGGATGGGTGATCCGAGTTTGACCTTGTTGTATTTGGCTAATTTTTGCAAGGCATTCACCCATGTTCTGCATTGCACTTTTTGTGAATTTGCAAGGTGAAAGTGAAATTGTGTGTTGTGCATTTCGATCGAAATGAATATTGTGAATTGGAATTTCGAAAATTAAAATCAGTGTTCTGCATTTCATTGTGACCCATTTTTCAAACGGAATGAATTCACTTATTTGTTGTGTTGTGAAATAGTGCATTTTTTTCGATTTAGTTTTTATTGTGTTGAACGTTGTACGTGAAATGTAAATGAAATTTGCTTTTTGAAGTAAAACTTCTTTACGCACGCTTGACTTGGTGAGTAAGCTGGTGCATGCGTCACGGAAGTGTAGACAAACGTACACTTCTGGAAAAACGGAAGTGTAGACACACGTAGACTTCCGGCAAAACGGAAGTTGAGAGGAAAATATAAGTTAGTGAAGATACTCGTAGAAAGAGAAAGAGTTACGTTTCGTATCATACACTTTGTTACAACCCATAAAATTTAGTCGGCGGAAAGGTTCGTGGAATGGGTAACACCCTTAAGCTCTTATCATCTATGCAAACCGATCCAAAGGAGAAAGCTATATCTAAAACAGTTGCCGACAGATGGAATTTACCGGAAGTGAGTAAAGTCATTGACCCTTAGTAATAGAAATCCGGAAAATCTCTTATAAAGTCGAATTTTGTTAGTGTAGCTAAGGTACCTACTTTTAAGGTTTCGTAGTAACAAATCAACTTTAACAAAATTTGAATTCAACGTAATCATTGTGACTCATAATCACTCATTTGCTATTGTGAGCTAACAGCTGATTTTGACAGAACCACAAATTACAAATATGATTTCTGATTTAAAATGGCAAATTCGAATGTGGTAAGTTAATTTATAAATTTCACTTTCAGCATATTTATTTTATCAATTATATTTAGAAACGTGAAAGGGAGCGAAACTGGACATTGGAGGAAAAAGAATGTCTTAAAGATATCATCGCTCCTTATGTCGACATTGTGGATTCCAAAGCCAACAACACTGCAATGATAACAAAAAAAAAAGATTCCTGGAAAATAATTGAAACTAAAATGATGAGTATTGGTGTCATTTTGTCAATTTCTAAATTAAAGGCACAGTGGATGAGAATGAACACTTCGGCACGCTGCAGAATTTCTAGCTACCGAAGAGAAACGCATGCAACTGGTGGCGGACCGGAACCTAAGGAAGCAGATGGTTTAGATTATGCAATCAAAGAATTGTTGCCAGAAGATTTCGAGGACGACGTTGCTGATTTCGACAGCGATGCTCATTTCAATGGAGAGCAAAATCCAACATCTAATTTGACGCCGTAATAAAATCCAACATCTGATTTGACGCCGAAACAAAATCCAACATCGAAGAAAAAATTTACAATTACTGGAAAGGATGTTTTGCAGAAAAGGTTCGAGCAAATCGAAATGGAAATGGCACAGCAAAATGAGTTGTTCCAAATGCAAAAACAAGTTCATTTAAAACAAATGGAACTCATAAGTGTGCAAATTGATAATGAAATAAAATTAAAAGATATATTTTGAGCAAACTTGAGCAAACTTGGAAATGGCATTTTTAATTCAGTTATTGTTGGAAAAATGTGTGGTAATGAAACTTGTTCTTAATTGTCTTCCTCCTCTGTGATTCTCTTCCGGCAAGTTAAAGTGCTCTGTATTGCCGTCCTCAAGATCTAGGAAAACAAAAATGTGACAGAATGTAGATAAGTGAATTTTATACTTTATGGTTACAATTTACTTACGATTTTGAGGCGCATCTCCAATTAGGAAATCGTTTCGAGTCTTAGCTATATTCCACAGCATTGCAATCGCAGCTATTGAATTCTTTGCTGTGTTTAAATTGCATTGGAATCAACACCTGAAACAGTTTTTCAACTGTTCAAATGTTCTTTCAACTACTCCTCTTGCAAGAATATGATGTCGTTGATAAGCTTGTTCGGATGCAGTTAAGGTAGTCCCTTGTCTAAATAGTGTCATCATTATTCTGCTTTGTTTTTATCCGCCATCACCAAGTATAATTCCTCCCATGCGATTCATCTCCTCTACCCTTCTTTTAATGCTAGACAAGTTGAAAATTCGTGAATCATGCGCACTTCCTCTCCAACGTGCAACAATATCCATTATTTTGCCATTAGAATCAAGTAAAACTTGAACATTTAGAGAGTAAAATCCTTTCCGACACCGGTGCCGTGCTCCCAATTCCCCACCCAGATTTTTTATCTTAATTTGAGTGCAGTCTATAGCCCCCAGACATTGAGGAAACCCGAATTTATGCAAAAATCCTCTTTTGACTTCCCTGATACCCTCATTTGTTTCCGGGAAATAAACAAATTCTGGGAGTTTTCCAGCCCGTGCATTGACTACTTTGCGGATCACCGTGCTGGCGGTTTTTTGGCTTACTCCGTATATATCAGCTGTGAAGAGGTTATTCAACAATAGCATCCACATCTCCAATTCGAAATTAAACTGAAAGTTACCTGAATCGAGCTGGTAGCTTCCTTTTGCATGGTGCCGCAAAGTTAGCAAAACCATAATAAGTGGTGGAACAGATGGTCCTCTGTTACCGGTAGCTCTGATATCATCTTCAATTAAATGCGTTATCCAACGCACAGCTTCCTTGCCAAATCTTTTAGAAAGAGTTAATTATACCAAGTGTATGCTTTCAAACTTCTATACTTACCTATAGTTTTTCTTAAATTCTATATCGCTGTAGTATTCTAGTGCATCGAAACGTGTTTTATATTTTTTTCGTGCCCTATTATATTCTGCATCATTAATAATATTCAAATCGTTTACAATTCCTTCAAAATTCATTTTGAAACGTTTGACTGTCAAATTTAAATGGAACTTTGATACGGCCCGACCACAACTAAGTATTTGTCGATTTTAGAAGCAGCTCGATGGTTTTATTACTATCGATTTTGAGCTAAATTTGAGTTTATGTAAAACTCGAGTTTAAATTCTTTTATTACTAAGGGTCATTGTGTCCATGAATCGCAGTTCATTAGTTGGAAATATAGAGCGTCACCGCCATCGTCAGATTTTTAGGTCGGACGGCAAAAAACCAAAGTTTGAGCTAGGGAGCTGAAATTTATAATATAGACTCTCCATGTGCAAATATTTTCGAAATTCGCCCACTGACACATCAACTATACCGTGAGTGCAACGTGGCTCACACCATTTTTATATAAAAGACTTATGATTTACGGTCGAGTAGGCTCTGAAGAATTAGGAGAAAACTATCATACGTTGCCACTAATTTCAGCAGGGGATTTCAATATTAATTTCGCGTCCGAAGATGGACAACTCTTGGTAAACTGTTTGTAAGATAAATAAGAACTACAAAGGTATAATAACCGAAATGCACAAGGCATGGAAGAACAATCGATGCAGGTGTATTTCTAATTTTCATTCGAAAGCATATGTATCTTATTTCTCCTAATGCCTATTGTCTCGGTCTTACAATCAACCACAGTAATTACTGAAGTATCCGATAATGAATATAATGAATTAATGAATAAAAATAAAATAAAAAAATCTATTCAAAAATTTTAATTTATCAATGAAATCCCATTATAAATTTAAACATTTGTAGAAAATGTATATATAAAGTCAACTATTTCTAGTCTGACTATATAAAATTGGCGTTTCACCCAGATGTGGTGGTTTGGGATCATCAGTGGATTACCACAAACACATCAAATCCATACGCAATATTTTGCAAGTTATACAAGTAGTATATGTATATTCACGACTCGAGATCGAGTGTGAATTGTTTTTTCCACTTCAAATGTTTCTTCAATTCGAAGAATTAACATAGGAAATGATTATTCAGCCTGTATGTGGCTATGACTGAAAGTCAAAAATTGGGTATATAAAGTCAACTATTTCTAGTCTGACTATATAAAATTGGCGTTTCACCCAGATGTGGTGATGATCCACTGATGATCCCAAACCACCACATCTGGGTGAAACGCCAATTTTATATAGTCAGACTAGAAATAGTTGACTTTATATACCCAATTTTTGACTTTCAGTCATACATACAGGCTGAATAATCATTTCCTATGTTAATTCTTCGAATTGAAGAAACATTTGAAGTGGAAAAAACAATTCACACTCGATCTCGAGTCGTGAATATACATATACTACTTGTATAACTTGCAAAATATTGCGTATGGATTTGATGTGTTTGTGGTAATCCACTGATGATCCCAAACCACCACATCTGGGTGAAACGCCAATTTTATATAGTCAGACTAGAAATAGTTGACTTTATATACCCAATTTTTTACTTTCAGTCATAGCCACATACAGGCTGAATAATCATTTCCTATGTTAATTCTTCGAATTGAAGAAACATTTGAAGTGGAAAAAACAATTCACACTCGATCTCGAGTCGTGAATATACATATACTACTTGTATAACTTGCAAAATATTGCGTATGGATTTGATGTGTTTGTGGTAATCCACTGATGATCCCAAACCACCACATCTGGGTGAAACGCCAATTTTATATAGTCAGACTAGAAATAGTTGACTTTATATACCCAATTTTTTACTTTCAGTCATAGCCACATACAGGCTGAATAATCATTTCCTATGTTAATTCTTCGAATTGAAGAAACATTTGAAGTGGAAAAAACAATTCACACTCGATCTCGAGTCGTGAATATACATATACTACTTGTATAACTTGCAAAATATTGCGTATGGATTTGATGTGTTTGTGGTAATCCACTGATGATCCCAAACCACCACATCTGGGTGAAACGCCAATTTTATATAGTCAGACTAGAAATAGTTGACTTTATATACCCAATTTTTGACTTTCAGTCATAGCCACATACAGGCTGAATAATCATTTCCTATGTTAATTCTTCGAATTGAAGAAACATTTGAAGTGGAAAAAACAATTCACACTCGATCTCGAGTCGTGAATGTACATATACTACTTGTATAACTTGCGAAAATGTATATATGTATATGTAGATATATACTGTATATATTATACATATATACATATATAAACATGTATCTGTCGGGCGCAGTGGCTCAATGGTTAGTAAGGCCCCCGGTTCAATTCCCGCTGGGGCCAAGTAACATCATGAGTTTTTTTTCCACTGCCCCACCTCTTGCGAACGTCTGACTAACATCCAAGAGTATCAATTGTCATGAGAAGCTTCTCAAATTTGCTGTTCAGATTCGGCGTAAAATTGTAGGTCCCTTCCACTTCGCAAAGAAAGTGGTTGGAGAAGCTAGGTTTTAGGCCCTCTATGGGCCGTTAATGCCTAATATTTATTTATTTATTTTATATATATGGAGCTAAAGAAGTTTTACTTCAGTCGTCTGGTCTAAGCACACTAATTTTTTTTTTTTGAAATTATTTTTGGTTTGTTTGTATTTTCATATTTTTTTTTAGAGGAAAACATAAAAATTTAAGGCAGGGCAAGGTTTCCGTCAAGTTTATGGAAGAAAATCCAGATTTGGCGAATTGGTTTATCAGTAGAGATAAGTCCCATGTGGAGCTCTTATAGTCCACATTAACATATATACATACATATTAGGCCTTAACGGCCCATATAGGGCCTGCACCTAGCTTCTCCAACCACTTTCGGCCGCCAACAAAAGATGTTTCAGGATGGGAAAAGGTATTATTTCTACTTTAGGTCATTATTCGATCTACTGATAGGAACATTTTAAATTCCTAGTGCAGGTTTGGTTTGATTGGAAGTGCAATATTAGAAAAAAAATTCAGACTACATTCTTCCAATTTCTGCCGTAGAAGAGGACATTGCAAAACTTACTGGCAATTATACGAGTAGTGTTGTTAATAGCATTAATGGATCAACGTCTTACGGTGTACATACTGCTTTATCATTTTCTGTTAAAATATCGGACAGTACGGAAACCGTAAACACAAATTATGACTAAGATGACAATGTTACTGAAGTTCCCGAAGTGCCTTCCGAATCGCCTGTAAACAAACCACAAACAGGAAGAAATGTGCGAATTCCGGACAGTAAACTTGATATATAATTTTTTTTTTTTTTTTTTTTTTTTTTTATAGAGTTTCTAATATTACTCCCAAGCCATAGTAATATTATCGTTACTCTCAGCAAGCTGAGAGTTACCTATCCTGGTTAAAAGCACGAGACTTGGAACCAGAACTAGGCTCGGACGAATAATAGGGGTAGGTGGAAAATCGTACATGCGACTCTTTCTCACTTAAGATAAGAAAACAAAAACCACCTCCCTTCGAAACCTGCATACTACAACTAGGTTATTCCTATCTAGTAGTTTTATTTAAACTGTAAATTACGCGTTTGGCAGGCAGCTTCCCAGTGGAGGCACCTGCTAATACCGCCATAAGCACGCGGTTACATCTTATTGCGCTAATTCAAATGGTTTTATCCTTTGTAATCGGCGCACTAGGTTAGTATCGTCTCGAATTTGTAGCATGGTGATATTGCAATGACCGTGAAGGCGTGTCTGTTGTTTGCAGGCAAAATGTTTTATTTCATCTTCGACGGTAGCCATAGTTAGGTCTCTGTGGATATCAGTGTTTCTGATAAACCATGGTGCATTTACTATTTTTCTTAGCACTTTGTTTTGAAAAGTTTGTAAAATTTTGATATTACTGGATTTGGTACAACCCCAAAGTTGTATACCGTATGTCCAAACCGGTTTTAGTACTTGCTTGTATAAAAGCAGCTTGTTCTGCATGCTGAGTTGGGAAAATCTACCAAGCAGCCAGTGCATTTGTTTACATCGAATGGCGAGCTCTTCGCGTTTCTTCTTGACGTGCGGTTTCCATTTTAATTTCGCATCGAGTGTCATACCCAAATATTTTGCCTCGTTTGCGTACGGAATTCGTACCGAATCAATGAAAATGGGTAAGTTGTCTACCTTTTTATAAGTAAAATTCACGTGCGTTGATTTGGCCTCGTTGAGAGCAATACGCCAAGTCTTTGTCCAATCACAAATTTTGTTAATAGAACGTTGGAGTTTATTAGTTGCTGATTCAACGGTATTACTGACCGCTAATATAGCTGTATCGTCTGCAAATGTGGCTACTGTTGTGCCTTCTTCTTGAGGAATATCACTAGTGTATATTAGAAATAGGATCGGTCCAAGAACGCTTCCTTGGGGAACTCCTGCCGCGATTTCTTTAAATTCAGAGTAATCATTTCCGTGTTTTACACGAAAGAGTCTGTCTGATAAGTAACAACTAAGGATATCAGATAACTGTTTCGGAAAAGCTTGTCTTAGCTTATGTTTCAAGCCCGTACGCCATACTTTATCAAAAGACGTCGAGAAAAACACTAGAACATATTTTTTTCTCCTCTAGGGCTTTTTCAATTACATTGGTTATTCTGTAAACCTGGTCGATTGTAGAATGCTTTTTTTTTTTTTTTTATTTATTTATATAAAAAGGAAATCCAAATCCCAGAGCACTCAGACTCGGTAACGTTCCATTGTACTACCAGGCAGAAATCCTCCTTTTGGTGTAGAGGCATTTGATTGGGTGGCGTATGTTGTTGTTCCCCATGGGGATTGAACCTGCACCGCACGGGTCACAAGCCAACACATTAACCTCTACACCATCGCCACCCTCTGTTTCTTTTCTTGTAGAATGCTTAGTCCTAAATCCGAATTGGTGATCAGGTATTAATCGACGTTCTTCGATAATCGGATGTAGGCGCTTTAACAAAAGTTTTTCGAATACCTTCGACATTATCGGTAAGAGAGATATTGGCCTATATGATTTTTTGTCATTCAGTGGTTTACCGGGCTTTGGAACCATTATAACTTCAGCTACCTTCCATTGTCGTGGAACGTACAATAACCTGAACGATGCATTTATAAGATATGCAAACTTTATTAAAGCTTTCCTAGGTAACTCTTTAAGGACCTGTCCTGTGATTAAGTCATATCCAGGAGCTTTGTTTAATTTTAGTTTCTCTATTTCGAAGCGTAGTTCGGCTAGCGATATACTTTTTATTCTATAATTGTCAGGTGCCACGGTTAGGACAGGAAATTCGAGCAACGCTTGACCATCAAATGGTTTAAATGTTTCTTCCAAATGTTCTGCAAATATTTCGGCTTTTTCCTTGTCACTCTTCGCCCATTCTCCATTGATTTTCCTGATGGGTGGCGCTTGCGTTTTTGGTTTTTTAATGCCTTTCATGGCTTTCCAGAGCGAGTAATTTGTACTTTTATCCGCAGTTAGGCTTCCAAGATATGTAGAAATTTGACGATTTTTAAAGTCTCGAATTTCTCTCTTAAGTTTACTACAAAGGTAGTTAAGAGTGGTTTTATCCTGTGGAGCGCGAGATTGTTGCCATCTTTTGCGCGCTACCCTTTTCTTCTTTAACAATTGCGTGATTTCCAAGGGATATGTTATTTCGCAATTTGTGGTTATTTTCCGTTTATGGGGAGTATTTTTCCAGGCTGAGCATTGTATGACGTTAATAAATTGATCGACTTCGTCTTCAAGTTCGTGGGGTGTTCGAAGAGACACTTTGAGATCGATTTTACTTTCACAGTATTTTTTAAAGGATTCCCAGTTTGTTTTCATGTTAGTTAGTCTGGGCGGACCTTCTTTTTTTCGTAGACAGCCGTTAATTGTCAAAATGACCGGTGAATGATCAGAAGAAAGATCGAAGCATTCCTCAACTACAATAGAGTTTCCCGACAAACCTTTCGTGATGAAGAAATCGATGAGGTCTGGTGTTTTTGCCGTATCCGAGGGCCAGTACGTCGGTTTACCTGAGGAATGAAAGTCTACCCCCAATTCCATACCGGCTTCGTAAAGAACTCTACCTTTTACTGAAATGCATCTCGATCCCCAGAAGGTATGTTTTGCGTTAAAGTCACCTCCGATGACGAAATTTCGTCCAAGTGAGTCAAAGGTACTTATAAAATCGCTTCTTTCCATCGTTGCACGTGGGGGGCAATAGATAGCTGCAAAATCATATTTTATGTGTTTAATTTTTACGCTCACCGTGCATAATTGCAGTTTGTCAAGCTCGATTGTTCCACTGACTGAGTGTTCAATGGTATTTTTGATCAACAAGGATGCCCCGCCTCTCGCCCTTTCCGAAGGGTGATATGCGTGATAGGCAATGTATCCTCGAATGTTTGTGCTGGTTTCTTTCGTCAGATGAGTTTCCGAAATCAAACAAATATCAATTTCATATTTATGAATGAATATCTCGAGCTCGTCCATCTTATGCAGAAGGCCGTTCGCATTCCTATCAGTCGTTCCGCAACACGTAGAGAGACAGGACGGCTAGTTACGGAAGATTATAAGCGATCAAGTGCAATATATTAGTAATTTGTCATGTTAAATATTCTAATATACAATTGGTTCAGTAGACTGAGTGTCTGACTCTGTTGTCAGAAGCGTGGGTTCGATTCCCAGCAAGAAAAATTTAATTTTTAATTTTATAATTTATGTGAGAAAGTTTGATAGAGAAAATAACAAAAGTGTAAAAAAAAGTGCCGTACGGTGGTAGGCGATGGACCCCGGAAAAACGGTGGTCCCGCGTACGGGTGTGGGTGTGCCGTTGCGACGCGTGGTGCAAACACGCGAGCTGGCTAAAAAATCATCTGCAGCAACAACAACCGCAGCAAGACCAACAACATCAGGAAGAGCAGCAGCTATAACATCAGCAGCAACAACAACAACAGCAACAATAACGGCAGCAACAGCAGTATATATGCCAAAGGCAGTAGCTGCAGATGAAATTGAATTGGCAGCAACAATACCAACAAAAACAACAGCGTGTCGGTCGTTGACCAGGCGGGTGGTCTCGCAGGTAACAGCAGCAATAAAAGCAGCACCAATGGTAGCAGAAAATAAAGCTACAGAAGCACCAACGAAAGCTTCCACTACAGCGGTGACACCAGAAGCTGTAAGCGAGGAGTTCAGGCAGGTTGAGAAGAGGCGACGCAAGTTGAAGCCGAAGCCGAATCTTTCGGCCAAGAGAAGGGTTAACTTGGCAGGCCATAATGTGACATCATCGGCGGCTGGAGCCGATGATGATGCAGAAAATTCTAGCTCTTATGAATTTGAGAGTGGCAATGACCGGTACGTCGGAGAAGGAAATTCCTTCAGGGACCTACCGGTTGAAGACGAGGAAGTCGTCCAAATGGACGAAGAAGTGGACGAGGAGGCGCAGCTGGACAAGCTCATAAAAGAGCTACTGGAGAAGCGCGACCAGTTGCGCAGAAAGAAGATGCAGCAACAGCAACAACAAGCTGTGCTTAAACAGCAAGTGCAGCAACAGCTGCAGGAGAAGCAGCAACAACGACTACAACAACAACAACAACACCAACAACAACAACAAAAGCAACAACAACGGCAACAACAACAGCACCAACAACAGCACCAACAACAAGAACAACCACAACAATCAAAGCAGCAAAAGCAGACTGAGGTACAGCAACACCAGCAACAAAAGAAACAAGCAAAGGTAAGAGTCCCACCTATAAATGTGAGTAATTTTGAAATTACAGATAGCATAAGGTTATGTAAATTAATCACGAAAAATTTTCATGTGACAAGGCTATCAGCCAGCAAACACATAATTTTATGTGAAAATATAGAGGAGTACCATAGGGTTCGTGCCGCCTTGGGAGAGGTTAAGACCGAATACTTTACGTACACCCCACGGGAGCAAAAGCTTAAAACCGTTGTTTTGAAAGGAATTGATCCCTCAATAAAAACGGAGGAGTTAGAAAAAGAGCTCAAAAATTTTGAAAGCGACGACCTCAAGTTCGTGGGGGTCAAGCCGTTTTCCTCGGCTGTGGCAAGAGGTGGTAACCGTTACTTACCATTCTTCTTAGTGCAGCTTACTCCCGACAGCAAAATTGACAGGCTGCGACATATCCGCTTCCTGTACTACCACGCTGTTAGATGGGAGAAAATTAAAAGGTCGGATCGCATACTTCAATGTATGCGCTGCCAAAGGTTCGGGCACGCCGCAGCTAACTGCAACATGCAGTTTAGATGTGTCAAGTGCGATAGGGACCACATACATGGAGAATGTCCTCTTGGTAAGGAGAGAGTTGAGGACCGGAGTGTCCTCTCTTGTGTGCTCTGCCGGAACACTGGGCATCCCGCCAACTTCAGGGTTTGCCCAAAGTACCAGGAGCTGAAAAAGCGAGTCCAGGCCCGCAAACAGCAGTCTGAAGACAATAGGCGTCAAAAGGGTCGCTCGTTCTCAAATTTTGTGGCACCCAACGTGTCCTTTGCCCAAATGGCAGCTGGATCGGGTCACGCCCAAATAACATCAAACCCACCAAAGGTAGCCCAAAAGGCACCAGAGGTGGACCTGGACTTAAAATCGATCCTTCTGTCTCTGCACGGAAAGATCGATAAGTTCCAGGCACAATTAAACGAACAAGCGGCCCGAATTGACTATATCTATTCGGAGTTGTTTGTAGGGTCTGGTGTGCCATAAATCAAATGGCTACGCTGGATGAGGGAAACTTAAAGATCCTTGCTGTAGAGAGTACGCTCCGGTCTGGCTTTATCCCGCCGGAGGCATTTATTCATATTAATGCAAAAGGGCTGGTACAGACGAGGGATGGTATCCCGGTATTATACCACCGCTACCGCAGCGCAAGAGATAAGCGGCTCATCCGCGGCGAAAACGTCGCCAATGCTCATGAGCTCCTCCGTTTTAGTACCGCAATAGCGGAGAGGGATAAATTCGACAACAATTCGCCGAATTCTGGTGGCTTTTTGAGGGGGGAGGGGTCAACATGCCCTCCCAAGACGGTGCGTTACTCTAGGTAACATCCTCTTAGTTTATAAGTTAGAATAAGTTAGCTAGGGCGTTTCTGGGAGAGGCCGGGCTCGCCGGCTTGTGGTGGTGCTTCCGGGAGGTGATAGATTCTGTAAGGTATCAGTCGGCTCACGGAGGCGCGTGTGCACGTTGACGACTGCCAGGCGCTCAGAAAGCAATTGGGATTTTGACCACTTGTTTCGTAACGCAACGAGTGATCAGAATCCTAATTATAGTTAGAATATGTTAAGTAGTTTAAGTAAGTAGAGTAGGTAGTTTGTAATTTGTTTTTTTTTTTTTTATATAAAAATATAAAATTTGATAAAGATGCCGAGTTTTCTTAACAATTTTCTCGATGAAAACATAACATGTAAGATTAGTTCGTAAAATAGTTTTTAGGCCGAAAGGCAATAATTATAAGATAGAGTTAAGTTTAGGGCGTCCGCATAAGGATCAATAATCTAGAATAAGTATCCTGTTAATTTTAAGTTAGATTTAATCATTTTGTCTAGTATTTAAGTTGATATAAGCTAATAATTAATAAAAATGAATTTAAAAGTAAGTAAGTAAAGTAAGCCGTTCGCATTCCATGTCACTAATTTAACTAAATCCGTCATATTTATATTATTGCACGTGTACTTCGAAATTGATTTTCGAGCTTGTCGAGTTTTTCAAACATACGTTTATTAATTTGGCTCTGTTCTTCTAGCCTGGCAAGAATTGCAGAGAAAACTTGGGAGACTGGATCAGATGTTTTATTTGTTTGTTCGCGTCCTTGCAACGCAGCTTCAGCGTATGTTTGTGGAACAGCTTTCGGTGACTTTTTTCTAAACAATTTTCCTTCTCTTGGGTGTTGTGTTTTGACCATTTCTTTAGCCTTTTTTCGTCCTTCATTGGTTTTATTGTTGCCCCTTTCAGGTTTGTTATTGGTTTTATTTGCGATTGGTAGCGTAGTTCTCTTTATTTTGTCGCGCCTATTTTGAAGTTCCTTAGCCACTTCGCATCCGCGATAATTTGCCGGATGTTTTCCATTGCAATTTATGCATGTTGGTAGGTCTTGTCTACTTAGAGCACATTCCTTCGATAAATGTTTACCAGCACATTTTACGCAACGCGGCTCTTTTTGGCAATACGTGTGCGTGTGATTGTAGCCTTGGCAACGCTTACACTGAGGAATCTGACGAGTCCTTTGGCGCATCGGTTCAATTTTAACCACTATGTTTAGGATAGTTTTAATGTTGTATATTTTTTTCCATGTTTTCAGACTTTTCGAAACTAAGCATGAATAGCGGAAGTCCGCGTTTGACAACAATTTCCTCGTCTTGTTCCGTTTTTTGCTTTTCTTTTTTAAGTATATTAACCGCGTCGATAATTTTGAAACCTTTAGTTTTAAGATCTTGCAAAACATCTTCTTTGCGGCACGAAGAGTGGAGCCCTCTGGCTACAACTCGGTGTGGCCTTTCAGACTTGTTTTCATAAGTGTACCATTGTACCTTCTCAGTATTCAGTTTTTGAGAAACTGCGCGATAGCTCTCAGGATCGCTTACATTTATTTTCCACACATTATTATTCAGAGATGTTACTTTGAATGTGGACTTTGCTATTTCCTTAAGAAGGCTACTTAGCTTGCTGTAGTCTGAAACTCCGACAACGTTAATTGGAGGTGGAAGGTATACCTTATTTTGAGGTTTTTTCATTAGCGTTTCTATTTCGTTGGCATTTGCCTTTTTGGGTTGTCTATCTTTTAGCACAACGACTTCTGGTGAGGAGCCGGCTTTCCGTTTTTTGTTCGGTCTCCTCTTAGTGATCCAATCCGTTTCGCGCCCTAGCTCTTCTTCGTCTGTATGATAATCGCGGCTAGCTGAGCGGTATGATTTGGCTTCTGGCTGTTTTTTAGGTTGAGATTCAACAAGTGCTTTGTTCTCAGCTTTCAGCTGATCTAGCTCTTTTTTTAGCTCTTGGTAAAGCTGTTCAATTTGGTTAAGCTTAGTGCGGAGTTCCTTGTTTTCGTCCTCGAAGCTTTTGCATTTCGTTGAGTCCCTCGAAAGGCGTCCAAAATCTTTTGGCGTCGTAGGACTTCGATTAGTTTTTGCTTCTGGCACAGATCCCGTTGGTGGTGGTCTAGTTACCCTTTTACTATTTTTAAAAGGGTCGGATGATTGCAATAAATGGCTCTCCCCAGAATCCGTAGAGCCTGCCTCCGAAGAGTGTGGATTTTCCAGTAGAACTGGGCTGCCACCTGGGGTATTATACCTTTTTGTTTTAATCATTGCATTTTTTGTATACATTGATATATAAATGGAAACTCAAAAAGTTGCATTAAAAGAAATTCAAAGTAAAACGATTGAATCCATTGAAATTGCCAAAGAAAACAAAAATAGTCTTAAAATAACGTACCTATAGGTCTCTTCAACAACTTTGCAATATTTTAAAGCAGCAAAATTACGAGGTGAAACAGAATAATAATAATAAGCAATTTTAGAAAAAAAAAATCAATTTAAAGAAAAAAAACTGTAGAAAGTTTTTTATTTATTTTTTTTATTTTATTTTTTTATTTTTTTTTATTTTATTTTTTATTTTATTTTGATGATAATTCAGTCTAAAAAAAACTATTTTAATGAAAGAAATGCTTGTTTACGTTATTTATTATTATTATTTCAATGAGTCCTATTTATGTTCCTACTATTTTATAAAATAAATGAATTAAAACCTTTTAAATTCAACTTGTGTAAAATAGGCTTCCAGAGCTGCGAATCGCACTTGAAGAGGAGTGGAATGCTATTCCTCAGGATTTCATCGTCAGGCTCGTGAGGTCGATGAATGCAAAGATGCTAGCAGTTATCCAAGCAAGAGGAGGCAATACCAGATATTGACCAAAATTTTTTTTTAAATTTTTTCTTTGTTATTGGATTACATTTTTTTTTTAATTTTATGATTACATTAATTAACACAACTGGAAAACGACTCTTTTGTATAACCTTAAATAAACACTGAATTAATTGAATAATCCCAATGAGTTTCCATTCATTTTATTCAACATAGAACGCACTTTCTGTTGGTACTATACTTTTTTAGTTGTATGTTTTATACTCGTACTTTACAAGAAAATCGAATCAGAGGTTGAACGTAGCGGGTGGCCCGGTTTATTTGCTGTCGAGTGTAGTTCTTTTCACTATATTTCTAGCTGCTGAGTGTTTTTTATTGAATTGTACTGAATTGTTTTAGGCTGAGCAAATCTGTGGAGAGTTATTTCGAATGGTTCAATGGTTCAAGTGCGAATCCAGCATCTCAAAAAAAAGTAATTTCTAGCATCACTTATAGACCATATGAGAGCAAAATGGCTGGAACCTGGATGTGTCAACGGGCTTAATTCTCATTTTAGGCAAATCTTAATAAAATAGCAAAATTAAATTGTATTAATATTTTTAAAAGCACAGCACAATAACAGCTTTTAAGCTAAAATATCCTTTTCTGTTAACCCTCTACTGCATACGAAGCCAAATATGGCTTTTCACTTTTTTTACTTTTTTACTCCTTGTTCTCGCAAAAAAAAAAGATCTTAATACAACACAATTCTCTTCTATGCATTTCTGAGAACACATAGCGGTACTTTTCGCGCGAGTGCGAAGATATTCCTACTTGTAGGTCAGTGGTTTGCTTGTTGTCGTTGAAAACGAAAGCGTGAACAATTTTCTGATTTGAAAAAATTATAACTTTGGTGTACGGTGAGTTAAATGGTCATAAAAATATATTTGTGATTGGATACTTATTTCTCTTTGCCACTAATAAAATTTTATTAAAAAAAAAATATTATCTTGCTCGTTTGAGAGGTAAAACTGCAGAAGCCACATTTTGTTTTTTTCGTTTTTTTATCGTTTCGTATGTTACTTTTTTGCTTAGAAAAATGGAATGTCGTCGTTTTTATGGAGGATCATCATTCCTTAATCCCATTCCTGGAGACGGATCGCGAAGCGATGATGAATTGGTTGCCGATTCAGATGTGGAGTTGGAGACAGAATTGCATATCAATGATCGAAGTGTCAACGTTACGGTTGAGGAAACGGAAGCAGATTCACATGATGAGCCTCTTGCGGCATTGAAATCAAAATCCGTGAAAAGCAAGAAAAAAAAGGACAAGTAGCATGGAGAAAGGGACATCTTCCTGATTACGATGAAGAGCTTTTCAAATTTGCATGATCGGCCGAGCTTCCAGAATATGTAAAAAAACCTAGAGACACCATCAGGCTTTTTTTTTAAAAAAAATTTCTGATGATTTGTTGGCCTTCATTATAGAGGAATCTAAAAAAGCCCGCCAAGATGATATAAATAAGCCAGTTAATATCACAAAGAACGAAATGGAACAATTCATCGGGATGGTGATATTCATATCTTGTTGTCAACTTCCATCGTCCAGACATTACTGGAATAAGACGGTAGGACAACAAATGACATATGAAACAATAACGGGCAATAGGTGGGAAACTATCAAAAGGTCAATGCATTGCAACGATAATCAAAACTTCGAACCATTGGGAACAGAAGGACATGACAAACTCTTCAAAGTAAGACCCCTTTTGGAGAAAATAAAGGAACGTTTGCTGTTAATTCCAAAAGAAGAGTTCCTCGCCGTAGACGAACAAATTATTCCGACGAAATGCCGCCATGAACTGAAGCAATATAACCTAGCTAAGGCACATAAATGGGGCTATAAAAATCAAGCCCTTAGTGGAATTTCGAGATTAAATTACGATTTTGATTTATTTAAGGGACACCAAAGCAATAAGTATCCTGACGGAGCGTTAGATCTGGGGGTCAGTGGTAACGTTGTCACAAGGCTTACGTCAACAGTTCATGAAAATGCTAATCCCAAGATTTTCTTCGACAACTGGTATAACAGTCCAAATTTGCAGGTTTATTCGTTGAAAAGTGGACTTTTGAAACTAGGGACTATAAGGCTCAACCGAGTGCCTAACTCCAGAATTCCGAAGGAAGAACTTATGAAGAAAGGACGTGGAGGTATGATGGAAAAAGTGGCAACTATCACTGGAGTAAAATTGAGTTTGGTGTCCTGGTTTGACAACAAAATAGTAACTTTAATGCCGCCTTATGTTGGAATGAATTCAGTCATAAATAAGAGCCGTTACTCCAGAAAGGATAAGGAGTATAAAATTATTCCTGATCCACAACCTGTTGAGGTCTAGGTACAACAAATATATGGGTGGTGTCGACTTGCTAGATTTGATGTTGGGCTTATATCGCATACAGTTACGATCCAAGATCATCAACATGATTTACCTTTATTTGATTTTAACCTAATATTTATATAAAGCTGAAAAGCAACCTTTGAAAAGACGTGGACGACCCTGTATTGGATCTAGACTTGCATCTCCTGCGACTTCAACACCAAAGAGAAAGCGCCCTGAAAGACATGAAGATTTTCCATTGTTATCAGTTCGATTCGACAACGTCGGTCATTTCCCACAAATAAAAAAGAACCGCCAAATTTGTCAAAACGACTGTACTTTTCGTTCATTTACTTTTTGCCAAAATGTAAAGCTTATTTGTGTTACAATGAAAAGAGAAATTGCTTTTCTAAATTTCATGGCGTATAACCACACAACTTTCAACCATTATTTTACTTATTTATGATACAATGAATTGTTATGTTTTGTTTCATTTATTTATTTATTAAATGAATTGTTCTGTTTTGTTTATAAATATTTTTTTCTTTATATTTTGCTGCTTTTTTATATATTTTATTTACTTAAACTGAAATCAAAAATGTTCTAGTTTTACAACCGTTAATGCACACGAATTCCTGTATTCTTATTATTTAAACAAATGATTTTTTTTTTGGTTTTTTAATAAAAGATGTCTTAAAACAGCCCAAAGAAGCTATTTAAAAAGTATTTTATTTTTTTTCTCTTTAAATAATAATTCATGCAGTAGAGGGTTAAAATACAGACTAGGGTCCTGGTGGGGCTTTAACATTTTAATGAGGATTCCGTCCACACACGTTATGACCCCCGGTTTTCCATACTTTTCCACAAAAAATGGTTTAAACTCCTTTTTGTCTTCATCAGTCATGTCTAATTTTATCCATTTTTGTCATAATTTGGATTCCAGTACATTCAATATCTCCCCAATCACTCTACTAACAGTGGGTCTTGCTAAACCTATTTCTAAATCCTTTCCAACAGACCTTTGTTAACTTCCCTCACCCAATAAGGGAGGTGTTGCCGCAAGTTTTTGTATCGAAGAAATTGATGCCGGTTTTACATATGGTTCTATTTAGCTTAGTGCATATAACAAAGCTTCTTTGCCTAATCTATAAAACTGCTTCTAAAACTGCAAACAAAAAAAATTATTTGTTTTTACACCAAAATGTAAATCAAAACCACTTACCCCGCCTCCGGAAGATCTAATACATTTCCTTTTTATACCCTATTCTAGGGGTATATTAATTTTGACGCATAGTTTGTAACATACCTTAATATTGCCCGTAGACCCCTAAAAGTTACTATATTTATGGTCAGCATCGATAGTAATGTCGATCTAGCCATGTCCGTCCGTCCGTACGTCCGTCCGTCCGTCCATCCGTCCGTCGGCAAAAATTAGGCCTTTAAACTGGACCTAGAGAGCTGAAATTTTAACCATATACTCTCTAGGGTCCCGAAATAATCAAGTTTAAGAATTTTTGAAATCCGCCCACAGACACGCCCACAAACTCAAAAAAACAAAATTTTGGAAAAAATCGAATTTTGAGCTAGAGAGCTGAAATTTTTTATATATGATCTATGGCCCATAAAACTGATTGGGACATAAAATTTTCAAAATCCGCTCACTGACACGCCCACAATTAAATAAAACAAATTTTGGGAAAAATTGAATTTTGAGCTAGAAAGCTGAAATTTTTTATACATGATCTTTGGCCCATAAAACTGCTTGGGACATAAAATTTTCAAAATCCGCCCACTGACACGCCCACAATTAAATAAAATATTTTTTTTGAAAAACCAAAATTTGAGCTAGGGAGCTGAAATTTTTAATATATACTCTCTAGGGGCCCTTTATGCTCATGTGTAAATATTTTCAAAATCCGCCTACTGACACGCCCACAATTTATTTTTTTTTTATTTTTGAAAGTCCAAAGTTTGAGCTAGGGAGCTGAAATTTATAGTATATACTCTCTAGGTGCCCTTTATGCTCATACTTAAATTTTTTTAAAATCCGCCTACTGACACGCCCACAATTAAATAAAACAATTTTATTGAAAAACCAAAGTTTGAGCTAGGGAGCGTTTTTATTTACAAAAGCTTAGTTTTTTCGATAAAATCCTTTAAATTTTTGTCACGCCCACTTATGAGATATAGGAATAAGAATAGGGTATCCAACAGTTCGCCCAAGCGGACTGTAGCCCGCCCCTATGTTTATAGCAAAATTTGTCTTCTTATTCCTTCTCTTTGGATTATTTTCCTTTTTTCATTGAAAATTGCTAAAACTATTGCATCCATTGCTTATTTATTCAAATGTTGTTTTAAAAGCAAATACATTCTGCGTTTGTTTAGTATTTTGACAGTTCGGAGGTGAATTCGAAAAAACTCTAAAACGATCGAAATGCAGAACATGGGTGATTGTAGCAGTTCGTAGTAGTCAAAGGCTCCATTGTGTTGGGCGACAGTGCCTGTAGTGCTGCTTGACTATCGGAAACGATGTGTATATTAGCGCCCTTCATTCCCTTATTGGAGTTGGAAACAGCGGAGATCTAAATGGCATGGACTTCTGCCTAGAACACTGTGGGACACATTCCGTATCGAGACTTTGGTGTTTAGTCCAAAATCACCAGCTCCAACTCCAGACTCCATTCTCGATCCGCTAGTGTACCATACCAGACTTCTTGGGCCCCGTGCTGGAACACTCTTGGCCCATATAGAACGGTCCAATATTTCTACCTCAAATAATTTCGCAAATCTGTGTTCCCTAACCATTAAGTCAGGGATGGTGTAAAACATCTCCAAGTTTGGGATTGAGTTAAATATTTCCAGGTGAGCCTCAAGTTCATTTGAATCATACTCGTAGTTATATTCAAGCTACCGACAAGAAGTCCTTGACATCACTCTTGTCTCCGATACCATCAACGACATGATTACGGGTTGGAAGGTTTCGGCTGATCACTCTTTTTCGGATCACCGCTATCTTCTTTTCAACCTAAGCGTTGAGCCTCCATGTCAACCCATTTTCCGAAATCCTCGGAAAACCAATTGGCCCTTATACAGAGACACATTACAAAATCGTATTAAATCTGTACACTTAAGTCCACCCTGCGACTCCAATGAGCTCGACAATAAAGTCGATGAACTCACCCTGGCCCTTAACGAAGCAATGGCGGAATCCTGCCCGCTCGTACAACCCAGGGGTAAGAAGAAGCCTCACTGGTGGACCCCTGAGCTAGGACCACTCAGAAAGGAGTGCAGAAGACTCTTCAATCGTGCTAAAAGCTCAAAAGCAATAACCGATTGGGACTCCTATAAGGAATCCCTCATACTATACAAAAAAGAACTAAGGAAAGCCAAAAGATCCTCATGGAGACTCTTCTGTGGCAAAATAGAAGAATCATCTGAGGCATCAAGGCTAAGAAAAATCCTCTCTTCTAATCCAATTATGCCTAGCTGCCTTAAGAAGGCAGACGGCTCTTGGACGACATCTAGCGAGGAATCGCTCAATCTGCTACTTGACACTCATTTCCCAGGCAGCTCTAATATTACCGGCAATTTACGCCCTCGCAGGTCATTTGCACAGGTAACTTACTCTCACGGTCTGATTACTAGGGAAAAGCTAACTTGGGCGCTACATAGCTTCAAACCCTTCAAGTCGGCAGGACCAGACGGCATAATACCTGCCGAACTACAAATGTCAGCGGATGATGGAGATGATCCTGAAAAGCTGTCTAGACCTGGTTCATATCCCCCGGGCTTGGAGAGAAGTTAAAGTGGTTTTCATACCCAAGGCTGGCAAATATTCCCACGTCAGTCCAAAGGACCTCAGACCCATTAGTCTATCTTCATTCCTCCTCAAAACGCTGGAGCGATTGATTGATATCCATCTTCGCACGAACATAAATCCGCAATTATTGTCTGCGGCTCAGCATGCATACTGTAAGGGAAAGTCGGTGGAAACCGCTCTTCACTCCTTAGTACGCACTATCGAATACTCTCTTCATCACAAAGAGTATACCATGGTGGCCTTCCTTGACATAGAAGGCGCCTTTAACAACGTCAACACATCTGCAATCGCAAATGCACTGACAGAACTGAAGGTGGATAGCTCGCTTAGTGAATTGATTAATCTACTGCTTGAAAGTCGGATTATTAATTCAAAACTGGCCGTTGCTTCTGCTAGGAGGTCTGTCAGTAGAGGCACGCCACAAGGCGGTGTTCTTTCTCCCCTTCTCTGGAATTTGGTGGTGAATAAACTACTGATAAACCTGGAAGGGGAGGGCTGCAGGGTGATTGCCTATGCGGATGACGTTGCTATAGCCGTCTCAGGAAAACACCTCAATACCATTAGGGAACTCCTGCAAAACGCTCTTAACAAGCTAACGAGATGGGCTAATCGGTGTGGACTGTGCGTTAACGCCCACAAAACCGAGTTGGTCCTCTTTTCCAGGAAATATAAAATCCCATATATTGACCCTCCCTCTATTAGCGGTACAAGCTTAACCTTCTCTGAGGAAGCAAAATTTTTGGGTCTAATCTTCGATAGGAAGTTAAGTTGGAAACCCAATATACAAGAAAGAGTCAAGAAAGCTACAGTAGCACTTTTCTCTTGCAAACAAGCCATTGGCAATAAGTGGGGTATACAACCCCGTATTTCGCATTGGCTATATACAGCGGTGGTTAGACCAATTCTTACTTACGGGGTGGTCGTCTGGTGGACTGCCCTGGATAAAGCTATAAACCGCGACAAACTGGGCAAAGTCCAGCGATCAGCGTGTCTGTGCATTAGCGGAGCACTCCGTACTACCCCCTCCGCTGCACTGGACATTCTGTTGCACCTGATACCCCTTGAGATTTTCAGCATGCAAACAGCGGCTTGCTCCGCTGTCCGCTTAAAAGCTACCTCACAGTGGACCAACAAGAAGATTGGCCACTCCATCATTTTGGACTCCTTTAAGTCTCTACCCAGAAACATAGACTACACCATACCCCATCTGCAGTTCGGAAAAAACTTCCAAATCACCATTCCTTCCAGATCATTCTGGGATGATGATGCATTTGCAGAAGATAAATCGATCCACTTCTACACCGACGGATCTAAAACCAGCGATGGGGTAGGTGGGGGCGTTTTCTCAGAAAAGCTAAATCTTAGCCTCTCTTTCCGTCTTCCAGATTACTGTAGCGTGTTCCAGGCGGAAATTTTAGCGATAAAAGAAGCCCTGTCGTGGCTGAAGAGGAATGTGATATCCTCAAAGGATATCCGTATCTTCTCGGATAGTCAGGCAGCGATTAAGTCCCTGGACTCAGTCTCTTCAAATTCCATCGTAGCCCAAGATTGCCGCTCATCTCTCTCGGAGATGGCAGAGCAGTTCAACATTCACCTCTGTTGGGTGCCGGGACATAGAGACATTCCAGGTAACTGTAAGGCAGACGATCTCGCCAAAAAAGGAACAACTTTACCTCTTTTACCTGATAAAGGTTCTTTAGGAATACCAATCGCTACATGCAAACTCTTGCTCAAGCTATCAGCAATCGAGAGAACAAACCTTAGGTGGACATGTAGCAATACTTGCCTAGCGACTAAGCGAATCTGGCCAAAGCTGGATCTGCGACGCTCTAAGTGTCTAATCTCATTAAACCGACTGCATATTAGCTCGACCATAGGTGTTATCACAGGACACTGCTTAATAGGCAGGCACGCCTCCAGACTTGGCGTGCACTCAAACGACTTCTGCAGAAGCTGCATGGACGAGGAGGAGGAGGAGACTGTACTTCACCTTCTCTGCACATGCCCTGCACTCTCCCACAAAAGAAATCTCCATCTAGGGGACTTCTTGTTTAACGACACAAACGACTTAGCCAACACTGGCGTCAGAAGTCTTTCGCGCTTCATAAGAAGCTCTCATTGGTTCAACGAGCAGTGAGGGAATCCCCAGATCTGTGTGGTACCACAATAGACCTAATCCTGGTCTAAGTGTGTCGGCCTTGCTGACAGCCACGTCAACCTAACCTAACCTAACCTAACCTATATTCAAGCTGAAGCTTAATAGCGCATCTAGCAGCCGTCTTCCTAATGAAGATTTGTAAAGGTGAGAGCCCAATAATAGCTTCAAGAGCTACTGTTGGACAGGTGTGCATAGCAGCTGCTATACCGAGACATGTAATGCGTGTAAGTTTCTGGAGCTTATTTGCCGTTGTTCGTTCAAGTACTTATGGCCACCATGCGATGACGACGTATGTCATGATGGGTCTAACCCATCTTTTACTTTTTTACTATGAAACATCCAGTGTATCAATAATTCAAGTTCTGTCATATAGGCGTCTACACATCGGAGAACTTTCCGATCAAAATGGGAATCTGAAATTGGAGCTGGCCTCTTTGGCCAGAATAAACCTTGCAAATGGTATCCAGGGCCATGAAGATACATATTCTCCGACAGTCAAGCTGCTCTTCAAGCACTGTCGTCCAATTCAATGGACTCTTTGACAGACAACTGCTGCGATGATGCGCTGCAATCCTTGGGTACCTGGTCCCCGAGGAATCGCAGGCAACGAATGTGTGGACGTGCTAGCTAGGGCTGGCTCAGAATCCGAGTTCATAGGACCATAAACTTATTGCAGATTCCACTGAACTACTGCTCTAGGACTGATTAACAATTGGGAACACTAACTTCGTCTAGCCCATTGGGAAAATGTTCCGGGACTCAGACAAACCAAACGATTAATCAGGCCCTATTCCTCTAAGGAAATAGTTATACTAGATACGACAGGTATTAAAAAGCTGGTGAGCTTCCTGACAGGCCGTTGCGTCTTGAGAAATAATCTTAACAAAATGGACTTATGCTTGGAGGCAGAATGTAGGTTTTGTCTGGAGGAGGATGAATCCTTTGAACACATTCTTTGTGAATGCCCGGCGCTATATTTTTTAAGAAGACGTATTTTTCACGGAGAAATACGTCAGCCAACAGAGATGAAAAACTCTGCTACCAAGAACGTGCTGACCTTCATAATTGAAGTGATAGCTTAGGTTAGGTTTAGGGGGCTGTCGGCAGAAGCCGACACACTTAGACCAATTTTGGTAAATTGTGATACCACGTATGTATTATCTACCTCAACTCTATAGATGGGACTGGCCAACGACACGCGGTTGTTCTCAAACGGTCCCCCATCTACGTACTAACCGCGCCCAACGTCGTTTAATTGCGGTAATCTGACGAGAACCGATTAACTCGACGTGGTATGGTCGTTGGTTAAGGGAAGTGATACGCCTCTTTTAATAGTAAACCCTTTATAGATACAATAGATTTTTCAGGTCGCGGTGTCAGCTATGTGGACAGGGGTATTTATTTATATTTATGAATAACCATACGGTGTAGAAGGACTTCTCAAAGTCAACCAAGCAAGCGTTCGTCTATTGGTTCTCGTATTTGTTCCACTGTATGGCAAATACCAGTTTCGACACGACATGAATAGTGTCATACCCCGCCCTGACACTAAACTAAACCCTGGAATGACGTTATTGTCCACAACTTTCTCAAATAGCTTGCTAAATTTCAAAAGCAAACTAATTGATCGAAGTTTTACAGAGTTCGTCCTATCTGGGGATGTTATGCACGGTTCGATATCTCAATTAAGTTGTTGTCTTATTTGCATGCTTGGACAATGAAGTTATGTACGGAACAAAATATCATTCAAATGCCTGTAATGACTGCTTTCACTGAAGCACCCGATCGCTAACATAGCGATTGATTACCCTGTCCAACATTTGCGGCTGCATGCCGCCGACAGTTTGAAGAATGGTGGCTTCCAACTAAGCCAAACACCCCTATTGCGAGTGTCAATTATCAACCAATTGACGATTGACAAATTTATCAATCAAAACAATCTTCGGTATATTGTGGAACTCATTTGATAAAAAATGTTGCTATTGTGAATAAATTGACTGTTGTGAATGAGGCATGATGTTTGACAGTTGATACGCTTTCTTATGTCAAATGCAAATTTTACTTTTGAAAATTGGGTTTGCTTTTAATATTTGGTTTTCAAATTAAAGTCAAATTATATTTTAAAATGAGTTCAGTGGAATTGTGGTTTGACGACGACGAAGAGGAAGAGAATACGTTTTTGGAAATGGCAAGAAAAAGGAAGCAACTTAGGGACGCTTCAAATCCTCTAGAATTGGAAGAACAAATGTGGGTATTCTTTACCTCAAGAAAAGTCATACCAATCTTATTTCTATTCCTTTTCAGTTTTATATCAAATTTCCGTTTGTCGAAGGAAGCTTTTACTTATAGTTTATCCGAAATAGAAGCCAAGATAAAAACACCAATAAGATGCACATCAGTTCCCAACGTTATAAAATTGTGCGCACCATTGCGTTTCTTTGCGACCAATTAAGTGTCGGGAATGAATTCTCTATTGGCTTAGCACAGTCCACATTGCCAATTATCTTAAAAGATGTTGTTAACGCCTTGGAGGACTGTATTTGTCCAAAATGGATCAAATATAAACACACCGAAGCTGAAATACGTCGGGCAAAAACGTATTTCTTTGAAAGGAGTGGAATTCCTGGTATAATTGGTTGTGTAGATGAAACACACATCAAAATTGCCTCACCTAAAAAACATCTTCAACAAGCATATTACAATAGGAAAGGTTTCTATAGTTTAAATGCTATGATAGTAAGTTTATAAAATCAATCACCATTTGTCGATTTTCAATATTTCTGTTTCAGGTATGCGATGATACAATGAAAATACGGTTTTTCAACGCGAAATATCCGGGATCTTCACATGAGTCTAACGTATGGAATATGTCGAGTTTAAAGCTGATGATGGAAAGAGAATACCACAGTGGAAATACAAATACTTGGCTATTAGGTAATTAGGTACATACTATTTCTTAAGTCATTAAATGCAGTTTTTTTATTAGTTTTCAGGTGATGGTGGGTATGCTTTACAGCCCTATTTATTGACACCATACCGTAATACAGAGCAAGGTTCATTAGAGAGTTTGTTTAACAAAAAGCATGCTATGGGAAGAAATATTGTTGAACGTACAATAGGCGTTTTAAAAAACCGATTTCGATGCTTACTCCGAGCTCGAGAGTTGCACTATACCCCTCGAAAGGCTACGCAAATATCAAATGTTTGTGCAGCTTTACATAATATTTGCATTACTTTTAATATCCCTGAAGCCTGAAGTCGAGGTACATGTTGATGACGGCATGGACATGGATGATGAGACGAACGAAGCAAATTTTACCGACTCAGAAGAAATTAATCCATTTCCTGAAAATCAAAGAGCTGCGGCAGTTCGAAACCAAATCTTAAGAACTTTGTAGCCTTAGGACTCATTGAAATTAAGAAAGAAATGTATTTATTCTTAACAGTTTTATTTAATTCATTTCCGTTTATCACATTTATATTATGTAAGTTAAAAAACAATATAATAGCACTTCATATAAAACTTGAAAAAGAAATCACTTCATTTTACAGGTATAACAAAATTAAAATAATTCAAGTCTTCACATTTGTACTTTGGTTTTAAAAAATAATAAATAAATTAAATATAGAGTATTACAGACACTTCAAATATATTCCATTAGGCCTTGCTTTTGCTTTTCAAGCTCTTGCATTTGAATCTTCAATTTTAGTTTGGCTTTTCTATCCCGTCTTTCATTTTCTTTATTTTCCTTAAACGCTTTAAATTTTTCTTTTTTTATACCCTATTCTAAGGGTATATTAATTTTGACGCATAGTTTGTAACATACCTTAATATTGCCCGTAGACCCCTAAAAGTTACTATATTTATGATCAGCATCGATAGTAATGTCGATCTAGCCATGTCCGTCCGTCCGTCCGTCCGTCCGTCGGCAAAAATTAGGCCTTTAAACTGGACCTAGAGAGCTGAAATTTTAACCATATACTCTCTAGGGTCCCCAAATAATCAAGTTTACGAATTTTTGAAATCCGCCCACAGACACGCCCACAAACTCAAAAATACAAAATTTTGGAAAAAATCCAATTTTGAGCTAGAAAGCTGAAATTTTTTATATATGATCTATGACTCCTAAAACTGCTCGGGATAAAAAAATTTCAAAATCCGCCCACTGACACGCCTATAAATAAATAAAACAATTTTTTTGAAAATCCAAAGTTTGAGCTAGGGAGCTGAAATTTATAATATATACTCTCTATGGGCCCTTTATGCTCATGTGTAAATATTTTCAAAATCTGCCCACTGGCACGCCCACAATTATTTATTTTTTTTTTTTTGAAAATTCAAAGTGAGCTAGGGAGCTGAAATTTATAATATATACTCTCTAGCGGCCCTTTATGCTCATGTGTTAATTTTTTTTAAATCCGCCTACTGACACGCCCACAATTAAATAAAACAATTTTATTGAAACACCCAAGTTTGAGCTAGGGAGCGTTTTTTTTGATAATATCCTTTAAATGTTATATAACAAAATATGTACATCGTTCTTAACAATTCAACCATACTTAGGCTTTTGTCACGCCCACTTATGAGGGATAGGAATAAGAATAGGGTATCCAACAGTTCGCCCAAGCGGACTGTAGCCCGTCCCTATGTTTAATTTTATTATTTCATCCCTCTGTTGGACAGTTTTTTTGCTATAGTGTTCAATATTCCTCAATGTTTTTTTAATATCACCTACGAGGCTCGTCATACTTAGATAGAACTCTTTTTGTGCATTAGTTTGCTCCTCCAAAAGATGTTTCCGTTGTTCCATTGTACACGGCTTTCTGTGTTCAGTTTTTTTGTTTTGTTTTTCCTCCACTGATTCCCGTAATATGCTGTCAATCGTATCGTTCATAGTATTTGCGCAAACATCAACGTCTTTACAGCCGAATTCTTGCCCGGGGGGATTCACACAGGTGTTGATTTCAATTAGCTGAATAACAGAGCTTCCTCCATATCACTAAAATGATGCAAACGATTCGGACCACCTACTGTTGCACTAATTTCTGTTTTATTTTCTATTTTTTTTTTCTTTATTTTACATTTCATATCGGCCCATACCTTAAAAAATTAGGATTAGTATCAAGAAAAATAATATTCCTTATATTTCATACTCTTTGCCATATTTGCCATTCGCGCCGTAGAGGACCTAAACTGTTCAACTGTGAAAAGTTCCCACTTTTGTTGCAAAATGCTTTTCGAGCAAATTCCTTTTGGAATGTTCTGGTTTTCTACCATTAGTTGAACCAATCGTTCCAATTGTTTTTTATTGCTTACAACTTTTGCCCTAAGACCACAAATATTTTTCATATTTCATATTCATATTCATATTTTTTCATATTTATTGTATCATACATGCTAACACAGTAAGAATTCACTTATAAGTCTGTGAAAGATAAACAGTTTTAATTTAATATCCATAAATGATTTGAAAGTTAAGTTAGACTGCTTTTATTAATATTAATAAGGTTTTTCTTATATTAATTTTAAATTTAATTATAAATTAATTTTAATTGCAATTGAAATTGCTTGAAGAGGGATAGGTATGAGAAAAAAGTTAGTTGCTCTAGTTTCGAAGAAAATTATGAAGTTCGTTTTTAAATCGTCGTGCATTAGTTAGCTCTCGCAAGTTACGTGGGAGTGAATTCCAAAGGCGGATAGCAGAAACAAAAAACTGTCTCTCGGATGTTAGACATGAAAAACGCGGAAGTACAAGACGAGAAGTTCTGTTAGATGCCGGAAACTGGATTTTTTCATAAATATATGAAGGCTGTCTACTTAAGAGTATGTTGAAAAGAAGTATGACTGTTCGAAATTTTATATAGTTACCAAAGGACATGTTAAGTAGGTGTTTTGCAAGATGTGAAACGTGATTATGTCTTTTTAAACAGTACACATAGCGAACAGTAGTGTTGAAAGCCACTTGAAGCCGCCTTCTACTCTCGGCATCACATCCATAAAAAATTTCGCAACCGTAGATAAGTACAGGAATAACTAACGTTTTAGCAAGTAGCAGTCTTGTTTCAAGAGGAGTAAACTTTTGAGCAATCCATAGGGTTCGTAGAATACCATAAGTTTTCCCAACTACTGTATTTATGTGGTTATTCCATGTTAAGGTTCTATTAAAGACAAGACATAGATTTTTTGAAGACTCAACAAATTCAATTTCAGAGTCGTTTAGCATTAAATGAGGGAAATACGAGAGATCTAATTTCTTTTTAGAAATAACTAAACACTTACACTTCGTTGGGTTAAGTATTAGGCCGCTTTTAGATGACCAATTCGAGATTCGTCCCAGATCTTCATTTAAAACACTAACGCAATTTTCAATTAAGCCCAAGGAACAGCTTTGATAAATTTGTATATCATCGGCATAAATATGTTTAGATGAGCTTAATATGACAGAAGCAATATCGTTAATATATATGGAGAACAATAGAGGCCCTAGAATAGAGCCTTGGGGAACTCCTTGCCTTAAGAGAAGAAAATCGGAAAGGTTGCCATCTAGTGACACGGCCTGTTTTCGTTCACTTGGATAAGATGATATTAATTTAACAGCAGTGGGGGAAATTGAGAAAAATCGCCTTAATTTGCTGAGCAGAATCGAGTGATTAACAAAATCAAAAGCTTTGGAAAAGTCTAAGAGTACCAGAAAAGTAACATTGTCCCTATCTAATGTATCTCTTATATCTTCAATGACGTTCAACAAAGCAGTTGTACAGCTATGTTTACTTCGGAAACCTGACTGTACTTGTAGCAACAAGTTATTTTGAGTAACGTAATAATTAAGCTGCTTATGCATAATTCTTTCACATATTTTGGACAAAAAAGGTAGGATGGAGATTGGTCTGAATTCTTCACCTTTAGAGTTCTTAGGTATTGGAATTATTTTTGCTAATTTCCATTCGCTGGGAAAAATGCCGGTCATAAAAACAGTATTAATGATATGAGTTACAAACGGTAGCAAAAACGGCAAGATTGCTTTAACAAAAATCGAATTTACCTCATCAACACCTACAGCCTTGGACTTAACAGGCAGAAAACTTTCTACTATATCCAATTCACTTACCCTATTAAACACAAAAGACGTAGCAACCGGTAAAGAAGCATCCTCGACTGAATAGTTAGCTACTGGGTCATTGCAAAGTGGGTTTGACAAAAACGTTCGATTTAGTTCGTTGGGATCGATTCCGGTAGAATAATTAGCTTTTTGCTTCCCGATTCCTAATTTTCGAATCTCATTCCATAGTTTATGACCACCGGAAGAAGAACTAAGTCGGTTGGAATAGAATTGTGTCTTAGCATTGCGTATTTCACGAGCAACACTATTTCGTACACTTTTATAAGCCTGATGAAGCTCTTCCACCCGAAAATGTTTCCATCGTCGATACGCCTCATCACGTTGAGCCATTAACTCTCGAATTTCGTTCGTTAACCAGGCTTTTGTTTGATCTTTTATAATAGCAGTTTTTATTGGAACGTGTAGATCGAAAAGAAGATTTACGTTGTTTTGTAAGAACTTAATTTGGTCATCTGGAGAGGGCATAAAATAGATAAGATATTTTTGTTATAAATATAGGTTGTATATAATATCCTAAAATATTACGAAATCTTACATTTTCTTTTAGCGTCTGTCTCTGTCATCCACAACAAAACGATTGACCAAACAATTGACATTTATCAAAAAAATTGAATGCAATTGACAATCACAATACCAACTGGGATCCATTCAAAATGGAAATTTGACGATAGTCAATCATATATTGGTAATTGACAATCACAATACCAACTACTCAATTTGTTTGATAAGTATCGTTTATCGTTTATTATTTAACACTCGCAATAGGGGCCACAGTCTGTGGACTGTCGGCATAGAAATGTGTTCTGACGTTACCCCAAAGAAAATGATCTGGGAGTGCCATATCACGTGTCTGCGGCGGCCAATTCATAAATCGTAGTTTTGAAATGATCCAACAGCCAAAATTATGCTTCAACGAATCGAGCATAGCGTGGTATACAAATGTTGAGTTAAAAAGAGAACTTACTGATAGCGGCTAAACATCTTAAGGAGTGGAGTTCTTTTCCAGTGAAAAACTTTCGCAAATAAAGGATCTTTCATTAGCGACTTGACAACATCAAACTTTCAGTGTGAACGCACCCTTAAACCGATAACCAAACTGTCAATGTCATAGTATTCAGCAAAAAATCAACATTTTGATCATGGTAAAGTTCACGAAGGAACAACGTTTACATATAATTAAAATTTACAACCGAAATTCATAGTCGGTGGTCGCAATTTTAAGAACCTTAACGCCAATTTTGGGCCGTAATTCTCGTCCCAGTAGACAAGCAAATCATAGTCTAGTGAAAAAATTTGAGTCGGAATATTCGCTGCTCAGTGAGACTACGTTTTGGCCGAAGTTTTGAGAATATTGCTGCTGATCTTAACTTACATCCTTACAAGATCAATCTGACTCAAGAACTAAAGCCACTTGATCATATGAAGCGACGCTCAGTGGCTCATATTTTTTTTGTTTTATAATTAGCGTGCGCCAAAGGGATTTTTTATTTTTTTTCCAATTGATACATTACCCTTACAGTGTTGCCACAGCGCAGGCATTTTTGTTGCTGCTAGCAGCACCCAAATTCATTGCCTGTTTTTTTTGGGTACTGCTTACTACTGAAAGAATAGGAGGATAGGAAAGAAGTTTTTGGTGCGATAGGGTTTTTTTTTTATCTGCACAGGTGGCGCCTTAATTGCTTAAGGGAGATTTGATTTGTTGTGTGTATTCAATTTTACAAATTCGAGTCGGAACTCGAACACACGACCTGCCAATCACTTTGTGAATACCCTACCATCGCATCATTGCCACCTGCATATAAAGGGTTTTTCAATAAGAGCGCTACAAAAGTTTTTTTTAAATAAAACAAAAACGGTTTTCGATATCAATGAAATTCTTTATTCCTGTGAAAGTACGTTCGATGCCATTATGTATGGAACTCGATTCCTTTTGTATGGCCACCACGGGCACGCTTGCAGAAGTCCAGACGCTGAACCCAAATTTCGACGGTTTTCAAGCATAAATCGGCCGATACTGCTGCAATTTCCCGTTCGATATTCGTACGAAGTTCATCAATCGTCGCTGGCTTGTTAGCATAGACCATAGACTTGACGTAGCCCCACAGAAAATAGTCTAACAGCGTCAAATCGCACGACCGAGGAGGCCAAGCGACTGGACCATTTCGTGAGATAACACGGTTTCCAAACTTGGTTTCCAATAAATTGATTGTGGCATTCGCTGTGTGGCTTGTGGCGCCGTCCTGTTGGAACCACATGTCCCCCAAGTCCATATCATCCAATTGGGGCCAAAAATATTCGGTTATCAATGAACGGTAGCGATTCCCATTCACAGTAACGTGCCGGTCTTGATCATCACGGAAGAAGTACGGCCCAATGACGCCGGCGGCCCATAAACCACACCAAACCGTAATTTTGTCGGGATGCAATGATGACTCATGGAATACTTGTGGATTGCTGCCTGACCAATACTGCATATTGTGCTTATTGACGAAGCCATTCAGCCAGAAATGAGCCTCATCGCTGAAGATGATTTTTCGATGAAAATCCGAATCCATGGTTCCGAAATTCGGTAGTAAATTTTAATAATTTCGGCTCGTTCTTGGCTCGTATATCTTTCCATCATGAAATGGCAAACCTTACTGAATAGAAATGTCAAAAGAGCGGCAAGAAATTCGGCGTCGTTTGCTGTCCCTGTCGCTCTACTTTTGTAGCGTCCCTGTTGAAAAACCCTTTATATTGACTTTTTTGGTTGCAAAAATCATAGCTCGTAAACAAATAAAGATAATTTTTTTTCAGCTTGAAGAAAACTGCCAAAGCTATACATTTTGTAAATTTCAAGAGTAAATAACTGAAGTAAAAACAGTGTGTCTTAAAGTCAAACCTTACTTTGTAATTCCTTACATATTGAAATTTATATAAGGATTTGTATTTTATATTATATTTATAAGTAATTTAAGAGAAATAAATATCATACATACATACATAAAAAAAAGTCGCTGTGGAGCTTAAAAGTAAGCAAACAATCATTTTTAAAATATTTATTTTTCTGCACATTAGAGTGAAAATATACTATGTACTTCAGTGGTACATTTTAAGTCAAGGTATAGAGAAAGTATGTAAAGTGCTATAAAATAATAAAATTTAAGAAAAATGCTTTACAGGGTGTTCCAGAATTTCATGTTAAGAATATATTTCAAGTTTAACAGTGGAGAATATATAAATTAATAAGTAAAAATAAATAAAAAACAAAATTCAAGATTTCTTTGAAACTTTCGTCAAAGTCCGAGCTAATTTCTAATAAACTAATCATTTCTGTAGAGTATCGTGCATTGAGGTCTTTTTCAGTTCTAACATGCCTTTGCGAAGAAATAAGAGGGTCCGATGAGGCTGCAAGAATGTTTAATAGGTCTTCATTCTGCCGCATCTTTGAAACCTTATAGGTATTTTGGTACCTATATTTTTTGTAGTCTTTATTTTTGGATTCCTGAGCTTCTTCTGACAGTTCTCCGATTGGTAACGACTGATACTCGATTATGAGCCTTATTGCGAAGATCAATCGACAATTGATAATTGACTATTTTCAATGTGTGCTATTGTGAACGAACGATTTTGTCAATCGCAGTCAATTAAAAAAATGCGATTGACAAAAAATACCATATGAATCGTTCGTTCATTGAAAATAGTCAATTATCAATTGCCGATTGATCTTCACAATTAGGCTCTATACTTTGGCCATGAGCCAACATTTTATGTAGAGTAGGTGTAAGTTGCTATTCGGGATACTTTTCTTTCAATAAATGTTTTGTTTTCATTGCATAAGCTCCAAACTTTGAACCGTCAACATTTTCTCTGCAGTTAAGAACGTTAAGTATTACTTGAAGCCTTCGTATCACCTCCATATAGACTCCAGTTAAACGAGCTGTTACATCTGGTTCTGCAAAAAATCTTCTCGATGCATTTCCATCGTTAGTGTTTCCAAATCCTTGTTTTGGTTTATCCACATGCAGTCCCATTTCCTCGAGAAATTTCCTTTCGATATCTTGCTTCCTTGTCCTTTCTGCCTCCTTAGTTCCAATACTTTCATCAATATTTTCTCCATCTTGTTTGAGTGTATTTGCAAGTTTCAAAGTGAATTTCATGCATCAGATTCTGGCATGTAATGAAGATATTCCATATTCGTAATTATGGTCGTCATTTGTTGACTGGGGTTCATTGTTGAAGTTTTTTTTTGCGTTCTTTTGCAAATGGGACATGACCGTGTCGCCTTTGTTTCAGTGATTTCATTTAACACTTTTCCGTCAATCATAGTTAAAAATAGTTTGTGGTTTACAACAATAACTACTTCGTCATTAACCTAGTATTCAAAAGGTTGAAGATCAGCGATTTGGCTTTTGATGTCATTCATTGTGCTCCTTAAAAGATTTGCAGTTTCCGTTGCATACTGGAACATTATTGGTCGGCAGAAATGAACTGAAGATGGTCGAGGGATTTTCCAACATCCACTATTTGAACACTTAAGTCTCAGGGGAACAATTGAGGCCGTAAAGATGTTTGCATCCGTTATTGTTTCACCATCATGTGTTACTATTTTTTGTATATAGGAACTTAGCCCAGATGATCCATCACAGCAAATTGTAACAAATGTAAAAAAATGACCGGAGGACCGTAATTTTCAAACAAGGCTTTTAGATTTTACGAGTAACGCCGAAACTCTGAAATTGTTCATAAAACAAATTTTGTCTTTGATTTTAAAAATAAGGAAACTTTGACTACCTGTATCATCCGAATCCTTCTACCGATTTTAAAATTACGTTATTTCTTTGAGCAGTTGCATGAATTGGACATCAGTGATATGTGGGTCCAACAAGACGGTGCCAAAAGCCACACAGGGGGTGCAACAATCGAGTTATTGAAGTCACAGTTCGGTGAACGTGTTATCTCGGAAAGCGGAGCCGTCTATTGGCCGCCGATATCGTGTGATTTAACGCCTCTAGACTTTTTTCATGGGGCTACATAAAATCATTGGTCTATGCCAACAAGCCGGCGACGTTAGAGGAGCTCATAGCCAATATTGAACGAGAAATAGCGGCCGTATGAGTCGAAATGTGCGGCCGAGTCATCGAAAATTTGTTTCAACGTATCGACCGCTGCATACGTTACCGTGGTGGACATATGAACGAAGTCGTATTCCATTCATAAATGTTTTGATAGTAATTCAAGCAAATAACATTTTTTTTTTAAATATCTCAAGTAGTTTGCATTTTAATAAAAAAAAGAAGTTGTCAAGTCCTTAATGACAGACCCTTTATATCCCATCTACATATATATGAAGCCGTCCTCTTTTAATGGAACTTGCAGTGATAGCGTTAGACCGGTTCCAGGTCAAAAGGTGGACTTATTGTTGGTGCCCAGTGAAGACATCTGGCTCTTTGATGGCTAGACGTTCCTAATTAGGCGCGATTATGTTACCCTCTAATATAACAAAATGCTTCGTCCAAAAAGACTCTAATTCATAATGAACTGGCAATTAATCCCACTCTTACACCCTGCTGTTTTATTTCATTTTTTTAAAGTTTCTTTTATGAAATCGTCACACTATAGCGACTGAAGTAAAAGTGATGTCTTCATAGCATCAAAACGCCGGCGTTCTAAGATCAATATTGCCTCGACCAAAATCACTTTCAAATAGTCAATTTTAATGCTCCTTCTAATAGCTTTATTAGGAACCTCGATGTATTAAACACACCTTCCATGGCACCCCGTCGATTTTACACAAAAAAAACAACGTACCCTATTTACACGGATAACCAACAAGATGCTTAATCACCACCTATCCATCAGAGTGAAAGAAAAATCCCAGCACCACAAATCAAGATCAGATGAGTAGTCAATGTAATTAAACCGATATAGATATTCCACCTTCAGTAATATCGAATGTTTGGCAAGAGATACGGACACATAGGTGGATCTGAGGTACGATACTCTAACTACATATAGTCAACTCATGCAGGCAAGCGACGATCAATCCCTGGAAAATTGCCTGCAGTCATGGCCCCGACTCATCCGTCTTTATCCATGTATGAGCATGGGGATGCTGACGCCAAAGAACTTGATTAGTTTCTCGGGGCGCTGTGTTGCGTTATTGTGAGCCACTAGGTCCCAGTCCTGGTCCCGACATCACTGCGGCGGACCGACAAATTAATCAAAACGATGACCGATTGTTATTAATCATTATTTGCATTAGTCAAACATTTGAGAGACGTTGCTCGCCATACAGTGATTAACTTTTGTCGACTAAACATGTTAATTTAGCGAAATTACCATATTGATGCTTGGATGTGGCTTCCTTGGGTAGCCAAATTGTCCGCATGACACGTTTCTCAGAATGCGAATTCCAACAAGGAGAAAACTAATTCAAAAGTTTTTAATTATTCAGCCCTTGACTTTGAAGCTTTGTCGAATTTATTTGTGCCAATTTGACGTCTGCAAAAAAGGGCAAAATTCCACATTATTGGCATCTTAATAAAGAGTATTGAATGATTTTATTCCGGGAAAAATTGGCCCAGTAAAAATCCAAAACTGCTACATAAAAGCAAGTTCTAAAGAAAAATGTTAGGTATAGGTTTTTGGTACCCTTTTTCTCAGAACGTATTACCAATTAGCCCATCGTCCAGTGAGGAGTACTGCGTACTCCCTAAAGTGCTGTTCGGCATTATGGAATAATGTAGACACAAAATGACACAAACAAGAGAAGATTAATTTGAGAATACTTCACAGGACAATTGCAACAAAAGCGAGAGATCATCGTTTAATGAATGTGTTGTTTTTTTTTATCTGGATGACTTTTTCCGATTAAGATACTAATGCTGGAAGACCTGTGGGTAACGGTAGAGACTTTTGTACGCTTCTGTTGAGATACATTTTATGGTTTTAGAAAAAGATAATAAGTGAACTGTTAAGACTATAAAACCGTCACAATGAAATATGTACACAATAAAACAGTAAAGAGTATTTGGTTGCACCTACTGTACGCATACGAGAAACAAACCCGAAGGGTATTGCATTGGAATCCTTTTTGCGCAGACGTCATGGCGCTTGAAGAGATATATAACGTTTTCAATATAAAGGCAGACGAATTTGACAGATACCTGCTTGCGAATGAACACCTGTGGAATGCCAGTGGAAATTTATATGGTTCTCATTATATAATTGGTTTGCCCACTTTCAATAAAATTTCACATTTACTTTCAAAGAACATACGTATTTGTGAGGAGCAACATGGGTTTATGCCTGGTAGGTCCAATTCAACCCGCATGCTTCATTGCAGATATGCAACCGATGCTCTTGAATCTTGCTTGCACTTGACACAATCTATACAACGTTTGTTAAGGCATTTGATACTATTTGTCCTTCCATTCTAATAACTAAACTGCAATCTATTGGAATTCATGGCATGCTTCTTATTTGGTTATCTAGCTATAGCACTGATACGACACAATGTATTAAAATTGTGAATTTCACCTCAAAAATAATAAATGTCCTATCGGGAGTACCACAAGGTTGCCACCTTGGACCCATATTTTTGGAAATGAAATTCTATTTCATCTTTAAAAAAGTCATTCTTTTTCCGCTCATCGCTCTTTAAGTTCATGGAGAGCGTTGATACGAGTACGATACGTTCGCGATCCGAGGTCGTAGAGTTATAGCAGAGATGAAAGGGATGTCTGTATATGCGTAGACCACTGTCTGCGGTCATGCATTCTTGGCTTTATTATCTATTCCAGATGGCACTCGGAATAGCGAAAATCCACCCGTGGTCTTAACGACCGCGGTCGGGGCAAAGCTTCTAGAGGCCCCAACCAACATACAACCAACACCACCGCCTGTACAGGTGTTGACTTAGTAGTTGAAAGAAGCCTTTCTTCCGAAGACTTCTGGAATAATGGAGAAAGTAGCGGAGAGGATCCACCTGATACGCTTAATCTTCATTCCGATAGACAAGTAGCTGATTGTTGCATTGTTGCTGATGATATGAGACCCTAACCAACATACTACCTAACCCCCCGCCTATACAAGCGTTGACTTAAAAGTTGAAAGAAGCCTTCCTTCCGAAGACTCCTAAAAAACGGGAGAAAATAGCGGAAAGGTTCAACCTGATACGCTTAATCTTCATACCGATAGACACGCAGCTAATTGTTGCTGATGATGCCCAGGAACCCGGACAGACTGAACGGGCTCCAGAAGCGGCACGCACCGTAGGGCTTCTGTCTACCAGCGGAAGAGGACACAGAGGAAGGCGGCAATCGCTCGTCGCAAAGAAATTGAACAAGTTGAAGGCGCAGGCGCTGAGAGCTTACTCGGCGGTTACGGTTAAGAGATGCAGGTCGGCTGAGGTTACCCCAACCGAAACCCTCCAGCGGCTTTAAACCAACGCTGCCTCCCCTAGCAATAGCTCGAACAAGAATAAACGGAGGATGAAGGCTTCAAGCACTCCTACCGGTGGAACTGCGAGCACACCTTCTGCGCGCCTTTCCACTGAAATGCCCGTGCATAAAATCTGGTTTAACAGTTGCTGCAAAAAAAACAGCGATTGCAGCACCAGTAGACGGAAATTGGCTGTTGCGGGAATACCTTTCTCAAAGAAAAACACGGTTATTATATTTACTCAGATTAACCTTCAATATTCCAAGGCTGCTTCTGCTCTCATCAGAAAGAAGCTTTCCGTGTTGAATACAAGACCCCACATAACATCCATACATTAGCCATGGGCATGGCATAATCGCATCTGTGGCCTTGGCACCACGGTACTTTGTGACGAGCCGGCCAAAAGGCCCAGGGCTTGTCTTGCTGTGTCAAATCTTCTCTCAACACAATTTTGTGGCCAGGATTTGGTTGCTGCAGTAAGAACTTTATTTGGTTGGTGTCTTAAGTTTTTTCTGTATAGTTAACTTCACAAATGTCAAAGTAGAATTTACATTTGCCGCCATTTGCAAAAATTATAGCTTCTTCCGATAGGATAATGACTTTTGCGCCACCTTGTATGTTGCGATGCCATTGCTCGAACATTGCTTCTGGCAGCGGCAAACGCAACATGCGAGGAAACCATCTCCTGGATTTCATTGTATAGTCTGATCTTACAATCAACACTGTTGGTTCAGAGCCAACTTTTATTTCTTTCTGCGCACATGCATTTGGTTTCAAACAAATAAGTTTTGGTATAACAACTTACGTTCTTACTTATCCATATTAAAAAAAAATGTCGTCGAGGCCAAACAAATTGTTCCAAGGAAAAGTGCAACATGCGCGTTCGAAATCTAACAGCCATGAACAAAGTTTGACTATAAATTAAATAGAGATCTACAAATTATATAAATAGATATGCAACGAATATTCGCTATGAAGTTGAAATAGAATGCAAACATTATTTAGCAAAGTTATTAAAATGTAGCTTAAATTTTTGTTCCTTGCAAATTAATCTTTAAAATTTTGTGAGGCTATTTGATTTATGAAGAGCCCAGGGCTCAGCAAAGGAGGCAAAACCTCGTAAAGTAGCCATTCCGACACTGTCACACGAAATGGTCATCGGTGAATTTTTATGGTGGAAGACGAGTTTTGCGCGAATATTTGGTAAAATGTTTATAATAAAGCGAATTATAAAAAAATCCAGTACCAAAAATATTAATAACAGAATAGGATTGTGTACAAAAAATAAAAGTGAAACTGTAAGAATGGCGTTGTGGCAAACAAATAAAGGGTGTTTCATTAGCGATTTGACAATTTCTAAGTTTTGGTGTGAACGCACCCTTTAACCGATTACCGAATTGTCGATGTCAAAATATTCAGTAAAAACGACATTTTTTTCATCGGGAAGTACACGAAGGAACAACGTTTACAAATCAGAATATTCGCTGCTTGATGCTGCCGTGCCAGTGAGACTAAGTTTTGAAAGAAGTGTGGAGAATGTTGCTGCCGTAGAGGCATCCGTCACAAACCTGCCAAATCAGTCAACTTCACGGCGTTCTCAAGAATTGCGCTTCTCTTAGAACACATTATGGCGAGTTTTAATTAAGGATCCTGGCCTACGCCCTTACAAGATCAAGCTGACTCAAGAACTAAAGCCACTTGACCATAGTAAGCGACGGACGTTCGCGAATTGAGCTCTGGACCTGATGGAAGAAATTGAAGAATTTCATCGCAAAATCATGTTCAGCAAAACATGCGTTACTGGACATGTGAGAACCCTCATGTGCTTCAAGAAACAGCACTTCATCCGCAAAAAGTCACTGTTTTCTGCGGTTTTCATGCCGGTGACGTTTTTTTTTCGTTACGTAAATGGTATTCGAGTCTGCTGTGTGTCCTTTGTAATTTTTCCCATAGTGTTGTGGATCCGCAAGATAACTGCTTAAACAGTCTTACTTCTACATATTTAGCCTCCTTGCAATTTCTCGGCTTCAGAGTCCTAACTCCTTAAAAGCATCTATTTATCGTCTTTCTGTCGTTGTCAAAGTCTTTCCGGAACCCATTTTTTTAACTACATAAAAACAGTTCTTTCCAAGGTTTTTTTAAATATCCTTAACAAAACTTTGAAAAAAAAGGCTGATGTGAACTCCTGCAAAGAATTATTCGCAATGGCCTCATCCTAGTGGCGCATCTTTTTATACGCTTTTCAAGTAGTTCATTGTTTGATCTTGGGCAATGCCTGGGGTTGTTTCTTTTAAATACACTATCAGCTCTGTGTCGTGGAGTGTTTAAAGCAAGCAACTATCACGAGCAGAAATTTGCCGGCACTAAAAGTGCTCTCACAGGCTCATCATTTAGTGCAAGTGTTAGTAAGGACAAAACAATTAAAGCTACAATAATTAAATAACTATAAATATATACCTATAAAATACTAACACAAACACTAAATCATGCAAACAATATATTTATCAATTGCCTTAAGAAACATATTCACAGCTGTTCGTCAGTTTTGCCCTCAAAAAAGTGTGTAAAACGGCTCAAACCTTGGATTTCAACGTATCTATTAAATAAAATAAGAGGTAAAAACAAACTTAGAACTAAGTGCAAAAAGTACCCTCATAATCTGAGTTTAAAAAGAAAATACAAAGTATTGTGCGATGAACTTAAAAATGAGATTCCGATTTGTATTATCGTACTCAATTTAATTTTGCCAAGGGAAACTTAAAATATGAATGGAAAATAGTGAATAGCTTGCTTAATAAATCGTCTGTTTCAAAAAAACCTACTCTGATACGTGTTGATAACGTCGACGTTTCAGACAAATCTATTATGGTTGATGCATTTAATTCCTATTTCGCTAATATACATAGCTACTAGTTTACAACCTTGTCCAGTACTACCGCTATGTTCCTCTTGTTCGTCCAGTTGTAGCTCTGCTGAACTGTTCCAAAGAAACAGTTTTGTTTATAAGCCTATAACGTCTTTTGAGATATTAAAAGTTATTGGTACTTTAAATAATTCCAAGTCGTGTGGATGTGATGGCATTTCGAATATGTTTTTAAAAAAAGTTGCTTGTTTTCTAGTGGATGTCTTGGCAGATATTTTCAACCGCTGCATATTTTCGCGGGTATTTCCAGAAGCACTGAAATGTGCAGATATTGTACCATTGTTTAAGAAAGGTTCAGCCGCTGAAATGTGTAACTACAGAGTACAGACCAATATCAGTTCTCCCAGTTTTAAGCAAAATCTTCGAAAAACTGGTACAAAATAGAATAATAAGCTTTCTAAATAGAACTGAGTTTTTTAACCCCTATCAATTTGGATTTCAGAAAGGAAGATCGACTGAAGATGCACTATTGGAGTTTTGTTCTCAGATAATGTCTAACCTTGATGGAAAAAAGTGTACTGCCGGTTTATTTATTGATATTACCAAAGCTTTCGATATGGTAAATCATAATATTTTGCTAAGAAAATTGGAAAAAGCCGGTTTCCGTGGCTTCATACTAGATTGGTTTAGGTCCTACTTAAAAGATAGGTCGCAAAGAGTGATAATAGATGAGATTAGGAGCGAAATTAAGTTCTTCAATTTGGGTGTACCCCAAGGCTCTGTGTTTGGGACCAATTTTGTTTCTCATTTATATTAATTCACTCCTTGCACTTAACTTCAAAGGCAAACCTACTACTTTTGCGGATGATGTAGGTTTTTCTTATGGTTTGAACAGTCCGTTGGATCTAGTTTCAGACATTAATTGGGATCTAAATTTATTAAGAAACTGGTTTGCTGAGCACAAGTTGATTATAAGCTCCAAAACTAAAATAATATTTTTCAGTTTGTCATCCCTCAACAATGTGGAAGCGAATGTTTCTTATCACGCACCTGAGTGCTTAAAATTCAGACTTTCTAATTGCAACTGTACGTCTTCTACCATATTTTGTGATAGTTTAAGTTGCAGCGATAAGTGTTTTCTGATCGAGCAAGTGAATAAATTTAAATATTTGGGGCTTACAATAGACTCTAGAATGAGTTTTTCGAATCATGCAGAAACTCTGCGAAAATATTTTCGTTGCACACTAAGACATTTCTTCTATTTGCGAAATATCTGCTCAACAATGCTCTTAAAAACAATTTATTACGGAATTTTCCATTCCAAACTGCAATATGGAATTGCTTGTTGGGGAGGTGTTTACCTAAATAAAATTAAACCTCTGTTAATTCTACAGAAATATATTATACGGAAAATATGCCGTAAGACTAGTAGACATCCGAGTTTTTCATTGTTCTATGACCTGAAAATCCTTCCAGTACGTCATTTGTACTGTTTTAAAGTGTTGAAGACCTTCTTTATGAAGTCTGGAAATCGAAATTATCGTTTAATTTCAAATTATAATTTTCGTGGAAACTTTTCGTATACCGTATCTGTACTAAATTTTGGCACTACTGCGTATCGTAATTTTTATTCAGTCTCATCATGTCGTTTATTTAACAAGCTTCCTCAATCTATCAGAACAATAGCAATGCCTGGAATGCTTTTAAAACTTGTAAAGGATTGGCTTTTAAATTTGAATTATATTAACTTAGAAACTATTCTTTCTGATGTTCTGGTTTAATTTTAGTATTTTCTTTTGAAGTAATTGAGTATTTAAAGTACATTATTTTTCTCCTGTAATAAATCATTTTATTTGTTCAGTATTGTTAGTCTGTTTTAATTCATTTTTGTTAATTATATATATATTATATTATTTTGATAATGTATCTAAATTGTTGTAATAGGGTCACCCCACCCAAAACTAATATATATTTTAAATTGATGCCTTAACATCATTAATGGCAAGTATAAATAAAATTGGTCCGAGCTGACTTCCTTGGGGAACTCCTGACTGAGCTGTGAAAGATACAGATAGCGATCCTCTAAATTTCACTTGATAAACCCACGACAAAGAAATATTAACTTTTCACAAACAATTTGTTCAAAAAGCTTAGGGATGCACGAAAGCTTTGAGATGGGCCTATAAGTAAGTAAGTAAGTAAGTAAGAAATTCATTTATTTAATATTTTCTTATTACATAAGTTACAAGATAGAATGAATTTTAAAGCTATGGCTTAGCCGTCAGCTTGGTTAGCAAAATGCTTATACATGTACCTACATTTGTAACTTTAACAATATAGTTATTTTTTTAATAAACTTAATCAATCATAATACTCTGTTATTAATAGCGACCTGTATTTGTAGATGGATTTAATATAATAAAATAACTTTTTCCAATCACACTCGTTCAGAATTTGTATTGTCTCCTGCATGGTAAGGAATTTTTTTCCGAAGTAAGCTAGTCTCTGTGGTTTGTAGATTGGACAAACACTAATAATGTGAAAGCAGTCTTCTTTCGCTTTTAAGTTGCAAATATTACAAAACTGGTTGAAGCTTCCATTATATGGGCTGCCATTTAAACCAATCAACTCACACCTTGTTTTGAAAATAAGAGATATTTCACTATAGTTGAGTGAGTCATTGAAATAGTTCTTATCCTTTAGATTGAAGTTCAGGTGAGAATACAATACTCTGCTATCTGATTCACGAGCTTTCTCTATAAATCGCACACGAATAGCATCTTCATTTTTATTTATTATTCGATAAAGTTGGTTCTTTAAGTTGTCCAGGTTGTTTAGATCGAATGAAATAGTTTCTCCACACGCGTTTCCAATTCTTAACCATCTTAACGCCCACCAGTCCTTGTTTCTTAATTCATAAGATAGCATTTTTTTGGTTATTCGGGAGTCTGGATACGAACCTATTTTAATGATGTAATCCGCTTGCGATTTGAGAGTGCTTGTAAAAAGCATTGGAAGACCCGTTTCCAAATAGATTGTGTAGTTCGGCGATTTCATTGGTAAGTTGAATAATTTTTTCAAGAAGTTCCTGTGGAATTTCTCGATTACTTCGTACTCGTCTGATCCCCAAACTTGAGAGGCGTAACAAAGAGTTGATTTAACAACTGAATCAAATATTCTGTATTTCGTTGAGAGGAGAATCCGCTTGTTTGCAAAAACATTTTTCCATGATAGATTCACTAAGCTTTGGGAAGACTTGGCTTTATCCGTTAGATGTTTACCAAATTCTAGGGTTGGGTTCAGTTTCACTCCTAAATATTTGAGTTCCTTCACAATCTCTAATCGGCTTCCATTATAAAACCATCTATTTCCACTTTGCACTCGTGGTGAACGGGAAAATACCATAATTTTAGATTTTTCGGTGTTGATGGTTAGTCCCCATTTTTTGCAGTAACTGGCTAGACGATTTATCATCAATTGGAGATTTTCAGGAGATTCAGAGAGTAGAACAAGATCATCGGCATATAACAAGACATTGACCACGGTATTAGCAATTCGTACTCCACCAGGCAAATCTTTTTCTATGTCGTTTATAAATAGAGAAAACAATAAGGCACTAAGAGGACATCCTTGCTTTACACCAGTCTGTGTTTTAAACCATTCTGAGAAATCCTTTCCATCCCAGACTGCTGCACTTGTTTCGGCATACATTTTTTTAATGGTCTTAAGAAATTTTGTAGAGATACCCAACTGAGACAGTTTATAGAAGAGTGCACTTCGGCTAACAAGATCAAAAGCTGCCTTGAAATCTACAAAAAAGCTATACATTTTCTTGTTTCAGGCTTGAAAGGCTCTTATAATCGCAGATAATGTGAATATTTGGTCAACGGTTGAAAAGTTTTTTCTGAATCCAGCTTGACGCTCTGTCAGAATATTTTTTTCATCTACCCATTTTTCTAATCGTCCTACAAGTATGCCACAAAATATCTTGGCTGACACATTCATGAATGAGATTCCCCTGTAGTTTTCTACGTTTTCCAGCGAACCCTTTTTGTGGATGGGGAATATTACAGACTTCTTAAACGATGAAGGGATGTCTGCACTCGAGAACACACTGTTGAACAGAACTTTCAAATAGTTGATTAAGGTTGGACTAGCATTTTTGTAGAATTCGTACGGAATCCCATCTTCGCCTGGCGCCTTTCCATTTTTGGATTTCATGATAACAGCATTAATTTCGTCAGTTGTTACCTCACCATCTAGGGAATCGTCGAAAATGAGGGGGTCCGCATACGAGAAAGAAAGGTTTGAGTTATCCAGTAGAAGATGTTTAAAATATATGGATAGATCATCAGCAGATACTCCTGTACCTATTTGATAAACTGTACCATTAATCTCTCTTGCTATTCTCCAGAAGTCCTTTGAAGACTTGGTTTTACTAAGTAAGAGAGCTAGCTGATTATCGAAGTCAGTTTTCTTAGCTAGGCATAGATTTTTGTAGTGGGTATTCACTTGGTTATACCACTTTTTAACATCAGGGTCATTACAAGTTCTCCAGACACGCAAAAGGGCAAATGATTTCTTCCTAGCATTTATGCATTCTCTATCAAACCATTTTTGTTTAAATGGTGACCTTATAATTGAAATGTTGTTTGATGCAGCACTTCTTATATAACAAGTTATTTGGTTTTTGAGTGTTTCTGTTTCTTCAGGTATCGAATTATTTGCTGAGAGCAAGCTGTCTAATAACCTGTGGTAGGTATTTATTTTTTCGGATTTCCATTTAAGTCTTGGTAGCAGGGGCAGGTTTTTGTGATATGAGGGTGTTTCACCATCAACTTCAACCACGATTGGCATGTGATCCGAAAAAGTTTTGTATTGTACCTCAAATTTTTTAATTTTCCCAGTCCAGTCGTTGTTAACAGCACAAAAATCAATAACTGAATTGCCTTGCCCTCCGACAAATGTGTAATGCCCTTCTCTATAATTAGTGATATCACCACGTTCGCCTTTTTTAAATATAGGTCTGATAAAAGCACTTTTCCATACATTAGGGAATTTACCTGTACTAATGGATAGTTCAAACAGATACTTAAGATATGGAGCAATTGCATGACTGCATTTTTTTAAGAACAATCGGTGCAATGCCATCAGGAGCTGATGAATAGTCATTCTTCACAGAAGAAAAACATTTTAAAATTGTTTCCAAATCGAATGAGATAGGTACTACTAAAGCTTATTTGGGAACAGCTAGTTAGATAATTAAAATATTGATCATCAATGTGAAGAGGGGTCTCCCTAAATGACTTACTGAAATGATCTGCAAACATATTGCTTGCATCAAGCGAATCAGCAGTTGTAGTAAGCTTCGATGGATAACCACCGGCTTTTTTCTTAGAATTGACAAAACCCCAGAAAAGTTTGGGGTCCAATTTTAAAGAGCATTCCATTTTACTTATATAGTCAACTAGCTGCACCTGCCCGGCTTTGCCCGTGCCCGAGAATTCTATTGGCCAATATGTTCGAGTAGACTTCCTTATAATTGTCTATAGCGGGTATCCGGCGTATGTTGCTGCGCCTAAAAAATAAGACCGATTTTGACCAAAGTTCACAGAAACACTCTCAGGCCAATACCGAAGATTGCCTGATTTGAGCTCAACCGGTGAAAGGGACTGCGCGTTTTTCTCCGCATGGCTTAGGCCGCTCACACAACTTCGTTGTTCCGTTTAGGGTAGGTGCTTGTTGTCTGGCAGGCGCCTATGTCACCTTACTTCTGCGAATCAAACAACAAAGCGAAAATAAAAAACTTCGATTGAATCACTTTTCATTCACTTCCACACCGATTGTTATCAATGTTGGAAAAGCAACTTTCCGATGTCCGATTCACAAAAAAATGCAAAAACTTTTAATAAGAGTTATTTGAATAAAACATTGAACACACGATATCTCAAGAATGAAAGTGCGCACAAATTCCACAATAAGCTTGAAACGTTCATGTGGTGAGCTCTTTCATATGCTTGTTCGGATAACAAAATAAGTGACGTCTGTACGGTCTCTGTATCTGCGTCGTAATATACACGCATACGCACATATGCATGTGTACTCACTCAAATGCCCATATCTCACACACCGATGCAGATATAGCCAAACATAACAACCTTCGTGCAGACGTCGCCTTTCATGGAAACAAATTTCATTGGAATCGGTTAACGCGTTTGGCCAAACACCGGCAACAAACACAAATATGGATTGATTTTTATATATAGAAAATATTACACAAAAAAACTTTTTATTATTTCACTTAAATTTGTTTTTTTTTCAAAGCACATGATACCTACATATGAAACACACAGTGTATAAATACATTGTCATTTTTTTTTCTTTTTTAAGAAACATATAATTTACACACCGATGCAGATACAGACATCGCACATACATAACATCCTTCGTATAGACGTCACCTTTCTTTAAAAAAAAATTTCATTGGAATCGGTTAACGCGTTTGGCCAAACACCGGCAACAAACGCAAATATGGATTGATTTTTATATACATATATATATAAATAGATATAGATATATTCTCATATCAATTTTAATTCACAAAAACTCACAAAATCGCAATGAAAAAATCCGAATCCGACAGCGCCACCAAACATGAAACAAAATTGGCTTCTCCATTGATCGATAATAGATGGCGTTACGTTGCGTGTCTATCTGACAGTTCAATTGCGATACGATATGTTACATTCAAATGTGATTCTTTATTTGGTTGTTGCCAACATAAATAAATACAAAATGAAAAAAAAAAAAAAATTTAAAAAAATCGAAAAAAACCTGTCGTAACACGCTGGGTGGTCAAAATAAGCCATTTTGAAATTTAGATTTTTTTTTCTTCTAAAACCCGTGATGAGAACATACCTTTCCAACAAAGTATAAATCATCAAAATCGGTTCGGCCAATCTCGAGTTATGCGGTTACATCGCTTCGGACACTTTCTTTTATATATTTAGATATATAAGTTGCAGGATAAAGATTTGAATTCATTGAACAATGTGAAATAGTTCAAGATCTGAGTGGCAGAGACTTTTTACATAGTTCTTCCAAGCCCTATTACGTCTGTTTCGTATCGATTTGAGCCCTTTAGTGTACCAGGGATGGGACGTTTTCAGATTCCTAGAGGATTTCACAGGAATCACTTTTTTCATGCAGTTATCCATCAAAGAATAAAAAGAACCTACTGCATCTTCAATATTAGATAAGGCAGTAAGGTTAAAATTAAAGCTGTTAATTTCATCAGAAAGCCTTTGAAAATTTGCTTTCCGAAAGTCAAAAGATTGCGAACGGTCATACGAATTACTATTTTCGTACAAATGTGCGCTTAGTTCAATAAATACATCCAAGGGTCGATGATTGTTATCTATGTTAGTTATATTGAAGTGGGATTCCAGAACCACAGTACTAACAGAGTCAGAAGAGAAAACAAGATCGAGAGTTCGATTTATGAAATTTTTTATACAGCTTGTTTGCTTAAGTCAAAAGACAAAATGATGTTCAGTAAAGCGAGCTGTTGTTGGGCAGAGTCAAAGGATGGAATAAAATGAGAATCATCCTCAGAAGGTACCCATCCAATATGTGGCAGATTGAAGTCGCCTATAAGTAAGACAGTGCTGTCACAACAAGATATGTCAAAAATATGGTCTAGTGCCATAGAAAGTTCGGAATACAAAGAACATAGACGAGACGATGGAATGTACGCATTAACAACATGTAAATGTTTGTTCTTAAGTGTAATTTTTACACAGATAACTTCGACATTAAGTTGAAATGGAAAGTCAATCTTTCGTGATTCAAGGTTGGAACGAACAGCGATCTTATTTGCCCTTTAATTTTATGACTTACTGTTGGGAAAATATGTATCTGTTCGCAGGTAGTAAAAGTGTCCGGGTATAAAATTTCTAACAGGTATAAAGACTGAAAATCGATTGCAAAATGTATGGCCCCATCCTTGTGATTGCCAGTGTATGTGAGGTAGGACGGAGATTTCTTAAAAAGACGTTTGAAAGAAATTCAAACATTTCCTAAACAATCGCCACCGTAATTGTATCTATTTGTATAAACTGTTTAAAACTTTACGTAAGGTAAGATTTGAAAATATCGTTTTTTTTTTGGTTCGTGATTGAGCCGATGATGCAGCTGCAGCATTGTTCGTTGCTTGGTCTCGAACACCTGACCTCTTCGTCGTTCTCTGTTCTGTGTTTTTTTTTACTAAATAAATACCTACTACTACTACTACTTGTAAGCCTAAGTGGTTTACAAACCTCCTTTTTGGCAGGTCAACGGCGTTTAGTCATAGTTAAGTGGAATCCTTCTTTTAATTTTCCTCGTGATACAGTTTTTTTTGCAATCAGGTAACTAAAGTAGCAGGAAGATACCCCCACCAACCCCACCAAATTCGTGTCCCAACCACTGCTGCAAGGAGAAAGTAGCACCCCCATTTGGTGGTGGCGATGGTATAGATAGACGGTAGGGTATTGGCTTGTGACCCGGGAACAACAACATACTCCCATGGAGAGAAACGAATGACACCTGGTTTTCTCCAACTTCTACACAAAAAAGAGGATTTCTGCCTGGTAGTACAATGCACCGTTACCGAGTCTGAGTACTCTGGGACTTGGATTTCCTTTTTTATAAAAAGAAACACCCCCATTTCTACTGGGTAACCATTACAAATGGTTCCATATGCTTGATATCAAAATATTGGTCATCTTCGCAGCTCAATAATGTTCGATTCATTACTGCCGAATGTGACAGGAGTAAAGATACATTTTTGATAAAACTTTCGGAAGTACTCTTTCACATATAAGTATGAGACACTTTTTACTTTTACTAACCAAGAGAGATTTTGTTTCCGTTTTCTAATTGCCTGATACGTGACTCTTCAGAATTCACGTTTAAGTTTAGGTAATCAATTTCCACTGTCATACGACCTTTGTGATCTACCTTGGCGTGGCGCTCATAATGGCAATTTCAATCTATTAATCATCTTAAAACAAAGCCTTTAACTATACTTGTATCGACGGAAGTATGTAGCTTCCAGTCAAGAGTCAGATCGCGTGCGTTTTATAGCGTCTCAAAAAATTAAAAAAAAAAAAAAACAATATTCAGTCATTACCTCGCATGCGATGGCGCCATACTTTTCGTAAAGGAGCGTGCGAAACTACGCCAAGTTGCTGCGGCCAGCGTTCAGAGTTCCATTTCGAAAGTTTTCCAATCCTTTAACCTATAATAAATGGTCCTTAATTAGGTGGTAGTTATATTAATTCTATACGCCTCAGTGTTTGGACTCTCCTGAACGGTGCACACATTCCTCTGCAACGCCAGTGTTCATGTCCATTGGAGTTCCACACATCCTCTGTCTAGGACGGCTACATGTGTTAATGGAGTACCCGCTCACTGGATTGTAATTAAATTCAAATTAGCACAACATCCATCTTGGGTTGCGACGACTCGCGCACACTCGAATTCTATTCCCGCATCGATGTTTGCACGTAGTGTGTGCTCCTGGAGTGTGCATTCGAAAAGGTTTCGCATGAGAAACCTACCATTAGGGGTGGAGACGTCCAGTGTTTAAATCTTTTCTGACGAATATTTATTTGCACTCTTAGCTTGCTATGGAGCAGCACTGGGCCAGGGGTTGTGGGTTCTTAATTGTTTTGTGTTGGGATGCATGCCCTCTGAGCCCTCGACAGAGGTGGGTTTTGTGCTTTTTCCACGTCTAATTGAGTGAATTGTTATTTTGTTATTTTCTCTTGTAACTTGCAAGTCGGATTGTTTCTTTCTTTTCGGCTTCAAACAAACCATACGCAACACACACTCGTTGGCATGAACAACAAATGGACTTTAGTTAATTGGCGATTGTGTGGTGTTTGCGAAATCAAAAAAATGAAAATAAATCGCCGAGAAACAATTGGCTTGGGGCCATAGGTGAGGGTTATAAATAATTCTTCGACTAGCGAAATGGGCAGATGGAGGCAGAGATAAATTAGAAAATTTAATTTGTCGACATTATGGTAGTCTGTGCAATATTGGATAATAAAATTGATGAGGAGGCAGTACCTAGGTTTCTATTGTTCACAGTGGAAAACATGTTGAAGGGTTGACGTTGCTGTGCTCAGCCTTGGGTTGAATTTAAATGGACATTTAATTGCTTTTTCTATGTTTGAAGTAGAGATTTTGATAAAGGAATGTCTATATGCCTCACCACTCTGTAATAAAGTTTTCAAGGATACCTTCTGTGGAAAAGGTCATAGTAGGTCCATTTACATACCACAAGCACTTACAATGCGTCCGAGTTGAAAAGGAATGCATGACTTTGGCACTATGGTACTTTGGTAAGATAAGTCAAAGTCATTTGACTGAAGGCTTTGAAAGTAAGTTTAACTAAAGAGATTTTTAGTACCCTTTCGTAAGTTGGTTTTAAATGTTTGTATGTTGTAATGGGTAGGAAATTCAGAGCCGGGCAGAGCATTCCACATTCGTGTTCAACAGGTGAGGAAAGATTCTTTGTATTTCACTGTACGTCTCAAAAAAGGCTTGATGGTAAACTGATTTGCATTCATGGCATGGCGAGTATTGCGGTTGAAATGTTCTATTTGTTTTCCATTTTATTTCCGTTTTATTTTTGAGTCATTACATATAGGCAATTTTACATTTTTAGTTTTGTATTACATTGATATTTATTTTACGTATATTTATTTTTTTTTATTTACTATTTTTCTGAGTTAACCATGAGTTGATGTAATTAATATAAAAAATATGGAAAAGAAAGAAAGAAAAAAGTCGGAAACGGGGATTGTACACTTTGTGGTTTGAAGAACCAGTGGCAAGTGTATGTGAATTTAGGCCGCACAGAAAATAAGAAAATAAGACGAGGCGTCATTTGGGGACGAAAGATAGGGACATGGAATGCATTTGAAAGCAAGTAGAAAGCAGTGAGGCAGTTTTTAAGATATGATTTGCGTCAATGTTCTGACGTTAGATAAGGAGAGTAGCCATTTTTTTAGATAATTTAAGAATTTTGATTTTGATTGATATCCATTTTGGTTGCGTAGATACATAGGCAATTTGTTGTAGATGAATGGAGCTATGTTGACAACAAATCTACGATAATGTTCCGTTCTCACTCTGGGAATAATTACAGTATTTGAGGAGCGTAGTAGATTAGCTTAATTTCTGCTGATATTAGTATAACCTTCTCGTAGATAAAATAATTGCGGGAGTGATGCCGTGGTTTTCAAAAATCGTTGTTTAAATTGTATGCGAGTAAAAGAGACATTCTTTTTTCAACAAAATTTAACAATGGATTTATTTTCTACCATTAAAAAACACTTAACCTAAAAAACAAAACAGTTTTCATAAAAAAATAACAAAAAATAATAAATATTAAGTGTGCCATCTCTCCCTTCATGTGTGGAAGAGATGCCACATGGCAAACGCATTTAATTTTTATTTGTTATTTAATGTGGAACATGTTGCCTGCGTTGATCGTCACGTCCACAGTCTGTACATAGGGTGTATTCGGGTTTTTTGTAGCGTGTACAATTTTCATGAAGCCATTTGCTGCATTTTTTACACTGCACCCAATCTTCTCTTTTTTTTGTTGAGAAATAATTTTCATAACATTCTGCACAAATGTTAGGATCCTCACCTAGCTCGACCTTCCTCTTTTTGTTTATACCCTATTCTAAGGGTATATTAATTTTGACGCATAGTCCCATGTCCGTCCGTCCGTCCGTCTGTCGGCAAAAAATAGGCCTTTAAACTGGACCTAGAGAGCTGAAATTTTAACCATATACTCTCTAAGGTCCCGAAATAATCAAGTTTACGAATTTTTGAAATCCGCCCACAGACACGCCCATAAACTCAAAAAAACAAAATTTTGGAAAAAATCGAATTTTGAGCTAGAAAGCTGAAATTTTTTATATACGATCTATGACTCCTAAAACTGCTCGGGATAAAAAAATTTCAAAATCCGCCCACTGACACGCCCACAAATAAATAAAATATTTTTTTTATACTATTGTAAGGGTATATTAATTTTTGAAAATCCAAAGGTTGAGCTAGGGAGCTGAAATTTATAATATATACTCTCGGGCCCTTTATGCTCATGTGTAAATATTTTCAAAATCCGCCCACTGACACGCCCACAATTAATTTTTTTTTTTTTGAAATTTATAATATATAGTCTCTAGGGGCCCTTTATTCTCATGTGTTAATTTTTTTTAAATCCGCCTACTGACACGCCCACAATTAAATAAAACAATTTTATTGAAACACCCAAGTTTGAGCTAGGGAGCGTTTTCTTTGATAAAATCCTTTAAATGTATAAACAAAATATGTAGAGCGTTATTAACAATTCAACCATACTTAGACTTTTGTCACGCCCACTTATTATGTAGCCCGTCCCTATGTTTTTTACTTCTTTTTGTGCTTTCGGAGACTTGGAGATTTTTTTTCCAATTGATGTAGGGGAAATTAAAATCTCTGCGAACTGCCTAGGTACGTCTTGAAAAATTCGGTATCGGAATTGTTGGAAGTGGTGAAATTTCTTGAAGTATTTTTATTTATTATTATTATGTATAGACACCTTTCACAAAGTGACGATATTAATTAAAGCAATAACTACCCATGAAGCCAAGAGGTTTCTTCATAAAATTTTCCTCTTTTATACGCCTTGAAAGTGTTCTAGCTGGAACGCCGAAAAATTTTTCGGCTTTTCACAGAGACATTCCCTGCTCAATGCTCATTCGAGCTTCTTTTAAGACATCTTCTGTCCAACTTCCTCTGCTTGTTTTGCGGATGCATTTTCGCGGCATCATGAAGCTTAATATTATCTTTTAAAACAAATAAAAACGAAATTCAAAATGCGGCATCTTTTCAAAAAAAAAAAAATGCGGCATCTATCCTTGTAGAGAGGGAGAGATGCCGCACTACGACACTAAAATAAAAAAGATGGAAACAAAATCACACCAAACACTTCTCATAACACTATTTAAGCACACACAATACTTACATTTAAGGAGACAACAACTTTTTTCCGCATCGAAAAATTGCAACCGACTGAAAAATTTCCATAGTCAAAAGGAGAGCGTAAAACCAAACAAAGAGGAAAACTCCCATTACATATCCGATGTAAAAGGTTTTTTTTTCTACGTTTTTGTTTTATTACCTAAAGAACAAAAAACAAACAAAAAATCTTTGCCTGGATGACTAGATATATGAAATTGGTTGAGTGCGGCATCTATCCCGACGCGGCATCTCTCCCGCAATTTATAGGGTAATTGAAGTGGCAATATTTTCACAGATTGGAATAATGGTAGTGAGGGTTCCCATCTAGGTTTGAACAGCATTGTCCTAAGTGTCTTCTTTTGAGCTATTATGAGCGGTTTCAGATTACTAGTAGACGCACCTCCCCAGCATGAGATACCGTACTCCAAAGGAGAGTTAACTTACAGCTGTGAGTAATTTAGGTGGTACCAGTTTGCGTAGGTGGTAGATTCTATTCAAAGCAATGTAGATATTTTTTTTTTAACAATAGCTATCTGTGACTTCCAATTAATTTTGATGTTCAGAGTTATGCCAGGGTATCTAAACTCTGTAACCGATTCTAAAGTTATATAGTACTTCCAGCCAATAGGAGAGTTATCGCTACATACATGAGCACCAATTCCATTAATTGTGAACTGTTTTGACAGCGAGAAAGGCATAACTTTTGATTTGCAGCTTAGCACCATTCGGTGATTCCGAAACCAATCATTCATTTCTGATAGATCCGCATTCATTTGCTGAGCTAGATCATTCTCATCTGGTGCAGCATACGACAGAGCCAGATCATCAGCAAAAGCGACTATTTTCCCATTTAGAGACAACTTAAATATTGAATTAATATAAATGATGAAAAGCAGTGGGCCAAGTACTGATCCTTGGGGGACACCAACTTCTCTTCAGGGAAGTGGTTCACTTAGAGATACATTGAGACGAACATATTGCTTCCTGTTTGTGAGGTAGGAAGAGAAGAAGATATTATTTCTGATACCAAAGCTGTTTAATATTGCTAAAAGTATTTTGTGAAATCAAATGCTTTAATTAAGTCCAGGAACATACCAGCTGACATTTTATTTGCCTCTATTCCCTTATACATACCATCTAAAAAAGAAACTATTTCATCCTCAGTGGACCTCACTTTACGAAAACCAAATTGTTGGGCATTTAATAGATTGAACTTTTTGAAAAACTTTAGAACTCTTTTAGTTATAATTTTTTCAAAGACTTTTGAGAAAACTTGGATGAGAGAGATCGGTTTATATTTATTAGGATCAGATTTATCGCCCTTTTTATGGATGGGTATAATAATAGATGTTTTGTGGCAATCAGGAAAAATTCCGGTTACGAAACTTCTGTTTATTAAATAGGTCACTGGCTTTATCATAGCTCTAGTATTTCTTTTAATAATCAGGCTGCTTATACCATCAAAACCACATGACTGATTAGATTTTAAGTTAGAAACTACATTCGCTACCTCAGTTTCACATACAGGGCCAAAAAAGAAAGATGAGATTATTTGTGTTTCATAGCGCGGTAGACTCACTGAAACATGTTTTGAAATTTGCGCTATATTTTGAAAAAATATATTAAAGCCATTGATCATTTCGAGTTCATCAGATATTATATGTTCATCCGTCAACTTAAGTGATTTAATGCCACACTTTCCAGCGCCTTTACCTAGTATTTCATTAACTATTCCCCATTGCCTTTTTGGATTGAATCTATTTTGGAAAAATTTGCGCTTGTAGTATAGCTCTTTTTGTTTGTTGATATGTCCAAAGATATGGTTTCTTATGTTTTTGTATTGGGCAACTATAGTGGAATATGGTTGGCTATTTCGTTCGGGCACTTCACATGGTGGAACTGTGGGTAAAATAGCGATAGGCTGTCAAGTATACGGATCAGGACAACAATATTCGAGTCCTGAAGAGCCCTGAAGAAAAGGACAGATAGAAAAGCTTACGAAATGGTTTTGCCAGCGAGGAAGAACACGCGCTCGAGTACAGGGGGAGATAAAGCACAATCTGGGAGCGTTGAGCTAGTTGCACAGTGAGCAGCAAGCAGATTGGCGCTATTTAGAGAGTTAACAGCTGGAACGTCATTGTAAATGAGTTTCCGGATAGATGGTGAGGCCGAATTCTTGATGTTATAAACAAACAACAAACGACCAAAACTTTTTACTACTCGTGGGGCTTTATAGTACTCGTATTTTCTGTCTCAGAATTTGGTCGGAGGAGAATTCGACACAAATAATCTTTTTTTGGTTTTCCTCGCTTCAATGACCGAAAGTTTACCTCTTTAAACATGATCGCCTCTTTGCAGCTTGAGCCACCCCAGGCGTTTTCCTTCGGTTTGATACTTTTTACCCTGTTAGGTATAAAGGTTTCCATGCCCAGTTGAATTATGTTTGTTATCATATTGATTGCGGGTGGCAATGGTGCAGTAGTAGTGTATTCGCCTACGGAATGGAAGGTCGTGCGTTCGAATCCCGGCCAAGTCCATTACCTTATACCGAATACATGAAATCGTAATCTCCCAAAGTAACTTAGACACCACCCGTGGAGAAAAACCCTACAACTGCACCCAAACACTTCTTTCCTATCTCTCTATTCTTTCTAATACCAAGTAGCTTACACTGTGTTCTTAGCATTATAAGGGTACTGTAACAACAGAAAAAATCCCTTTAGCGTAAGGAAATTATAAGAAAAAAAAAAAAAAACAAAATATTAGCAGCATCTACGTCACTGTCGAGGCAGCGCAGCGACCAGTTAAAACTATTAAGGAAATCGTTTAGTTCTTCCCAATTGGCTTTTTCATATTTCTATATGGTTGTTCTAGAAGTCTTTTCTTTAATTTTGTGTTTGGAGTACGAGAAACTGATATGACAAAATGGTCTGTTGAACCTGGAGGCGATAATACGTCTATTACGTATTTTTCAGGGTGAGATGTAAGAAACAAGTCCAGTGTGTTGGCGGTTTGTCTACTTATTTGCGGTATTCGTGCCAGCTCATTTACAAGCTGAATTGAATTATACATTTTTCTTGCAAAACTGCATTCTCTCATTTTGAGTACTTAGGGTAAAGTCGAATGACATGGCACCGTGGGAAATATGACACCCTTCCAATATTTCCCACTTAACGACTAATGTTTTCTTCTCGCTGTTGTTTTCGTTTTCGATATTTGCTAAGTTGAGTTGTTGCAATTCTTTATTTTTTTTTTATTTTTTTTATAAATTTATTTTCAATATATAACGTAATGAAAAAACTTTCAAAAAAGTTCGTTATTCTAAGAAACGGAAAATCTGTTATTTGGAACGGTTTAAACCGACCGGTTAAACCAGAGTTAAAAAAACGGCTGATTTGAAACGCCATCCCCATTGATTGCCAAATTAAACTTCATTGTTTAAAGACCTGTTTCTTAAGTTTTTTTCGTTTTTATTTTTTTAAATAAAGTATATTTTAAGCCTTCAATTTTATGTATATTGTTTGAAGTAAGACTCTGTTTTTTTTTTCAGATATAAGGAAAATAAAAAAAAGCGCCCAAGTGCGAGTCGGGCTCGACCATGAAGGGTTCCGTAGCAGCAAGTAACATCATATAAAAGTTCTTGTAGTTCGTTGTAACTTTGAACGGTTTACGCATAAGGTTTATGTTTATGAAATTATTTTTTTTTTTTTTTTTTTTTTTTATATTTGAGTTGATTGAATGAAAGGTAAATTGCGGTTTACGGTTTATGACGTATTAAAAAAAAATTACTTACTAGATCTCGTTCAAACCAATTTTCGGTGGAAGTTTGCATGGTAATGTACATCATACATTTTTTTTAGTTTTATCATTCTCTTATTTTAGAAGTTACATGGGGGAACACAAATTTTACCACTTTGAAAGTGTCTCTCGCGCAAACTATTCAGTTTATAAAAAAATGATATTAAAAACCTCAATATCATTTTTAAAGAGCTTTCCATAGATACCCAACACGTATGGGTTTGATGAAAAAAAAATTTGAATTTCTGTTCTAAGTATGGGGAACCCCCAAAATTTATTGTTTTTTTTTCTATTTTTGTGTGAAAATCTTAATGCGGTTCACAGAATACATCTACTTACCAAGTTTCAACAGTATAGTTTTCATAGTTTCGGAAAAAATGGGCTGTGACATGCCCAGACAGACAGACAGACAGAGATGACGATTCTATAAGGGTTCCGTTTTTTGCCATTTGGCTACGGAACAATAAAAATGGGTACCATCTCCTCCGATTCTACCCTACAGTAAAAGGAATGCAGTCAAAAGACTTACTAAATGGAAAAAAGAAGAAAAACTTAAACCAGACTTACAACCGACTTAAAGAATACAAACAATCAAAACGTACTGCATTCTTTCAAATCTCAAGTTAACTGCCCCGTCAGGATATTAAAAATGACTGCTGAATGCAGTTTTCGGGTTAAATCTGTTAGATAGTCAAGAGACTTATGTCGTTAGTTCATTTAACTGCAGTACTCAAAATACGGCATTCTTAACAACTCTAATATACGGTCAGACTACTCGCTAAAACAAAGGATGTTAGTGGCATTTGCATTCTTAGTAGTTATTCACCAGGTTCCGAGGACATTGTTACATTCAGGATAGCATTCGAAAAGATAAAACTGTATTCTACTTAATTAATCTTTATTAATTCTCTTTCAATAACTTTGTTCCTAATTATTCTGGGGCCTATTTAACCAAACTACAAATTAAAACCACAAATTTGTACTTGTGAATCACAATTACAAATTTGTAATCTGGTTTTCCGTTTCACCAAACACAAATATATGAACCCACAAATTTGTGATTAGACAAACAAAAATTGTAAGAATAAACATGTTGATTACAAGTGTAAAAATTCCTGTTGCACCGGGTTTTTGCGCAATGTGTAATCTACAAGTGTTTTCTCACAAATTTATGGAATATCGTCGTGCAATCCCGGAATTAAAATGAATGGGCAAAATACGATTTTTTTTTCTCCTTGATTAGAGAAAAGAAGGAGGTTTTATTTGGGTGAAGTAAACGCGTGGAAAGATATTTTAATTTTTTTTTTTTTTTTTTTTTTAATACACTATCAGCTCTGTGTCGTGGAGTGCTTAAAGCAAGCAACTATCACGAGCAGAAATTGCCGGCACAAAAAGTGCTCTCACAGGCTCATCATTTAGTGCAGGTGTTAGTAAGGACAAAACAATTAAAAATACAATAATTATGTACCTACAAAATACTAACACAGACACAAAATAATGCAAACAATTTAAGACATTAAAGCATTATTACGCAAAATACTTTTTAGCTTAATTTTACTAACATGCAAGTCAATCACATGATCATTTAGATTATAGATTCTACTCAGGCGACTAATAGGATCACGCTTCCGATTATTCGTTCTATGATGGGGGCTAAACAATAATTCAGCACTGCGCAAATTATGGGCACCACCACGAAAATTAAAGCCAATTATAGACGACAGCAAGTCAGGTGCATCTATTTGACCGGATATAAGCTGCTGTAAAAAAATGATATCGCTATTAAGCCTTCGTTGAGAAAGGGGTAACATTTGAAGAAGCTTAATACGCTGACTGTAAGGAGGAAGGTTAAAAGGATCATCCAATGGAAGTCCTCTAAGTGCAAATCGAATAAATTTACGTTGAATCGCCTCTATTCGATTTGAATGAATGTTGTACAACGGTGTACAAACTTGAGAGGCATACTCTAGAATCGGACGGACAAAACAATTGTACAATGACATAGAAACGTAAGGGTCATTAAATTCTTTGGCCCACCTTTTTACGAAGCCCAGCATAGAATTAGATTTATTAACAATAAAATTGATATGCTTGGCAAAAACCAGTTTGGGATCGAAATAAACTCCAATATCCTTAAAATTATCAACATTACAAAGAATATGTTGAGACAAAGAATATTGAAAGGTGGAAGGTATATTCTTTCTAGAGAATGTCATATGTTGACATTTAGTAGGGTTCAGGGATAAACCGTTTTTATCACACCAATTGGCGAAGCTATTAATGTCAGATTGAAGAAAAATTCTATCTTGCTGACTAGTGATAGATTTAAATATTTTCATATCATCAGCATAGATCAGGATATTACTGTGATTTATACATGCTTTAACATCATTAATGGCTAGTATAAATAGAATTGGTCCGAGGTGACTACCTTGGGGAACTCCAGACTCAGCTGTAAAAGATACAGATAGCGATCCTCTAAATTTGACTTGATAAACCCTTGATCTAAGGTATGAATTAACCCATTTTATGAAATTTAGTGGGAAACCAAAAGCCCTGAGCTTAAACTCGATTATTTCATGGGACAGCTGGTCGAAAGCTTTAGAGAAGTCAGTGTATATGCTATCCACTGCGTCCTTATTCTCTAAGGCATTAGAACAATCATGGAAGAAACTTAACAGATTAGTGACAGTGGATCTGTTTCTTACAAATCCATGCTGTTCATTACAAATTAAATTGCGACAAAGAAATATTAACTTTTCGCAAACAATTTGTTCAAAAAGCTTAGGGATACACGAAAGCTTTGAAATAGGCCTATAATTAGTGATATCACCACGTTCGCCATTTTTAAATACAGGTGTGATAAAAGCACTTTTCCATACATAAGGAAATTTACCAGTACTAATGGACAATTCAAACAGATATTTAAGAAATGGAGCAATTGCATGACTACATTTTTTTTTTTTTTTTTTTTTTTTTATTATTTCATATATTTTATAATTTCATTATCCTCTTAATTCAAAATGGAAAGGATTCGAAATATCTTCGATATTGCGTGGCAAAATTAAAAATGGGCTACTATGGTAAGTACATAATATATAGGTACATATACATTTTTTTTTTATATTTTAGCTTAAACTTGATAATTCAAAGAAGACTGGTTCTGAAGGTGGCACTAGTCGCATTTTAACCGATCTCGATAATATCATTTTTGATATTATCGGTAAAGAATCGCCAACAGTTCAAGGCATAGTTGATGAGTCCTCTTCAGTACCTACTGAAGAGGTACTGAAACCCCAGTGCGCAAACGTTGCGGATATTGAGGACGAAATAAGGTAAATGCAAATGCTTGTTTCTCACAATTTTTTTTAAACATATACGTATGTACGTATTTTTTAATTCAATCAGACCTCAAGTATCATCAAAAAAGCCCCAGCGCAACAACAAAATGCTAACTGAGCAAGCGGATATTCTTCGATTGAAGAAAAGGAGGCTTCAATTGGAAATTAATAATTGATCCCAAACCACCACATCTGGGTGAAACGCCAATTTTATATAGTCAGACTAGAAATAGTTGACTTTATATACCCAATTTTTGACTTTCAGTCATAGCCACATACAGGCTGAATAATCATTTCCTATGTTAATTCTTCGAATTGAAGAAACATTTGAAGTGGAAAAAACAATTCACACTCGATCTCGAGTCGTGAATGTACATATACTACTTGTATAACTTGCGAAATTAATAATTTGCAGTTGAATGCCCTGAAAAAGGAACGCGACTTGGGGACTGCAGAGCTGAAGGAGAAGATAAAAGTGTTGGAAGACAACACTTTAAAATTAAGCGACTACTAAAAATAAAAATAAAATAAATAAACATATATTTCATTTAAAGTTCAAAAGTCTTTTGAAAAAAGGGACTTCTTCGTAACACCTTTGATTCGTTCACACTTCTCGGCCAATTCAAATATGCGTCATAAAAGGTATTGTCCGGCCCACATACCAACATAAAATTTATTCAGTGCTGTCCATGTCTGTCCACATATGCAGATTCAAACTCGCCAGGGGCATCTATGTTTGTTAAGGTTCCGTCTATATTTGGTTAATATACAACACTTTCAAACTATAAATTAACATTTGCTGCACAAACGCTAGAAACACATCTGCAAACGGTCGATTTAGATATCCCATGCATATCTGCTACACCATGGTATTGCCCTCCATTTCCAAGCCTGTGAGAAACTGCTGCCTTGGTGTTAATGCAAAGTTTTTTTCAGTAGTGTCGGCTATTTGTGGCCCAATAATTGCAATTATTTCCTCTGACTTGCATCGAGTCAGGCGAAATTTTTCATTAAAATTAAATAACTCCGAAATTACATTTTTTTCTTAAAATTAAAACATGATCGTCACTTTCGCTACTATCGCAACTACTATGCCTTCGTTGCAAAGATATTTTGTCGATTACTTTCAATATGAAACAAAACTTGTAGGAGGAATTACACGTCAATTTTCAGTTGTAAAATATTCTCACATACGAGTACTACACAAATTTTGAAAATAATTTTCTTTGGTGAAACGCAAATTCACAAATAAGTCAACTTTTCACAAATTTGTAACTTGTAAATTACAACTATAAATAACTTTTGGTGAAACGAAAAGGGAAATATTTCCACAAATTTCCCTTTGTAGAATACAACTACAAATTTGTAATACCCTCAGTTTGGTGAAACGACATAAATTAACAAAATCACAAATTTTGTTAAAAAATGCTTGTAAATACAAATTTGTAAGTTGGTGAAATAGGCCACTGGTAATCACTTATTTTATACATCAATACACTATCTGCCCTATTCATTAGATTTCCTTAATCAACTGATTAACAGTGTCTCCACTAAGTCACGTCAAATGAGTTAATTTGACTTTAACTTAGATCTCAAAAAAGTTTATTCATAAAATTTATTTTGCCATGTAGTAGCTAATCAATCAATTAAGCGAAACTAAGCTCGGTCTTCTGTGTTACTTTTAAATTTTGACAGCTCATATAAATTTGAAAAAGAAAACAAAGAACGAATTATTGTCACAAATTTAAACTTTTTCTTCTAACGAAGGGAAATATAATAGCAGAACAAGCGGAAAAAATTTAATCGTTTTTGATGATCAGGGAACTGCGGTTAAAATGTATTCAAGAAGAGCATGACTCGGCGATGAAGAAATTTTCTCATAAATGAACAATTGTTATTTGTATTATTTTAATAAGCTTTATTAAAAACAATCATTAAAAATGTAAATGAACAGATAATCTACGATTGATTTCTCGTCGGCTTGGGTTTGACAATATTGGCCAATCTGCTTCAGCTTCCTCTCGATTATAAGGTTCTATAAAGGTAGTAAAAAAGGTAGGTATTAAGTGGTAAAATGAACTGTGAATGGTATTATTGCCCTGTGGGTCGTTTAAATATAGTGCTAAATTATGAAGAACTGCTAGCGCTATTACAGTAGTTTTAACGGAATCTATAGGCCCTCTCATACCATTGAGCAGTATGCGAAACCTTTGCTTCCAGACTCCAAAACATCGTTCAACAACGTTTCTCGTGCCGATATGAGAAGCGTTGTATCTACGTTCTTGTTCTGTTCGAGGGTTCAGTATGGTAGTAAACAGATACGATGAGCAAGCATATCCGCCGTCACCAAGTAGACGTCCTTTAAAGTCTCCGCGTTCAAAACGCTTTTTAATGCGGCTTTCCCGAAATATACGAGAATCGTGTGTACTTCCGCGCCAATGACAAACAATATCTCTAATTTTTAGACACGAATCGCAGACAACCTAAAGAATAATTTTACTTTAAGATGATTAGATTCACGTATTAACAGCAACGAACTTGTGTATTTATAGAGTAATATCCTTTCCTATTTATGTAGTATTGACGTGAGTACAGTCAATCGCACCTATTACATCAGGAAATCCTTTGATACTTCTGAATTTTGAGATCACATCAATTTGTTCTGAAGCCAGTGATGGCATATTTATATAAATTGGTGTTTTCGAGGCAAATGCTCTCGAAACCTTCGAACATATTCGGCTGAGAGTAGGTTGACTAATTCCATGAATATCTGCGCTGTCGTCTTGAATCTACGAAATGAATAGAGGATTACATTTTAAGCGGAAAATGTATGCTTGGCTTACTTCATTCCGACCCCAATATTGAATAGCTGCCATTACCTGAAGTTCAACATCGATATGTCCATCTCTCGGGTCACCCTCCAGATCACCTCGAACGATTTCAATTAGTTTTTTCATGTTTTCTTTACAGAATCTATATTTATTTCTGAATTCACTTTCATTGAGATCAAAAGGGTTAAAACGTGGTTTATAGTTTTTTAAACGCCTTCTGTTACCAATATTATTGTTCAATATATTAAAATTATCTAAAAAATTCGAAAACGTATCTGCCATATTTATCTGGTTTTATATTCTTTCTGAGCACAACGGGAAAATGAAAGTTAATTCACTGCTAAATGCGAAATTAGGCATTTAATTTTTTGACATTTGATTAAGTGTGAATTATCTTTAAGAAAAGTTTTTGAATAAAGTTTTCTTAAATTAAACTAAGATTAGGTCTGATTCAGCTTTAATTAAGTGTTATGAATAAGGCTGTATTACTTTATCGCAATTAATCAACAATCAAATTTCTTAGTAAACATTTCCTTCTTTTATCTATATTTTTCACAGCTGTCACCAACGCTAAAAATCGCACAACTTAATCCCTGCTCAAAAATACAATGTCCTGTCCTTACACCTTTTTATATATCCCACTATAACAGAAGAGATGCAATAATTGATCATAGCTATTCAAACTGAGCAACCGTCTGCTTTCAAATAGCGTTATATAGCTCTCGACTAGATGGCGCTTAGTTTCACTGGTTTGAGCACACTTACTTAACGGGCTCCCGACCCGTGAAGAGTCTCCGCCTGAGGCACTGCAGCCTTCCATCTTCCTGCGATGCCGGGCACGCTGCTTCCAGTTGTCCAGACCAACCGCTCTTTGAAATTTAGGTTCGGTCTTCTTTCCCTTTTCGAACAAGGGGGATGGGAGTCGAAGATCCTCTTGGCTGACGGATTGTTTTCCATTCCCTCAATGTGGCCGAGCCAATGTAGTCGATGTGATTTGGTACAGCTCATAGAGTTCGCGGTTGTATTTTCTGCTCTATTCGCCCTTCTCGCACACAGGACCAAATATCCGACAGAGTATTTTTCTTTTAAAAGAACCCAATATTAGCTACCCTTTTCTACTGATCGTCCAGCACTCTATGCCATAAAGCAGGACTGGTAGAATTAAGGTTCGATAGAGCATGCATTTAGTCCTTCGAGTGGCGAGTTTTGAACCCATTTGGTTCGCTAACCCGAAGTAGCAGCGATTTTCTAAGGCAATTTTCCACCGGATCTCCACTAAGGTGGCATTCGTGGAGTTGATGTTTACTCCTAAGAAGAACTCCTTAACAACATCGAAATTATTGCTATCAAAAGTGACGTTTTGTTCAAGGTGGTGGCCAGATGTTTGTTAGTTTGTTGATAGCATGTACTTGGTTTAGTCCTTATTTAGTTCAAGACCAACCAATTTCGCCTGCTCTTCAATCTCCGTGAAAGCCTCTAACACGGCACAGGGCTGGGAACAGTCGATGATCTCGATATCGTCCGCATACCCCAGTAGCTGGGCGGATCTATTGAATATAGTGCATTCCGTGTTGACACCTGCCCTTCGCACTATTTTCTCTAGAACAAGATTGAAGAAGTTATATGATAGCGCATCTCCTTGCCGAAATCTGGTACAGGTTTGGAATAATTCAGGAGAGCTGCTTCCAAACTGCACATTACACTGCGTGTTTTCAAGTGTCACGTGACACAACTTGATCAGTTTTGCCGGGATCCCGAATTCGGCAATCGCCACGTTGAGCTCCTGACGATGAATGCTATCATATGCGGCTTTAATGTCGATGAAGAGGTGCGGGGTCTTGACTTGAAACTCATTGAAGATTTGGTCTATTGTTGATCTGCCGGGCCGGAAGCCTTACTGGTAAGTGCCGATTAGTGTGTTGCAGAATGGCTTCAGACCTTCACACAGTACGTTGAATAGGATCTTATATGCGACATTAAGCAGGGATATGCCTCGATAGTTCTTGCAAGACATAGGATTGACTTTTTTGAAGAGCTGATAGTCCAGTCATCGGGGATGCTTTCTTCCACCCATAGTTGGTTGATGATTTGGTGCATAGGGCGCATGCAAACCAGAAAATCACCTCCGTATTTGAATAGCTCCGCTGGTAGACCATACGAGCCGGCCGGCGGCCATAGCTAAGCAAACCTCTTCTATACTGGGTGGTGAAATCTGTTCTACTGTTTGAGCATGCATGCTACAATATTCCAAGAAAAGGTGGGCAGGGTAGATATAGAGCGTGAAGTGCAGGAAGAATCCCGCCTTTTCCTCCCACCCGTTCTTGCATCGGCACTCGAAATGTTAAATATAAAGTCCCAGCCATCGGATCATTGTATATACTATTCCGTAATGGAATGACTAGCCTACACACAAACAATCCTCGTAACCTTTATTCGAAGCTCAACATAATTTGTCCTTTCTTTTTTTTATCGAAAGCCACCTGAGTCAACTTTACCTGAATCGCTAGTGAATGTTTCAATGAAAACCATAACACTCATTAAGGTCGTCTTTTATAAAACAGTCTTAATAATAGCAAAGGCCTCCGCTAAAAAGTTTAATTAAGACTGTAATAAAATTTAAACAAATAAAATTTTTTAGTCAATTCCTAAGTACCTCACCTTTTTTTTAACAGCAAAACTCTACCTTTTTTCTGAGAATGCACCAAATTCGAATGGACCCACATTCTCTAGCGGAAAGTCGTAATAATTTTCGTTTTGTGCTCTGATTTCTTATTAACATTTCGTTATTTACCAAACATTTATTACCATAGATACTTTATCTTTGCGACAGAAATATGACATTGTTAACAAAAACTTGGTTAGAAGTTCGTACCGTTTTTCTCTATCCCGAAAGAAATCTGTCAACAAGATAAGAGTGCCGACACTGAACGAAAGGAGCTACCGAAAGAGTTTACTACTCGTCATAAAATGCAAGTGTCCCTACAATCTTTTATGTTTTATCGTTTTTTTTTTTAATTTATTTAATTTTTATCAAAAATCTACCAACGAGATGAAAACAAGAAGCTGTAACACGTGCAATAAAAATGTGAAATGAAAACATACCAAAATGGTACACTTTTCGGCGAAGAGTAATTAAATTGAAGAAAATGAAACTCATTTTCCAGCCCTTAACCTCATTGCGGATGCTTAAGATTTTAATACAGTTTTTAGTGGAATTTATAACTACTGCGTTGGAATGTACTCGTATCTACTCGTACATTGTTTTAACGATCTAATGCACAGTAGGGGTGCTTATAAGTGAATGGCACTTTGAAACTTACAGCGATTCTTGACGTCTTACTAAGGTTTGATGTTTTAATCGCGGATTTTTATTTGAATTTCAGCTGCTAGCTTTTTAACAAACAAAAGATTATCTGTATTTCGCACATGGCGGGGAATGGAATCGCTCCATAACCAAGATGCGTTTACAAAACACTGTCGCTCTGAAATAAGAAAATCGGGGAACTATAATTTGGTTAGATCTTCTAGACACCGAGAATTGGATTCTTTCGTAAATGTATTGTTATGAGTCGAGGCTTGGCCACAGGGGCATCTTCGGAGTAGTGGAGGAGGACGGTGGCACGCTCGCGGTTGCACGGCTATCGCTCGTCGGACGGGGTAGTTCTTGTCACCCCTCACACTAAACCACCTGCACACAAACAAAAATTATCGTGCCTGAGAAAAAAAGAGGAAGAAGATAGGCAGAGAACTAATCGGACGGACAAAAAAAAAAGAAAGGAAAGAGAAGAGAAGAGAAAGATAGGATAGACGAAAAGAAAATCTCAATGACCTCTGCCCTACCAAGGAGAGAGTAGCGGAAGTCAGATGCAATTTCACTACCCTAACTATGCTAAACTAATCCTAATCTAACCTAAAACGTAATAATAATAATAATATTTGGTTAGGGTATATTACACTGCGACCTATTGGTCTATTGTGTCCCCTTGCTTGTGCCTCGGAGAGGTGCTTGCCCTCGTTCAGAGCCTTCTCTAGATACTTCTTTGTGAAGCGTGTCGAGGTATTGCTCTGATTTATCCTTGGCAGGTCACACTCCTTAGAGCACAGCGTCCAGTCCAGTTTCTTTGATGAATCTGAGAATGAGCTGTGGGTCCATGGTTTGTATGTCCTTGTCTGTTATTTGGTGCCTGCCCAAATGTTTCATCCTTTTGTGGGTCAGTGCCCCACAGGATTCCAGTATATGGTCTGGAGTTTCGGCGGTTTCACTGCAGAATCTGCAGAGCCCGTCCTCCGATATGCCCATTTTCCTCAGGTGCTCCTTGAGTCTGCAGTGCCCCGTGAGGAGGCCTGTTAGGATTCTTAGGTTGTTTTTGTTAAGGCCGATACAAACTTTGAATCTCTTTTGGTTGTAATTTCCTAAGAGTTTCTTTGCTTGCCTCAGACCTTGGAGGTTGAGAAAGGTTTTGGCCTTTGTTTCTTCCTCCAGTCTCCTGAACTCTTCGCGTATAGTGTGTTCTCCTATCCCGCAGAATGGTTCAGGTCCTATGAAGGGTTCCTCTGCCCCTCTTCTTGCCAGAGAGTCCGCTGCCTCATTGCCCGTAATGCCAACATGGCCAGGCACCCAGCAGATGGAGATTCTGTTATTCTTGCCTAGTCTATTCAGTCCTTGTAGGCATTCCCACATGAGTTTTGACTTGATAACGTAGGCGTCAAGAGCCTTTATAGCTGCTTGGCTGTCAGACATTATTGCTATGTTGCAATTTCTATAGTTTTTCTCGAGGTTGATTCGAACGCACCTGTCTATGGCACATATTTCTGCCTGGAAGATGCTGGTACATTTGCCCATGGATTCGTAGTGCTTAGTTCCCGGCCCAAACACTCCAGCACCAGTTCCCTCCTCAGTCCTCGAGCCGTCCGTATACCACTTTGTTGTGTGGTTGCTCATTCCATAAGTTATGGATTCGTTGCTCCAGTTCTCCTTATTGCTGAGCTTTATCTGGAAATTCTTCTCGAAGTTGAACTTCCTGATGCTGTCGTCCCTAGGTATGCCAAGAAGTGGGAGTTTTTTGAGTAAGTCACCGTGTTCTTTCGAACCGATGCATTTCCCTCTCCCAATTCCCTCCTTTGAACCTCAAACGTAAGAACTAAACTATATGATAAGGTTTAAAACGTAAGAACTAAACCTTATCATCTACCCCTAATCTAACTTATATCTAAACTAAATCTATACTCCTTTGCATCTACTGCTTCCTGATGTCGCTCCCTGGTAAGGTTCGTCTCGTTCCTGAGACTTGCCAGATGATGTTGGCTCTGGCTCGGCCTACCCACCCTATGTGTGAGTTGACACTCCGTTGGCTATCTCTCTGGCTGAAAACAACGAGAGACAGCCCCTTTTCCTTCCATAGCTTTCAACTAATTCAAAAAGATTAGAAAAACTCAAAATCCTACCAAAAGGTCTTAACAAAAATTCAAAAAAAAATTTAAATAAAAAAACCAAATAGTGGTTAATAAACTGTATAAGAAAATTAAAAGAAATAAAAATTATGAATATTTAAAAATAATAAATAAACTCAAAAAAATAAGAATGAAAAAAATTTGTAAAAACTGTTGTGTATTTGAACAAGGTAAAAATAAAAGATAGATCCTCTGAGTCATCGCAATGTTTTATTTTATTCTAGGTAATTGTGATGGTGTGTGAAGTTTTGGGTCGGTTTTCCTGTACCATTCCGCCGGAGAATCAGTTTTGTCGCTGTCGTTTCTGTTTCTCCTGTTGCGTTTGTTTGTCCTAGTCTTGTCTAGTCGTGACTGGGTCTCAGGAACTAAACGAGTGTTGAAAGTATGCCGTTCTGCTCCTTACCACTACTTGCCATCTGGTGAATAACCTGGTTAAAGGCTGGCTAGTAGCTCCGGGCATACTCCCAACACGATCAAGGCTTTCAGACCAATGTTCTTACCTCACGATGAGCCGTACTCTTGGCACTTGCTCATTGGATAGCAATTAGAACACGGGTCTGTCCACCCCGATCCGCTCTGCGTTCTAATATGATCCTTTGGCGCTTGGCCTTCGGATTGGACAGCCGTCTTCCGTTCATATTAAGAACTCAGAGCTTATGCGGTTATTGAGAGTGAGAGAAAGATAGAAAAGTAAAATTAAAATAAATAAAAAGAGAAAATAAACTAAAAATCGCGAAAAAAAAGTTGAAAAAAAAAATTAACAAATCTGTTGCGGGTCCATGGTAACGACCTTTGCAACTAAAAATCGTTCCCTTGGAAGCGCAACTTGACTGTCTTATCGTTGGGCGCCATTGTTATGAGTCGAGGCTTGGCCACAGGGGCAGCTTAGGAGTAGTGGAGGAGGACGGTGGCACGCTCGCGGTTGCTACTTCACCTTCGTCACTCTCTGGCTCGGTATCTTTACCTTCCTCGAGCCTTACCCTTCCGACCTCGCTTACGTTTCTCCGGGTCCTACTGTCTCTGGCGGCGATGTGACATTCCGCTCTCCTGCATTCATCGCGTAATTCCCGGATCGTCAAAATGTTGCATCCAAAGATAAGGTTTGCTACCCTATCCTTCAAGTTCTGGCGAAGAATGGCCAATAAGTCTCGTTCGTTTGGTCTGTGTCGCATTTGTAATGTCAATGTTCGTATGTCGCTGTAGAAGTTTGAGAATGCTGATATGTGGTCATACTGGCGTCAGGTCCAATGTGGCACCTCTTGCGAACGTCTGACAAACATCCAAGAGTAGCAATTGTCATGACGAACTTCTAAAATATGCCGATGGGATACGGTTTAAAATTGTAGGGCCCTTCCACTTCGCATAAGCAAAAGCTTGCAGAAGATTTCACAGTCATACGTCCAAATGGGTGTCACAAGGGTTTCAGAAAGCAGGTACCAAAAGGGGTGAATTTCTTAGTTGGCCAAAGCAATAGAAGAGCCCCGTATGCCTTACCTAGAGCCAGAATGATATGGTTGTTCAAATGTAATGTTCGATTCAAACATTAAAGGTGTCCTTGACTTTATCCACAAAATCAACTTGAGATATTACAAACCATTTAGTTTTTTGGGGGTTAAATGTGAGGTCACATTTTATAGACCATCGGCTTATAGATGAAAGGTCCTTCTTAATCTTGATAACACAGTCTTCAATCATACCAAGCGGACTGCTTTTCATCAACAGAAGGTCGTCAGAAAAAATATATTCATCGCAGTGGCGAATTACTTTCGAAACTTTGTTAATATAAATTGAGAACAAAGATGAGCTCATATTGATCCTTGTCGGAAATCTGATCACCAACCACAACCGCTTGATGTCTTCCAGAAAGATAAGAGAAAATGAGCTTCACTGCTTCAGGTGAAAAGTTATACATTTGCAATAGCTTTTGACACATGATGTTCTGCTCGATGGTGTCGAACGCGTTCGACTTTTCTAAAAGTATTAGAAAGGTAACTTTATTTTCATCTAGCGCATTTCGTGTTCGTTCGATAACGTCAACTAGAGCCGCTTTACTGCTATGACCTTAACGAAAACCTGAGTGCATAGATGTTTTTTTTTTTTATAATGTACACGTAGTAATGGGATTTATTTTTGTCCTTATCATGCAATGACTACACAGCGCGAGCGTTAACTATATTAGGGTTAGAAGATAGGGAGAGATGCTGATGCACTTTGGTTTTGAATGTTCATAGATTATAATGTGAGGTGCTTCTTCGACAGCGACGTGGATGCTGCTGCTGATATGGTCACAAACATAATTCACCTGGGCATGAAGTCATCATCCCTAACAGGATAAAAAGTATCAAACCCAAGATAAACGCGTTTTGTGACTGGAGCTGCAAAGAGTTTATCAGGTTAAGAGAGGTAAGCTTTCGGTCATTCAAAGACAACCCATCTGAGGAAAGCCGAAAAAAGTTTAAACGAGCCAGAAATGACTGCAATGCCTATATTAATCGTGTCAAATTCTCCTATGACCAAAAGTTGAGGGAGAAAATACTACAAAGTCCCACGGGTAGTAAAAACTTTTAGTCATTTGTTAAAAACATCACGAATTCGGCCTCATCATCTATCCCGACACTCATTTACAATGACATTCCAGCTGTCAGCTCTATAGATAAGGCCAATCTGCTTGCTGCTCACTTTGCAGTCAGCTCAACGCTCCCAGATTGTGCTTTGTCTCCCCCTGTACTCGAGCGCGTAGAATACTCCATGGGACCAATCCACTTCCGCACTCGTACCGTGACCAGAGTACTCCAAGATCCGATGATCCAGATGGTATTTCCCCTATCGTTCTGAGGAGGTGTTCTTCCTCGCTGGCTAAACCATTGCGCAAGCTTTTCTATCTATCCTTTTCATTCTTCAGGGCTCTTCCCGAGAAGTTTGAAAACAGCATTTGTTCAGCCTGTCCCCAAAAAAGGAGAATCTTCATCTCCCTCTTCCTACCGTCCAATTGCAATAACTTTCCTTCTTTCCAAGGTCATGGAAACGCTGATAAACCGTCAGCTCATGAAATATCTTTGATCCCGAAAACTTCTTAATGACGCCAGTACGGTTTTCGCAGCAACAGGTCCAGTGGTTATTTAATGACTTATCTAACCGAAAAGAGGAACCAATCTCTTCACCAAGCTGGAGAAAGTAAGATCATTGCGCTTGATATTTCAAAGGCATTTGACAGAGTTTGGCACCAAGCTCTATCGTCGAAAATGCGTGCATTTGGAATTGATGATACCTTTCTTCAATGAATTAGAAATTACCTTTCGGACCGTTCAATTCAAGTTGTGTTGGACGGTTTCAAGTCTGCAACTCACCATATAAATGCTGGTGTTCCCCAAGGCTCTGTTTTGTCTCCGACTCTCTTTCTCATTCTTATAAATTATCTCCTGTCTAGTACCTCTAATCCAATCCACTCCGTTGCCAATGACAGTACCCTCAGCTTCTCATATTCGTTTCTTGGTTCACGACCCTCATCTTGTGGTATGGAACTGGAACGGAACGTATGTTAAGCTCATTGAATTCCGATCTCGACAGCATAACTCAGTGGGGGGTAACTAATTGAGTGGAATTTAATGGTTTTGAAACGCAATGCTGTCTTCTGTCATTAAAGCAAAACCCTTACACCATGTCATTGTCCATGAATGGCACTTGCATCGTTGAAACCGAAAGACTTTCCATTCTCGGTATTTGTGTTAATGACAACTTTCCACATATTCGATGTCGCCAAGAACGCTGCGAAATGCCTGGGCTTCCTTAAGCGCTGTAAGAATTATTTCACTCCCTCTGATCGGCTACTATTTATAAGGCGCCCAAAACTTGAGTACAATGCGCATATCTGGTCTGGTGCACCAATTACTTATTTGGAGCGGGATCCAAAAACACGCGATAAAGCTCATTGGTGACTGTAACATCGCGAGGTCGCTTGACTCTCTTAGTCATCGTCGCAATGTCTCCTGCCTTTCGTTATTCTATCGTTATTTCCTCCATAATTGCTCAAACAAATTTTTTTTTAGGAAATTAGGGTTAGAAGATAGGGAGAGATGCTGATGCACTTTGGTTTTGAATGTTCATAGATTATAATGTGAGGTGCTTCTTCGACAGCGACGTGGATGCTGCTGCTGATATGGTCACAAACATAATTCACCTGGGCATGAAGTCATCATCCCTAACAGGATAAAAAGTATCAAACCCAAGATAAACGCGTTTTGTGACTGGAGCTGCAAAGAGTTTATCAGGTTAAGAGAGGTAAGCTTTCGGTCATTCAAAGACAACCCATCTGAGGAAAGCCGAAAAAAGTTTAAACGAGCCAGAAATGACTGCAATGCCCATATTAATCGTGTCAAATTCTCCTATGACCAAAAGTTGAGGCAGAAAATACTACAAAGTCCCACGGGTAGTAAAAACTTTTAGTCATTTGTTAAAAACATCACGAATTCGGCCTCATCATCTATCCCGACACTCATTTACAATGACATTCCAGCTGTCAGCTCTATAGATAAGGCCAATCTGCTTGCTGCTCACTTTGCAGTCAGCTCAACGCTCCCAGATTGTGCTTTGTCTCCCCCTGTACTCGAGCGCGTAGAATACTCCATGGGACCAATCCACTTCCGCACTCGTACCGTAACCAGAGTACTCCAAGATCCGATGATCCAGATGGTATTTCCCCTATCGTTCTGAGGAGGTGTTCTTCCTCGCTGGCTAAACCATTGCGCAAGCTTTTCTATCTATCCTTTTCATTCTTCAGGGCTCTTCCCGAGAAGTTTGAAAACAGCATTTGTTCAGCCTGTCCCCAAAAAAGGAGAATCTTCATCTCCCTCTTCCTACCGTCCAATTGCAATAACTTTCCTTCTTTCCAAGGTCATGGAAACGCTGATAAACCGTCAGCTCATGAAATATCTTTGATCCCGAAAACTTCTTAATGACGCCAGTACGGTTTTCGCAGCAACAGGTCCAGTGGTTATTTAATGACTTATCTAACCGAAAAGAGGAACCAATCTCTTCACCAAGGTGGAGAAAGTAAGATCATTGCGCTTGATATTTCAAAGGCATTTGACAGAGTTTGGCACCAAGCTCTATCGTCGAAAATGCGTGCATTTGGAATTGATGATACCTTTCTTCAATAAATTAGAAATTACCTTTCGGACCGTTCAATTCAAGTTGTGTTGGACGGTTTCAAGTCTGCAACTCACCATAGAAATGCTGGTGTTCCCCAAGGCTCTGTTTTGTCTCCGACTCTCTTTCTCATTCTTATAAATTATCTCCTGTCTATTACCTCTAATCAAATCCACTCCGTTGCCGATGACAGTACCCTCAGCTTCTCATATTCGTTTCTTGGTTCACGACCCTCATCTTTTGGTATGGAACTGGAACGGAACGTATGTTAAGCTCATTGAATTCCGATCTCGACAGTATAACTCAGTGGGGGGTAACTAATTGAGTGGAATTTAATGGTTTTGAAACGCAATGCTGTCTTCTGTCATTAAAGCAAAACCCTTACACCATGTCATTGTCCATGAATGGCACTTGCATCGTTGAAACCGAAAGACTTTCCATTCTCGGTATTTGTGTTAATGACAACTTTCCACATATTCGATGTCGCCAAGAACGCTGCGAAATGCCTGGGCTTCCTTAAGCGCTGCAAGAAATATTTCACTCCCTCTGATCGGCTACTATTTATAAGGCGCCCAAAACTTGAGTACAATGCGCATATCTGGTCTGGTGCACCAATTACTTATTTGGAGCGGGATCCAAAAACACGCGATAAAGCTCATTGGTGACTGTAACATCGCGAGGTCGCTTGACTCTCTTAGTCATCGTCGCAATGTCTCCTGCCTTTCGTTATTCTATCGTTATTTCCTCCATAATTGCTCAAACAAATTTTTTTTTAGGAAATTAGGGTTAGAAGATAGGGAGAGATGCCGATGCACGTTGGTTTTAAATGTTTGTAGATTATAATGTGTTGGAAAAATGAAGCGGGGAAGAGCATTCCACATTTGTGTTGTACGGCTAAGGAAAGATTCCTTGTATTTCAATGTACGTTCGAATACAGGCTTAAGGATAAACTGATGCTCATTCCTTGCACAGCGGGTATTGCGGTTGAAATGTTCAAGGGGTGCAATGCAACTGGCTATTTTTTTTGAGCAATTATGGAGGAAATAACGATAGAATAACGAAAGGAAGGAGACATTGCGACGATGACTAAGAGAGTCATGCGATCTCGCGATGTTACAGTCACCAATGAGCTTTATCGCGTGTTTTTGGATCCTGTCAAGTAGCTCCAAATAAGTAATTGGCGCACCAGACCAGATATGCACACTCTACTCAAGTTTTGGGCGATGAGACCCATGGGGATACACCTTCCTTTCTCTGTCACGGCTCCAAGCCACAGAACACTTGACCACGACAATCAAGAACTGTCTGATGTCTGACGTTCAATTCTTTATAGGTCGATGAGGACATCCAAATGGCTTGACAACGTGGAGTAGGGAACGCAAATCAAGAATGGTGGACCAAGGCCAGAAAAAGCGAGTGGAACACTCCCAACGAAGGGTATCCCGGTGGGTCAACATGAACCTAAGTGTGGTGCAACAGATTCGCTCGGTTCCATCAACCCGGAAACCTAACCTAAAAGTTCCAAAATGTCCCAGTCTAATGTCCTGAAAATAAGTTATTAAAAAGTCAACATTATACTCCGCTTCAATACATGCTCATTACTCTTTTTTTTTTTTTTTTTTTTTTTTTTTTTGTCGGGATGTGTGAAACTTTCTGCACTGGAGCACTCAGACTCAATACTGGTCCATTGTACTGCCAGGCAGACACACCACATTTTACTGTGGGAATTTACTCGTTTTTCTAAGAAAAACGAGAAGGCGCTTCAATGATAAGGAGCTTAGGTTTACAGCACTCACCATATCCGCACCAAATACCTGCCACCTGATACGAGCAAAAGCAGGACAATCACAGAGGAAATATTCCGCAGTGTCGTAGCTTTCTCCACAGGCTTCGCAGTTTGTGGTGCCGCTTAGGCCTAGCACCTTAAGGTGTTTGGCAAAAGCGTAGTGTCCCGTAAGAACGCCAGTAGTCTGTCTGCAGTCTTTTCTGTTGAGAGACAACAAGAATGCCGCGGATTTCCCACAGACGTCGGGGAGCATTTACTTAGTCTGTCTGCACCCTGGAGAGTCATGCCAACGGCGATTGTGTTCATAGGAAACCCAATCGTCAATGGAAGCCCTGACCGAGGACGCAGGCAGACAGATCGCTGGTTCAGGTCCTGAGAGGTCCCCCTCTGAGCCTTGTCTAGCAAGTTCATCGGAGATCTCATTTCCCGTGATCCCGTTATGACCCGGGACCCAGACAAGTTTAAGTGAATTCAGCCTTCCGACAGAATTCAGAGATATCTTGCATTCACGTACTATTTTGGAGGTAGTTAAGGGTTTGAGTAAGGCCTTAAGCGCAGCCTGACTGTCGCTACAGACGCAGATACTTCGCCCCCTCCACCTGTTCCTCGTAACATAGTCCATGGCCATTAGGATAGCATAAGTCTCTGTTTGGAAGACTGACGCATGTTTGCCTAATGGAAAGAAAAGTCTAATGCTATCGCTCTCCACGAAGACACCAGCACCAGATCCTTGATCGGTTTTGGAGCCATCCGTAAAGATTCGACTGCATTCCCTTCCAGGTTCAGAGTCCGGCCAGAGCCAGTCCTGGACGCGAGGAAAGTCGACCTCGTATTTGCGCTCTAGCCGAAGTTCCGGTGTCATCGCATCAGACGGCATATCCATAAGACAGGAGTCGAAGGACAACCGTTGCGCAAGTTCATCAAAACTCCAGTGCGAGTTATACCAAAAGCCACCTCTTGTAAGACGTGAGATAGCCTTGATTGTACATCCCATGATGTAAACATCAAGGGGCGGAAGGTTCAATAGTGCATCTAGGCCGGAGCCAGGCGTGCTGGGGAAGGCCCCCGTGCAGCCGAGACATACCTGCCTTTGGAGTTTGGCAAAAGCAGCAGTGACGTATTTACGTGAAAGCTTATTCCACCAAACAACCGATGCGTATGCTATAAATGGTCTTATCATAGCCGTATAAATCCATAGGACTCTTTTCGGTGATAAGCCCCATGTCTTGCCGAAAATGCCTTTGCACTGCCAGAAAATAGACAGCGCCTTGGCAGTCTTCAGCTCAACATGTTTGGACCAAAGAAGTTTGCTATCCAGGATGACTCCCAGATACTTTGCTTCATTGGAGAGTTGGATTGTGACGCCTTTTAGCACTGGCTGAGTCAACCCGACCAGCTTCCTCCTTCTCGCTCATTACTCTTACTAAGTGAATAGTTGAAAACAATGGACCAGCCACTCGTTCACACGTAATTAAATTATTCCACTAATCCAAGTATCAATAAATTACTTAATTACAGTGCAGGGTATCGGTTTGGAGCTTCAAGCAACCAGATCCCCCATGCTGGTGGCCATATACAAGTTCTGGACGATGACAAATTGCATGTTGCATTCTCTAAATTAATTTCCAATTAATTGCATTCGCATTTCTCGTAATCGTGTATACTACTCGTATATCTTACAGCCGAATACCGGCAGTTACTCTAATCGGTTCAACCTTAATGGATTGTTTTTGTACTAGAAAAGTTGACCAGCTGCCGAAGAGAGAAATCTAGCCTCGTGGTGGCAGTGGCAGTGGCTCACATTGTGATTAAATTGCAATCAATTTTAATTGAAAGCTAAACGCATAGAACAACAGTACTTTGGTGGATAATAATAATTTCCCAGGTATTAAGGCGCCCCTACCTTTGGTAAGACCGTTTGGAGCGACCTCCTTTGCCTGAAGCCTTTCGTCGGCAAACTTAACAACTTATAACCACTCAATAGATCATGCATGCGAGCATGTAAATCACTTTGGTTAAATATTCTATTAATGCACCAGCACAAGTGTGTGGTTTGTTGTTGCAATCCAATCACATTTTAATTCCATTTGAAATTGACGCCCCGATTAATTTTACATTGGCGCGAATTACGGCGAATTCACTGAGTTTAGTGCACAGGGAGGGTGCGCCTCGGCAAATTAATGCTCGCATCGAATTTATGAGAACTGCAAACATAAATTAGTTGTGCGATGCGGTTGTGCGCTTATTATGGTATTCGTGAAGTGCGATGTTGGTTACCATAAATAATGCTTGTTAATAAATTAGCTTATCGCTCATATTCGAACTGCATTTAGATGAACGCTAAGTGGGTAAGAAATTTGCGATTCTAGTGCCATGGTTTGTTTTGCTGTTAAAGTTATTATTGATCATTCGACGAGGATGTTTCTTAAGTAAGTCGTCAATGAGGTTTTTGACATGCTATACATAGCAGTTAAGCAGTATAGTCCTTTAAAGGAAAACGTCTTAAGACCCGCCCAAGAAAAAATTGATTATCACCCAAATCCTAGTTATACCCCATCACAGTTGTTGACCTCTAATTTGGTTGTTTAACCACTTTAAACGCTATAGCTTCCAAACTATTATAGGTGCAATAGGTGTTTCGTAGATTTTGGAATGACAATTTAGAAGCGTATGCAAGTCTTCAATACTTTGGGTACATTTTCTTTCCAAAATGTTTAAAACACCTATGGTACCTATAATAGTTTGGAAGCTAGCGTTACATCACCAAATTAGAGGTCATCCACTTTGATGGGCTATAACTTGAAATAAGGTGATAATGATAACAGCCCCCCCCCCCTCCCCTCCAGCACCCCACCCACTAACTGCGGTACAATTTTTGTTCGGTGAGAAATCTCCCCTTAATGGATTATACTGCTTAATTGGGACACCCTGTATAAGACCACACATGATTGTTTTCCTCAATTTTACTTCCATACCCTACCCTAGGTTTTTGATGCCCAGTTTCCTATCCATGGACCTGTTTCATTAAAAATAAATAAATGAATTTAAAGTGTATAAAAAGTGTTCTCTATTACTCTACAAAAATAGTTTGAAGAACAATATGGCTTCTCCTTTTCGTATTGTGAAGTTGTGACCTCTTCTTTGATACATATGTAAGGTATAGTGGTTTGCACGAATGTGTCATGGAAAGCATTGAAAGCCGGAGTGAAATCACCTCTGCTGCGAAATCTTAGTCTCTTTTTTTTTTTTTTTTTTTTTTTTTTTTTTTTTTTTTTTTTAAAGGAAATCCCAGAGCACTCAGACTCGGTAACGGTCCATTGTACTACCAGGCAGAAATCCTCATTTTGGTGTAGAGGCATGGGAATGGGTGGCGTATGTTGTTGTTAAAAGAGTCTCATTAGTCTCATGATAGCGATCTCTGTGTTTGGGGGTGTATGTGCAGGATACACGGGTCTCGCAACAGTGCAGTGCAGTGTTGGTTAGTGGCAATGAGTTCGCTCGCATTCACTGTGCTGCTTCTCGTGATTCCCACGCTGTCTTGTTCCTCTTGGCAGCTGCTGCATCCTGCTTGTGATGACTTCACTCGCTATATCCCAACTTCCCTCGTGGACAACATGAATACAATAAATGCCTCGTTGTCGCTTGCTCGTCAATTTCCTTAACCAGGAGTCTCCTAGCCGCCGTGAACATACGGCATTCCGACAAGGAGTCTTCAGCATTCTGGATTTTGCCATCACAGGGCGGGCAGTAGACGTCATCCACGTGCTTGTATTGAAAGAGGTATTCACGAAGAATTTTGCGCAAGGATCTTGGCCAACACCCTAACAAGATCAAGCTCACTCAAGAACTAAAGCCACTTGATCATATGAAGCGATGTACGTTCTTAAATTGGGCTCTGGACATGATGGAAGAAAATGAAGATGAAGCGCATTTTTGGTTAAACGGCTTCGTCAATAAGCAAAGTATGCGTTACTGGACAGGTGAGAACCTTCATACCTATGCTTCATGAAATATCATTTCACCCGCAAAGCGGTTTTCATGCCGGTGACGTCACCATTGGACCGTTTTTTCCTCGATAAAAACGACCGTAAAGTTACGGTAAATGGTATTCGCTACAGAGACATGTTGGAACGTTATTTCTATGAGCCGTTTATTGGCCGGATTTAACGCCTCTAGACTTTTTTTTATGCGGCTACATTAAATTATTGGTCTATGTCAACAAGCCGGCGACGTTAGAGGAGCTCAGAGCCAATGGTCGAAATGTGCAGCCGAGCCCCCGAAAATTGGGTTCACGGTATCGACCGCTGCATACTTTCGCGTGGCGGACATATGAACGAAATCGAATTCCATTCATAAATGTTTTGATAGTAATTCAAGCAAATTTTTTTGAGATATCTCGAGTAGTTTCCATTTTATTTAAAAAGGAAGTTGCCAAGTCCTTAATGAAAGCCCCTTCAATGCTAATATGGAAATCGATAAATCGATTTTGTGTCAACTTTGTAATAAAAGTATATCTAGAGGTATTTTTCCATCAAGTTTAAAATTGACGGAGGTTATACCCATTTTTAAAAAAGGTGATCGGAAAGATTTAAACAATTACAGACCCATTTCTCTCCTTTCGTCATTTTCAAAAATCTTTGAAAAGGTTACACAAAGCCGGGTTATCAATTTTCTTGAGGCAAACTCGTTTTTGAGCTCCAGCCAATATAGTTTTAGAGAATGTAAATCAACGGAAGATGCACTCTTAAATTTTTACACCAAGGTATATGATAGTCTGAACCACAAGAAATGAACTGCTGACATCTTTATTGATATAACAAAAGCGTTTGATATTGTTGATCATTATATTCTCTTGTTTAAGTTGGGAAAGGATGGTTTCAGGGGTTCTATTTTTGACTGGTTCGCGTCGTATCTTAAAGATGCAAGCAAATGGTATAAATTGGTGTAATTTTTAGTGAATGCCGTGATATTCGCACTGGCATACCCCAAGGCTCAGTTCTTAGGCCAGTGTTATTTCTAATATTTATAAATTCTATTTGTGATCTACCATTGAGGGGCAAGCAAACTGGTTTTACACACGATATTGCAATTGTGTATTCAAATTGGTCCATTTTAGACTTGATCGCCGATATTAACCATGATCTTGAAATCCTAAGGCACTGGTTCTCGATCCACAAGCTAGTGATTAGTGATAAAACCAAGCTTATGTTTTTTAATCTTCCGTCTTTTGATCTTGATTCTCCAGATTTTGTCTTCCACAGTCGCTACTGTGAAAATATCTGCTTAAGCTCTGAAACCTGTCATTCGTCCAATAATGTGTGTTGATTTAATGTTGCCGTGCCTTGCTCGACAAGGTGTTTCAAGATTTCTAAGGTTCACCATTTTAAATACCTCGGCCTTGTCATTTACAACAAAATGAACTGGAATATGCACACCGCGCTGCTTAAAAAATACATATCAACGGCTACTTATATGTTGTTTCACCTGAGACGTTTCTTTTCCAGAAATCTGCTTGAAATAGTCTACTATAGTTTAGTCCAATCTAAGATGCAACACGGTTTAGTTTGTTGGATTACAACCTCTGATAGTGGCACAAAAGCATATTCTAAAAATTATGTGGAGTAAAAGAAGTCGTGATTATAGCTTTCCACTTTTTACCCGGATTATCCCAGAGAAATTGTTTGTTTAATTTTTCAATGAAATTTGGAAGTAAGGACACTCGTCGTATTTGTATTGTAAAAAAAAATTTAAAAAAAAATTTAACTTGCCATTTGCTGGGGATAAGGTGTACCACATATGGTACAGTGGGATAATGCACTATCATAATCTAATGTTAAAATATTACGCAGATTTAAATTTATATTGAATATTGTGTGTTTTATTGATTATTTTTAAACATAAATTACTGTGACATTGTGTGATAGACTTTGAAACAGCGCACATTAAGGCAACGCCACATTTCCCACCAACAGTAGCCGCTTGAGTGTGGCAAATTCGACATCTGGTTCGTTTGTCTTGCTCGACAATCAATTGGTTTATTTCATCATATCTAATGTCTTGGTTGTCTGTATTTGCTGGCTTCAAATTTCGTGGTCTGGTGCTTTTTCTGTATGTTCCCAGCAAACTCCTAGCTAGTCTACGACGGAACTCCAAATTGTCCAGTGTACCTTTATGGTACTTATGAAGCTGCCATGCATTTGAAATTGCCATATCAATACAATGAGCAAAAAGTGGATAATACCATTTTTTCCCTCTAATACCAATCCGATAAAGACCGATATTTTGGTCTGATCTATCGACGCCTCCCATATTTTTATTTTAGCCTTTTATAAGTTTTGGCTGGGGAACTGATATTTTTTTTTCTCAGCACGGGAGTATCTTCTCATCGAATTTGTTGGATGTACTGGAACACAGTTTGATATCATATTTACAATGTTGTTGTCATTCTACTTGCATACAACCGCATTGAGTTCTAAACAGAGTTCGTAGCTATAAGCACCTCGGCCTTTTCGTTTTAGAATTTTATCCGATCCACGCAAGGAACAAGTTTTTAACCGATTATCTCTAATAGTCCCAGTACCTACCTCTTATTATACCCTATTCTAGGGGTATATTAATTTTGACGCATAGTTTGTAACATACCTTAATATTGCCCGTAGACCCCTAAAAGTTACTATATTTATGATCAGCATCGATAGTAATGTCGATCTAGCCATGTCCGTCCGTCCGTCCGTCCGTCCGTCCGTCCGTCCGTCCGTCCGTCGGCAAAAATTAGGCCTTTAAACTGGACCTAGAGAGCTGAAATTTTAACCATATACTCTCTAGGGTCCCCGAATAATCAAGTTTACGAATTTTTGAAATCCGCCCACAGACACGCCCACAAACTCAAAAAAACCAAATTTTGGAAAAAATCGAATTTTGAGCTAGGAAGCTGAAATTTTTTATATATGATCTATGACTCCTAAAACTGCTCGGGATATAAAATTTTCAAAATCCGCCCACTGCCACGCCCACAAAAAAATAAAACAATTTTATTGAAAAACCAAAATTTGAGCTAGGGAGCTGAAATTTTTAATATATACTCTCTAGGGGCCCTTTAAGCTCATGTATAAATATTTTCAACATCCGCCCACTGACACGCCCACAAATAAATAAAACAATTTTTTTGAAAATCCAAAGTTTGAGCTAGGGAGCTGAAATTTATAATATATACTCTCTAGGGGCCCTTTATGCTCATGTGTTATTTTTTTTTTAAATCCGCCTACTGACACGCCCACAATTAAATAAAACAATTTTATTGAAACACCCAAGTTTGAGCTAGGGAGCGTTTTTATTGATAAAATCCTTTAAATGTTATATAACAAAATATGTAGAGCGTTCTTAACAATTTAACCATACTTAGACTTTTGTCACGCCCACTTATGAGGGATAGGAATAAGAATAGGGTATCCAACAGTTCGTCCAAGCGGACTGTAGCCCGTCCCTATGTTTTTTAATACGTTTAATTCTTGAAATAATTGAAGAGTAGAAAACAAATTGTCAAAAAATAAATGATAGCTTAGATTTAAGCCTCGTCCAATAAGCGCATGACAAAAATCTAGAACAACTTGTGTTCCAAGAGAGAATTCTCTATTCTTGGGCATTGAAGGTAATTTTGATCCAAGATAGGGATCAAACCAAACACTATATCCGCTTGGAGTTGTTCCAACACAAAATGTATTCCCCCATCTTATTGGTTTTCCTCTCATACATTGTTTAGTCGGATGACGTCCAAAATAGGGTATCATACCCTCATCCACACTATAATTTTCTACTACTGGAGCAAACAATAAGAAGCTTTGAAGCAGGTGTTGAAACAAAGGTCGTACTTTGGAATAACGATCGTTTGGATCTAGTTGTGTATTATCGCAACAATGTAGTACTCGGAAGATGTGATCGAATCTATTTCTAGTGATGGATTTCGATACAAGTATATTTCGTGAATAGATATAGATAGATAGATGCATTTTTATTTAGCTTTCGAGAAGCCATTTAGTTTAAATATTATTTACAATAAATTAATAAGCTTTTGTAAGGAATGACAATAAATATATAAGGTTTAAGATTTAATTTTTGAAATACAGTTTTTTATCTTTAACTTTCAAATTGTATTTTTAATTTATATTATATTTAATGAAGTCAATAATGTTTCTTTTAAATACGTTGAAATCTGATTCGTTTTTTAAATAAGGTGGCAAATTGTTAAAGGTTTGGAACCCCATGTAGTACATTGTCCGCTGTCCTCTTGAGGTCCTCGCTCTTTGGATTCGTAGATCGCCTGCGGATCTTAGGCTATACGGTGAATGATGATTGTTTGTTGTAACACCTTCCAAAAGATAATTCGGGCATAATCCGTTTTTTAATTTGTGAACGAATAGCATAGCATTCATAAATAGTCTTTGGTTTACACTTAGCCAGTTTAGCGAATTCAACATTAAAGTTACTGGGGTATACCTGTCACATTTTAACACTATCCGCATAGCTTTATTTTGGAGGACTTGGAGTCTATTTTTTTGAAACTGAGGACATGTAAATAACAAGCTACCACAATATTCAAAATGTGGTTTAATAATAACGTTATACATCTTCACTGCACTGTTAAACGAAATATTTTGTCTTATTCTTCTTAAGACCCCAATCTTTTTTGATATTTTTTTACATGTATACTCAATGTGATCATTTAACAATAGTTTTTTTATCAATCATGATGCCAAGATATTTTACTTTCTCAACAAGTTCGATTTGGACATTGTCAACTACGATGTTGGGGGGTGTATCGATCGAGTTATTGTTAATAATTAGGCACTTAGTTTTATCAGTATTTAGAATGAGTTTATTCATTTTTAACCACGCACTTATAGCTCTTAAATCACTATTTATATTATTCATACAGCTAAGAAAGTCACTCCCACATACATACAAAAGTCCATAGTCAGCAAACAATACAAGTTTTGAAAACGTTACCACTTTGACCATGTCATTTATATATAACAAAAACAGGTACACACCGAGTATAGTTCCTTGCGGCAGTCCAATATCGACCCTAACCGCGGCCGACACATTTTCATTCACTTTGGTACGTTGGGTTCGCCCAGTAATGAATGATCTAAACCAATTTAATTCATTAGACTTAACGCCCATTTTTGATAGTTTATCAATTAGGATGTACCGATCTACCGTTTCAAATGCTCGCTTGAGGTCAAGAAACACTCCGACAACTACGTTTTTTTGATCAACATTTACTTTCCAATCACTTAACACATAATTTACACATGTTTCACAAGAGTGATCTTCTCTAAAACCAGATTGATACGCGGTTAAAATATTGTGGCTGTCGAGGTGGTCTTTTAATTGTACTTGCACTGCTTTTTCGAATATTTTTTCATATATTGGCATCATATTTATGGGGCGATACTCTGTGCAAGTTTTGGCGTCAATCACTTTTTTTTATCGGTATAACTAAGGATTCCTTCCATGACTCGGGAAAAACACCAGAGGTTAATGATGTATTTATAATATGAACAAGGATAGGGCCAATAATGTCAGTAGCATCTTTTATCATACGGATGTTCATAAAATTAAAGTCGTTTTTTTTATTTATCAGTTTTATTGCACTTGTAATGTCAGGTATACCTATTTCACGGAACTTAAAGTCTATATTGCACTCTTCTATTAGGTTTACATATTGTAGAAATATCACAGATTGGTTTAGTTCAACTATACTATTCACAAAAAACTGGTTAAATTTATCACATAATATTGCACTCTCGTTTATCTCGACCCCATTTAAAAATCGCACTTCAGTAATAAAGTCTTTGTTCGTATTGAGAACATACTTTTTTAATTGTCTCCACATGTCTTTTTGTGTACAAGCATTGTCAATTTTTCTTTTTATAAAAAGTGACTTGGCAGATCATATCATTAGCTTATAATTATTTCTAAAGTTGCGGTAGATTTCCCAATCGCGAATATTATTCGATATCACAGCTGTTCTGTATAGACCTATTTTTAATGATTTTGCATGTTGAAGTTCAATGTTAAACCATTCAGCATTTTTGAAGGGTACGCTTTTAGTTTTTATCATAGAGTCCACTACACATTTTAGTTCATCCGCGAAATGTTCACTTAACTCGTTACTACTTCTTAGTTGACCAGAAGCGTAGTTTGAAAATAGCGAATTCAGTCTTAATTTTGAAACAAAGATTGCTCTGTCATATTTTAAGTACCTAATGAGCTTTTTATTTGGTAGTTTTTTTTCTACGCACTTTACTAATATTTGAATAGTTTCACGATCACTTACATTTATATGTTGGACGACACATGCGCTAACTGAATGATTATTATTTGTCAAAACATAATCGATCAGAGTTCTGGAACTTGGGGTTATTCTCGTTGGCTCAGATATTACCATGGATATATTATTATCGTTCAATATTTCAGCGATTCTTCGACGATAAGTATCGGAGTAATCGAACCAATTTATATTTAAGTCACCTAGCAATACGAAGTTGCTGTTCCGTTGCTGTATCACTCCAACTATCTGCTCAAATTCAATACAAAATTCTCTTTTCACGAACAAATGAGACCGATATAACGTACACATATCTATCACTATCAAACGTCACCTGAAAAAAATATTTATCCACTTTTTAATACCAACAGACCATCAAAGGTTTATAAATCTCAAAAGACAATGTCGATCTCCCAATCTGACCTTGATAAAATCAAATCCATTATTGAGGCATCGCTCAATATAGGACTCTCCAAAGCGACGGCCAATCTAGCAACAAAAGACGATCTCAACAAACTTAGCAATGAGATACACTCGCTAAGACAACAAAACCAGAATTTATCTGAAAAAGTGCAGCATTTTGAAAATCGATGTTGCATTCTAGAAGAGGAGCTTGAACTGCAGAGCAGAGAGATCAGAGGGAAAAATATTATTTTCACGATTCCAAACGACCGATCTGACCCCCAAGAAAGGATTCAGAACATAACCACACTTTTGCTAGGCTCTGATGCAGACCAACAACAAATGCCACAAGCCATAAAACTTAGTGAAAACAAGAAAACAATTAAACTCAAACTTAGCACTGGTTCCAATGAAACTGCAATGCAAATGTTAAGAAATTCCTTGAAGCTAAAAGGCACAGGCTGCTATATCCAACGAGACCTTAGCAAACAATCACAAATCAAACGTCGAATTCTACTCGGGTATCGAAAAGTCGTCAAAACAATTAAACCAAGCGAAGCAGTATTGATTAAAAACAACAATTTATTAATTGGTAATAGAACATTTTATTTAGATAGTAATAACAAACTTAAATATAATAACACAAACGGAGAAAACGAACTACAGAATATCTACGGAAAACTCAATTTTAATGCTGTCAACGAAACTATGTTGTCAAACAGACGTCAGCGTGAATGGCCCAAACCAGATGCACCAGTGATGACACTTTACACCGAAGGTCCGGAAGGTAGTAGTGTCATACAAAACTGAGAATTAAGCGTCGTCAGCTCAAACAAATTTATCTCTGCAAATATTTTATCTTACAATATATCTGGATTAAGTAATAAATTATTATTTGTAGATTTTTTTAACTATGTTAAGAACTTTGAAATTTTCTTTTTATTTGAAACACATTTAACAAGCGATAATTTAAGTAATTTTAATAAATATTTCGATGGCTTTAAGTTAATTTGGAGCGAAGCAAGTAAAACCTACATAAAGGGGCGTGCAAGTGGAGGAAGCCTGTACGGGATAAAAAAAATCACATTTAAAAACTTACGATTTTGATGAATTTGAAGGAACTACCGTAGTAAAATGTGTGACACAAAATAATAATACATATATCGTTCCATCATATATAAACTGCAACAAATGGACTCACGACTTTGAGAGGCTGTGTAATACAATGTCATGTTTAGCTAGCAAAAGCGTTATGCTGATTGGAGATTGGAATTCGAGAATAAGTGACTCACAAACCACTATAGTGCAAACTGTAACAAACCCTAGTATATGCTGTACCAATAGGGTATCTAAAGACATAGTCTGCAATAAAAATGGAACAGATGTACTAGAGCTGCTCCAAATGTATGATCTTATTGTGTTAAACGGCTGTACAGAAGGTGATAGAGAAGGGCATTACACATTTGTCGGAGGGCAAGGCAATTCAGTTATTGATTTTTGTGCTGTTAACAACGACTGGACTGGGAAAATTAAAAAATTTGAGGTACAATACAAAACTTTTTCGGATCACATGCCAATCGTGGTTGAAGTTGATGGTGAAACACCCTCATATCACAAAAACCTGCCCCTGCTACCAAGACTTAAATGGAAATCCGAAACAACAAATACCTACCACAGGTTATTAGATAGCTTGCTCTCAGCAAATAATTCGATACCTGAAGAAACAGAAACACTCGCAAACCAAATAACTTGTTATATAAGAAGTGCTGCATCAAACAACATTTCAAATATAAGGTCACCATTTAAACAAAAATGGTTTTATAGAGAATGCATAAATGCTAGGAAGAAATCATTTGCCCTTTTGCGTGTCTGGAGAACTTGTAATGACCCTGATGTTAAAAAGTGGTATAACCAAGTGAATACCCACTACAAAAATCTATGCCTAGCTAAGAAAACTGACTTCGATAATCAGCAAGCTCTCTTACTTAGTCAAACCAAGTCTTCGAAGGACTTCTGGAGAATAGCAAGGGAGATTAATGGTACAGTTTATCAAATAGGTACAGGAGTATCTGCTGATGATCTATCCATATATTTTAAACATCTTCTACTGGATAACTCAAACCTTTCTTTCTCGTATGCGGACCCCCTCATTTTCGACGATTCCCTAGATGGTGAGGTAACAACTGACGAAATCAATGCTGTTATCATGAAATCCAAAAATGGAAAGGCGCCAGGCGAAGATGGGATTCCGTACGAATTCTACAAAAATGCTAGTCCAACCTTAATCAACTATTTGAAAGTTCTCTTCAACAGTGTGTTCTCGAGTGCAGACATCCCTTCATCGTTTAAGAAGTCTGTAATATTCCCCATCCACAAAAAGGGTTCGCTGGAAAACGTAGAAAACTACAGGGGAATCTCATTCATGAATGTGTCAGCCAAGATATTTTGTGGCATACTTGTAGGACGATTAGAAAAATGGGTAGATGAAAAAAATATTCTGACAGAGCGTCAAGCTGGATTCAGAAAAAACTTTTCAACCGTTGACCAAATATTCACATTATCTGCGATTATAAGAGCCTTTCAAGCCAGAAACAAGAAAATGTATAGCTTTTTTGTAGATTTCAAGGCAGCTTTTGATCTTGTTAGCCGAAGTGCACTCTTTTATAAACTGTCTCATTTGGGTATCTCTACAAAATTTCTTAAGACCATTAAAAAAATGTATGCCGAAACAAGTGCAGCAGTCTGGGATGGAAAGGATTTCTCAGAATGGTTTAAAACACAGACTGGTGTAAAGCAAGGATGTCCTCTTAGTGCCTTATTGTTTTCTCTATTTATAAACGACATAGAAAAAGATTTGCCTGGTGGAGTACGAATTGCTAATACCGTGGTCAATGTCTTGTTATATGCCGATGATCTTGTTCTACTCTCTGAATCTCCTGAAAATCTCCAATTGATGATAAATCGTCTAGCCAGTTACTGCAAAAAATGGGGACTAACCATCAACACCGAAAAATCTAAAATTATGGTATTTTCCCGTTCACCACGAGTGCAAAGTGGAAATAGATGGTTTTATAATGGAAGCCGATTAGAGATTGTGAAGGAACTCAAATATTTAGGAGTGAAACTGAACCCAACCCTAAAATTTGGTAAACATCTAACGGATAAAGCCAAGTCTTCCCAAAGCTTAGTGAATCTATCATGGAAAAATGTTTTTGCAAACAAGCGGATTCTCCTCTCAACGAAATACAGAATATTTGATTCAGTTGTTAAATCAACTCTTTGTTACGCCTCTCAAGTTTGGGGATCAGACGAGTACGAAGTAATCGAGAAATTCCACAGGAACTTCTTGAAAAAATTATTCAACTTACCAATGAAATCGCCGAACTACACAATCTATTTGGAAACGGGTCTTCCAATGCTTTTTACAAGCACTCTCAAATCGCAAGCGGATTACATCATTAAAATAGGTTCGTATCCAGACTCCCGAATAACCAAAAAAATGCTATCTTATGAATTAAGAAACAAGGACTGGTGGGCGTTAAGATGGTTAAGAATTGGAAACGCGTGTGGAGAAACTATTTCATTCGATCTAAACAACCTGGACAACTTAAAGAACCAACTTTATCGAATAATAAATAAAAATGAAGATGCTATTCGTGTGCGATTTATAGAGAAAGCTCGTGAATCAGATAGCAGAGTATTGTATTCTCACCTGAACTTCAATCTAAAGGATAAGAACTATTTCAATGACTCACTCAACTATAGTGAAATATCTCTTATTTTCAAAACAAGGTGTGAGTTGATTGGTTTAAATGGCAGCCCATATAATGGAAGCTTCAACCAGTTTTGTAATATTTGCAACTTAAAAGCGAAAGAAGACTGCTTTCACATTATTAGTGTTTGTCCAATCTACAAACCACAGAGACTAGCTTACTTCGGAAAAAAATTCCTTACCATGCAGGAGACAATACAAATTCTGAACGAGTGTGATTGGAAAAAGTTATTTTATTATATTAAATCCATCTACAAATACAGGTCGCTATTAATAACAGAGTATTATGATTAAGTTTATTAAAAAAATAACTATATTGTTAAAGTAACAAATGTAGGTACATGTATAAGCATTTTGCTAACCAAGCTGACGGCTAAGCCATAGCTTTAAAATTCATTCTATCTTGTAACTTATGTAATAAGAAAATATTAAATAAATGAATTTCTTACTTACTTACTTACTTACTCTATCACAGTATTGTTATTATATTGCACTTTAACTATAAGACACCACAGCTTCATACTTTACTTAGGACAATTGTTTTTATCTTTGAACTTTTAATTTCATTCTTAACATACAACGCAACACCCCCGGTGTGACTAGATTCGCTAACACAATTTAAAAGATAGTACCCATTAAGCTGGATCTCATTAGAGTGGTTTTCTAGAAACTTGGCGGTAACATGCGTTTCAGATAGTGATAAAACATCAACATTTTCATTTTCAACAAGACACTGAATTTCATTAAAGTTATTCACTAAGCCTTGTACATTTAGGTATATGCATTTCAGTGCTGTTAGTTGCTAATACTTAACACGGTCTTCAGCAACTTTTAATTTTCTTATAAAGACTGGGCATTTGATATCATTTGCCGCGTGGTTTATATCTAAGTCTAAGTTTAACTTCAGCCTAGCACTACAACAGTTGAAGCATTTCTCATAATCACTTTTACATACTTTAACATCATGATTTTCCGAGCACTTAACACATATTTTTTCCTTTTTACAATTTTTTGCCGAATGATTATATCCACAGCAGTTAACACATCGCGAAACATTCAAATGTTGGTATACACTACATTTATCCCATCCAACATTTAATTTTCCAAGTTCCATAATTTTACCATTGGCAACACTATCCACCTCTATGATGGCGTTAAAGCGCCTTGACTTTGGAGACAAATAAACATGTAATGTTAAAATCACTCAATTCATTTTGACATTGGAGGGACTGCACAATAACAGTGTCACTTAGCTTCTCTCTCATACCAACAACCAGTAGCCGTGGTTTTTGTTGGGTAGGAGCTTTAACGTCATACTTATCACTCATTTTTGTTTCGATTTCTTTCTCAATCACTTGCACTGATTTTTTGTCGCCTTTAATTAACACTGCTCCATTTTGGACATTTTTGATTTGATGAATTTTTAAGGCCATCGTCGTGGGGTTGATATTATTTTTTATGTCCTCATTTGTTTTTATATTGTCCTGGTTGCTTTTAGGCTTTATTTTAATAGATTCACTTTTTTCTCTAGCTGCTTCAGCATAGGTCGGCTTTGTTTTCGTTGGCGCCGCCGCCGCCCCAGACGTTGGTTCTCGCTCATGGTTTTTGCCTTTGTTTTTACATTTTTTACATTTTGTATTTCACTTGTTATTGCTTTACTAATCTCATTCACTTTTTTCACCACTACTTGACCTTCTTTTGTAGCTTTCTTTAAATCTTCACGAACTAAATCACTTTGCCTCTTAAACAATTCACTAAATTGACCAAACTTTTTCACTTCATCCACACTTTTTATACAGGTTCCTTGAGCAAGCTGCATTGTATTTAGCCTTTCAGCATACCGCGCTTCAATTGCTTCAAGCAAACACTTAATTTCAGCTTCATTTTTTTTAATGATTCTTCAAATTCGCGTTTATATTCACTTAAATTATTTCCATTTTTTTGCACGATACTTTGTAATTTTATAAGAACCGAGTCAACGTTCGATATGTAAACAATGCAATCGTCACACATAAATTTTATCATTGGATTGGTGTCGAATATATTGCTCGAGAATCGATCCAACCCGCTACACGCAGGCTTAAGTTGGTATATTTTTCCACACCCGCGCATCGTATACCGGTTTCACCTTGCACTGCCGCTTGGCATTTTTCGCACTTGTTAGCTTTATTCATTTTTAAAAATTTCTTTATTTTTTTTTTGAAAGAGCCTTTCGGCACACTTAAAAGTCAAACGAAAATTGACAATCGAGCAGCCGAAGGAATCTTTTTTTTTTTTGGTAAAATCAAAAGTAGTTAATATCACGAAACTCAGAATATTATGAAGAATTACACGGAGCGTTTTGATTACACGTCTTACTCGTCAGAATTCAATGCACTGCACTATATTGAATCGTCTTCATTTTCCCAGTACATTCTTCGTCTGGATACATTATTGTAGCCACTTAATATAAGTACTCCAACAAAAGCTTTAAGCTCACTATCCTGTATATCGGCCAGAAGATTATGATGCTGGGCATATAAATTAGAGTACTTCGTTATCATTTCAAATACAGTTTCATCGAAAAAGAGCGAGAACAGGTCCAAAGGAGCTAAAGATAGATTTAGGTTGCAAGATTCATAATTGAAGTCTGTAACTGTTTCCTCCAAGTCTTCTTTTTTCCATGAAAAATTTTTAAGTCGCTCCTTCTTTTTATTAAAAAACGAAGAAAGTGGGATTTCATCCTCTTCATCAAAATTATCCGGGTGTAAAACAATTTCTGCCACTAGCTAACTACGGGGCAAATTGCCTACACAAACCACATCTTCCTCTCCTGAATCCTCATCTGTTACATCACCTTCCAGTAATGGTGGTAAAATAGGGATTTCTGAATAAAAATCGCCTTCATCGCTTTCATCTATGCAATTAATGATCTCATTGACAGTTAGCCTAAAAAAACCGAAAGGATATGTATTATCCCACTGTACCATATGCGGTACATCAATATGAATATCCATGTAACATCAACAAAATATTTCTTGATCGTCAAATTAGTTGAATAGGACGATTTGCCATTGTTTTGATTACATAGATTTTGATTTTAAACTTACTATAAGCTTAGTTGTTAGTTTTTACTCCTAGAATATGAAATGTCTTTTTTTTTATCGTCCTTTACTGCTAGTGTATATCATTTTCCACTTCTGTGACGGGGTCGCGCATATTTTCAATTATTAATTTAAACGATTTACATATTCTTAAGTTGCCGTCGAATTGTCATGCAAACCAGTACAGTTATATGAAATTTTCCCGACTAGGTATGATTTAGAGAAACAACAAATCAAATACAGGCGCCTGCCTGTCCCGTCATATTCAATACAATTTTTAACGGCTCTTAGCATTGATTGAATCAAATTGCTCTTCCCACATTCAACCCAATACCTGTTGATTCCCGAAATGCCCGTGCGCACTACTTAATGCCGGCCGAATCGAACGCCTACAACTGGTTACATCTAAACAAGCCCGACACTAATAAAACATACAAATATTTAATAAATAAAAAATAGCTGACAGAATACAATTCCCTTTTCAAACAAAATTACTATACTCACGCCGACACAGTGGACACTATACGGCGAAGACAAAGACAAAAATATAAGAACTGTCAAATTTACAATTTCATTCCTGTCAATTGCCTATACAGCGAGGTGATTATGATGTATTAGCGGAGCGTTTAGGAATTCATTCGACAACAACAAAGGAGCACGAGCAGAATCATGCAACACCATAGGTGTCGTCACGGGTCCGAATCCGAAATCACCTCGACATGGAGTTGAGCGGCATAATGTATGACATGCGACCGCGACGTTTTGGATTGTTTCAATGGTGCCACAACGCCAAAAAGCAGGCGTGTGATTATGTTTAATGAGTTCTCGGTTTATTTTCCGTTTTTTGTTATTGATTCGACCACGCCAAGTCCATCTTACATGTTATGGTCTCGCTCACCACAGGTGGCAGTGGCCGCAGAATAGATAGTGCCATGGGAACTTCTTCTGTCACACAGTGGGGGTGGATCAGATGAGCTAAGCGTGGAATTGCCGCAGTGTGCAGCAAATAACAGCATGACAACGTGCACCAAGCTGTGACATCTCTATTTTGGTTCTTTGGTGTTTATTATGTGATGTTGTCTGTAAATATTGTGCTGATATAGATGTCCTGTCTTTGTTGGATATATCCCGTGAATAGCATTGAGTTGAATCTGTAGATACATACAAGGGGATTTCTAACAATCAATTGAACAATGATTAGTTGTGAGGGTTTTGCAAGTGCAAGTATATCCCCGCATATCTTACAAGAGAGCGCACAGGACAAACCAAAAGATAGCAGAGTGATAGTCAGTCTATCTTATAGAGGTATTCCAATTAATCAGTTTCTCACAAATCCATGAAGGAACAGTAGACCCTTGTTTCACTAAAAAAGAAAAGATTCCATCTACTCGTATTTAGCTATAAACAAATCGATTGGTCGAACTCCATATACGGCAATTTTGCTTATTTACATTGGCGTTTAGATCGAAATGGGACATCTCATCAGACATAAGAAAGCAATTTATCAAGCTGTTTTCTTTTTCGGTCATTTCAATAATTTATTGGCAAAATTCCATGTGAATAGGCAAATCCAGAGGGTTAACTTGCTTTCAATTTAGACTTTGGACGGAATCAAGTTTAAGTCATCATGAATTATCCGTTGTAATGACCGTCTGCTAACTCCAAGTTGCTCCGATAAGTTTCGAGTCGAAACGCTTGGAGTTGCCTGAATTGACGATGCTACAGCCGCGATTATGCCTTGAACCCAAATATAAGGATCTCGATGGTACGGTCTTCGTGCGATGCTTCCAGATTCGGCAAACATGTTTACCAGCCTCATAATGGTCCGTCTAGTCGGGCGAGTCCCGCTAAACTCTCGCCTAAATTCCTTTTCGACGGAAATGAAGGACTGCAAAGCAGGGTACTGCTGCACTATCCAAATCCTCTGTTCGGTATCATTTTATAAATCTAAATAGTAACTTGCCAATATAACCTGTGTTTTTTGATTTGTTTTTTGTCGACCAATATTTTGTTGATACTTCATTTTACCTTTTTTCCGGCTTAACGGTCTTTTTTGACTGTGTTAGCACGATTCGTGCGCCACTCTGTAGAATGAGCTTACCCCTATCTCTATTTTACCATACCTGTCCAAAGTTTTCGAACGCATATTAAAACATAGGGACGGGCTACAGTCCGCTTGGGCGAACTGTTGGATACCCTATTCTTATTCCTATCCCTCATAAGTGGGCGTGACAAAAGTCTAAGTATGGTTAAATTATTAAGAACGCTCTACATATTTTGTTATATAACATTTAAAGGATTTTATAAAAAAAAACGCTCCCTAGCTCAAACTTGGGTGTTTCAATAAAATTGTTTTATTTAATTGTGGGCGTGTCAGTAGGCGGATTTAAAAAAAAATTAACACATGAGCATAAAGGGCCCCTAGAGAGTATATATTATAAATTTCAGCTCCCTAGCTCAAACTTTGGATTTTCAAAAAAATTGTTTTATTTATTTGTGGGCGTGTCAGTGGGCGGATTTTGAAAATATTTATACATGAGCTTAAAGGGCCCCTAGAGAGTATATATTAAAAATTTCAGCTCCCTAGCTCAAATTTTGGTTTTTCAATAAAATTGTTTTATTTTTTTGTGGGCGTGGCAGTGGGCGGATTTTGAAAATTTTATATCCCGAGCAGTTTTAGGAGTCATAGATCATATATAAAAAATTTCAGCTTCCTAGCTCAAAATTCGATTTTTTCCAAAATTTTGTTTTTTTGAGTTTGTGGGCGTGTCTGTGGGCGGATTTCAAAAATTCGTAAACTTGATTATTTCGGGACCCTAGAGAGTATATGGTTAAAATTTCAGCTCTCTAGGTCCAGTTTAAAGGCCTAATTTTTGCCGACGGACGGACGGACATGGCTAGATCGACATTACTATCGATGCTGATCATAAATATAGTAACTTTTAGGGGTCTACGGGCAATATTAAGGTATGTTACAAACTATGCGTCAAAATTAATATACCCCTAGAATAGGGTATAAAAAAAACAGTTGAGCGAGTATGTAAAGACTTATAACCTCCTAGCACCGAAGCAGAGTGGCTTTCGAGAAAAGCGCGGCTGTGTTACCGATTTGTTAAAAGTTAAAAGAGGAACTTCGGCGAACACTGGACAAAGACAAAGTCAGCTTTCTTGTTCTTCTCGATTTTACAAAATAATTTGACACAGTGGTTCACAGTAGTCTTACAGAAAAGCTCCGTAGACGATACAACTTCTCGCCTGAAGCTGTAAGGCTTATTTCATCATATCTATCGAAAAGAATGCAAGCAGTTGAAATAAGTCAGAGTTTGTCGAACGTTTTGCCAACCATTAGTGGTGTTCCACAAGGATCCATACTTGGTCACTTAGTGTTTTTCCTTTATGTCAATGAAATTCCCTCAATCGTTAAGAACTATTCGTCCCGCCGTCTTGGACTGATCGAAAATGGTGCTTGCAGTATGAATGAGGATCTTGAGAGGATGACGCTTTGTGCTGAACTCAATGGCCTGGCTATAAACCCGTCGAAGTCAAAGTGCTTTGTCATATCAAAAAAAAATCCTTGACTTAACTTATTTTCCTGGGATAACATTAAATAATGTCGCTATCGAATATATTGACACTGCTAGAAACCAGGAATTAGTTTTCAACCGTAACCGCGCATGGGACAACTACATTAACTTCATTGTCGGGAAAACATATAAAGTGTTAAGTACTCTTTGAGTGACTCAGTCGTATACTCCTTTAAAGACACGCCAAATGATTGCGGAAACTTAAATTTTGCCCATCCTCGTCTACGGCTGTGCAATTTTTTCCAGTTGTAATTACTCATGCAAAAGAAAGCTCAATGTTGTCTTTACATAACAGTATCATTCGATACTTTTTGAAGTAAAACTTCTTTACGCACGCTTGACTTGGGGAGTAAGCTGGTGAATGCGTGACGAGAGCGTTACGTTAAGTGTGATCGGGCGAGGCGAACAGAAGTTGAGAGGGAGATATAAGTTAGTGAAGATAGAAAGAGAGAGAGTTACTGTAGGGGCAAGAGAGAGAGGTGCGAGCACACATTTTCTTTTTCTCTTTCTCTCATAGCCAGTTACGTTTCGTATATCTAATACACATTGCAGGCCTATTGTCTGTATCACACTGTAGGAGCAAGAGAGAGCAGTGCGCTCGCACATTTTCCTTCTCTCTTCCTCTCATAGCCAGTACATGAAATATATATATATATCTCAGTCAGAAAGCGGTGCTCCAGGACCACCAACTAAGAAGAAATTTACTTAGGGAAATTGTGCATAAAAAGTGTGTGACAACATGTTCAAAAATATTAATTTATCAATGATCAATGATCAATCAATATACACATACATATAGATGGAGCTAAATAAGTTTTACTTCAGTCGTGTGGTCTAAAGCACACTCGTTTTTATACCCTATTGTAAGGGTATATTAATTTTGACGCATAGTTTGTAACATACCTTAATATTGCCCGTAGGTAGGCCCCTAAAAGTTATTTTATTTTATTTTTATATAAAAAGGAAATCCAAATCCCAGAGCACTCAGACTCGGTAACGGTCCATTCTCTCCCTCATGCAGGAATACCAAACCCATAGAACACAAGCAATTGTCGTAAACTCGAATTAATCGGAATTCCTTCAATTCACCATCAACTATCAATGAGGATGAGATGCGTATTAAAACTGAGTTCGAACAAAGGCCAGGCTATCGCTGCGAGTAACGCTCCCCGCGAAACAACATGCTTGCCCTGCATTTATCCACGTCTAGCAGTCTTAGCCGCCTAGCACGTTTCCTTAGAAGACAGTGTCCTGACAGCTATGGTTTAAGCTGTTCCCTACTTGAATGGAGAATTTCCCCAGATCTTTTCTTGTCCAAATGCGGCCAAAGCGCTCTAGACACCATATGCCCCTCTAAATTTGCCCATCTAAGGTCAGCCATTTTTAAAATTCTCTCAATGATTATTCCCTTGATAACGCCAAGGGGTGGTTTGATGTCCACATCTCCACTACTCTAAAGTTCCTCTCCCGTTCTCGCAAGCTCATCGGCTTTTATTTTTTAAAAAAGGAAATCCAAATTCCAGAGCACTCAGACTCGGTAACGGTCCATTGTACTACCAGGCAGAAATCATCCTTTTGGTGTAGAGGCATGTGATTGGGTGGCGTATGTTGTTGTTCCCCATGAGTTACGTGCAAACCCATATGGTTGCACTTAAACACAATATTATCAGATGCTTTGTCCTTGAAATAGTCAACGGCATTACACAAAACAAGTGCAGATGTTTTGCACTTGCCAAAAGTAGTAAACAACATGCAGGTGTTTTGCACTTGCCGAAATCTGGTAAACAACACGCAGATGCTTTGCACTTGAAATGGAGCAAGTGCATTTATACAAAATAAGCGCAGATGTTTTGCACTTAGGCGGACCAACGGAATCAGACAAGCGCAGATGTTTTGCACTTGATGCTTTCGGGAGCCGTGCGCCTTGTATTTGCTCGCAAGTGCATGCACGTAAACAAGTGCAGGTGTTTTGCACTTGGACATAGAAAACGTTAGAGAGAGGTTTCCTTTTAAGTTAAGTTCAAACTAAAAGTAGTCTTAGAAAAAACATTGTTAAATAAAGAACCCAAAGTGGATAAGTAAATCAAATTTATAATGTGTTTTTATTTTGAGTAAAGTTAAACACGTAACTCATGGGGATTGAACCTGCACCGCACGGGTCACAAGCCAACACACTAACCTCTACACCGTCGCCACCCTTACTCTATTTATGATCAGCATCGATAGTAATGTCGATCTAGCCATGTCCGTACGCCCGTCCGTCTGTCGGCAAAAATTAGGCCTTTAAACTGGGCCTAGAGAGCTGAAATTTTAACCATATACTCTCTAGGTTCCCGAAATAATCAAGTTTACGAATTTTTGAAATCAACACACTCAAAAAACAAATTTTTCGAAAAAAATCGAATTTTGAGCTAGAAGGCTGAATATATGATATATATGATCTATGACTCCTAAAACTGCTCGGGAGATACAATTTTGAAAATCCGCCCACTGACACGCCGACAATTAAATAAAACAATTTTATTAAAAAACCAAAATTTGAGCTAGACAGCTGAAATTTATAATATATACTCTCTAGAGGCCTTTTAAGTTCATATGTAAATATTTTCAAAATCCGCCTACTGAAACGCCCACAATTTTTTTTTTTTTTTTTTTTTTAAATCCAAAGTTTGAGCTAGGGAGCTGAAATTTATAATATATACTCTCTAGGGGCCCTTTATGCTCATGTGTTATTTTTTTTTAATCCGCTTACTGACACGCCCATAATTAAATAAAATAATTTTATTGAAAAACCAAAGTTTGAGCTAGGGAGCGTTTTTTTTTACAAAAGCTTCGTTTTTTTTAAAAAAAACCTTTAAATGTTATATAACAAAATATATGGCGCGTTCTTAACAATGCAACCATACTTAGACTTTTATCACGCCCAGTTATAAGGGATATGAATAAGAATAGGGTATCCAACAGTTCGCCCAAGCGGAGTGTAGCCCGTCCCTATGTTTTATTTGGACTGCGAAATACGTCAGAGTATCGAATTTTTCCAATACACGATTCAACTTGCCGATAGAGAATTATTTTCAGTTCCGCACCCTATTATTATTTTCGATTGTTCTGCTAACACACCACCACGAGATTTTCCTTGCCTAGGTCCGACCAGTTGTTTCAATCCCCTCACGCTTCCCTGGCATCTCAACGTCAATTTCTTATAAGCGCCATTTTTTTATTAACGCTCCTCGCCTTGAGTTTTTCACGATGCAAAGATAATCTGCAGTTATGCTGTACCGCAATCTCGTCACCCTTGCCAGGGTCGCAACTTCGAGTCTGAGACGTAATTACTTAAACAATGCCGAGGGGTGAATAAATTCGAACCAACGCTCTACAACCACAATCCGACGTAATGGTTGAACGATTTAACCGAACGCTAATATACGCCAAGTATGCGGATCAAAATCAACACGACTCGGGCGAACATCTTCCATTGGCGGTGCTGGCATATCGGTCAGCAACGCATTAAGCAACTGGATTTTCTCCTGCTGTAATCTTCTTGGGGGGACAATTGCGCCAACCTATCTGCTAAACCTTACGTCTGTGCCGGTCTTCAACCCCATATTACCAACCGGCTATACATCTCGATAATAAGACCGATACTTATGTACGGGGTTGTTGTTTGGTTGACTGCCTTAGACAAAGCGATAAATCGCGATAAGCTTAGCAAAGTCCAACGATCAGACTGTCTTTGCATCTTTGGTATGCAAACGGCTGCTAGTGCGGCTGTCCGTCTTTAGCAACAACGACTACACCAACCCTCAGCTATTTTTTTAAATAAACTTCCAAGTCCTCATCCACAACAGATCATTCTAGGAGGAAAGCCCCTTGTCAAAGATATATCCACTTTTAGACAAATTGACCCAAAACCGAGGAGGGGGTTGGTGGAGTTGTGTTCTCTGACAGGTTGATCCTCAGCCTCTCTTTTCGTCTTTCTAATCACTGCAGTATGTTTGATGCGGAAATCTTGGCTATTGAAGAAGTCCTCTCGTGGCTGAAGAAGAACGTGATATCCGCTATGGACAGCCGAATCTTCTCATATGCGATAAAATCTTTGGATTCTGTATCTTCAAACTCCATCTTAGTCCTAGACTGTCGATGATCCCTCGCGGAGATGGCGAAGCAGTTCAACATTCACCTGTGCTGGGTGCCGGGACACAGAGATATTCCAAGGAACTGTAGGGCTGATGAACTCGCCAAAAAAGGAAACATACTAACCTTTGATGTACAAGTAGTGGCTTGTCTAGCGACAAAATGGATCTGTCCAAAGCTGAATCTGAAAAGTGTTTGATCTCTCTGAACAGACTGCAATTGGTGTTATCACCGGACATCGTCTTATCGGAGAGCATGCAACAAGGCTTGGCGTCTATACAAATGACTTCTGCAGAAGCTGCTTGAACGAGGAGGAGGATGAGGCTACTCTCTACCTTCTCTGCACATACCCTGCTCTCTCTCGAAGACGAAAACTCCATTAAGGTTCTTTCTTTTAAAATGATCTCAACGATTTTATAAACATTGACATTAAAAGACTTTCAAGCTTTATTAAAAGCTCCAAACGGTTCAACGAGTAGAAAGTGGCATCATAATGGACCGTTTATTTGTTAAAGTGTCGGCTTTTGCCGACTACCCCTAGAACATAACCTAACCTAACCATAGATACGCGCAAAAAGGGGGGTGTCTCGTTCATCACTGACTTCCGCAAATCAGAAATACTGCTCCATAATCTTGCGAGAGTCAGACAAAGATCCAAGCGTACGAATTGACACGGGAAGTCGTTTGGAATCGGCATAAAATTGTAGATCCTTCATCGCGCAAGTAAAATAGCTTCTTACACACATTGTTTGGAAAAGCTAGGCCGTTGATACAAGACATTATTTAATTTTATAAACTGAAGAACTCTCTGTGCTGTTCAGAGCTTAAACTTTCCCTCATTATTTTAGAGAAGCGATTTAAAAGAAAAACACCGAACATGTTCCTGGCCATTGAAATGAGAAATTCAATACGTTCCTCGCTGCATGAAAACGAACTCCAAGAAAACCATCTTACGCCATCAATCTACACTCATAAATTGTCAAGGCAATTACCACACAAAATTAATGTCCAACATTGCAAGACATGTGTTTTAAATCTTTAAAAGGTTATCCTTAGGTTGAGAGATCCCAAAAAAATAAACACCGAAAGTAATAATCTTGGAAATTTATAACGAACGCATTTGTACTCGAAGTGAAATAAATTGTAAGCTCCTCCATATGGGGCCCGAAAGCCCATAAAGAACCTACTCGTACCTATGGCATTCTCCACGTATCTGCTGAAACGCAAATTATTGTCCAAGAAACTTCGACTGACCGCCGATTTCTGGGAAGCTTCACCTCACTTACTATTAATACCATTTCCCCAGAACACGACCTACAACCATCGCATCGTGTCAATGTCGGAGGGCAAAATAAATTTCCCATTAGGTGTTCCACTACACATGCGGATGGTGTCACAAGTTGGAAATTATGACGGCTTCTGTTGTGGAATTGAAAATGAATGGCGGTTAGGTGCATCTTGAATTAATTTTTATTTCTTTTATTAATCATTCCCGAGAGGCTCAATAGTTTCAAATTGAAGTGTTAATGTTCTCATAGTAAAAATCGATTGATGAATTGCTTTCTACCCGGAAGAGTGAAGAGTTCGTAAATATTCTCGAAATTCGTCTGGGGAAATCGAAGTGACAAGGTTTCTGGGAGAAAATACATAAATCGTTTGGCAATGTTGTGCATTCGAAATTGAAAAATTTGGATGAATTAATGGGATCGTGCGTCGTGGATTTCCTATATTTTCACCGATTATGTATGAAAAGTTCTCATGGCCCTGAGAAAGGCCTAAAAATTCAGTGGTGATCAGAATATGTTAAAATTCGTAATTAATAAACCAAAAAAAGAAATCGGAAAATTTATACATTAGTTCAATATGTATTGATTCGCGTTTAAGACATGGACACGTTGAAACAAAATTTTCCAGGTGACAGGAGGAGTAATTTTTTAGCCGTTTTCCCGCGACTCTAGTGATACACTGAAAAACTAAGGTATTAACGACCTCGACCACATTTCTCCAATTTGTTAGGAAAAAACCTGGCGAAAAAGTCTGAACTCTTTCTACTCCTAGGTTAAATAATGATGAATAAGCTTAGGCGAAATATAAGCGTCGCGAGTTTGAACCTTGGCAGTATGAGTGGCCGAAGTTACGAGCTTGAAGAGATGATGGTTAGAAGGGTCTTCTTGTGCGTTTAAGAACACCAAAAATCTAGCGCGTTTTTTTGTTCCTCTACGAGATGGAACAGGGTAGGATTGGTCATCAGATTACTTACTTGCTTAGGTGGTGCTACAGTCCGGGGTGGACCTAGGCCTCAACCAATACGCCTATCCAGTTAGCACGATCTTTGGCTAACTGCCTCCAGTTGCGCACTCCAAGCTGGTTGAGGTCCCCTTCCACTTGCGCGCCCCACATAAGGCAAGTTCTTCCTCTACTGCATTGTCCCTCCGGGTTGGAATCGAAGACTGTTCGGGCTGGAGCGTTGGCATCAATAAGCTATCTTAATCGACTGATTCGTACCTTTCTGACCAGGTCGATGTCGCTGTACTGCTCGTAGAGTTCGCTTTCAAATCTCCCCCTACAAAGCCCGTCAACGCAAACGGGAAAGAAGATCTTCATCCGCCTTTGTTAAGGTCCACGCTTCTGCGCCATATAGCAGGACTGTGATGATGAGGATCTTGTACAAAGTTTTCTTAGTGTTTCTTGACAAGGACTAGTCAATTCCCTTTTTAGGCCAAAGAAACAACGGTTGGCAAGTGTAATTCTTCGTTTAATTTCTGATGTGATGTCGTTTCCAGAATTTATAGCGGAGCCGAGGTAGACAATGTCCCTAACTACCTCAAAGTTGTAGCTGTCACGATAGTTCTGTTCGATTCGTCGATGTTGTGTGTCCATTTTTGGTGACAGCATATACTTGGATCAGTCCAAGACGGCAGCTGTAGTACATTTGTACATCGTCTGCATACAAATTCGACGAATAGTTCTTAATGGTTAAGAGAATTTCATTAACATAAAGGAAAAACAGTAAGGGACCGAGTATGGATCCTTGTGGGACACCACTATTGGTTGGAAGAAAGTTCGACAAACTCTGACTTATTTAAACTGCTTGCATTCTATTCGATAGTTTTCACCATATCATATCTATCTATACAACTTCAGGCGAGAAGTTGTATTGTCGACGGAGCCTTTCTGTAAGACTAATGTGAACTACTGTTTCAAATGCCATGGTGAAATCGAGAAGAACAAGAATCGAAAAAACAAGCTGACTTTGTCCTCGTTCAGTGCTCGCCGAAGATCCTCTATGACATTTATTCGTTTAACTGTTTTTTTTTAATATGCGTTCGAAAACCTTGGACAGGAATGGTAAAAAAGAGATAGGTCTAAGCTCATTGCATTTAGCATTTTTGGGTATCGGCATTACTTTCGTTAGTTTTCACTCGCCAGGATAGATACCCGTGATCAGAATGGTGTTGAAAATGAACGTTATATACCGCAGTACGACAGAAAGAATCAATTTTAAAAAGGAAGGGTGCATTTCATCTAGCCCGATGGCATTATACCGAATCGAAAGTACGCATTCCACAACTTCTTCACAGCTGACTCCTATGAACCCGAATCTAGGATGACCAGGTTGCTCTACTGTGAAAATCGCTATTGTTTCAGGGGCAGATAAAAGCGGAGGAGGAAGGGAAACAAATTTTGAGTTTAGCAAGTTGGCGTCGACATTCTCAATAAAATTGTTTTTGGACTTTCCTAACCCAATACTGCGCAAGTTATTCCACAACTGCAGACCGTTTACAGATGTATTGAGTTTGGCGGACATATTGCGGGTCTTGGCTGCAGGAATTTCCTTTACAACTCTATTACGAAGTGATTGATATACTTGTCTGAGCTCAGGTAGACGATAGCGTTTCCACGAGTTATATGCCTCATCACGTAGCTGCATTAAGACACGTATCTGGTTGGAAAACCAAGGAGAGTTGCCCGATTTACTGAGCTTGGTTTTTAAAACAACATGCCTATTAAAGAGGCGAGCAATGTAATCATTTAGAAAGCGTACCTGCTCATTGGATGAACGTAACTAGAAAATATTGTCGCAAGCTATGCTCCGGACATCTTCCTCAAGTTGGGAGTAGTTAATGTTTGTAAAATCACGCTAAATGTCGTTTCTAGAGATGCGGTGTTTCAACTAAAAATAAGGAAAAACATAGGGACGGGCTGCAGTCCGCTTAGGCGAACTGTTGGATACCCTGTTCTTATTCCTCAATAGTGGGTGTGACAAAAGTCTTAGTATGGTTGAATTGCTAAAAACGCTCTACATATTTTGTTATATAACATTTAAAGGATTTTATAAAAAAACGAAGCTTTTCTAAAAAAACGCTCCCTAGTTCAAACTTTGGTTTTTCAATAAAATGTTTTATTTAATTGTGGGCGTGTCACTAGGCGGATTTAAAAAAAATTAACACATGAGCATAAAAGGCCACTAGAGAGTATATATTATAAATTTGAGCTTCCTAGCTCAAATTTTGGTTTTTCAATAAAATTGTTTTATTTAATTGTGGGCGTGTCAGTGGGCGGATTTTGAAAATGTTATCTCCAGAGCATGTTATATCAGAGATCATTTATAAAAAATTTCAGCGTTCTAGCTCATTATTCGATTTTTTCGAAAAATTAGTTTTTTTGAGTTTGTGGGCGTGTCTGTGGGCGGATTTCAAAAATTCGTAAACTTGATTATTTCGGGACCCTAGAGAGTATATGGTTAAAATTTCAGCTCTCTAGGGCCAGTTTAAAGGCCTAATTTTTGCCGACGGACGGACGGACGGACATGGCTAGATCGACATTACTATCGATACTGATCATAAATATAGTAACTTTTAGGGGTCTACTTGCAATATTAAGGTATGTTACAAACTATGCGTCAAAATTAATATATGTACCCTTAGAATAGGGTATAATGAGGTCGTGTTTTGAAAAGCATGGCGCGGAGAGTTGATCGTAGAGCAACAATTTATTTGAGTCATTTACAAAAAATAGGTTTAGAAGCGTCAGTTGATGCGTCGATGTTGTTATATTAACGGACCTTAGGTTAAGCGTACTCCGTACTCATATAATCAGTGAGGACATCTTCACATAACAGATTGCTATTAAAATCGCCACATAAAATAATATCATAGCAATTCAATGTGACTTCATCTAAAAGTTCGATTAGGGGTTATAAGTTTGTATTCTTACTGCGGCTGTAAATTCCACCGATAAGTAACTTGTCGTTGTTTCCGATTAAATCAATAAAAACATACTGAATGCCAGAACTGACCTGAGAGGAGCACCTCAGCTGGCACTTAATTGCGTCCTTGACATAGACGGCCACTCCACCACCCTAAAGATTTCTATCAGAACGAAAGACACGATAGCCTCCCAAGGAACAGGTCCGACCATTTAAATCACTTACCAACCACGTTTCAGAAACACAAACAACGTCACCACAAGATCCTTTAAACAAATCACGGAATTCATCGATTTTGGGCAAAAGGCTTTGCGCATTAATGTGACAAACCCGAAACCCGTTGTTTTGTTTACTCAACACCCTGATCATCGAACGCAAAGATTCATTAACGCTGCCGTTATTGCGGCTATTAGCCATTTTAAAAAAGAAAAAGAGGCGAAAATACGGAGTTTATAATAACAACAAGATTTAATGACGATGAGATTTAGAGAACAGAAGTTATAAAAACTAAAGAGAAAAAATAACTTATTAAAAATCGTAATCCAGATTAGTCCCTAGATAGATAATAATAAAAAAAAGAAAGGAAATGTTTTGAAAGAAAATTAAAAAAAATAAAACATACGGACGGACTACAGTCCGCTTGGGCGAACTGTTGGATACCCTATTCTTATTCCTATTCCTCATAAGTGGGCGTGACAAAAGTCTAAGTGTGGTTGAATTGTTAAGCACGTTCTACATATTTTGTTATACAACATTTAAAGGATTTAATCGAAAAAAAGGAACCTGTTGTAAAAAAAGCTCCACTTTGGTCTTTTAATAAAATTGTTTTATTTAATTGTGGGCGTGTCAGTTAGCGGATTTTAAAAATTGTATCTCCCCAGCAGTTTTAGGAGTCAAAGATCATAACATACAAAATTTCAACTTTCTAGCTCAAAATTCGATTTTTTCGATAAACTTGTATTTTTTGAGTCTGTGGGCGGATTTCAAAAATTTTTAAACTTAGATTATTTCGGGACTCTCTAGGTGCAGTTTAAAGGCCTAATTTTTGCCGACAGGCGGACGGACGGACGGACATGGCTAGATCGACATTACTATCGATGCTGATCATAAATATGTAATTTTAAGGGGTCTACGGGCAATATTAAGGTATGTTACAAACTATGAGCCAAAATTAATATACCCTTAAAATAGGGTATAAACAAAGTTTAGGAAACACTGGTGTACTGGTTTTCTTCTTCATTTGATGAGCTGGCAATTCCTTCGAGATCTCCCATACATTAACTAACAACGCTGCAGTATTGACATGACGTTTCACATACACGGCACCACGTGCAGTGCATACAGTCGAGAGTTGTTTGTTTTTTTCATTATCATAGCACGTTGAAATGAACATCTGTTTTGTTGTGATAAGCTTTCACGCAGGTAAATTGGTTTCGGTGGAGAGTTTACGCACAAAACAAAAACAAATTACCCAGCAGTGAGGAAGAATCTCCCTAAGGCTGAAAACACACCGGATTAAGCAAAACGTGTTTTTTTGTTTCGTGAAACATGAGAACATTGTTTCTTATGAGAGTGCACACACCAAAGAAAACGAAACAAAAACGAAGTGTTTCGGTGGTGGTTGTCGAAAAATACATGCCATTGTATACGAGCAACACACACCGAATGCAACAAAACTGTTTCGACCCAGCGTCTACTTTCTTATGGTGCAACACAAACCAAATGAAACGAAACATAAAAACAAAAGCAAAACAAAAAAAACGTGTTTCATTGCCGATAGCTGACCTGTTGTTTTTTGCAAAACAAAATTTTGATTCCTTCGTAAGCCGAATGATTGTGTAGTTTTTCTTAGCTTTTTTAAAGGCACATTGAATTGATCCTCGTTGTGTATAACTTTTCACTACGTGCAGTGGTACCGGATTTACTTTTTAAAATGGTTTATGGTTTTTGGTTTTTCTGATTATTTTTTTTATAGATTACCTACACCTGATTATGAACCTGTACAATTAACCTTCAGTCAAAAATAGGAGAGTGTCCCTACTCATTATATGGATATACTCTGGTTTACTCTGTGCGCAAATTTTAACAAATATGGACGTAGATGGAGAAAATTTAATTTTTTTAATTAAGGCAAGTAGCCCTACCTATAATTATAAAGATAAGGAACATGCTAATAAAGTTACTATTGATAAGCTGTGGATAGAAATAGCAACTGAAATGAATTGCCAAGGTAAGTTTTATTGAATTTTAATTTTATACATGTTTATTGATGTACATAATTTGTATGAATATACAGTATTACCTTAAATACTTGACATACTGTATTTAAAAATCATGTAACCTCAATTGCTTCAAAAATTGTATGTAAGATTGGCACAACTTCATCGTCTGAGTCCGACCACATGTTGAACAACACTAAAAGCAAGTCGCGAATTCAATTTTGTTTTATTTCAATGCACACCAAACGAAACAAGAAAACAAAAAGTTTTGTTTTGTTACATTCTGTTTCGCTTGGTGTGTGTTGAAATAAAAAATGTTTTTCTGACTATCGAATCAAAAACGTTTTGCTTTATCCGGTGTGTTTTCAGCCTAAATGTTTCATGAGTCTCCTTACTTTAACATTTTGTTCCTATGTGTTACCGCTGGAATGCAGAAAGTTTTCTAAACTCTCGTTTTCAGTCGTGAAGTGACGCCGCTTCGCAAGGTGGCTCTATAAGCTTCTAAAATATTCATCAGCCAATTTTTCCAACCGTGTAGTAAATAGGGTAACCTTGGGCTCCGGGTGGAACTTACGCAAATGCGCATACAGGCCTCCTCACCCTAACCCTACCTAACCTATATTTTTTGGATATTTGGACATTTGAACATATGTAGAACTGTTGAGACTAATACATATTTTTGTTACAAAAGCAGTAGGTGTTACCTACTTTCCTACACACCGAATTTAGCCGACCAGCCAAGACCTAAATACAATTCCAGTCGTAGATCGACTAAATTGACTCCAACTTATCACCACACAATTAATGACTTATTGCAAAACATCAAAAATAGAATCTCACCATCTAATGAAGTACTTAGAATTATTGCTCGCCAGATTAAGGACGTCCATCCATCAACTGCCGGTGCCCTTCCCTTTGTTGAGACCACAAAAACAATATTGTACATAATTTTGAGAAATTACTTCAATACGATGCCGATATTAATGTGAGGACAGGCACAGGCGAGGACAGTATAGCCGCGACGACGACGACGACGGCAGAGATGGTGCAGACAAATTGCCTTAAGATTAATTTTCAATCCTCAGGAGGCAATGAAAAGCTCTTTCAAAACAGGCTAAAACTTAATTTTTCATTTGGCAAGCGACAACACCGCGCATGACGATGAAGGCAGCGCTGATGAGGGCTAAGCGCGGTGCAGCTGTGGAGCATACTGAATTTAATAATAATTTTCTTTAGCAAATTCGACCGGACACACATCATGGACCGGAATACAAACAGCCAACTTAGATTATCGCCATTGATCGAGGAGGTGATGTTGAATGCTGAATGCTGAGGACGGAGGATTGCGATGATGGGGTCCTCACTCCTCAGTTCTCGGCCTCGTACCCATTCGAACAATAAAATCAAAAGTCTCGCTCTCTGTACGTTTGGCCACAGAGAGCAGAGATGTTAATCATTGTTCATTATTTGAAATTTCGTTGAAGGGAACATTTTTATTCAGGCGGACACAACATCGGGAGCAATGATTATTACATTGCCTTGCCAGATGGGTGAATATGACTACCGTGGAGGAGGAGATGGCAGGGTATAGCGCTGCAAGGGAGACCCAAATTAAGCGAGGAAATTACCAAGTTGCTGGAATGCTGAGGCCACTTATCACCTTGTATAATTTATCGATGTGCACGGAAAGAATGGTATCTAAATATACGCGACTATTCTGTATACCTGTTATTATGCTTTAAGAGAAATGCTCACGAATGTTTTGCAGGAATCTATATCAGGGAGACGCCTTACAGTGGTGCAGCTGCGGCAAAATCATGTTTCAAAGTTTGAAGTTATGAGTTGAAGTACTTTCTATTTTTTTTAAAAAGCTATAGGTACGGCTCTGTTGTTTTTTTATTTGCAAGTCCAAGAGATTGAGTATTTTATTTTTGTAATTTATTGTTGGTACAAAAAAAGACATTTTAATGTTTATTTTTTTAAAAGTTGTACTTTTTATTTGAGTAGAATAGAATAGAATGGAATAGAGTATTTTATTGTCTTCGTTATGTTTCAGTTACAAAACTCCACACAATAAAGGGTCTTTCATTAAGGACTTGACACCATCTTCTTTAAATAAAATGCAAACTAGGTACTTGAGATATCTAAAAAACTACTTGAACTACTATCAAAACATTTACGAATGTAATTCGACTTTGTTCATATGTCCACCACGGGAAAGTATGCAGCGGTCGATACGTTGAACCCAATTTTCGATGATTCGGCCGCACATTTCGACCGATACGGCCGCTATTTCTCGTTTAATATTGGCTCTGAGCTCCTCTAACGTCGTCAGCTTGTTGGCATAGACCAATGATTTAATGTAGCCCCATAAAAAAAAGTCTAGAGGTGTTAAATCACGGGCTCTCGGCGGCCAATAAACGGGTCCGTTTCACGAGATAACACGTTCACCGAATTGAAACTTTAATAACTCGATTGTTGCATCCGGTGTGTGGCTTGTGGCACCGCCTTGTTGGAACCACATATCGCTGATGTCCAAGTCATGCAATTTCTCAAAGAAATAACGTTCCAACATTTCTCTGTAGCGAATACCATTTACCGTAACGAGACGGTCATTTTCATCGACGAAAAAAAAGGCGCAATGACGCCACCGGCATGAAAACCGCACCAAACAGTGACTTTTTGCGGATGAAGTGCTGCTTTATGAAGCACATGAGGGTTGTCACCTGGCCAGCCATTCATATTGTTCTTATTGACGAATCCGTTTAACCAAAAATTGGCTTCAACGCTGAGGATGATTTTGCGATGAAATTCTTCATTTTCTTACATCGTGTCCAGAGCCCAATTCGAGAACGTACGTCGCTTCTTATGATGAAGTGGCTTTAGTTCTTGAGTGAGCTTGATCTTGTTAGGGTGTAGACCAAGATCCTTATGCAAAATTCGCCATAATTTGGTCTGGGAGAGGCACAATTCTTGAGAACGCTTAAAATTGACTGATTTGGCTGGTTTGCGACGGACGCCTCTACGCAGTAATATTCTCCACACTTCGGACAACATCAAGCAGCGAATATTCCGACTCAAATGTTTTCACTAGATTATGAATTCCGGCCGAAAATTGCTGTTAACGCTATTAAAGTTGCGACCACCGACTCGGAATTTCGGTAGTAAGTTTCAATTATTTGTAAACGTTGCTCCTCCGTGTACTTCCCCATGATAAAAATGTTGATTTTAGTGAATATTTTGACATTGACATTGACAGTTCGTAAATCGGATTAAGAGTACGTTCACACTAAAAGTTTGAAGTTGTCAATTCGCAAATGAAGGAACCTTTATAAGTGGCATTGACATTTTTGCCGTCAGCCAGCCACGAGAGAATTAACAATATGACGTTTCTTTATTTGTTTTGTTTTATTTCCGCTGCGGGACTCTTTAGCACTCAGACTCAGTACTGTTCCATTGTAATGCAGGAAGAAACACAACTTTTACTTTTCTAAGAAAAACGAGTAGGCGCTTCAGTGATGAAGACCCTAGGCTTACAGGACTCACCAAATCGGCACCAAAGACCTGCCACCTAATACGAGCAAAAGCAGGACCATCACAAATGAATTGTTGTTGGTGGTATCGCCTGCCTACAAACTTAAATGCTTGGCAAATGCATAAAGTCCCGTAAGAACGTCAGTAATTAACCTGCAGTATTTTCTGTTGAGAGACAACAAAAATGCCGCAGATTTTTTACAGACGCCGTCGCGTCGGGAAGAATTTGTTAAGTCTGTATGCAAGCTGGAGAGTCATGCCATCTGCCATTGTATTCATATGAAACCCAACCATCAATGGAAGCCCTGACCGAGGACGCAGGCAGACATAACGCCGGTTCAGATCCTGAGAAGTCTTCCTCGGAGCCCTGTCCCACAAGTTCATTGGAGATCTCATTTCCTGTGACCCCGTTATGATCCGGGAGTCAGATAAGTCGAATTCCTACCGAAGTCAGAGAGATCTTCCATTCCCGAACTATTTTGGAGGTGGTTAAAGGGTTGAGCAAGACCTAAAGGCGGAGCTTGACTGTCGCTACAGACGCAGATGCTCCACCTCACACCTGCTCTTCACAATATATTCCATAGCCATTAGGATAGTATAAGTCTCCGTTTGGAAGACAGACGCGTGTTTGCCTAACGAAAAGATAAATCTAATATTGTCGCTCACCATAAAAACACCAGCACCAGATCCTTTTATTTTTACGTTTGGCTTTATTCACTTTGTGAAATCCATTAGTGTTATTTTCAACAGTTTGTAAGCGAAAAATTAGACACATAACACCTACCCCAACGTCGCATCTGCTCCAAATCCAACAGTAACTCCAAGCAGAAGGGTTGCATACATATAATACTGTTTATGGGATCTACTGCCGATAATCATGGCGGCTGAGAATTGCGAAATTACAAGTAGATTCCATAAACAGTAAAATGCGTATAGGGGGCATGCTGCCCCTCTCCCACTACACCCCTAATTAGATCTTATTTTAGCATTTGGCCTTATTGCACTTTGGGTTTGTGAAATCGTTCGGCCTTATTTCACTTTGTGAAAGTGAAATCGTTAAAATGTTGCCTTATATAACTTTCACAAAGCGAAATAAGGCCAAATGTTTACATTCGTTTGGCGTTTTTTCACTCCACTGTTGTGCGCGTTCATTAAATGCCGCCAAGACAACATTGTGTTCGTTGCTTAAACTGGACTATTCACTGACAAATTGGGCCTCTTACTGAATTAGGTGCTTTTTTCGGAACTCTTTGTCTGGGAAGTGTCATGAGTTTTAAAATGTGCTGCAATATAGCTTCTTTGTGTACATAAATAAAGGTGGGAGTGCTGTTTCCATGTGTAGCATTGAGTAAGGAGCATTTTCTGGTGACATGAAGATTTGTTTGATAAAGTATCTCATCAACTTTTCGACTTCATCGTATAAGCGAAAACCGATTACCTGCGCCGCGTAGCACATGATAGACCTTACTACAGCTTCGTATACTTCGTATTTTGCGCTTGATGCAATGCCCCTTTGGCCGAGCAGATTTTTCCAATTGCAATTTATTGCTCTTTTTGCTTTCTTAAATTGTTTTTTGTAGATGTTTTTAGAAATCCATCTTTATGTGTTACAATAAGTCCAAGATACTTGAACAAGCTCTTCATTTTCCCAGAACTATTTTCTATACTTTTCATAGCCACCCGAACCACTTCGCCGATCATTACCTTCGACTTGTTGGTATTAAGTTTAAAGTTCCATATCCCGCAGTAATGATGTATGTTGTGGATCATCATCTGCAACATTGTTGGACTCCAAGGCAGAATGACTATATTATCGGTATACATGTTTACCTTTCTTTTAATCCCGACGAAATCAATTGATCCTGGTAAAAAAGTCGGCGGTCGTCCTGGAACAAGGAATATAGTAATGGACTCATGAGGTAACCCTGCTTTATACCTCTATGTGACTCATATTTGACACATTTTAAACAATGTCAAGAACTAAATACATTTATTTGTTCACCATTCTGCGATTCAAATGTATTTCAGTTTTTATGGAGTTTTGCCGCTCTCCTATATAAAGCGCACCACTGTGCGCCTGTCCGAGTTTTGGGACACATCTTAAAGAGTGTAGACATTTTTAACAGTCCATAATTTTTATGAAAAGTCGATCATCATTCTGCAATTCAAATGTGTTTCAGTTTTTATGGAGTTTTGCCGCTCCCCCATACAAAGCGCTCACTGTGCTTCTGTCTAAGTTTTGGGCCACATCTAAAGGAGTATAGACATTTTTAACAGTGCATAATTGTTATGAAAATTCGATCGTCATTCTGCGGTTCAAATGTGTTTCAGTTTTTTATTGAGTTTTTGCCGCTCTCCTATACAAAGCGCACCACTGTCCGCTTGCCTGGGTTTTGGGCCACATCTTAAGGAGTGTAGACATTTTTAACAATGTGTTTCTGCGATATAAGATAAGTTTCATGTGAGAATAAGCCATTAGATAGATAGGTGTTGCTTGCTCGCTGAAATTCGCCGAGGTTTGGAAATCCATGCAAATAAACCTTTAACATTTTTAATTCAATAATGTCGGATCCGACATGCATATCCTCACATTAAATCCGCCTGTCAAATTACTTTATAACTAATGGTACTCGTACCTCAAATACCATCCACAGCAAATATACTAATTTCAAATTCACGAACTCCGGAAGAATTGCTACCCCGTTCTTGTCCTTTGCTTTCTTCCGCATAGGTAGGCACTTAGCAACATTTAGTAGGGAATTTGTTGGTTTATTTATACCGCACTTCACGTTGAATGCACTTACTCCATCAATATCAGGGTATCCGTGTCTGACAGAAAAATTTGCTTGCAACAAAATAATAGCCCATAAGCCGTCATATATGCCGTCGATCTGGCAGGAGCACTTGTACTAGGATAACACTACCGCCGCGCCAGTTAAAAGGATACACATCAAGTGCTGATTTCTTAATTGAACTTTGCTATAAATTTTGCCTGAACAAGTGGCTGACACTTGAGAGGAAGTTGGGCGCATAGACGATGACGTGACTTCGCATTCTATATACCGAGCGAGGCGCTAAATGGGTAAGTGAATGTGCGGATTAAATTCTGACACAATGCAGATGGGGAGGACCGAAGAAGCAGCTATTGTGCATTTGATAGGTTATTCTAGTTGATACTACATTGAATGATTTTAAAATGGAAAATGTGTTACCGTTTGTTACTTTGAATTTTTGACTGAACTCTCACAGTTGAATATTGGGGTTTTGCGAAACGCGTTGACTTGACTATGTTTTATTTTATTAAATAAAGTGGTCGTTCCTTCTTGGAACAGTGGGCAAAAAAACGTCATTAACTTCGCCGTGGCCCTGATTTTACATAAGGGTAAAGTTTTGTGACAACTGAATCCCTAATTATTGTAGGCGAGATTACGAATAGCAGGCAAATACCACTTGATGTGTCCGACTCTGGCGGAGATAGTCGGAAACATTTAAAGAACGTTTGGTTGGCGTAGTAAGTTTTAAATATTCATTTTGGCGATACCCGTGTCGGTTCGAAATCTGTGTGACGCACTATAGTTTACTTTGCCGTTTTCCCGTCTAGTAGTTGGATGAAACTATCTTCATCAAATCTATCCCACTACTGGGATACGCGGATGATATCGACTTCATCGCTCAATCTCAGTGTTCCGTGGTAGAAGCTTTCATGGCGATTGTAAAACAGACAATATTGGTTGGCCTTGAAATCAAAGAAGTCAACCAAGAACTTGCTTCAACAAACGTACATCTGTCCAGCGACTAGGACAAAACGTCTCTGTTGATAGCAGCAACTTCAAAGAAATAAGGGAGTACACATAAAATATATAAAATATATAATAAATATATATATCGAAATAAACATCCACTCAACGAATGACACTTTAGTTGAGATCCGACGAAGATTTACCCTAGGAAACTGTTGCTACTGTGTTTTGGCAAAACAAATGGGTTCAAAACTCCTTGCCTTCATCCCTCCAACTTCTTCAAATGTTAACTATTAAAATGAACATAAAACATAGGGACGGGCTAGAGTCCGCTTGGTCGAACTGTTGGATACCCTATTCGTATTCCTATCCCTCATAAGTGGGCGTGACAAAAGTCTTAGTATGGTTGAATTGTTAAGAACGCTCTACATATTTTGTTATATAACATTTAAACGATTTAATCGAAAAAAACGAAGCTTTTGTAAAAAAAAGCTCCCTAGCTCAAACTTTGGTTTTTCAATAAAATTGTTTTATTTAATTGTGGGCGTGTCAGTGGGCGGATATTAGAAATTTTATCTCCTGAGCAGTTTTAAGAGTCAAAGATCATGTATACAAAATTTCAGCTTTCTAGCTCAAAATTCGATTCGATTTGTTTTTTTTTAGTTTGTGGGCGTGTCTGTGGGCGGATTTTAAAAATTCCTAAACTTGATTATTCCGTGCCCCGAGAGAGTATATGGTTAAAATTTCAGGTCTCTAAATACAGTTTAAATGACTAATTTTTACCGACAGACGGACGGACGGACATGGATAGATCGACATTACTACGAGTATCGATGCTGATCATAAATATAGTAACTTTTAGGGGTCTACGGGCAATATTAAGGTATGTTACAAACTATGAGTCAAAATTAATATGCCCTTAAAATAAGGTGTAAAAATGCTCATAAAACTGATGTTCACTTTTAGGACACACGTTCTCTTGACAGCTAACATTTTAAGTGACAACTGCAAGCAAATGGCGTGTAAGCGCAGCGGCAGTGTGGCGAAAATTCATATATGTTTAAAAGGGTAAAATAACCGCCGTTTACCCCATGTTTACATTAACCCCAACTGACCCTATTATAATCTGCTTGTCAAAATCCAGCCGTCAGAATCTTAAAAAAGTAGAATTTTGTCAAATTGAATTTTTCTAAAAAAAAAATCGAAGCAGAAATTTATGTATTTATTTATTTCAACGAGTTGCTTAAATACAGTAAGATACATATTTTATAAAAGAGTATTAAGCATATTAAGCAAAGAAAAAAACAAAAATTAAAAAATTCAATTTATGAAAGCTACATGAGCAAAATAAAAATGGGGGGAAAATTGATAATTAATTTACAAATAAACGATTAATGGTTTTTTAAGTGATACCACACAATTTTTCCTGGTTTTAATTTTTGTTTTCCGTCGATTCCTTTATTTTGTTTTGAATGAATAACCTTACATTCCTTACCACGTTAAGTGGACGGCTGGAGTTACAGCGCTGTTTCACGGTTAGCCACAACCGATCATCAGACTCCTTCTTCTCCTCCTCCTTCCTTGGTGCTGGTCTGTCTTTTTCGGGATAAAATGAAGGAAAAAGACAGACCAGCACCACTGAAGGAGTCTGATGATCGGTTGTGGCTAACCGTGAAACAGCGCTGTAACTCCAGCCGTCCACTTAACGTGGTAAGGAATGTAAGGTTATTCATTCAAAACAAAATAAAGGAATCGACGGAAAACAAAAATTAAAACCAGGAAAAAAAAAAAAAAAAAAAAAAAAAAAAAAAAGATGAATACCAAGAGAAAAATATGAAATATGACTTATGCAATGAAAAAATAAAACAAAAAGCTAAGTTTCTAAGAATTAGTAGAAAGATTTTTCCTAAATTTGCTTCTGAATTTCGTTGTGCTGTCTATCCTCCGAAATGCACAAGGCAAAGAGTTCCACAACCGAATCGAAGTTACAAGAAACTGACGTTCCGAAGTCAAACAAGAACACCGAGGAGGAACCAGCTGAGCTGATCTGTTTGAAAAATTAAATCTAATTTTATCGTTAATATATTCAGGCTGGTTACTCAAAAGAATCTCAGAAAACATACTTAAAGTACGAAACTTAAGAAGGTCATCAAATGTCATATTATACAAGTACTTTGAATAGTTAGAAATACGAGCAAAAGGACGTAGTCCAAATACATAGCGCACTATACTGTCAAACGTGATAGTGAGTCTCCGTTTAGAATCATAGCTACAATTATACAGAACTAGCTGCACCCGCCCGGGCTTTGCCCGTGCCCAATAATTCTATTGGCCAATATGTTCGAGTAGACGTCCTTATTATTGTCTATAAAAAAGAGGACCGATTTTGACCAAACTTCACAGAAACACTCTCAGGCCAATATCGAAGATTGCCTGATTTGAGCTCAACCGGTGAAAGGAACTGCACGTTTTTCACCGCATGGCTTAGGTCGCTCACACAACTTCGTTGTTCCGTTTAGGGTAGGTGCTTGTTGTCTGGCAGGCGCCTATGTCAGCTTACTTGTGCGAATCAAACAACAAAGCGAAAGTAAAAAACTTCGATAGAATCACTTTTCATTCACTTTCACACCGATTGTTATCAATGGCAACTTTCCGATGTCCGATTCACAACAAAAAAATGCAAAAAAATTCAATAAGAGTTATTTGAATAAAACATTGAACACACGATATCTCAAGAATGAAAGTGCGCACAAACACCACAATAGGCTTGAAACGTTCTTGTGGTCTCCCTTTTTCATATGCGCGTTCGGATAACAAAATAGGTGACGTCTGTACGATGGTTTTTTATATGTGCGGTATCTGCATCTGCATCGGAATTTACACGCATACGCACATATGCATGTGTATTCACTCAAATGCCCATAATTCACACACCGATGCAGATACAGACATCGCATATACAAAACATCCTTCGTACAGACGTCACCTTTCATGGAAAAAAAAATTCATTGGAATCGGTTAACGCGTTTGGCCAAACACCGGCAACAAACACAAATATGGATTGATTTTTATATATATAGATTTCACAACCATAGGTCAAGATGGGCATCACAAGTGTTTTTGCGAGTAGACATCGGGCTTTAAATAGAGTGAAGGATTGAGCGGCCCACAGCATACGTAGTATACCATAGGTCTTCCCAACAGCGACATTAATAGTATTGTCCCAGGTTAAGTTCCTATTAAAGATCATGCCAAGACTTTAGACAGTTTGCACATACTTGATTGGTTCTCTATTAAGAAGAATTGAGGGAAAGTTGGATAGATCTAATGTCCTTCTTGATATAACTATACAGTTGCATTTCTTAGAATTCAAAACAACACCATTTGACCAACGTACGATATCAGGAAGAACTGGATTAATACAACTAGAACCGTGCTCGATAAAAGCAAGTGGGCAGCTAAAGACGAGCTCAACATCATGAACATACATATTTATCGAACTATGCTTAAAGATAGTCGGAAGCTCATTAATATATAGTGGGAATAGAAGAGCTCCCAAGATAGATCCCTGAGGCACACCACTGCTTATCGAAAGAAACTCAGTTAAATTAAATTTAAATGCAAAATTTTGCCCCGCTTTTGAATATTGCTCCAATATTAGAGTTGGACTTCCAAATATTCACCCAACTTACTCTAAGGCGTACAAAGACTTGCTGCAGAAACAAATGAGACTAACTGCTTCCTGCATGCAAAACGAGATTTAAAACAAATCACCTGTATTGTGACTTTTCCAGCTCAGTTCAATTTTATGCTGTACCATAGTAGAGAACTCTGCACTTACAACTAATTTCCAGTCGGTAGTGACTGGAAGTATAGGGTTTTTTTTTTGTTTTTTTTTCTGCCTAGTACTAACTTCCGATATTAATATCTGTCAAACTGCAACCTGTCAGTCATTTTTGTCCTTTGCACTTTTTTTTGGGATGACATAAAGACCGTTCGCGTAATTTATGTGTAGAAAGAAGGAAATTGGCAAATCTCCAAAATCCTCTCATTTTAAATAAAAGTACCTACACGAACGCTTTTGCATAAAAAGATGAAAAACGTCAAAGTTTGGCTTGAAAAGAAGCAACAGCTATTTTTTTTGCTGGTAAACTCATACGATTTCATCATTTGACAGTTTCAATTTTTTTACCAGCTGAAATTCTGTGTGAAGAAAAATAAACGAAAGTTTCATATTTCTTTCTTTCATCTTTTTACCATTTTCTCAGTACGCGAACGCGTTTGTGAAGTTTCGCACGAAAGTTTCTACAAATTTACGCTTGCATTTAGTACGCGAACGGACCTATTAGCACCACATGACTTCAACAAAGTTCCAGAATTTTAGAAATTTTTCTCCAAAATGATGGTTCTGTGCACCAAAAAAAAATTTTCTTTGCAAGTACTTTGAGACACTTAAGAAGAGTGCGTACTAAAGAGAAAATTGTATCCGCCCAGGAGAGTGTTACAGAAGCTCCAAGTTTATCGATTCGACCTCGTTCCGAAAGGCTTGGTGTTTTTTTCCACCATCGCTTACGTAAAAATTTCGGGAATGGGCCCAAAGTCCACTGGTATTGGGTCCTCTGTTTTATAGAATTCAGCGATGAGGCTCATTTTTGGCTCAATGGGTATGGCAATAAGCAAAATTGAAGCATTTAGAGCGAAGATAACCCTCATGAGATTATCGAAATGCCCGCCTATACATCCGACAGAAAGCACAGTGGGCACAGTGGCTCAGTGGTAAGTGTATCGACTACTAATCGAAAGGTCCCCGGTTCAAATCCCGCCGTGGCCACGACACATCTAGAGTTTTTTATACTGCCCCACCTCTTGCAAACGTCTGACAAACATTCAAAAGTATCAATTGTCATGAGAAACTTCTGAAATTTGCCGTTTGGCTTAAAATTGTAGGAACCTTCCACTTCGCAGTAGCAAATGGTTGGAGAAACTAGGTTTTAGGCCCTGTATGTTAATGCAAAGTATTTATTATTTTATTTATATTAGAAAGCACAGATTAATGGGTTCTGTGGGCTGGTGGGGTCATCGGACCATATCTTTTCAAAAATGACGTTAATCAGCACGTTACGAGAAACGGTATACGCTATAGAGCCATGATTAATGACTACTTGGTCCCCCGATTGAATGGCATGAATGCGGAAGGGATTTGGTTCCAGCAGGATGGCGCTGCGTACCATAGAGAAAACAAAACAATCATTTTAAGGAAGGAAACATTCGATGATCGCATAATTTCGCGTAATGAACCTGCAAATTGGCCTCTAAGATATGACGCCTCTTGATTATTTTCTTTTGTTAAACGTAAAGTCGTTAATCTACACTGACAAACGAACAACAATCGACGCATTGGAAGCCAAAATTTGTCGTGTTATTGAGGACATACGGCCTTAACCCTAGAAAGATAATCATATTTTTTATGAAGTAAAAGATAATCATACGTCTCACAGACGTATGGAACTTTGGTAGTGTATATAATGAAACCAATGAACTTTTTAAAAAAATATTAACGTTTTATTTATTTATGTAGTTCATATTAAGTAAAATAAATCAATGATTTAGTATAAATATATATTAATTCAAACAATAAAAACAAAAATCTTAAGCCCCATTACAAATCAACAAAAAACAACTTATATTTTAAAGGAACCTTAAAATTGACATTATGTCACAATTGTTTGCCAAATTTTCATTTTTCGGTTTAAATTATATACGATTAAATTAAATGTAAGAATGGCACAGGTCACACACGTCCCCAGAAGTCCGGCATAGCTATAACTTGTTACCGAAGGTACTTACCATTGCGCCACGACCGTTACGGGCTAGCTCCGACCATCGACTGAGTTAGTTTAAGCAACCAACTCAATACGGTTTATAGTTAAAATGATATAACATTTTTTCCGCGCGTCATACGTCTCGCAGACGTAGATTATCTTTCTAGGGTTAAGTGCTTGAAAAAGTGGTCGAAAAGTTTGTCTCTCGAATGACATTCATCCAATGCAGCCGTGGCTTTGGGGGAACTCAAAGTCGCTGGCCTACGCCGACAAACCAACAACAATCGACCAATTGGAAGCCTAAATGTTTCCTTTTATTGAGGATATACGGCCTTCAGAGCTTGAAAAAGTGGTCGAAAACTTTGTCCCTCGGATGGCATTCATCGGATGCAGCCGTTGCTTTGGGGAAATGCAAATTCGCTGGCCTACGCTGACAAACCAACAACAATCGACGCATTGGAAGCTAAATGTTGGGTGTTATTGAGGATATACGGCTTTAAATGCTTGATAAGTGGTCGAAAACGTTGTCTCTCGGATGACATTCATCGGAATTCAGTTGTGGCTTCGGGGAAACGCAAAGTCGCTGGCCTGCGCTGACAAAACAACAACAATCGACGCATTGGAAGCCAAATGCTTGCTGTAAGTAAGGACATGCGGCTTTTAGTCCTTGAAAAAGTGGTCGAAAACTTTGTCTCTCGGATAACATTCATCGGATGTAGCCGTGGCTTTAGGGAAACGTAAAATCGCTGTTCTAAGTTGACAAACCAACAGCAATCGACACATTAGAAGTCAACATTTTTCGTGTTATAGAGGACGTACGGCCTTAAGTGTTTAAGAAAGTGGTCTAAAACGTTGTCCCTCGGATGGCATTCATCGGATGCAGCCGTAGCTTTGTCAAAACGTAAAGTCGCTAGTCTGCGCTGACAAGCCAACAACAATCGAGACATTGGAGGCCAACATTTTTCGTGTTATTGAGGACGTACGGCCTTAAGTCCTTAAAAAATTGGTCTAAAACTTTGTCCCTCGGATGGCATTCATCGGATGCAGCCGTAGCTTTGCCAAAACGTAAAGTCGCTAGTCTACGCTGACAAACCAAGAACAATCGAGCCATTGGAGGCCAAAATTTTTCGTGTTATTGAGGACGTACAGCCTTAAGTCCTTGAAAAATTGGTTTAAAACTTTGTCCTCGGATGGCATTCATCGGATGCAGCCGTGGTTTTGGGGAAAAGTATGGCCGCTAGTCTACGCTGACAAGCCAACAACAATCGACGCTAAATGTTTGGTGTTATTGAGGACAAACGGCTTTAAGTGCTTGGAAAAGTGGTCGAAAGTGGCCGAATGTGTATCTAAAAAATAATTGCAGAAAATAGTCTCTCGATTGAACACAAATGAAGGCCATTTAATGCAATTTCATTTGTTTTGTTCAAAATTAAAGTAAACACCTACTGACTTAAAAAAATCACGCTATCTTCCTGAACTGCATATACTGACTTGAAATTTCGAATTTTCAGTACACTTGGTGGCGCATTCGACATCTGCAAGGATCCCCTCTATCGTACGAAGGACTTTTATACGCAACGATCCAAGAGCGTGGATTTAACACTTTGCCGCAGGAATCTTGGAGTGCTATAAATTGGGTAGAGGCAGTTACGGCTCGAGGTCAACTCATGCCTTGTGGAAACCCCACTTCTTGCGCCCCTCATTCGAGATTGTTAGCTCAATAAATCATTTCCTCACTAGGTGCGGGACAGTTTTACTGAAATCTCTGTGTTTTCCACGATTTTCATTACCCATCATGTAATGTAATTGTCCAGTATTTTTTGTTTTATTGCCAGCACAAACAAAAATTAGTAAGGGGTTATTTGTCAAAGAAACGCAGAGGAATAATAATTTAAAAAAAGAAATTTGAGATACTCGTAGATTACCTTCAACATTTTTACCTTAGTGTAAAAGAAGAATGAATAGCAGATATTGTGCAAATTAAGAAAATAAAATATGAAGTAATTTTGTTTTACCCATCGAATTTAGCGCCCTGCATTGCACATACATCTCGTTCGGTTTTTTTTTGTATTTATTTAATTAATTAGTTGTTTCACATTAAGAATGCAATGTTATGATTGTGGTTAGATTAAAGGGTACAGAAACAGATATAGATACAGAGAGTGAATAGGAATTAATGGTAATGAGTTAAGGAAAAGAGAATTTTCAATCATATAAATGATATTATTTCTAGTTAACTATCGAACATTGTTGAAATTAAGGAGAAAAGAACAGATAATAATAACAATTTAATTATAAGTATGTGCATATCATTTAAATCTAGCTGGCCAAGTGTTTAAGGGTTTCAGTTTTAAAACTTTCTATGTTTGCGATCCTTCTGATTGTATAGGCAAAGCGTTCCATAGGCGAGTTGCATGGACGAAAAAACCGCGTTCAGATTGTATGCAGTTAAATCTAGACTGAATTAAAATAGCAGTTCTTTCGGAGCTAGAGAAATTTAGTCTGTTGTGTAGGTACTCAGGTTGGCGTGACTTCATGGTGCTATGCAGCAGTGTAAGTGATCTGCATTCAATGAGTTTTTTAAGCGTTAGACCAGTTATCTGTTTGGAGTAATTAGAGATGTGGTCCAGTGGCGTGGCGTGGATAATTTTAAAAGGGAAGACGTTGAAAAATTTAGTCACCTATAAAAATAAAAATTTTTAAAACCTGAAATAAAATAATTTTTAATGGGGATATTGTATCTACATAATATGCATTCCACATTGACTTAGCAAAAATATTCTAGCCACATTTTTTATACTTCAAGACATTAATATTTCAATCAACAATGAGCTTAAAGCATAACAAAAGTGGCTTCAAAAGAAGCTGGTCTTGACAGACGCATGATACAATAACTTTAAAAAATTCAGCATAATGTGGATAGTAATTTTAAAATAAGAAAATTCAGAAGAATTATATGGATAATTCTTTATATTTGTTAAAATATAAAAACGATACAAATAATAATGTCAGCAATAAAAATAAATCAAAATTAAAAACAGCTAAAATTCACACACTTAAAAAAAAAAAAGTGAAAAGTTTTGTTAAAATATTAGTTCTTTATAATTATTTGTATTCTAATGCTATTCGACGATCTTTTTTGATAAACTCTGCCAATACCCTTTCATAGAAGTTTGGTCTATTTTTAATTTTAAGAAGAAGTCTTCTTTCTATCGATATGAGGGCTAAATCAGAGAGCCTATCCTCGCCCTGTGAGTTTCTTAAATAAGTATGAATTCTTTTTAAAGCAGAAAAAGACCTCTCAACGGAGGCGATGGAAATGGGAAGTGTTAAAAGTAAACTACTTAAGTTTAAGACTTGAGGGAACACTTCTTTCAATGCTTCACTATTCAAATGGTTGTGAAGGTCGAGAACCTCAAACTGCCGAAGTGACGACGAAGAATATAAAATATTAAGTTCATTTTTTAATGCCGTGAAGTCAAAAATTCTAGGAAAAAACTTAATTAGGGAAGATATTTTTACATCTGGACTGGAACGAGAAAAAGTGTCATACTTCAAATTATTTAGTAAATCCAAAAATGTAAGATTACTAAATGATTTATATCTGGCATTTATTTGGCTAACTATATTGTATTTAATTTCAACAAAAAGGCGCTTATAATTCGTCTTCAAATCGAAGTCAAGCAACCTGCGTTTACGTGGAGGTTCGATGCAATCATTTACGCTGTCAAAAATAACTTCAAACATATTTAAAAAGTCAGAGCTTATCCATGACTCAAAACGTTCGATTTCTTGCTTGGCATAACTAACGTCTGTTTGTTTTTTTTGAATTAAATTAAATAATACATCGGTCTTTGCAAATATTTCAGAAAGGGTATGAAGCAAAAAACAGAATTCCTTGCTCTCTAATTTATTTAATAAACTTTCTGCCATCGAAAGTGTGTCAGTATACCATTCCCTAGAGTCATTAATTATTTTACTAAAAGTTTCAATTATATCTATTCTACAGTTAAAGATTACGTTTATTATTCTTGAATGATAATGCCATCGAGTTTACGATACTCCTGGCATGCGTCGATTGGAAATTTGTTTTAAAAGATTGGACCGCTTTGTGGATTTATTAAAAAATCGAACGATGCTATTAGTATAGCCAAAAAATAGTTTAAGTTCTGCTATGTTTTCTAGAGATCGGGATAGTACTAAATTTAAAACATGTGCATAACAAGGGATAAAATTTGCCATCGGGCATTCATCAAGGACCTTCTTTTGAACACCACCCCCCTCGCCGGACATAACTGCGGCACCATCGTAGGATTGTCCTATTAACTTTTCCTTGCAGTCGTATGTTTCAAGAATTTTAAATATATGATTGGATAACTCATGTGCATTACGACTTGCGCTAACGTCAAAAAATCCAAGAAATCTTTCTTGTATACCATCCTCTGACAAGTACCGAAATATGGCACTCAGTTGTTCCCTATGACTCAAATCTGGTGTTTCGTCGATCATAATCGACACGAACCGAGCATCCTTGATTTCCGTTTTAATTTCGGATTTAATAACCGCCGCGATACTATGTATGAAATCGTTTTGAATATCGTTGGATAAACCTGAAAAAATTGGATTGTGTGTACTTGAACACTGCACAATAAAGTGTCATATTTAGATAAAAAATAAACCGCTTCGACATAATTGCCACGAGTATCTGAACTAGACCTTTCATCATGACCGCGAAATGCTAACTCCTGTCTGCCTAATAAAATGACCGTGTCAATAAAACGTTCCATTAGTTTCCGATTTTTATCTACTTTTTTATTATGAACAACGAAAGAATTTCCTAAAGAAGTTTCAATGCGATTCGTGCCGAATTCGTGTAGGGATAAACAACAACGAATATGTTTTTCTGTCTTAATATGTTTTTTCGAAGAATTAACTAAATTATTTATATCAGTGAAACCCGTTCGGCTCCAAACACTGGCGGAGTTTGAAAAAAGAAGACAAGGAAAACAAAACATTTTATTAAGCTTGCAACTCCCAGTTAGCCACTTATATTTTTGGTATAAGGAAACATTAAAATGTGTCACAAAACCATCTCTCGTTTGGTAATTAATGTTTATAAAAGGCATAGAGCGCCCTGCGTCTATAACTTTTTTTTATCAAGAAAAGATAGCTTACTAAAACTATTTGAATCCTCCAGGAGGAAATCAGTTAAACAGCAATCTACACTAATCAAAGACATTTCCAAAAAAAAATCTAAAACTGCACTAAAATTAAGAAGCTAAAATGTTTTTATCAGTAAGTTGGTAATAAAAGAAACTAAAAAATTACACATTAACCTTCACTTTCACTTTCACATCTAACTTTTCACTATTTTAATTTAAGATTTTATCAAATTGGCTTTACAAAACACTAGATTTTTTCAAGTTATTGCACTTGTGCAACGCAGTCTGTCAATAAATTCCAACTGATTCTAAATTAAAATTTGAATTCCTGCTTAAAAAAAAACAAGTGTCGGTATTTTATTTGACATGAACTTCTCTTAAGCGATATGCTGAATTTACTCTGCTGACAAATTGCCACTGTATTCTACCATATTTTATTTCATAAGACAAAAGTATAACAATAAATTTGTAAAAACATCGAAGCATTAACTATCGCAAGAGAGAAAAATGAAAGCTCAACTTCTTACATCAACACGCATATCAATATCAACATCAAATTCAAAATCAAGAATCAACCCACATAACACATTCAGATATTATGTCATAAGAAAAAAGAAATAAGTCAAAGAACACCGTGTTATTAGACACAATGTTGCAAAAAAAAACGAGTCAAACGTAGCACCTGCATTCCTGCAACATGTTGATATCTTCCGATTGAAACGCAATGCTAATCGCAAAAGGGAGAATGAAATGAAACAATTCCAAGTATTCAGCGTGAGATTTGGTTTATAAGACGAAATGTAGCGTCTTTTTCTTTGAATATAAAAGCGGGTGTTGAACAAAGAGGATCGGAACCGCAATGCTTGTAGAAGAAAGGGATATAAAACAAGTAAATAAGACGGAAAAATATTTTTTATTCTATTATAGAGAGCAGCGGTAGTTGAAAACTTTTTACTAAGAGTATTTTTGTGACTCTTCGTTGGTTTGTTGTTTGTGATTTGTGGATTGTGGAATGTGGTTGAATCTTGATTCTTGAATGAAGTATGAAGATACAGACGAGAGGTAGAATGAAAATATTAAACTTATTCGATAGCTTATGTGTGAGTGTGTGTGTAGATTTTATTTTATAATTAAAATACGGGACGGGTTTCATTTTTCATATATTTATTTGGCAGATAGTGCTTACTTTTGGTGGATTTTTAAAAGGGAAGACGGTAGGAATCGTGTTATATGGACGCCACGCCACTGATGTGGTCAAAGTATCTAACGCTAAACATATATCTAGCTAGATTATTGTATTTAACATTTAATTTCCGATTAGTGTTGTAGTCGATGTTGCAGAAAATTTCGCATCCGTATAATAGAATCGGTGGGAGTTAAGTTTTTACTAAAAGCATTTTAGTTTTTGTTGGCAGACAGTTTTGTGTAGATCGCAGCAAACGGATACCATGATAACTTTACCTATTGTAATTGCAATATGATCAGACCAAATGAGATTCTCGTTGAAGACTAGTCCTAAGTTTTTAGCAGTGTGGACGTAGTCGATGACTGCATGCCCTAGTTTTATTGGTGGAAAGTGAGAAGTTTCTAATTTCTGCTTATATATAGGTACATAAAGTTTTAGATTTTTTAGGATTTAAGGACAAACTGTGCTTTAGAGCCCACTGTTGGATAAGTTGCAAGTCTTCGTTAATTTTGTATATCGCACCATTAATACCAGATAATGGACAATTTAAGTATAGTTGGACATCATCGCCAAACAAGTGAACAGAACAATATTTCACTAGTTGCGGAAGTTCATTCACATAGAGCGAAAACAATAAAGGCCCAAGAACGGAACCCTGAGGGACCCCAGTAGTTACTTCTAGTAATGAAGACAACTTAGTGCCGACAGACACACATTGTTGACGGCCACTTAAATATGAGTGTAGGCGTTTAACTGCAGGTGGGGATAGCCAGAAACTATTTCGCAGTTTTGCACATAGAATAGTGTGATTTACGGTGTCAAACGCCTTAGAAAAGTCCAATAAAGTTAAAAAAATACAGCAGTTTTTATCCATAGCCTTTCGTATGTCATCTACCACAAGTAGAAGTGCAGTCTTGCAACTTCTTTTAACTAAGAAGATTATTAGTTGTTAAGTGCGAGTTTAATTGCTGATGTATTGCCTTTCCAAATACTTTTGACAGGAAGGGTAAGATGGATATTGGTCTGTATTCTTTAGACAGATTTGACTTCGGTATCGGTAGTATCTTGGCTTTCTTTCATGAAAGGGGATATTCGCTGGTTGTTAAAATGGTATTAAAGATTAACGTAATATATTTAAGAAAGTACGGGAGAATAATCATCAAAAATTTAGGGCTCATATCGTCTAGTCCCGTGGCATTTGATTTGACGGAAAGCAGGGCTTCGACTACATCTCCATCGGTAAGACGATCAAATTGGAAGTCTAGTTCCCCATCATTGCCTGCGCTCAACCATTGGGTATTAGAGCTACAACTATTACTTACATTGGTAGGGGTAGCCCCTACAGAAACGAATTGTGAGTTTAGCAGATTGCAGTCTATGTCCGATGGTGCTCCTGTTCGCTGCTTTCCATTTCCCATTTTTCGTAGCTTTTTCCAAATACTTTTTCCTAATTGCACATGAGGACTCAAGAAATGTTCATAATAAGCACGTTTAGCAATTTTAATGCGCGAGACAACCAAGTGCCGCAATTATCGATACGTTTCATGTAGCTCATGTAGTTTATAGCGTTTCCATCGATGGTATGCATGATCTCGCTTTTGTATCAGATCGAGAATATATCTATTAAGCCATGGCGGAGAATTATTTTTAATGTTTTTTTTTTTTCTCAATGGAACATGTCGATCCAAAAGTGCTTTTATTATGTCCTGAAAAAACGTTACCTGTTGATTTACCAATGGCATATAATAAATTTGTTCACATTGAGTGTTAACCACGTCAGATCGCAAATCATCGTACCTTATGCTCTTAAAATCTCGATAGGCAATAGCTGTTTCATCCACATCATCTTGCATATCATAGGTTAAGAAAATGAGGTCGTGCTTTGAAAAACCAGAGGCTGCTAGTTGACTGTAGGTTAAAGTTTGGTCTTTCCTTTGAGAGGTTCACAAAAACAACAATGATTCAATCTCATCTAGAAACGCAATTTTGGCATTTAATTGATTAAATCTAGCTAAAACACATGTATACATTTCTTATTTTCTTAAATTTACTTTTTTCTTTTTTAAAAAAACAAAAGGAACACAAAAATTTAAAACTAAATTGGATGACGACACTTGAAACCTTGGCCCTCTTCCGATACACCCATCTATTGCTGACCCTGCAGCTGCATCTGCTGTTGTTGTTGCTGTTGCTGCTGATGCAACAAGTAAGAATGTTGCAGAAATTGCTGCTGCTGATGTTGCTGATGCTGTTGAAAGTGCTGCGCAAATTGTTGCTGTTGGTGGTGAAAATCTCTCTCATCAGTTTCCACGTCGCTTGCGCAGTCATCCATATCGATAACTTCATCGTCATCTTCATCAGCTTCTTCAGCGTCGTCCTCTTCAAAGCTGCTCTGCGTATTCTCGTTATGTGATCCCTTTTGGTCGCCATCGTTTTCACCCTTACCTTCGCCCTCCTGCTGCATTCGTTTGTGTTTCGTTCGTCTGTTCTGAAACCACACTTTCACCTGGAACGAGAACAATAAAAACGGGTGGATTAAATTAAGTGCCGTTCAATTGGGTATACATATTTTCTAACAGGGGATGCACTTGTAGTTCAACGCTAAGTCCCTACTTTCACACAATCATTCAATTAGTCCACCCAAAAGGAATTTTCATCGACTTACTTCGAGGAATTTCAACCCTTTCGAAGCAAATGCTTGCCTGAAGGGTGGAGAATCGCTGACATTTTCCAGTAAATAAAAGACCAATAAATAAATTTAACGAGTATATTCAGGGTCTTTATTTTCCCTCCCTTAGCTGCAAGAGTACTTGTGATTGAGCCAGGCGATTTTTGTACACTGCCACCCTAATCTAGATACTCCTGATGAGCGTGTGTTCGCATGGAGGTAAAATACTCGAGTTAAAAGCGGGTGATAAATGGCTTAATGTTAACTACAGTTAGGCATGCAATCAATTTGGCGGCAGGCTTTTTTTTGACTTGGTGTGAGATGGCGGAGCTACCCGTCGACAGGGAGTAGAGTGTGTTTAACTGTGCGGTATGGAAGCACGAAGTTGTGTTGTTCCAAGTAATTGAAACAAAACAGTCGCACAACTTTGGGACGTCACAACAAAAGTGGAGAAAGGCCGCCGAACTCGAGGTAAGAAAAGAATCGATTGACTAACAAAGTCGACGAGGATCAACTATGAAAGTTGTTGAAAGGCGAAATTTTTTTTAAATGAAAACCGCGTCTCTTCGGAAGTCCAATACGCTGCATGAATGATAACAAACGTCTTCAAGGAATCTCGCTCTCCATTCTAACTTTCTCCGAAAATGAACTGGATCTCAGCCAACGTGCCTCTCCGCATTAGCTTGGTTTTATTCCTTACTGCGGCAATCACTAGCTCTCCCTTTCGATATATATGATCTGACTAAAAACAATCTGATTCCAGAAATAAAGAACCAGGAATTATTCTCTCCTACCTTTGAATGATTTTCGAGGTGACAATTTTACCCGCCGTAAGCATGTTTCTACTCGCTATCGGCCATAGACTTGACTCATCTTATTGCTATTTCTTCTTCTTCTTAACTCGACTTTGTTTCAGTAAAATACCTTCCCCCCCCCCCCCCCCCACACACACCAAGGAGGTCACTGGACATTATGTATTTTGACATCTTACCGGCCCAACCTGTCGAGTCCTACCAACTTGCTGTCGCTGCGATTGACCAAATAACCGACTTATCTAACTTCCGTGACGACATCCTCATTTTTGGCGACTTTAATTTGGCTAAGCTGAATTGGATTCCATCAGATGAATCCTTTTTCATTGCATCCCCCAACACAACCAAAGTATGTCTCTTCTTCGATCGCCTTACAGAATCAAATTTTTGCCAAGTCAGTGGCATCTTAAAGGACGCACTCTACTGCATCCCTACTGGTTAGCCTGTGAGGATCGCTGGTTCGACCTCAAAAAATAGCGACATACATCCCGATTTCAAATCACTTCGCCAATAAGGCCAATCAAATGCTGGTGTTGCTGCATTTGTATGATCCAGGAGTTTCGAGGGCTGACACTCTTTTGCGATTGTATTGAAACGCTGATTGATATAGCCTTTTTGACAGTTTCGTAGGATCTCTCCTTTGAGTTTGACAGTACCACCTGAGCCGGTCATGCACCAGTTTCTGTGAGAAACGTTTTTTGACGTGAAGGCTTCCTCGGATCTTGGAACATTTTATCCGATCGAACTTTGTTACTCCTGCTTTCATGCGAAGCATCTTAATCTCAGGTGCCGCTGATTTGCCCTCATTCTTTTTGTACGCTGTCCAACATTGCAAACCGTATGTAAGCGCCGGGCGCACAACTGTGGTGTAGAGCCTTCCTTTCAGCTTAGGGCGTATTTTTCGATCACAGAAGATGGCGGAGCTTTCCCGCCACATCATCCACCCTTCGCTTACGCACTGCTTAAAGCCTTCATCACAGGTTGCTGCGCTATTGATCATAGATATTTGAACTTGGGAATCACTCTTCTATTCATGTATCAGAGAAAGGGCAGAGAAAGGGCAGCACAAGTATTCTGTTTTTCTACAACTACAACGATACCGTTTCCCTTCCAAAACGTCCAACCATATACCAGCTCGTTGCAGGGACGGTGGATCCTTGCTTATGATGGTTCCATCGTCTTGCCCGAGGTGCAAGTGTTTTTTTTGCCTGAACCGGCTACCAGCTGTGGCGCCTTCTCCTTTTTTGATGAAAAGAAGCTTCTTTTTCGCTTTAAATTTGTCATCGCACCTAACCTTTATAATACAACACTTTTCCCTTTGTTTTTTATATACCGTGATGGGGTCAAATTTTCCGCAACAAGTGTAATTCTCATTTTCATTACCCTCCTTACAAACTCCCTCTTTTCTTGGTCTGCGTACCCAGGGTCGGAAGAAGTAAATGGGCAACCATGGTCCCATCAGCCAATGTTCCACGTCTGTAGAGCCTTGGGGAGCAACCACCCCGGGTGGATTGAACGGCGGAAGGCTCAAACATTCGTCCAGTCCGGTCGAAGATCGAAGATAGATGAGCCGAACAGAAGGCAACCCCAACGCACGGAAGGTCTGTTAGGCGGTGCAATGCGAGCGACACAGGAAGTCCGAATCGTGAGCCTGACAAGGACGGAAAATCTTGGACGAACTCCGGGTACACCACCAGACCGACCGTCTGCAAAGGCGGGTAGCGAGTTCGAAGCACTCTAAATAACACATCCACCCTGCCAATGTAAATGCAATTCGTGGGCGCGGGTGAACGGCTCGAACAATCAAAGAACCAAAGACCAATTATGGGCTACCATGAGACGTAAGTGAGCCTTGTCCGATGAGAGAAGGGATAACGCTCCCTTTTGACCCAACTCCTTCGGGGGGGCATGAAGGAGTAGCGGACAGTGAGGGCGGACGGCCATGTATACGCGCTCTCGACATCACTACGAACAATCGAGACCACGGCAAATAATCGACGCCAATAAGCAAGGGACGTATTACCGCGATTAATGGAAACTACAAACACCAACTTCACCGAAACAGACGGTTGAAGTCCGAAAGACCTGTGAGATGACGACGCTTATTTATATGTGCGGATTGGTGCGAGATCGGCAATTCTCAAATTCCCCAAATCTGCAACATACGTGATAGGTCGGGTTCGCGATTAAAACTTACCAAACTTCTGGTCCAAGGAGATTTACATAGTTCCACTGGTCCTCGCCTTAGAGATTGACTCAATCCGTTATCTCTAGACGCGCTCCTCCTTTGGGAAGGAAAGATAGGGCACATTGAATTTATTTAACTCAATGGGCTCGTGTTTACATTTTTTCTCGAAGTTTCCTTTTTTCTTTTACGAAACGTCAGATGGGAAATGTTGGGTTGGTCCAGGGTCGGCCGGAGGGTTCGCTTGCCGTAAAATATTTCAAGGATGCGCGAATTCGTAAAATATGACAGGCGTGAGAGCAATAGCGGGATCATGTCAGCGCAGTTATGCAAACATGGCATGGTGTAGCGGAGATGATGGTGCAGCTAAAAACGTGAATGGGTGGTGGTAGAAAAAGGCAGTTGATAATCTCAGAGCGACAGCTGAATCATATCGATTGGGAGCTGTTATATCTACAACGCAAGTATGTGTGAGCACCGGGAAGCATGAAGCGGTTGACAAACATTAGGTCCGTTCGCGTACTTTATGTGTAGGTTAGGTTAGGTTAGGTTTAGGTGGCTGTCGGCAAAAGCCGACACACTTAGACCAATTTAGGTCCATTGTGATACCACGTATAATTATCTACCTCGACTCTGTAGATGGGACTGGCCAACGACACGCGGTTGCTCTCAAACGGTCCCCCATCTACGTACTAACCGCGCCCAACGTCGTTTAATTGCGGTGATCTGACGAGAACCCATTAACTCGACGTGGTATGGTCGTTGGTTACTTTATGTGTAGAAAAGTGAACACTTTTAAATCTCCAATCCAATCGAGAGAGAATCCTCTGATTTCAAATAAAAGTACGCGAAAACTTTCCCGTAAAAAGGTGGAAAACGTCAAAGTTTGTCTTCGCAGTTTTTTTTTGCTGGCAAACTCATAGGATTTCGTCATTTGTCAGTTTTCATTTTTTTACCAGCTGAAACTCTGTGTGAAGAAAAATGAATGAAAATATATTTTTCTTTCGTTCATCTTATTATCATTTCCTCAGTACGTACGCGAACGCGTTTGAAAGTTTATATTAATTTACGTTTGCAATTAGTACGCGAACGGGCCTATTAGCACCCCAGCTGAATAGAGAGGCGACGGTGTAGAGGTTAGTGTGTTGGCTTGTGACCCGTGCGGTGCAGGTTCAATCCCCACGGGGAACAACAACATACGCCACCCATTCACATGCCTCTACACCAAAAGAAGGATTTCTGCCTGGTAGTACAATGGACCGTTACCGAGTCTGAGTGCTCTGGGATTTGGATTTCCTTTTTTTCAAAAAAAAAAAAAAAAAGGTCGCTTTAAATAGAACAGTACGATTCGTCTACAACTCGAGTAGAAGAGAACACATTTCCAGGCGTATGAAAGAATTTCTGGGAATGAACCTGTAACGTTAGGGGAATTATGCTTAAGATGACATACCCGATAAGATGACATACTTGCAATTACTCTTTAACCATAAGCGCCACAGTTCTGCCAGACACGTCTGGACATGCAGTTTTACGATGTTGTTTACGCCCATAGTAACGCAGCTGCCAATTTACAATGAGGTCGGAATTGAGGATTTTGTCCGTGAAAAAAATATTTTTATATTAAGTGTATGCTCCCGAATTTCTGATCAGGTGAGTATTGTGTTGTATCTGAAGTGTTTTGTGACTACAGTTATTTGTATATTTAGTGATTTCTGTGTGATATTTTTGTCTGATCAGAAAATGTTGGTGCCAACAATCTGCTAAACATTTTCGATCCTATCGGTTAAGATGACATGGTACCCGACCGTCCAAGATGACACGGTATGTCTTCTTACCAAAGAGGTTGTAATTTATATATCTTTACATTTCAGTATGCCAAATAATTACAAGAGAACGTCAAACAGGCATTCTTGGTCAAAAGAGGATATGGCTAAGGCGTGAGAGAAAATAAGTGTAGTTGGCTACTGTCATCTAAGAGGTATGTACGATGATGATGATGTCGGGTGCATCTACTGCAATGAGCTTTACAGTAGATCACGTCCTGGGGAGCACTGGATCGCCTGCCACCTGCCAGGCTTGCGCAAAATAGTGCCACGCATTATGTGCTGGTATTGAGCATAAAACTAAGCAGTTTATATGTGAACTCTGCAAGGACGATTTTTAAGAGGTATGCCATCTTACATTAATGGCATATGTCATCTTATACCTAACTATGTCATCTTGAGCTCTCTTTTCAGCTTAATTAAACACTATTTTAAAAATCTTATTTGTTGCTTTACTAAATTCGTTTAAATTATATTTTGTTTACCAATAAATGAATTAACTGAATTCACTTTGTTTTCATCCCTATGTTTTCTAGATATTTTTATTTTTCACTTTCAAGAAAAAGTATGTCATCTTGAGCACAATTCCCTATATGAATCTCAGAATATTGACTTTCCTTTTTAATCTGAAAGACAGCCAGTCGCCAGATTATCTGTTCCAAAGATTGCAATTTGCTTCTTCAGCTGGAAGCAGAATTGTATCGTAATTTTGCCAACCTATAAGTAAAACACAACGAAAAAACTATTTTTTGTGTACGCCACTCGACTGTGGAATACGCTTCCGATTAACATTTGGACATCATCAGGCTTCAGCGACTTCCAGAGAAAATTGAAAGAATATTTTTGCACATAATTTCAAACTTGTTTTAGGGTTTTTGTTTTCATTTCATTCTTTTTCTTTTCTTTCCTTTTTTTATTTTTTATGTCAACTTTTAAATGAGTATGTATGTCCATAGTTTTAATTTTGTTTTAAATTCTTGCTTTAACTTGAAATTATATACTTTTCCAATTAACAAATTGGGATAACGCGATATCGCCCCACTTCGAAGCGGCAACATCGTTTTCTTCGATCTTTGTGCCTTGATCTAAACCTTTAAATAAAAAAGAATTGCCGTGCTCCAACGGAGCTATTACAACGCGGTGGAAACCAATTTCTTCATCTTTCATTTCATGTTTTTTGGTTTACGCCAAATTTCTGGTCGAATAATTCTGGTTTCGGAATTAACCTGCGGGTGGCAATGGTGCAGTAGTAGTGTATTCGCTTACGGAATGGAAGGTCGTGCGTTCAAATCCCGGCCAAGTCCATTACTTTATACCGAATACATGAAATCGTAATCTCCCTAAGTAACTTAGACAGCACCCGTGGAGAAAAACCCTACAACTGCACCCAAACACTTCTTTCCTATCTCTCTATTCTTTCTAATACCAAGTAGCTTACACTGTGTTCTTAGCATTATAAGGGTATACTGTAACAACAGAAAAAAATCCCTTTAGCGTAAGCAAATTATAAAAAAAAAACCTCAAAATTGTGTGGCGCCCATTTTTATTTTATTTCAGGTGCTCCGTCGCGTCGGTCCGGAATGTTCAAATGTTACAACTTTTGGAAACCACCGTAAGTCCCTACTATTTCTTTCGCGCGATTATTTTAAGAACTGAACCACTGTTTGCTGAGCGACCGGGAAACCAGCACTCGCAGCTTTATACTTTATATTTTATATAGGTACGTGACTTTTGACATTCCTTATCATCCCGCATTGTATGTCTTAAGCCATTAAATACAGCAGCCGTCAGCGAAGTCGTTCCTTGAACACCCCTTTTGAAATTGATTGGAAAGCTAAACAACATTTCCATAAGCCTTCTTTTGCATATAATTTGTTATGTTTACAGTTAAAAAATACAAATTAACCTAAATGTATCGAGACATTTAACAAAACTTCCATTTTAAATCGATTTTTAATGCCTGGCGCCAGGTACGGCTCCAGCCAAACATGCGCCCTGTGCAAGATTTACAGAAAGCGCCCAATTTTGAGTTAGATTCTCCTTGAAGTTGCAATATTGCAAGCGATGTGAGTGAATGTGCAAAAATTTAGCACAGGTGTGATGGATGTTGCTATTTTGGGCTTATTTGAACAAGTTTTTTGTTTTAAATGCAAATGGCAGTATCCGCGCCCCGGAATTTGGCGCCCTGCGCAATGTACATCTTGCACATATGGTTGGGCCGGCCCTGCCTGGCGTTCACTTATTCCTTATCAACAAAAATAGACGTTTTGCACCTGTAAAACGACAGCCAGAATAACGATGAAGAAACTCAAACGCTGTCACTGTCAAACAAGAATAACGTTCGTCAAAACAACGACTGGCGTAACGCCGGCTATAAACCCGAAGCTGCATTGACGTGACGATGCTGTTTATAAGCCCCCATATTTCTTTTGAAAAACAATTTTCGAGGGCTTTTATGCTTTCTTGATGCTGCAACACACTTGGTGGACACTTTTACCAACAGCAACGAATAAAGGCCACTTTGTGGCCACTTCTTTAAATTGCCACGACGACAATCCGCAAAGACCTGTCATCAGAATAGTTTCTGTCAGCAATATAAAAGCGCAAGACTTTGTCAAAGGGAATGAAGGACACCACCTAAGGCTGGCGTTTTATGTCACTTGGCCTTTCTGCTACAGGTTGTTATGTGTTAACATTAATTCGCTATCATGGACAATCGCAGCTGTGCCGTGGTCCACCATAAGTACTCAATGTAAAATGCGATAATTTCGAGTCAAATAAAACCGATGGGCTTCAGCCGCCTTAGGGAAACCCACAACTTTTCACTTAAATCAATTAACCGATTACACATAAGACGTACACAAGCTCTAAAACTCACCTGTGTCTCTGTGAGATTCAAGCCTTGCGCCAATGATTTCCTCTCGGCCCCAACCACATAGTGATTACCCTCGAAAGCATGCTCCAATTTCAGTAATTGTGTCGGCGAGAATGCCGTCCGTATTCTCTTCGGCTTGCGGAACGGCTGCAGAAGGAAATCTACAACGAGAAACAAAGAATGTAACTGTGATGCATATTTGTGTGAATGTTAATACATATGTCGAGTAGAGTATCTATGTGTAATTGCGAGTAATTGACTGTGGTTAAGATTGCAGACCAAACGAATGATTTTGTGAATAGGGTCACAGTCCTGAGCGGCTACGCATATTTTATCTTTTTGGGTTGCATAACCATATTCGATGGGGGCATATAGCAGACAGTTATGCGCCTACCGTTATTATTTTATGTCGCACTGCGATGTTCTGCATTCAGGACTGATGCCCGTCTGTGGACAATGGCTACCTATATTCTTTACGAGTAGCGATAAAGCGACGGACGAACGACAATGATGATGCTGATCTTTGGCTATCGTCTTGGATAGTTGACGGGACGCTGTACTTCACTTAATCAACTGTTTTCCCATGACTGCCAGGCCAGTTGCTTCGATTACTTGGAATGACTGGCAATTAAGACATACATAGAGGCTAAGAAGTGATGAACATACCTCGAAAATTAAGTCGTAACAAGGGATGTGCTACAAGTTTTCCTTCAACAAATCCTTAGGTATTTATACACTTTGGTTTTGTGACAGAAAAATAAACCCTATGTAAGATCAAAGGCTGCAGTCTGTGTAGATGCACAGTCAAACCCAAACAGAAGCACTTTGGCATGCATTACTTCCAACAACAGCAATGGAAACAATAAAACCTCTCAGATGAACGCCAATGATTACAGCCAGTAGACGGTGTCTAGAGAGGCATATAAAAGATGTGGCAGTGTACTCGCTAGAAAAGATGAAACCTCTTTGTGAACCAAGCACAAATGGTAGAGGTCTAAGGTGTGCAAATAGCTGGCGGTGGAAGCGTTTTCGCTCCTCGTCAGCTTCTTATCTTTGATGAAGGTGTTTTAACTGGTTAGTGAATAGAAGGCAGAGGCACCTTGAATGGCTGTGCCGCCTGTTGCGGATCATGGCATTTTGTTTATTGTTCCGTAATGAGGTATTTGCAATCAGCTACATAGTAGGTAGCTGCCTTGTAGTGCGGCAAAATGAAAAGAGGAGATTTACCATTGTTTTCGGAATTTACTTTATTTAAAACGCAGATGCTTTTGACATACATTTTAAATCAACTTGATGTTTTCTGGATGCATTCATATCGATGCCAATGAGCTAAAGTTTTTGTTTTCTTTTTTATTTAACTACTGAAGAATTACGTCACAGTTTACAATTATTATATACATTTTAAATTCTCCCTCAAATTGTCTAACAAATGATGCAAGCAACTTCAGCGGTATATCTTCTTTGAATTCAAGAATGAACATTTCATGAACGGGTGTCATAGAGCCATAAGTGCAACCAATTAACTCTCCACAATTAAAATTAAATCTAAATTGATGCTGACAACGCTACCGCCGTTGCTTAGTTTTTAGACTTAACTTAAAACAAAGAGGCGAATGTCAAATTTCTTCGAGAAACTTCTAGCGCTTTAAAATTTGGAATCCACCAAGAGAAGTTCATCCAGTACGTTGGTCGCAGCTTATAATTATAAATTATACTCTTCAAAAGGTTTTCGTACTATATGTAGGTAAACTCAAAATTTAATTTGTTTGTAAATTAAAATCATTTGTAATTACAGCAAATAAAATCACATCTTGAATTCAGTCTAAAGAGCAAGATTTTTTTTAGGCATTAAAACTTTCAGCAAGCAAGGTAAGCCGAGCGCCAACATCGGGGATTATTCTGGAGCGGCTCACAGTTTGGATAGATTCAAACGGCTTACTTAGCGAACTTCAATCTAGATTCAGGAAGAATTACTTCACAGTAGAGGATATTTTCAGGTGGTTGGTTTCTTATAAATTCTGAAAACGACACCACATCAGAAATCAAACGAAGAATTACACTTGCCAGCTGCTGTTTCTTTGGCCTAAGAGGTAATTGTAGTTAACCCTTGTGTACGACATACCTGGGTATGTATTTGCATTTTCAAATGCAAAAATCATGGTAATAATCATTACAAACCGGGCTCAATTTTCCAGTAGCTTCCCAAAAATGGAAACTGAACAAATTAAAATTAATTTTAAGCATATACATATAGATATACAGTGAACTCTCTCATAAGCGGACACTGACGGTACCAAGAAATTTGTCCGCTTATTAGAGGTGTCCGGTTATGAGAAAAAATACTTCATTGACAACCTTGAAAAAAAAAACAAGACATATGCATTTATGGTACCTATGACATTTTATTTTAAAACGGAATGCATTTTATGTGATAAACATTAATTGTAGGTAATAAAAAGGATAATAACAAAATATAAACAAGAACAAAGGGCCTTACCAATAACAAATTTAGTGTTGAACTTAAATTATTGGTCCCGTTCATTTAAATGTCCTTTTGCATATGAGTGAAAGGGACTACAAATTTAAGCTTTACACCTTTAAAAATTCATTTTTGCATTATGTACTTGAAACTATGTAGGTATTTATGCTTCAAATTTTGCATAGACACTTACACAAAAACCTACGTATTGCGCCACGAGAATTTTAGTCGGATAGTCGACAGATGGCCGCTGGCGCCGCAGCCTACTGTGTTTACATTCTTTACCGTTTTTTTTCAAATTTTTTGCTGGGTATCAAGGGTAAAGCGCAAAGAAAAGGAAAAAAAGCAAACAAAATAAAAGACAACGAAGTGTGCCAAATGCGTTTTGTCCGTTTAAGAGAGAGTGAAATTCTATTGTGGCTATGAAAACTGGTGTCCGCGTCCGGTTATAAAAGAGTCCGTTTATGAGAGAATTATTTACATTAAAAATTGTGTAGATTATTCCGTTCTTTGAAATTTGTCCGGTTATGAGAGGTGTCCGCTTATGAGGGGTGTCCGTTAGGAGAGAGTACACTGTATATCTACTAATTTTAAGTTTTTCAAATGTACACCGCACTAACCATACGTTCATACCCGGGTATGCAGCCTGTCTGTCCATGCTAATTGTTGTACTGCCTTTCCGTGAAGACAGTTATCGTGCTGTAGTTTACCGTTACCTTGTCTACTGTAAACGTACTGAGAACATGTGCAATTTCTTCGCACACATACATTAGGAAATTCGCTCAGTCGAAGAGACGTCCAACTAGGAAGAAATGCCACGTTTGCAACAAACCAGTCGCGATCTTACTTAAAACTGTTTGTGATAGCTTATTTCAAATAAAAAATGTTAAAGATCATGTTTATCATTCTATGTATTTCTCTTTTTTCTGAAATTATTGCATTTACTCTTATACTTAACTCTAATAATTTTCTCTTTAATAAGCATAACGTTAACATGCATTGTACCTAATATTATATATATATTTACTATGAATAAACTTTGTATTAGTTCACACTGAATATCCAAAGCGATCGGGCGTTTTAGTCAACAGGTTATGGGCCCAGACACCCATCATAGACGAAAGTACAGTAGAACTAGTATATAGAAACTGCAAAGTTTTTTTGCTACTGGTAATCACCCGATTTTTTTTGGAAAACAAATCGTACAGTCGATCGTACACTCGCACACCACACTACAGTCTACAATCGGCTAGCTACAGCATGGATAGTGAACTCATCAAAATCGACAAGCTTGCTAATAGTGAAAATTGGACATTATGGAAATTCCAGATGAAAGTTCTTATGAAAGCGAGCGAATTGTGGGATATTGTGACTGGTGCAAAAGTCAAACCAGAAACTGCAGATGATTTGGCGAAGTGGATTAAGCTGGACAACAGAGCTCAGAAGATGATTGTGACGACGATTGGGCAGGAGCCTATGTTGCATATTATGAACTACGACACATCGGCTGATATGTGGGCAAAGTTGGAGAGTGTCTATGAACAGAAGTCTGAGACCAATATTCATTTGTTGCAGCAGCAATTTTTCAGTTACTCTAAGGAACAGGAGGATACCATTGCAGTTCATATCTCGAAACTTCAAAAGCTTGCACAACAGCTCAAGGATCTCGGGGAAGAAGTCTCAGAGAATATGCTCATCACGAAAATCCTCATGACTCTGCCGGAGGAGTTCAGTCATTTTTTTACGTCCTGGGAGTCAACCGAGAAAAGGGAACGCAATTTAAAGAATCTGACGGCTAGGCTGTGTATGGAAGAGTCCCGACTGGGTGTGCAAAATGGGGCATCTGGCGCCTTTTTGGCTAAGAGGGTAAAATTTAAAGGTGGTATTGTTTCAGATAGTAAAAAAAGTGGCAAGTGCTTTATTTGCAAGAAGGATGGCCACTGGAAAAATGAGTGTCCGAGAAGAAAAGGAAAGTTTAGCACAAATAGAACTGGAGACGCTTTTATTGGCCAATTGAATTCTTGGGTTACTGCTGAAAAAGATTGTTGGTTTTTAGACTCTGGAGCTAGTGATCACATGTGCTTCAGGAGGGATTGGTTTCGAGATTTTCAAAGTTTTGAGAAACCAATGTTTATTAGAATTGGAAATGGGGACGTCATAAAAGCGGTGGGAAAGGGGCTGATTAAAATTGAAGCTTTTAATGACAAATTTTGGACCGAGAGATACTTATCAAATGTATTGTTTGTTCCAGATATAAAATTGAACCTATTTTCATCAAATTCCACCTTGGGCAAGGGTTTTAATATGGTGGCGGATAACAATCGCTGTGAAATTCGGAAGGACAACCAGGTCGCAGCAGTTGCCTTTCGAGAGTCAAATAAACTCTTCAGGTTGGTATTTAAGGTAATATTACCACCGAACGTGGGCATAGCAAATGCGGCTATAGCAATGCCTTTACGATCGTGGCATCAGAGGCTTTGCCATCAAAATATACAGCACGTGAAAAATATTTTAGTGCGTCAAAATATACCATTTGAAGACGATGAAGATTTCTTTTGCGATGCATGCATTTTTGGTAAGCATCATCGGAAACCGTTTAGTGCAAGTAGCCACAGGACCAAGATAGCTGGTGAACTAGTCCATACGGATCTCTGTGGCCCGATGCAAGAGACGTCGTATGGAGGTGCTCGTTTCATGCTTCTATTTCGAGACGATTTTTCTAATTTCCGAAAAGTGTATTGCATTAAATATAAATCGGATGTTAAAGAGTATGTTGAAAAGTTTCTGCACCAAGTGCGTATTGATACAGGCTTATGTGTCAAAACCTTGCGCTCGGATAATGGGCTCGAATTCGTCAACGAGGAAGTGGATGCTGTTTTACGCAGGCATGGCGTTCGACATCAAAGAAGCACACCATACACCCCCGAGCATAACGGCAGAGCAGAACGAGATATGCGAACCATCATCGAATCTGCCAGGTCAATGATACACGCCAGGGACATGAGTTATAAGTATTGGGGAGAAGCTGTAACAACGGCAGTGTATACCCTCAACCGGACTGGGTCTAGCCCAGAAAAAGGTAAGACTCCTTTCGAATTATGGTTTAACAAAACTCCCGATATAACAAATCTACACATTTTCGGTTCTGATGCATTTGTACATGTGCCTAAAGAGAAAAGGCGCAAGCTCCACCCGAAAGCAACGAGAGGCGTATTTATTGGCTATGAGGAAGATTCGAAAGGCTACCGTATATGGTTACCCAACAGCCAAAAGGTTACAATTTCTAGGGATGTCATTTTTAAAGAACCATCTTCATCAGCAATCGTAACTGTCCAAAACGAAGAAGCCGGGAGTGAAGGTGGGATAGAAACAACATTGCCAGAACCGCATCAAAAGGAAGAGCTTTTGAATACAGTGGAAGAAAACAAAAAGGAAGATAAGGTAATTACATCTGAAAATGCTAACATAGAACCCGTTTCAAATATGCGGACACTGCGTTCGCGGACTATTAGCACCTGTGCTCTGAGTGAAGGTTACGCTTATTTGGCTGACAGCCAAGAGCCGAAATGTTTCGAGGATGTTGAGAGATCTGAGCTTAGCAATCAGTGGAAGGCTGCCATGGACGACGAAATCGTGTCACTAAGGAAGAACCACACCTGGGATCTTGTGGAACTACCTCCTAACAAAAATGCCATAACAAGCAAATGGGTTTACAAACTAAAACTTGGTGCAAACGGTGTAGTTGAACGACATAAAGCCAGGTTAGTGGCAAGAGGGTTTGCTCAACAGTATGGAGTAGACTACGAAGAAACGTTCAGTCCCGTAGTGAAATTTACTTCGATCAGGATGATACTTGCCTTGTGTGCTACTGAAAATTTAAAACTTAGGCAGTTTGATATTAAAACAGCATTCCTTTATGGCGACTTGTGTGAGGACGTTTACATGGCACAACCTAAGGGATATTGCGATGGTACCGACAAAGTTTGCAAGTTGCGGAGGAGCCTTTACGGTCTGAAGCAGGCGTCCAGATGCTGGAACATAAAATTCACAGAATTTTTGAGCAAGTTTTGTTTAAAGGTGAGCGCTGCTGATTCATGTGTTTTTGTCAGTAGAAGAAATGGGCGTAACATTATTCTGGCCATAAACATTGACGATGGATTGGTTGCAGCGGATGACGAAGATGATATTGAGTCTCTTATAGCATATTTAAGCCAAGAATTCGAAATAAAAGCCTCAACTGCTAACTATTATTTGGGGTTAGAAATCAATGTTTTGGATAATGCAAAAAGGATTCTTTTCAGATTTGGTATGGCTGATGCAAAATCTGTTTCGACGCCGGCAGAAAACAAGAATGCATCACCTGACTCCAACATAAATGTTAATTCCAAATATCCATATCGTGAAGCTGTTGGTTGCCTCATGTACCTTGCAGTTGGTACACGACCAGATATTGCATATGCTGTAAGTTTGGTTAGTCGTCACTTAGATGATCCTGAAAGTTGTCACGTGGTTGCGGTAAAAAGAATTTTTAAATATATTCAATGAACCATTGACCATGGTCTTCTTTTCAAAAAAACTAATCTGCAAATTCACTGCTTTACAGATGCTGATTTTGCTGGCGATCCAGAAACCCGAAATTCAACAAGCGGTTACGCTCTAATTTTTGGCGGCGCAGCAGTCTCATGGTCGTCGCAGCGTCAGAAGTGCATCGCTCTGTCCACTACCGAATCAGAATACGTAGCGGCTTGCGAAGGTGTTAAAGAGCTAATTTGGGTACATCGCTTATTCTCTGAACTGGTTTCGAAAGGTGCGGAAGTTCCAACGCTCAATATAGACAACCAAAGCGCTGTTAAACTTATAAAAAACCCGGAGTTTCACAAGCGTACAAAGCATATTGAAGTAAAATACCATTTTATTCGACAAAAATTCGCTGAAGGACTTTTTACTTTGTGCTATCTACCAACGAATCAACAAGTTGCTGACATATTCACTAAGCCATTACTCAAAGATCGTTTCGAGTCATTAAGAGAAAAATTAGGAGTTTTTGAAGTATAGATAGCTGATTTTTTTGAAGTTTTTCTAACAAAAATAAAATAATAGAATCATAAAAGTGGAAGTGTTAAAGATCATGTTTATCATTCTATGTATTTCTCTTTTTTCTGAAATTATTGCATTTACTCTTATACTTAACTCTAATAATTTTCTCTTTAATAAGCATAACGTTAACATGCATTGTACCTAATATTATATATATATTTACTATGAATAAACTTTGTATTAGTTCACACTGAATATCCAAAGCGATCGGGCGTTTTAGTCAACAAAAAAAATGTATATAATTATATTATTTCATTGTATTTTAAGGCCCACATTATGAGTAGCGAATCGAAAGTTCGCCTGGATTCGAATGGTTTAGCGAATTTCGCTTATCACAGTATTATGAATAGCGAGCTTCCACATTCGCTTGAAAATCAATGCTGCCAATGGTTTTCCGACACAAATGACACATGTTAAACGTCAAATTGTATTGATTTTGCATCAGGTATTTTTGTTTGCATCAACTATTTGTGAATTTTCATTTTTGGGAAAACTAAATAAAGCACAATCAAAAAAATGTTAAGTAGTGTTGAATATTTTTTGAAGATGTGACGAGAGAGCAGAGAAATCAATAATGGTGCGTAGACTGAGAAGAGCTTTAAGAGATAGCTCCAACCCACTTGAACTTCCAGACAGTTTGTACGAACAAAATCATTCGTCTTGTTCAGTTTAATGTATTGCTTTTCTTAGGTTTATTTCATATTTTCGATTAAATAAACATGCGTTTAATTATGTTTTAAGTCAAATAAGTTCAGGTCTGAAGACTTCGGTGAGTTTTGCGATTCCACCAATAATAAAACTAGCATGTGCGCTGCGGTTTCTTGGTAGTGGTAGCTTCATAGCGAATTCAAGGAACTCTTAGAGAGCTGGTGGTCAAATGGAGAGCGGTCAAGGTACTTAGGTGTGTATTTTATTCTATTTATAAGTGAATGTTGTCCAATTTTAATTAAGTACTTTATGTTCTATAGGAGATTCAGGATATCCTCTGCAGCCTTATCTGATTACTCCGTTTAGAAACGCAGCTTCAGGCTCAAGAGAATCCCTTTTTAACAAAAGGCATGCAAAAGCCAGAAATATTGTCGAAAGGACAATTGGAACTTTGAAAAGCAGATTTAGAGCAGTTCTTAATGAGCGCAAATTACACTACACTCCAGAAAAGGCTATCAAAATAGTCAATGTATGTTGTGTACTACACAATATCTGCCGCAAGTACAGCGTTCCAGACCCAGAGATAATGGGAGAAGAAAACATGAATCCCGTGGAGGCTACAGATGAACCAATTGACTTGGAGATAGTTAGCATAAGTTCAGAGGGCAACCGTATAAGAAATGAAATGTTGTCTTCTCTATAGGAACTCCCATTCGAAATTGTACTTCTTTCTATCAATTTTGGATTCATATTGCGATAAACTTAAAACGAAAAAATGATTATTATTATTCAATTCATCACAGCGTTTCAAATAGGTATATATACTCAGTTACAAAAAAAGTGGCGCACTTTGACACACAAATATACCGTTTAACTAAAAAAATTAAGCTCTGCAAAAACATAGCGGCATATTATCAAAATGACAACAACACATCAAAAAGTATGACTGCGCCACTTTTTTTGTAACTCAGTGTATATAAAAATACTATGAACTTAACTAAACAGGAATTCATTCTATAAAAATAAAGTATATCGTTCAAACTTAACTTATAAACTTTATAAACTAAACAGGAATTCATTCTATATAAATAAAGTATATTTTTCAGACTTAGTTTGTAACTTAATAAAATAAAATTCAATAAACAAAACAATATTTCATCACAAGATATTATGTAAATATTATATATATATGTACATATAACAAAATAAAATTAATTTAAAACATAGGGACGGGCTACAGTCCGCTAGGGCGAACTGTTGGATACCCTATTCTTATTCCTATCCCTCATAAGTGGGCGTGACAAAAGTCTAAGTATGGTTAAATTGTTAAGAACGCTCTACATATTTTGTTATATAACATTTAAAGGATTTTATCAAAAAAAACGCTCCATAGCTCAAACTTGGGTGTTTCAATAAAATTGTTTTATTTAATTGTGTCAGTAGGCGGATTTAAAAAAAAATTAACACATGAGCATAAAGGGCCCCTAGAGAGTATATATTATAAATTTCATCTCCCTAGCTCAAACTTTGGATTTTCAAAAAAATTGTTTTATTTATTTGTGGGCGTGTCAGTGGGCGGATTTTGAAAATATTTATACATGAGCTTAAAGGGCCCCTAGAGAGTATATATTAAAAATTTCAGCTCCCTAGCTCAAATTTTGGTTTTTCAATCAAATTGTTTTATTTTTTTGTGGGCGTGGCAGTGGGCGGATTTTGAAAATTTTATATCCCGAGCAGTTTTAGGAGTCATAGATCATATTTAAAAAATTTCAGCTTCCTAGCTCAAAATTTGATTTTTTCCAAAATTTTGTTTTTTTGAGTTTGTGGGCGTGTCTGTGGGCGGATTTCAAAAATTCGTAAACTTGATTATTTCGGGACCCTAGAGAGTATATGGTTAAAATTTCAGCTCTCTAGGTCCAGTTTAAAGGCCTAATTTTTGCCGACGGACGGACGGACGGACGGACATGGCTAGATCGACATTACTATCGATGCTGATCATAAATATAGTAACTTTTAGGGGTCTACGGGCAATATTAAGGTATGTTACAAACTATGCGTCAAAATTAATATACCCCTAGAATAGGGTATAAAAAGAAACAAAAATAAAGTTAAATTAAAAGAGAGGAACACAATAAAAAAAGAAGGTAAAACCAAAAAATTCAGCATAGCTTTTGAGTTTGTATTGCTATTTTTTTTAATTTTTTTTAATCCTTGTGGCGTTGGCTTTTGTCAAAATTCTCTTTTTGCTTTCTTTTCTCCTTGGCCTTCATGAGACTTAGTTTCTCTTTTTCTAAATCATATTGTTTCCTTGCATACCTAGCTATTTCTGACAAACTCTTATCAATAGACTTGGAAACCTCTAGCAGATTTGCTTGTGTGTCTGTCTGACCTTTTAACAACTTGAGTCGTTCGCTTTCCCTAGTATTTACTGTCATGTTGCGGGCTAGCAAGGAACATTGATCAACAGATGTAGAAGATCCTTGGTCACGTTGCGTTTCTTCACCTACATTCGAAATTAGCTGCTCAACATTTTCATTTGATTCATTTAATATATGTTGAATCAAAGCCGGTTGAAATCCTTCCGATGTATTTTTGTTTACATCAACGGTTTGCAACGAAGTCTGTGCCGTTAAGCCACAGCAACTGCCAGTCGGATTAACTGCCTGTTGCAGGCTTAAAAGATCGTCAATAGCTTGCTCCAAAGGAGATAAAGAAAGCTGTAAGTAGGGTCCTCCTTCTGTAGCTATAAGACCTTTTTTGTTTGTTGAAATCTTTTGTTTAAGCTTTTGTTTGTAGTCCAACCATACCTAAAGAAAAAGTATTTCCTCTATCACAATTCACTGGAATTTTATGAATAAACCTTATGCCATTCTTTTCCCTCACGTGGAGGAGGACCAAGAGAGTTAAGTTCCAGCGCAAATTCCTCCCAACATTCTTTCTGGTTTTTTTTTGATGACCCAAACGCTCCAATGCCTTTAGCTATTTGAGGATTCCGCTGCATCAGATCTACTATTTTTGAAAACAGATTTGTGTTTGTTCTTAAGATATAAAATATTATTTTCGGTTTTTGTTAAACAAATTATTTGCATCTACCTTTTTCTCGCGAAACTCATTACCAGAAAATGCACAAAATAAACAGACAAGAGATCACTGAATATTTTAGTTCGCCTAGATTTGACACATTGCGCGAATACATTAGCGATGTGTCGCTACTTGTAATTTACCGAAAATCGAATTCGCCATATTTTTGACATTTAAAGCGAACTAAAAGTTAGCGAATCGCTATTCATAATATTGAATATTCGAATTCGCAAGGCTTTTCGTTCGATTCGCTACTCATAATATGGGCCTTAGCCTTATTATGGTATATTATCTTTATAATCTTGATTCAACAGTTTTTAATGCAAGAAATTAAGTGAAACTGAGCTGCATACCCGGGTATGTATGTATTGACTAAGCGTTGTGTCACACTCGCATTGACACAAGGGTTAAAAGGTTAGTGATGCGATTACATGAGAAGACAATCGTTCTCACTCTAGCCTCTCACTATCAACTCCAACTCTCACCTCCGTGTTGTTGACTGCCGGGCGCCTAGTATTTCGACTGGAGATGGGGTAACCAACTCCTGTGGATGGTCGTTGGTGGCGGCAGACGAGAGAAGGCGGGAGGCGAGTGTCTTCTCACTTAGGCACTTCCTTAGGCAGGTCTATAGGGATCTCCAATACTGAGCCAGGGTGTAGGAACAGAGTTGGTGGCGGATGAGCCATTAATGGGTCAACGACAGCGCTCATATCCCAGAATGGGTTACTAACATCAGAATATCCGGCCCGCTGTCCTAGGGTCAAAACAATAGCCTGACCCTCCAGGTTGTTGGGGGTTGTGCCGTCGGGGAAAAAACAGCTAGTTATGACAGAGACACAACCAGCCTCGGATAATGATACCCTTCAAATGGCAACAAGACCCGGAACGTCAATGGACTAGGACCTGAGAGTCACCCCAGGTGCTACTCAAAAACTTGAGTCTGTCCTCACGCGGTGCAAGGCAGATATTAATGCCATCCAGGAGATATGATGGATAGGATCAGGTATGATGAGAACAAAAAATTGCGACAGGGCCTACGCAGTATCCCAGCTCAAGGAGATCGAAGAGTCTGGCGATCGTAACAACATCCGAAGGTTCTATAAGAAAGCCAAGCAACTGGCTCTTCGAGACAGCGAAGGAAACCTAGTCACCGAAGCGCAGGGAATAGTAGATGTGTTTAAGCAGCATTTCCAGTAGAGAGAGTGATAGGGCAGGACAAGAACCCACGTCCAGTAAATGAAGAACCAGTTCCACCACCCAGTATAGAAGAAATTGGCTTAGCTATAAAAAAGCTTTAGAACAACAAAGCCGCAGGCTCTGATGGCTTACCAGCGGAGGTCCTTAAATACGGTGGTGATGTTTCGGTACGGCACATGCACCAAATCATCAGCCAAGTATGGGTGGAAGAAAATATGCCCGATGATTGAACTATTAGCTCCATATGCCCCATCTACAAAAAAGGCGATCCTATGTCTTGCAAGAACTATCTAGGCATATCCCTGCTTAATGTCGCATATAAGATAATTTCCAACGTACTGTGTGAACATCTTAAACCATTTTGCAACACACTTATTGGCACGTACCAGTGTGGCTTACGGCCAGGCAGATCGACTATAGACCAAATTTTCACACTGAGGCAAATCCTGGAAAAGACCAACGAATTTTAAGTCGACCTATTCATCGTTCGGAATACCGGCAAAACTAATTCAGATGTGTCGCGTGACACTGGAAAACACGCATTGCAACGTGCAGGAAGGGAGAGCTGATACTGGGCTCCTTCGAAAGAAAAATTCTTCTGCGGATTTTTGGTCCTGTATGCGAGGAGGGCGCATGGAGGAGAAGATACAACCGCGAACTCTATGAAATGTACTAAGATGTGGATTTAGTCCAAAAAGCCATAACTCGTCGACTACATAGGCTCGGCAACATCGACCGAATGAACAATAATGCACCAGGTTCCAGAAGACAAGGAACACCGAACCTCCGTTTCAAAGACCAAGAAATCCATCGCGGATGCCAGAGCGATTGGTCTGGACAACTGAAAGCAACGTGCCTGGGATGGTAGAGGATGGAAGGCTGCTGTGTCTCAGACAGAGACTTTTCACGGGTCGGGAGCCCGTTAATAATAGGTAGTAAAAGGCATTTGACTAGTAAGGCCTTATCAAGAAACATTAAGAGGACTTCGTATAAGACCCTCAGCGCAGAAGCGTGGACGATAACAAAGGCGGATGAAGATCTTCTTGGTTGTTTCGAACGCAAAATACTTCGAGTGATTTTCGTTCCCGTTTGCGTTCACGGGCTATTTAGGAGGAGATTTAACAGCGAACTCTACGAGCTTTACAGCGACATCGACCTAGTCAGAAAAGTACAAATCAGTCTAAGATGGCTAGGACATGTAGAGCGAATGGACACCAACGCTCCGGCCCGAAGAGTCTTCGATTCTAACCCGGAGGGACAACGCAGTAGAGGAAGACCTCGCCTTAGGTGGAGCGCACAAGTTGAAGGGGACCTCAACCAACTTGGAGTGCGCAACTGAAGGCGGTTAGCTAAAGATCAGGCTAATTAGAGAGGTGTATTTGTTGAGGCCCAGGTCCAACCCGGACTGTAGCGCCACTTAAGAGGAAGAAGAAGACAATTTTGCTTTAACAAGTATTGCAAGTGCGTTCTTGAAAAGGGCATTAAACTAAATGCCTTCTTTGTGAACTTTAAGGCCGCGTTTGAGTTCATTGATAGAAGGTCACTTTTCTATAAGCTTAGCAATCTTGGAGTGTCAACAAAAGTGCTGAAAATAATATAGAGTCTTCATGAGGAAAATATGTCTGCCGTTTGGGATGGAAAAAGTGTGTTAAACTGATTTGAATTACACATGGGGGTGAAGCAGGGTTGCCTCATAAGTCCATGACTATTTTTCTTGCTCCTGGACGACCTGCTGTCTTTTTTACCACGAGGAATCGAATTTGCCGGTATTAAAATAAAGCTGATATACTCATGCTGCCTTAGACTCCAACAATGTTGCAGGTGATGGTCAACAACATACGTCATTGCTTCAGGATAAGGAACTTGAAACTTCGGTCTCCGAAGTGGTTCGGATGGCTATGCATAGGATGAACAATGTTTTTGGGAAAATGAAGAGCTTGAGGTTGCGAAGGAGTTCAAGTATCTTGGACTTATTGTTACACCTAAAGTGGATTTCAAAAAAACATCTACAAGAAAAATTCAATCTGGGATATTGTATCAAGCGCAAAACTATACGAAGCGGAAGTAAGGTCTACCATGTGCTACGCGGCGCAGGTATGGGGCCTTCGACAATTTTTTTTTTTTTTTTTTTTTTAAATAAGCGCGCACTAAAGGGATTTGTTGGGACCCTTATAATGTATTAGCTACACAGCGCGGGCGTTAAGGAAATTAGAGTGAGACGAAAAGGAGAGATGCCGATGCACGTTGGTTTTGAATGTTTGTAGGCTATAATGTGCAGGAAAAATGGAGCGGGGAAGAGCATTCCGCATTCGTGTTGTACGGCTGAGGAAAGATTCTCTGAACTTCACTGTACGTCCGAACACAGGCTTGAGGGTGAACTGATGAGCATTCCTTGGATGGCGGGTATTGCAGTTGAAATGTTCTAGGGGTGGAATGCAACTACCTATTTCTTTCTGCGTCTGCAGCGACAGTCAAGCTTCGCTTAAGGCCTTGATCAGCCCTTAAACCAACTCAAAAATAGTTCATGAATGCAAGATCTCTCTGAATTCGGTCGCAATTCACTAAGACTTATCTGGATCCCGGGATATAACGAGATTTCCGATGAGCTTGCTAGACAGGACTCCGAGGAAGACTTCTCAGGACCTGAACCGGAGTGTGTGCCTGCGTCCTAGGTCAGGGCTTGAATTGACGGTTGGGTTTCATATGAACACAGTCGCAGATGGCATGACTATCCAGGTAGCAGAGTATTAAGTAACTCCAAATACCTAATTGGTGCACCAGACCAAATATGAGCGTTGTACTTGATAAACGCCTTGTTATGAGTTATGCTGTCGAGATGAGACTGCTAATCTTAAGGTCTCAGGTTAAAATCCCGCCGGGGCCAAGTAACACCACTTTCGAACGTCTGACAGACATCTAAAAGTATCGGTTGTCTTGAGAAGCTTCTCAAATTTACCGTTCGAATTTGGCTTGAAATTGTTGGCCCCTTCCAATTTGCACAAGCTAATGGTTGGAGAAGCTAGGAGTTAGGCCCTGTATGGGCCGTTAATGGCTAATATTTATTTTTATTCAATATTCATACACCGACATAAAAGATGGCGCACCCGTTAGTTACATAAATATTTCCATGATGAAATAGCATTGCATGAATATTTATGTCACTACAAAAACGTCGTAAATTAAGATGCAGGGTTTCCCGAAAGAAGGAACACAAAGTCTGAACATTCCTTATGTCGAACCCTTTACTGTACTCTAAATGCAAGATGTGCACCCCTGGAGAAAACATATTATATTTCACAGTGTATTGGCCACTTCAACCCTCTGGTTTTTGGTCTCAATTGCGATGGAGGACGAGGTAATAGCATTACATTGACCGTCAATTTGTATGGAATCCGAGCAGGGATCTAACCTTCTGTTAATATCAATTTGTATCTCCAATTATAACCGAATAAACGAATAAAATATTGATATAGAGAGCAGCAATGCAGATTTTATCTTTTATGCCTACCTAGTGATTAGGAACTTGTTGCAGGATGCGCCTTTATAACTTCACTATACACGCATTCGAATTATAAGTACTCCATTCGCAGACCGTTCTTATTAAGAGGAAGTAATTACCTGCAAATGGAACTTAAATTGAACCCAATAAGCCGTCTATTTATTTTCCAATTATGTAAATATTGCATAGATATTCTGTTGGGTGATCGTACATACCACACATTAGCGAATGGAGTTACGCTCGGACCCCTCACATGAAATTTCTATATCCTCACGTCACAAGTTGGTGCATTAAATACACAGCCGAGTCCATACAAATTACACTTCAGTCGACTCCTCAAATTACTTACGTTTGTTTAACTCTAAGCGAGGAGATTAATTGAGCGAATCGAACTCCACCAACCGCCGTTCAAACGGTCATGACAATTTAACTGTCATCTCGTCGCTCTATCGCATCGAATGCATATGAAAATAACACGTTTGTCGAACGGCCATATGCGTGTTTTGCGTCTACCTCTTTCTGTTGCTTTGCACATCTACAGTGGAACGTGAGCGCGAATTAAAAAGAAATTACGGCCAAATTAATATTAATTTATTAGGGCTAATTTTCTTATAATTTATGATGTTCTAATGTGTGTCTCGCCTATCACAGATACTCGTCTCATGTATGCATGATGTGCCACAGGGTAAGTATAGGTGCCTGCCGTCGCCTCATATAAACCGGTTGAATTAGAATCTGTGGAAAATTGGATAAGTTTGTTGGGTCTTGGATCTCAACTCGTTCGACACAACAACACTCAGGCTGACTATCGCATGAAGAGCATCTTGACGAAGGAATTTAATTGAAATTCAATAGCCACCGTTAGCCGACTTAGCGATCATTCTCCTCCTGGTGTTTTGCACACATATTTTCTATCTTTCGATAGAGTGATACGATGAACTGTTGAAGTAGCAATTTTCCGGTTTATTTTCCATTCAATCATTTGGTGGAGATTACCAGATACTTGTTTTGATCACTTACAAGAGGAGATTTAAGATGATTGCACGCGATCGTAAGCGAAAACGAAAACAGATATAACTTTGCATATCAAAACGTAAGGAGGAAAATTGAATGTGTTGCGGATATTGTAGAAAGTGTTGCAACATTTTACCTTGATCATTTGCTGTCATGCGATAACAAGTTGCTCTGAAATGATGGAGGCCTGGCATAGTATTCATTGTAAATTAAATACGCTTATCTATGTATTATGTAGAAAAAGTTTCCTTGTTAAGTTGAGGTTTCTTCCCACGTGTGTCCATTTATCCTTTTCGCCCCCATTGGGATCATATATCCCAAGCAAAGTTCGAAGTATCCCAGAAAGTCAAATGATAAAGAAAACGCTATTTAAATTTGTCCCATTAGTAATTTTGGATATGGCCAATGGCCATGCTTCTTTTTTGTTATTTCCACTGTTTGCATATTATTTGAATTTCAACACAAACTGTCCAAATAAATCAGTTGACGGTCGATTTTTGCACAGCACATTCAACATTCAACATTCTTGAACAAATTGGTTTTTTTTTTTTTTTTTTTACTTTATTTCATGAAATATATGTATAATAGTTTGTGTTTGAGAACACGAGCATGGCAGAAATAGCCGACTGCCGGAAATGACATTTCATAGATATTAAAGAAATTATTACTCGTACATAGAAGTAAAATTGAAAAGGAAAATTGAAAAAGAAAGAAATACTTATTTACAACACAAAATTTAGGGTTTAAGCATAAAAGATTAATTCGTTATGTCTTTAACAATTAGTCGACAGAAAAGATGAAAAAAAAAAAAAAAATATTTATATAAAATAATAAAATAAAACAAAAAATAAAGCAATTTGTACATCAGTATCTAAGTATAAAACTAGATTAAAGGAATGGAATGGATCAGCGAGGGGGTCTACAACAATTTTGATGATTTGCAACATAAAGATTTATAATTTTGAAGTGATTTAGAACACCAAAAAAAAAAAAAATAATAATTAGCAATTTTAAATGATTTGAAACATAAAAGAAAAATTTTGGATTATTAAAGCAATAACTTAAGAAGAACGGCAAAAGTTGCTTGTAGCTTGGACTTTTAAAAGCTATTACGATATAACAGAACAGTATTTGTACAAAACAAGCCACCCTCTAGCTCCGTTTTGTATATCGTACAGACCATTTACGGACAGATTGCTTACTCGGAAGTATAGTCGACGAATCTCTTGTAAAATAGGGCATTCCGCAATGACGTGGTGAATATTTTCAGGCACTCTCATGTTGCATAGATTACACGTTTCCTCAAGATCTGTTCTGTGTGGCATAGAATTCAAATTTATTAATTCTGCTCTCGCTCTAAAAATGGTGCTTATAACTTTCGATGAAAAATTTATATTGAAATAACTTTCGTGAGATAGCAAATGATGGTTTAGGTTCCTATAGATTAACCTTGAAGCTGAGGAAGATTCTCTAATTAGGTGCTGATCGTATAATTTGTCATCCACTTTAGCAATGATCATTGCAAAAAGCCTCTGCCAGTCGTTAACATTAGTTAAAGTAAAGGAGACATTCAGTTCGAGAGATATCGCTAGCTGGTTCCAATCCTTAAATGGAGAAGCATTGGTTTGTAGCAATCTTATTAAGATAGTCTTGGAAAGATCATTCCCGCTTCTCATTACCACTCTGGTTAAATAATCAGAATGAGCTTTCAAGTTTTGTACGTAGATGGGAGGCAAACCTGACTCTACATGAATAGCGTAGATCGGAGTCGCATTTGGTAGCCGCAATAGACGCTTGAAAAATAATCTGCCTCAAATTCTTCGAGGGGGCTCACACCAAAGGCCTGCACACGATAGCACATACAAGTATTAACTGTGGCGTTAAACACTTGATACTTCAAAGAAAGGTCAATGTTTTGATTGGCGAAGAACTTCGGCCACATCATGTTGAGTGCCAGTTTGGCTTCAATACTTTTTTCTCTGGCATGCTTGTTAAAGTTTAGATTATACGACAATAAAACACCCAGGTACTTGAACTCACGAACTACCTCAATTTGTTCGTTGTTAAGGCGCCAAGTTCCTACCCCAGGACGTCTTCTCTGCCGGTTCTCAAATACCATGACCTTGATTTTTGCAACGTTGATATGGAGATCCCAAGTTTTACAGTAGGTTTGCAATCTATTAATTTGCAGTTGCAAAGAAGAAGGATTTTCCGCCAGTAACACTAGGTCATCAGCGTACAGAAGTACTTTTATGTGATTGCCCGCAAAATTAACGCCACCCGGAAGAATATCAGATATTGCATCAATGTACAACGCGAATAAAATTGAGCTTAATATCCAGCCCTGAGGGACGCCTGCAGATGTCTCAAACCATTCGGACAGGTTCGACCCATCACACACAGCTGCGCAAGATGACGAAAGAAATTTGGCATACAACATTAAGAACTTTCTTGACACTCCAAGGGATGCCAGTTTATAAATTAAAGCTTGCCTGTTAACTGTATCAAACGCTGCTTTAAAATCTACAAAGCACACCAGGAAAGTATTGTGTATAAGATCGAAGCAAAAATCTTTCTTAGAGAATTGAGAATAGAGATGCCTCTGTAGTTTTCTGGTCGACTCACATCACCTTTTTTGAAAATAGGAAAAATAAGCGCTTTGGTAAAGCACGTTGGTACACAAGCGCTGTTGTATATTAAATTGAAAAAATTCACAATATAAGTCTCGAGTTGGTCTGTTCCGTTTTTAAAAAATTCAATTGGAATACCATCGCACCCCGGAGCTTTGTTGTTTTTCATAGCCTGCAAGGAAGCATTAAGTTCTCCTAAGGAAATCGGGCAGTCAACTTCAGATACCATTGTGTTTGGTAATGCAAAGCTAAAACAGTGAAGACCCTCCTCCGCTGATAGCAGTGTTTTAAAATGAGCAGCTAACGTATCAGCTTGGACAGAAATCTTCACAGTTCGAATGCGCCCTCCCAATTCCTGAACATTATTCCAGAATTCTTTTGAGTTTTTGGACTGTTGTAACCTAGTTGCAAGACTTTTGAGGTAACTAGCTTTTTTGTGATAGCATAACTGTTTAAACTCCTTATTGGCGCGCAGGTACAACGATTTGAAGGCAAAAGAGTTTGTAGCTCTAAAAAGTTTTAAGAACTTAAAAAGAGAGTTTTCGTAAGTTGCTACATTCTCTATCGAACCATTTGCTTTTAGGAGTGAACGAAGGGGTGTTGTTCACAGGAGGAGCCGAAGCGTGGATTACCCTTGTAATACTGTCACCAATCATATCAATGTCGCTCTCAGGTTGCAGTGGGAGATCATTACAATGATGATTCAAAAGATTTTTGTACCGATAAACTCTACTTTCGACCCACTTAAGTTTGGGGAGACTAACTGGGATTCTCTGACGGGTACTCTCAACGAGATGCTATTTTATTTATTGTAAATCATACTTTTTTAAAGCTGTCATAATGTAGAGGCGGTTTTCCTTCAACTCAGTCATACAGGGTGGCGCACGAATCGTGCTACAAAAACAATAATAACTTTTTTTCTGTGTGAGTAATCGGCTTATTTTATTTTATTTGGCAGGTTACTATTAAGATTTATTAAAATGACACCGAAAAGAGGATTTGGATAGTGCAGCGGTACCATGCTTTGCATTTCTTCATTTCCGTCCAAAGGAATTTGGCGGCAATCTCCCGAGTAGATGGACCAAGAAGCATGGCCATATAGGTTTACCGAATCTGGAAGCATCAGACGAAGACCGTACCATCGAGATCCCTATGTTTGGGTTCAAGACACAGTCGTAGAAACGTCAATTCAGGCAAATCCAAGCGTTTCGAGAGAGGAGTTTTGGCGGACGGATAAGCAATAAAACACCCTCCAACACCAAATAATCGTGGACGAACAACACATTGGCACCCAAATAGCCAATGACAGATGACAAATGTCAAGTCAAGTTGAGACCATCCCAGTAAGCCCTGGAATCAGAATGGCCGAGAGCCCAACCTAAATGTTCACATTTTTTAAGGTATGACACGCTATCGACTGACCCCCAAGTCCCCAAATCTGCGCAGAGTTCCAACAGACTCAGGTAATTGAAGCTGTAGAAAGCGGACTTTGTTCACTTGTCCGACCTCAACAGCTAAGGATTAACTCGCCATAATGGGCGAGCCTTTTATAATGTTTATCTTTCTTATTTTCAACGTTTCCTTCGTTTTATTTTATCGTTTGCAATTTTTAATTTTATGTAACGGGCTTTAGCTACATTTGAAGGCCGTTCAGCAAAAATGGCCTTAGAGATTTTTTGCTTGAACGGAAAAACACAAATCAGAGGGGATGGGAAAGGTTGTCCCAAGTCGGTCACCAAATTTAATGCACGCTGGCTTTCCAGTCGCACTGAATTCGGAGCTCGGAGTAAAATAGGAGAGAGAATGGAGAGTAAGAGCGAAACGGCAAACCATTGAAAGATAGCTTTGGAGGTGCTGTAATGTGCCGCTCGTTGGTTCGCCTTACAGTATATGTGTGAACAGTGGGATGGCGGATAGCCACCAACACAAGTGGACGTCCAATGTGTGTGTGAGAGAAAGACTTCAACACCGACCGACTTTGGACAGTAGAAAAACTGGAAAATCAGTTCTTGGTTGACCAGAGGTTAAGCTAGTTAGTATTTTTCGGCCAGTTTTCTGAACGTTGACAAATTAAAATAGAGGAAAAGAAAGTACAAAAGATTTAAAAGTAACGGGAATCGTTAAAGACAAATAAAGTATAGTGATTGCTTGCGTTTGATCATTTTAGTGAAGTCAATAGTCTGGTAGGATTTTGTTCCGTTTTAAGGAAAATCCCGAGAAAAGGCGGGACCCGCGACCCATAAGTGTTATCTTTTTTTTATTCGGAATAAACGTAAGCGGGTTATACCAACGGCACATACGGACCCGTTGTAAAGACCGTGCTCCAATGGAGCTTTATAACGTTGTGAAAAACCTTCGTCTTTTCGTTCTTCTTGAATTTCAATTTTCTCCAAATTGTCAGTGGTTCTGTAGAAAGATTTCACAATTTCTCACAAAATTGTGTGGCGCCCACTTCATTTCGTTGTTTTTTCCCTATTCCATTCGTTGGAGCTGACAATTTTTTCTTTTAGGAAAGGAAATTATCTTCATATTAGCGACTGTTTTCGTTGAACACACCCCGCCCAGATGAACTACCGGGAAGTAGCAATCTATCTGCGTTGTGTATTATTTATGGTCTGTGGCTGTTTGACAGCCAGTATTTGATATTTTTCTTTCGGGCTGTGGCGGGTACTCAAATCTCGTTTATCGATCGGCGATTAAAGAATAAATAAGTAGTTTTCCTCCGCACTCTCTAAATAAATAATTACACAACAGTAGTTCTACTTGTTATAAGCAAAAACAAATCCCCACTCAGTATTATTTTATCAGTGAACACAGAACTCAGTGTAGTTTGTTAAAATTGAAAGCCAGATCGCGCTGAAATCAGTAATAGGAATGAGGAAATTCATTGTTGGTTGGTACCAGCGCTGTCATTTTTTTAATTCAATGAAGAGCCAATTTGAAAGATTTTGGGCAGCCATTTTATCAGCAACCAAATAAGTATCGAAATTTCGTGTAAGTGTAACCCAGTGGTTTGTAAAAGTAGGGTCACCTGACTGAAAAATGAAAAGTCTAACGACTGTGAAAAACACAATTTAGTTAAAAAAATGTATCTTTATTCAAATAATACTTCAAAATAACAATTCAGTGTGACTTAAAAACAAAAAAGAGAAGTTCATGTTGGCGAAATAGTCTGCATGGATGGCTTAAACCTAGCTTTGAGACATTCAATATTATTTGGTGTACTCAGCGGGTGGCAACGGTGCAGTAAAAGTGTATTCGCTTACTGAATGGAAGGTCGTGCGTTCGAATCCCGGCCAAGTAAACTACTTTATAATACATGAAACCTTAATCTCCCTATAAGCAACTTAGGCACCACCCGTGGAGATAAACTCTACAGCTGCACAAACCACTTCTATCCTATCTCTATATCTATTCTTTCTAATAGTAAGTAGCACCTCAAAGCACGCAATGAAATACGCCATTGCTAGGCGCTGCTTGCTGTTAAACAACAAAATGCTTGCGCTGTGTTCCTAGCACAATAAGGGAACTGTAAGATTTACAGAAAACCCTCTTTAGCATAGGTAAATTAAAAATAAAACAAAAAAAACTAATTAGGCTCATAGCTTGCAAACGTGAATGAGTTGAGTACCTGATGTTTGATGGGTTCCAAAAATTAAGGCCAAATTTCAAAAAATGCCCTTTTCAGCTTTTGCAAAATTTTAACGTTTGGCCTTATTTCACTTTATGAAAGTGAAGAAAGGCCCACCGAGCTCATTTACCCAAAGTGAAATAAGGGCAAATGCTAAAATTGTCTCACTTCAAATAATAACATACCCAACCTCACAGGGTAGTAGTACTTGCGTCCTCTATATTCTAACGTGGTAGACGCATTCACGGCGGTTGAAACTTCACGAAATTTGTAGGTCTAACTTGGTATGCTTTCAACAAACACACAAGTATCTGTCCACCGACTTGGAGTTAGGGAGTTCGCCTAATTTCTAGTAAGCATCAATTCAGCGAGTTACATCTCAGTAGAGATTCGACTAGAATTATTCGGTAAAACCTGGAAAACCGTAGTGCATATTATTTTAAATCTAAAGTGCAATAAAGTTGAGTTTCACGAAGGTCTTGCCTAGAAAGGGCCTATGCCGTCTCCCAGCTCAAGGAAATCAAAGAATCACGATCGAAACAACAGCCGGAGATTTTACAAGAAAGCGAAGCAACTGGCTGCAGGCTTTAAGACCGGAACGTAGGCTCTTCGAAACAGCGACAGCGAATAGTAGATGTATTTTAGCAGCATTTCCAACAGCTGCTAAATGTAGAGAGAGTGATAGGGCAAGAAGAGAACTCACTTCCTGTCAATGAAGAACAGATGTCACCACTCAGTATAGAAGATGTTGGCTTAGCTATAAGAAAGCTTAATAGAAATAAGCCCATCGGCTCTGATGGCTTGCCAGTGGAGCTTTTCAAATATGGAGGAGATGTTTTGGTTGGACGCATGTAACAAACCATCCACCAAGTATGGGTGGAAGAAAGCTTACCCGATGACTGGGTTAACAGCTCCATATGGCCCATCTACAATCAAGGCGATCCTATGTCTTGCAAGAACTATCGAGAAAAATTCCGTATAAATGTCGCAAATAAGAGCCTGTCCACCGTACGAAGCCGATCTGCTACACACTAATCGGCACATTACAGTGTGGCTGCCGGGCCGTTAGATCGGCGATAGACCACATTTTCACACTGAGGCCAACGGATTTCAAGTCGAGACTCACAATCTTTTCATCGACTTTAAAGCCGCATATGATGGCTATCTTCGCCAGGAACTCTACTTAGCTATGGCCGAATTCGGGATCCCGGCAAAACTGAAACAGTTAGGTCGCGTGACACTTGAAAACACGCGGTGGAAGAAGCTCTTTAGAATTATTCCAAACCTTGCACCGGATTTCGGCAAAGAGATTCGCTATCATGTGGCTTCTTCAATAATGTTCTCTAGAAAATAGTGCGAAGGCCAGGTCTCAACACGGAAGGCACTATTTTTAATAGATCCGTCCCACTGCTCAAACGAAATAGCCAGTTGCATTCCAGGCCTTGAACATTTCAACCGCAATACCCGCCTTGCAAGGAATGCTCACCAGTTCACCCTCAACCCTGTATTCGGACGTACAGCGAAGTTCAAAGAATCTTTCCTCAGCCGTATAGCACGAATGTGCAATACTCTAAGTAGGAAAGGGGAGCTTATATTGGGTTCTTTGGAAAGAAAAATACTCCGTCGGATAGTTGGTCTTGTGTGCGGGTAAGGCGAATGGGGGAGAGGATACAACCACGAACCCTATGAGCTGTTCCAAGATGTGGATGTAGTGCAAAAAGCTAAATCACATCGACCACATTGGCTCGGCCACATTGAGCGAACGGACAAAAATGCTCCAGCCAAGAGCATATCCGACTTGCAGCCCCAGGTTCGAGAAGGCAGGGAGGACCGAACCTTCGTTTTAAAGACCAAGCCATCGCGGATGCCAGATCGGGATCCTAGAGGAAGGCTGAAGTGTTTCAGACAGAAAATCTTCACGTGTTGGGAGCCCGTTGAGTAAAGTAAGTAAGTAGTGAACTGCTGACAGCAGTAGGTATTCATGGGAATAGCTTACCCTTAATGTGTAAGACATTCTCACGCTCTCACATTTTCTGTTCGTTATTTAACTTAAACTCTTCAAAATTTGCTTGCGTCATATTTAGATACGCTGGCCCCACTCGTATCCTGTTCTTCAACCGACGTTCAATCATCATAATGACAGCAAAATAAAAATTCCTGCGAGGTGTATAGAAGACTCCACTTAATGTCTCATAAATTGCACTTGTGGTGCTGGTGGAATTTTCTTGTTACCGGCACTTTTAACTTGTTTTTTTTTTGTCATCATTAATAGCAATTCAATTGTAAGTCAATAAAAACTGAAGTGACTTAGCTACTCTTAAATATGTTATTAGCAAAGTTACGGTTGGAGGTAGTTGAAAAGCAAAAAAGAAAAAAAGAAAAGAGGGCTACAGATAAAGAACACATTTATCTTGCTCGTTTACAGATAAATATCTTGTTAATGCGACTTTAATTGCGGCATGCTCCATGTACTTTGCCGCTCCCTCTCTGCAACTGCAATAGCTGCCATTGCCCCTATACGTGCAAGTGGGCCGGTTGTATAAGTATTCGATTAAGAAATACTCGTGCATATGCGGTGGTATCTATGGACTAGATTTTAACATCATGTCTGTGGTTAGTTGGTACTTAATTAGGGGTCAGTCACAGGCAATGCACGTAATTGCTCAATTTTTTAAAACGGCCGACGCCTTACAATGCTACTTGCGGCACTTGATATTTATAAATAAAAATTGCGAATAAAGTAAACACTAATTTCGATTTTTGACTCTTCTCTTAGGAAGGCCAACTTATAACGCCAGATCAGCACCCCGATTTTCTGCTTAGATATCGTCGGCTAAATATGCAAACCTCGTAAATCCCCCTTTTTCCCGAAATTAGATTTGTGAAAATATATGAAGTAGGCATCGAAATGTATGACTGCATTAAAAAAAAGTGCAAAACTTTTTTATTAAAGGGCAAAAAAGGCAAAAAAGAAAACAACTTAAATACAAGTATTTAAGTGCCTTTATCACACCTGTATTTAAAAAAGGCGAACGTGGTGATATCACTAATTATAGGCCCATCTCAAAGCTTTCGTGCATCCCTAAGCTTTTTGAACAAATTGTTTGTGAAAAGTTAATATTTCTTTGTCGCAATATAATTTGTAATGAACAGCATGGATTTGTAAAAAACAGATCCACTGTCACTAATCTATTAAGTTTCTTGCATGATTGTTCTAATGCCTTAGAGAATAAGGACGAAATGGATTGCATATACACTGACTTCTCTAAAGCTTTCGACCAGCTGTCCCATGAAATAATCGAGTTTAAGCTCAGGGCTTTTGGCTTCCCACCAAGTTTCATAAAATGGGTTAATTCATACCTTAGATCAAGGGTTTATCAAGTCAAATTTAGAGGATCGCTATCTGTATCTTTTACAGCTGAGTCTGGAGTTCCCCAAGGTAGTCACCACGGCCCAATTCTATTTACACTAGCCATTAATGATGTTAAAGCATGTATAAATCACAGTAATATCCTGATCTACGCTGATGATATGAAAATATTTAAATCTATCACTAGTCAGCAAGATAGAATTTTTCTTCAATCTGACATTAATAGCTTCGCCAATTGGTGTGATAAAAACGGTTTATCCCTGAACCCTACTAAATGTCAACATATGACATTCTCTAGAAAGAATATACCTTCCACCTTTCAATATTCTTTGTCTCAACATATTCTTTGTAATGTTGATAATTTTAAGGATCTTGGGGTTTATTTCGATCCCAAACTGGTTTTTGCCAAGCATATCAATTTTATTGTTAATAAATCTAATTCTATGCTGGGCTTCGTAAAAAGGTGGGCCAAAGAATTTAATGACCCTTACGTTTCTATGTCATTGTACAATTGTTTTGTCCGTCCGATTCTAGAGTATGCCTCTCAAGTTTGTACACCGTTGTACAACATTCATTCAAATCGAATAGAGGCCATTCAACGTAAATTTATTCGATTTGCACTTAGAGGACTTCCATGGGATGATCCTTTTAACCTTCCTCCTTACAGTCAGCGTATTAAGCTTCTTCAAATGTTACCCCTTTCTCAACGAAGGCTTAATAGCGATATCATTTTTTTACAGCAGCTTATATCCGGTCAAATAGATGCACCTGACTTGCTGTCGTCTATTGGCTTTAATTTTCGTGGTGGTGCCCATAATTTACGCAGTGTTGAATTATTGTTCAGCCCCCATCATAGAAAGAATTATGGGAGGCATGAGCCTATTAGTCGCATGAGTAGAATCTATAATCTAAATGATCATGTGATTGACGTGCATGTTAGTAAAATTAAGCTGAAAAATATTTTGCGCAATAATACCTTAATGTCTTAATTTATTTGCATGATTTGTGTTTGTGTTAGTATTTTATAGGTACATAATTATTGTATTTATAATTGTTTTATCCTTACTAACACCTGCACTAAATGATGAGCCTGTGGGAGCACTTTTAGTGCCGGCAAATTTCTGCTCGTGATAGTTGCTTGCTTTAAGCACTCCACGACACAGAACTGATAGTGTATATTAAAAAAAAGTATGTAGTCTTTTTTAAAGCGTGAAAAAGTCGTAAATCCAGAGCTTTAGAAGAACAAAATGGTTTCCGCCCGAACATTGGAATTAAAAAGCAATATCTATTTATGGGTAAAAAATTATTTTTATTGAAATTGTTGTATTAAATTCGAAGAAGGTAAGTGAAATTAATTGAAATCTTTTGAATGTATCAAAAAAAGTAAAAGAGGTTTCTCATGAAGAAGTGGATATAATTGGTTTTCTTTCTTAAGCAATGTACAGTACAGCCTTGCTATTCCGGACCCTCGCTAGCCCGGGCACTTCAGTAGTCCGGACATCTCTACATTTCGGACACTTTTAAAATGTTACCGCTACAGTCCGGACAGAGTATTAAAATGCGTACATATTTTGACTCTCTTCTATGTATTACTAGGGGAATTCCATAAATGTTCATACAATCATGGGAATCCCCCTACTAGTTGTGTCTCTTGCAGTCGGCTCTTGAGACTATACATTGTGCCGTTGCGATTTGCAAGATTACGTATGTGTTTGTTGATTCCTCATACTCTGTTGTATGTATTTCATGGTGAGCCTTCTCAGTTGCGTTAGGTTTTTATTATTTTAAAGTTATTTTAAGGAAAAGACGTATTTTTTGTGGCTCAGGCTTGAATCTCTTACTGAAATTATTGTCAAGACAATACCTAGCACCTTTCAATATTTATAATGGCTTCTCCAAAAAAAAGGAAGCACGTAACTTTGACACTTTCTGAGTAATGTAAAATATTGGATAATATTGAAACTGGCAAATCAGTTAGGCAAGTGGCTGAAATTTTTAAAGTCTCGAAGTCAACCGTTTTCGACATAAAAGCCAATAAGAAGAAAATTCGGAACTTTGTATCTAACACATTCCTGGGATCAGGTAAGCTAAAAATGTAAGTTCTAGGAATATATAGGTACCAGTGGCGAGGCGCCCATATAACTCGTTTCACGCCGGGTTACCCTTTAAAATTCTACCTTTCAACAATGTTTCAATCCAACAAGCAACATGCATCTTAATGTGTGTATATAAACGTAAGATTTGTATGTTTCCTACACCTGCACTTGCAAGCAACAACTTCTACCAACCCACCACCTGCTATTCACCTGTATCGTTCTACTGCTCTACGCACACAAATACTCACACCATTGCATGCCTATTCTCCAACATCACATACTCCTCTCCATACCCCATAAGAAACACATACGCACAGCGATAGCAAAACAAAGCATAGTAACCCGGAAATTTTCGCCTTATGAAATATGTGGCTGGTTAGAACAAATAGGCTTTCTTTCCTTGTTTTCCCCTTATCGTTCACCGCGTTTGACTCCTCTCTGTTTGATACACGCTTCCTTATGCAAAAATATAACCCGCTTTTCAGCGACTTATTTGGCGAGTTTTGTATGTAGCTGAGGTGAGTTCTGTTTGAAAAATTCAGTTGTGAAGCAGACTGCGATGTGTAACTTGAAGTAATATTGAGTGGAATTATTGTTGTGCAATATATAATTATTTAAAGTGATCGAAAACAGTGAGAAGTGTGAAAAGTTTAAATTGTTTTGTTTTCAGTTAGATTCAGCAAAGGAGAAAATGGCATTATTAACAGTAAATTGTTGTTTAGTAGATTTGCTTTTGGAAGAAGAAAATTATTTTTGTAAGTTGAGTTTTCTTAAAAAAAAAAGTTATAGAGATAGGACGCTCTACTCCTTCTATGAAAATAGATTATAAGCGCAAGGATGGTTTTGTTTCGCATTTGAACGCATCCATATTATATCAAAAATATACTTGGTTGACTGGTAGTTGTAAGCTCAATAAAATGTTTTGTTTTCCTTGGCTCCTTTTTTCTAATTCTCCTAGTGTTTGGAGTCGCACGGGCTACGCTGACATAAACCATTTAATTAATTCGGCAAATAAACATGTCAAGACGGAAAAACACATTCGTAGCTGTTTATCTTTGCACGAATTTGATCGTATTGAAACCTCGTTAGGTAATTCCTTTGTAGCTCACAACAAAAAAGTTGATAGATACCGTACACTAATGGAACGTTTTATAGATACGGTAGTTCTTTGAGGCAAACAGGAACAAGCCATTCGGGGTCATAATGAAAAGCCAGATTCTAATAATCGTGGCAATTATGTCGAAACACTTTTATACTTATCTAAGTATGACCAGTTAATGGACAATTTGGAACAGTGTTCAAGTGCACGTAATCCGGTTTTTTCGGGTCTATCAAATGACATCCAAAACGATTTAATACAAAGTATAGCCGCAGTGATCAAATGCGAAATTAAAGTAGAAATAAGTGAAACGCGATTTGTGTCCATCATGATTGATGAAACACCAGACATGAGCCATAGGGAGCAACATAGTGCCGTTTTGCGTTACTTATCAGAGGAAGGAGTAGAGGAAAGGTTTCTTGGGGTTTTTGACGTGAGTGAGAGTCGAAATGCCGATGAGCTCTCAAACACACATTTTCAATATACTTGATGTATACGGTTGCAACGAGAAATTAGTTGGGCAATCTTACGATGGGGCCGCGGTTATTTCAGGGGAAGTAGGTGATGTTAAAAAAAACGTCCTGGATACTTGTCCAATGGCTTATTTTATTCCTTGCTACGCACATGTTTTAAATTTGGTGTTATCTCAATCACTGGAAAATATACCTGAATTGAAAGTTTTTTTTGGCAATATAAACACAATAGTACGCTTCTTTAATAAATCAACTAAACGTTAAAATATTTTAAAACAAATAGCAAACAGACGCATGCCGGGAGTATCAGAAACTCGCTGGCATTATCATTCCCGAATAGTTAACGTTATTTTTAACTGTAGATTAGATATTATTGAAACTTTTAAGCAAATATTAGACCATCCAAAAGAATGGGACACTGACGCACTTTCAATGGCCGAAAGTTTATTGCTTAAGTTAGAAGGGAAAGATTTTTGCTTTTTACTGCACGCGGTTTCCGAATTATTTGCTAAAACCGATGTATTGTTTAATTTAATACAAAATAAACAAACAGATGTTGAAGTTGCTAAGCGAGAAATCGAGTGTTTTGAGTCTTGGCTTTCTACTGAGTTTCTAAACAAATTTGATTTAATTTTTGAAAGTATAAATGATTGTGCTGAACCTCCACGGAAACGCCGATTACTTGATTTTGATTTTAAGACTCACTATAAGCGCCTTTTTGTAGAAATATAGGACAATATTATATCTCAAATTAAGACACGGTATAAATGTTTCACGGATTAATTTAATTTTTTAATTTAAATTTTTATTTATGTATTTATTTATTTAACAAACCGTGATTTATGAAGTTCCTTTTTTTTATTACTTACTATCAATTTTCTTTAAGGTACAGCATTTGCATCTGCCAAAAAGGTTTCTTTCGAAGCCACTTTTATTATACTTTAGGTTCATTGTAAATTTAAGCTTAAATGACTTGAAGTATAAAAAATTGGCTTGAATTGCTTTACTTCTATGCGATTTGCAGTACACAATATAATTTCAGAAAGCGTTTGCGGGTGCATATTTTTTCCGACTTACCATTTAACATTTTCCACGCCACGCCACTGATAGGTACCCACATTTCAAGGATATTTTACAATATCCAGGGAACAGAAAGATGATCAAACAAGGTGAACATCCAGCGGCGGAGGAAGCTTTGATGACATGGTTTATCCAACAAAGGAATCATCATATGCCAATTTCTACAGAGATGATTCAAACCAAAGCCAATTTTTTTTACAAGGAGATGACAGGAAAAGAAGATTTTGCAGCAAGTTCTGGTTGGTTGTAAAAATTTAAATTGCGGCATTGAATTCGATGCCTTAAGATTTGTGGCGAAAAAGACATGCGTTCATGCGAATCAAAAATCTGCTCATAAGCTACCCCTCTCAGTAATCGAAAAATCAGTTAATAAGAACGTTACTCTTCCAGTACCATATAAAACTACTAAAAAAGGATGGATGTCCACAATGATTTTTTCTGATTGGTTCAAGAATAATTTTATTCCAAGTGTAAAAAGGTTTTTGACAGACATTAACAAGGCATTGAAAGCACTTTTAATTTTGGATAATGCCCCCTCTCATCCTAAAGAGGACGAAATAAACTGTACGGCAGTATTGCAGCCGATGGATCAAAATGTAATTCAGAATATAAAGGCAAAGCAGCTGTTGACTCACATTCTACTGGAAGATGATAAAAACATTGCAGGAGTCTTAAAAAAATTTAATTTGCGAGATGCGGTTCACTTTTTGGATTTGACTTGGAGAGGAATTAAAGAGAAAAATACGTATTAAAAAGAGTTGGTCAATGTTATGGCCAGAATCGGCATCCCAATGGGATCATGAAGACCTTTTTACCACTTGTACAGCTACGGCAACAAATTGACTCTGATTCTGACTCTGATTCATCGCTTGCTGATTTAAACAGAATTCATGGCATAATTAGAATCAATGATCCAAATGGTAGCATATCTACAGATGAAATAAATAAATGGGCAACTGGTGCAAATGAATTGTTCTATGACTTTTCTGATGAAGATATTATTCAGTCCGCTTTACAAATCCAACAAAATGTTGATGAAGATGACGAAGAAGACAGTGTAGAAGATGACAATATAAACCACGAAGTTGCGAAAATTTCAAACAATGAAGCAAGGAAATTGTTTTCCAGGAGCATTCAGTGGGCAGAACAAGACAATGTATGTATCTCAAATGGATATCCTTTTACTAAAGTGGTTACGCGAAAAAGCCGAAAAGATGTTTTTAGAAAAAGCGTTTCAGCCAAAAATAAACACTTTCTTTCCTGCTCTTTAAAGATTTTCGAAATGCGTACATCGTGCATACATATAAATTTCTATTTGCAATACAAGGTGTTTGAAAAGTTGTCGGTTGTCTACTTCATTTTATTTTTTCTCTATAATCCGGACTTCTCGCTATTCCGGACACACCCAAAACTTTGTGTACTATCAAAAATGGATTTACGTGTTTTTCTTATTTTCTCTAATATTGATAATTTAAATTTGTTGTGTTTTTTTTTAATGGATTCAGTCCCGTGTTTTTACTCTGTAACTATCACGTCGACGTAAATTTGGCTATAAGCAATGGGAGATGAAAAGAAAATTAATTTTGTTACTTTTCAGAATGTTTATCATCAACTCAGATAGTGACAGGAGGCTATAGGAAACGGAAACGAGTTCATATACAGAAATTAAAAATCTTAAATTATTGTACTATTTGGGGACATTTGTTTATATCACATTAGTGGGTCTTCTTACATACTTTTACTTCGATTTTTGTATTTGTTTCTTTTAAAAATATAAATAATAAATTCACGAAGTTCATTGTGTTTAGATGCCTATGATGTTTAAAATTTTTTTTTTCGTTATTTTTTTAAATACCTATTTTCTTTCAACTTTTTTGTAAAGAATAATCATGTCACGTGGATTGAAAATGCTTAAGCTTGCCTTACAGAAATCAATTATATTATAAGAAGAACTTCCAAATAATATCATTGAAGATAAGACGTGCCAAATATCAACACTATACTCAAACCAATTCAATTCAAATAAGTCATCAAAGTTCTTATGGAACCAAATACGACAGATCGGTTTAAATAAAAAGCCGCTCGGGTTCAAAGACGATATCAATATCGCAGAACTAAACGCTAAGTTTACGAACGAAGGTACTAGTGAAATAAATAGTGAAATAAATAGTATTCCGTCAAATTCTTCGGAAGATGCTTTTTCTTTGTCTGCGGTAGATGCTAGATCCGTAGGGTAAGCGATTTTTTCTATTAAGTCGAAATGCACTGGCCTAGATAATATACACACTGACTTCATAAAAATTCTTCTTTCCTATATTCTATCCCACTTAACCCATATTTTTAACCACATTATAATAACATCTAACTACGCTCAACTATGGAAAATGGATAAAATTATCCCAATCCCCAAAAGGGATAAGAATAATGAATACCGCCCATTCGCAGTACTCCCATTTTTGTCAAAAGTCTTTGAATCGCTAATTAGTAACCAAATAAAACATTACATTGAGTCCAACAAACTAATTTGTCCTCTTCAATCAGGTTTTCCATCAGGTCTGGTTTCCGCCCGAACATTGGAATTAAAAAGCAATATCTATTTATGGGTAAAAAATTGTTTTTATTGAAATTGTTGTATTAAATTCGAAGAAGGTAAGTGAAATTAATTGAAATCTTTTGAATGTATCAAAAAAAGTAAAAGAGGTTTCTCATGAAGAAGTGGATATAATTGGTTTTCTTTCTTAAGCAATGTACAGTACAGCCTTGCTATTCCGGACCCTCGCTAGCCCGGGCACTTCAGTAGTCCGGACATCTCTACATTTCGGACACTTTTAAAATGTTACCGCTACAGTCCGGACAGAGTATTAAAATGCGTACATATTTTGACTCTCTTCTATGTATTACTAGGGGAATTCCATAAATGTTCATACAATCATGGGAATCCCCCTACTAGTTGTGTCTCTTGCAGTCGGCTCTTGAGACTATACATTGTGCCGTTGCGATTTGCAAGATTACGTATGTGTTTGTTGATTCCTCATACTCTGTTGTATGTATTTCATGGTGAGCCTTCTCAGTTGCGTTAGGTTTTTATTATTTTAAAGTTATTTTAAGGAAAAGACGTATTTTTTGTGGCTCAGGCTTGAATCTCTTACTGAAATTATTGTCAAGACAATACCTAGCACCTTTCAATATTTATAATGGCTTCTCCAAAAAAAAGGAAGCACGTAACTTTGACACTTTCTGAGTAATGTAAAATATTGGATAATATTGAAACTGGCAAATCAGTTAGGCAAGTGGCTGAAATTTTTAAAGTCTCGAAGTCAACCGTTTTCGACATAAAAGCCAATAAGAAGAAAATTCGGAACTTTGTATCTAACACATTCCTGGGATCAGGTAAGCTAAAAATGTAAGTTCTAGGAATATATAGGTACCAGTGGCGAGGCGCCCATATAACTCGTTTCACGCCGGGTTACCCTTTAAAATTCTACCTTTCAACAATGTTTCAATCCAACAAGCAACATGCATCTTAATGTGTGTATATAAACGTAAGATTTGTATGTTTCCTACACCTGCACTTGCAAGCAACAACTTCTACCAACCCACCACCTGCTATTCACCTGTATCGTTCTACTGCTCTACGCACACAAATACTCACACCATTGCGTGCCTATTCTCCAACATCACATACTCCTCTCCATACCCCATAAGAAACACATACGCAAAGCGATAGCAAAACAAAGCATAGTAACCCGGAAATTTTCGCCTTATGAAATATGTGGCTGGTTAGAACAAATTGGATTTCTTTCCTTGTTTTCCCCTTATCGTTCACCGCGTTTGACTCCTCTCTGTTTGATACACGCTTCCTTATGCAAAAATATAACCCGCTTTTCAGCGACTTATTTGGCGAGTTTTGTATGTAGCTGAGGTGAGTTCTGTTTGAAAAATTCAGTTGTGAAGCAGACTGCGATGTGTAACTTGAAGTAATATTGAGTGGAATTATTGTTGTGCAATATATAATTATTTAAAGTGATCGAAAACAGTGAGAAGTGTGAAAAGTTTAAATTGTTTTGTTTTCAGTTAGATTCAGCAAAGGAGAAAATGGCATTATTAACAGTAAATTGTTGTTTAGTAGATTTGCTTTTGGAAGAAGAAAATTATTTTTGCAAGTTGAGTTTTCTTAAAAAAAAAAAGTTATAGAGATAGGACGCTCTACTCCTTCTATGAAAATAGATTATAAGCGCAAGGATGGTTTTATTTCGCATTTCAACGCATCCATATTATATCAAAAATATACTTGGTTGACTGGTAGTTGTAAGCTCAATAAAATGTTTTGTTTTCCTTGGCTCCTTTTTTCTAATTCTCCTAGTGTTTGGAGTCGCACGGGCTACGCTGACATAAACCATTTAATTAATTCGGCAAATAAACATGTCAAGACGGAAAAACACATTCGTAGCTGTTTATCTTTGCACGAATTTGATCGTATTGAAACCTCGTTAGGTAATTCCTTTGTAGCTCACAACAAAAAAGTTGATAGATACCGTACACTAATGGAACGTTTTATAGATACGGTAGTTCTTTGAGGCAAACAGGAACAAGCCATTCGGGGTCATAATGAAAAGCCAGATTCTAATAATCGTGGCAATTATGTCGAAACACTTTTATACTTATCTAAGTATGACCAGTTAATGGACAATTTGGAACAGTGTTCAAGTGCACGTAATCCGGTTTTTTCGGGTCTATCAAATGACATCCAAAACGATTTAATACAAAGTATAGCCGCAGTGATCAAATACGAAATTAAAGTAGAAATAAGTGAAACGCGATTTGTGTCCATCATGATTGATGAAACACCAGACATGAGCCATAGGGAGCAACTTAGTGCCGTTTTGCGTTACTTATCGGAGGAACGAGTAGAGGAAAGGTTTCTTGGGTTTTTTGACGTGAGTGAGAGTCGAAATGCCGATGAGCTCTCAAAACACATTTTCAATATACTTGATGTATACGGTTGCAAGGAGAAATTAGTTGGGCAATCTTACGATGGGGCCGTGGTTATGTCAGGGGAAGTAGGTGGTGTTAAAAAAAAAGTCCTGGATGCTTGTCCAATGGCTTATTTTATTCCTTGCTACGCACATGTTTTAAATTTGGTGTTATCTCAATCACTGGAAAATATACCTGAATTGAAAGTTTTTTTTAGCAACATAAACACAATAGTACGCTTCTTTAATAAATCAACTAAACGTTCAAATATTTTAAAACAAATAGCAAACAGACGCATGCCGGGAGTATCAGAAACTCGCTGGCATTACCATTCCCGAATAGTTAACGTTATTTTTAACTGTAGATTAGATATTATTGAAACTTTTAAGCAAATATTAGACCATCCAAAAGAATGGGACACTGACGCACTTTCAATGGCCGGAAGTTTATTGCTTAAGTTAGAATGGAAACATTTTTGCTTTTTACTGCACGCGGTTTCCGAAATATTTGCTAAAACCGATGTATTGTTTAATTTAATACAAAATAAACAAACAGATGTTGAAGTTGCTAAGCGAGAAATCGAGTGTTTTGAGTCTTGGCTTTCTACTGAGTTTCTAAACAAATTTGATTTAATTTTTGAAAGTTTAAATGATTGTGCTGAACCTCCACGGAAACGCCGATTACTTGATTTTGATTTAAAGACTCACTATAAGCGCCTTTTTGTAGAAATAAAGGACAATATTATATTAAGACACGATATAAATCTTTCACGGATCTAATTTTTTCGGATTTACTCAATAAATCAAAATACAGTCGTTTTGCTCAGTCAAGTCCAGATGATAAAATATCTTCGGCGATTAACTTTTTCCCTGGAATTTTCGATTTTGCAGGTTTAAAAAATGAGCTGAAAGTTCTCTATACTACGTCTTCACTTCAACCACTTGACGTTTTATCCCACCATAAAAATTTAAGAAGTGGAATATTGTGTGAAACATTTAACCAAATCTTAAAATTAAGTGGACTATTTTTAACACTACCAATGACTGTTGCTTCAGTGAAGAGATCTTTTTCTTTATGAAAGAGTTCTTGCAGAATACGTGAAAAAAGGTAGAAGAATAAACTTACAATTAGAGTACAAATAAAAAAAAATATTTAACAAAACTTTTCACATTTTTTTCCAAATTCTACTGTTTTCGATTTTAAAAAATATTAATCATTAATATTTTCTCTTTTTAATTTTGTACAAAAACTATTTTTAAAATATTTTTATATATTATAGATATAAAATCTATACATTTTTGTAAATATTATGCGTGAAGCTTTTTAATTTAAATTTTTATTTATATATTTATTTATTTAACAAACCGTGATTTATGAAGTTTCTTTTTTTTATTACTTACTATCAATTTTCTTTAAGGTACAGCATTTGCATCTGCCAAAAAGGTTTCTTTCGAAGCCACTTTTATTATACTTTAGGTTCATTGTAAATTTAAGCTTAAATGACTTGAAGTATAAAAAATTGGCTTGAATTGCTTTACTTCTATGCGATTTGCAGTACACAATATAATTTCAGAAAGCGTTTGCGGGTGCATATTTTTTCCGACTTACCATTTAACATTTTCCACGCCACGCCACTGATAGGTACCCACATTTCAAGGATATTTTACAATATCCAGGGAACAGAAAGATGATCAGACAAGGTGAACATCCAGCGGCGGAGGAAGCTTTGATGACTTGGTTTATCCAACAAAGGAATCATCATGTGCCAATTTCTACAGAGATGATTCAAACCAAAGCCAATTTTTTATACAAGGACATGACAGGAAAAGAAGATTTTGCAGCAAGTTCTGGTTGGTTGTAAAAATTTAAATTGCGGCATTGAATTCGATGCCTTAAGATTTGTGGCGAAAAAGACATGCGTTCATGCGAATCAAAAATCTGCTCATAAGCTACCCCTCTCAGTAATCGAAAAATCAGTTAATAAGAACGTTACTCTTCCAGTACCATATAAAACTACTAAAAAAGGATGGATGTCCACAATGATTTTTTCTGATTGGTTCAAGAATAATTTTATTCCAAGTGTAAAAAGGTTTTTGACAGACATTAACAAGGCATTGAAAGCACTTTTAGTTTTGGATAATGCCCCCTCTAATCCTATATAGGACGAAATAAACTGTACGGCAGTATTGCAGCCGATGGGTCAAAATGTAATCCAGAATATAAAGGCAAAGCAGCTGTTGACTCACATTCTACTGGAAGATGATAAAAACATTGCAGGAGTCTTAAAAAAATTTAATTTGCGAGATGCGGTTCACTTTTTGGATTTGGCTTGGAGAGGAATTAAAGAGAAAAATATTAAAAAGAGTTGGTCAATGTTATGGCCAGAATCGGCATCCCAACGGGATCATGAAGACCTTTTTACCACTTGCACAGCTACGGCAACAAATTGACTCTGATTCATCGCTTGCTGATTTAAACAGAATTCATGGCATAATTAGAATCAATGATCCAAATGGTAGCATATCTACAGATGAAATAAATAAATGGGCAACTGGTGCAAATGAATTGTTCTATGACTTTTCTGATGAAGATATTATTCAGTCCGCTTTACAAATCCAACAAAATGTTGATGAAGATGACGAAGAAGACAGTGTAGAAGATGACAATATAAACCACGAAGTTGCGAAAATTTCAAACACTGAAGCAAGGAAATTGTTTTCCAGGAGCATTCAGTGGGCAGAAATGGACAATGTATGTATCTCAAATGGATATCCTTTTACTAAAGTGGTTACGCGAAAAAGCCGAAAAGATGTTTTTAGAAAAAGCGTTTCAGCCAAAAATAAACACTTTCTTTCCTGCTCTTTAAAGATTTTCGAAATGCGTACATCGTGCATACATATAAATTTCTATTTGCAATACAAGGTGTTTGAAAAGTTGTCGGTTGTCTACTTCATTTTATTTTTTCTCTAAAATCCTTACCTCTCGCTATTCCGGACACACCCAACATTTTATGTGTCCGGACTAGCGAGGTTGTACTATCAAAAATGGATTTACGTGTTTTTCTTATTTTCTCTAATATTGATAATTTAAATTTGTTGTGTTTTTTTTTAATGGATTCAGTCCCGTGTTTTTACTCTGTAACTATCACGTCTACATAAATTTGGCTATAAGCAATGGGAGATGAAAAGAAAATTAATTTTGTTGCTTTTCAGAATGTTTATCATCAACTCAGATAGTGACAGGAGGCTATAGGAACCGGAAACGAGTTCATATACAGAAATTAAAAATCTTAAATTATTGTACTATTTGGGGACATTTGTTTATATCACATTAGTGGGTCTTCTTACATACTTTTACTTCGATTTTTGTATTTGTTTTTTTTTTAAAAATATATATAATATATATATTTTTTCGTTATTTTTTTAAATACCTATTTTCTTTCAACTTTTTTGTAAAGAATAATCATGTCACGTGGATTGAAAATGCTTAAGCTTGCCTTACAGAAATCAATTATATTATAAGAAGAACTTCCAAATAATATCATTGAAGATAAGACGTGCCAAATATCAACACTACTCAAACCAATTCAATTCAAATAAGTCATCAAAGTTCTTATGGAACCAAATACGACAGATCGGTTTGAATAAAAAGCCGCTCGGGTTCAAAGACGATATCAATATCGAAGAACTAAACGCTAAGTTTACCGAACGAAGGTACTAGTGAAATAAATAGTGAAATAAATAGTATTCCGTCAAATTCTTCGGAAGATGCTTTTTCTTTGTCTGCGGTAGATGCTAGATCCGTAGGGTAAGCGATTTTTTCTATTAAGTCGAAATGCACTGGCCTAGATAATATACACACTGACTTCATAAAAATTCTTCTTTCCTATATTCTATCCCACTTAACCCATATTTTTAACCACATTATAATAACATCTAACTACGCTCAACTATGGAAAATGGATAAAATTATCCCAATCCCCAAAAGGGATAAGAATAATGAATACCGCCCAATCGCAGTACTCCCATTTTTGTCAAAAGTCTTTGAATCGCTAATTAGTAACCAAATAAAACATTACATTGAGTCCAACAAACTAATTTGTCCTCTTCATTCAGTTTTTCGATCAGGTCATAGCTGTATTACAGCGCTATTGAAGGTATCTGATGATGTCCGAAAAGCTATAGATGAGAATAAATTAACAATAATTAAGTTGCTGGATTTCTCCAAAGCTTTTGACTTTATTATCCCTGAGATTCTATGTAATAAACTTGCAACTTCGTTCAGTTTTTCCAACTCGTCCAATAAATTAATTCTGTCTTACCTTACCAATCGTATCAAAGCCGTCTCTCATAATAGGCTATTGTCGTCCTACCGTCCTGTGATTATTGGTGTACCTCAGGGATCAGTTCTTGGTCCCCTTCTTTTTTCCATGTTCCTCAATGATCTACTGTCCGTTCTGTCTTATTGTAACTTCCATATATATGCCGCTGACGTGCAAATCTATTACAGCTTCCCATTTGGGTGTGTCTGATGTTGAACCCCGCCAAAACAAAAGCAATTCCAATTTTTAAGCGAGAACTTCTGATTGATGACTTTCCACCTATTCTTTTGAATGGGTCGCAAATAGAATTGGTCCCCAAAGTGAACAACTTAGGCATACTATTCAACAGTAAACTATCTTAGGATGATCATATAAACAGTATCGTGTCTAAAATATCTCCTTCCCTACGCGGCCTTTCTGTTAGTAGACATTTTCTTCCAATAGACATAAAGATGAAATTGGTCAAGGTGCTTTTAGTACCGATGTTTTATACACTATCAGCTCAGTGTCGTGGAGTGCTTAAAGCAAGCAACTATCACGAGCAGAAATTGCCGGCACTAAAAGTGCTCTCACTGGCTCATCATTTAGTGCAGGTGTTAGTAAGGACAAAACAATTAAAAATACAATAATTATGTACCTATAAAATACGAGTACTAACACAGACACAAAATAATGCAAACAATTAAGACATTAAAGCATTATTACGCAAAATATTTTTTAGCTTAATTTTACTAACATGCAAGTCAATCACATGATAATTTAGATTATAGATTCCACTCATGCGACTAATAGGCTCATGCCTTCCATAATTCGTTCTATGATGGGGGCTGAACAATAATTCAACACTGCGTAAATTATGGGCACCACCACGAAAATTAAAGCCAATAGACGACAGCAAGTCAGGTGCATCTATTTGACCGGATATAAGCTGCTGTAAAAAAATGATATCGCTATTAAGCCTTCGTTGAGAAAGGGGTAACATTTGAAGAAGCTTGATACGTTGACTGTAGGGAGGAAGGTTAAATGGATCATCCCATGGAAGTCCTCTAAGTACAAATCGAATAAATTTACGTTGAATGGCCTCTATTCGATTTGAATGAATGTTGTAGAACGGCGTCCAAACTTGTGAAGCATACTCTAGAATCGGACGGACAAAACAATTGTACAATGACATAGAAACATAAGGGTCATTAAATTCTTTGGCCCACCGTTTTACGAAGCCCAACATAGAATTAGATTTATTAATAATAGAATTAATATGCTTAGCAAAATCCAGTTTGGGGTCGAAATAAACCCCAAGATCCTTAAAATTATCAACACTACAAAGAATATGTTGAGACAGAGAGTATTGAAAGGTGGAAGGGATATTCTTTCTAGAGAATGTCATATGTTGACATTTAGTTGGGTTCAGGGATAAACCGTTTTTATCACACCAATTGGCGAAGCTATTAATGTCAGATTGAAGAAACATTCTGTCTTGCTGACTAGTGATAGATTTATATATTTTCATATCATCAGCGTAGATCAGGATATTACTGTGATTTATACATGCCGTAACATCATTAATGGCAAGTATAAATAATATTGGTCCGAGGTGACTTCCTTGGGGAACTCCAGACTGCGCTGTGAAAGATACGGATAGCGATCCTCTAAATTTCACTTGATAAACCCTTGATCTAAGGTATGAATTAACCCATTTTATGAAACTTGGTGGGAAGCCAAAAGCCCTGAGCTTAAACTCGATTATTTCATGGGACAGCTGGTCGAAAGCTTTAGAGAAGTCAGTGTATATGCAATCCATTTCGTCCTTATTCTCTAAGGTATTAGAACAATCATGCAAGAAACTTAACAGATTAGGGACAGTGGATCTGTTTCTTACAAATCCATGCTGTTCATTACAAATTAAATTGCGACAAAGAAATATTAACTTTTCGCAAACAATTTGTTCAAAAAGCTTAGGGATACACGAAAGCTTTGAAATAGGCCTATAATTAGTGATATCACCACGTTCGCCTTTTTTAAATACAGGTGTGATAAAATCACTTTTCCATAGATTAGGGAATTTACCAGTACTGATGGACAATTCAAACAGATACTTAAGATATGGAGCAATTGCATGACTACATTTTTATACCCTATTCTAGGGGTATATTAATTTTGACGCATAGTTTGTAACATACCTTAATATTGCCCGTAGACCCCTAAAAGTTACTATATTTATGATCAGCATCGATAGTAATGTCGATCTAGCCATGTCCGTCCGTCCGTCCGTCCGTCCGTCCGTCCGTCCGTCCGTCCGTCCGTCCGTCCGTCCGTCGGCAAAAATTAGGCCTTTAAACTGGACCTAGAGAGCTGAAATTTTAACCATATACTCTCTAGGGTCCCGAAATAATCAAGTTTAAGAATTTTTGAAATCCGCCCACAGACACGCCCACAAACTCAAAAAAACAAAATTTTGGAAAAAATCGAATTTTGAGCTAGAGAGCTGAAATTTTTTATATATGATCTATGGCCCATAAAACTGATTGGGACATAAAATTTTCAAAATCCGCCCACTGACACGCCCACAATTAAATAAAACAAATTTTGGGAAAAATTGAATTTTGAGCTAGAAAGCTGAAATTTTTTATATATGATCTTTGGCCCATAAAACTGCTTGGGACATAAAATTTTCAAAATCCGCCCACTGACACGCCCACAATTAAATAAAATATTTTTTTTGAAAAACCAAAATTTGAGCTAGGGAGCTGAAATTTTTAATATATACTCTCTAGGGGCCCTTTATGCTCATGTGTAGATATTTTCAAAATCCGCCCACTGACACGCCCACAATTTTTTTTATTTTATTTTTGAAAGTCTAAAGTTTGAGCTAGGGAGCTGAAATTTATAGTATATACTCTCTAGGTGCCCTTTATGCTCATACTTAAATTTTTTTTAAATCCGCCTACTGACACGCCCACAATTAAATAAAACAATTTTATTGAAAAACCAAAGTTTGAGCTAGGGAGCGTTTTTATTTACAAAAGCTTAGTTTTTTCGATAAAATCCTTTAAATTTTTGTCACGCCCACTTATCAGATATAGGAATAAGAATAGGGTATCCAACAGTTCGCCCAAGCGGACTGTAGCCCGCCCCTATGTTTTAAGAACGATCGGTGCAATGCCATCAGGACCTGATGAATAATCATTCTTGAGAGAAGAAATACATTTTAAAATTGTTTCCAAATCGAATGAGATACTACTAAAACTTATTTGGGAACAGCTAGTTAGATAACTAAAATATTGATCATCAATGTGAAGAGGGGTCCCCCTAAATGATTTACTGAAATGATCTGCAAACATATTGCTTGCATCTACTGAATCAGCAGTTGTAGAACTATTGTAAGTAAGCTTCGATGGATAACCATCAGTTTTTTTCTTAGAATTGACAAAACCCCAAAAAAGTTTGGGGTTCGATTTTAAAGAGCATTCCATTTTACTTATATAGTCAATATATAAGTTGCAGGATAAAGATTTGAATTCATTGAATAATGTGAAATAGAGTTCAAGATCTGAATGGCAGAGACTTTTTAAATAGTTCTTCCAAGCCCTATTACGTCTGTTTCGTATCGATTTTTTAGTGTACCAGGGATGGGACGTTTTCAGATTCCTAGAGGATTTCACAGGAATCACTTTTTTCATGCAGTTATCCATCAGAGAATAAAAAGAACCTACTGCATCTTCAATATTAGATAAGGCAGTAAGGTTAAAATTAAAGCTGTTAATTTCATCAGAAAGCCTTTGAAAATTTGCTTTCCGAAAGTCAAAAGATTGCGAACGGTCATACGAATTACTGTTTTCGTACAGATGTGCGCCCAGTTCAATAAAGAAGGTACCCATCCAATATGTGGCAGATTGAAGTCGCCTATAAGTAAGACAGTGCTGTCACAACAAGATATGTCAAAAATATGGTCTAGTGCCATAGAGAGTTCCGAATACAAAGAACATAGACGAGACGATGGAATGTACGCATTAACAACATATAAATGTTTGTTCTTAAGTGTAATTTTTACACAGATAACTTCGACATTAAGTTGAAATGGAAAGTCAATCTTGCGTGACTCAAGGTTGGAACGAACAGCGATCAGAGCACCTCCTCCAAGCGCTTTCAGGTCATTGTTATGACGGTCGTTTCTGAATACGGAGAACTCATGATTGAAGAGTTCCGTGTCTAGAATTCCGGCATTTAGCCATGTTTCCGTCAAGGAGAAGATATCATGAGAGAGGGCTTGCGAGTTTATATATAATTCAGCGGTTTTTGTGCGGAGTCCCCTTACATTTTGATAGTAGAGGGACAGCCTACTTGGTTTTTTAACTTGGACGGACAATCTTTCCTGCGACTTTTTGTCGAACGGGGTGTAAATTCTTTAACTAACGTATTTTCAGGCCATGCAGTGCTATTGCACAGCTTTTCAAAATATACTGAAGGGGCGACAATTTTGAAAGACGCAACAAACCCTTCAGCCTTCAGTTTACATATGGTTGTGAAATATTTTCTCATATGGACTCTATCTCATCCCGAAAACTTAATGTGGCTTTTAATTCTATTGCTCGGTATGTTTTTAACCTCCGTAGATACGATCATGTTTCCTCGCCATCTCGTCAAATTCTCGATAGCACTCTTGACAGCTTTCTTAAATATAAATGTTGTGCTTACAAAAAACAGCCACCGTATTTATACAACAAAATTACATTAAATCGATCCACTCGTTACATATCAGTGCGACCGCCTATGCACACCTGCTTAACTTCGCGCAGACAATTTTTCGTTCATGCCACTAGTTTATGAAAACAACTACCCATTGCTATCAGGTCTAATGTTGAGCTCAAGAAACTCCTCTAGGCAATCTGTGCTTTTTTCAGAAATACTTATTGAAATTATTTCTCTATTTGGTTATTGTCAAATATTTTTGTTTTTACTTTCTTTTTTCTCTTTAAATTATTGTTAATTTTTTCGATTTCTTTCTCTTCTTAATTTATTATATCCGCAAGTGCAAGTTGTAAAATATCTATCTCATGTTTTTATTTTATCTCTATATTCATTCGATTATTACCATGATAAAACCTGTATGTGAACTATAAGAATTCTTTATATTCTCAAATGTACAGCGATTTAAATAAATAAAATAAAAATAAATAAAATAAAAAAAAAGATCAAAACAGAATTTATGAAGCACAGAGTTATGTCATCGATATGCCAGAAGAATTTTGACGAATTTGTTCAAACTATTAAAAGTATGTAATTCAAATCTTAAAGTATGTAATAGTATGATTGAAGTTGAACCCATCTCAACCGTTCATTTCAAAACGATGATGCTATGGGAGTTGTCGGTAACCCAGAAAACCTTCTTCAGATTGATCCTGTAACCGAAGAAACTGAGAATAACGAAAGTTGTGATGCAATTATTTCAACAAAAAAAATAATAAAATAGATAAAAAAGAATGGTATGGTATTAAACAAAAGCTTGCAAGCGAAAAAGGACAGCCATACCTCGGGAAATGAAAAGCAGGATCGGAATGGGAATACAAAGTAAAAAAAAACCTAAATTTATTATGAAAAGATGCAACTGCAATGAAGAGAACACATCTTTATTAACGAGTTTTACAAAAAATCTTGTAAAAAAAGTATACTTCGAATCTGTGTGTACGATAAAAGCACAGTTAAATGCGGAATATTCCAAAGTTTGTTGCACAATAAATGGTAAAGACCCCCTCTCCATTACAGTTTTAAATGACGTATTCTATGAAATGAATTTGAGTCTTTACCCTCCCAAAAAAGACGAACGTGAGGTTTGTGTATATAGAACGGGAAATATTCAAGAATCTATATATTTGGAACATACAAGGCTCAAACATGAAGCTCGAGATGAAAAAAACAAAGATAAATCCGACCCCAACAAAAAAGTGTTCAGTGTAGATTTGCAGTCGGTCCTACTGTCCCCCAAATCAAATGTATCTTCTTTGTACTACTGCCAGAAACTTATAGTTCACAACTTCACCATTTATGAATTGGTAACACATTGAGGTTTTTGCTTTTTATGGCACGAAGCTGAAGGTGGAGTTAGCGCTGGTGATCTATTTTGTGGAATTTTCTTGTTGAGAGAATTACACCAACCAACGTTGGTAAAGACATTATTTTCAACAGTGACTCCTTTTTCTTATTTTCTGTACTTATATTACTTAATTTTTTGTAAATAAAAAATAGCTTTTAAATAATTTAAAATCACTTCTTAAAACAATAAACAAAAAAAACGATTAAAGTAACGAACCATAAGAATGGTAAGTAGTCAGTTATCCAAAGTTTTGTTATTAGGTATAGGTCTACAGAACGCAAAAAAATTAATCAAATGGTATAAAAAATAATATTAGAAATGTAAAATATATACAATTCGTAGTTAATTGAACATTAGAAATTACTGTCCTGCACAATTTACAAAAAATAGATTTACGAGGTTTGCCGACGATATGTATATGTATAAGTGTTGCTTCTTCTCGACCATACCACGTCGAGTTAATCGGTTCTCGTCAGATCACCGTAATTAAACGACGTTGGGCACGGTTAGTACGTAGATGGGGGACCGCTTGAGAACAACCGCGTGTCGTTGGCCAGTCCCATCTACAGAGTTGAGGTAGATAAAAAATACGTGGTATCACAATGGACCTAAATTGGTTTAAGTGTGTCGGCTTCAGCCGACAGCCACATAAACCTAACCTAACCTAACCTGCTTCTTCTCTTAAATTGTTGTTACATTTTTTTTATCGTTTTCTTACACACAAGAGATATCCAGCGTTAGATGGGACGTTCGTAGCGAAATGCATTGTTTGTGTTCATAAACAAAAATTCAAAGCAAGATTGCAAGCGTAAGTATCAGACGCAGGCTGAGAGCAGGATAGAATATGTGTTCATCGAGCTAGTCGGAGAGTAAGGCAAGCTTTTTATTGGCATAGTTTGCAGACCTAAACAATATGTTGATATTCTCCGCTTTCTAACTTTCCTCAATTTTATTATTTGCGGCGATTTCAATTGTAATCTGCTTGCTGAAAATAAGTTGAAAATATGAGTGCAGGTGTTTAATCTATCGGCAGTTTGATACCTCCTCTCCAACCCACTTCTCTGGCGGTCATCCTACACTCCTTGATAAGTAAGTGATAAGAGGAAAGTAGTCCTCTATGATGAACTTTCAGCCCCAGCGTTCTCGATACATGATCTGATTTATCTTAGGTTAGGTTAGGTTACTGGGCTGACGGGGCAAGAGAATCCTGCGCCCGTCACACTTAGGTCAATGTAGACCCTTTGTGATACCCTGGAGGTTGTGCTTCCTAAAAAAACCTATGAAAAACTTAGCGGGTTTACAAACCATCCCGATGCGTTGATGAACTTGCGCAAGTCATTCACAGACTTGCCGGAGAGTTCTTCTAAATCCTGGAAGAAATATCTGCCCAGGATATTGTTTCTGATATGACAGAGTGAAGGGCAGTGACAGAGGAAATGAGGGGTATCCTGATTCACCTCCTCGTCCCCATATCCTCTGCAGAGTTCATCTGTGCTGAGTTTTAATTTCTATGCATGGTAGCCCAGCATGTTGTGTCCGGTGATGACACCTGTAAGAGAGGACAAAGAGTTCTTGTTCATTTGAAGGATTCTCTTGGTCCTTTGTTTGTCATATAGTGGCCACATTTTCCTTGTAATAACACAGGAATCAAGGGCACTCCATCTTTCGTATGCTGCCATCAGTGTTTTATCTCCAATCACCTGTTTAAGATAACAGGGTGGGGTTTTTACTGTAGTGTCAGCATCCCTCAATTCAAGGGAAGATCCTTTTCTTGCCAGTTCATCGGCTCTTTCATTTTCTGGGACACCACTGTGCCCGGGGACCCAGCAGAGTCTTACAGTGTGCTGCGCGCCAAGAGCCTGCAGCTCTTCGCGACAGCTTCTTACAAGCCTCGATTTTATTTCTGTGGCGGAAATCGATTTTATTGCCGCTTGGCTGTCAATGAAGAAGCTAATATCAGCCTGTGGTATTGCCGTCATTGCAGCCTGCTTAGCGGCTGCTGTCACCGCCAGAACCTCAGCTTGGAAGACGCTGCTGTAGTCGGGGAGTCTGATCGAGCCAGATATTCCGAGCGTTTCTGAGTAGAAACCTGCACCAACGCCGGTATCCATCTTGGAGCCATCTGTATAGATGGGGATCGTTGTTGCATGGATTGGTACTTGGTTATCCTGCCATTCTTCCCTACAGGGAAAAGAGACAGTAAATGGTCTTATAAAATCTAGTTTGGGAGTAATGTATTCAGTGCATACATTTCTACCCGTAAATTTCTCTAGAATCTGTGCATGCCCTGTTGTACTGGGTTTCCAGTTTTTTGTTTGGCTTAGCCGCACGGCACTGTTTGCTGCAGATTCTTGTACGAAAAGGTCTAGGGGTTTAAGATTGAGAATTACCTCCAGCCCCGCTGTAGGGGTGGATCTCATAGCCCCAGTGATGCCAATACAGGCAATTCTTTGGATTCTAGTCATAGTCTTAAGGTTGGTGACCTTGCACAACCCCTGCCACCAGACTAAATTACCGTATGTGAGTATAGGTCTAACCACCGCCGTATACAACCACATGATAATTTTGGGACTAGTTCCCCAGGTTTTACCGAAGATTCTGTTGCAGGCGTATAAGGCTATCGTTGCCTTCTTTGCTCGTTCTTTTATATTGAGGCTCCAATTTAATTTTCTATCCAGAATCACGCCAAGATACTTTGCGTATTCTGATGTTTGTAGTGGAGTACCCTCAATAGTTGGCTGATTAAATTGCGGATTATACCGCATTATTGGTGAAGAGGACCAGTTCTGTCTTTTGTGGGTTAACCGCAAGTCTGATTTATCTTACTTTTGATTTAAATGTTACACCTACCTATGTTAAAACCTATCAATACAGACATTTTAGGAGTATTGAGTATCCTTAACTGGAGGAGCATACAAGAAGTCTAATCTGGGAAAATATTTATTACTTGTCATCATCGAAGAACAGCTGAATTTCTTAGCGAAAACATCTAAGTTTTGTACAACCGTCATGTAGCCCTAAAAACAAAATGTTTTGAGTTCAAAAGTCAACCACGGTTAACTGTACATATCCGAACACTTATATATTTCCTTATATGCAATAGCTACGCAGCGCAGGAGTTAAATAACCCAGGATTAGAAGATAGGGAGAGATGCCGATGCACGTTGGTTTTAAATGTTTGTAGATTATAATGTGTAGGAAAAATGGAGCGGGGAAGAGCGTTCCACATTCGTGGTGTATGGCTAAGGAACGATTATTTTTATTTCACTTTAGGCGTGAACCAAGAGGCAAATATGAGAAGCTAAGGGTAGGTACTGTCATCAGCGAAAGAGTGGATTGAATAAGAGGTAATAGACAGAAGATCATTTATAAAAATTAGAAAGAGAGTTGGATACAAAACAGAGCCTTGCGGAACACCAGCATTTATTTGGTGAGTTGCAGACTTTAAAATGTCCAAAACGACTAAATTGAACGGTCGGCGCAACGATCTTACTTTCACTAGCTTGGCGAAGAGATTGGTTCCAGTTTTCGGGTAGAAATGTCATCAAATCACCAGTGGACCTGTTACTGCGAAAGCCGTACTGCCGGTCATTGAGAAGTTTTCGGGATTCAAGATATTTCATGAGCTGACGGTTTATCAGCGTATCCGTGACCTAGGAAAGAAGTTGCAATTGTTCGGTAGGAGGAGAGAAAAAACGATTCGCCTTTTTAAGGGTCAGGCTGTTTTCCATATTTTCGGGAAGAGCCTTGAAGACAACGATTTTGCCAGTAAGGAAGAACACCTCTTCAGAACGATAGGGGAAATACCATCTGGACCGGTGGATTAGTAAACTTCAAGATCTTGAAGTACCTAGTCTAGCCACATCTAATAAAATAATTTAGAATAAAAATGATTGCTAACTATATGACAGCCAAGTGCTCAATGGTCCTTCATAAACAAATCAGAACGCTCTGAACAGGCTTAGTTCAGAGAATGATCGATGTGAACGAACAAAGAAAACCCCTTATAATTGATCAGACCCAATTATATCTACTCTGCGATATTTAGCTTTTAATCTCTGATAACATTCGTTCGCAAAAAAGCAGTACGACAGCTAAACAAACATCAAACCTTCCTTTCCTTGACAGTGAGCGTCAATCAAACACATTCGCATTATTATCCTTCGGCAGCCAATGATAAAAATAACAATCCTGTTTTTCAACAGCCACTGTTCGTATCAAACCCTAAAAAACTGACACCAAGTAATTCTGAAACAAAAATGACAAGCACGCTCTTCACACCAAAGGCGCTGCTCGTTACACGCAAACGCAACACCCCTCTCCTGTTGACTATCTGACTGACAGATGCAACCAAGTGTGATATTTGATCCCTTTTTGATTCCATTTCCATTTTTTTATTAACTTAAGTTGTGTAGTTTTTTTGTTTTTGATTTACTGGTTTGTGCGTGCGCGCCTCATCCTCACCATCCGCATCAGATATCTGTCGTTGCATTCATCGACAGCAAGCTATTCGTATCGTACCCTCCTCCTTCTGTGCATCTCTCAGCAGCACAAAAGGCACAAAATAGAAGTTAATTATTTTTATTTGTGCGATTGGGAAACCTTCGTTTATTGGATCTTTAGTTGATGCTACTCTAAAGCCATTGTTTGTCACTGTCACAATTGCCTAGTTGCTTTCCAATTTATGAAAGCGAGGCTTCTTGAAATGCATCAGGATACCCTTGTCATCTGTCACTGTTACTAAAGGATTTTATCCTCAATTCTTGTAAAACTACAAAGAAATCTATCTACACAGATTCACCGATGTGGACTTGAATAAAAGTGTTTTATTTGTGTTAAACAACCACCGAATGTGGCGCTTTAAATGTGATTTAAATGAGAAACGAGATGAACCTATAAAAAAAGCGAAACAGAAAAAAATATAGTCAAAATGGTGTAGAAATTTAAATTTGTTTTTCGGGCTTAGCTACGATGGGTAATGGACATTTTCTCCTACCTCCCGAAGTAATAACGATGTACAGCTGTCAAAATGGGAACATGCACACAATATGAATGATGATTAATGACGTTTCAGTTAATCACATATCGGGGAGATGCAAGGAACCGGACAACATGAGTTTGAAGTAGGTTACAGTGAAATGTGCTTATTTTGTTAATTAGATTTTCATTAATTAGAAAAAGGGATCGCCTTATGGAAGACACTGGGTGGAGGTGGAGCATCGCCTTACTACTTTATCTAACAAAAGATACCTAATTGGTTTTTTTGTTGTTGTTAAAGAGCGCTGCGTTGGTATGAAACCTGAAATATCATGACAATTAAAACTCATCAGTTGGGTTGAATTTCGAATTGAGAACAAACCGGGGACACAATTGTGGATCTATCATGAAGCCAGACCAAGCCCATGACCCATGAGACAGGCTTTCAGTAGCGGGTGGTGAAAGCTTCTAATATTTTGATTAAGGCATCTGCATATTGAACTATTTATCTAAACAAACCAGCACTTAATGTTCAGTGGCTAACGACGAGAGTTGCATTAATGTGTCAATCAAAACCCAATTGTAACAATCCTAGATCATTTAACTTCTTAAAATCAAATTTCATTGAACTTGATAATTATCTTGCAACTGTTGACTGGAAAACCGATTTTTTAAATTTAAATTTGAAGAGTATGCTAGACCATTTATTGGCTATCTTAAATGAGGCTTTTAACTTATTTGTGCCTTATAGGGCAAAAAATAATGTCTCAAAACCTCCATGGTACAACAAAAGGTTGACTCATTTAAAAAATTTGAAAAATAAATCATTTGCTAAGTATAAAATGTCAAACACATTAGATAACAAGCTTAAATTTTGCAAACTCCGTTACGAATTCATTGCAGTCAGCAAATTCTTGCACAGAAATTATATCTCGAATATTGAGCTTAAGTTGAAGAAAGACCCAAAGCATTTCTGGAGTTTTATTAATTCTAAAAGGAAATCGCTTGGAATTTCAACTTCGATGAATTTTAAAGGAGATAATTCTACGGATATTGATAAAACTCTTAAGCTGTTTGCTCAATTCTTAGAATCGGTTTACTCAAGCTCACAAAGAAACCCCGTTTTTTCAATCAGAAAATGTCCCTAAAGTGGATATTGGCTCAATACACTTGGATTCCTCTGATGTTTTAAAGGGCTTACAGGACCTCAAGCCAAGCCACATTCCTGGTGTCGATGGTATACCTGTCCTTGTCTTAAAAAGATGCTCTAATTCTATCTGATGGGAAGCATTATTATTTTCAATCTATCTATATCGTCCGGATTATTTTTGGAAGTATGGAAATCTTCCTTTCTTATTTTTTTTTTTTTATTTCATATTTCATATTTATTTATTTATATCGATTTAACTTACACAGTAAGATACAATATCTTTTAAGGTAGTGTAAGCTTCAGTTTCAAAAACTATTACATGAACTGAGTGAAAACTGAGTTACTGATAAAATTCATTGATAAAGTTCAAAAAAGGATAAAATATAGAAAATAAAGAAAATCAATCCAAACTTAAATTTTACAAAGAGCGAGCTTTAAAGCCAGCTAAAATATAGACAATCTGGGAGTAGGTGGGAGGGGGGGGGGGGGTTAATGTCAATCATCGAAGCGCCTCAAAATGTTGCCTAAGCCTTGCTACGAACCGAGTGCCACGTCCTACCATCCTTATTGTTTGGGGGAGGGAATTCCACAACCGAATCGCATGTACAAAAAATTGACGACTCGAAACGAGGTAAGAGTAGCGTACTGGTGTCAGATTACAATTTCTACCTGATGAGGAAAACTGGATTTTGCTATATAGATACGGTGGTTTTCGTGTTTGCAAAATATTGTTGAGCATTGTTAAGGTCCTTAGAGCAAATAAGTCTTCCAGAGTGAAACCATATATTTGTCTAGAATATGTAGAAATATGTTCATATCTCCGCAGACCAAAAACGTACTTTGCTACGCTGTTGAAAACAACATTCAGTTTCCTCCTGTGCCTGCTATCACAGTTGCAAAAAATTTCACACCCAAATAATAGTAGGGGGATTAGTAGTGACTTTGCAAGTATCATTCTTGTTTTAATTGGAGTAATTCTTTGGGTGGCCCATAACATACGTAAGCCACCATACACTCTTCCGATTGCCAATTGTATATGGTTGGTCCAGGTTAGGGTTTTGTTAAAGACTAATCCTAGATTTCTTGCTGACTCAACAAACTGAATGGGTGTACTGTTGAGTTGTATTTGTGGAAAGTATGAAGTGTCTGATGGTCTTCTGGAGATAATCAAACATTTGGTCTTGGATGGATTCAAGTGGAGTCCATTTGATCGGGACCAGAGCAAAATTTTACTTAAATCATCATTTAACTCGCAAGCTCCATTTTCAATTAAACCCAGAGGACAGCTATACCGAAGCTGCACATCGTCAGCATACATATGTAAGGAAGAGTTGAAGCCAAGCGAGGGGAGGTCATTAATGTAAATACTGAACAGTAAAGGACCCAGTATAGATCCCTGAGGGACACCTTTGCTTAGCGGAAGAAAGGAGGACGTTTGGTTATCAGCAACCACTGCTTGGTATCTAAGCGATAAGTACGAGAACACAAGTTTCACTGAGGATGACATGAACTGGAATTTGTCCCTTAGTTTGCCGCATAAAATATGGTGGTTGACAGTGTCAAAAGCTTTTGAGAAATCTAAAAGTGTAAGAAAAGTTACATGGTCCTTATCAACACTCTGCCTTATTTCTTCGACTACATTTATTAAAGCTGTCGTGCAGCTGTGGTTAGGACGAAAGCCAGATTGACTTTGACATATCATGTCATGGCGATCCAAGTATAGCCTTATCTGCGTGTTCATGACCTTTTCAAAAACTTTGGATAAGAATGGTAGAATTGCTATTGGGCGATACTCATTACGGCTTTTTGGAACAGGGATGATTTTTGCTCGTTTCCAGATGCTAGGAAAAACTCCGGTCATGATTATCACATTAAAGACATGGGTTATGTATTTTAAGGTGTAGGGAAGAGTCGCCTTCAGGAATACTGGGTGAATGCCATCGAATCCAACGGAATTAGATTTTATGGATAAACAGAATTTTAAAACATCTTCTTCATTAACGGCGGCAAAACTAAATCTCCCAGAGGTAAAGCTGTCAGAGGTAAAGCTGTCCGCTTCCGAAAAACTTGAGAGGATAGAGTTGCCATTTGGCTCAGACGATGAGAGCGATGTAAAATTTTTATTCAGCTCATCACAGTCAATATTAGTAACTGAATTATTATTCAAACGCTTACCAACACCTATGTCCCTCAAATTTTTCCATAGGTTATGACGAGCCAGAGAAGGATTTAGCCGAGACGAGTAAAAACGTTTTTTTGATTCTCTAATCTGAAGTACAACTCTATTTCTCAAGTCAGTATACGCCTTACGAAATACCTCCAGTCTGAAACGTTTCCACGTATTATACGCCATATTTCGTTTGTTGATTAAGGTTTTTAAATTATTGTTAAACCAGGGATGGTCATTGTATCTCAAAATTTTTGTCTTATAAGGAACATGGACATTAAAAAGATAGTTAATATTATCCTGAATGAAGGAAACTTGCTCATCAACTGATACCATTCTGAAAACTTGAGGCCAATCAACCGACCTTAAGTCACGTTCCAAAATACTATAATTGATGTTTTTAAAGTCCCTATAGCTATAACTATTATTTGAAACAATAGGTTCACACTGAAAAGTTAGGTGTAAAAGGTCATGCTGAGAAAAACAGGATGCAGATAGCTGGTTATAGTGAAGAACTTTGTTCAAGTGGCTAACAAAAAATACATCAAGCAGAGTGCTCGATTCCTTGGTAAAGTGAGTTGGAGTTGACGTGTTTACTGGACATAGGTTAAGAGCTCTCATGTCATCAGAAAGTGCTGATTCTAAGAGCAGATTGCTATTAAAATCTCCACCTAATATAATATAAGGTGAAATGTTGGCCAATTCATCTATTTTATTTAATAATGGTGCTATTTCAATGTATTTGTTAGGTCTATAGCTATAGGCTGAACCGAGTAAAATTTTGTTATCTTTGCATGTTATTTTAACAAATATGAAATTAGTACCATCGTTAGGTAAGGAGTGGCACACAAGCTCTGGTTTTAACCCACGACGCGCATAAATCGCGACTCCACCACCAATCCGTCCCACTCGGTCCCGTCTAAACAGTTCAAAACCTCTTAACCCGTATAATGAGTCATTAAAGTCAGGCCGAAACCATGTTTCAGTCACAAACACAACATCCACCTTTGAATCTGCAAACAAGTATCTGAATTCATTTTCGGAAGTAAGCTCTGAGCATTTAAACAAGCATTTAAACAACAGACCTGCAGACCAGTACGCTGACTACACAAAATGTCAACCATAACTCGAGAGATGTCACTATTCATAGCGATTGTGGAACTCCCTTTGTTATTTATAACGCTAGGGCCAACCATTAGTATGAGCTACTAGTAATTGGCGGCTAATAAAGCACACCTTAACACAAGTGCGATAGAACGTGTCACCGGAGTAAAGACGCAACTTCGATAATAAACAAATATTTAATAAACAAATATTTACAATTCATAAATCCGGTTCGAAAAATAACGTTGAAAACTACAGAGGGATTTGCAAGTTGTCCGCAATTCCTAAACTGTTCGAAAGTTTAGTAAAGAACAAACCCGCTTTTTTCGTGAAAGAACATGTGAGTGACACCCAACACGGGTTTATATCGGTAGATCAACTATCACCAATATGTCATTTTTTCCTCCTTTGTTTCTAATTGTATTGAAAATCAAAGTCAAGTAGATGCTATCTACACGGATTGTAGTAAAGCATTTGACTCAGTATCCCACAACATACTGCTTCGTAAGCTTGAACGTTTTGGGATTCACTCAAATCTCCTTCAATGGATATCATCCTTTTTAACTGATAGGGTCCAAAGAGTCAAAATTGACAACCTAATTTCAAGATCTATTAGCTGTACCTCAGGAGTTCCACAGGGTAGTCATCTTGGTCCACTTTTATTTATAATTTTTATCGATGATGTGTGATAATATAAAATTCAGCCAGTGTCTCATATATGCTGATGATCTTAAACTATTTCTGAAAGTGACCTCCAATACTTAAATCTTCAAGTGGACCTTGATAATTTATCTAATTGGTGTTTGATAAACTGCTTAAAACTTAACATTAAGAAATGCTATGCTATCTTCGTCTCTAAGAAACTATCAACTTATGAGTTTGCGTATTCTCTTGATAGTATCCCTCTATAGAAAATTGCTAAAATGAAGGATCTGGGTGTTTCCTTTGACTCCAAGTTTTCATTTGCCCCTCATATTGATGCAATTGTTGCTAATGTATAAGAACGGCCTTAAACAATGACGATTTCGCTGATCTCGTTCTACTTGATTTTTCCAAAGTTTTTGACAGAGTAAACCACCACCTCCTGTTTAGTTTGAGTCTGAGTTTTTCCTTTAATTTTAGCTCCACAGGTAGGTATACGATTTATACAAAGTTTCTTATCTGGTCTATTATTTGTCTGCTCAATTGTTAGCCCCTCAAGGAGTACCCCAAAGATCTTGGTCCAGTATTATTTAGTTTATTCATAAATGACATCTCTTCATCCGTTAGTTCTACCTTTCATCTATATACGGACGATATTGCACGGTGGTCAGAAGCAAACTTTTTAACTTTAAACCCCAGTAGATCACAAGCTATTTATTTTTTTAGCAGGAGTTTGCCCTCCAGTTCCAGCTACCCATTGCAGATAAGGTTAATAGTATCGGCATAGTTCCAGGCTCATCAATGCAATGCTGTAATTTTGTCAAATCGATGCTCTGTAAGACCTATGGCTGCGAACACTACGACTTCATCTCATCTGAAGTTCGTCTTAAACTTTTTAAAACACTGCTTTTACCCATTTACACATATGGACGGTGTATCTTCTCTAAACTAGATAGCATTTGCGCCCGTCGAATTGAGGTGGCTTTCAATGATTGCACCCGATTTGTGCTTAATCTAAGAAGGTCCGATCACATATCGCCATACAAAGATATTTAACTGGGATGTTCTTTAAACACCAATCTAAAAAGACGTGCAATGACTTTCCTTTTAAACTTCTAAGAAGTAAGAACTTATTGCCCACCCTACTTACGCGAACTTTTTAATTAAGCGACATCTCCGAAATCTCGACATCGTTACGCCAAGATTTCACAGGTTGGTGATGGAGAGATCTTTCCCTGTCGAGATTAGCCTATGGAACAGTCTTGATAATCGTGTTCAAGCGATACAGTCTGTCTCGGAATTTAAACGACGTGTAACACAATGTTTATAACTTTGTTATTTAATATCACAATATCACGCTCACAGTCGAAAGAAAGTTTACACCTCTGTGTTTTATGTTTCCAATTCAATTATAGAATTTATTTGAGGTTTTTCTTACATTTAGTTTAACAAGTTCGTTATTATCTAAATTCTTAATCGAACCAAATGTATAAGTTAACAAAAAAAATAACAAAACAAAAAATTTTCAACAGAAAAGGAAAAGTACTTCACATTTTAGGCGTCAAAAGAAAGTTAACACAACCAAAAAAATACCAATTTATGGAAATAAACCAAGATTCAATATTTTGTTTGTTTTCCTTTTGCCTTTATAACAGCCTTCAACCTCCTGGGCATGGACTCCACCAATTGGTTTGTGAAGTCAGACTGAATTTTTTCCCACTCTTCCAACAATATGGACTTTAGCGAATCCTTACTAGTGATGACCCTTTTTCGAACCTGCTTGTCTAAATACTCCCACAAATGTTCGATGGGGTTAAGGTCTGGGGTTTGCGGAGGATGATCCAACACTTTCGGAGTCCGATACAATAACCATTCTTTCACAATTTTGGCCGTGTGCTTAGGGTCATTGTCCTGCTGGAATACCCATGTTTGGTCCAACCTCAATTTTTTGACGCTAGGGTACAAGTTTTCCCTCAAAATGTTTAAGTAATCCATTTTTTTCATTGTGGACTCAACAAATACGAGGTTTCCCACTCGGCTCCGGGCAATAACCCCCCAATGAAATAACACCCCAAATGAAAAATGAAATAACTCCCCAAATCAAAGATGAAATAAGTCCCCAAATAAGTATGAAATAAGTCCCCAAATCCTATATGAAAATCCCATAAACAGTGCAGTGTGGATGGGGGGGGGGGGGGGGGGGGGCATGTTGCCCCCCCTGCTTGGGGTGACTGTTTGCTTTGGAGTAGGTGCGAGGTTTTTTTTTATAAATTTGGGGACTTATTTCATAGTTGAATTTGGGGACTTATTTCACTATGAAATAACCCCCCCAATTTGAAGTATGAAATAAGTCCCCAAAAACCCATGAAATAAATCCCCACCTCCATACAAATTTTGGGGAGTTATTTCATCTTTCATTTGGGGGGTTATTTCATTGGAGGGTTATTTCATTGGGGGGTTATTTCCTGCAGCCATGCATCCCCAGACCATAACCGACCCTCCCCCATGCTGAACCGTAGAGGTAATGTTTTTTTCATCGAACGCCTTATTTTTGGCTCTCCAAATTTTTGGTGGTGTTCTATGTTTGAAAACTTCAAATTAACTTTCGTCAGTGAAAAGTACATTTTTCCAAAACGCAATGTCTTTTTCTTCGTACTTTTTTGAGTACTGAAGTCGACGTTTCTGATTGACTCCTGATATTAGGAGTTTCTTTCGCGGTACCCTGCCATGTAGCCCATTATCATGTAGTACTCTTCGAATAGCACTTGCACTAATGGGAATACCTGACGCTTTTTGAATGTCTTCTGAAATTTTCACAGCACTAGCAGATGGATTTTTTTTCACTTCTCGCACTACGGATCTTACTTCAGATTGGGAGAATCGCTTAGGTCTACCAGTGCATGGACGATCTTGGAGTTGTTTAAAATTTGTATATTTATCAATTATTTTTTTAACACATTGATGACTTCTGCCAATTTTTTGCGCTATTTTTCTTAAAGATTTTCCTTCTTCGTTAAATTTCAAAACTAGTTTTCTGATTTCCAAAGGCGTTTGCTTACCCATTTTAATGGCACTTTTAATTTAACTGTTTACACTACTTTTTTCACAAATAACCAAACAAAGAATTAAATCGAAAGATAGTCTTTGTGATAAGCCTCAACAAAATAAACAAAGCAAACCTAGTAAATGCACGAAACGGTAGTTGTCGAGTTCCGCAAATCAAAATTGGAATGGTGTAAACTTTCTTTTGACGCATAAAATGTGCGGTATTTTTTCTTTTCTGTTTATAAAATGTTTGTTTATAGTTTCTTTGTTAACTTCTATAATATGTTTCAATTAAGAATTAAGATATAAACAAACATGTGAAACAAGTTGTAAAATAAACCTTTAATAATATAATGTAATTGAATTCGAAACATAAAACACAGATGTGTAAACTTTTTTTTGACGCTCAAGGTATATATAATCTACTTTCCCTTCTCTGTTTGTCCTTTCTGTTTATCCTATCTCCTAACCTATTCCTATTGTCCTTCTTCTAAATTTTGCTTAATCAAAAAACTAAAAGGTTCTTTATATTAATTTCATTTTGCAAATCATCTTTCTGTTCAAACTAGCATAATAGATCCGTTGTTTTTTTGCATTTGTAAACAAATTAGTCGTGGACTCGTGGCTCGTGGACTACATCCAGCGAGGAATCGCTCAATCTGCTACTTGACACACACTTCCCTGGTAGCTCCAACATTACCGGCCATAGTAACCCAAACAGGTCACCTATGGATTTACAGGTAACAAATTCTCAAAATCTGATTACTAGGGACAAGCTTCTTTGGGCACTACAAAGCTTCAAGCCCTTCAAGTCTGCAGGACCTGACGGCATAATACCTGCCGAACTTCAGAGGACTTCTGACATCATTCTACCAACACTAGAGATGATTATGAATAGCTGTTTAAGGCTTACTCACATTCCTCAGGCTTGGAGGGAAGTTAAAGTAGTCTTCATACCCAAGGCTGGCAAATACTCCCATGTTAGTCCAAAAGACCTCAGACCCATCAGTCTATCATCATTCCTCCTCAAAACGCTGGAGCGTCTGATTGATATCCATCTTCGCATGAATATAAGCCCGCAACTGCTGTCTGCGGCACAACATGCGTACATTAAGGGTAAATCAGTGGAAACTGCCCTTCACTCCTTGGTACGCACCATAGAATACTCCCTTCACCACAAGGAATACACTATGGTTGCCTTCCTAGACATAGAGGGCGCTTTTAACAACGTCGACACATCTGCAATCGCAAATGCACTAACAGAATTAAATGTGGATGGATCGCTTGGTGCATTGATCAGTCTTTTGCTAACAAGCAGGATTATCAATTCAAAACTGGGCGTTTCATCCGCTAGAAGGTCTGTCAGTAGAGGCACGCCACAAGGTGGTGTCCTCTCCCCCCTTCTGTGGAACTTGGTGGTGAATAAACTACTGACATGCCTGGAAGGGGAGGGTTGCACGGTGATTGCCTATGCGGATGACATTGCTATTGCCGTCTCAGGGAAATACCTCAACACTCTAAAGGAACTCCTTCAAAACGCTCTCAACAAGCTTTCAATTTGGGCAAGAAGCTGTGGGCTGGGGGTTAACCCTCACAAAACCGAGCTTGTCCTCTTCTCCAGGAAATATAAAGTCCCTCATATCGACCCTCCCTCTATCAACGGTACAAGCTTAACCTTTTCCGACGAAGCTAAATTTCTGGGTCTAATATTCGATAAGAAGTTAAGCTGGAAACCCAATGTACAAGAAAGAGTAAGGAAAGCTACAGTAGCACTTTTCTCTTGCAAAAAAGCCATCGGAAATAAGTGGGGCCTACAGCCCCGCATATCACACTGGCTATACGTATCGGTAGTTAGACCGATCCTGACATACGGGGTGGTTGTCTGGTGGACTGCTCTAGACAAAGCGGTAAACCGTGATAAGCTGAGCAAGGTGCAACGCACAGCTTGTCTGTGTATCTGCGGAGCACTCCGTACGACCCCCTCCGCTGCACTGGACATATTACTGCATCTAACACCCCTGGATATTTTCAGCAGGCAATCAGCTGCCTGCTCCGCTGTCCGTTTAAAAGCCACATCACAGTGGATCAATACAAATATTGGCCACTCTATCATTCTGGACTCCCATGGGTCCCTACCAAGAAACATCGACTACACTATACCCCAGCTACAGTTCGAAAAGAACTTTCAAATCACTATCCCCTCCAGATCATTCTGGGAGGAGGCTGATTGCATGGAAGATAATTCGATCCACTTTTACACCGACGGATCAAAAACTAGTGATGGGGTCGGAGGTGGTGTTTTCTCAGAAAGACTTAATATCAGTCTCTCTTTCCGTCTTCCTGATCATTGTAGCGTGTTCCAGGCGGAAATCATGGCGATTAAGGAAGTCTTGTCGTGGCTAAAGAGAAACGTGATATCCGCTAAGGACATCCGCATATTCTCGGATAGTCAAGCCGCGCTGAAATCCTTGGATTCAGTCTCTTCAAACTCCATCGTAGCCATAGACTGCCGCTCGTCTCTTGAGGAGATGGCAGAGCAGTTCAACTTTCACCTCTTTTGGGTGCCAGGGCACAGAGACATCCCAGGGAACTGTAGGGCAGACGAACTCGCCAAAAAAGGAACAGCATTACCTCTTCTACCTGATAAAGGTTTCTTAGGTATGCCCATCGCTACTTGTAAACTCATGCTTAAGCTAGCCGCAGTCGAGAGTACAAACCTCAGGTGGACAGGTAGTGATACGTGTCTAGCGACCAAGCATATCTGGCCAAAGCTGGACCTGCGACGCTCTCTGAGTTTGATCTCACTTAACCGACAGCATATTAGCTCTGTCATAGGTGCCATCACAGGGCACTGTCTAATAGGCAAGCACGCATCAAGGCTTGGCGTCTATTCTAACGACTTCTGCAGAAGTTGCAGGGATGAGGAGGAGGAGGAGACTACACTTCATCTCCTCTGCACATGTCCTGCACTCTCCCATAAAAGAAATCTCTATTTGGGAGCCTTCTTCCTTAATGAACTCAGTGACTTGGCTAACTCAGATGTTAGAAGTCTATCACGCTTCATTAGAAGCTCCAAATGGTTTTAGCGGGTAGTGATAGATACTCCCGATCCTAGTGGCATCACAATGGACCTCTTTGGTCTAAGTGTGTTAGCTTTCGGCTAACAGCCACCTCAACCTAACCTAACCTAAACAAATTAGTGTAATAATTATTGTTTTACGATGTTTTTTTTTTATAGGTCTAAATATTATATTTGTTACTGTACTACATGCGATCCTTAAATAAATTGAAAATTGAAATTGAAATAGTATTCCAGCTTACTTACTTACTTTGGGAGACAGGGGCAAAATCTGGTAGCATAGTTCAAAGATTCCAATTCATAAGGCAACTTGAAGTCGATGTGCTCTTCCCTGGTGAATCAGGTTAAAATTCCGTCAGTGCCAAGCAACATCTTAAAGTGCTTTCCACTGCGACACATCTCGCGAACGTCTGACAGTCATTCAAGACGCAGACGCAAGAGTATCAATTGTCATGAGAAGCTACTCAAATTTGTCATTCGGATTCGGATTAAAATTATATGTCCTTTCACTTCGCAAATGGTTGGAGTAACTAGGTTAGGTCATTAATGCCTAATATTTTATATTTTACAGGGTGTCCCAATTAATCACCCTTTTCGAGTTATAGCCCATCAAAGCTATAGCTTCCAAACTATCATAGGTACAAAAAGTATTTTGTACATTTTGGAAAGCCAATTTAGTAGCGCATACAAGTCTTGTACACTTTGGATTATATCGTTTAAGAGGGACAACCTCTTCTCAAATGTGTCATTCGTGGAGTTGATGTTTACTCCGAGGTAGGTGATCAACAGTGACGTCGGTGGACAGATGTTTGTTGAAAGCAAGTATGTACTTCGTTTTATCCTCGTTGACTTCAAGCCGAACTTAATTCGCATGTTTTTCAATCGCCATGAAAGTCTCTACCGTGGCACGCCGACATCGGCCGATGATGTCGATATTGTCCCCGTATCCGAGTAGTTGCAATGGTCTGTTGAAGAAAGTGTCTTCCGCGTTAACACCCTGCACAGCGCATTTTCCGATATAAAGCAAGATTGAAGAAGTACATATCAGCGCATCTCCTTGTCGGCTTTTGAACAGTTCGGAAAATTTGTTTCCGGCGCCACGCGAAACAATTGAATCAGTTTTGCTGGGTTCCCGAACCCGGTTCCTGACAATGAATGCGACAATGAAGTCGATGAAATGATTGCGGGTCTCAACTTGAAACTCATTGAACTTTTCCACGATTTACCTTAGTGTGAAGGTCTATTGTCGCCTGGTCGGAAGCCACACCGGTAGTTGCTTCTTCCACATTTCATATTTATTTATTCATAAGTAACAACATTTATGATAGACTTCCAAAATCTTTCAAGTTATAAATGTGAATTTTGTAAAAAAGCCTTTCGATTATTATACTTCATATTAACTGAAAATACGTGTATTGTTTTATATTAAAAAAAGAAAAGAAAAAAAGTATGACTAAATATAAACAATGTATACAAATTCAAAGAAAGAAAAAAAAAAAACAGTTTAAAAGAAGTAAAAAGAAAACGAAAGAAAGAAAACGATTTCTATAAACTTAGGTAGTACTTTCTGTATTTATGTGCCTGCAATGTGCCGAAAGAGAGTGTCACTAAAATTGTTTGCATCCTTGAGTCGTCTTAAACTGAGGGGAAGTGCATTCCAGAGGCGAATGGCGTGAACAAAAAATTGGCGTTCCGTGAGCTGATATGCTACCCGGGGTGGAATCAAATTGGAGGAGCGTTGCGATTGTGCCAATTGAAGCTTATCATATAAATAGGGAGGCTGTTTGGTGGTTATGATATTATGTAGATGCTTGATAGTGCAGTATTCAAGATACTTGTTTAATGTACAACCAAGAATCTTTTTAGCGTAAGCGGAAACATGGTCGTATCTTTTCAATCCAAAAACATATCGAGTAATATTGTTAAATGCAACATGAAATTTGAGCGTTATGAAGGCGTTGTTACAACAGAAGATTTCACAGCAGTAGGTAATAAGTGGCACTAGCAGGGTTCTAGCCAGGTTCTAGCACTAGCAGGGTTCTAGCCTTGTAGGTGTCGATGTCGGTGTGAAATTTTGCGAAAGTGACAGGTTCCTGAGACAGCCGTAGATTTTCCCAATAACGGTCAAAATATGGTTGTCCCAACACAATGTTGTGCTGAACCGAATACCTAGATTTTTTACTTTCTGGACAAATTGAATCGGAAAATTTCCAAGATTGATGCTAGAAACGCAAGATATATCTGGGCAATTTCTGCTAATTACTATGCATTTGGTTTCGTCAGGATTTAGCTTTAAACAATTGCGCTCGGACCAAGTTAGGATATTCTTGAGATCCTGATTGAGCTTATAGGCAGAATTAGTGATGAGACCGCGCTCACAGCTTATATATACAAGGTGGCGCAAAAGTCATCATCCTATCGGAAGAAGCTATAATTTTTGCAAATGGCGGCAAAAGTAAATTCTACTTCGACATTTGTGAAGTTAACTGATACAGAAAAAACTTAAGACACCAATTAACATAATCCAAAAGCAGAACCAAAGTTTTTCATTCATAAAAAAAATTACAGCGAAAGAACATCGGGTGACAACTTTTGCGCCACCTGACAACTTTTGCGCCACCTTGTAGTTGTACATCGACTGCATACATATGTACTGACGAGTAATTGACAACAGTTGGGAGGTCATTAATAAAGATTGAGAAGAGCAGTGGGCCTAAGATGGATCCTTGAGGGACACCATTTGAAGTTGCTAAAAACTCGGATGGGACATCATTGATAAAGACGGCTTGCGTACGACCTGTAAGATATGATTGAATAAATTTCGCCGCAGAAGACAAGAGCCCGCATTGTGTAATAAGTTTTTCAACAAGATACCCGTGGTGAACTGTGTCAAATGCCTTGGAAAAGGCAAGTAGAGTCAGAAAAGTGGTGTAGTTTTTATCCATAGCTACCCGTATATCATCTGTCACTTTAAGCAGTGCTGAAGTACAACTGTGATGTGGCCGAAAGCCCGATTGATATACGTAGAGTAAATTATTTTGTCGAAGATAGGCGGACAACTGATAGTGAACACATTTTTCTAGGACTTTGGATAGATATGGTAGTATTGCGATGGGTCGATATTCTGCCGGGGCTCTAGTTGTTGCTTTCTGTTTAAGGATTGGAATAATCTTAGCAGCTTTCCATGAAATTGGAAAAGTTGATGTCGTTAAAATAGTGTTGAATGAAATAAGGATGGATTCCATCAACACCAACAGCTTTAGATTTAATTTTAAGGACAGCTCTGACAACATCTGCTTGCTCAACTCTCGAAAATTCAAAGGAGCCATTTGATTCGATTAATTGAGATGCGTTAGTGCTTGTCGATTGTATTTGAATTTTGACGAAATCACGATTTAGCTGGTTTGGATCAACCTTATCCAACCCTGGATCTATTTTGCCACAAATACCTTGCTGCCGTAAGTTCCTCCATAGAAGCTTGCCAGGAAGTTTATGATTAAAATGCTGACGGAAATAATTTCGCCTGGCTTCCCTGATTTTTGAGCAGGCAAGGTTTCTTAGAGATTTATAAATCAACCAAAATTCAGGAAGCCTGAAATACTTCCATTTTCTGAACGCAGCATCTCGTTCATTTTTCAGTTTGAGAATTTCAGCGGTAAACCAGACGTTGTTGCTGTATTTAACAATCTTAGTTCTATTTGGAACATGGCAATCAAATAACTGTGTAACTGTGGCTTGAAAGTAATCAACTTGGGCATCGGTCAAAGTTTCAGAGTACACTGGCAACCAGTTAACACACTGAAGGTCCCGTTCAAGAAAATCAACATTTACGTGTTTGAAGTCAATATACGAATATTTGAGTGGTTCTGTGCAGGTGGAGACAAAGTCAAAACATGCAAATATTTATTATGTTTGGAAAACACCGGGGCAGAAACTTGACTGTAGAAAGCATTATGAATATCGCTTGATATAAATAAGTCCACAAGAGTACTACTTGAATGAGTGAAATGCGTCGGAGAGGATGAGTTGAGCAAATGAAGGTAAAGAGCTTTTATATTCTCAGTTAGGGAAGACGATCCAGAATATTACAATTAAAACCGCCACAGACAATAGTTTTCCAATATGATGAGGTATTGTTTTCTAGCAAGCAGTACAGTTGCGAACAATCAATGTTATTGTAAGGCCGATAGACGACACCTAGTAGGCATTTCCTTCTCTCGCACATCAACTCAATAAAACAATACTCAATGGGGCTATTAAGAGGAGAAGTTGAGAGTAACTTAACAGGTAACGCCTTACGTACGTAAATGGCCACTCCACCGCCGATTCTATTTTGCCCATCATCACGAAAAACTGTATATCCTGGCATTGAGTACACGCAATCAGATATTTTAGGATCAAACCATGTTTCCGAAACGCATACAATATCTACATCAGAACCAACAAACAGACCTCTGCCATCCTCCATTTATGTGGCATACTTTTAGGCCACCTCGTTGTTTACATAATTTAAACGCGCAATAATTAACTCGCACCACCACCACTGGATGAAGCATTACTCATATCACCCATAAGTGAAAATTACAATTAAATTTTTCCCCAGCTCAAGAAAACCCAAAACGCAAAACAGACAGATAACTCTAAGACGGATAGCAGGGCGCAAGAAACACAAATACAAAAAGTACTTACTAAATACAATATAAAAAATCGATATGTTGCAATATAAAAATCGGTACTTGCCGATTAGTGAGATGCAGAACGGCTGCAGACGTTAAGACAGAACTTTCTCTAGAATCTTATATCTGACATTAAGCTCGATATTTTGAAAGACTTAGAATCGCCTTTTTAGTAAAAGGCGCATATGGATCTGATTGTCTATTCATCAGGTACGATTTCTTCACCCCATACTTGGTTAATGATTTGGTGCATGCCACCTACCATCAGAGCCAGCAGCCTTATGGTTCTTTATCTTTTGTACAGCTATGCCAACCTCTTCGTGGCGTGTGTTGTTGCTCCCATGGTGATGAAACCTGCACCGCCCGGGGCACAAGCCAACAGTCTAACGAACCTCTACATCGTCGCCACCACTACCTTTTTCATACTGGGTGGTGGAATGCGTTCTTCTTGACCTATCGCTCACTCTCTTCATGATGCATAAACATATCTTCTATTCCTTGAGCTTCGGTAACTAGGTTTGCTTCTCTATTTCGAAGAGCCTTCGTTCCGGTCTTAAAGCTACCAGCCATCCGGGTGTTGTTTCTATCGCTAGACCCTTCGATCTACTCGAGCTGGGAGACTACGTTACGTATGCCTTCTTCTTTCTGCCCAAGATCTTCTACTCCTCCCTTCTCCTGGCTTAATTGGAAAGCTATTAAACGAGCAAATCTTTTTTGTATTAACAAACAAAGTTACTGCATTATTTTAAAATCTATTTAAAAATGTTTAACTTTCAACAATTGGCAAACACGAACATGCAGCTGTCTATTTTTATTCAACTTAAACTTTGCGTAATTACTCATAAATTACAGATACACTGTGGCCTGTGGTCATGTATCTATACATCATAAGCAAGTTAATTAGTCTCTATCAATTACGTGTGTCGTGTGGATTTAAATAATTAAGAGAACGACGCCTGCATTAGGCTAGATGCTGCGGCAATGCAGAACTGTCGAATACAACAAATGGGCATGTCCAATTACTAATGTATTAATCTAATTATAGAGCGGCAATCGGAGGTCTTGTAAGGGTAGACACGTTTGATTACTTAACTCTAATTATCAAACACTTAACAAGCAACAGTGATATAAATTTCCGAGCTCCTATCGCGATTCTTATGTGCGAGGTTATGTTTTTTAGAATGACACGATTCGTGTACTTTCGAATAATTATGCTTGACTTTCTGGAATTTGAGTCACAAATTCACGAGTTCAAACTAAAAATATTCGTATCTTCATCTTGCGACCTTGCGCTTAAGTGCAATTTACGCTCCTAGAGTTTTCTAATTCGAAGGACATAAATGTACTGTCGGCAACTTGAAAATGTCAAGGATTGCTCATTACAGAAAATATACGTTTAGCAATATTGTGCAGGTGGTCGTTTTTTGACCGATAAACCAGGTTCTTTTCAGCGATTTTATAGGGTCACTCATTCATTGTTATTGAGATAAATGCAGAAACAGCTTTTACCGAAAGACTGATGATGCTCTCGTTGTCTGTATTTCTGCAGGAAGACGATTCTATTGCCAAACTACAGACACGAGGCAAGAACGTTCGGCAACTGCGTGTGCATACCGTGGGAGAATGACATTGAGATTGAGTCCTCTGCGAGATTGTAAAAATTAAAGTTCCTGTTTTAAACCCTGTGGACATTAATTGCTGGAAACAATTTTATGCATTATTATAATATTTCTAAGCTTATAATTTATTTATTTGTTTATTTCACATGATCAAAGCTCAATTAATAGCTTTCTTAGACACATACATTATAAACTAATCTTGAGCATACAATCATGACTGAGTAAGAGCATTAAGCAAATTCTTTTTTAAATTAGTAACCGATAAATTGAAATCAATTAAGTTAACGCTAGCATTGTAAATCAACATGAGACCATTTATTGAAGGTGAACGGCCATAGTTAGTACGTGAATGTGCTATACTAAAAAATCGATGACTTCCGAAACCAAAAGCAGGTACACCTATATTGAGAAGGCTCAGAACTTCAGGGGAATCAATCTCACCAATGAGTAGTCTATGGATGAAAATAGTTCTAGCCACCGTTCTTCTAGCTTCTAGAAATTCCAAACTAATTAATTTAAGTCCTTATTGCTGATGGAGCTAATCCAAGGAAGCCCTCTTAGACTAAATCTGAGATATCTCTTTTGAATTGATTGATGATTGATGAATTTGAATGAAATCAAATTTGAATTGAATTTTGAATTGAACGTATGGGTCAGAAAATTCGCCAGCATAAGGTCTGTTAGCCTTAGTAGATATATATTCAACATGGCTAACTTAAGATAGTTTAGTGTCCAATAAAACACCCAAATCTTTAATTATAGTAACACGGGGAATTGGAAGACTACCAAAAGTGTAAGTGTTAATAAAAGGTGTTTTGCGTCGTGAAAAAGTAATCACAGAGCATACAGGCAAAATTTTTGTAGATTAAGACTTAAGGTATGAAAGCTGTAAGTGTCTTTACCTAACGAATAATTTTTAAAATCATCAGCAAACATGAAAATATTACATTGAGGTAAGAACTTAACAACATCGTTTACGAACAAAATAAACAATAGTGGACCAATATGACTTCGTTGGGGGACACCAGAAGTTACAAAGATTTTGTTTGAGATTCCATTTCGAAATTTTATGCATTGATATATTTCTCTTAGCTAAGAGGATAGCCATTTTAAGAATAAAGTCGGAGACCCTAAACGTTCTAGTTTAAATAGATAGTAATATATTCTGTGATCCACACGATCAAATGCTTTGCTAAAGTCCATGTAAATAGCATCAACCTGATTACCTTTACCTTTACGGAGATTACAAAGTTGGTGAAAATAATGATGTTTGTCACGGTTGAACGCATTTTAATAAACCCGTGCTGGTTGTTACAAATTAAAGATCTGCAAAAAAAGTTTAATTGCTTCCAGTGACCAATTTATCAAATAGTTTAGGGATAGCTGACTTTTTACATTACCCCTATAATTTTCAACTTAATTTTTCCTACCTGTTGTAAGTAGGCACAATAAATTAATCTTTCCAAATGGATGGGAATGTTTCGGTTAACAGCGATAGATTAAATATGTGGCAAATAATCTTAGATAATGATTGGGCACAGTTTCTTAAAAAAACCTGCATACCTGTTGTTGTACCGTTAAAATGGGTCAGGGTACATCCAAGTAAGCCTTTTCTTAAATCCTCAATAAATGATATAAAAATTGGAGATAGGCCCTTACTGTAGAACAATTTTTCCTTAGCATATACCCATAAATCATGCCCTAAAATATTGTCTACGAATTAAGGGACACCCTGTATAATGTTACTCATTAACGATCCATAGAGGGCCTAAAACCTAGCTTCTCCAAAAATTTGCTTGTGCGAACTTGAAGGGACCTACAATTATAAGTCGAATCCGAACGGCAAATTTGAGAAGCTTCGCATGAAAATTGATACTCTTGGAAAAATCTCTGAATGTTACTTGGCCCCGGGGATTTGAACCGGGGACCTTTCGATTGGTAGTAACCACTGAGACACTGCGCCCGACCATACGTAATAATGTCTCCATATAATACAACAGGCGAAAAATCCGCTGAATCGACTGCACTCCTGCTGCAGAGCATATCTACTGTTTTTGATGGATTAAGTCGCACTCGATTAGAATCCGCTCAGTGCTGCATTAGGTCTAAGTCCTCACTGATTCTAAAAACAAAGTCTTCCTTTGATCCAATCTCATGTGAAATATATACGAGTATCAGTACATCAACCGGATACATATATGAATGTTGCTGCTAATAACAACTTCAGAAAGATTATTAATAAAGAGCGAGAGTAAAGTTGGCCCTAGTACAGAGCCCTGGGGCACTCGATTTTTTTGTAAAAATTGGACAAGATGATCCAGTTGGTGATGCAATTACTTGAACTCGATTTCTAAGATACTCATCGATGAGTCGGAGAAATTGACCAGAGAAACCAAATATATATTTTTTTGATCAATGCTATGAAAAGCCTTGGAAAAGTCAAGGAGGACTACAAGCCCGATTTTACTAGCATCCAAATCAAACCTAAGATCTGTTGTAACATTAAGGGCGCCGTTTCGCAGCTGTGATTCGAGCTAAATCCCGATTGCCATTTTGACATAAGATTATTGGCGTTTAGATGATTTCGGAATTGACTGGCCATCAGCCTCTTAAGAGCTTTTGTCAGAAAGGGTAATTGGCTTATTATACTCATGACAGAGTAAATGACATCCAAATGTATATTATCATCCAGAGCGATGACTAACGCAATAAACGGTCGGTCGGTGACAACAGTGCAGTTGCAGAGTCTTGTAGTATAGGTAATCGGAATCCCCACTATACCCCGTTTTCCAAAAGGAGTTATTGGACATTATCCCTCTTTTTTCCAACATTTTCGCAAATCTGAAATAAATAAAATAAAATATTGGGCATTACATTGCCGATTTTGCAGCAGCTCGTCATACGGTAATAAAAATCACAGCAACCTGGCGCACTGCCGATGGTCGAAACGCAAAATCAAACCAAATCGACCGGTGCTGGGAAATAAGTCCACGGGAACTAAGTCCACTGAGGGACGAAGTTCCCACATACTGGGAAATAAAACCACTTTCACGAAGTGGACTTAGTTCCCATGTAAAGTGGGAAATAAATTCCCAAAACTCTGAGTGGTTTTAGTTCCCTTTTAATGTGAAGTAAATTCTCACTGTCGACTAAGAACAAAATAAAATTAAAGAGTCAAGTAGGTACTTTGCAATTTTTATTAACAAAAGAGAAATTTACTTTTAACTGAGACAGAGTAATATAGGTACGGTGACCTTGCGCACCTACTCCAAAGCAAACAGTGACTCCAAGCAAGGGGGTTGCACTGTTTATGGGATTAGTTACGAAATCGCAAATAGATTCCATAAACCAGTGGTTCCCAACCGGTGGGGCACGGCTCCCAGGGGGGCCATGGGAACGGTAAAAGGGAGGCGTGGACACAATTTGAATTGTACATTTTTGATGCAAAGAACACAATATTGAAGATTTCCATATTTATTTGCCCTCAGAATCTCAGAGCTGGCGAAGAAAATGCAACCCCAGAAGTCGCATTGAACATCTTACATTACTAACAAATAAAAATACATTTTTCACAATCCATTTAAAAAAATGTATAAACAAACACGTATACAAGTAAGAGTATTTAAAATTATCGATGCATTAAATATATTTTTCAATGAACATTTGGAATTTTTATTTTTGTCTAATTCTAAATATTGGATGTTAGTTCCCTCTTCTTATTTTTGAATGTGTACTAAGTTCCCATAAAAAAATGGACTTAGTTTCCACTTTACATGGGAACTAAGTCCACTCCACGAAAGTTGTTTTATTTCCCCCTGCGTGGGAACTAAGTCCCTCAGTGAACTTAGTTCCCGTGGACTTATTTCCCTGCACCAAACCGACCATATGCTAATCGATGCGAGGCACGCATCCAACATCTTAAACGTGCACACATTTCGAGTGGCAAACATCGAATGTGACCATTTTCTTGTGCGGTTAAATTTAAATCTCGACTGTCCAACGAGATGAAGCTACGCATTGACCAAAAGAAGAAATTCGACGTTGGACGCCTTAGCACACCTGGAGTAGCCAGAGTCTACAGAGAGCGAATGAGCGAGAGCCTCTCCTCCATGCACTCATCACCCACGGGCGCCAACAATATGTGGAACCGATATCGCGACAACATCAAAGAGGTAGCCGAGACCACCGTAGGTTACCAGCCACCCCAGAGAAAAAGCCGGCGGTATGATGAGGTATGCGCATATCCTGACAGAAGGTACACCTTTAAGAATGCTGCAGCGCAAAATAAGGGCATCGAGGGAAAAGTATCCAGCATCCAGAGAAACGAGGCGAAGAGGATTCTGTGTAGAAAGAAGAGGCTGGCTTTGAAACCTTCTCACCGAAGCGCAGGGAATAGTAGATGTATTTTAGCAGCATTTCCAACAGCTGCTTAATGGGCATCATGTAGAGAGAGTAATATGCCAATAAGAGAATCCTCGTCCGATCAATGAAGATTTCACCACCCAGTATATGAGATGTTCGCTTAGCTATAAGAAAGCCAAAGAACAACAATGCCGACGGCTCTGATGGCTTACCAGCGGAGCTTTTCAAAGAACTATCGAAGCACATCCCTGCTAAATGTCGCATATAAGACCCTATACAACAAAGGGAGCCGATCTGCTACACACTAATCGGCACGTGCCAGTGCGTCAGGCCCGGCAGATCGACCATAGGCCAAATTTCGACACTGAGACAAACACTGGAAAAGGCCAACGAATTTCAAGTCGAGACCCACCATCTTTTCATCGACTTTAAAGTCGCCTGACACTTGAAAACACGCGGTGTACTGTGCAGTTTGGAAGCAGCCCTTCCGAATTCTGTTAAACCTTGCACCGGATTTCAGCAAGGAGATGCGCTATCATGTGGCTTCCTCATTATTGTTCTGGAGAAAAAGTGCGCAGGGCAGGTGTCAACACGGAAGACACTATTTTCAATAGATCCATCCAAGTGCTCAAACGAAATAGACAGTTGTATTCCACCCCTTGAACATTTCAACCACAATACCGGCTGGGCAAGGAATGCGCATCAGCTTACCATTAAGCCTGTTTTCTGACGTACAGTGAAATACAAGGAATCTTTCCTTAGCCGTACAACACGACTGTGGAATGCTATTCCCCGCTCAATTTTTCCTTCACATTACAATCTACAAACATTCAAAACCAACGTGCATCGGCATCTCTCCCTATCTTCTAACCCTAATTTCCTTAACGCCGGTGCTGTGTAGCTATTACATGATAAGGGTACTAAAACATCCGTTTAGTGCGCGTATATTATATAATAAAAAAAAAAACTATGGGGTATGCGGACTATATCGACATCATCGGCCGTTCCCAGAGTGCCTAGAGCCTTTTGAGGCGATTGAAGAGCAGGCGAAATTGGTTGCTCTTGAAGTAGCAAGACCAAGTACATGCTATCAACAAACAACCAAACATCTTTCCACCTCCTAGGACAAAATGTCACTATTGGTAGTCATAACTTAGATGTAGTTAAGGATTTCACCTACTTTGGAGTAAGCACCAACTCCAAAAATGACATCTTGATGGAGATCCGACGGAGAATTACCTTAGGAAACCGCTGCTACTTCGGTTTGGCCAAACAAATGGGATCAAAACTCCTCACTCGAAGAACAAAATGCATGCTCTATTGAACCTTAACCCTAACAGTCCTGATTTATGGTGCCAAGAGATAATATTGGGTTCTTTTGAAAGAAAAATACTCCGTCGGATATTAGGTCCTGTGTGCGTAGAGGGCGAATGGAGCATACAAGGAGGATACAAGCGCGAACTCTATGAGCTGTACCAAGATGTGGATGTTGTCCAAAAAGCTAAAACACGTCGACTATACATTGGCTTAGCCACATTGAGAGAATGGAAAATAATGCTCCAGCCAAGAGGATCTTCGACTCCCAGACTCCAGGTTCGAGAAGGCAAGGCAGACCGAACCCCCTTTTTAAAGACCAAGCCATCGTGGATGCCAGAGCGCTTGGTCTGGATAACTGGAGGCGTGCCCGGGATCGCAAAGGATGGAATGCTGCAGTGTCTCAGGCAGAGACTCTTCACGGGTAGGGAGCCCGGCCTATTCTCCAACCTTGGCTTGTGCGAAGTGGAAGGGATCTACAATTTTAAGCCGAATCCGAACGGCATTTTGAGATGCTTCTCATGACAATAAATTAATCTTGGATGTTTGTCAGACGTTTGCAAGAGGTGGGGCTGTGGAAAACACTTTAAGATTTTACTTGGCCCGGCGGTATTTGAGCCTGAGACCTTAAGACTAGTAGCCCAATACACTAACCTCTGCCCCAATCTCGAAAGTTTACCGGACCGAAATCCCCTTGTAAAAATCTCCCATCGATGGGAACTTCGAACAAGTGGAACTATCGATAAATAGTCCCCGATTTCAACTATCTAATGAATTCATTCATTCATTCATTCATTCAGTTCTTATGTGGTTTGTGTCCATACTCTATAAAATTCATTTTGGCAATGACAATATAATCGGTAAAACAAATTTTTTAACATATAACGCTAGCGTTATCAACTTGTACGCCCTCCTACCAATTTACAGTTTAGAACTCAAGGTTATGAGCTCATACTATGTCAGCCGCAGATCAGCAAAAATGTTCGTAGATACAAATTTTGTCATATACAGACGTAAACAAAATTAAGTATTTATGCCATACAATTTCATCGATTGGTTTCGGTCTAAAAGTGATTTAAAAACATTTTTTTTGTCTAAGGTTAGTTCTGCATTTCATTGTGTAAACTGAATCTCCCATTGAATTCGAGGAATCAGCGAAAGGTGTTGTCTTCAACCGTAACTTGACTTGAAAATGCCACGTATTGTATACTGTTGACAAAACGTATGGTGTCCTTCGTATCTTTTGGTGCACCAAGTTAACCTCCTTGAAAATAAAAGTATTACTCGTGAACACTCTGATATAGCCCCTTCCAACTTTTGGCTGTGAAATCGTTCGCTTCTTGGATTGCGAAAGTAAAAGAAACCCGAATGTTGCAGTCAACAGCGCTATTCGTTATTTTTATAGGCTAAAACGTTTTGATAGGGTTTCACAAAATGTGTCTCATTTTCCACGGATGCCATTTGACAATTTTCAAAAATTTCACACCCTAACCCTGTTTTCGGATACACTTTTCACCCAACAACCTGCCGATATTTGCAATGGGAGCATTCAGATTTAGGAATTCTTGTTATCCCCCGTTTCACCTGTCGAATATCTGACAGCCAGTTTTTTGTCAATTCAAAACTCCTATAGAATTAACTATCGCATGAAATAAGAAGCATCAATGCCACAAATTCAGTAAAAAAGAACTTGAATTCGAAAAGTGCCAAAAATATAGCTTCACTCACACAAAGAATTGGATAAGCTAGGGCTTAGGTCCGGTATGGGGCGTTAATGCCTTATAATTATAATTTTTATAAGATGAAAGTGTCCCTGGAAGTTAACGCCAATTCCGTAAGTGTAACCGGTTTCACTTTCTCAAACCTACTTTCGCTCAGACGAAGTTTGGTATGCTGTAAAAATAAGGCTAAAGGATTTCTAATAACTTGATACTCGTATATAAGAAATAAGTCCTTAGTAATTGGTTTGTTCTTTGCTACTCTAAGGCTGGTAACACTTTATGAACGAAATTAGCTTAATTGTTGACAAACCAAATTCAGCAGCATATTTGTGAAAACAAAGCGAATTGGCTGTTTGTAATTAATTTTTTTTTTAAATGAAACTTACTGCCAGGAAATCTTGGTGGAAATATTCGTCCATGTCGACTCAATAGCCATGGATACAGCGGATAGCTATCTCGGATCATTGCTCCGCCGAATTGCGGATGCGAAGCTGGATGAAATAACACGCCGGGTCCACTCTGTCCATGCTGATGTGCCAGAGCCGCAGCCATTTGGAACTGAGCGGCTAAGAAGTGAGGATTTGGTGCACCATGATGGGGTAAACGCATGATGCCAGCGTCTGGATTATTCATATATCCCGGTGGTAAAGGCGGGTGCAGCGCCTGTGGATTTGATTTGCTCATATCATTCGGAGGCTGCAGGGGAAAAGGTCGAATCAGTCCAGCAGGTAAACCGGGCACAACAATCGGCCTGCCATTCAATGTGACCGGTGTCACATGCGACGATGGTTCCACTGTTGTCGGCGATGCAGAATTCGCATTACGCTTGTCACTGTTCCCTTCGATTGGCCGGAAGTCTTCACTAATTCTTAACTCTAATGGCGGTTGGTTTTGTGTCTGTCGCTGCTGATGTATTTGGCAATTGTTTTCGCTACTATTCGAGCTCAATGGCCGATCCGGAGGGGTGTCGCATCGCGCTGAGGCCGGTGACAGTGAGATGGGTGCATCCGCATCGCCCACTATCGAATCTATGCTGAATCCAATTTTTGGTTTCGTTGACGACGGGAAGTTGTTGCCGCTGACAAAAGGATTTGTGACCGTTGCCATTGGCACTATGACACGCTGCTGACCGCAAGTGACCATTTAAAAGGTACAATCGCAGATTTGTATTTGACAAACGGTATCCCTTTTATGTGTACACTTTGTGGCTTAAAATTTGGCGTTAAATTCACAGTGAAAGAAATAAAATAAAGACACAAACTTCACTTCAGTTCCAATTGGCAGATGTCAAAATTCCAACAAAAAAAAAAAACGAAGAAAAACACGACGACGACGATAAAATAGCGGCGGCAACTTCGAAAATATCACCGCAACCGCTTAACACAAGAATATCGTGGCTGCACTCGGTTCAATGTGCACAACTACCGAATGTTAAACATACAATGAAAATCATTGACATTCGATTGTGAACTGCCGTCGAATACATCCACAGCTTTTGAAAGATACTTGTATGCGTCGAATACATTCGAGCATTTCAACCAGACAGCTGGGCGCAGTATACAGGCGTACACAAGAGGACAAGAAAAAGGTGAAAAACGAAAACTTCAACTGGAGGAAACCTGATTTTCAGAGTGAAAATAACTGCCACCACCATGCGAATAGGAGGAACTCACAGAAACTTGCCACGAAAAGGCGGTCCCAGCCGCCATCGGATGTTTTCCGCACGCTATTGTTCGGGCCCCTCTTATGTGAGCAAATTAAATCCAAGAGGCAATAATCACCTTGTTTGGTGCAATTGGGCAATTAGGCCGGCCAAGCACACATCTTTTTTTTTAAAGCCAAACAACCTGTATTCGATGTCACTGCCATTGAGCACGCACCTATCCTGAGTGTGGATTCTTTGTGTTGTTTTTAATTGAAGAGGTTTGATGTTGTTACCAGGTGGACAAAATGTCGCGAAAAAGTACTGAGTAGGAAAGATTAAAATATTTGCAGGAAGTCGAAAGTTTTCCTATTTTTCAAATTGTTTGACTGAATGCCGCTGTGTTTTGGGATGCAGTACTGTCACTCGGTAACAATTGTTTATACTCAGCGTTTATGAGAAGACTCCTGGATAGTCTGTAGCCATTATACTGGCCTGAGTCCAATCGAAAACCCCACGAAGGCTCTCGCTGGATTTAACTTTCCTCGAAGTCCTTGCTGCCGTCGTAAGAACAAAGGGCGCATCTCCATATTAGTATCTAGATCTAGGTATCTAGTTATGAGATAAATGCATTCTACTGTTTTTAATTTTTGCGCCTTTAAATTCCATTCAATTCAATTCAATTTCAATTTTTATTTAACCCTTTAATGCATGATTTTTTTATTGTTAACGAATTAAATATATGTTATGTAAAAAAATAATCTAAACTCGAAAAAAAATATATAAAAAAAATATTCCCATTCGTTTTTCCGGAAAATCAGGGTTTCACTATGATGCAGATATGCAACGCTATGCATTTACGGTGTATAAACAATTATGAGTTTATTTAAATGAAAACTAAATTATTTTTTAACGAACTAAAACGGTTTTATCTTTTATTAGAAAAATTCAATACAATATAATAAAACAAACATTACAAACAAATTAAAAGAAACGCATTAACATATGTTCATATGTGTCGAGTATGTAATGTAAAAAAAGCGGATAATATGAGTATTAATTTATACATACATAGTTATTTCAAGTTGTACTTTTAAAACAAACATATAGGTAGGTATGGTAATTTCAAAACATAAGAAGCGAGAAAAGCGCACATTGAAACTTAAGAATGAAAATCCTTGTAACAACTATTGCTTTTGTTAAAACACAGGGCGGTGTCAAATTTTTCACATTTCACATATGTGAGCCATTACAATTTGGTAGCTTGCATCGTAGTCTTTTTTCCATATAGACTGGCCAATGCGAGATTTCGTCCTTTCTTATATCAGTGGATGGAACATGGGCTTTTGGAAACTTCCTTTTGCGTTCTTGAAGAAGAGCTGATGGTGAGCCGAATAGCCTTCCTCTTATTTTTTGAAGCGAAGTTCCACTTCGGCAAAGAGATTCACCTAAATCTATCCGAAAATCGGAAAGACTGATTGGGACGTCGTGGCGAATGTCACAATTTTTTTTGTACAATATCCATGCGTTTACAACAGTGATATCGACCAAATGGTAAAAGATCCGCATATACCATTTGCGGGATTTCATTTTAATTCTGCCTCGTCCAATTAAACTGTCAGTTAGGTCAACGCCACCCATATGTTTATTGTATTGCTTGACAATTTTTGAACAATCTACGTTAAGGTGCTGTGATTTGGCCCTAGCGTATCTTTTAACCGTTCCAATAGGTAGTGCGCCGACGAATGTAGACAACAAGTTTACAGGCTTATTGTCTTTCCAGCAAAGCGTGCAAATGTCAATGTTGTCGATGTTTGCGAAAAATTCAAAAGATTTTCCGCCAAGTTCCTTGGACATTTGTTTGTCTTCCGGACGCTTGCAATTCGTCAATCTGTTGCGCCGAATAGTTCCAACAGTGTATATACCTTTCTTTGCTAATTCAACAGCCAAATGAACGGTAGTGTAGTAGTTGTCGAAATAAAGCTTGTGGCCAACATTTACTGGTATACTTCGATCCAATCTTATAACAACATTAGCACGTGCACCTAAGTTTGACTCCGTTGGTAAAATTGCATCAACATGTTCCTTGCCAGTATAAATTTCGAAATTATAAGTAAATCCCGACACACCACTTAAAACAAATAATTTATACCCCCACTTATGCGGCTTGGCAGGCATATACTGTTTCATGTAGCTATTTGCTTTTGTTGCACATATCTGCTCATCAAGAGATAAACATTCTTCGCAAGGGATAGATAAAAATTGTTTGGTAAGATAATTAACTATAGGCCGTATCTTGTGAAGCCTGTCGTGATCTGGACAGTCTTTGGGCAACATGTCACTATTTTTATTAAAATGCAAGTACCTGCGAATCCTTTCGAATTCATTGATGGTCATGGTACCTATTATTGTGTCATTACCAGTAATTGGAGCCCAATATCGCCGAATATTTGAATTTTGAATGACGGACATAAGAATGCATATTCCCAGATACTTTCTTATATGAGTGCTTGTTAATAATGCAGGACGTTCTGGAGAAATCTCAATAGAATACCGATTTGAATCTGCTACTATATTATCAATCAATTCACCGGAAAAAAAATAATCAAAATAGCTCAATGGTGTCGATAGTTGCAAAACATCATCAGGTAATGAAGCCATACCTTTAAATGAGTATAGTCCTTCATCAAACTTTCCTTTAGCTCCGTAATTTTCCTTTTAAAATCTCGATGGCATGCGGGTGAAGTGGATTGCTCTTGTTTATCCTTTAAAATATGAAGAGGGAAACTATCAAGGTCCACCAATTCATTATCTCCGTCTTCTTCTATAGCGTCCTGCCATGTGTTTGTAACAAAATCTTCTGCATCTAACATATGCACAAGAGGACCATTACTCTCAAAATCATCCTCGCTCTCCACCCATTGATCCAAAATTTGTTCTAGTTCCCTATCGGACAAAATTTTCGGCATGCTGAAAAACGAAAAAAGGCTCTAGATATAGTACGTAGTTTTCATGTCCAAAAGCCATGTTTAACATACCGTAAATGCATAATGTTGCAGATATGCATCATACATAAAATACAGAGAAAAAACCTATTTTTACCTATTATATATATATTATTTGTATGCAGATATCAAACTGCATATATAAGAAACAATAAAAAAAATACTTACATGAACTAAAACACTTAATTATTGCACTTTTTAATAAACAAAACAGACAAGATGTGTTCACTTTGATTGCACTCGGTTTTGTGATTTCAAGTTTGATTTTTTGCTTTAAAACTTATCCACACACCATTTCCAGGAATTGAAAATGATCGTTAAAACAGTCATGGAGCGAAAAAGACAAAAATCAAATAGATAACGGTTTCTGTTATCTTATGAGAGCACATATAATAGTATGATGATAGTATAACAGTATGCATTAAAGGGTTAAGTGAAAAAACATACAAATAAGACTTAAGTCTTTTACAGTAGGTACCTACATAAAGTTAAAGGATAGTTAAAATGAGAATTAATAATATATAAAATAAAATGATTATAACAACTACAAAAATAGATAATAAACTACAAAAAAGAAAAAGAAAACAAAAAGAAAATAATAATAATAAATTTTAATTAAAAGGCAAATATTAACAATGCAAGTAAAAGGAGGAAAAGATAAAAGAAGAAAAGAAGAAGAAGAAAAGTAGAAAAGTTGAAATTAAAGAAGAAAGTAAGGGGAATACAAGCAAAGATTGTTATGGTAAAGCAAAGTGTCTTAAAACTGCATTTTTAAAATTAGTGACACTAATAGTTTTTTGTATCGCTGTGGGTAGGGAGTTCCAGATTCTGGTGACATGTATGAAGAAGAGGCGCGAAGAGTTCAAATAAGTACAACTGGGAATGATAAGTTTTAGAGTTCTGGAGGATTGGGGAAATTGCAATTTTTCAAACAGATACCTACCAGTGGCGTGGCGTCCATATAACACGATTCCTACCGTCTTCCCTTTTAAAAATCCACCAAATGTAAGCACTATCTGCCAAATAAATATATGAAAAATGAAACCCGACCCGTATTTTAATTATAAAATAAAATCTACACACACACTCACACATAAGCTATCGAATAAGTTTAATATTTTCATTCTACCTCTCGTCTGTATCTTCATACCTCATTCAAGAATCAAGATTCAACCACATTCCACAATCCACAAATCACAAACGACAAACCAACGAAGAGTCACAAAAATACTCTTAGTAAAAAGTTTTCAACTACCGCTGCTCTCTATAATAGAATAAAAAATATTTTTCCGTCTTATTTACTTGTTTTATATCCCTTTCTTCTACAAGCATTGCGGTTCCGATCCTCTTTGTTCAACACCCGCTTTTATATTCAAAGAAAAAGACGCTACATTTCGTCTTATAAACCAAATCTCACGCTGAATACTTGGAATTGTTTCATTTCATTCTCCCTTTTGCGATTAGCATTGCGTTTCAATCGGAAGATATCAACATGTTGCAGGAATGCAGGTGCTACGTTTGACTCGTTTTTTTTGCAACATTGTGTCTAATAACACGGTGTTCTTTGACTTATTTCTTTTTTCTTATGACATAATATCTGAATGTGTTATGTGGGTTGATTCTTGATTTTGAATTTGATGTTGATATTGATATGCGTGTTGATGTAAGAAGTTGAGCTTTCATTTTTCTCTCTTGTGATAGTTAATGCTTCGATGTTTTTACAAATTTATTGTTATACTTTTGTCTTATGAAATAAAATATGGTAGAATATTATGGCAATTTGTCAGCAGAGTAAATTCAGCATATCGCTTAAGAGAAGTTCATGTCAAATAAAATACCGACACTTGTTTTTTTTTTAAGCAGGAATTCAAATTTTAATTTAGAATCAGTTGGAATTTATTGACAGACTGCGTTGCACAAGTGCAATAACTTGAAAAAATCTAGTGTTTTGTAAAGCCAATTTGGTAAAATCTTAAATTAAAATAGTGAAAAGTTAGATGTGAAAGTGAAAGTGAAGGTTAATGTGTAATTTTTTAGTTTCTTTTATTACCAACCAACTTACTGATAAAAACATTTTAGCTTCTTAATTTTAGTGCAGTTTTAGATTTTTTTTTGGAAATGTCTTTGATTAGTGTAGATTGCTGTTTAACTGATTTCCTCCTGGAGGATTCAAATAGTTTTAGTAAGCTATCTTTTCTTGAACAAAAAAAAAGTTATAGACGTAGGGCGCTCTATGCCTTTTATAAATATTAATTACCAAAGGAGAGATGGTTTTGTGACACATTTTAATGTTTCCTTATACCAAAAATATAAGTGGCTAACTGGGAGTTGCAAGCTTAATAAAATGTTTTGTTTTCCTTGTCTTCTTTTTTCAAACTCCGCCAGTGTTTGGAGCCGAACGGGTTTCACTGATATAAATAATTTAGTTAATTCTTCGAAAAAACATATTAAGACAGAAAAACATATTCGTTGTTGTTTATCCCTACACGAATTCGGCACAAATCGCATTGAAACTTCTTTAGGAAATTCTTTCGTTGTTCATAATAAAAAAGTAGATAAAAATCGGAAACTAATGGAACGTTTTATTGACACGGTCATTTTATTAGGCAGACAGGAGTTAGCATTTCGCGGTCATGATGAAAGGTCTAGTTCAGATAATCGTGGCAATTATGTCGAAGCGGTTTATTTTTTATCTAAATATGACACTTTATTGGAATCCCATTTAGAGCAGTGTTCAAGTACACACAATCCAATTTTTTCAGGTTTATCCAACGATATTCAAAACGATTTGATACATAGTATCGCGGCGGTTATTAAATCCGAAATTAAAACGGAAATCAAGGATGCTCGGTTCGTGTCGATTATGATCGACGAAACACCAGATTTGAGTCATAGGGAACAACTGAGTGCCATATTTCGGTACTTGTCAGAGGATGGTATACAAGAAAGATTTCTTGGATTTTTTGACGTTAGCGCAAGTCGTAATGCAAATGAGTTATCCAATCATATATTTAAAATTCTTGAAACATACGACTGCAAGGAAAAGTTAATAGGACAATCCTACGATGGTGCCGCAGTTATGTCCGGCGAGGGGGGTGGTGTTCAAAAGAAGGTCCTTGATGAATGCCCGATGGCAAATTTTATTCCTTGTTATGCACATGTTTTAAATTTAGTACTATCCCGATCTCTAGAAAACATAGCAGAACTTAAACTATTTTTTGGCTATACTAATAGCATCGTTCGATTTTTTAATAAATCCACAAAGCGGTCCAATCTTTTAAAACAAATTTCCAATCGACGCATGCCAGGAGTATCGGAAACTCGATGGCATTATCATTCAAGAATAATAAACGTAATCTTTAACTGTAGAATAGATATAATTGAAACTTTTAGTAAAATAATTAATGACTCTAGGGAATGGGATACTGACACACTTTCGATGACAGAAAGTTTATTAAATAAATTAGAGAGCAAGGAATTCTGTTTTTTGCTTCATACCCTTTCTGAAATATTTGCAAAGACCGATGTATTATTTAATTTAATTCAAAAAAAAACAAACAGACGTTAGTTATGCGAAGCAAGAAATCGAACGTTTTGAGTCATGGATAAGCTCTGACTTTTTAAATATGTTTGAAGTTATTTATGACAGCGTAAATGATTGCATCGAACCTCCACGTAAACGCAGGTTGCTTGACTTCGATTTGAAGACGAATTATAAGCGCCTTTTTGTTGAAATTAAAGACAATATAATTAGCCAAATAAATGCCAGATATAAATCATTTAGTAATCTTACATTTTTGGATTTACTAAATAATTTGAAGTATGACACTTTTTCTCGTTCCAGTCCAGATGTAAAAATATCTTCCCTAATTAAGTTTTTTCCTAGAATTTTTGACTTCACGGCATTAAAAAATGAACTTAATGTTTTATATTCTTCGTCGTCACTTCGGCAGTTTGAGGTTCTCGACCTTCACAACCATTTGAATAGTGAAGCATTGAAATAAGTGTTCCCTCAAGTCTTAAACTTAAGTAGTTTACTTTTAACACTTCCCATTTCCGTCGCCTCCGTTGAGAGGTCTTTTTCTGCTTTAAAAAGAATTCATACTTATTTAAGAAACTCACAGGGCGAGGATAGGCTCTCTGATTTAGCCCTCATATCGATAGAAAGAAGACTTCCTCTTAAAATTAAAAATAGACCAAACTTCTATGAAAGGGTATTGGCAGAGTTTATCAAAAAAGATCGTCGAATAGCATTAGAATACAAATAATTATAAAGAACTAATATTTTAACAAAACTTTTCACTTTTTTTTTTTAAGTGTGTGAATTTTAGCTGTTTTTAATTTTGATTTATTTTTATTGCTGACATTATTATTTGTATCGTTTTTATATTTATATAGGATATCGTCCTTTTCAACTTATTTTAAAATTACTATCCACATTATGCTGAATTTTTTTAAGTTATTGTATCATGCGTCTGTCAAGACCGGCTTCTTTTGAAGCCACTTTTGTTATGCTTTAAGCTCATTGTTGATTGAAATATTAATGTCTTGAAGTATAAAAAATGTGGCTAGAATATTTTTGCTAAGTCAATGTGGAATGCATATTATGTAGATACAATATCCCCATTAAAAATTATTTTATTTCAGGTTTTAAAGATTTTTATTTTTATAGGTGACTAAATTTTTCAACGTCTTCCCTTTTAAAATTATCCACGCCACGCCACTGATACCTACACAGGAGATTTGTTTATTATGATTTTATGCATAAAATGGCAGCACCCTAGGTCGAGAAATTGCTGAAAAGTACAACCAAGTACCAGTTTGTGATATTGTGAAATATGTTCATATCGATTCGCCCCATACACGTACCTAATCATGTCATTGAACGCAACTAGTAATTTATGCTGAGAGTGTGAGTCAAGCTTGCAATAAACAGCAGTAGCGCAATCAATTATAGGCATAAACAGAGTCTTAACAAGCCTTAGCTTTGTAGCTGCTGGAGTAAAGGTGGAAGATAGCCAAAGTTTACGCAGCCCGGCGTAGTTTCGTCCAATAACATAATTTATGTGATCGGTTGCTGATAATGAGCGATGAAGCTTAAAACCAAGATTCGACACAACATTCACAAATTTGAGCTGCATGTCATTTAACCCATGAAAGATAATCATATTTTTTATGGCGTGGAAGATAATCATACGTCTCAGAGACGTATGGCACTTTGTTAGTTTATTTAATGAAACCTATGAGCTTTTTTAAAAAATATGAATGTTTTATTTATTAATATAGTTCATATTAAGAGAGATAAATCAATGATTCAGTAAAAATAAATATAAGTAAAAAAAATAAAACTCCATTATCTACAAATGAACGAAAAACATAACTTATTTTTAAACGATCCTTAAAATTGACTTTAAGTTCTAATAGTTGCTAAATTTGCATATTTTGGTTTAAAATAAGTCTACTAATAGGTCTTAGTAATTGTTAATCACATACGATTAAATTAAATTTAAGAATGACAAACGTCACACACGTTTCCCAGACGAACGGTTTAGCTATAAATTATTACCGCAGGGGCTTACCGTCGCACCATGACCGTTACGGGGAAGCTCCGATCACCGGCTGAGTTAGTTTAAGCAACCAACCCGATGCGGCTTACAGTTAAAAGGATATATCAATTTTTTCGCGCGCCATACGCCTCACAGACGTAGATTATCTTTCTAGGGTTAAGAAAACTATTCGGTGTTAAGATTTTTTTTCGAAATTAAGATTAATTGGGATTTCGCTGGATTTAAGCAGAGCCCATTACAAATGGACCAGTTGTACATATTTCTCAAATCTTCGTTAACTCTGCGGTAACAAGATCCTCGATGAGTCCAATTGGTCGAGATAAATAGATCTGAGCATCATCAGCATAAAGATGAATGGAAGCGCTGGAGCATACTTTGGGAAGGTCATTAATGAAGCGGCAAAATAATATTGGTCCTAAAATCGATCCTTGCGGTACTCCTGCAACAAGGGCACCAGGTTGGGAAGATTAGGTAAATCTTTTTGAAAATTTAAAAAAAAAACAATTTCTTAATAAAATAAATAAAATATATTATTTTATTGTGCGCATAGGTTTCAGTAGTTTTTTAACTTCCTACAGAAAATGGACTTGCAAAGTTTTTGCTAAGTCAAGGCACCTAAAAATTTTACTCGAAATTTCAATTGTGTTTGACTTTTAGTATCTTTATAATTTAGATACGATATACGTGGGGGTAATGATGACAGCGGAGAAATCGACGTTCGTTGGTTTTAAATGTTTGTAATTTATAATGGGTAGGAACAGGACGGGGAAGAGTATTCCAAATTCGTGTTGTAGGGGAGCGGGGGGCAAGTAGTAACAAGCCTTTTTTACCTACTTAATAGAAGAATATTCGTTTGATTTTCAACCTAACCTACTACGTAATACCCATTCTATGATATAAGCGCGGTCAGTACCCCTCCGGACGGCTCAGGAAGCGGTGTTGTGCAGGCGCTATGATTAACACTGGAGTACACGCGCCCTTTTTTTACACCGATGCACGCGTGGCCTACTATGGTAGGCCATTTAAAAATGTTAATAAATTTTTATTCTATAAACATATAAATGAAACAAATATTTAAATAATATATTCATTTATTGTTTTAAACATTTAATAACTTTAATTCATAAATATTAGGTAGGAACTTCAAATTTAATAAAAATAACTTTTTCGATACAATAAAATAACAAAAAACATAGGGACGGGCTACAGTCCGCTTGGGCGAACTGTTGGATACCCTATTCTTATTCCTATCCCTCATAAGTGGGCGTGACAAAAGTCTAAGTATGGTTAAATTGTTAAGAACGCTCTACATATTTTGTTATATAACATTTAAAGGATTTTATCAAAAAAAACGCTCCCTAGCTCAAACTTGGGTGTTTCAATAAAATTGTTTTATTTATTTGTGGGCGTGTCAGTGGGCGGATTTTGAAAATATTTATACAGGAGCTTAAAGGGCCCCTAGAGAGTATATATTATAAATTTCAGCTCCCTAGCTCAAACTTTGGATTTTCAAAAAAATTGTTTTATTTATTTGTGGGCGTGTCAGTGGGCGGATTTTGAAAATATTTATACATGAGCTTAAAGGGCCCCTAGAGAGTATATATTAAAAATTTCAGCTCCCTAGCTCAAATTTTGGTTTTTCAATAAAATTGTTTTATTTTTTTGTGGGCGTGGCAGTGGGCGGATTTTGAAAATTTTATATCCCGAGCAGTTTTAGGAGTCATAGATCATATATAAAAAATTTCAGCTTCCTAGCTCAAAATTCGATTTTTTCCAAAATTTTGTTTTTTTGAGTTTGTGGGCGTGTCTGTGAGCGGATTTCAAAAATTCGTAAACTTGATTATTTCGGGACCCTAGAGAGTATATGGTTAAAATTTCAGCTCTCTAGGTCCAGTTTAAAGGCCTAATTTTTGCCGACGGACGGACGGACGGACGGACGGACGGACGGACGGACGGACGGACGGACGGACGGACGGACATGGCTAGATCGACATTACTATCGATGCTGATCATAAATATAGTAACTTTTAGGGGTCTACGGGCAATATTAAGGTATGTTACAAACTATGCGTCAAAATTAATATACCCCTAGAATAGGGTATAATGACACTTCAGGGATCAATGGTTCATATTTTATTTTTGTTACTTATATAAATTAAAAAAAACAGTTTTCGTAGCATTGAAGACACACTACAGCCTGGTGATCAGGCCAAATCCATTTGTTGCAAGTCTTGCACAATTTTTGTGTGGATCTATTTTGGGCTCTGGTACAATAAGCGCATCTACCAACTCGCCCCATCTTCGGTGTCAGATCGTGGATCGTCGAAGACATTATCAGTCTCCATCTCCAAAAGCCATCTCTCCAGGTCTGAATAACTCCTGATAAAAAACGTTTACCTATATCTAAAATCAACAAATAAGCCTTGTAAACTTGAAAAAGAATACAAATGGATTACCTTAATTTGGTACACTTATACTCGTACTCGCGCGGACTACTATGGTAGACAGGTGACTTTGGCGCTTAATTATAGAAGTATGCGTTCACGAAAAAATCAAGAGAGGTACTAACCTGTTGAGACATTTAGTTGAGAGGGCTTATCTGAAATGACACCGCTCTTACATAAAAAACAGTTAAGTTATGAACAAAACTGTTACTGTGGTCTACTATAGTAGGCCACGCGTGTACTCCAGTGTTAAGCCAGGCAATGGACTTTTTTTTGTTTATTCAAAATTGATTATCATAGATTTCAAATTGTTTAGCAGTTGTTGACTTATACAAATACACTTAGTGTTTGTTTACTTGGATTATATTAAATGTAATTTCATACCAAGTAGCTAAGTGACTTTTGTTTTAATAGAGGTTGTCACCGAGCCCTTTAATACGTCTTTATATTTAATTTATGAAATGAAAAAAAAAAAAAATATGTTTATGCTGATTTTGAAAATGATTTTAAGAAGTGAATTTTAATTATCTTAAGTAGGTATCGTGTTTCCAAAATTGGCAACACTGTTAGTTGTAGTTACTTATTTTAGTAAGTGTTTATTTACATTCCATCTTTCGTCTCCTTTTAATGTACTAAAAGGAATGAGAGTAAGATCAAACGTACTTTTGACCTTCAAAACTAATTTCAAAGTTATAAAAGACAGTCGTTCTAGTTTGGATTTGCGAGGTAAATTTAAGAAATCTAGAATTTTATGTATCCTAATTCAAATTTTTTATTTATTTATTTATTTATTTATTTATTTCATCAAATGAGTAAACATTCACTGTTCTCTTTAGATTACAAAATACAAAAAATAAATACCTATCAGCTACCACCAGAGTTGCTTAATGCTAATATTAAACAGTTTTTAAAAGAATACCTACTAAGATGAAATTCTAATAAATCACAGTAATTATTAGCCTCTCGTAGACATCGAGATATAGGTTCATTATAACCATAGTTAGCCCTATGAAAGGGTACGTAAAATACATGACGATATCTGAGTGCTCTCGACGGAGCATAAAAACCAATTTGTGATAACAGAAAGGGGCAATCGATATGACAGGTAATTAGATCCCTCACAAACATTATTGATAAGTATTTCCTCCGAGTCGATAGAGGTAGAATTCCCAGTAGTTTACACCTAGTATCATAGCAAGGCATTTCAATATTCCAACGAAGCCGTCTTACTGCAACTCTAGTCAAACACTTTTGGATCCTCTCAATTCTGAAGGAATGAACTTCATAAAATGGATTCTAGACAATGCTGCAGTACTCAAGGTGAGATCTAACAAATGCAAAAAAGAGGCATTTGAGACTATAAGGATCCTGAAATTCCTTTGAATTTCTCAATATAAATCCTAGCATTGAGTTGGCCTTAGCAGCTAGAAACTCAATATGTTCAATAATATTCAGTTTCTGATCAAACATAATCCCAAGATCTTTTTTTGATCGTATAATGGATAACGGAACATCACCAATCATATACGCGACAGGAATTGGGGACAGATTACGACAAAAAGTAAGGCTTTGACATTTAGATACATTTAAGTGCAGGTCATTGTTTTGGCACCAATTTGAGAGTCTATCAAGATCATCTTGTAAAAGTCTACAATCTAACACCGATATTATTTGACGAACAATTTTCAAATCATCGGCAAACATCAAACATTGAGAATTCTGAAACATTTCCGGAATATCGTTAATAAATAACAGGAAGAGTAAGGGGCCAAGATGACTACCTTGAGGTACACCTGAAGTAACTTGTACCGGTGTTGACCGGTAAGTAAGATATGAGCTAACCCACTTCAACAGATTGGAATGAAATCCGAATCTTGCCAGTTTCTGCAGTAAGATGGCGTGATTTACACGATCAAAGGCCTTGGAAAAGTCAGTGTATATGACATCAAACTGAAAACCTTTCTCCAAACCGTTTAAAACCTGATTACAGAAAATTGAGAGATTAGTTGAAGTTGATCTACCAGCCACAAAACCATGCTGAAATGGAGAGATGTGATTCTTGAGGATAGCTGCAAGTTTATCAGACACTAATTTTTCGAAGAGCTTGGATATAGTTGGAATTTTGCAGATTGGGCGATAATTAGAGATATCGTGTCTGGAACCTGATTTAAAAATAGGTGTAATTAAAGAATTTTTCCAGACCTTGAGAAAGTCCCCATTTTGAATGGATTGATTAAATACTAAACAGAGAGGTACATCAAACGCGTAAGAACAGTTACGAAGAATAATTGGTGGAATTCCATCAACACCAGGATTTGTATCGGTCTTCAAAAGGGAAAGTGCTAATTTCACTTCAGAAGACGAAAATTCGAATATGCCAAAATTTAAAGAATTATTTGACATTGAACTATCGCTAAAAGAAGAAGATCCGGACGAAGTATAGACCGATTGGAAGTGCTTAGCAAACATATTGCAAATTGTTAATAAGTCTGAAGAAGTTTCGTCATCTTGGCGCATAATTCTTGGAATACCAATTGATTGTTTTTTATTATTGATATACTTCCAAAAACATTTGCTATTATTCCTTAAATTTGAAATTGTTTAGATTTAGATTGTTTTTGGTTGCTCTGGACCTGCTGGATTAATAAATTCATGTTGTTTATTCAAATACCAATTTGTAAGTAGCTAAAATATTTATGAAATAGAGTTAAAGCAAATTGTTGTTATTTTCAGGAAATAAAATCGAAATAATACATACGAAAAAGAGTGCTAGTGTTTTGTTTATTGGCATTTGGTGGTTTTTCGGTGGTATTTTGCGAATTCGATATTTACTATTGTAAATTTGGATTGTGGTAATTTTTCAGAGGAGTCTTGCGGCAACAGAGGTTATTTTAAAAAAAACCTCGCAGTGGGGCAAGTTGTAACTTGTTACTTGTAAGTTATTTATAAGTTCTATGAAATAACGCGGGACGTATTTAAATTCCTTCTTTTCACGTTTTGAATATTTTTTTGCTGAACTTGATTGATTTTATCTATTTCAGAATGAGACACTACAAAAGACAAACTGAACGTGCTTCCCAAAGCCAAGATGTTTACGAATTGGCCTCTGCTGAAGTCTTGGAAAAGAAAACCAGTGTACGAAAAGCTGCAAAACATTTTAATTTATGCCACGTATCGCTATATAGATATGTGAAAAAGAAGAAGAATGACAAATCTTTATCAGTCGGCTATGTCAAGCCCAGATTGGTTTTTAAAGAGGAAGAAGAAACTAAAATATGTGAGTAGGTACTTGCTTACTTGCTCCAACAATTATTTTGGATTGCTTCCTTTGGAAGTCAGAAAGTTAGCATACCAGTGTGCTGTTATGATTGAAGCGAAAAACTTACCTCCGTCATGGCGTGAAAATGATTCAGCTGGACCAGATTGGTTTAAAAATGTTATGGCAAGGAATCCAAGACTGTCTCTGAGGACTCCTGAAGCTACATCTCTAAGCCGCGCAACATCCTTTAATAAAACCAACGTTCTAGACTTTTTTAGGAAGCTTGCAGATATTATGGCTAGGTATCAGTGGCGTGGCGTGGAAAATGTTAAATGGTAAGTCGGAAAAAATATGCACCTGCAAACGCTTTCTGAAATTATATTGCGTACTGCAAATCGCATAGAAGTAAAGCAATTCAAGCCAATTTTTTATACTTCAAGTCATCTAAGCTTAAATTTACAATGAACCTAAAGTATAATAAAAGTGGCTTCGAAAGAAACCTTTTTGGCAGACGCAAATGCTGTACCTTTAAGAAAATTGATAGTAAGTAATAAAAAAAAGAAACTTCATAAATCACGGTTTGTTAAATAAATAAATATATAAATCAAAAATTTAAATTAAAAAGCTTCACGCATAATATTTACAAAAATGTATAGATTTTATATCTATAATATATAAAAATATTTTAATATATAAAAATATTTTAAAAATAGTTTTTGTACAAAGTTAAAAAGAATTAATGATTAATATTTTTTAAAATCAAAAACAGTAGAATTTGGAAAAAAATGTGAAAAGTTTTGTTAACTATTTTTTTTTATTTGTACTCTAAGTCTATTTTTCTACCTTTTTTCACGTATTCTGCAAGAACTCTTTCATAAAAGTTAGGCCTACTTTTTATTTTTAAAAGGAGTCGCTTTTCTATGGATAAAAGTGCTAAATCAGAAAGCCTGTCTTCTCCTTGAGAATTTTTCAAATATGTTTGAACTGTTTTCGGAGTGGAAAAAGATCTCTGCACGGAAGCAACAGTCATTGGTAGTGTTAAAAATAGTCCACTTAATTTTAAGATTTGGGGAAATGTTTCACACAATATTTCACTTCTTAAATGTTTATAGAGGGATAAAAAGTCAAGTGGTTGAAGTGAAGACGTAGTATAGAGAACTTTCAGCTCATTTTTTAAACCTGCAAAATCGAAAATTCCAGGGAAAAAGTTAATCACCGAAGATATTTTATCAACTGGGCTTGACTGAGCAAAACGACTGTATTTTGATTTATTGAGTAAATCCGAAAAAATTAAATCCGTGAAAGATTTATATCGTGTCTTAATTTGAGATATAATATTGTCCTTTATTTCTACAAAAAGGCGCTTATAGTGAGTCTTTAAATCAAAATCAAGTAATCGGCGTTTCCGTGGAGGTTCAGCACAATCATTTATACTTTCAAAAATTAAATCAAATTTGTTTAGAAACTCAGTAGAAAGTCAAGACTCAAAACACTCGATTTCTCGCTTAGCAACTTCAACATCTGTTTGTTTATTTTGTATTAAATTAAACAATACATCGGTTTTAGCAAATAATTCGGAAACCGCGTGCAGTAAAAAGCAAAAATCTTTCCCTTCTAACTTAAGCAATAAACTTTCGGCCATTGAAAGTGCGCCAGTGTCACATTCTTTTGGATGGTCTAATATTTGCTTAAAAGTTTCAAAAATATCTAATCTACAGTTAGAAATAACGTTAACTATTCGGGAATGGTAATGCCAGCGAGTTTCTGATACTCCCGGCATGCGTCTGTTTGCTATTTGTTTTAAAATATTTGAACGTTTAGTTGATTTATTAAAGAAGCGTACTATTGTGTTTATGTTGCTAAAAAAAACTTTCAATTCAGGTATATTTTCCAGTGATTGAGATAACACCAAATTTAAAACATGTGCGTAGCAAGGAATAAAATAAGCCATTGGACAAGCATCCAGGACTTTTTTTTTAACACCACCTACTTCCCCTGACATAACCACGGCCCCATCGTAAGATTGCCCAACTAATTTCTCCTTGCAACCGTATACATCAAGTATATTGAAAATGTGTTTTGAGAGCTCATCGGCATTTCGACTCTCACTCACGTCAAAAAACCCAAGAAACCTTTCCTCTACTCGTTCCTCCGATAAGTAACGCAAAACGGCACTATGTTGCTCCCTATGGCTCATGTCTGGTGTTTCATCAATCATGATGGACACAAATCGCGTTTCACTTATTTCTAATTTAATTTCGTATTTGATCACTGCGGCTATACTTTGTATTAAATCGTTTTGGATGTCATTTGATAGACCCGAAAAAACCGGATTACGTGCACTTGAACACTGTTCCAAATTGTCCATTAACTGGTCATACTTAGATAAGTATAAAAGTGTTTCGACATAATTGCCACGATTATTAGAATCTGGCTTTTCATTATGACCCCGAAATGCTTGTTCCTGTTTACCTAAAAGAACTACCGTATCTATGAAACGTTCCATTAGTGTACGGTATCTATCAACTTGTTTGTTGTGAGCTACAAAGGAATTACCTAACGAGGTTTCAATACGATACCGAATTCGTGCAAAGATAAACAGCTACGAATGTGTTTTTCCGTCTTGACATGTTTATTTGCCGAATTAATTAAATTGTTTATGTCAGCGTAGCCCGTGCGACTCCAAACACTAGGAGAATTAGAAAAAAGGAGGCAAGGAAAACAAAACATTTTATTGAGCTTACAACTACCAGTCAACCAAGTATATTTTTGATATATGGATGCGTTGAAATGCGAAACAAAACCATCGTTGCGCTTATAATCTATTTTCATAGAAGGAGTAGAGCGTCCTATCTCTATAACTTTTTTTTTTAAGAAAACTCAACTTACAAAAATAATTTTCTTCTTCCAAAAGCAAATCTACTAAACAACAATTTACTGTTAATAATGCCATTTTCTCCTTTGCTGAATCTAACTGAAAACAAAACAATTTAAACTTTTCACACTTCTCACTGTTTTCGATCACTTTAAATAATTATATATTGCACAACAATAATTCCACTCAATATTACTTCAAGTTACACATCGCAGTCTGCTTCACAACTGAATTTTTCAAACAGAACTCACCTCAGCTACATACAAAACTCGCCAAATAAGTCGCTGAAAAGCGGGTTATATTTTTGCATAAGGAAGCGTGTATCAAACAGAGAGGAGTCAAACGCGGTGAACGATAAGGGGAAAACAAGGAAAGAAAGCCAATTTTAAAAGGTAACCCGGCGTGAATCGAGTTATATGGACGCCTCGCCACTGCTAGGTATCAATTTACACCATCACAAATATATAATATCGATGAAACTGGAGTGACTACAGTCCACAAACCAAAGAAAATTGTGGCTCCACGAGGACAAAAACAAGTGCTGAAAGGGGTACTCTCGTAACTCTTGTATGTGCCATTAATGCGTCAGGAAATTCCATCCCGCCTATGTTTGTGTTTTCAAGGCTCAGATACACTGATACTTTTGTAAGATGTGGACCACCAGGTTGTATTGGAGCTGGAAATTCATCAGGGTGGATGAGGGAAAAAGAATTTATTTTATTTCTGGATCATTTCATCAAGTTTGTCAAACCGTCAGAGCAAGAACCTGTCCTCCTATTACTCGACAATCATCATTCACACGTAAACATCTCAGTGGTAAAAAAAGCAAAAGAAAGTCACGTTATCATGCTATCGTTTCCCCCCCCCCCCCCCCCCAATGTTCACATAATCTGCAGCCGTTGGATGTTGGAGTTTATGGTCCGTTCAAGAATTACTTAAGCCGAACACAGACAGCGTGGATGCATAACAACCCAGGGAAAACGATGACCATATATGATATTCCTGGAATCGTTAAGGATTCGTTGCCATTAGCAGTGGCTCCTTCTAATATAATGAATGGATTTAAAGCAACGGGCATATGGCCTCTAAATGCAGATATTTTTAAAGATTCAGATTTTGCCCCATCTTATGTTTTTTTTTTTTTTTGTCGGGGTGTGTGAGACGTTCTGCACTGGAGCACTCAGACTCAATACTGGTTTATTGTATTACCAGGCAGACACACCACATTTTACTGTGGGAATTTACTCGTTTTTCTAAGAAAAACGAGAAGGCGCTTCAATGATAAGGAGCTTAGGTTTACAGCACTCACCATATCCGCACCAAATACCTGCCACCTGATACGAGCAAAAGCAGGACAATCACAGAGGAAATGTTCCGCAGTGTCGTCGCTTTCTCCACAGGCTTCGCAGTTGGTGCTGTCGCTTAGGCCTAGCACCTAAAGGTGTTTGTCAAAAGCGTAGTGTCCCGTAAGAACGCCAGTAGTCTGTCTGCAGTCTTTTCTGTTGAGAGACAACAAGAATGCCGCGGATTTCCCACAGACGTCGGGGAGCATTTGCTTAGTCTGTCTGCACCGTGGAGAGTCATGCCAACGGCGATTGTGGTCATAGGAAACCCAACCGTTAATGGAAGCCCTGACCGAGGACGCAGGCAGACAGATCGCTGGTTCAGGTCCTGAGAGGTCCCCCTCTGAGCCTTGTCTAGCAAGTTCATCGGAGATCTCATTTCCCGTGATCCCGTTATGACCCGGCACCCAGACAAGTTTAAGTGAATTCAGCCTTCCGACCGAATTCAGAGATATCTTGCATTCACGTACTATTTTGGAGGTAGTTAAGGGTTTGAGTAAGGCCTTAAGCGCAGCCTGACTGTCGCTACAGACGCAGATACTTCGCCCCCTCCACCTGTTCCTCGTAACATAGTCCATGGCCTTTAGGATAGCATAAGTCTCTGTTTGGAAGACTGACGCATACTTGCCTAACGGAAAGAAAAGTCTAACGTTATCGCTCTCCACGACGACACCAGCACCAGATCCTTGATCGGTTTTGGAGCCATCCGTGAAGATTCGACTGCATTCCCTTCCAGGTTCAGAGTCCGGCCAGAGCCAGTCCTGGACGCGAGAAAAGTCGACCTCGTATTTGCGCTTTAGCCGAAGTTCCGGTGTCATCGCATCAGACGGCATATCCATAAGACAGGAGTCGAAGGACAACCGTTGCGCAAGTTCATCAAAACTCCAGTGCGAGTTATACCAAAAGCCACCTCTTGTAAGACGTGAGATAGCCTTGATTGTACAGCCCATGATGTAAACATCAAGCGGCGGAAGGTTCAATAGTGCATCTAGGCCGGAGCCAGGAGTGCTGGGGAAGGCCCCCGTGCAGCCGAGACATACCTGCCTTTGGAGTTTGGCAAAAGCAGCAGTGACGTATTTACGTGAAAGCTTATTCCACCAAACCATCGATGCGTATGCTATAAATGGTCTTATCATAGCCGTATAAATCCATAGGACTCTTTTCGGTGATAAGCCCCATGTCTTGCCGAAAATGCCTTTGCACTGCCAGAAAACAGACAGCGCCTTGGCAGTCTTCAGCTCAACATGTTTGGACCAAAGAAGTTTGCTATCCAGGATGACTCCCAGATACTTTGCTTCATTGGAGAGTTGGATTGTGACGCCTTTTAGCACTGGCTGAGTCAACCCGACCAGCTTCCTCCTTCTCGTTAAGAGAACAACCTCAGTTTTAAGAGGATTGACTGAGAGCCCATTCCTAGTGCACCATTCGTCGATCACGCCAAGGGCCGCCTGCGCCTTGGCGCATACAGTCGCTAGGCATGATCTAACAGAAAGCACAGCAACATCATCCGCATACGCCTGAGCGTAATTATTAGAACTGTTGAGTGCGTTCAACAGAGAGTCGACCAGCATACACCACAGCAGTGGAGACAGGACGCCGCCTTGCGGGCAGCCTCTGTTTACCCCCGCCATAACATAGCGGCCACAATCCGCATCCGCAACCAACGTTATATTCATTAGCATTGCTTTAATCCAGAACACCAATGGTTCGTCTACGCCGTGTTGTCTGGCGGAGCTGCACATGCTATCAAAAGTCGCATTGTTAAAAGCACCCTCAATATCGATGAAAATGCCCATCGCGTATTCTTTTCTGTCAAGCGCGCCCTCAATTCTACCAACTAGATTTTGAACCGCAGTCTCGCAGGATTTTCCGCGTTGATAGGTATGTTGCATCTGAGATAGTGGATGCAATCGCAAAGCAGTTTTGCGCACGTGAAGCTCGACCAGCCTTTCCATGCTTTTCAGCAAGAAGGAAGTCAGACTTATTGGTCTGAAGCTCTTGGCGAGTGAGTAGTCACTTCTGCCAATTTTAGGTATAAATGCCACTCTAACTGTACGCCAGGGTGTTGGAATGTACGCCAGTGCTAGGACAGCGGTGAAGATTTTCTTCATAGTCGGTAGCAACTGGTTTGTACATTGCTGCAGCATGGCTGGGTATATTCCGTCCGTACCAGGTGACTTGAAGCCGTCAAAAGACGTAAAAGCATATTTAATGGCCTCGTCTGTCACCACGGCCATCGCAATATACCAGCTACGCCGAGTTGTTTGTCTTGGCTCACTCATAGTCTCGGTAATCGGGGCTGGTTGTCCCATCTTATGTTACGGATCGGCCAAATCCTGCAAGCAAAGAATCTGAGACAGATATGAACATTACTGCCTCTAGCTTGACAACAAATCTTCCTAATATAGATTCATTTGACAATTGTTCTTTAAATATAAGTGTCAGTGAAATCATAACTTCCATGGAAAATTATAACCCAGTAACTTCAAATTTAACCAGAATTGAGGATACTTTATTTACAACATCTTTACCTGGAGGTCAACCTGATTTTGAGCCGACTCCTGGACCTTCTGGTATTCCAAAGCAAAATGATTTCTCTCCATCTAAAATAAGACCTTACCCGAAAGCTCCACCACGAAAATTGACTAACCGCCATCAACGTAAAAGAAAATGCTGTGTCCTCACGCCAGAGAAGAACGAATTACAAAAAGAACATGAAGAAAACACGACAGATTAAGAAAGGCAAAAGAACGATGACAAAAGATCGAGAAGAAAAAGATAAGATAAAGATAGTTAAAATACAAAGGGTAGAAAAAGTCAAAAAGAAAGTTTTAAATTCTGAATCTGAACCCGACGAATGGTTTTGTTTAGCTTGTGGGGAAACTTATCAAAATTCAAACGAGGAGTGGATACAATGCATCATGTGCAAGATGTGGGCACATGTAAAATGTGCAACAGGAAGTAAGATCTCATTTGTGTGTCTCAATTGTGATTCCGATGAAGACTGATTTCATATTTTACCTACGTCAATCAAAAGGCTGTTTACTGAAGAAATTGAGATTTTGTTATCGTAAATGGCTATGTTCCTTTATAGTTTAAGAAAGACCTCGTTTTTGTTAATATTGGATTATTTTTCTATTACATTAAGGCCCGATTTCTTCAGTTCTGATTAAATTTTTGATAATCACTGATTTGCTATTAGCCCGATTAACTAATCGCAGATAGGTAATCATCTGATCGCGGCGAAAAAGTTCTTTGCCTCCACCCGTGTCAACGCCTTCTCTTACAACTAAATACTCAAATGTGTTGACCAACAACAACAATAACTCAGGCGCTGTAAATGCTCCAAGGGCAACGAACGAGCTTTTCTCATGGGAGGAAATCAACACTCTTACTGCTGAGATGATCACACTGCTTGGACAATGCAACACAAGAGCTGATCAATTTAATACTATTGCACAATTAGCTATTAAGTATTTGTATCAACAAGGTAAATAATTATGAATTTCGGTTTGAGTATAATATGTTGGAATGCTAGAAGCATTCGCAATAAAGCTCTAGAGTTTTTTGCTTTTTTGAGCTCAAACAATATCGATGTAGGTTTAGTAACTGAAACATGTCTTAATTCAAGCATAGAAAAGTTCTCAAACTCGGAATACAAATGTTACCGCTTAGATAGAAATGAGAGAAGGGGTGGTGGTGTTGCCGTTGTCGTTAAAAGAACAATTAAACATCAAATTCTTCCAATTGTTAGAACTAAATTAATTGAGAACGTAGGTATTCAAATTCCATTCACCAACGGCCGTTCAGTAAAAATATTTTGTGTTTACTTTCCTGGTGGCCGTGTTACAGCAGAGAAACGATCGCATTTAAATAGCGATTTACGAAAATTGGTTAGTTTCAATGAAATTTTCCTGGTGGGAGGCGATTTAAATTGTAGGCATAGGAACTGGGGTTGTCTAAGAGCGAATTCATGGGGAAATATTCTAGCTGACTTGCATTCTAGACACCCATTTCATATTTTGTATCCTCCTCATCCAACGTTTATTCCCTCCAACCCTCAGGCTAATCCGTCAACACTCGATTTGTTTCTCACGAATATGCAAGAACTTTTTACCCAACCTGTCGTGATTAATGATTTAAGCTCTGATCATTTACCGGTTAAATGTTGCATCCTATTGTCACCTGAGCAGATGCTCAACTCAGTTCTCGATTACCAAAATGCTAATTGGGATCGATTTAGGAGCAAAATGCGTTCAAAATTAAGGAACAATGAGGAAATGTTACCTGATGTAAGTAACCAAAACCAAATCGATGAAGCTGTAAATTATTTTACAAGCTGTGTACAGGATTGTATCGACCAGTCAGTACCCAAAAAAAAACAGTCGATGGAATGGCGCAAATCTACTTCCACGTCATATCGTGGAATTAATCAAAATAAGAAATCGTTCCAGATCCATGTGGAATAGAACCAGAACTACCTCTTATCTGACTGAAGCAAAAGCTTTAACGGCAACCATAAAGACACTCATTTTGAACTTCAGAAACAAATGCTGGAATAGAAAGCTGCAAAGCCTAGATAAATGCAGCAAGCCGTTTTGGAACATAGTCAAGGTTATTAAAAAGAAGAACCGTATCATCCCCGCATTTAAGGATGGTAGCACTGTATTACTGTCCTGCCAGGAAAAATCAAATGCACTAGCTAACGCTTTCTTTGCAAACCATTCAATAGGTAGAACCATAACAAGTAGCGAAGACAATGCAGTTCGAAACTCACTTGGCATAATCAGCGCCCAAGCTACATTAGTTGGAGGGGAAGACCTTATTTCAATTGAAGATGTAGAGGCCAGTTGTATGCAACTAAAAAATTCTAAGTCCCCAGGTTTCGACGGAATAAGAAATACTTTCATCAAAAACCTTCCAAGGATCGGATTTCAGTTCTTGCAGCGGCTCTTTAACTGCTGCCTCAAACGGGGATATTTTCCCCAAGAATGGAAAACAGCAAAAGTCATCCCGGTTCTGAAGCCAGGTAAAGATGCTTGCCTACCTAGTAGTTACAGACCGATAAGCTTGTTAAGCTCGCTAAGTAAGTGCTTTGAAAAAATTATTAAAATAACACTAACAACTCACCTCAACGAGCATAATATTTTACCTGAAGCACAATTCGGTTTCAGAGCACATCATTCCACAGTGCACCAAATTCATCGCATAACGAGGCATATCAAAAAGAATTTCGATATGGGGAAAAGTACGGGTATGGTTATCCTTGACGTCGAAAAAGCGTTTGACACAGTATGGCACGATGGCTTACTGCACAAACTGCTAAGCCTACGTTTCTCAATCTACCTAGTGAAATTAGTCCAGTAATTTTTATCAGGGCGTTCTTTCAAAGTTTCCGTTAATAACTGGTTATCAGCAGATTTCTCGATTGACGCAGGGGTACCCCAGGGTTCGGTTCTTGGGCCAATCCTGTATAATATTTACACGCACGATTTTCCAAAATTAACCAATTGTGAAATTGCCATTTTTGCAGACGACACATGCATTTATTCATCAGATTCAGTTGGTTTAAACATTGAAACGAAATTGCAATCTTGCTTAAATGTCATCCAAACATACTTTGCCAATTGGAAAATTAAATTAAATGCTTCAAAGACTCAGGCTGTCTTTTTTACTAGAAAAAGAAAAGTCTGCTTCTTACCAAGCAACAGAATAGTAATAAATAATATACAAACGGATTGGAAATCAAGTGCTAAGTACCTTGGGGTTCACCTTGACAAGTCGTTAACATTTAGCCTTCATGTCCAAGAAACCATCAGGAAAGTTAATATCACAATTAAAATACTGTATTCATTTATAAACCGAAGATCAAAAATGAGCCGAGAAAACAAACTCATCATTTTCAAAGTAATCTTTCAAGCAATTTTGTTTTATGGTTCTCCAGTTTGGGGCAAATGTGCAAAGAGCCACATACGTAGACTACAGATAACCCAAAACAAACTACTGAAAATGATCTTAAACTTACCTTGGCATTTTTCGACCGAAGAACTGCATGCAATCTCAAACATTGAAAACATATCAGTAAGACTGAATAAATTATTTGATCGCTACAGCTGGTCTTGCAGCTCCTCTGACAACCCCTTGATTTTAGATCTTCTACATTAAACAAACATAAAATCACTACTTGTTTCACTTATTGTTATTATTTATTTATTTATTAATTTACTATATTTGTTATTATTTATTTATTTATTACTTATTTATTTATTATTTATTTATTTATTTATTTATTATTTATTTATTTATTTATTATTTATTTATTTATTATTTATTTATTTATTTATTATTTATTTATTTATTGTAATTATTACTATTTATTTATTCATTTATCTAGTCATTTATTTATATACATATTTATCTATTTATTTATCTATAATTAAAATTTACTTCATTATGATATTAATTCATCGTCTGCATTTGTTCAGTTATTCATATTTGTTAAATTATTTATATTTGTTAAAATTTTATATGTTTCCTTAAACTATTCATATCTGTTAACTTATTACATTTGTCAATTATATCTACAATTGTTAATCTATTTATATATTATGTTTATTTAGTAACTGTACTTGTTAATGTACGTGATATCTGAAATCAAGTTGCCCACCACCACTTCTCTCATTTCAATGATCCTATTATAGTTCGTATTGAGGTTTTTTTTCATCAGCTTTTCCTCAAATTATTACTTAAATATATAATATATAGTTTGATATTTTTCATTTACAATTATATAAGATTATCAGTAGTAAGGTAGTAATAACCACATCTCTGTAAATTGTGCAATAGTAGTGTTTAGAATGTATATCTTTGCTGAAATAAAAAAAAAAATAACTAACTAACTGAAGAAATTGAGATTTTGTTATCGTAAATGGCTATGTTCCTTTATAGTTTAAGAAAGACCTCGTTTTTGTTAATATTGGATTATTTTTCTATTACATTAAGGCCGGATTTCTTCAGTTCTGATTAAATTTTTGATAATCACTGATTTGCTATTAGCCCGATTAACTAATCGCAGATAGGTAATCATCTGATTAAAAGTTCTATTTCTTCACTTCTGATCAGAAATTTAATCAGAGCTAATAACAAATCGGTGACTAAGGAGCTAATCATCGATTTTGATAGTTTGCGTCAATTTTTAAATTAAATTTGAAAGTTAACGTGGCAAACAAACATTTTTTTGGTATTCTTGTTTGGGCGATACGATGGACGGCAAAAAAGAATCTGCCAAGCGTGGGCCGCGATCGGCAAATTTTACCAACAAAGAAGAAGACACTTTAATCGGTTTGGCGCTAAAACATCGCACCACCACCGAGTGCAAAAAGACGGATGGAAAGACTGCAGTTGCAAAAAAAGCTATATGGGATACAATCGCCAAGGAATACAATGCTTTAGGGCTTGGTTGCGTGAGTTATTTGATTTTCATATTATTGGTACCATATTTTGATCTCTTCGTCTCCATTCCTATTTCCAGATTCGTTCGGCCGACGTTCTTCGTTTAAAGTATACCAATATCAAACGGACTTTGCGAGCGGACGTGGCAATGGAACGAATGGGTCGGACAGCAACTGGTGGTGGTAAACCCCCAGAGGAATTCAAGCCTAAAACGGAAATGCTGCTCCAGCTTTCGGAAGTGATTTCGCTTTCTATCCATGGCCATCCATCGCGTTTTGACGATGACAGCGACCTGGAAAATTACACCAACGGAAATTTAGCTCAATCTACGACTGCAGCAAATAGAAATGCCGATCTCACTACTGATGCAACGTACGTCGAGAAATCACAAATTGGCGGGCAACCTTAAACTACAAATTTTGAATTCGCAACTGGAAGAACAAAAGTTGCGCATTCAAAATGTGCAGCTTGAGAATGAACGCATTGCTGCAGTCATCCATAACGATAGCGTCAAACATGAAATGCGCAAAGAGGAGCATAGGTGGCAGAAGCTCCAAAACGATCTCCGCCTCAAGATTTTGCAAGCAAAATTAGTGCGCGGAAAACGTAGCAACAGCAGCCCGGCATCTTCGGATGAAGGAGATGAAATGTTATAAAGTATTCCAAATGAACCAACAATCTTAATGCTTTGAATTTTATAATTTTATTTAATTAACTTTACTTAACTAAAATAAAAATGCACATTTGGTGCCACAAAAAAAAACATTTTTTTCATTTCAAGTTGCACTGAAGTTATTTTTTTCTTCCCCCTCAATATTGCGTTCAGTTATTTAAACGAAGAAAACTTGAAAAATAATCGTCCACCAGACGAAGACGCACATTACCGTCTGCAGTTCTTTGTTCAAAATCAAAAGCTGGAGCTTCAGTAGTGATTATCATTTCCTCGAAGCCTTCGATTTCTGTTGGTGGGACAGGCTCATGTGCATCGATGGCAATATTGTGGAGTACGGCGCATGCAACAATAATCGTTTGAACAGTTTCCAATCGAAAACGCATGCCAAGCGCAAGAACTGGAAAGCGTCGTTTCATTACACCGTATGAGCGCTCCACAACATTTCGTGTCCGTATTTGACTTTCGTTGTACACTTGTTGCACCTCAGTTTCAATGCGGAGAAATGGTGTTGCCAAGTAAGATGTGTTGCGGTAGCCCGAATCACCAACAAGAATAAAATCGCCGAAGTCACCACGCTCTAATTTCATTTTAATGTTTGAGTTGTTGAAAATCGTTTGATCGTGCGTGGAACCTGGCCATCGTGCAACTATGTTGGAGATTTTCAGCTGCGCATCGGATACCGTCTGCACGTTTATAGAGAACCAACCTTTACGATTGCGGTAGTTTTCGGCACGATCTCCGCCAAACGATTGGATTTTAATGTGTGTGCAATCGATTGAGCCGATGGTACGCGGGAATCGGGCAATCGCATAAAAATCTTGGCTGGCTTGCATCATTTCTTCTTGTGTTCCTGGCATTTTGACGAAGTATCGTCTTTGCTGTGCGAGTGCCTCGGACACTTTTCTCAATATACGGCAAACGGATGACGAACTTACGCCAGCAAAATCGGCAACAGCAATTTGCATAGAGCGCGTAAAAACGCAAACAAATTAACAACTGTGTAATTGGTGTGATGTACCGCGGTCTACCAAACAAAAATAATCAACATTGTTACGAAAACCAATGAGCAACAGTTATTACCTTTCTTCATCGTACTGAAGCGCTGGACAAATGATTTGCAGAATATGGGCGACCGTCTCTTTTCGCAAACGAAATCGTTGGTGGAAATCTTGATCGTCCCATTTTTCCATGTTTATTCGTTGATGCATGGTATATTGCCGACGTTCACGCACCAAACTAGTATCCTCTCCATCCTCATCGCTCCAATCTTCCCAAAGTGCTATGAAATCCGGCAGTCTATTCATTTTATTATAGAATATTTATGTAGTTTTGACAGCAAAATCGAAGCGAAGAATATTTAGTTTTGACAGAAAAATCTAATCGAAGCTGAAGAAATACAATCGCCGATTATCTACCCGATTAGAGTCTTTAATCAGGCAAACTTGAACAATTAGCTAATCGAGTGTTAAAGTTAATCAAAGATTTTTTAATCAGCCAAACTCTGATTAAAAAGCCTGATCGAAGCTCAAGAAATGTTTTTTTTGTTAATCGAATGCTATAATCACTGATTATTTTTAATCAGAACTGAAGAAATCGGGCCTAAGAATAAAACTTAAAAGTTTGTTTGTTGTCTTAGGCACATGCCTAAGGTTTATAATGCTAAATGAATCAAAAGTCTGATTACTGAAGTAGTTAAGATTATAAATGGCTGTAAGCCTAAAATGCCTTAATAGTTTATGTTTAAGAAAGGAAAGCGCAAAAGAAAAACGGAAAAAAGCCACATTGCTGGGTATCCCTCCGTCCCCCATACCACTTCATCGCTGTTGCATTTGCTTGGCCATTGTTGGTGTCGTACGATTTTCGTCTGTACACTTGTAATGGCTGAGTAAAGGCAGCATCCGACGGATAGCGACCCGTGAGATGTTGATTTTGTTGGTGGACCAAACAAAATTACCGTACGGGCATAACACCTGCGGTTGTTTTGGAAATCTAACGCGGATCTTCAATTCACGGTTCTTGCTTAGGTAGCGTCGCAGTTTGTGTTTTCGTTTATGTTTGTATTTTATAATGTGTAGGAATTTTGTGGTGGATGTTAGTAACATTCGTGGGTTGAGGAAACATTTTTTTCGTTATACGCCCACGCTTTCCACAACAAACCAGCTGTTTTGGCACTTAACGAAACTCAGGTTAGCGTTGGCTCTGATTTAACAGAGTTTAGTCTGCCTGGGTACAACTTAGTGCCATTATTCTTTCCGCATCGCGGTCTCGCCGTCTATATACGTAGCGACGTAGCCTACCAACTTCAGCCTCAATATGGCCAATGTTCCAATCCGAAATTTAATTTCATTTGGCTCAAATTTCATGTCCGTAGGCAATTAATCCACTACTGTTTTATTTACAGAAGCCCCAATTTGGACAGACATTCAACTTATAATGAATTGGATGCGTTGTCTGACTAAATCACAAGAATTGTAACCCTTCATCCTCGTACTGAAATCGTCATTGCGGGTGATTTCAATATACACAATTCACATTGGCTTCGACATTCTGGACAGACAACACCCGAAGGAAGGTATGTTGAAATTTTTGCTGAGGTTAACAATCTCACTCAGCTTGTAAATGAGCCAACACGAATACCGGACATAAGCAGTCAAACCGCCAACACAATGGACTTGTTTCTCACCTCTCACCCTGAAAAATACGAAATAAACGTATTACCGCCTCTAGGTTCGTCAGACCATTGTGTCATATCAGCTAATTTCTCGTACTCCGGCCACATAGTTAAAGAGCAAACTCCTAAAAGAACCGTATGGCAATACGGAAAAACTAAACGGTTTCTTTAAGAGATTTAACTGGTCGCTGTGCTTCCTCGACAGCGACGTGGATGCTGCTGCTGATATGATAACAAACATGATTTTATTGGGTATAAAATGCTTTATCCCTAACCGGATAATAAGTATCAAACCCAAGGTAAACGCGTGGTGTGACTCGACCTGCAAAGAGGCTATCAGGTTAAAAGAGGTAAGCTTTCGGTCTTATAAGGCCAACCCATCTGAGGAAAACTGGAAAAAATTCAAACGAGCCAGAAATGACTGTAATGCCCACATTAGTCGTGTAAAATTCTCCCACGACCAAAAGCTGAGGCAAAAAATACTACAAAGTCCCACGGGTAGTAAAAACTTTTGGTCGTTTGTCAAAAACATCAAGAATTCGGCCTCGTCATCTATCCCGACACTCATTTACAATGGCATTCCAGCTGTCAGCTCTATAGATAAGGCCAATCTGCTTGCTGCTCACTTTGCAGTCAGCTCAACGCTCCCAGAATGTGCTTTGTCTCCCCCTGTACTCGAGCGCGTATAATACTCCATGGGACCAATCCACTTTCGCACTCGCACAGTGGCTAGAGTACTTCGAGATTTTGACATACACAAATCCGCTGGTCCAGATGGTATTTCCTCCATCGTTCTGAAGAGGTGTTCTTTTACGCTGGCAAAACCACTGCGTAAGCTTTTCTATCTGTCCTATTCTTCAGGACTCTTCCCGGGAAGATGGAAAACAGCATTTGTCCAGCCTGTACCAAAAAAAGGCGAGTCTTCTTCTCCCTCCTCCTACCGACCAATTGCACTTACGTCCCTTCTTTCTAAGGTCATGGAAACGCTGATCAACCGTCAGCTAATGAAATATCTTGAATCTCGAAAACTTCTCAATGACCGGCAGTATATGGTTTTCGGGGCAATAGGTCCACCGGTGATTTGATGACATATCTAACCGAAAACTGGAAACAATCTCTTCACCATGGTGGTGAAAGTAAGATCGTTGCGCTTGATATTTCAAAGGCATTTGACAGAGTTTGGCATCAAGCTCTCTTGTCGAAAATGCGTGCATTTGGAATCGATGATAACCTTCTTCAATGGATTAGAAATTACCTTTCGGACCGTTCAATTCAAGTTGTCTTAGACGGTTTCAAGTCTGCAACTCACCAAATAAATGCTGGTGTTCCCCAAGGCTCCGTCCTGTCTCCGACTCTCTTTCTCATTTTTATAAATGATCTCCTGTCTGTTACTTCTAATCCAATCCATTCCTTTGCTGATGACAGTACCCTCAGCTTTTCATACTCGTTTCTTGGGCCACGCCCCACTTCTTCGGGTGTGGAACTGGAACGGCAACGTATGTTAAGCTCATTAAATTCCGATCTTAACAGCATAACTCAGTGGGGTACAACCAATAGAGTGGAATTTAATGCTTCCAAAACACAATGCTGTCTCCTGTCATTAAAGCAAAACCCACACACACTGCCATTATCTATGAATGGCACTTGCATCGCTGAAACCGAAAGGCTTTCCATTCTCGGTATGTATGTCAATGACAACCTTCGTTGGAATGACCACATATTCGATGTCGCCAAGAACGCTGCGAAATGTCTAGGCTTCCTTAAGCGATGCAAGAAATATTTCACCCCTTCTGATCTGGCTACAATTTATAAGGCGTTTATTCGCCCGAAACTCGAGTACAACGCTCATATCTGGTCTGGTGCACCAATACCTTATTTGGAGCTACTTGACAGGATCCAAAAACGCGCGATAAAACTTATTGACTCACTTAGTCATCGTCGCAATGTCTCCTGTCTTTCGTTATTTTATCGCTATTTCCACAGTAAGTGCTCTAACGAAATAGCCAGTTGCATTCCACCCCTTGAACATTTCAACCGCAATACCCGCCATGCAAGGAATGCTCATCAGTTCACCCTCAAGCCTGTATTCGGACGTACAGTGAAGTACAAAGAGTCTTTCCTCAGCCGTACAACACGAATGTGGAATACTCTTCCACGCTCAGTTTTTCCTTAACATTATAACCTACAAACATTCAAAACCAACGTGCATCGGCAACTCTCCTTTTCTTCTAATCCTTATTTCCCTAACGCCCGCGCTGTGTAGCCAATACATGATAAGGGTACCAAAAAAATCCCTTTAGTAAGTAAATTATATAAAAAAAAAAAAAGAACATGTTACTTGTTTATTTTTGAATATTTTCTATTAGATTAAAAATTTAACTTAAAAGTCTAAACCTGTTTTAGCGTTTGTAAAGTTTCTTATGCTAAATATGCCAAATAAATCTTTATAAAATATAAAACTGGTTTTCAATTCCTAAGGTTACAATTTGCCCCAAGCCTGGTACAACTAGCCCCAATCACGGGGTAAGTTGTAACATTCGTCAGTTTCTTTTTAAAGCCGTTTCTACAAAAAATCGTTACAGGTTCGATCAAAAGTTTATATGGAATCGATAGTTGAATAGCTGTTAATTGGAATAGTACTGCTCGATTTCATAAATACCAGAAAAGTAAGCTTCCATAGCCAAGAAGCGATTAATTGTTACAACTAGCCCCCCGCTCCCCTACTACTTTAAAATCTAATTTGTTTGGCTAAAGTGGTGTAAGTGTACCTTGGACCTATCATAGCGCGTGTACCTTGGACCATTGGTTTGTCCTTTAATGAAAATTTTTAAATATCACTTCAAAGTGATAAATTTGTTTTTCTTTTATGTTGTCCCCTAAAGTAAGCTTTTAAATAATATTGAAGTCCTTTGTCAAGTTTTTTTAGTAAAAGAGTTTTTTTTTATTTAATACTATTATTTGAAATATTTTTTTTTAATCAAGCACACAAACTTTAAGATAATGGTTTGTTTTTTTGCTGTTTTTTTGAAATAAATAAAGAATGGTACCATATTTACTTTTTATTGAAATAAATTAAAGTTTTCACCTTCAAACTATAGGAAAACTTACAATAATATTTTCGGTCCAAGGTACAATACTCCGTGGACCAAGGTACAATCACGTCTTGTACCTTGGACCGTTTGAGGTTAGCATATATAAGTAAAGTTTTCTAAGGAATGGTTAGCAATATCCTTTTGGTAGTTTCGCCATATCATAGAAAAGACTTCAGGTAGTAAAAAAAAAGAAAAACTAATGAAAAAACGACACATAAAATATTGGCAAAAAACTGAAATCCGGACCGAGGTACACTACCTTCCCCTACCCAGAGATTTTGAGAAAAGTTAAATCTATCGGAGGCGTCGCGGGGCTTTCTATTGGATTCAGATCAGTATTATGCTATCCTTTTCTCTATCGTCTTTTCATAAGCGCAGAGTATCAACAAATCTACCAGTGTTGCCGATGGTATGAAAATTTGGTAAAAAATACTTTCTACGTTTTTATGTTTTTTTTTTATGTTTTTATTAAGTAAATATACTCAATTGAAAGTAAAATTAGAGAAAATGCTATGATTTAAATGAAATATGTAGGGTAAAACTATACAAAACGCCCCAGTAGTCTAGCACGCACACAGGTGTTGTTATGCAGTCATAACCAAACCTGTTCAAACTAGTTTGAGTCGTTCGCCAATTGCGTTATTGAGTGGTAGGTAGTTTTCTGTGTGCTATGTTGAGAAAAAACTACAAAAACTAATTTTGGCGCCAAAACATATTGCGTTGAGTACAGTAATAATTGCATTTTTTCAGAAACTATTGCCATTATGTTAAAATGAAATATATATTTATAAAGTAAATAAAATTGGCTTTTAAGTTCGTTTTTGTTTATTTTTTTAAATTAAAATGGTTTGCTTTATTTTTTCTGGGGCGTTTTGCACTCAGACATTTACAAAACGCCCCAACAAAGTAAGTGTAATACGCCCCAGTAATGTATAGAAATATAACACTCATCAGAGCGTTTTTTTCTCTTAATAGAAAGTAATAGTATTATAGAAATACGAGTATAGTAGTAATAATAGTATTTTAATAATAGTATTATAGAAATACGAGTACCACGAAATTACACAAGGACGACACTGTGGGCATCATGGTCCGAAAAAGACCTGAAAAAAGCAATGGAGGAGGTAAAAAATAAAACTTTGGGAGTGAATGAAGCAAGTAGGGAGTTCAACATACCATCCAGAACGCTGAGGAGACATATTTTAAATGCAATGCAAATTAGTCGCTTGGTCGGTCAACTGCTCTCGCATTGAAGCAAACAAAAATTGGTTGCTTGCATACAAAAATTGGAAAAAGTTGGGCTTGCTCCTGACCGAAAACACGTAAAAGAAATCGCTTATCGGTTCGGCGAACGTCTTGGATTAGCACACCGTTTCTCAAACGACACAAACCCGGCTGGTAATTTTGGCTCAATGGTTTCTCGAAACGTAATCCATTGAGTGCACTGAAAATTACCACAAGACCTTTTCCACAGAAGACTGGATTCAGTGCATATCTTGCCAGGGCTCGTTCCACGAGTTTTGTACTATGTACAATACATACCAAATTGCAACAGCTGCGGCCGCAAAGCGAAGCGACAGGCCATATTACAAAACCAATAATTTAATTTTCATACTTTATAATATTTGTTCCTACTTTTTCCTTAGGGGCGTTTTGTCACTAATGCAGGGCTTTTTACCCAACGATTGAGTATCTCGAGAAACGGACCGGTATATTGGCCACCGAGATCGTGTGATTTAACGCCTCTAGACCTTTTTTTATGGGGCTACATTAAGTCATTGGGGTATGCCAACAAGCCGGCGACGTTAGAGGAGCTCAGAGTTCTGGAAGATGATGTAAATGACCTCCATGTTCATCCAAGGGTATGCGACAACTGATTGCGGCCTGAAGGCTTGAAGTCGGGATCGCCGTAATTATTCTATTACTCTATTCACCATTCCTTGGTTTGGTTTTGTTCACCTCTTGCTTGACATACCCCCATAAAAAAAGTCTGGTGCTGTCTACTCAGGTGACCTTGGGGGCCAGTGGAAAGTGAAGTTTTTGGATATTAATTTGGTTGGGAATTTCCTTTGGGGCTCCGCCATAACCGGTCTGGCTATGGGTGCAGTTGCTCCATCTGCTGGAACCAAATACTGTTGAAACGGATACTTCTTCGGCGCAGTTCTGTGTAACTAAAAAACTCCCCAAACATTTAAAATAACGGTCCCCAGTTATTGTTACACCGTTTCTTCAAAGAGGTATGGCCAGACAATGCAGCTCGATGAAACTGCGCACCACACAGAGACTCGTTCTGGGTACAGTACCGTCTCATGGAGTATTTCTGGATTAGATTCACTCCATACACGATAATTTTGCTCTATTTACATTGCCGTTTAGATCAAAATGGGCCTCATCAGAAATAAACAAGCAATTTATCAGGCTGTTGTCTTCTTCGGTCATTTCAATAATTTTTTGGGAAAATTCCAAACGAAAAGGCAAATGCAGTGGGCTTAACTTGCTTGCGATTTGGACTTTGGACGTTAAAAAGTTTAAGTCAAACTCTCGCCTAAAATCCCTTTCAACGGAAATAAAAGACTGCAAAGCATGGTTCCGCTGCACTATCCAAATCCTCTTTGCTGTATCCCAAGCATTCATTTTTATAAATCTGAATAGTAACCTGCCAAATAAAAAAAATAAGAAGATTACTCTCAAAGAAAAAAGTTATTACATTTTGTTTTTGTAGTTGATTCTTTTATGAGTAATAATTTACTTCAAATTAATGGCTGTACAAATTACTTGAATCGCTTTCTTGATTTAGATTGCTGATACAGAATTAAAAATATTTTTAGAAAAGACCGTATCTCCTATTGTTCTAACTCTATTCACCATAAATGCTTTGTCTGTTTACTTTGCATTTTATAAATATTTAAAATCAAATTGTAATAATTTAAAGTTAATCTACGAAAAAGCTGATTTCCAAGGCATAGCGAGTTACTTATCTCAAATTCATAGGCATATAAACGTTCAGCAGTCTAATATGTAATTTTCCTACGACTTTTTCTTTCAATCTTTGAAAGAGATAATTAATGTGTATTTGCCAAAGTTAAGCATACAAAATAATTCAAAGCCCTAGTCTTTTAATAAAAGACTTTGCAACTTAAGCAACAAAAAAAACTGCTTAAAAAATCGTCTAACAATTCATTGCTAATTATACTCGGCTTAAAAGGGATTTCAATGTTCTTAATAGGTTTCTCTTTAAAAGTTATATTTTTTCAATAGAATCTTGTCTAAAACACAAAAGCAAAAGCTTTTGGACGTTCATTGAAAACAAGAAAAACGGGTTGGGGACACAATCCCGAAAACCAAAATCCCGAAAATCCAAAATCCCGAAAACCCAAAATCCAGAAAATCCAAAATCCCGAAAAGCCAAAATCCCGAAAAGGCAAAATCCCGAAAAAAATCCCGAAAAATCTATATATATAAAAGAAAGTGTCCGAAGTGATGTAACCGCATAACTCGAGATTCCAACGTCCTAAACGGGGCGAGATAGACCCTAACCCCTTCCCATAGTAAAAAATGCTTGTTTTTGACCCTTCTACAAAAAAACCGTTATCAATTTTTGGCGCCCTAGTTAGCGTACCTACTACCTTTCATCATCGGGTCATCGGGTCCCCCCCCAGGGAGGTCCGAACCGACCTGAATCTGAAATGCTGGTATTCTGTCGCCGAAAATTTTGCATATTCTATTTTACGATTCGAAAATCCAAAAAAGATTGTAATGTGCAAATAAATGATTTCTCGTATTTTGTCATGCATAATATTATTATTCAATTCATGTTACTACAAGATATTAGCAATAGTGCGAAATCTAGATAAAATCTCAATCGTTTTTAAAATTCCGCGGTTTTTTGAAGAATTCTTGCAGAATTTCGTCTTTCGTTAGTCCAATTTTAGGATGGATACTGCAAGAAGCGAGTATATTCAGGCGCTCCCGTCCCATTGTACTTCTAAGATACTCGTAGTTTTTTATTCTTCTTGGGGTCTAAAATTATCGTTCTGGAGTTGCTGTTGTTACGGGTAACACTGCCAATACTCGTAAGATCGTGTTCACGTTTTTGAAACATTTTTCATTGATAACCTAAAAAATAACGTAACCATTGAAAGTTAAGTATTCGATGGGTTATAGAAACTGATTCTGGAAGTAACAATTCCGATCTGAAGTATTGATTTTAAAGTATTCAAGGTGGAAGTCGATTCGTCTTTCCATAAAATTGCTAAATAGAGCCGTTAAGTGGTTAATTTTTTTAAAAGTAAAAATCAAACAGTAACACTAAGAAAATGTCACTAATTCCGTTATTGGCTAATCTCGCTCGTGAAGTTGAAGATTATCGTGTAGGAGTTCACGATTTTGATGATAGCTTCGGGTTTGGAATATATCCTTACGATTTCTATCGTCCCAGGACGGCATCATTGCAGCCTAGGCCATTACTCGACATGATGTACCGTAAGAGTGGTGATTCCAGGGACAACGTCACAGTTGGAAAAGATGGATTCCAGGTCTGCATGGACGTCAAACAATTCAAACCTAATGAGTTAACGGTCAAAACTGTTGCTGACCAAGTGGTCGTTGAAGGCAAACACGAGGAGCGTGAAGATGACCATGGTTATATCAGCCGTCAATTTATACGCAAATATCAATTGCCGAAGGGTTATGATTCCAACGACGTGGTCTCAATGGTTTCTTCAGATGGTATCTTAACTGTAAAAGCACCACCACCAGCAAAAGCATTAACAAGCCACGAGAGAATCGTTCAAATCCAACATACAGGACCGGCACATTTGAGCATTAAAAGCAATCAACCAGATGAGGACAAGAAAACCGTTGAAACAAACGGTAAAACCAAGAAGAAAACTGATACAAAACAGCAGTCTTCAGAGATACTCTAGTACATTTTATATAATTTATTTTTTTACTGTTTTTTTTTTTTTTTTTTTGAATAATCAATCATTCCCTACGGATAATGTTCCTAATTTTTCGTCAATTTTCTTTCCTCTTTAATACTACTGTGTAGTTTTGTTTTTTTGTCGTTATGTTGAATAAAAATTACAATTTTAAATATAAAAAAAAAAAAAAAAAAAAAAAAAAAAAGTTACTCACTGATAGTGCATCGAGCGAATTTTGAATATCTTGATCGGAGATCCGTTGCATCCACATTCTGATCTCTGAGATAAAATTCCTTTCTGAACAGTCCAATATTTCGTCATAAAACTTGTAAAGATCTGTGCATTTTTGCTCATGAAATTCCTGCTTGGAAGGAAATAGTTGTCCGAAACTGTGGAAGATCGATTTGTGTTTTTCGATCCGAATTTGGAGATGAAAAATGTAAGTATCAAGGAATGGAATGTATTAGGCAATTCTGTAATAACTTTCGACATTTTGTGTTTCAATGTTGCAACGGTTTTTCTGTTGACTGCGACGACGAGGCAATTTCATATTAATTTCGTATTCGGAACAGATTTCAGCAATATTGAAAATTTGAATCAACGTTTTCCCGCTTTTCCTTGATATCATTCGTAACATTATCAGCTAACTTTGTGGCTTCTCCTAGATCTTGATTTTTCGTCTGCAATTCCCGATTCAGAGGCAAGACGATACCTAGATGGATTTGAAATTCGATTGTCAAAATCGCGGTCAAGGTAAGTTGAAACTGCTTCATGAGACTGAGCCCATCTAGTAACAGCGAAAGAATTCAATTTTTCTTTTCTCCGGTCACTCTTTTTCGGCATTTTCAAAATTTCTTCCTTTAAAATGCTTTGGAGAAATGCTTCCATTGCTCCAATAGTTCCTAACGCATTTTTTATACCCGATACTCCGCAAGCGGCATTGGTGACCAAAATGAAGCTATGCGCGGCACAATGAACGTAGATTGCAAGAGGAAAATGAGACCTGATATGGGATTGTACTCCGTTTATTTCGCCACTCATAACTGGTGCTCCGCCTTGACCGAAGTTTGCAGTGGTAACCGCGTGTCCACACAAGCGGCACTATCGTAGTTTCATGCTCAATATGATTGAGTACAACCTCGAGTTGTACGCGACGGATATCCCTTCTTTCCCAAGAAGCGGTGCTTTCCTGGACTTGGCCTTAACGGACGCAAGACTTCAACTGACGAACATAGATCAAAACACGCGGAACTGTTTGCGTGCGTTTGAGTACGATAGTGATCACTACGGACTCGCCGCCGCAATACGGATCCCGAACGAGCAAACGCTGCTGGAGGAGTACGAAGCAGTGTGTTCATTCGATTATCGGAGGGCACAATGGTCGCGCTTCTCCAGATTTTTAAAGCGAGATATACGTTCGAGTGGGATCGACCCACCGACAAACAGTAACATGACAAATGTTGACATTGATCGGCATTTATTGCAAATGAACGACGCCATCAAACGAACTATGGAACGAACTATTCCTCGAGTAGGACGTTCCGACGACGACCAGACAGAAAAGTACAGAAACCCTACAATCGACGCACTATACCGACAGAAAAGTAGACTGCTCTCGAGGCTTAAACGGCTGTACAGGCAATTTACTGATCGCAACGACCCGGAGGTAAGGAGGCTGAATTCAGAGATCCGAATCCTGAAACAGCTGATAAAAGAAAATTACAAAAAATCTGTAAGTCTGTATTGGGGCAATAAAATTCGGGCTATTAAAACCTGTAGTCCGAATATGTTCCCACAGATAAATAAGTTGTTCAGGAGGAAAGATCACAATGATATTCCTTGTGTTCGAATCTCCCAGACAGCAGAGAACAGACAGACGGTACTGACTGCTGGAATAAGTCCAGAAAGTGTCGCTTCAAACGACGATTTTTTCGTGGTCGAGGACCCACAGGAGAAAGTTGATTTGCTGGGCGCTTGTTCCGAGGCCGTGTATACGGTGAACAATCCTGTTCGCCGTAACCACGACATTGAGAATAGGGCTCTGGTGAGCCACTTCTATCTACGCACCTAACTTGAGAATTGGCGATCTGAGAATAACGGATTCACCGTATTCACTGATGAAAACCATGCTAATGCAGTTGTCGCCAATGGCCGAGATGCATCGCACTTGTTCGTGTCGAAGGATGATCTTCTGTGCATCTTCGAGTCACTAAAGAATAAAAAGTCGGCGGGGATGGATGGTGTCCCAAACGTCGTATTGAGACACCTGCCTCTGGAGGTTGTAGATATTTTCACCACGCTGTTTAACAATGCGCTGAATAATGCATATTATCCGGCGCATTGGAAGGTAGCTGTGGTGCACCCTATCCCGAAAAAAATGTAAAGATAGGACGAACCCTGCCAATCTCCGGTCAATTAGCTTGCTTCCGAATATTAGCAAGGTCTTTGAAAAGGTTGTCAATAGAGCCCTGTTAAAGTGGGTCGAGGACAATAACATAATTCCGGACAACCAGTTTGGTTTCAGGGCGAGGCATGACACTATTCATGCCGCGTCGAAACTGGTTTCCGACATTCAGTGGAATAAATCCAAGAACCAATGCACGGGTGCTTGTCTGGTTGATTTTGAGAAGGCTTTCGACACCGTATGGTTAGAGGGACTTTTCTACAAGTTGACCAGGCGGGGGATGCATAAACCTTTGCTATATGTAATTTATAATATGCTTATGGGAAAGAAGTTCGTTGTCAAATGTGGCAACGTGACTTCGAGCAGAGTCTTTGAAATTAAAAACGGTTTACAGCAGGGGGCGGTCAATTCTCCGATCCTGTTTAACATTTACACGAGTGATCTGGTAGGTTCACTCAGACATGCTATAGCGTATGCCGATGATTTGGTGGCATACAGATCAGGTCCTAAAATCGAGGTCATTAATATCCTTTTGCAGCGTGACTTCGATCAAATTAAGCGATATTGCGACGACTGGAAGTTGAAAATCAACTTTCAGAAGACGGAAACAATCTTGTTCAGAACTCCATTGGCTGGGGCCTGTAGGGATACCAGAAAAAACTGGAAGAAATTGGCCATTATTGGACAAAATGGGCAGCCATTGGCGGTGAGAAGCGTAGTTAGATATCTAGGTATCTGGCTTGACCAGTATATATATTTCGATAGACATATAGTTGCTTGTGTTGCTGGGGCCAAGAAGGTTTATGCTCTGACAAGGAGACTGTTTCATAGCAGTCAATTTAACTCCAGAGTGAAGGTCATTTGCTACGTGGCCCTTATAAGGCCGATCATCGCTTATGGTTGTCCATTGTGGTTTAATATAGCGCCTAGTTATATGGAAAAGATTCGGGTTTTGGAGAGACAATGTCTTAGGACCTGTCTCCGGTTGTTCCGAAAGCCTGAATCCAACTATATAAAATACTATCCCAACAAGGTCCTATACGATGGGGCTCAGTTGAATAGGATTGACAATTTCCTCATTACGGTGACTCGATGGCACGTTGCAAGGGCGATGGCCAGCGACAATAGTCTGAGCTTTGGGGCTTACTACCCCAATGAAATGTACATAGAGAGTACGCTCCGGTCTAGCTTTATCCCGACAGAGGCATTTATCCATATTGATGCAAAAGGGCTGGTACAGACGAGGGATGGTATCCCGGTATTATACCACCGCTACCGCAGTGCGAGAGATAAGCGGCTCATCCGCGGCGAGGACGTCGCCAATGCTCATGAGCTCCTCCGTTTTAGTACCGCAATAGCGGAGAGGGATAAATTCGATACAGAAAAGCAATTTGCCGAATTTTGGTGGCTTTTTGAGGGTGGAGGGTTCAACATGCCCTCCCAAGACGGTGCGTTACTCTAGGTAACATCCTCTTAGTTTGTAAGATAGACTACGTTAGCTAGGGCGTTTCTGGGAGGGGCCGGGCTCGCCAACTTGTGGTGGTGCTTCCGGGAGGTGATTGATTCTGTAAGGCATCAGTCAGCTCACGACGGCGCGTGTGCACGTTGACGACTGCCAGGCGCTCGGAAAGTAATTGGGATTTTAACCACTTGTTTCGTAATGCAACGAGTGCTCAGAATCCTAATTATAGTTAGAATATGTTAATTAGTTTAAGTAAGTAGAGTAGGTAGTTTGTAATTTGTTTTTTTATATAAAAATATAAAATTTGATAAAGATGCCGAGTTTTCTTAAAAATGTTCTCGATGAAAACATAATATGTAAGATTAGTTCGTAAAATAGTTTTTAGGCCGAAAGGTAATAATTATAAGATAGAGTTAAGTTTAGGGCGTCCGCATAAGGATCAATATTCTAGAATAAGTATCCTGTTAATTTTAAGTTAGATTTAATCATTTTTGTCTAGTATGTAAGTTGATATAAGCTAATAATTAATAAAAATGAATTTAAAAGTAAAGTAAAAGTAATCGTAGTTTCATGCAAAATGTACATATCAAAAGAATAAGAAAATGAGGTTAAGTTAGGTCATGACAGCATACATTTTGTGGACCCCCCTCGTCCAGATCCTAGAGCCGGCACTGTCGACAAGAGAGGACTCTACCCAACCGTTTTTTAAAATAATACCTAAATACCTACCTAGGGATGCTAGACGTCCCCCTTTAGGGGGAACAGTCCCCCTTTTTCATACAAAAATGCTGTTTGTCCCCCCTAATACAAACCACTGTCCCCCTTATTAAGTCAAAATTCAATAAAAGAAAACATTCAATTGAAAACTTTGAAAATACTTCCTTTTAATATTTTTAACAAGATTCTCTGTGAACGCATCCATTTGAAGTGCAAGAAAACTTTCAAAGCTGAATGCATCCACCTACGAACTACATCTCACTTCACGTGCTAAATAAAGTGCTAAATAAAGTTGTTCTCCTGTACGTTTTTGTTTTGTACTGTTATCTGTCTCGCTGTCAGTTTTTGTTTTGAAACCAAAATTTAGTTTAGTAAAATGTCCGAACCCAAAGAAAATCAAAACTTGTCATAACTGTCAACAAGTTACTATTTTTATAAAAACAGCTAAAGCCTTTTTAAAAAACTTAATAAAGTATATTGAAACTCGATTCTTTTCAGAGTATGACTACCTTAAAAAATTACAAATTTTAAAATTGACTACATTTCCTGCCATCAGAGATTTCTTAGAAATTGTTTCTTCTTTCCGTATTGCTAATATAAATGAAGATAATCTTTTCCAAGAATACATAACTTTAAAGGAAAGTTTTAATGTGATGGGTAAAAAAGAAGATTCTTTTGAATTAAAGTGGAGACTTTTGCCAACAGCATGTAATGCTCCGAATTTTGAAAGAATCATCAACTTCATTTTTTCTATTCCACATTCAAATGCTCAAACTGAAAGAATTTTCAGTTTGATGTTTAACGCTTGGCGTAAGGATAGAAATCGTTTGTTAGTAGAATCCGTAGAAAATGAATTAATGGTGAAACAAAATTATAAGCTGAGTTGTAAGGAATTTTATAAATTTATTATTCAAAATGACAATTTATTGAAAAAGGTAAAGTCAAGTGACAAATACGAATAAATCGTTTACTTTTTATAAGTTAATTATTTATATTACTTTTGTTTCTTATTCGTTTTTAGTGAATTATTATTTATTTTTGTTGTTTTTGTTGTTTTTGTTTCTCATTCATTTATTTAGTTGAATACTTATTTATTTACTTTTTATTTTCTTTTGTTTCTCTTAAATAAAGTACATATGTAGGTACATAAATAATTTTGATACATTTTTCTTAATATGTAGAAATAAAGTAAAATATGTACCTACATATATGTAGGCAAGTAGGTATGTACCTACACCTTCCATTCTTCCCAAAAATAGAAACTCACACAAACGAATGGTTGCGAGAAGCTAGGCCTAGGGTGTCTACCGCCTGTTGCGCCACCTATTTATCTTATGACCCTTATTTTTATTTCACATTTTTTTGACTCTGTTGTTCAAAAATAAAAAAAATATTGTCCCCCTTTTTGAACACTTGTCCCCGCTAGAAAACTCACGATGTCCCCCATTTCGTATTTTTTAATCTGGCAACCCTATACCTACCACAATTACGAAATTTGAAGTAGATCGATCCACACATTGTGGTTCGAGTCTCGCCTGCCGTCGGACAGATAGACGGACCGATGCGATGCGACGTACGGAAATGCGCGACACACTTTATCCGACTTATCTATAATTCTTATCATCATACTTCATACTCAGTTCGAGTTGCAATTCTTAGCACGATTGCAATTTCTCTTTAGTTTCAGCAGCTTTACAGCTGTATATATGTGCGAGAAAGTTAAAAATAAAATGTGCATTTTCCGAAAACAAAAACATTCCCACCTGGCAATTCCCCGCAACAAATTTGCCTTTAATTTCAGTGGCAATGATCATTTTATTTATCAACAATGTGAGATGCATTGCAGCAGCAGCCTAAACATTGCGCACACAAACTCACCACTTCGTGGACAACACTCTGTTTCCGTTTGGATGGTGCTCTTTACTAGAGGATTGGCTACAAACTTATCTACAACAAGGGGTGTGAAACCACGCCTTTTGGTTGCTCTTATATACTTTTCCTTTGATTTTCCCGCAGCGCGGAACAAGGACGGCTAAATACAAAACCATGCGAGAAGTGACAGCAGCTAAGTGAGTAGTTGTATGGGTGCCATTGCTAAAATTATTTCATAAATTGTCAATTCGCAGCCCGTTAGCGGTTAGTTTTCTAGGCAGTGTGTCTGATCGGAATACGGGGTGCGAGTGTGAAGAGTACAGAACAATTAGCCTAGGAAGAAAAGAAATGGCTTGCTAACCGGCCTCGTTAGCATTTTATTAATTCCACTTTGGTAAATCGTTTATTTCTGCTGCTTCCTCTTGGTATCGGTAGCGCGTTCTTCATTGTTCGTTGTTCGTTGTTAGTTGAGCGTCACGAAAAAGTAAACCTAATTCAGCGTCTGGATGTCAATTAGTAGATTAAGCCGTTGATTGCAAAGTGGCAAGTGTGAGTGAGTCAGAAATAGAGGAGTGAGTTCAATTCCAAGATGGAGTCTCGGAGCAATTGGATTTTTCGACCAATTTCTCATTTATACCATTTTGCAGCAAGTAGTAGATTGGTATCAAAATGGTGGTGGCAGTCGGTTTGTAGTGTATTTTTTTGTGTTATTTTTTCTCTGCTTCTGCTGATTGTTGACACAGCTAATTGGAATTATTTGCCCAGCAAATGAGCGTCTGGTGGTTCGGGTCCAATTATATGGAATCGTTGCGACAGGGTAAAGGGGGTTGTGTTTGTTTTGTGAGGTTATACCTGGGAGTGTGGAGTATTTACCAATGGATTTGTCACATTTAAGGGTTAAATTGGACAACTTCGGAAGGAAAGGGTGGACATTTTTTGTTCGTTTTTTTTTGTTTATGTGGTGTGGTGGGGAGAATTTAGATATGTAAAATATTTATTATCCATTGCAATTTAGCAGCGGTGGCCGTATAATAAAAATTGTTAAATAAATAAAAAAAAAATGTGGATAAATGTCTGCAAATTGATAGTTTCATTGTAAAATTGGTGGATACAACTGTTAAGCGACGGTAACTGTGTAGAAAATGATGCTGATTCCATTCTATTTATAAAATAACTTAAATGATGATTTAAGTCCCTTCCACTTCGCAAAGAAAGTGGTTGGAGAAGCTAGGTTTGAGGCCCTCTTTGGGCCGTTAATGCCTAATATTTTTTTATATTTAACTTGCTTGGGTCTAAATTAAATGAAATTGGTCTCACCTTTGTTGAATAACAGTAGGTATATCTAACTACATCACAAAGCCTTGAGCGCTAATTTACCGGTCTTAAATGTGCCTATAAAAGTTTATAGGCAAAATTTGTTTATTTAACATAGCTGTGGTTACATAATTTTTATTTCAAGTGGTATCTAAGTGTTTTTAAAGGAGCATAAGATTCAAAAGGAAATTAAATTGCGATGTCACGCGGTGAATGAGCAGTATGGAAGCAGCTCTTCCAAATTATTCCAAACCTTGCATAGGATTTAGGCAAGGAGATGCGCTGTCATGTGACTTCTTCAATTTTTTTCTATAGGAAATAGTGCGCAGAGCAAGTTTTAACACGGAAGGCACTATCTTCAACAGATCCGTCCAACTACTGGGATACGTGGACGATATCGACATCATCAGCCGCGTTCTCAGCGTGCCGTGTTAGAGGCTTTCACGGCGATTGAAGAACAGACAAAATTGATTGGTCTTAAAGTAAATGAGGACAAGACCAAGAACATGCTATCAACAAACAAACAAACATCTGTCCACCGCCTAGGACGAAACATCACTGTTGATAGCAATAACTTCGAGGTATTTAAGGAGTCCATCTGCCCAGGAGAAAGCATCAACTCCACAAATGACACCTTAGTGGAGATCCGACGGAGAATTACGGTTAAGCGAAACAAATCTGTTCAAAACTCCTCACTCGAAGGACAAAGTGCGTGCTCTATTGAACCTCAATCCTACAAGTCCTGCTTTATGGTGCCGAGTGCTGGACGATATGTAAAAAATGAGTGCTAATATTATGTTCATTTGAAAGAAAAATAGTCCGTCGGATATTTGGTCCTGTGTACGAGGAGGGCAATTTTTTTTAATGTACAGGCACTAAAGGGGGTTTCGATTGCCCTTATATAATGTAATAGCTACACAGCGCGCGCGTTACGGAAATTAGAGTTAGAAGATAGGGAGAGATACCGATGAACGTTGGATTTGAATGTTTGTAGATTATAATGTGAAGGAAAAATGGAGCGGGGAAGAGCATTCCACAATCGAGTTGTACGGCTAAGGAAAGATTCCTTGTATTTCAGTGTACGTTCGAATACCGGCTTAAGGGTAAACTGATGCGCATTCCTTGCAGAACGGGTATTGCATTGAAATGTTTTAGGGGTGGAATGGAACTGGTTATTTCGTTTGAGCACTTATTATAGAAATAACGACGAAATAACGAGAGACAAGAGACATTGCGAAGATGACTAAGAGAGTAAAGCGATCTTGCGATGTTTCGGTCGCCAATGAGTTTTATCGCTCGTTTTTGGATCCTGCCAAGTAGCTCCAAATAAGTATTTGGTGCACCAGACCAGATATGCGCATTGTACTCAAGTTTTGGGCTGATAAACGCCTTATAAATAGTAGGCAGATCAGAGGGAGTGAAATATTTCTTGCAGCGCTTAAGGAAGCCCAGGCATTTCGCAGCGTTCTTGGCGACATCGAATATGTGGTCATTCCAACGAAAGTTGTCATTAACACACATACCGAGAAGGGAAAGCCGTTCGGTTTCAACGATGCAAGTGCTATTCATGGACAATGTCATTGTTTTTGGGTTTTGGTGTAATGTCAGAAGACAGCATTGCGTTTTGGAAGCATTAAATTCCACTCTATTAGTAACACCGAACCGAGTTATGCTGTCGAAATCGGAATTTAATGAGCTTAATATAGGTTGCCGTTCCAGTTCCACACCCGGCGATGAGGGGCTTGAACCAAGAAACGAATATGAGAAGCTGAGGGTACTGTCATCGGCAAAGGAGTGGATTGGATTAGAGGCAATAGACAGGAGATCATTTATAAAAAGGAGAAAGAGAGTCGGAGACAAAACAGAGCCTTCGGGAACACCAGCACAAATATTTGATGAGTTGCAGACTTGAAACCGTCCAAAACAACTTGAATTGAACGGCACGCATTTAAGAAAATTATTTTCACCGATGAGGCTCATTTTGAAACTGGCTGTTATGTCAATAAACAAAACTGCCGCATTTGGGCTGAAAAGGATTTCGGTATGGTGGCGTAATTGGCCCATTTTTCTTCAAAGATGAAAATGGCAATGCAGTTACTGTGGATGGAGCTCGATATCAAGCGATGATTAGAAACTTTTTATGGAGTCAATTGATGTGCAGAATATGTGGTTTCAACAGGATGGTGCAACATGCCACACAGCAACGAACTCAATTGATCTTGATTGAAAGAGAAGTATGTATGTATATAATATATCTATATGATGATATTTATTTCTCTTAAATTACTTATAAATAAAATATAAAATACAAATCCATATACAAATTCAATATGTTAGGAGTTACAAAGGAAAGTAAGAAAAAAATCTAGTGGCATTCTATAAAATATAGAATGCCACTAGAGTGAGTTCAAATAGTGTTGAATGCCACTCCAAACGAAACAATTCAATAAGATGGGGTGGGGTGTTAAATAAAAAATATAGAAAAGACAATTTTCAGCCGATTTAATTCATTTTATTCATTTAACATGGTATCAATAAGTTATCACTTCATAAAGGAAAAAGCAAAATGTATGTAATCTATATTAGTGATGGGCATAATCGAATGATTTAAAGAATCGAGATATTAGTATTCGAATGATTTAAAGAATCGAATGATCATTCGAATGATCTTCAAAATAATTTTTCCCATCAGGTTTCATTTTAAACCACTGCCGATTACACAAATATCTAATATAAATCACAGTAAACTACTGATTAGATATAATTTAATTTACCTACCTTTTTTACTTTCTAAAAAAATAAAACATACACAAAACATTCATAAATTACTCGTATCGTACCTTCTTCTTCAGATTTCAGCACAGAACAGAACAGTTAATAAAAATAAATGAACAAAAACCCAACACAACAAATATCATAACATAACAGGTCTCGCTTCTCGCTTTTCGTTTACGATGCATTGATTACGAAAATGAATATAAATAAATAAACCCAAAGTCGGGAATACACACACGAGATACACAAATAACCAACTTCTCGAGTTCTCGATTTTGTGTGTTTTGTTCTTTCGTTATTTCGTTCAATATTCTCTTCTCGGTCTCGAATCGGCACTCGAGTATCGAGTTCTCATTTCGCATAGAGTAAGTACTCGTAGAAGTGAGAAATAATTCGAATGATATGAGTGAAGAATCGAGATATCTCGAAATGTTGTCTGAATCGATTATAATCGATTATATCATTCGAATGCGCCCATCACTAATCTATATACTAACATCAAATGTTGAGACAAAAGTTAGATCAAAATATTAGAAGTAAGAGAATCTAAACTATAAAACCTAATCATCAGAAAACAGCCAGTTTTGTACGCTCTTTAGAAAACATTCGGACATGTGAACACAGCCCCGGATCTTCAATTTTTTTAGGCGGGGCAAAAATCGCCCCCGCCCACTTATATTTGTTTTTACCTTTATTATCAATATATTTCCGCTATCAGATGTCCACTAATTGATTGATATTTATGTTAATGTACCTTAGTTTTGTATAATAATAATAATAAATTAATTTAAAATGAACAAAAAAAATTGGACATAGCCTACATAGGCTTTCCGGAAATAATGCTGTTCTTTCCGTGTTAAACCTATTTATTTACAGATATATAGATATGAACGTGTTGGATATATATTTTATACACAGCACAGGATAGGATTTAAAATAAAAATACCTATGTATAATAAAAATATAAATCAAATATATTATTGCATTTGTGAATTAAAATTACAATTTTACTCTTCGAGCTTTTTGTTCAGCAAATAAATCAATGGCCTTGTCATAATTTAACTCGTGTGCAATTTGATTTTCTATCGCTAAGGTTGCAACACTCGATAAGCGTTCCTGGCTTATAGAAGTACGCCAATAATTTGTAATTAGTTGTAGTTTGCTAAAACTTCGCTCACAGCTTGCGGATGTAGTAGGAAGCGTAGAGTAAACTCGCAGGGCAATACAAATATGTATAAGGAAAAGCATCCTGCAACTCATGCGCATAGATCTGTTGCAAGCGATAGAAACCGTTAGCCTTTTCTATATCACCAAAAAAACAGAGCTTGCTCTTTTAAAACGTCAAGTTCCGAATGCCGAATTCAACGGCGCTTAAATCTCGTTCGTATTTTCGAGCCAGATCTACTCCATACTTTTGCATTTTCCATACTTTGACATTTGAAAATAGTAGTACCATTATTAAATTCAGCATAATAGCACAATCAAACCTCTTTTTAATTTCTGATATGATTCGATCAAATACCATCATTATATCTTTAGAAAATAGTTGAACAGGTTGGAGTGTTTGTAATTCGTCTTCACACATCTCATCGAAATGTTTTTTACGTTTCGGAATTTGTTCGTTTTGCAAAATAGGGTAAACACCACTTTTTTCAGCAATTTCTCCAGCCTCTTTTATCCAATATTCTATTGGATTTTGTCTCAGACCATCCATTAGTGCGACGGAACGGGCAAGCATAATAGGTATCTTCTTTCTGAATTTCTATATTTACTCGATTGATTTTGCGGAGAATATTCGCCCAAATAGTTAAATTAAGAATAAATTTAAAATCCTTTATAGCAGTTAAGAGATGACCTGCCTCGTACTTAGCTTCTGGAGCATGAGAAGTCTGCTTAACTTCTTCTAAGGCTTCCGCTATTTCTGGCAAATTATTTAATAGGGCGACATGTTTCGCCGACCATGGACCATCTCATCTGAATACTTCCTTTTTAATTTGTTTTAACTTTTTTTTTTCATAATGTCCCACCTAGTAGTGAAGTCAACAAAAAAGCAATATACTTTTTGAATCAGTCCAAATAGGTTAATAGCTTCCTGGCATGGCATGATGAGGCAGAATGAACACCTACAAGTTTTAAGGAGTGAGCCAAGTTCGGTACGAACTCGGCCAGCTCAATAGTTTCTGCAATTCTGGCTTGTACTCCTTTTTAGATTTATTGACGAGACATACTAATACAATAAGTATTTTACCTTCGGTTGATCGACAAGTAGGTACTAAAAAATAAACATAAACAAACAATACACATGTTTAAAACAAAACACTGCGATTCCTGCAGGCGAGCGGGCGCGTATTTTGAACTATGCCTACGCGCCTCGCGAATAATAAATGTTCGTGCAGCACGTCTCACTCCGCGCTCTGGGTATCGATCGAGTTGATTTGGCCATGAAATTTCTTTACTTGTACTATTTTTTATTCCGTGGTCGAAGTATGATGAGTGATCCATTCGACTGTAAAGTGTGAATTTGGCCGCCCTCTGAACTTGACGCCCGGGGCATAGGCCCCCCTTGATCCGGGCCTGTGTGAACACATCTGATTTCTTCCGGGAGGACATTAAATAAACGATTACATATAACTGAATAAGAATTTCCATATGTTGTGGTTCGATAGTATGGCACTTGTTACATATTAAGTGAGTAATTGCGTAGGTTATAGTTTGAGATTATACAAAATTTTTGGATACCAGACTTCATTAAGAACGCTTTTAGAACCTTAAAACAGTATAAGTGACGAACTGGAAGAGTCGCTAATTAAAAAAAACAAAGGAAAACGAGGATGCCTACCAGGTTTACCACAAATTTTCCGGACAACATTCTTTTTCAAGTCTAGCAATGGCTGAACTTTGTTTTAATAGCCACCTCCCCAGCAATTTATACAGTATTGAAGCTTAGAATTAGTCCATAATAAATTGTGGTTAGGAGCTTAGTTGAACATATGTTACGAAGGTAATAGAAATTCCTAAGTGCAGAGATAAAGTACTTCTTCAATGCAGTGGCATGAGATGAAAATCTCATATTTGAGTGAAGTAAGAGTGCTCTATCGAAAAACAATCATTCCACTAGTACAAAATAATTTACCAAACACACTGGTTGCACATTAACATTGATATAATTTAAATTGTTTGCAATTTGGTGCATGAAAGTACGGGAGTGTATTGGAATCCCGCTTTTTAAAATCCCGCTTTTCAAAAATCCCGAAAAAAAAGTTTTAAAATCCCGTCTACTCGTTTTAACCGGAGCTTTCGACTGTGTATGACGTGTCATCTCTCTCGCAAGTTCTAATTAACAACATTTCCAACATTCCTAAACGCGTTAGATCGCCTGAAACCGGGGACAATTGCTTGTCCTCGGGTAAAAAACTTTGTTCCACTATGTTTCCAACAAGCGGGCCCAGTAAAAACATCTACTCTAATAAATTCACTCCACTACAATGCCATCCAGATACTGACAATTCAGAAATGGATGAAATTGAATCTCCAACCGTAAAAAAAAAGTGTATGTGCCACCTATAAAAGTGCTCCAAAAATCACCTGAATATGTGCATAATCTGATGAAGAACCTCAACATATCCAACTACTCAATTAAAAAGCTAACAATAGGAATAAAAATTGTGTTAGAATCCATAGATTCGTTAAATATTGTTTTAGAAAAACTAAATAATGAAAGTTGTCAATATTTTTCTCATGACCTTAAAAGTGCGAAAATTTTCAAAGTTGTTCTGTATGGTCTGGGTGACACCAAAACTAATGAACTTAAAGCTGAACTCATTTCTCTTGGCTTAAAATGTGTCGAAATACGAAAAATCGAAAAAAAATACGATCAATTTACTGACTTTTTCTACATCGTCTCCCTTGAAAATGGATCGATAAAATTGAATGATCTAAAAAAAAATTGCCGCTCAATTTTCCACACCCAAGTAAATTGGAACTTCCAAAGAAAAATGAAAGGTAAGCTGACACAATGCTTTAACTGTCAAATGTTTGGACATGGTGAGAGAAATTGCCACATAAAAACATATTGTGCCGTCTGCGCTGGATCTCACAAAACAAGCGAATGCAATAGGCCTCCTACGTTTAAGTGTGCTAACTGCAACGGCAATCACAAAGCTACTGACATAACATGCACTAGCAGATCTAAATATTTGGAAATCAAAGAAAGATCATCTGGAAGAAAAGCTCATCCCCACCCAAGAGCTCATTTCGCTGCAACCGAACAAATTTCTGCTCATCAAGCTTACCAAAAACCGGTTTCGTTTGCTTCTTTGAGTGACTTTCCTACGCTCCCGCAGCCTTCGCATCGGCAGGTACATGCACCAAGCAAAAGCCGCCCAAATTCAAGTTCTCAACTTCAAAGAACACCAACAACTAATTATTGGCGAAATGGCTCACACGGCGCTTCTTCATCGAATATTAACGATAAAGCGACCAACAACAATTCATCACTCTTCACAATGGAGGAACTCAATTCTTTGTGCATGGAAATGATTTCAAATTTATCAGTTTGTAAAACAAAAATAGAACAATTTAATGTGATCGCACATTTAGCCACTAAGTTTTTATACTCTAATGATAAGTGAAATGGCTAACACACAAATAAAAATAATAACTTGGAATGCTAGAGGCATACGTAATAAATTTCTTGAATTTTTAGACTTTTTGAATAGCTACAAAGTGGACGTCGCTTTAGTAACTGAAACTTGGCTCGATTGTAACATAAGACTCCCATCATCTGATTCCAAATGCTATCGCTTGGATAGAATAGAACAAAGAGGTGGTGGAGTTGCGATTCTTATTAGAAGGTCAATTCAACATTCGCTTTTACCTGTAGTCCCAACACGCTTGGTGGAGAATATAGGGATAGAGATTAAATTAAGAAACCAGAAGACAGTGAAAATCTTTTCATGTTATTTTCCTGGTGGATCGGCGTCAGATATAAAAAGGAAATGGCTCAAACAGGATTTCAGAAATCTATTTACAATGAGTGGTGATTTTTTATTAGGTGGCGATTTTAACTGCCGGCATAGGGATTGGGGGTGTGCAAGAGCGAATGCCTGGGGCAACATACTGTCTGACTTTCCATTGACTGTACAAATTAATATCTTTTATCCTCCTTGTCCAACTTATTTTCCTGCAGGTTCTCGTGGTCGTCCTTCAGTTCTTGATCTTTTTGTGTCCAATGTCCCTTTTCTAATAACAGAACCCAATTCGTTTAGTGCCCTCAGTTCTGATCATAATCCTGTTTCTTGTTACCTTTCTTGGCTGGGGGAAAAAAAGGTTCATTATTTCCTAGATTTGAAAAATGCTAATTGGAGAACGTTCAAATCAAAGATTAAAAGAAACCTTCAAAATAGCTCCACAGATCTTGAAAGAGTGTCTTGTAAGGATGATGTTGACTCCATTGTTCAAAATTTTACGCAAGCTGTTCTTTCTTCAGTTGATGAAAGCATTCCAAAACGGGAAAAAAAAGGGACTTATAAAAAACTTCCAGTTCATATACTAGAACTTATAAAATTAAGAAACATTCATCGAAAAAATTGGCAAAAGTATCGCCAACCTTTTTCTCGAACAATGGTATCGCATTTTAATAAACTGATTACTGACCAAATACTGATGCATCGGAATGAAGAATGGAACAGAAAATTGAGCGTTCTCGGAAAAAATGCCAAGCCCTTCTGGAATATCGTCAAGGTAGTAAAAAACAAAAACCGTAAGATACCATTCCTAAAGGATGCTTCTAAGACATATTTTACAGATGTTGAGAAAGCAAACTTACTCGGCACAAATTTTTCAAAAAATCACCTGGTCTCTCAACATTTGGGTGAGTTTGTAACAAATGAACTTGTTGGGGACACAATCGAAAGATTTAACATGTCAAATGAATTGACTCCTTCTAATGCATTAGTAGCCGAAGAAAACGTTAGTGATGTAGTCAGCAGCCTGCAAACCCGAAAAGTAGGAGGACTGGACAAAGTTAAAAATGCATACCTAAAACAACTTCCTCAGGTTGGAATTAAATATCTAACATTCATTATTAATGCATGTTTAAAATGCCAATACTTTCCTCAATGTTGGAAAAAAGCCTTGGTTGTCCCTGTTCTTAAGGCTGGAAAAGCCCCAGATATCTCTGAAAGTTATAGGCCAATAAGCCTACTAAGCAACATTAGTAAGGTTTACGAAAAAATACTTAAGCAACACATCTTAAAAATTGTTTCAGATAAAGATATTTTTCCTGATATACAATTCGGCTTTCGAAGCTTTCACAGCACTTCACACCAGGTAAAAAGAATTTGTAACCATGTTTTAGACCATCGTTCATGTGGTCAGTCAACGGGCATGATATTGATAGACATTGAAAAAGCCTTTGATTCTGTATGGCACAATGGAATAATATATAAAATGTTACGCTTCGAGTTTCCTTTGTATTTATGTAAAATTGTTCAGAGTTTCTTATCCAGTAGATGTTTTCAGGTGCAAGTAAATTGTGGTGTTTCTAACATGTTATTTTTTGATTCTGGTGTGCCCCAAGGCTCAGTCTTAGGTCCAACCCTTTTCAATATATATATATCAGATTTTCCAAGTCTTCCGCAATGTGAAGCAGCCATTTTTGCTGATGACACTGCTGTATTCGCGTCACATGAATTTGCTCTCAACATTGAGAACAATCTAAAACATGCGATCGAAATACTTGAAAAATATTATAACAAATGGAAAATTAAGCTGAATGCTAGGAAGACGCAAGCCATCTTTTTCACACGAAAAAGAAAAGCTTGCTATCTTCCCAGCAGACAGCTTCAAATAAATGGTAACACCATACCATGGGAGCAATCCATAAAGTATCTCGGGGTCCACCTTGATACGAAACTAACATTTGATCAACATATTCAAAGTACGTTAAGGAAAACAGGTATTGCAATTAAGATGCTCTACCCTTTCATCAATAGAAAATCTTCACTCACAAACGACAATAAGATAATAATTTATAAAGTAATCTTCCAGGCTATCCTATTATATGGGTGTCCAATATGGGGTACTGCAGCAAGATGCCATTTAAAAAAGTTGCAGGTATCACAAAACAAAGTTTTAAAAATGATGTTGAACCTGCCCTTTCATAATTCAACCCTAGATCTCCACAGAAGGGCGAATGTTGAGTTGATCTTCGATAGGATTCGAAAACTTACTACTAATTTTAATAACAGCTGTGATAGTTCTGAGAATCCTCTCATAAACCAGCTAAATGTTTAATCTGTGATATTTTTGTGTTTGCTATCATTTATTAGTTATTAATCAATTATTTACTTATTTATTCATATAGTTATTTATTTATTTATTTATTTATTTATTTATTTATTTATTTGTTTATTTATTTTTTGTATTTATTTCTTTATCTATCTATTTATTTATATATATATTTATTTATTTATTTATTTATTTATTTATTTATTTATTTATTTATTATTTGTTATTTATTTTTGTATTTATTTCTTTATTTCTTTATCTATTTATTTATTTATTTATTTATTTATTTATTTATTTATTTATATATTTATTTATTTATTTATTTGTTAATTTACTTTTGTATTTATTTATTTATTTATATATTCATTTATTTGTTATTGTTATTTAATTTTTATTTTTTTTTTTTTTTTTGTCAAATGAAGGTTTTTTTTTTCGTATTTTCCTTCGATAAACTTTTCCGATCATTCATAGTTATTTATTGTTTGCCATACAAGAAAATGTTTCAGTAGAAAGATAATGTATCAAATCTCTGAATTGTAAAATGAGCGGTCACTGACTTTTTTGAAAAGATTGTTACGAAATAAAATGGAAATGGATTTTGTTAAAAAAAAAAAAAAAAAAAAAAAATCCCGTCTACTAAAATACTGCTTTTTTAAAATCCCATCTTCTAAAATCCCGCTTGTTCAAAATCCCGATCTATTATAATCCCGCTTTTTAAAATCCCGCCAAATCCCGCTAATCCCGTTTTTTACAAAACATTCGTAATGGAAGTAGACAAGTGCAGAACTCTCCTAACTTTTGGTCGGTGAATGACAGTGCAGAAAAACAATTCCCGAGAAAACAAAATAATGCTGAAGCGTGGCATCGCAGACTGAAAGTTTTGGTTGGACGAAAAAGTGCTGGCCTGTATGAACTCATTGCAGATTTGGGAAAGGAAGCAATTGTGGTGCAAACTGAAATACAAAAATTACGAAATGGACAAGAAAAATTATATAAAAAAACTAATGTTATAAAGTCACGCGCTGTAAAAAAATAATGAGAAATAGAAAAAAATTTAGTAAAACAAGTTTTTTGCTTCGTATTGATTATAATATACACTTGAACTAATAAAATAAAAAATGTTGTTAATGGTTTGAAGTTTTTTTTGTTCCCTTTTGCAAAATATCATATAACATTACTTTATATTTTTTTTTTTTAATTATTGAAGATTGTCATATTTATTACTTAAAAATTTATTTTGATATTATTTATTTCTTATTTTGTTACTTCCTTTAAAAATGATAAATGTTAAAATGAACTGCATTTCAAAAAAACACTCATTGCTCAATTTATTTTAATTTTCTTATTATCCCGTTTTTACAATCAAAACTAGTTGCTTTATTTTAAAAAATCGCGCGATTTTTAAAATGAAGCAAATACTTTTGATTATAAAAGCGGGATAATAAGAAACGGGATTATAAAAAACGGAATTATAAGAGGCGGGATTTTAAAAGACGGGATTTTAAAAAAGCGGGATTTTAAAAAGCGGGATTATAAAAAGCGGGATTTTAAGAATCGGGACTATAAAAAGCGGGATGTCAAACCCAACCCTGAAAGTACACATCCGTTTTTGGATTAATGGACGCAATATTCTCTGTGAACTATTATTCAGATATGAATTAAGTCATTCAAGCACGAAACCACGCACACCTGCATTTTCCAGTTTAGGTTCATCTACTTACTATATTTCATCTACTTACTATTATTTGGTTTTTTTCTTTTTTACCTAAATTATTGTTCTCTAAATTTGTATGAATTATATGTTTCCTTTCTATGGCTTAAATATCTAATCACCGGCATCCTTGTGTTGTGGTTTGTTCGTTTTGTGGAACGGCTCTTGCAATGTTATCTCTCTTTAATCAGGGTGCAACTTATTGGGCACTTCCCATTTTTAATTATTAATGGTTGGTCCCAATGAGCAGAACAGGGAGTCTGAAGCCGCTGTCACTAAGGATACTACGCGGTTAATGTTAAAGATAATATGCAGTCAGCGTACCGGGCTACAGGTTTGCCATCTTAATGCTCAGAGTCTGAGATCAAAAGGAAAACTTTATTTGTTCGGTGGTTCAAAAATTGATGTTGTATGCGTTTCTGAGTCTTGGTTCTTGAGTGATGTTAAGGATGTGGTTTATGATCTGAGCGGTTTTAAGCTCTTTAGATCTGATAGGGACGATCGTGTTGGTGGAGGAGTGGCTGTTTATATTCGTGAAAGTCTAGACTATAAATTTATTCGAAAAGCTCCGTTCGGAAGTGAAATGCAATACGTCTTTGTAAAGATAACTTGCAAGTCTAACAAGATATTGATAGGGTCAGCCTACCGACCTAATTCAAATATTGATACATCACCGCTGATCTCAGTTTTGAACGATTTGTCCTATATATCACCTTTTGTTGTTCTGTGTGGAGACTTCAATAGCAACATTCTCAAAGAAGCATCTCTTGTTAATAGTATGAGTGCACTCAATCTAACGCCAGTAAATACAAATTTTCCCACTCATTTTACCAAGGATAACAGCACTCTTCTGGATGTTTTCTTTGCAAGTCATCCACTTAAAGTTCTTCATTTCAGTCAACTCTCGGCTTCTTGCTTTTCTCGTCATGATCTAATTCACTTAACTTTTCAATGTGAACCTGTAATATCCGTAAACACCTATAGTTTCCGCGACTTTAAGAAAATTGACTTGAATCAATTACAGGAGGACCTATTTGCGATTGAATGGTACACGATTTATGGAATGCCTTCGGTCAACAGTCAAGTTGCATTTATTCAAGATAATATCAGGAATCTCTTTAATATTCATGTTCCTCTTATAACCAAGTCTGCCAGACCAGTTGAATGCCAATCTCCATGGGTTACCAACCATATAAAAATCCTAATCTACCATCGTGACCTGGCATACAAGCGCTGGAAAAGATTTCGGCTGGATATACTCCTAAATGATTACCGGATTTTGAGAAATAGGGTTACCTGCGAGATACAAGAATCAAAAAGATGTTATTATGCCCCACGACTTGATCCTTCTCAAGCCAAGCAAAAACTTTGGAAAAACCTTACTGAAATAGGAGTGGGCAAACAAATAAATCCTTGTTTCAATAATGTTGATTGTAATGAATTAAATAAGAGCTTCGTTTCCGTTTCATCCCCTAACGTCGATTATACCCCAAGCAACCATAACCTTCCAAACAGTGACGATTCGTCGAACATCCTTCCTGTCGAGAACAGTCTTGCTAACTCGCTTTCTTCACTGAGTTTTTATTTTACAGCTGTCAATGACGCTGATGTTTTAGAAAGCGTTTTATCTATAAAATCTAATTCGGTTGGATTCGATGAGATAAGTCCAGTGTTTGTTAAAATCATTCTTCCGCATATATTAAAATATTTAACGTACCTATTTAATAATATATTTATGACCGGTGTTTATCCTTATAATTGGAAACGAGTGAAAATAGTTCCGGTACTGAAACTCAACAACGAATTCAGACCGATTGCGATATTATCGTTTCTTTCCAAAGTTCTTGAAACGGTAATGAATTCCCAAATACGGAAATTTCTTTTGAATAAAAATCTACTATGCACTAATCAGTCTGGTTTTCGCCCAAAACATAGTGGTACTACTGCCTTAATAAATGTAACAGAAGGCATCAGATAAGCGGTAGATAATGATGAAGTAACTTTCCTTATACTACTTGATTTCTCTAAAGCATTCGATACGGTTAACCACAACATTCTCTGTAGTAAGCTTAGGAATCAATTTCATTTTTCAGTTCCGTCTACAAACTTGATAGCCTCTTATTTAAATAATAGATTTCAAGCAGTTGTAGTGAAAAACTCCTCGTCAGACTTCCTTCCACTTAGTTCAGGTGTTCCACAAGGTTCGATACTGGGCCCACTTCTTTTCTCAATATATGTAAATGATCTTCCTGAGTGCTTATTAAGTTCCTCAGTTGATATGTATGCAGATGATGTGCAAGTGCGGAGAAGTTTTCCTTTGGGTCTTGTGGAAAACGCCGCATGCGAAATAAATGAAGACATGAACATGATCTCACGCTGGTCTCAGGCTAATCGCCTTCACCTGAACCCTTCTAAATCTAAATGTTTGGTTATCTCTAGGAAGCCGATTGATATCTCCTGCTTTCAAAATATTTATCTGGATAGTAACCCTATTGAATTTGTTGAATCTGCAAAAAATCACGGTTTAACTTTCAACAAAACGCTTACTTGGAATAACCACATCAGAATTACATTAGGTAGGGTATATGGAGGTCTTCGTATGCTCTGGGCTACGCAGAAAATCACACATTTAAAGACTAGAGTAATTCTTTCCAAAACGCTGCTCATTCCTATTATGCTATATGGATGTGAGCTTTTCAGCAATTGTGATTATGAGCACAGGCGGAAGCTAAATGTGGCATACAACAGTATTGCGCGATATGTTTTTGGAATAAAAAGATATGACCACATTTCCTCGTATTCCAAATCGATTTATGGCAACTCTCTCGAAGACATTTTCAAGCTCAGAACGTTGGTATTGCTTCACAATATACTTCAGACACGCCAACCACCTTACCTTTATAACAGATTCCGTTTTACGCGCTCGAGTAGAACTTTTGATCTCATACCAATTCGTTCCCGTTTCCTGATTTCTGAACGTCAATTCTTTGTCTATGCGATTCGGCTATGGAACTCCCTTCCCCGACCCTTAAGATTGATAAATTGCAAAACGCTGTTCAAGGCAAAGCTGCAACAATACTTTGAAACACTTTGATGACGATGATTGCATATTTAAGTCCTCCTCTTCTCCTCTCTTTTCTTTTCTTTTCTGCTTTTTTTTCTCTTTACTTATTACTCCCTGTAAATTAAATTAATTTATTAGCAATAAGTAACTAATTGAATAATTGATTTAATTTGAATTTGGATTTAACTATTTTTTTTTTTATTTTTTTTTTATATATTGGTGTACTAGCATTTGATCTTGTAAATTATACTGTACCTACTCGTCTCGTAACACTTAAAATTAAGTACATATAGCACATTGCTGAAGCATGCACTACCAAATAAGATATTGTATCTTACTGTGTATGACTATTAAATAAAGATTTGAAAGATTTGAAAGATTAGGTACTTAACAGAATTTTATGGTCAACCATGTCGAAGGCTTTGGTTATACTTATATCAATGAATAACGCCGCTGTACATTTTCTTTTGTCAAGGTTGCATATTATCTGAGACCAAAAATCTAAAAGTGCGTCCTCGGTTGATTTGCCCTTTTGAAATCCAAATTGAGTAGGATCAAAGACCATCGCCTTATCTAAAAAGTTTACTAACCTAATTTTTAGAAGTTTTTCGAAAACTTTACTTATGCTTGGCAGAAAAGAAATTGGTCTATAATTTGCTATTTGAGTTGGAGAGCCTTTTTTAAACAAAGGAATAACATCTGCACACTTCAGGAAAAATATCAGAAAAAAACACTACGATTGAAAACATCAGCTTATACATTCACAATGAAACATGCAATATTTTCAAGGACAACATTAGAAATACCATCGACACAGTGGCGGACTAACCAGGGGGCGGAAGGGGCCTCCGGTCTTGGGGGGCCCCCAAATCCTTTAACTTATAATAAAATGGGGCTTCAGTGATCCTTACCCTGTATATCGCTCATACTTTAATACTTCTTGACCATTTACATCTCGGTTGCATCGTGTGAGAGGAGTTTTTCGAAACTTAAACTATTTAAAAATTATCTTCGATCTACAATGGATCAAGAGCGACTGGTTAATCTAGCCGTGCTTTCAATAGAAAAAAAAATCCAAAGAAATCGATTTCACAGAAGTTATTGAGGAGTTCAGTAAATTGAAGACACGGAAACACATACACTCCGCTTCAACTGAATAAGCACAAACATTTTCTAAACTACGTTGTCCATTTTTTCAAAACCTTTTGCCGTAATATATCATTTGATGATGCAAACTGTTTGCCTATGACGTTGACAAAATAAATCGGAAAGAATATTTCCAAAAGTACCACTATTTTTTCCCTGGTTCTCTTGCAAAGCATTCAATATGGAAAAATGCAGTTTTATTTTGCGTCAACTGAATAGACACAAATATTGAAATTGGAAATTAAAGTAATTGGGATCAAATGAAACAAGTTTTTCTTAAAATAGTTTTTTTATTGGTTAATTTTAGTTGTGGGTACTGCCGCCTTTATTGGTAATAGTTTCGTAAATTCGATCCGGCATGGAATCGTACAGCCTCTTTATGTAGTCCAGCGAAATTTCCCTCCAGGCCAATTTAATGGCTGCAATAAGGGATTCTATGTCCTCAAACTGACGGCCAGACTAATAAACTTTTCGTACTAACCATCCCCAATCGTTTTCTATAAGGTTCAGGTCCGGTGAGTACGGCGGCCTTTGAAGCAATTCCACATTCCGCTCCTCTATCCAATTTTTTACTATGCGCGCAGTGTGGATGGGGGCGTTGCCTTGCTGAAAAGTTCAGTTTATGGGTCCAAAAATGCCTGAAAATGTCTTTTCAAATTTCCTTTATAACTTAATGCAGTAATTTTTGAAGTTTTTAACTCAAGCTTAATAGTGCCATAGTAAGTAACTGCATAGTAACTGCTCCCCATACCAGAACACCACCTTCTCGACTATGATGCCGCGCTAAAAATCGTTCTTCTTTCCTCACATCGTGGAAGTAATTATTAAACCCGTCAGGGCCTTCAAAATTAAACTTCTTCTCATCCGAAAAAAACTACGTGACGCCATTCATTTTTCCAACTCATATGGATTCTAGAGAGTTCTAAGCGCATACTTTTGAAATTTCATCCGTTTTAGATGTTTGGCACTATTGATAACCCTTCGCACTGTTGAAACGCTTGCAGTAACACCGGCTTTCTGCTTTATTTTTGCCGCAGAGTCGCAGGAATTGAAAGCACATCATGTTGTTGCCGTTTTTTGACCGCCTTTCATATTTTTTTCCTTACAAATCTTTGCTTCTTAAATAAGAATAGACTACACTAAAGCTTCGTCCAATTTTGTCAGCTATAGAACGCCCGGTTAGTCCTTGTTCTTTTAGTAAATCAATTTCAGCTCTTTCAACACTATTTAGAGATTTGGATCTACCCATTTTTCTTTGAAATACAATTAATCAAATAAAATTCACTTAAAGTACGAGGGCGGGTCAATAAGTCCGTGACTTTTTGAATTTCTGACCTCTTTACTGAAACGGCAACACTGCTCCTGTCAACAGGCATCTGTCAGTTGACTCCTGTCAAAATTTAAACTTGCTGCGTCAGTTAGTTTGTGTTTGACAGCTATTTTTATCAGACTACTCACTAATTTGAGGAGAAAATGGAAAAAAGTGAATTTCGTGTGCTTATTAAGCATTATTTCTTGCGAAAAAAAACCATTACCGAGACCAAGGCTAAGCTTGAAAAATACTATGGGGACTCTGCACCATCGATTTCAATGGTAAAAAAGTGGTTTACTGAATTTCGTTGTGGCCGTACAAGCACGGAAGATGCCGAACGTCCTGGACGCCCAGTTGAGGTCTCTACACCCGAAACAATCGAAAAAATTCACGATATGGTGTTGGCCGACCGAAGATTGAAAGTGCGAGAGATTGTGGAAGCCGTAGGGATCTCGCATGGCTCAGTGGTTTCAATTTTGAATGATCACTTGGGCATGAGAAAGCTTTCCGCAAGATGGGTGCCGCGTTTGCTCACAGTCGACCACAAACGCAATCGTGTAACAACTTCACAGGAAGGTTTGGCGTTGTTTAATCGCAATATGGAGGAGGTTTTGCGCCGTTTTCTAACCGTGGACAAAACATGGATTCATCACAACACACCAGAGACCAAACAACAGTCAAAACAGTGGGTTTCTAAGGGTGAATCGGCGCCAAAGAAGGCCAAGGTGGGTTTGTCAGCCAATAAAGTTATGGCGACTGTTTTTTGGGATGCACGCGGGATAATCCACATTGACTACCTTCAAAAGGGAAGAACAATCAATGGGGAATATTATGCCAACTTATTGGACCGATTCAATGATGATTTGAAAAAAAACCGACCTCATTTGGCCAAGAAAAAAGTTCTTTTCCACCAAGACAATGCAAGGGTGCACACATGTGCAGTTGCCATGGCAAAAAACCATGAATTGGGCTATGAATTGCTCCCTCATCCACCCTATTCTCCAGATTTGGCTCAGAGCGACTACTTCTTGTTCCCAAACCTGAAGAAATGGCTTGGTGGAAAAAGATTTGACTCCAATGATGAAGTCATCTCGCAAATAAAGGCCTATTTTGAGGACCTCGACAAATCATTTTTTTTGGAAGGGATAAAAAAATTGGAGAAGCGTTGGACAAAGTTTATAGAGCTCAAGGGAGACTACGGTGAAAAATAAAAAAAAAAATTTATCAAAAAATCTGTGTTTTATTCCAAAAGTCACGGACTTATTGACCCGCCCTCGTATTTCAACTGTTGACCCAATGTGTCAATCTCCAAAGAATACTCATAAGCAGTGAAAATAATGACCTTGTGTCTATTCAGTTGACGCAAAATAAAACTGAATTTTTCCATATTGAATGCTTTGCAAGGGAACCAGGGAAAATATAGCGGTACTTTTAGAATTATTCTTTCCAATTTATTTTGTCAACATCATACGCAAACAGTTTGCATCATCATAAAATAACTATCTTTGATTTATTTTATCTAATTTTTTTTTGTCCATCGATTCGTACCTATTTTATTTTCCTCGCCCATATCCATTCCATATTGTAGGTATGTATGTTTATTTAGACTAAATAATTTAATTAAATTTAAATTTCACTTGACAGATTTTAACGAAATTAACATAAACATTTATTTATACATACAAATGTGAACTGAATAAAAAGCTTGTATAACTAATTTTTTTTTGAAGCTGGGGGAGCCTCATTTAGTTTTGCCGCCCGGGCCTCTGACGGGCTTAGTCCGCCACTGATCGACACCACATCAATTTAGGTTGTTCAATCTGCCAATCGTACTTAAAACCTCTAAGGGAGTTATAGGGTCAAAAACAAAACTTCTACAGTGGACAGAGCTTACATCATCAACAGCAGAACATTGAGAACATAGATTTTGAGTTAGTCCACTATGTTATTTAGCGCCGATACATGAAAAATGTCTATTAAAAGCGTCAGCGATTTCATGTTTATTTCTTTTTTCCTTATTGTGCGTAGAACAATAGATTTTTGAATGGACGATTTTTTGTTGAGAATGGTATTTACAACTTTCCACTCTTTCTTAAGATTACCTGTAGCTGAATAGAATTGAGCACGGTAATAAGAGTCACGGCAAATTGGTAGTTCCTTTTTCAAATCAGCACTTATCTTCTTATATTTCATTTTGAGAGGGTTCCTCAGCTCCGGATCTTCAATTTTTTTTAGGCGGGGCAAAAACTGAAAAGTGCCGCCCGCCCAATTATATTTATTTTTAGTTTTATCATCTATATAACTTCAGCTATCAGATGTCCACTAATTGATTGACATTTGGACATAGCCTACATAGGCCTTCCGGAAATAATGCATCCATCGCTGTTATTTCTGTGTTAAGCCTATTTATTTACAGATATATAGACATGAACGTGTGGGATATATTCTTTTTCATGTTTAACCGGAACCAATGTACATTATTTTCCATTAAAAATAAATAGATACAGATTTTACACAATTTATGTCTTTCATTCGAAATTTAAAATTATACCTCAAATTTGAACACCCTTTATTGGACTAGTAGGAATTACCGAAGTATTCATAGAATCGGTTAAGTTTGCCTTGAAGGTTTGTTTGGATTTCTTAAATTTTTGAGCTGCTTGCATACAGTGTAACGTCATCTGCAAATGCTATCGAACCATCCAGTTCCCTAAGTATTTCAGAAATATAATATATGTTAAATAAGTAATATCAAACCATCTGTATCTAATCTATAGATTTACTTACAGATACAAATTCTGAAGCACCAAATTATAAATCAATTAAATTTGCAACGCATCCAAACGATGTCTACGGTTTTAAGGATTTTATTTTTGTCGACTAGTTATGGACTCACATTGAATTGCATTTTCGTTCAATTCATAAACCTTCATCTCCGCAAATGTCATTGTAAATTAGTTAATCCCGGGAATCCTTAAATACCGACCTTAAACGCCTCCCAAAGTGTCCACGTATTTAGTTACACTTTATAGGGTAGCATTACAAATATTTTCCTTTATTACGCGGATCTTTCTTTCCAATTCCTAGAACTCCCAAGTCCAGATGCACTAAACCTTCGTAAACGATTCCATATCCGTAGATCGCAGAAATGCGCTCGACAACAAACAAACATTGGTTTATGGTCCAATCATTGATTTTTGTTCACAGAAATACTCGCACAAATCATTTCCCACACAGGTAGCCGCAGCATTTTAATCCGCAATCCAATTATCGATGGTTCTTAATATCCCAGGATACTCGCGAAAGGTTTCGCTTGCGAATGCAAAGTCCGCAGCTTTACAACCATCAACGCCTTCGCCTTTACAGGACTTAATCCATCATAAGCCATTATGGAGCAATACAATACTGGCTGGCTGGTAGTTAGCTAGATCAAACTCTGGGAACTGGGTACGCAGCATGCCTATGCATGAAGGCGTGACAGTGGAAAATTGCCTAGAGGAGAGGAAACAGATTATTACTGCGGTATTACCTTAGTCGATCACACAATTAGCTGCTCAACCGCGCCACTCGCTCGTTCGCAACCATGTCTAATTGCGGACATAGATAAACAACGGCCTTACCTGCGGCCCTGACAGAATACGCAGGCCATTATTTGGCATTGTTTGTCAATTTTATGTTCCGGTTTTAATGGTGCGTTTGTGGATGCTCCCTCCATCATCGGGGCCTGCATTTGACAATGGTTTTGTTCAAATGAGATACGCGGAGTTGGTTAAAAGTCACCATCAAGTTGCTGTCAACTTGACAGCTGAATGTGGTCGTAAATTATAAAAATGTTTGCATAATGGGGACATCACACCGAAATCTGCTTGCGACTTACTAATTCAGGCTGTTGCGACCACACCCGGCGATAGTTTTCGTCACCTTAACGCGGACCTGAATTCTAATGATCCACTCAGTTGGGAAGAGCGAGGGCCCATACCTCGTTATTAGCGGGAATATCGCATCTTAAGTACGCTTAAAAACGTGTTTATACCACAATTTGTGGATCATTACTTTTGAGGGGAGTCTTGGGTCCTGAATTTATTTTATGATTCCAACGAAATTCTTCGCGCAACACTCAAATGCGAATAAATTAATTTAATACGAGTTTTTGGTCAGGCGAGACTTTTGGGTATTCATATAAAATCTAATGACTGTGGGTAGAGATTTATTTGATGAAGTTTCTGAATGCCTGATTGATTGATCATTTGCTGTCAGATCAGCGCGAGGAGATTGCATAACTTTGCTTGCATATTTCGACCTTCAACAGTTGTTGGCAATGGTATGTTAATTTGGAGCTAACAATGCAGAATTTGTCAATGCAGATGTGTTTTCAGGCATTTTAGGTGTTTCCCGAAACATCTACATATAAACCTACATCTATAAGTAGGCAGTGTTGCCAATTCAGTGGTTTTTTGTCTGTCATGCTGTCATGTGATTTTTTCAACATCATACTTGAGAAAACTGTTGGAAACTCGCATACACTGACGGCATTGACGTCATTGACAGAACTGGCGCGTTTGAAAGTATTAGCACGGAAGCGGCAGAAATAGGTTAAGTGGTGAATGAGGGCCAAGCAAAAGCTGTCAACAGGAAGGGACAAACAACATCGACGAATCGGACAGAACGTTACGATAGACAGCTACAACTTTGAGGTGGTTAGGGACTTTACCTACCTCGATTCCGCTATAAGCTCTGACAATGACACCGAAGCAGAAGAATCAAGCAAAGGGTTACACTTCTCAACCGCTGTTTCCTTGGCCTAAGAAAGCAGCTGACTAATAAGGCCATGTCAAGAAACTCTGTATAAGACCTTCATCATCAAAGTCCTGCTCTATGGCGCAGAAGCAAAGGCGTATAAAGATTCGAGTGATTTTCTTTTCCGTTTCGATGACGGGCTTTAGATTTAACAGCGAACTCTACGAGCTCTACAGCGATAGCAGCATTTTTTTTGTACTACCAGGAAGGCACACCACTTTTACTGTTTAAATATACTCGTTTTTCTTAGAAAGACGAGTAGGCGTAGGCGCTTCAATGGTAAGGAACTTAGGTTAACAGCGCTCACCATATCAGCACCAAACACCTGCCACCTGATACGAGCAGGGGCCATCACGGAGGAAATTTTCCGCAGTGTCATCGCTTTCTCCACAAGCTTCACACTTGGTGGTATTGCTTAAGCCTAGCACCTTAAGATGCTTAAGATTATTCCACCAAACCGATGCGTATGCTAGAAATGATCCTCATGTTTTGCCGGAAATGCCCTTGCACTGACAGAATACCGACAGCTCCTTGACAGTCTTCACCTCAACATGCTTGGACCAAAGAAGTTTGATATCCAGGATGACTCCCAGATATTTCGCTTCATTGGAGATTTGGATTGTGACGCCTTTTAGCACTGACTGAGTCGACACTATCAGCTTTCCCTTCTCGTAAAGAGAACAACCTCAATTTTAAATGATTGAACGAATCCCATTCCTAGTGCACCATTCGTCGATCACGTCTAGGGCCGCATGCACTTTGCCGCAGACAGTCGCTAGGCATGATGCAACAGAAAGTACGACAACACCATCCGCGTACGCCTGAGTGTATACGTTAGAACTATTGAGTGCGTTCAACAGAGAGTCGACCAGCATGCACCTCAGCAGTGCAGACAGAACGCCGCATTGCGGGCAGCCTGGTCAAAAAAGTACGTATCAATCGACTAAGATGACTAGGACTTGCAGAGCGAATTGACACCAACGCTCCGGCCCGAATAGCCTTTGATTCCAACCCGGAGGGACAACGCAGTAGAGGAAGACCACAACTGGAAGGGGACATCAACCAACTTGGGGAGCGCAACTGGAGGAGGTAAGCCAAAGATCGGGCTAAGTGGAGAGGGGTGTTGGTTGAGGCCCGGGTCTATCCCGAACTGCAGCGCCACCCAAGTAAATAAGTAAATATTTATTTTTACTAATTTACTAACTACGAAGACGTAGTTTTGTTTATTTTTATTTTATTTACTTATTTATTTTATTGGGAGCTTATACAAAGTAAGATACAATATTTTTTAAAAAATTCCTAAGCTATAGTCGAACCTAATAATGAAAGCTACATACTGATAGTAACAATTAAAGAAAGAAAAACAAATTTCAATAATAATAATAATACAATTTAGAATAAAATGCAAGTGATATTACAAAGTTTGTATATGGTGTTTGAGATTATCTTAATAAATATATTATTAGTTCCCTTTTAAACTGTGCTGCGTTATCTATTCTTCTAATTTGTCGTGGTAGATTATTCCACAAACGGACAGAGTTGACAAAAAATTGACGTTCGGAGTTTAATGTTGAGTGATGAGGGTTAATTAAATATCCAGACCTATTTGGCCTATTTGACGAGACGGTTCTTATTCGGTCATGAAGGTAGGTTGGTTTTTTGGTTAGCAGAACATCAGAGAACAGACATAAAGTTCGAAACTGAAGAAGATTATCAAATGAGTTTTAGTGCCTGGTCGTTTTTTTTAGTGCTTTTAAAAATATTTTAGTTCTTTATGCGACTGAAGCAACCATAAAAACTGCAAATTTTTTCCTCTAAATAAAGCATCCCATGATGCAACTTGTTGAATAGGTGTGCTTTTTTTACTCATACGTAAATAGGCTTAGATAAAAGATGTACAAAAACGGTCACTTGGCAGCACTATTCTGGCCGCCATTTTACATTTCGGCTGTTTTCCCCAGTCAAACAAGACCTGGAAACTAAATTCCAAAATACTACTTCGATTAAAACTAGAATTATATCGCCGTGAAGGGCAGTAGCACTGCAACTTAAATATATAAAGATGATAGTAAAAATACAACTTAACACGAAGGTTAAATTTGGGGCTATGCAAGGCCGTAGCCAGGCGGGGATTACAGGGGTTTGAACCCCCCGAAATTTTTTAAAAATGCATCTGTAAATCATAATTTTCCGCATAAGTATAAAATTTGTACTCAAATAATTATTGATTATGTTCAAAATTTCTGATTTTAGTTTCAAGCCGAAGTAGTACCAACATAATTTTCGATGAATTTAGTAATGACAATTTTTAAATACAACGCCAAACGACACATAGCCACAGGCCAAGATATACAGAAAACAAATATATTGCGCATTTCGTTATCCTATCTCTTTCTTTTATGTGACGTCACGAGGAATCAACATTCACTCACTTTTCATTTAAGTATGCGCAAAAAAAAAATGAAATGTTCTTCCCAAGGTCCTACACGGCAATTTTTATATGGGTGGTGTACATTTATTATAAATCATTAAAAATACAATCTTTTAAGCTTTCTTATGATCCCTCAAACTTGCCAATCAGACATTATACCGAAGAAAACTTCGAAATTTATAAATCACTTTAAAAGCTGAATTTACGCTATGGAAGACAAAATGCCATACACAAAAATATATAGAGCGTTCAAAGAGTGCAATAAGAGCTCCTGGGGGATGCAATAAGGATCTGTTTCCCAACATCCACAAGCTTCTTAAAATTTTGGCGACACTACCGGTTTCAACATGTACACCGGAAAGAACATTTTTGACAATGAAACGTCTAAAAACTTATTTAAGAAATTCTACCGGTGAAGAAAGATAAACAGGATTGGCGTTAATTCATCGACAAATTGAGATTGACACTGAGGAAGTTTTAGATATATTTGCAGCGCAGAAGGTCAGAAGATTAAATTTAATTTTATAAAAATGATTCCTTCCTACATGTTATGTAATACTTTTGTAATAATAAAATCTTAAAGAATGATGATAAATGTACCTTATAAATAATAACTTAAAATTATTTAAAAAAATATTGGAAAAATCTTTTAGTTTTTTTCAAATTTGTTTGAGAGTTTTCTTGGAAAAACTAAGTATGCAATAGTATTTCATTAGCAATAGTCTACCTGGGGAAAAAAAATATTGAAAATCATTAAAGCAGTTTTTTTAAACGGTTTTTTTTTATTTTTGAAAAATATTTTGCAATTTTTTGAGTAGGTATTTCAATACAAGGAAATCTGTAGCTTTCATCTGGAAAAAAATCTGGAAAAATTCAATATTCCCGTTTCCAGCATATTCAAAAAACCAAAAAAATTATATTTGAATTTGATCATAAAAGCCTTCCTAAATTTTAAATTTAATTGAAATCGGTTTTATTGTTAGCGAAAAATTCTGATGTTAAAAAATCGGTTCTATAGGAGGTAACGTTTTAAGATAAATAAGATATACTCTTTTATCTAAATCGTTAAAGCCGTTTTGAGAAAAATTAAGTTTTAACAAACCGTTATATGACATACACCCAGTAGCGACGCGTGCCAAAAATGTGTAGTCGTGCAGTGAGGTTTAAATTGCTTGTTAAGATCATTTTTACCAGTAAAAAGAAATTTTGAAATTAAATAAAAAAATAACGTTTACATCGTTTTAAGCTAGTTTATTTAACAATACCTACGAATTTTTCAGGCTAAAAGAACAAAATGTTTTTAACATTTAGATTTTATTTATAAAACAAAAACCAATTCTTCATCATAAAAATTGCTTTTTAATAAACAAGTTATTGATAAGTACCTTCATTATTTTACTTAAATTCAAGACTAATTCTTCTCGACTTTTTTTAGAAATATTCTTCTTACATTTTTATAAATAAACGTGTCTTATTCAACAAAAAAACACTTAAATAAAAAGAAAAAAATATTGTTTATTTTATTATATTATAATATAATAATATATATAGGTAAATTAAAAGATATATATATAGATTAAAGGAAAGATTTGTCGACATGTTTTCCCCCATTGTTGTTCTAAGATAAGTTTTGATTCTTTTATGGGTGGAAAATGATCTTTCAACGGATGAAGTTGTCAAAGGAAAGGTTAAGATAAGAAACCTCAATCAAGATTGTCTGGTAAATACCTTCGCGGTTTTACGCGAACAACAAACAAAAATATCTTAGAGTAACACACATGTAGTTTGTCATAGCTAGGTGGGAAGGTGAATTTGGGTATTGGTTGACCTGAATCCCTTGGCAGCAGTAGGCACGCTTGCGATCGCACGGCGTTAGCTCGACGGTGGGGTGGGATCTTGCTGCCTCTCTATGCACACATGAATTTCGTGCCTGGTCTTAGAGGTCTTTTTGATGAATGAAAAGAAGTCCAAAAAAGATTAAAAATAGACTATGAAGATAGAAAGAAAAGAAGTAGGTATATGCTCAGGAGAGAACTAAATGAAATTTGAAAAAAAAGGTGAGAGATGAACAAATGAAGCTGATGCTGTTTCAGGTGGTGTGAAACATACGGACTTGCCCTCCCCTTTGCACTCGGTGTTAACCGGTGCACCGTGACTATCCCTTGTCCATTTTGTAGCTGGAGTAGTCCCTTAAATTACCCTTGCGAGCGTCTACCCGATCACGACCTTAATAGCGAAGAATTTTAACCGTGACAGAAACACATATTTATTTTATATTTAATTATATACTTCAGTTGTAGGATATGTAAGAACAGATTATTTATTTCTCCTAATATGTCACGTTTTAATAAAGAACCGATAACTATTTAATAACTTTAAAGGCATAGTGCTATATTTACTAACTTAGTATGTAGTAAATTCGATTGAATATAAAAATTGTTAATAGAATTTAAGTGATTAGATGCAAATATTTTATTTGTATATCCATGTATGAAACTTGGATTGTATCTTTATGTTAGGCTAGTTAAATTTGTGCATAATGTATATAAAAAAAGGAAGCTAGTTTGCCAAAGAAATCTTAAAATGATACAAAGCGTACTTACAGTTTTCCAGGAGTGTCGATGAAATTTGTGGCCACAATTTTCCTTCGCTGCTGACGGGCGATCATGATTGAGATTTTTGTCTGATTTTGTGTGAACGCACTTTGTTGCATTCGTTTATGTTTAAATTTTGATAACTAATTTCTTAGGCAAATTATTAGCATTCGTTTGGCAAAATAAGGTTAGGTTAGAAAAATTGAATTTACGCTAATTAAATTTATAGGGGTGAATAATTAAATTTACACAAACACAAAAGAAATTAAGCACTTGTTATTTTTTTTTTCTTAGATTAGTTTTGAAGTTCAATTAATAATTTTGTGGTGTTTTTCGGTGTGTCAAATTTTTGGGACGGCATCTGCTCGTGTAGGGATGTCTGCGAGTGTGACTACGCTTCAGCTGACCGCATGCACTGCTTCTTATGCTGAACACATGCGTTCTCGTTATTTGCGTAGGCGCGCATTTTTGGGTGATCAAATACGATCATTGAAGAAGAAAAGGTATATAGAAATTTTTGTTGCGGACGCTCCACTCGACTTCTCTATACTTTTGTAGAGAAGCTAGCGAGATTTGTATGGAATGCGCCCGCAGTTTCTATTTAATTATGGATGGCATGTTTACGGGAGTTTCCCTATTTGAGGGTTTATTATTTGAAGTACTGGTGTACTTCGGCATGCGTTCGGTGTTTTCGGACACGTGGCTTGATAGGGTATGGATTTTAATGCTCGACAACACATCCGTAAAAGAAAATCTTTAAAAGGATCTGATTTAAATTTCCTTCTCGGATTTTTTTTGTTTGCCAGAGCTGGAAACCGCCTAACCACTTTCACTGTCTGCACGCTAAAGAAAGAGAGTTGCGCTCTCGGCATGAAAAAATATAAATTGATGGCCGTGTAGGCCACAGTTCAGTGGCAAAAGCCAAATTCACGATGGGCATAAGGGTGTGTTGGTTTTATTTCCTGTTTCCGTCGCGGATATGGGGAGCTAATCGTTACATTTAAAACTTGACGAAAATATTTTATAAAAATTATAATTTTTGCTGTTAAAGGCATTCGCCACAAGTTCCTATTTAATTTTTAATAAAAATGTATGACAAATTAATGTTTGTTTTTATTTAACGGAGCACCCCGTACCCTTTTGCGAAAAAAACAGTCTCCCTCTTTTATCTCTATCTTACACAGTACTTAGTGTAGGAGCGCATATGCGATTTCAATCGCACGACTGCTTAGTCGCCAAAAATGTAACACACACATTTCAATGTGAATGCGTTTATTATCCCGCGATTTGTTCCATTTTAAGCGCGACGCGATTGTCGCCAAAATAAATGCTTCATATCAACTTTAAGCAATATACACACACTTGCGATTTAATTCGTTGCGATTAAAAAATCATTGTCGCAACAAGATGTTGGTATGCACGCACCTGCGGTTTTCTATCGCATCATAATTTAGTCGCAAAATATGACCCCTTGGTTTTATACATGAATGCACACATATGCAACTAAATAATCGCAGCGATTAAAAAAATGCAGCAAGCTCCATTTTTAGAATCGATTTTTTGCCGCAAATTAAAATGGCACATATGGATTGGCATGAATCTTATCACACTTGCGACTTTGAATAGAAGTCTTGTTAGTATAAAAATGGATTTCACATCGAAGTGTTGCATTGTAGCTCTGTAACCAACAACAAACTGGTCGCAAGTCGCAAGTGCGCACGAGTTCATGATCACCCATATGATACAGTTTATTTTGCGACAGAACAATCGTCAACAATCTGCCGTTTGTTAGCCGTAGCGCATATTTGGTCGCATGTGTGTGTATTGACAATAAAAGCAGTATGTTCTATTTTTTTGCGGCTAAATAATCGTGCGACAGAAGACCACAAGTGCGTGCATCGCATATGCGCTCCTAGCCTTAATATATCCACACAGACGTACTTGCTGATAAGAACTGATAAAGAAAACGTCGAGAGTGTCCCTACTCATTATATGGATATACTTTGCACGCGACAAACTTCCAGCGCAAAAAAAAACCCTTCTCGTTCAAAAGGGATTTGAACGAAATGGTGAGTGCAAAACAGCATTTTTTTTGGTTGTGCGTTCATGACTTTCAATTGTATCATTTCGTTGCAGAATCGTTTGCACGAGTTGGATAGATTGATGCATACACAAGATCAGGTGGTTTGAAAAAAATGGTTGTTACAGCGCTCGATCTATGTTTTTTCTTGTTTCTGTATTCGTTTCACACATCATGCACAAGCTCGCCTCGTCCAAAAGCGGCTTGAACGAAATCGTCCATACAACACGTGAAATTCTTTTTTTCTTTGTGCCCATACTTTCCATGGTATCCTTTCGTTGCCGAATCGTTTGAACGAGTTGGAAAGAAGAGTTGGAAAAAAGCTAAAAAAATCTGGTTGGCAGGTTGTTTACTTCTGTGTGGAAATGTTCAAATAGGAAATGCCCGAGTTCGAATATGAAAAATTACCGCAATGGGAAATAGAGTATAAATATGTTGTATATAGTTTAGAGAACGCAAAAATTGAGATAACTTCTTGTGATTGTTAGTCGTTCATGAACGACTTGCACAATATTAGTCGTCGCCACTGCATACACCATTGTTGTAGAGCTAAAATTCCAATTTCAACAACGCCTAATGCGAGACTACTAAATAAACACTATGAACCAAGTTTGCAAATCGCCCCATCCGCTTAGGCTGCAGATCTGCAAACAGGCAGACGGACGAACAGAAGTTTCCAACACATTTTTTTTCTACTTCCCTATCATCCTAATGTCATGTTTAATTGTTATCTCAAATTTTTTTTTGCACCAATCCATAAAGTGCCCTATATAGTATAGTACCAAAAAATCGTGTTTGGTCGATTTTCGGTTAAAATGGGCTGTATTAATTTTATTTATTACATCTACCATTCAGAAAGGTACACACAGATTGGTATATGGAATAAATATAACCCCCCCCCCCCCCCCCCCCCCCAAATAATTGTCTGGCTACGGCCTTGGGGCTATGTGTCAGTTGAGTAGATCAGAAATGTCAAAGATTTGACATTCGATAACAGAAGTTATCGGAATACGTAGAAAACGGTGTTTGGAAGCACTGATCCATAACCGCTTAAAGACTTAGCGACGATAGTTATTCCCACGAAACTAAGCGTACATAATATAGGATAAGTTGTGTTGTACCTATTAAGCATGCAAATGTGAATGGCGTAAAGGTAAGGGTTATCAGAATTTAAAATTTCAGACTGTTAGATATAAAATTGTTAAATTGTATGGGAGATCAAAAACAGAATGCTAGATTCAACACAAAACTTATAAAAAAGTTTTATATGAACAAATTGTAAATAAATGAGAAATAAAACAAAAAATTCAAAGATAGGTACAGTAGAATCCGGGTATAGCGACTTTCTAAGGCCCGGCGTCAATAAGTCGTTATAACCGGAGACGTACAAAACGTACTGAAGATTTTACCTATTTTGTTTCATTATTATGATACTGTCTTTTGCAAATACATAGGTATGTATGTAATGTATATGTATACAATATGAATAATGTCAATGAAAACCAAATAAAAAGTCTGTTAATTTGGTCTGCTGTTGATTAGTTTTTAATCGATAGTAATAACTACGTACAGCATTGTGTAGGGGAGACATGATAATCTTCATAGTATCATCATTGAATGTGGAATGCACAAACACATTCAGAGATTCTACAGGATGTCAAAGCTCCGGATGCACTGGAGATAGAGCACGTTTCCTCCAGTTCTTCATCATTTTTGTCGCTATCTTGGTTGTTGATGATAACATTTTGCATAAAATTCTCCTAACAGGGTTCTTCACATGTCGCTACAGCATCATCAATAACAGCATATTCTTTTAAAAATAATTTTGCACAACTTGCACGCGTTGTTCTGGCGTTAATCTATTCGTCGTAGAATGGCAAAACGTACTAACCGCAAAGCAACTTTCAACTGTCACATTGACAATCTGTAGAAACAGTGTTGCCAGTTTTAAAACCCAACCTCTAAAAAACACCTTTTAGTTATAAAGGGTCTTTCATTAAGGACTTGACAACTTCTTTTTTAAATAAAATGCAAACTACTTGACACATCTCGTAAAAAAAATCATTGACTTGAATGACTAACAAAACATTAATGAATGGAATCCGACTTCGTTCATATGTCTACCACGGGAACGTTTGCAGAGGTTGATAAGTTGAACCCAATTTTTGAGGACTCGCCCGTAAATTTCGACCGATACGGCGCTATTTCTCATTCAATATTGGCTCTAAGCTCCTCTAACGTCGCCGACTTGTTAGCATAGCACTCATGATTTAATGTAGTCCCATAAAAATGGTCTAGAGGCGTTAAATCACACGATATCGGCGGCCAATAGACGGGTCCGTTCCTCGAGATAACATGTTCACCGAACTGAGACTTCAATATGTCTCTGTAGGGAATACCACATACCGTAACGTGACGCTCATTTTCATCGACGAAAAAAAACGGCCCAATGACAACACCGTCATGAAAACCGCACCAAACAGTGACTTTTTGCAGATGAAGTGCTGTTTCATGAAGCACATGAGGATTCTACCTGTCCAGTGACGCATATTTTGCTTATTGATGAAGCCGTTTAACCAAAAATGAGCTTCATCGCTGAAGATGATTTTGAGATGAAATTCTTCATTTTATTCCATCATGTCCAGAGCCCAATTCGAGAAGGTACGTCGTTCAAATGATCAAGTGGCTTTAGTTCTTGAGTCAGCTTGATCTTGAGAACGCCGCTGTGAAATAAATTGACTGATTTGGCTAGTTTGCGACGAACGCCTCTACGGCAGCAATATTCTCTACACCTCGGTCAAAACGTAGTATCACTGGCACGGCAACATCAAGCAGCGAATATTCTGACTCAAATTTCTTCACTTGGCTGTGAATTGCTTGTCTACTGGGATTCCATACGAAAATTGGTGTTAACGCTCTTAAAATTGCGACCACAGACTCGGAATTTTGGTAGTAAATTTTAATTATTTGTAAACGTTGTTCCTTCGTCTACTTCACCATGATAAAAATGTTGATTTTACTGAATATATTGGCTTTCACAGTTTGGTATTCGGTTTAAGGGTCCACACTGAAAGTTTGAAGCTGTCAAGTCGCTAATGAAAGACCCTTTAAAAGACCGCCATGACCACTTTTTGATCAACTTTAAAACAAGACAGCGCGAGAAAGTATTGACTTAAATTAGTATACCGCTAGAACTGATCCTGTCCTGCATAACGCAGGATCGAATTGAATGGAGGTATTCTATATTTAAGACAGAGACTTTCTCACGATTCAGAAGACCGCCCTTACATTCCCACATAGATGTACCTTCGTAGCGTGAAAGATAAATGAGGTGCCTAATAACTTTTGAGGGTGAGAAGAGAACAATTGATGCTGCAGTGTCCTCGAATTAAATTAATAATTAACACTTCTCAAGCACAAATTGTGTTCCTCAAAATCGACAAGCCAAAGGTATAAATCAATTGTCCCCATTCGAGGACAAATTATAAAAATAATTTCGAACATTCATCTTAATTTTCTCCGATTCGATCTTGGACTTCCCCCGCCAAAATAAAATGTAATTAATTAGTCGCCTCCATGCAGCACCGACTGACTACGGATTTGGATGCGCGCGCCTCTCTTCCTGAGAAAACTCATTCCTATTTATAGCACTCACAACCAGGATGCTCCTATCGTCCATGTCATCACTAACCCAACAAACTGCATCTGCAGATTGAGGTAATGATCGGCGCGTTTAAGTGCAGATATCATCACTGCGCACTCATTGCACCAGTATTTTCCTTATTCAGTTAATTGACTTCTCTCATTCCTAGACGAATCCAACAGGGGGAGGCCGTAGCCCGGAGCACAGCATATAGGCAACAGGGTGCTGACAAGCACCCAATTCACACATTGACCCGAAAGTAAAACCTCTTAGTTAACGACACGAAATCGTTTTGCGGCAATTAATGTTAACAAGGAGCCAATGGAGCAGATGGAACCGCCGCACCCTGCTGCACCATTTCCCTATCACAAAATCAAACTGCGAATGGCAATGGTAATGAATTGTGTTTCTGGAGTGGTTTTCCCGCTCGATTGTGTATTTCATATTTCGTTCACTTATTCCTAGGAGTGCCATGCTACCATGCCAGTCGCATCGTAATGGCCACACAATTGATGATGAGTGGATAAATTAATGAGGAACGATTTGTCTGCTTCCTCCTATATGGCTGGCGCTGGCTGGACAGATTCTTTCCACCAATTTGGGTAAGTGGCAAGTGCTTTTAATGATTTTCCATAATTTTCTCCAATTTTATGGGCATATATACGGATTTTCATGGATCTTCCCATATGATGGATGAAGAGAAGGGAAATTTAGTGAATGTGTTGATATCTGTTGTTGGAAACATTAGTTTCAATTTTATGGTAACAATGTGAGAATGATTTGTTTTTAATTGAATTTGCTAAATTTATGGCTTCTCAAGTGTTGTTCATCATCTCTGGAATTGTGAGGCTTTAATATTGTTCGTTGTTATTATTTGCGGCAGCAACATGTTGGTCGTTGTCTGACAGTGGTATACTGTTTCCGATGGAATTTGAAAATGAATGCTGAACTGATTCTATCATGAGAACAAAGAGCAGTGAACTCTGTCCACGCTTCTGCGCCATATAGCAGGACTGAGATGATGAGATACCAAGTCTCCTTGATGTTTCTTGACAAAGCCTTACTAGTCAATTGCCAATTGAAACAGCGGTTAGCAAGTGTAATTCTTCGTTTGATTTCTGATGTGATGTTGTTTTCAGAATTTATAGCTTAGCCAAGGCAGACAAAGTTCCTAAATCCTCAAAGTTGTAGCTGTATATCGTGACGTTCTGTCCGATTCGTCGACGTTGTGTGTCCCTTCTTGTTGACAGCATATACTTGGCTTTGCCCTCATTCACCACTAAACCCATTTTTGTCGCTTCTGTGCTAATACTTGTAACCGCACCAGTGACAGCTCACTGTGTTCTCCCAATGATGTCAATGTCGTAGTTACACAGACTTTTGGAAAATTGTGCCCCTGGTGTTGGCTTGCGAGTTTCGCAATTTTCTCAAGTATGATGTTGAAGAAGACACATGACAGCGCATCACCGGGTCTAAATCCCTTTTTGACATTAAAGGTCGCGGTGAGATTGTTACCGACCTTTATGGAGCAGCGAGAGTTCTCCATCCTCATTCTGCACAATCTGACAAGTTTGGTAGGGATGCCAAAACTAGATATGCCTCTATATCTATATAGCTCGTCTCTATAAATGCTGTCATATGCGCTTCTCAAACTGTTATGGTTACTGGAGATTTAAATAACAGTTCCACGAATGAACCTAATGATGGTGTTCTACGTTCTGTATTTAAAATTCTTACTAATCAGAGAAATGGTCCTAAAATAGGCCACTTAAATGTACAAAGCTTGTAGCCAAAAATCGATGAGTTCAGGGATATATTTGTTGATACTATAAGGTCGATGTAATTTGTGTTTCTGAAACTTGGTAGTTTTAACGATGAGTTGTGTAGTCTATGGGGGTAAAGGCTTTTTCGTGGTGGTAGGCATGGATAGGTGGGGCTGTGGCGATTTTTGTACGAGAAGAGATAAAATGCAAAATTAAACGTCATTCAGGTGCTGGTAGTGAAATTGAATTTGTGTTTGTAGATCTTATATGTGGTGAAGACAAGTAGCTTATCGGAACGGTATATAGACCAAACAAGAACATTAGTCTGTCGACATTTTCTCAGCTTATGGATGAAATATCAGTTCAAACATCAAAGATAGTTATTGATGGAGACTTAAACAGTAATCTTTTAGTTGAAAATAATTAAGTTAACGGAATGAAAACATTCAATATGTTCCCAGTAAATACCACTATTCCAACACATTTCTCTGAAGATTCGAGGACACTTTTAGATTTTTATTTTGTAAGTGATGTAAATGGGGTACTCTTTAAGGATCAGCTTTCAGCACCAGGCTTCTCAAAGCATGATCTTATTTACATGAAATTCAGGGTTCAGATATTTCGTATCAATATAGGGATTTCAATTCAATTGATTACGACATCTTAGAGCAACATGTTCGAAATGTAGAGTGGAACAGCGTTTATTACCTTATTTCTTCGAGTGATGAAATTGAATTTATAAACTCATAAATATTATCGGTTTTTAATACGCACGTGCCACTAAGAATGAAATCGCAAAGGCATGATCAACATTCATGGTTTACTTCTGAAATTCGCGAACTCATGCAGCTGCGAAATCAAGCTTTTTGCAATTGGAAACGTGGAAACATTAACAAAATAAGATAGGCAAAACTATTTTTTTAACTGTAACCGTCTGAGCCTATCTATGAGTGGCAAGAAACTGTAGAATAATTTACGTGACGTAGGAGTAGCAAAGAAAAAAAGGGCAACCGTTCCTGATGAAACCGACGGTAATGCTTTAAATGAAAAATTTGTCTGAACATCAAACCGACCTGGAGAATTTGTTTCAATTTTCAAGAATTGAGAATACTGATTATGTGGAGTGTCTTCTCTCGATAAAGTTTAATGCAACAGGAACAGATGGAATACATCCCAAGTTCCTAAAATTCATTTTGACTGTCTTACTGCAACACCTAACACACATCTTCAATACAATCCTGACAACAGGTGTTTTTCCCGACCACTGGAAATTGGCTATGATTTTTTTGAATTTTGAATTTGAATTTTTGAATTTGAATTGAATTTGAATTTATTTATTGAATTAAATCTAATTTACATAATACTACAAGATATAATATCTTTTCATACTCGTAAGTATAAAGAAATGAGTTGACAGGTTAAAAAGTTTACAATTTAAGGATAATTATATAATTTTTTTTTTTTTTTTTTTTTTTTTTTTTTTTTTTTTTTTTTTCACTATCAGCTCTGTGTCGTGGAGTGCTTAAAGCAAGCAACTGTCACGAGCAGAAATTGCCGGCACTAAAAGTGCTCTCACAGGCTCATCATTTAGTGCAGGTGTTAGTAAGGACAAAACAATTCAAAATACAATAATTATGTACCTATAAAATACTAACACAGACACAAAATAATGAAAACAATTCAAGATATTAAAGCATTATTACGCAAAATATTTTTAAGGTTAATTTTACTAACATGCAAGTCAATCACTTGATCATTTAGATTATAGATTCTACTCATGCGACTAATAGGCTCATGACTCCCATAATTCGTTCTATGATGGGGGTTAACCAATAATTCAACACTGCGTAAATTATGGGCACCACCACGAAAATTAAAGCCAATAGACGACAGCAAGTCAGGTGCATCTATTTGACCGGATATAAGCTGCTGTAAAAAAATGATATCGCTATTAAGCCTACGTTGAGAAAGGGGTAACATTTGAAGAAGCTTAATACGCTGACTGTAAGGAGGTAGGTTAAAAGGATCATCCCATGGAAGTCCTCTTAGTGCAAATCGAATAAATTTTCGTTGAATGGCCTCTATTCGATTTGAATGAATGTTGTAGAATGGCGTCCAAACTTGTGAAGCATACTCTAGAATCGGACGGACAAAACAATTGTACAATGACATAGTAACGTATGGGTCATTAAATTCTTTCGCCCACCTTTTTACGAAGCCCAGCATAGAATTAGATTTATTAACAATAAAATTGATATGCTTGGCAAAAACTAGTTTGGGATCGAAATAAACCCCAAGATCCTTAAAATTATCAACATTACCAAGAATATGTTGAGACAGAGAATATTGAAAGGTGGAAGGGATATTCTTTCTAGAGAATGTCATATGTTGACATTTAGATGGGTTCAGGGATAAACCGTTTTTATCACACCAATTGGCGAAGCTATTAATGTCAGATTGAAGAAACATTCTGTCTTGCTGACTAGTGATAGATTTATATATTTTCATATCATCAGCGTAGATCAGGATATTACTGTGATGTATACATGCCTTAACATCATTAATTGCAAGTATAAACAAAATTGGTCCGAGGTGACTTCCTTGGGGAACTCCAGACTGAGCTGTGAACGATACAGATAGCGATCCTCTAAATTTCACTTGATAGACCCTTGATCTAAGGTATGAATTAACCCATTTTATGAAACATGGTGGGAAACCAAAAGCCCTGAGCTTAAATTCGATTATTTCATGGGACAGCTGGTCGAAAGCCTTAGAGAAGTCAGTGTATATGCAATCCATTTCGTCCTTATTCTCTAAGGCATTAGAACAATCATGCAAGAAACTTAATAGATTAGTGACAGTGGATCTGTTTCTTACAAATCCATGCTGTTCATTACAAATTATATTGCGACAAAGAAATATTAACTTTTCACAAACAATTTGTTCAAAAAGCTTAGGGATACACGAAAGCTTTGAAATGGGCCTATAGTTAGTGATATCACCACGTTCACCTTTTTTAAATACAGGTGTGATAAAAGCACTTTTCCAAAGATTAGGGAATTTACCTGTACTAATGGACAATTCAAACAGATACTTCAGATATGGAGCAATTGCATGACTGCATTTTTTGAGAACAATCGGTGCAATGCCATCAGGACCAGATGAATAGTCATTCTTCAGAGAAGAAATACATTTCAAAATTGTTTCCAAATCGAATGAAATACTACTAAAACTTATTTGGGAACAGCTAGTCAGATAACTAAAATATTGATCATCAATGTGAAGAGGGGTCTCCCTGAATGACTTACTGAAATGATCTGCAAACATATTGCTTGCGTCTAGCGAATCAGCAGTTGTAGAACTATTGTAAGTAAGCTTCGATGGATAACCATCGGTTTTTTTCTTAGAATTAACAAAACCCCAGAAAAGTTTGGGGTTCAATTTTAAAGAGCATTCCATTTTGCTTATATAGTCAATATATAAGTTACAGGATAAAGATTTGAATTCATTGAACAAAGTGAAATAGAGTTCAAGATCTGATTGGCATAGACTTTTTAAATAGTTCTTCCAAGCCCTATTACGTCTGTTTCGTATCGATTTGAGCTCTTTAGTGTACCAGGGATGGGACGTTTTCAGATTTCTAGAGGATTTCACAGGAATCACTCTTTTCATGCAGTTATCCATCAAAGAATAAAAAGAGCCTACTGCATCTTCAACATGAGATAACGCAGTAAGATTAAAATTAAAGCTGTTAATTTCATCGGAAAGCCTTTGAAAATTTGCTTTCCGAAAGTCAAAAGATTGCGAACGGTCATACGAATTACTATTTTCGTACAAATGTGCGCCTAGCTCAATAAATACATCCAAGGGTGGATGATTGTCATCTATGTTAGTTATACTGAAGTGGGATTCCAGAACCACAGTACTAACAGAGTCAGAAGAGAAAACAAGGTCGAGAGTTCGATTTCTGAAATTTTTTATACAGCTTGTTTGCTGTAAGTCAAAAGACAAAATGTTGTCTAGTAAAGCGAGCTCTTGTTGGGCAGAGTCAAAGGATGGAATGAAATGAGAATCATCCTCAGAAGGTACCCATCCAATATGCGGTAGATTGAAGTCGCCTATAAGTAAGACAGTGCTGTCACAACAAGATATGTCAAAAATATGGTCAAGTGCCATAGAAAGTTCAGAATACAAAGAACATAGACGAGACGATGGAATGTACGCATTAACAACATATAAATGTTTGTTCTTAAGTGTAATTTTTACACAGATAATTTCGACATTTAGTGGAAATGGAAAGTCAATCTTTCGTGACTCAAAGTTGGTACGAACAGCGATCAGGACACCTCCTCCAAGCGCTTTCAGGTCATTGTTATGACGGTCGTTTCTGAATACGGAGAACTCATGATTGAAGAGTTCCGTGTCTAAAATTCCGGCATTAAGCCATGTTTCCGTCAAGGAGAAGATATCATGAGAGAGGGCTTGGGAGTTTAAATATACTTCATAACTACATAATAAAATAATAATAGAAAAATAATTGGATAGACAATTAATTATGACGATAAGTGAATAAAAAGCTTTTTCTGAAAGACAGATGATGCTCTGATTGTCTGCAGATCAGCAGGCAGACAATTCCATAGACGAATTACAGACACGATGAAAGACCGTTCCGCAACTGTGTTTGCAAACCGTGGGAGAATAAAATTGAGTCCTCGGCGAGATTGCGAAAACTGAAGTTCCTGCTTTAAATACTCCGGACAATTGCCGTACACAATTTTATGCATTATTATACGATTTCTAAATTTATAATAGTCATCGAAATATAGACCCAGTAGCGATGCCCTAAGTTGAGAGACGCTTATAAACATCAGCTTATTGAAAATGAAACGTAGACAATCGTTATAAGCAACGTTCATTTTTCTCCTACACTCATGGTCAAGGCCGGGGTAATACAGTGCAGTTAAAAGTGAAAAATGGTAAAATAAGGCTCTTCACAAGTCGCATTTTCATACCTGAATGCATTAAATCAGCAGCGCACCTCAAGCTACGAAGGCCAGCATAGATTTTTCTTATTGTGTCAGTAACGAAGTCACAACAGCTCAGGTTACTGTTGATTGTAAACCCTAAGTACCTGACCTCACTCACATACGTGATAGTGTCTCAATTTAATACGACAGGCGAAAAATCCACTGAATCGACTGCACTCCTACTGCATAGCATAGCTACTGTTTTTGATGGATTGAGTCGCAGTCGATTAGAGTGCGCCCAGTGTTGTATTAGATCCAAGTCCTCGTTGATTCTAAACACAAGGTCTTCTTTTAGACCAACCTCACGTGAGAAATATATCAGTACATCATCCGCATACATATGAGTGCTGCTGCTAATGACAACATCAGGAAGGTCATTAATAAAGAGCGAGAATAAAATTGGCCCTAGCACAGAGCCCTGGGGCACACCATTATTTGTAGTAATTTGACAAGAAGGTGTAACAATTTCTTGGACACGATTTCTAAGATACTCATCGATGATTCGTAGAGATGGACCGGAGAAACCGAACAGATTTCTTAACTTCGATAAAAGTATTGAGTGATCAATGCTATCAAAAGCCTTGGAAAAGTCAAGGAGGACTACAAGACCAATTTTACTGGAGTCCAAAGCAAATCTAAGATCTGTAGTAACTTTAAGGGCTACCGTTTCGCAGCTGTGATTCATGCGGAAACCTGATTGCCACTCTGACATTAGCCTATTGACGTTTAGATGATTTTGGATTTGATTGGCCATTAGCCTCTCTAGGACTTTAGCCAGAAAGGGTAACAAGCTTGTTCGCCTGAAATCGGAGGGGGCAGAGGGACGCGCCTTTTTCGGTAAAGGGACTATTTTTGCAATTTTCCAAGTTTCTGGAAAACGACAACTAAAGATACATACATTAAGAATATGAAGTATATACGGAAACACAAGTGGTAAGATTAGCTTCAAGAATTTTGGAGGAATATTATCAGAACCAACCGCCTCAGACTTAATCCAGCTAATTGCAATTCTCAGATCATCCGCATTCACACAATCGAATGAAAAACTTGTTTCGACAGCCAGCTCACTGGGCGTAATAGAAATGTCACCAGACCCGAGGCAAGGTGAGGCAAACGATAAACTCATTTCCTGTGCGCTAAAAGGGCATTCGCACGAATTTTTGTCATTAGTTACCCCGATTTTCTTCAAGTTTTTACAAAGCATCTTACACCCTAAGGAGGGGTCGAGTTGTTGAGTTAAATATGATATTTTGGAAGATCGTATGAGATCAGTCACTCTATTTTGGGCAACAGTGTACTGCGCTCTGTTAAACTCGGAAGGGTGCCTTTTATATTTTTTTGTAAAATCTCTCCCTTTCCTGAATGAGAACTTTTATTTGGTCATTGAACCACGGACAGAATTTTGGCTTCAACGGTTTTTTAACAAGAGATACCTACTTCTCAAATAGTGTATTAACTAGGGTGTTGAAGAGAGAAACTTTGTGATCCACATCAATTGTACTATAGATAGCGTCCCAATTATAAGTACTAGATTCACCTAAAAGTCCACGGGCTTCGAAATTTCGATAGCACCTGTACTCATAATATCTCCTACTTGAAGAATTAACATTAAACTGGAAAGAACAGAAGATAATATCATGGATGAATTCACTGGTGGGTCTTATTTGATCGTTGTTTATTATTTTGACTATTGTCGTTGTAAGGAACATATCAATTAAAGATGGATTACTACTTGACTGAAAACAGGTGGGCCAACGAGTATTAACAATAAACATGCACAATTTATCACAAAAGTATTTGAAATTACTCGACACTCGGTTTTTTAAGAGGATGTTGACATTGAAGTCCCCACCAATGAGAATACTACTATACTTGAGGCTCAGACGCTGAATAGTTTCCTCGAATTCACCCAGGTTTTCTTCTGTAAAAATTTCAGGCGGACAATACGCCACAACTAACAACAATTTTCCAAATTTATTACAGATTTCAACACATAAAAATTCAATCTTACTGGAGCTGGATGCATAAATAATTTTTGAAGGGATATTATCTCTGACGTACATACACACACCACCCCCAATTCTATTCTCTCGATCATTTCTTACAAGTTTAAAACCTGGGAAGCTGACAACTCGCGATGCAATGTTGCTATGTAACCACGATTCAGAGATCATGATTACATCAAGCTTTGACGCGCTGAGCATCTGATATAAAATGGTGTATTTAGAGCGAATACTACCAGCATTAAGATGGCATACATTTATTCCATTGGATGCACCACACATTACGTTCAGAACGGATCTAACTATGCCAGGATCTAGTCCAAAAACCATAGGAAATTTGTTTAATAAACTCACTGATCATCCCGCCCCAACAGAAAAAGCTTTTTCCACAAAAATAAAAGTAATAGATAAAGAAATTCGGTAGTTATTTAGCTATAAATAGGTAATGTTTTGTAAATTCGGTTTTATTTTGTAATAGATATAAGGAATTCGGTAGTTATTAAGATATAAATAAGTAATGTTTTGTTAATTCGGTTTTGTTTTGTTTTTCCGCAATAGAATTCATTTTTATAATAACAATTATAGCCAACTGATCGTTAAAGAGGAACATTTAAGGCTACTCAAAGATAGAAGAAATAAACAAACAGATATATATAACTCTTTTTATACCCTATTCTAAGTGTATATTAATTTTGACGCATAGTTTGTAACATACCTTAATATTGCCCGTAGACCCCTAAAAGTTACTATATTTATGATCAGCATCGATAGTAATGTCGATCTAGCCATGTCCGTCCGTCCGTCCGTTCGTCCGTCGGCAAAAATTAGGCCTTTAAACTGGGCCTAGAGAGCTGAGATTTTAACCATATACTCTCTAGGGTCCCGAAATAATTAAGTTTACGAATTTTTGAAATCCGCCCACAGACACGCCCACAAACTCAAAAAAACAAAATTTTGGAAAAAATCGAATTTTGAGCTAGAAAGCTGAGATTTATAATATATACTCTCTATGGGCCCTTTATGCTCATGTGTAAATATTTTTTAAAATCCGCCCACTGACACGCCCACAATTAATTTTTATTTTTTTTTGAAAATTCAAAGTTTGAGCTAGGGAGCTGAAATTTATAATACAAGGTGGCGCAAAAGTCATCATCCTATCGGAAGAAACTACAATTTCTGCAAATGGCGGCAAATGTAAATTCTACTTTGACATTTGTGAAGTTAACTATACAGAAAAAACTTAAGACACCAATTAACATAATCCAAAAGCAGAACCAAAGTTGTTCGTTCATAAAAAAAATTACACCGAAAGAACATCGGGTGACAACTTTTGCGCCACCTGACAACTTTTGTGCCACCTGACAACTTTTGCGCCACTTTGTATATACTCTCTAGGGGCCCTATATTCTCATGTGTCAATTTTTTTTAAATCCGCCTACTGACACGCCCACAATTAAATAAAACAATTTTATTGAAACACCCAAGTTTGAGCTGGGGAGCGTTTTTTTTGTTAAAATCCTTTAAATGTTATATAACAAAATATGTAGAGCGTTCTTAACAATTCAACCATACTTAGACTTTTGTCACGCCCACTTATGAGGGATAGGAATAAGAATAGGGTATCCAACAGTTCGCCCAAGCGGACTGTAGCCCGTCCCTATGTTTAAAACTCAGAATAGAGGTGCAACGGTGATTCTGGAAACTAACCGGTATCTTCAACAGTACGCAAAACGCCAACAGCATCACATATGGAGTCCAACATTGGTATGTTTACAATATAAATGGGTCTCATCTCAGCGGCTTTCTTGACAAAAACTCTTCCGCTTCTACTAAATACGGAGTGTAGACTATTATTCCGGCGTAGTTCAATTGCCTTTCGAAAAATTGCATGATTTTGCTTAGAGAGACTTTCGTACACCCGCACGAATCTATCTATCTATACGAGAAACCAAGATCAGCTAACATCACAGACTTTTTGTTTCTTTTGTAGTAATCTGCCATCTTTGTAAGGAAGTTTGTTTTGCTACGTGAATCCGGAAGTTTAATAATTACAGAACTGGTGGAGGTGTTTCTGGCAGGTACAGTTCGGATAATGGCGCTTGGTATTAGCAGTGGAAAATTGATTTGTGTACACAATTTGTGGAAGAGTTGTAGAAGATTCTCATTTTCCGAAATGGGTATTCCGTGCATAACTATATCCCCCGCGATATTTTTCCGGGCAAGCGCATCAATTTGCAATTTAATGGATGAGGTTTCGTTTTCCAGTGATTGGGCTTTGATCAAAGACAACTCAGTTTCAAGTACGTCTATACGACAAAAAACATTTTCGAGATTGTTTACCTTTGCTTGACAAGAGAAAACAGAGTTGTTGATAGAGGTGAATCTCTCATTCACATCAGTTTCAATCGTTTTAATTTTAGAATCGCAGTCTTCTTGAATTCTGGTGAAACGTTCTGTTAATTTGTCATGTAAGGTGTTAATTTCAGCTTTTAAATGTGAGACAATTGCATTTGTTAGCCCATTTTTCTAATCGAGACTCGATCTGTTGCCACAATTTTGTGTGTGCAGAGTTTGACGAAACAGCAGGAGAACCAACACTGGGGCTGACAGAGACGGTCGATTTCTCAGAGGATCGCAGCTTTCTCTGTTGCTCACTTAGGTAAGACATTTTGCGTAGTATATAGAGAGTCACAGTTTTGACAAAATGTATTAATATTTTTAATTTTTTTCACTTTAAATTGACTCAGTTATCGTAAAAATAGATCACTTTATGGCACATAACTTTATTGTTTAAATATGTGTGAAAACAGACAGTTTTTATGTTAATTTTTTTTTATTTTATTTTTTATAGATTAGATTTTAGATTAGATTAGATTCGATTTATTGCTTTCTTCATTACTTTTACAAGTTTTATAAATATAAATCGTTTTAACATGGCTCTGCCGTCTGTTCGATTGACATTAGATTTACATCTTTCAAGCAAAATATTAAGCTTGATTCCAAAAAATTTAAATTTAGAGTAGAAAAAGAATTAAATAAATAATTTGCAAGTTATACAAGTAGTATATGTACATTCACGACTCGAGATTGAGGGTGAATTGTTTTTTCCACTTCAAATGTTTCTTCAATTCGAAGAATTAACATAGGAAATGATTATTCAGCCTGTATGTGGCTATGACTGAAAGTCAAAAATTGGGTATATAAAGTCAACTATTTCTAGTCTGACTATATAAAATTGGCGTTTCACCCAGATGTGGTGGTTTGGGATCATCAGTGGATTACCACAAACACATCAAATCCATACGCAATATTTTGCAAGTTATACAAGTAGTATATGTACATTCACGACTCGATAGATAAATAATAGAAATATATATATATATAAAATAAAAAAAAAAGAAAAAAAAAAAACAAATATATTTATTAGAAGGCCTCATTCATAATTTGGTTGCGGTAAGACATTGCTGCTCTATAATAATTGTAGAGGTGGGTTACATTGCGCTCGCAATTAAGAAGTGCTAGTACTTCATCCTCAGTTTTACTGTCACTCCCCAAAAATATTCTTCTTTGCTGCTTCGGATCGGGCATATACCAATAAAGTGGATAATATCCTCCCTCGGCGACAGATTGCATAAATTGCAGTAAATAGGCATTATTTTTTATATTAAATGAAATTATTGCGCATCCAAGTAGCACTACCTTCTCTCACACATTCTTATTCATGGCCCATTTCAATAATGCCATTTTTATCAAAAGTATTCGAAAAAAATCGTTCAAAACCAAATCAACGGTTACTTCCGCATCAAAAATATGCTATCACCAAACCAATTTGGCTTTAGGGAAAAACATAGTTGTTCTACCACACTTATTAATGTAATTGAAGATATACGAGAACCCTTGGGTGATGGTAATATTACTTTTCTTATACTGCCTGAATTTTTCGAAGGCATTTGATACGGTTGACCATGTTAATCTTTGTAACAAGCTGTCACAATTGTTTACCTTTTAAAACTCTGCCGTTCAACTTATCAATTCATATTTAGCTGGAAGAAAGCAAGCTGTGCGTATGAATGGTCAAATGGCCCGTTTACTTCCTACTGCCAGAGGTGTTCCCCAGGGGTCAATACTTGGTCCATTGCTATTTCAATTCATTGAAAATGCCTCATTCTTAAAGATTTCCGCAGTAACTTTATCGGTGCTCAATCCGTTGGGATGGAGGATGCAATCGATATTTTGAATGGTGGCAGATGTTGGGGCCTACTCTATAACTACCCAGTGAACGCATTGCGCTACAGGAATTGCATAATCGAAGGAAACTTTTAAACGTTTGCGCACATTATACTTTTTTCTTTTCATAAATGTTTATATGTACTACTGTATTAAACATAGGTAGCACCAAATTATTTTTAATTCATTTTTAAATGTGAATCTGGTAGATGGCTCTAAGCCAAACCATATAGACTAAGCATTCGCAATTGTTAACAATTTCTTTTTTTATGAAATAAATAATCAAATAACTAACTAACTCCATTGCTATTTTCTCTCTATATTAATAAACTTCCTCTAATCGCTTCCCAATCCACGATCCAAATGTATGCAGACGACGTCCAGTTATACAAAACTTGCCCTCTTGGATTAATCAAACATTGTGTCTCAGTTATTAATGAAGACTTAGAAAAGATCTTATTCTTCGCCAAAAGTAATGTTCGCTTTCTGAATCCGAGTAAGTCTTAATGCCTCATTATCTCCAAAAAACATGTTGATCTGTCATACATCCCACAAATTACTCTTGATGGTGCTGTAGTTCATTATTTAGAGAATGCAAAAAACTGGGAATGGTATTTAACCGGAGATTAACTTGGGACACACACATCACAACAGTAATATTGAAAGTATGTGGGGTACTGCGCACTTTATGGGTCGCGCAAACTTATACTCCTCTTAAAATCAGGATATAGCGTAACGACCCAACTATTGGCACCCCATCATTCAACAGTGATTTTCTCAGTAACCCTTGGTCCGAATAGTCAATTTATTTTTTACACTTGCACATTTTTCTCACATTTCTGCTTCATTAGTTTGGAGATATTCCTTTTTCGTTCTGTTTTATAAGTGAAAGTGAAAACAAGTGCGACAAAAAAAAACCCTTCGAAATTTCCTTTGTTTTCGTTAAGGACCTATCATTTTGTAAGTTTTTTTATCACTACTTCCTTTTATATTTTTAAATGAAAACTTTTTTTATTTACTATAATAATACATTAAAGAAGTAGCTTTTTAATATATTTTGTAAAAAAAGTTATTATTTTGGTAATAAAAGTGGTGCCAATAATTGGCCCCAGAAAAAATTAGGGTTCAATTTCTTGGAAGCGGTTGCCAATAATAAAATCCTAGGTAGCTACAATTATTGGCACTGCCAATAGTTGCACTTTTATGAGTGCCTATAGTTGTATCTTTCAACCGTTATTAATTTATTTAATAAAATATCAAACAAAAAATTGAATTAGAAACTGATTTTTGTTCGTTTCCTTTAAAAACAATCTAAAAAGTACTTACCTAATTAATTATTTTAATTAATTAATTTTGGAATAAATTAAAAACTGATTTTTGTTCCTTTATTTAAAAATGTGATATAAGTATCTATTTATTTAACTATTTTAATTAATTAATTTTGTAATGAATTAAATAATATATATTTTTATTTTCTTATAAAAAACATGTATATTTAGCTATGTAGCTATTTGTTTGCAAAACTATTTACCTATTTTTAATTTTATAATATTTATTATATAGGTACTATAATTAAATAAATGGCTATGTTCCTTTAAGGAGTGAAGTAAACGACAGTTCCTTAAAAATATAATTATTTATTCATTTATAGATACTGTATTTATCTATTATTTTTTAATTTAAAATAAAAATGAAAATGAAAAAGTAAATAAAATAATAACCCTTGATGTTTTTTCTGTTTTAAAGAGTGCCAATAATTGTAGTTTTTAGTAAGCTTTTTTAAATTGGTATTTTAAATATGTTTTCAATCTTTATTTATAATACTCAATCAATGTGAAATTTAATATTTTATACTCTGGTAAACAACAGATTCAAACAACTTAAGAAATAAAAATGTTATAGTTGATCACAGTTGAAATTTCCTTAGGGCTGCCAATAATTGTAGTCGTTACGCTAGCCTGCTAAAACATTGGTTATACCAATATTGATTTATGGATGTGAGATGCGACTATAACAGCAAAAGAAAACTAAATGTTGCATATAATAGTATAGCGACAGCGAGATACATATAAGGGCTAAAAAGATATGATAGGATATCGTCCTTTTCAAAAGCTATCTATAATATTTCATTTGATAATCTCATTCGGTATAGAACTTTGATTTAGCTGTTTAGGATAATGCAAACACATCAATCCTCGTATCTATTTGACAGATTGCGAACAATTTCGTTTCACGTGCTTTACGCCAGTTCGTCATCAACGCTTCTCGTTTATGGAACAGTTTACCTCGAAGTATAAGACGTATCAAAAAAGATCTAGATTATTTAGCCTCCAACTCAACAGTGTTATTGTTTCTACTCAGAGTAATATATAGGAATTTAAATGATAGATTAGAAACAAATTAGCTTAACAATAGTTCATTCATATTAAAACTTGTATTAGTTTATACGATATTGTATTTTAGATAGATAGATAGATATAATTTTTATTCATAGATTAGGGTTTACAAAATTTGATAAATACGCAGCTTGTTCAGAGATTTGATATATTATATCTTACAACTGTAAATTTTTTTAAGTTTTTATGAAAAATAATTACCAATTGGGATAAAAAAGTTTGAAGGAAACTATGATTAAAACCTTCATTTAATATATATATATATATACAGTCGAACTTCGATAAGTCGAACTTCGATAACTCGAATGAAATTAGTTGGCAAAGCGCCAAGACTGAAATTTACATATAATTTTTTTTCGATAACTCGAACTTCTATTACTCGAATGTCTTGATAACTCGAAGAGATTATTTGGCGTAACCTTCGATAAGTCGAATTCTGAAGGGAAATTCCCAAATTCTGCGTGTTTTTCAAGTTCGTTTTACAATGCAACGCTTTCGGGGCACTGTTGTTCCTATTACCTAGTATCCATATGTGTATAAAGTCGTGATTTCTTTATGTGTGAATAAGAATTGTAAAATTTCTTATCATTTGGGGTTAGAACACACATTACTAGGTCGGTATATTGATCAAAACGAACTTAAAGCTTAGTTTTTATTTTTAAAAAAATAGTAGGCGCCTTAAAAAACACAAACAGGAAGACAAAATACGTAATACACAGAGTGAAGATACGTATGAACAGTGCAGTGTGTATTAGATGACGATATAAGCCGTGTTTCTTTGCACGCGGATATAGGGATAATTTGAAATTTGCATGTAAAATACAACAACAACTTATCCTATATACGCTAACTTTAGCGCGGATAAACAGTGCTTCCAAAACCCATTTTCTTCGTTTCTGATGAATCGGTGCCATGATTTTTTCAGGAAATGTCATAGTTTGACATCCCGCCGACCACTGCACATCCCGCCGAATATTTTGTTCGGGATTTTATTATTATTATTTTTTCAAAATTTAGTAAATCTGTCAATGTGAAATGTGATGTTTGGCATTAATTTCAACTGTCGGAAATTAATATATGTGAATTTCACGATTTTCAATACAAATTTCATAACTCTACTTCCAGCTGTGTCACTAATAAACGTCATACATAGGTGCATGTGTGCTGCCAAGTTTTTTTTGATGAATTCTTAAGCGGCGATGGTCGTTTTTTAATGCCATGCCTATATCCGCGTGCAAAGAAACACGGCTATAGTTACTTCGGAGTTTCCCACAGATGAAAATGTTGTCGATATATTCAGATGTGAATCACAGCTCCACAATAACGATGACAGCGACAGTGATGTAATGGAGAAAGATTTGAAGGATGATTTGAATTAACCACCTTCAGACGAATTGGTTGTAAATTGGTTAAGCTGTTTGCGTTTTTATTTAAAGACTAACCAGTAACATCGAGAAAATAAAAGTTTTTTTTTAATTAAATAAAAGAATTAAAATCTAAGTTATATAACAGACTATTTCAAACAATAATTATATTCCTGTACGTTTTTTGTGTTATATATGTTCGCAAATAAATACGTAATGTATTTATATCAATTTTGTATTTTACTTAGTAACGCGAAGTCTTGATAACTCGAATTTTTTTTTGTGGCAAGTGATGGTTCGAGTTATCGAAGTTCGACTGTATATATTTTTTTTTTTTTTATATAAAACTTAAAACTAGGGAACTGCCAGGATTGCTAAAGTAAATAAATTAAATAAATCAATAAATAATTACAACAAGGATCTGCCGTAGTGTGAATATTTGATCGGTCGTGGACTTACCGGGCCTAAAACCGCATTGGTAGGGACCAATCAGTTCGTTGACGAATAGTTTCAGGCGTTCACACAGTACAGCAGGTAGAATCGTATATCCAATGCTCAGGAGGAGGATGCATCTATAGTTGGCGCAGTTTAGAGGATCTCCAATCATGCCACTTCAATATTATAATTTTTATTTAATGAAATATTAAAAAAAATATGCACTGAATTCCAATAAATAAAGTAAATAAAAAATATGGAGAATGTAGCTACTCACTTCTTACACAATAAACACCGAACAAGATTGCTCAAATATACAAGTCAACTCCTTTAGCATTCAGCATCCACCAATTCAATGCCAATCTTTTCGTTCCAATTACAACCAAGAAACAACCACAATCCGACGACGACGTAAAGAACAAAACGGATAAATTATAAGAAATGTCGGGCCTCCCAGGGGGGAAATATCTTCCGTGTTAATGTCTATGAACTTATCGAACACATTTCCTGTGTCGGGATTTATGTTCTCGTTTCCCGTAAAACAAGTGCACAAACCTTTCTGTCACTTTAACAGCTTGTTCCTTCGACTTCGACTCACACAGACAGCAGTGTAAGGTACCAGCATATGTGTTTGGTTGAATGGTGAATTCGATTTGACGATGATTCCCCCAGGTTAAGTTTCGTTTTCTTTGGCAAACAGATTTACGACCGATCTGTCAATTAGGTATCGAATTACAACTTGTTTAGTGCTCGCAGCAAATCCAGATACGTTGAAGTACTCGTATATGCATGCACGACGAGGACGAAGTTAATTGAAGTTCAACTCGCCCAACCGCACCACAATTGAACAAAATAAATTCCTCAATTATTGACTTTCGATGTACGACATGCAGAAAATATGCATAAATTGCTGCCCAACTGAACCGTATGGGATCAGATCGGTCCGCAAAGGAGGTGAAAACTTCTCGAATTTCATACAGGGTGGAGGAATTGAACAAAAAAAAAACTAATTTAAAAACCAACGCGTTGCGTCGCACTCTAAATTGAGCAATTAACTGTGGCGAAATCTCCACCTACGAGCTACGACCACAGGCACAACATCGCGCCGTATAAATTCATAATTACTTAATCCCAACTCGACTGTGGCTTAAATGAGCCAATTTCAGATGGCTTATCTGTGAGCCGGCAATAATTGAGACATTTTTCGTTTACGTAAAGTCGGAAAATAATTAACTTTATTTGGTGATACGCACACGTGCACCCACTCTCCGATATTAGTGTGCCGATAACCCAGTCTTTTGTATCTAAATCTGCGACGGAATCTGAAACTGATGAATCAGAATCCCATTGACTCCAATCAAGCGCCCTGTAAATTATCTGGTGGGCGTTCAGGTCGCTATATTTATATTGGTAATATCCGTCATTGTCGTCGGTGCATACGAAATGACAGTGACATTCGATAAGGTGAAAAGTCATAAAGTGACATCCCGCACCGGTTGTAAGTCGTAACGTAAAGTGAGAGTGTAAAAAGTCGATTTGGTTGTGCATTTTATTTGAGGAAATGACGCCAATAAAATGCCTCCATCGATGACATTTATTTGACAGGCGAACGTCAAATGTCAACGGCTGTGTCAGTGACAGTGACCAATTGGAAATTCAACTCACCCTGGTAAATGCTTTTAATAGTTTTCCTTCTCCAAATGGTAAATAAAATGCTGGCGATGGTGTTGGAATTTAATTTAGCGTTTTATGGCCTGCGATGTAGGTGTAAATAGTAAGGTGCGGGCGGATGTCAGGCGTAACTACCTACCTACCTATTTCTTGGTATGTTTGCATTCATTAATGTCGGCTATTATCAAATTTGAAACGTGGGGCGTGGTATGCATATGAATTAGTCCAAAAAAAATGGCTAATGGCATTGATAAAGCAACATTACGCCAAATTAGATGCGCAAATACATACCTATGTGTGCGTGGGTATTTTGCTAAACAATAACAGTAAGAGCAATAGCAGATGTGATAAATGTCACGTCGACATTTTGCACGAAGATTCGATTTCGATTTTACTAATTGGGCGTCGTGAATGGAGTGTAAGTTTGAGGCATAGGTAAGCACGTGTGATTGTGGGATTAAGTACCAGTGCGTAGTGGAGGACGACCCTGTCCTACGATAGGAAACTCTCCTCTTTAGCGAAGAAGAATCAACTCTTTCGGCGACGCGTTGCTGGACCTGGCGGAATAATTTTCGAAGTGCTTAAGACGATATTTCAGGTCGTCTCTGTGGTTTTCTTGAGAGTGAAGAGCTATTTTGACATTCGTGAAAATTAAAAAAATAAATTAAAGATGATTTTTATATAATGGTCGTATTATGAACTTGGAGAGCTAGGTATATCCTGGAGGTACTTTTTTTTTTTTTTTTATATAATTTGCTTACGCTAAAGGGATTTTTTTTCTGTTGTTACAGTACCATTATAATGCTAAGAACACAGTGTAAGCTACTTGGTATTAGAAAGAATAGAGAGATAGGAAAGAAGTGTTTGGGTGCAGTTGTAGGGTTTTTCTCCACGGGTGGTGTCTTAGTTACTTAGGGAGATTACGATTTAATGTATTCGTTATAAAGAATGGACTTGGCCGGGATTCGAACGCACGACCTTCCATTCCTTAAGCGAATACACTACTACTGCACCATTGCCACTTGTCTTGTATTGTTCTACCTTTCACGACTGTTCTTAGGTGGAAGGTAGGTCAGTAGGTACTGGTTGTTTGGCCAGGCGACTATGTCAGTTCTAGTACGCGGCAATGAAAATAATAGTCCTTGTTGTAGGCAGATCTGAACTAAGCGCCTGCCATGAGAAGCCCCACCTAATCTTAGCAGCGTAACGAAGTTGCGTGAGCGGGCTTAACCATACGAGGTAAAGGCTGAAATCCCTTTAACCGGCGAATCGGGCTATCCGGACAGTAAAGCGTCTTTCATTAGTGACCTGACAATTTCAAACTTTCAGTGTGAACGCACCCTTAAACCGATTACCGAACTGTCAATGTCAAAATATTCAGTAAAATCTTTATCATGGTGAAGTATACGAAGGAACAACGTTCACAAATAATTAAAATTTACTACCAAAATATTGAGTCGGTGGTCGCAACTTTCAGAGCGTTAACTCCAATTTTTGGCCGTAATTCTTTTCCCAGTAGACAAGCAATTCATAGTCTAGTGAACACTCAGAATATTCGCTGCTTGACGTTGCCGAGCCAGTGAGACTACGTTTTCACCGAGGTGTGGTGAATATTGCTGCCGTAGAGGCGCCCGTGGCAAACCAGCCAAATCATTCAATTTCAGGGCATTCTCAAGAATTGGGCAGCTCCCAGACCACATTATGGCGAGCCTATGCCAAGAAACCGGCGACGTCAGAGGGGCTCAGGGTATCGGTCGAGTCATCGAAAATTGGGTTTAAAGTATCGACCGCTGCATACGTTCCCGTGATGGACATATAAACGAAGTCAAATTTAATTCTTAAATGTTTTGACAGTAATTCAAGCCAATAATTTTTTTGAGATATCTCAAGTAGTTTGCATTTTATTTCAAAAAGACGTTATCAAGTCCTTAATGAAAGACCCCTTATTTGCTTCAAAAAAAAAAAAAAAAAAATATTCTGAGTTGGGTTTTATTTCTATTTTGACACAACTGGTTTTGGCCATTGCCACGTAGAGCTCCTGACGATGAATGCTATTGAAAGCGGCTTTTAAATCGTTGAAAAGGTGGTGGGTCTCGTAATTGAAATTCATTGATGTTTTCCAGGATTTGCCTTAGCGCGAAGAGTTGGTCCATTGTCGATCTACCGTCCTGAAAGCCACACTGGTATGTGCCGATTGGCATGTTGTAAAACAGCTTGAGACGTTTAAACAGTACGTTGGGTAGTACTTTCCTCTTTAGATCTTGCAAGACATACACATAGTCCAATAAGTCTCCGTACAGCAGTATACTTTTTGTTTATTTTGTGATAAACTTTTAAAATATTTTATTAAAAAAAAAGAACCAGGAATTAAAGTAATAAAAACACCTTACATTTTTCCAATGAAAAAAATAACATTTTATTGGAAAAAACTGAAAATTTATACAAATTCACAGCTCAATGAGTAAAAAAAGGAACTAAAAAGTCTGCGTACACCAACATTTTTTTGGTTAATTTTCTTTAAAAAAAAGGAAAAAATTTAGCGTAATTAAAAAATCACAAAACTTAATAACTAGTAGGACCTCCTCTGTTTTTTACAACTTCCTGCAGTCTTTTTTTCATCGAATGGACTAGTTTCGAAGTCGTGTCGGGGGATATCTTGTTCCATTCCTCAAGTAAAACGACTTTGAGGTTATTTTTGCTGGATATTGTGTGCTAACGATTTTTTTTTCCAAGTGATCCCACAGATGTTCAATTGGGTTGACATCTGGAGACTGAGCAGGATGTTTTATTTGCGTCCGCACATTATACACCAACCATTCTCTTACGATTATCGACGTGTGCTTGGGGTCGTTGTCCTGTTGGAATATAAAAGATTTGCCGAGACCCAGTTTTTGAGCACTTGAACGGAGATTTTCTTTAAGGATGCTCAAGTATCCATATTTATCCATGGTGCAGCCTATGAATACGAGGTTTCCGACGCCGGAAGAAGCCATAGAGCCCCATACCATAACATTGCCACCGCCGTGCTTCACAGTGGATGCCAAGTTTTTGGGGTTCAAAGCAGTGTTTGGCTTTCTCCACACCATACGACGTCCGTCTGAACCAAAGATGTTAAATTTACTTTCATCAGTATATACAAGGTGGCGCAAAAGTAATCCTCCTATCAGAAAATGCTATAAATTTTGCGATTGGCCCCAAATGTCAGTTCTGTTTTGACATTTTTGTAGTAAACACATGCGAAATACACGTTAATAAACAATGTTACGCTACACTGCTCCAGAACGCGGAATATTGGTGACTATTTATTTGAGCAATAATCGGTCGGCGACCAAAAAACATCGGAAGGTTATTTTTGCGCCACCTTGTATAACCTCATCCCAAAACGAATTTTCTTTGTCCACGTGTTTCACTGCGTACTCCAGCCTAGGTTTTTTATTCGCTTTTCGGATAAATGATTTCTTCCGGCACACTCGACCATGGAATCCATTTCTGGTCAGGAGGTTTCGAATGGTTTGGGGCGACACATCGATTCCGTCGGTAGTTTTGAGTTTACCTGCAAGAACTGGTGCACTTTGCTTAGGATCGGTTTCGGTTTGTTTACTATTGTTTTTGTTTTTTTTAAATTGTTCCAGCACAAATTGCACTGATGAAAGCGGTCTTTTTACTATTTCTGCAATTTCACCCAACGATTTCCCCTCATTTCTCAAATCGATGATAATTTGTTTATTGGCCAAAGGAATTTGCTTATTTTTAGTCGCCATTTTTATTTCTTTGTGAGGGAAACAAAATTATTTAACTAAAATATAATTAAGAACACTTTAACTTACCAAAAACCAACGCAATTCGTGATAACAAACTTAACTTGGCCATTTATTGCAAGAGAATGAGATCTGTACGGAGACTTTTTTCTCTCTATTTGACGGACCCGGCGCATCATAATGATCATAACGGTATCCTTCGTGCACAAAAATTCTTGGAATTTGGTAAAAAAAGCGAGGGAGAAAAGTTGTTTTCATCTGTGTTGCCACTTTACCTTTTTACTAAACATAACTATTTTTTTTTTGGAAAAACATAAGTAATTGGCTGTTGTACGGACACTTTTTTGACACTGTGTAGGATACATTTTTTTTTTTCAATTTATTCAATTCAATTTATTATTATTATTATACAAAATTAAGGTACATTAAGATAAATATCTTTTATAGTACTTAGAGTTAAGACAATAAGAAAGTAATTTCAATAATACAATAAGTTAATCTTATAATTACAATTAAGTTTACAATATAATAAGATAAGAGATAAGATAAAGAAGAAAGGAGAGAATAGGAAAATAGACTAAATATAAGCAAATAGAATAGATTAGATGACAGTTCAAGTTAGAACGAAAGTTAGAAAGAAAACATTAGGATAGGTTTGAGAAATGTAAAAAGACAGTGTTTTTAAAGCGATTGGCATTGGAGATGGTTCTGATATTTGTTGGCAGGGAGTTCCATAATTTTACAGCATAAATAAAGAATAAACGAGACGAATTAAGATAGTTGTAACGTGGTGGAATTAAACAAAGCGTTCTAAGGGAACGAGCAAAATTAAGTTTTTCATAAAGATACATAGGAGTCTTAGTTGTTATTAAATTATATAGGAATATACAGTTTCTAGCGTCAATATAGTGCTTAAGGGTTGTACCCAATAGGCTTTTTGCCTGTAGTGAAATATGGTCATATCTTCGTAGCCCATGAATATATCTTACCGTATCGTTGAAAGCAACTTGAAGCTTGCGCTGGGATAAGGAATTGACATTACAGTATACAACCTCAGAATACGTAATTAAGGGTAGGATGAGACTTATTACAAGTTTCCTTCTAGTGGCAATAGGAGTAAGACCTGCAGGCCACAGTTTCCTAAGGCATCCATAAATCCTTTTTAATACATAATTTATATGGTCGTATCCTGATAAGTTAGAGTCGATAACAAATCCCAGGCTAGTAACAGTATGAACAACCTTTAATTTGAAAACAGAAAGCACGACATCAGGTAAAGTTTGGATGGGTAGTTTTTTTTTTAGATATGGGTATAACTTGAGACTTGTCTGGATTTAGAAGTAATCCATTATTTACAGACCACAGATGAATGCTGGAGAGATCCTCATTAAGGTTGCGTACAAGTTCAGCTGTATTATTAAATGGCCTGGCCAAGTAGAGCTGAACATCATCAGCATAGAGATGGACCGAAGTATGTTTACAGACAGATGGCAGGTCATTTATGAACATTTAAAAGATAATGGGACCACGTATAGATCCTTGTGGAACACCCTGCCTTATTGGCAAAAGAGCGGAAGAAGAATCGGAAGTTATAACTTTCTGAAATCTATTTGAAAGAAAGTTCTCAAAAATCACCTGGGTTTAATATTTCAAATTTGGTACATTTTCTACGATAAGCTTCGGGCTGTCAGAAAAATTTGCTAATAAAATCAACAAATCCAACAAATAGATCTGTTCCAAGCCAAAACTAGCTAAACATTTTAACAATAAACAAAATCTAACATTTTTATTCAACTAGAATGGATATTTTCTTACAATTTTGCCGTTTGACATTTTTTTCCCGAATGATATCAGCTGTTTAATATAAACAATACCACCAAAGTGAGGGGAGCATGTCCGTAGAATATGTTCAAAATAGAAACTCGTCGTATAGTCGACAATAGAGTTTTGAGTTGAAATTATTTTCGTACGGTTGCAATGAGACTGTTTATTTATGGCTGTGTGAACAAATTCATTTATATTTTTGATAAGTACACGTACTATGTAGTACAGGGTGTTTTTTTTTATAGAAGCATACAACTTAAAAAAAAAAACACAACTAATTTAATGGAATGACCAAATTTTGGCTTTATTAGCTCACAAATTTCATGACATATGGCCTCCGCGACTGCGCCCTATGAACGCCATCTTGTCGGTCTAATTTTACACCACTTTTTCGAGCAAACCAGGTCTTATTCCGTCAATAGTGCGTCGAATGTTGGCTTCTGATGGTGGTGCATCGTTGCTGGTTTATCAGCATAGACCAGAGATTTGAAGTACCCCCACAAAAAGTAGTTCAAAGGTGTCAAATCACAAGATCGAGGTGGCCAACTCACAGGTCCATTTGTTGAGAAGATTCGGTTACCAAACGTTTGGCTCAACAAAGTCGTGGTTGCACGGTATGGCGTGTTGCGCCGTCTTGTTGGAACCATTTCTCCTCCAAATGATTTCTAATGGCATGAGGAATAAAGAAAACGAATCGTTTGCCTGTAGCGTTCGCCATTCACGCCACTCAATGGGTCGATGACGCCTTCAGCACGTAAACCACCCTAAACAGTGATTTTTTCGTGATGTAGTGGAGTCTCAGGATTCTCATGAGGATTGTGCTCTCTCCAAAAACGAAAATTCTGCTTGTTAATAAACCCGCGAAGCCAGAAATGAGCCTCATCGCTGAAGATGACTTCCCAAAATAATCTGGTTCAAATTCCAGTTGATTACCAGCCCATTCATAGAACACACGACGCAATTGATGGTCCGCTGGCTCTAATTATTGCACCAGTTGGATCGTATATGGATGTAGGCCAAGATCTTTCCTCAACATTTTCCAAGTAGTGGACGGGCAGAGACCGAGATGCTGAAAACGGCGTCGAATCGATAAATCCGGGTCCTCTCTCATACTCACGTCTACAGCGGCGATGACTTCTTCTGTACGCCCGGTACGGGCTCGATTTCGATGAATATTAGTCCTGTTTCTTTGCACGCGGATATAGGGATAATTTGAAATTTGCATCTAAAATACAACAACAACTTATCCTATATAGATACGCTAACTTAAGCGTGGATATCTATCGCCGCTAAGTCCTTTAGTGGGGATAAACAGTGCTTCCATAATGCATTTTCTTCGTTTCTGATGAATCCTTAAGATGAATTTTTCAGAAAGTGTCAATGTTTGACAACCCACCGACCACTCACACATCCCGCCGAATATTTTATTGGTGATTTTATTATTATTATTTTTCAAACTTCATTTTAAGGGTAATTGAATTTAGCAAATCTGTTAATGCGGAATTGTTTTTCATAATTTTAGAATATGCTTGGCATCAATTTCAATTGGCGGAAGTAAATATTTGTCAATTTCAGGATTTTCAATACAAATTTCTTAACTACAACTTACAGCTGTGTCACGGTGCATGTCATAGGTGCATGTGTGCTGCCAAGTTTTTTTTGATGAATTCTTAAGCGGCGATGGTCGTTTTTTAATGCCATGCCTATATCCGCGTGCAAAGAAACACGGCTATTATCACAAAGAGTAAATGTGGTCATGAATCGATCGGACGATTATGTGCACCGTAAACTTGACAAAGTGCTCTATAAGTTTGGCGAATAGAGCGTGAATTTTGGAAATAAATTTCCACGATTAGTAAACCTTGTTGTGATGTAAGTCTTTCCATAGTGATTTGCCATAGTATACCTAGGTATACTGAAAAAAAGTCAAACACACTATATTAGTATGCCAGCTAGTTTGAGAGTTATCCCTAGCAGACGTTTTATACCGCTATAAAAAAAACACCCTATATGTTGTGAAATAAATAGACTAATGTCATATTTTTTTCTATCATTTCTACTAATTTTCAACTCAACTCCAAATCCATCTTAACTCATGAGTAGAAAACCTGCATCGAGATTTTCATGCTACTCTACGAACGAAGCATTAAATGTATCAATCGTACCAATATGAAAGAACGAACCAACCAAAAGTTCAATCAACTTCATTCAATGTTCATTCAACCTATCCGCAGCAGGATTTCAGTTCTGATTTTAACCGCAGTGGTCCGCAGTGTATTTGTATTTGTAATACGTTATACGTGTAAGATCCTTCTTCACTACGAATAGCTTTTCCAACAAAACATGGGTAATGATTTAGTTATTGCCCTAAATCAGCCGTCGGGACAACAATGCTTGACAGTTCTCTGCAAAAAATGAATTAATGAACGACAGCCATTTTAAAACTTATATGAAGTTAAACTTTCGTCGAAACAACATCGTTATGTTGTTGACGCAATATTGGTTTTAACAATAGAACGCACTAACAGCCAAAAGTCATTGTCAGATTTGACAGCTCGACCCATGCGCTTGAGCCTCCCGCCTTTTGTTATTCATTCGCGATATCAACTCGAACTAATAACTCTATTTTTTTGTCATTTAGTAGCTTGAATAGTTTTCGATCTTTCATATTCGCTAAATATACATTAAAAAACCAAGTACCTACGACTTTTTATTGGTCCAATATGCGACATTCATAGATCGTGCACCTTCAGATTAAATTTCGAACTGAGAAGGGCTTTCAAACATATTTGTGTGCATTTTATTGTTTCGTTTAATTCCAAGACACCAAGCGTACCTAACCTATATTGCATCAAATTCCTTTTGCACGTGGCTGTCGACCAGACCTGTATCTATCTGCATACGTATAGTGTAGTATCTAGTCTTCCTGTCATCATTACACCATTGTTAGATTGGGCCAGCAGCGACATTCACGTTGCTAATAGTCCCACTTCAGATTCTGTTGAAGTTCTGGACTTGAGCAGAAAAATAATATTTTGCATCTAGCAATTGGCGCGATCTATTCGAAAGGCAACTCCTTGTCCCTACTATTTTACCTTCCCTCACTGATCGAATAACTTACGTGACCATAGTTTGACAAGTAGTGATTGACGTTCAACTAGTAGGGAACTCGCAGTTGCATTGCAAATTGAACGCGCCCAATATTGGTTGATTTGAACCAAAAGCTGGTCCGGTTTCGTAAGTCCGCCGTCGGCCGGCGCTACATCTCTTGGTATTTCTCCGACAACAACTCACACTTTAACAGAACGAACACATACATTCTTCTATCCATAGGCATATGCGGAAAACTCCTTAACTAACAACACAATACTCTTCAAATGAATTACTAATGAGTGCCAGCGACGAACTCTTAAAATCATATTCTCATTCATTCTGGTGGTGACATGGCCAAAGTCCACACACCAATACAACAAGCGCGATTACGAGCGTCGACATTAACGATTTGGGTAACTTCTATAAGCTAAACGATCCTACCTTCAGCACCACTGACCCAATTTGCAACTACTCAGCAATTATGAGCGCTTTTTTGGGCCGGCAGCTAATTATCAGAAATTTATATTCCGTCACCATCGGCGGCATTAATTGGTTAATATGGTGTAAGAAGTGTCAAGACAAAAGGCAGTCGTCGGCTTCCGGCGTAAGTGCGATAAGCGTCAGCCACCCCAGCAGACCACCCAGTCTAAGTGGTCAGTTGAATACGACGCGAGTAACAAACGCAATTGCGGACGTATCTGTGTATGGTCTTCCCAACTTGAGGAGTGCAATTATAGTTGTTGGCTCAATCAATCGATTGACAATTATCCAGTCTTTTTGGTTGTTCGATTAAATTGTGCGGATTGTGGTAACGTACGAAAATGTTAATCTCTGGGACAGTATCTTAATGTGTTGTCTGTTGTGGAAGATCACAGATGCCGCTAATGGTGCGGTTATCACAAAACGAGAGCGGCGAATCTTTTGTGACTTTGATCCGTCCTATAGTCAAATAAAATTTAACATTTCTAAGATTGATAACTGCACTGATATGGGCTTTGGGAAGGGCTGAGGTGGAGGGCGCCAGTAGCACCACAAGTGTGAATAATTAATTGATATCAAACGAATGAGATTAAAATTGACACAACAACAGTTTTAATGAATTCCCGACATTGTGTTATTTTGTTGTTCGTTTTTTGCGTCCCATTATGCAAGCGGGTCAAATGCTTTGGTCAAGCTTCTGTCTCAATTGGATTTCAACTGAATTGGTGATGATGATGATGAAATTCGTTACCGGTGACGAGTCATATTTAGGTAGTTGGTGACACATCGACTGGTGTGTAGGTATTTGCGTATTTATGAAGCTCAAATGCAAGAACATTTAAAACTGCTTCACTGTTATATGGAACCTCAAAATATCAACACAAGGTTGATTCTATTTTTAGGCTCACAAATATCGTGCAGGCTTTTCTAGCCAAGAAATCAAAGGCTTTTTCTGTCAAAGTTTTAATTTGCAAATTAATTAATGCTGTCAACTAAGGCGGCGACAAAGGCTATGCACTTAAAGACTGTAATATATATAATATAAATTTATATATAGGGTCTTTCATTAAGGAACTTGAAAACATCATACCTTAAATGCGATCGCTCCCTTAAACCGTTTACCAAACTGTTAATATCAAAATATTCAGTAAAATCAACATTTTCATCAGGTCGAAATACACGAAGAAACAACGTTTACAAATAGTTAAAATTTACTACCTAAACTCCGAGTCGGCGGTCGCAACTTTAAGAGCGTTAACGCCAATTTTCGGACCCGTGCCAGTCAGACTACGTTTTGCAAGAAATGTGAAGAATATTACTGCCGTAGAGGCGTACGACGCAAACTAGCAAAATCAGTCAATTTCACGGCGTTCTCAAGAATTGGGCCTCTCCCAGACCACATTATGGCAAATTTTGCGTAAGGATCTTAGCCTACACCCTTACAAGATCAAGCTGACTCAAGAACACGGACTACCTATACTAGACAGTATAGGCGGAGCCTAATCATCTCTCAAAATTTACTATCGGTAAATATTATATGTCAATCAATAAAAGTGAACCCCCGTTGGATTTTATTAATTCTGTCAGATTGTCAAATATGATAAGATTTAGTGGTGAGTTTAATTTTGTGGTACAATTTATCTCATCTGTGAAACATGAAAAAGACTTAAACCCAGCTGGGTTGCAAGCTCACAGCTCTTAATACTCCGCAATGTTGAATATTATTAAAACTGTCCATATTGTTCTTTTATTTTGAATATTTTTATATTTACCACTGAAATGAAACTATTTAAAAAATGTTGTTTGACGTTTGCCAAAGTTCGTGGTGAGATTGATGGGTGTGTTTGCAGGTGTGTTTGCAGTAACTGTGGTAGCTTTGGGAAAACAGATAACCAATGGAAGCAAGGCCGTAGCCAGACAATTATTTTGGGGGGGGGGGGGGGGGGGGGTTAAATTTTGTCCATACACAAATCAGTGTGTACCTTTCTGAATGGTAGCTAGATGTAATAAATAAAATTAATACAGCTAATTTTAGCCGAAAATCGACCAAACACGATTTTTAATTGGGATTATGGTACTATACTATATATAACAAAAAATTGAGACAACAATTAAACATGACATTACGATGATAGGGAAGTAAAAAAAATGTGTTGGAAAATTCTGTTCGTCCGTCTGCCTGTTTGCAGATCTGCAGCCTAAGCGGATGGGCCGATTTGCAAACTTGGTTCATAGTGCTAATTTAGAGTCTCAAACTAGACGTTGTTGAAATTGGAATTTTAGCTCTAAAACAATGGTATATGTCATATAACGGTTTGTTAAAACTTAATTTTTCTAAAAACGGCCTTAACGATTTAGATAAAACAGTCTATCTTTTGGTAAGAATGGATTTTACGAGATTTATCTGAAAACGGTACCTCCTATAGAACCGATTTTTTAACATCAGAATTTCTCACTAACAACAAAACCGATTTCAATTAAATTTAAAATTTAGGAAGGCTTTTATTATCAAATTCATACATAACTTTTTTGGTTTTTTGAATATGCTGAAAACGGGTATATTGAATTTTTATAGATTTTTTTCCAGATCAAAACTATAGTTTTCCTTGTATTGAAATATGTAGGTACTCAAAAAATTGCAAAATATTTTTCAAAAATTAAAAAAAAAACCGGTCTAAAAAAACTGCTTTAACGATTTTAAATATTTTTTTTTCCTAGGTAGACTATTACTAATAAAATACTATTGCAGACTTAGTTTTTCCAAGAAAACTCTCAAACAAATTTGAAAAACTAAAAGACTTTTCCAATATTTTTTTTAAATAATTTATATTTAAATAAAGTTATTATTTATTATTATTATCATCATTCTTTAAGATTTTATTACTACAACAAATGTGACATAACATGTAGGTAGGAATCATTTTTATAAAATTAAATTTAATCTTATGGCCTTATGAGCTGCAAATATATCTAAAACTTCCTCAGTGTCAATCTCAATTTGTTGATGAATTCACATTACCGCCAATCCTGTTAATCTTTTTCACCGGTAGAATTTCTTAGATAAGTGTTTAGACGTTTCATTTTCGAAAATGTTTTTCCCGGTGTACATGTTGAAACCAGTAGTGTCGCCGAAATTTTAAGAAGCTTGTGGCTGTCAGGAAACAGATCCTTATTGCATTCCCCAAGAGCTGTTATTGCACTCTTTGAACGCTCTTTATCTTTTTGTGTATGGCATTTGTCTTCCATAGCGTAAATTCAGCTTTAAAAGTATCCAATCCAAAAAACATTTATAAAATTTGAAGTTTCCTTCGTTATAATTTTTTTCGTTTTAGCCAAGGATCGATGGAATCAAAATGCACAAAGAGGAAAGTATGGACTTATGGTTTTCAAATCTCATTTTAAGCTTACTTAAAAAGTCATCTAACCGAGGAATCATTATATGTACATACTTATACTAAAATAGGTTTCAGGATCTGTTGTGCTCATGTTTTGTCTGTGCTGCTGCCTTGACACAATTCGTGAAATTTTAGGTTATTCATCCACAACATTTATTAGGTTAGGTTAGGTTGTAGTGGCAGTCGGCTGAGGCCGACACACTTAGCCCAGTGACAGGCCCATTGTGATACCACACGGATGTATCATCCTCCTACTCGTTGAACCAGTTGGAGCTTCTGATGAAGCTTGACAGACTTTTTATGTCAGTGTTAATGAGATCGTTAAGATCATTGTAAAAGAAGGATCCTAAATGGAGTTTACGCCTTTGAGAAAGAGCAGGGCACGTGCAGAGAAGGTGGAGAACTGTCTCCTCCTCCTCCTCGTCCATACAGCTTCTGCAGAAGTTATTTGCGTGGACGCCAAGCCTTGTTGCATGTCTGCCTATGAGACAGTGTCCGGTGATAACACACCAATTATTGCACCAATGTGAAGTCTGTTTAGAGATATCAAACACTTAGAGCGTTTCAGATCCAGCTTTGGCCAAATCTGCTTTGTCGCTAGACAAGTGTTGCCACTTGTCCACCTAAGGTTACATTTCTCAATGGTCTGTCTCATAAACATGAGTTTGCATGTAGCGATTGGGGTGCCTAGTGAACCTTTATCAGGTAAAAGGGGCAGTGTGGTTCCTTTCCTGGCGAGTTCATCCGCCCTACAGTTCCCTGGAATGTCTGTATGTTCTGGCACCCAGCATAGGTGGATGTTAAAATGTTTCGCCATCTCCACTAGAGATGATCGACAGTCACAGACTACGATAGAGTTTGTGGACCCAGAATCCAGGGATTTTAATGCAGCTTGACTATCTGAGAAGATCCAGATATCCGTAACGGATAACACGCTCTTCTTCAGCCACGACAGGACTTCTTTAATAGCCAAGATTTCTGCCTGGAACACACTGCAGTGATCAGGGAGTCGAAAGTCAGCCTGTCAGAGAACACACCACCTCCTACCCCCGCGTCAGTTTTGGATCCATCGGTATAAAAATGGATCGATTTATTTTCGATGGGTGGCCCTTCCCAGAATGTTTTGGGAGGGATCCTGACCTTGAAGTTTTTGTCAAAAAGTGTCTGAGGGGTGGTGTAGTCTATGTTACTGGGGAGGATTCCAAATTTTTTTAGAATAGATGCGTGGCCGATTTCATTCTCGGACCATTGGAACGTTGTTTTGAGGCGGATAGCCGCACTAGCAGCCACTTGCTTACTAAAGATGTCCAGGGGTGTCAGGTGAAACAGAATGTCCATTGCAGCAGAGGGGGTAGTGGGCAGTGCACCACTCATGCAGAGACAAGCTGTTCGTTGGATTTTGCCTAGCTAATCGCGATTTATCGCTTTATCTAGGGCAGTCCACCAAACAACCACCCCGTACAAAAGTATCGGTCTTATTACCGAGATGTATAGCCAGTTGGTAATGCGGGGCTGGAGCCCCCATTTATTACCAATGGCTTTTTTGCAGGAGAAGAGTGCTGCTGTAGCTTTGCGAACTCTTTCCTGAATGTTAGGTTTCCAGATAAGCTTTCTATCCAGAATGAGACCCAAGTATTTTGCCTCGTCTGAAAAGACTAGACTTGTTCCCCTGATAGAGGGGGGATCAATGTATGGAATTTTGTGTTTCCTAGTGAATGGAACAAGTTCGGTTTTGTGGGGGTTAATACCCAACCCACAACGATCTGCCCATGTGGTTAGCTTATTAAGGGCGTTTTGGAGAAGTTCTTTCAGGGTGTTTAGGTGCTTCCCTGAGGCGGCAATTGCAACGTCATGTGCATATGCAATCACCATGCGGCCCTCCTTTTCTAGGCACATCAGCAGCTTGTTCACCACTAAGTTCCAAAGGAGGGGAGATAGGACACCACCTTGTGGCGTACCTCTACTGACAGATCTTCTGGCCGATGTCATACCCAGTTTCGAGTTTATAATCCGACTTGTGAGAAGTAGATTAATAAGCTCACCAAGTGAGTCATCTACCTTTAGATCTGACAGTGCATTTGCGATCGCGGATGTATTGACGTTATTAAAAGCACCCTCAATATCCAGGAATGCAACCATAGTGTACTCCTTATGGTGAAGGGAGTATTCGATTGAACGTATGTAAGGCTGTTTCAACAGATTTGCCTTTGCAATATGCATGTTGAGCCGTAGACAGAAGTCTTGTATCTATGTTAGTACGTAGATGAATATCAATCAGCCTTTCTAATGTTTTTAGAAGGAATGACGATAGGCTTATGGGTCTAAGATCCTTAGGATTTACATGGGAACATTTACCGGCTTTGGGTATGATTACAACCTTTACTTCTCTCCATAACAGCGGAATGTATGCCATTTTTACGCAGCTTTTCAGGATTATCTCAAGCAAAGGGAGATGATATCCGAGGTGTTTTGAATTTCAGCTGGTATTGTGCCATCTGGCCCCGCGGATTTGTATGGTTTGAAGCTGTGTATCGCCCATAGCAGTTTGTCCCTAGTAATCAGACCTTTAAAGTTAGTCGTACGTGTAATTGACCTAGACAGGTTTATATTGCTAGTAACGTGGGAGCTACCTGGGAAGTGTGTATCCAGTAGTAGATTGAGCGATTCTTCGCTGGAAGTGGTCCAGGAGCCGTCCGCATTTTTTAAAAAGCTAGGCATACCTGGGTTGGTTGAGAGGATTTTTCTAAGCCTAGATGCCTCCTCAGTTCCTTTTTATAAGCATTTGCTGATTCTCTCTTCACATATTTGGCTGGCAATAATAGGATAAATGGATCGTAGGGTTTAGGATAGGTTTATTTTCATAAATTTATAATATTCAATTGCACACTAAATGTAAACACCTTTTTTGTTTCCTTGTTTTTATAATCAATTTATTTAAAATAATTTCTTTTTGATCACATCTACACTTTATAGATACTTAATTGTAATCTTTTGTATATGGTTGTTTAATTAAATAAATAAATATCTAAATATCTAAATTGAGAGATGCTTTGTATGAAGCCCAGTCGGTTTCAGCTTTTGTGAACTTGGCTTGGTTGAACAGTTTCCTACAACTGCTTCTTAGAGGTCCTAGTGCTGGGGCCCACCAAACCGGCAGGCAGAAGCCAGAGCCTTATTGAGGGTCAAGGTGAGTACCCTGACCTTCTTATCTAGCTCCATGGTGTTCCGGGGGGACTAAGGAGTTCCGATTTCATTGAACTTTCCAGCACTTCTCTATACTTGAGCCAGTCAGTTTTCCTATAATTTCTAAAAACTGGCTGGCGGGGAGGGTCATCGGCTAAACTGAATTGAATGTAACGGTGGTCACTAAAAGAGTGTTCCGCCGAGACTTTCCAGTCTATAATTTCCTGATGGATTGAGTCGGAGACCAGAGTTATATCTAGAACCTCCTGTCTATCTTTTGTAATGAAGGTAGGTTCACTACCAGTGTTACACACAATGAGATTAGTATTAAGAATATAATCAAAAAGAGACTCACCTCTGTCGTTCATGTCAGAACTGCCCCATACTGAATGGTGCGCATTGGCATCACATCCAATAATGAGACCAGTTTTTTGATGTTCAGCTGCCGCGATCAGTCCCTCTAGGTTGACATCAGGCAAGGACCCTACGTGGTCATGGGCCAGATAAGCCGAGGCTATCCAATGGGTGCCGCGATCAGTCTCTAGACTCACCACGGTTGCATCACGGTCGCTGAAATTAGGGAGTAAAAATACATTTAAGCTACTTTTTGCCAGTATGCAAGTTCTAGGTTTACCTTTGTCTGTTGCATACAACAATTTGTATACCCAGTCTAATAACCGACAATACTTCTTCTGCGGAGGGGGGTTCAGCAGGGATCCAAGCACGAGCCCTCGGTATGCTCGGGATGTTCTCCTTCGCAACAACCTCAAGCTTCGCTCCAGGCCAAACCTCCCCGAGTTTGCCTATGGCGATCTTATACAGATGCAACGATCTAATATTGTCGCAGGCGACGAGCCGGATATGCCCTTGGTGTAGTCCGGCATCTTCAGTTACTGGAGCTGGTCCAGGGTGGTCCTTCATGAAGGCCAGATAGAGGCTAAGTAGCTTGTTCCTCAACTTATGCCATCGTTCAGGGGAAATTCTTCCCTCCGGATCGCTGCGGTCGATCACCGCGACCACGATTTTGTCCTTTAGGACATCGCTGAAGGACTTTTGACTTTGGTGTTATGCACCTTAGGTTTGTTGGAAACCGAAGTGGTTTCTTCCACCGATCTCTGGCGCTTGGACGTGAAGTCCTTGTTAGCGCTCTTGTCCTTCTCTAGGAAGCCTTGGGCCCATTTTAATTTGGCGATTTGCTGTGGTCTTCTGTTGGTCTCCAGAATATCTCCTTCAGAGTTCTTATGGCATTTCGCCTGTCCTTGTAGTACGCTCGCGTTGTCGCGAACATCCACTACTAGACGTACTACGATTTGTAAGGCTAGCAACGGAAGGGCCATGAAGTGCCACAATCCTACCGCTACTAGGAATTGTTTTGCCTATATTAGGCTCACTGCTGTTGGCAGGAACTGGACCACGATTACTCACAGTCGCAGTGCTACTCTTCGTTGCAGGAGCCGCGTCAGTAGACAGCAAGATCGCCGTACTACCGCCCGGTTTGGAAGAGATAGCGGTCTTGAAGTTTTTATTTTTGTTTTGTTTATTGTTATTCATATTTGAACCCACGAGTAGCGGAGAAAGGAGGTCCGCCTGCACAGAGATACGCAGTATACAGGTAAGGCTGGTTAATCCGGAGATCGCCAGGTATCCGGATACTCCGTGGGCGACTGAGCTATTTTTTAAACTGGGCCCTCAGCCTGGCCGACTGTCGGCACGGGTCGTGTCACACCTTAAGTCCAGCCCAGCGGATAAGGAAAGGGAGAAGGAGTGAGAGAATCAGAGGGAGGAAATCCGGTGAGAGGAGGGGTAGGGGAGAAAAGGGGGGAATTGGGGCAGGACGGAATGTCCTATGGGCAGTTCTTAGTGGATGTATGAAACATCGTTAAGTCTCCACACCGGCACCATCAAAGGATGGTGCACTCGACAAGGTGACTACCCTTCGTGAAGGACAACATTTATTAAGTTTTGTGCAGTCTCAAAAATTGTTTTGAATTCCGGAATGATGTTCCTTGGAATGTGTTTGTGATTAATTCCACATGTTCCAATCCAGACACTAAGTCGCATGAAGGGGATTGTAAGATCTTACAAAGTGGCAATGTATATGTAAACGAAACACTCATACAACACCAACTTACTGCAAAATCACTAGCTGAAATAGATCTTAAGAAGCAACTCGCCTTCGATGACGTATCAGAGTCCTTATCACTACACAACTCTTCCAAAGCATCAATTATCGCTCCAAAGGCGTGTTTCACACATTGCTGTTAATAATTTTGTTTAATCATTTCCTGCAACTTAATGTGTGCGCTTTGCCGCTAATTTAAAAAAAAATTCAATGGATTTTTTGGTACCAAAAGTGTTGCGAATAGGCTGAATTCGACAAGAATGCCCAAATGCCAAGTTTAGAGAGTGTGCGCTACAATGCACATATAAGGCTTCTGGATGAGACTCGCGTACTGCAGGTGGCAATGGTGCGATGGTAGTGTATTCACTAAATGATTGGCAGGTCGTGTGTTCGAATCCCGACCAGGGCCATGATTTTTATGAATTGAATACACACAACAAAAACAGATCTCCCTAAAGCAATTTAGGCGCCACCTGTTGAGAAAAACGCACCAAACTTCTTTCCTATCCTTCTGGTCTTTCATACAGTAAGTAGCATCCAGAAATGGGCAATGAATCATTTGCTGGCAGCTACTTACAGAAACAAACAAAAATGCCTGCGCTGTGGTTTCCACTATAAGGGTACTGTGTACTACAGAAAAAAGAAATCCCTTTAGCGCAGGCAAATTATAAAAAAAAAACAGGTCTGAACTCCGTTAAAACTGCCTGTCATAGCTTAAAACTAAAATCAGAAATTTTCAACATAATCAAAGATTATTTGGGTACAAATTTCATACTGATGCGGAAAGTATGATTTACAGATGCATTTTTAAAAAAATTCGGGGGGGGGGGGGGGGGGGGGGTTCATAACAATGGTTGCGTTAATATATATCACACCTCGCTGTTATTAACAACATTTAATTTCCAAGAACAGATTTCTTAATATTAAATAATTCTTAACCATCTAAGGGTTAACCACATTTCAAAATTTCCCACTATTCGCATAAACCATATTGATCCCACTGGGAAGTTAGTCGTGTGGACCTTGCGGGTCGTACCCAGACCACTTTTCATTCTTATTTTGTTTTAAACATTTTTTTTTTTCGTAGAATTTGTTGACCTCGAACAAACAAAAACCAAAGGACAGGCAAGTCACTTTTAATGCATTTTTGGAAAAAAAATTGAGTATTTTACTATTCTAGGCGTACTTCGTACTACGATAAATTAGTTTATTAATCTGTGACAATAAATTCAAGTTTTTGGTACGACAAAATATGTTTAGCTAAAGATGTGTAAAAGTTGACGCTGTATCTTAAGTGACAAGGTGATCTTACCAATAAATAGTGAATATATTTGGAACATTTAGAGCATTTGAAACTTTGAGAATAATATTTGTAATAATCCCCAAATGAATGAATAACCAATAATTGTGTTTCTTCAGTATTCTTTATTTATTTATAATATGTCCGCACACTTGGGCTGCCAGAAGAGAAGTACTTGGGATGGGAGAGATCGAGAGTGTTGCCAGCTCGATACTAGTTCTGTACAGATCTCCACAATATTCAATATAACATATCTTCAAAACAGCTTAAGCTGACTTATGCAATCACACTTTGAAGCATAGTGTTGAAAGTAAGGAAAGCATTATAACAAAAATGACAAAACTTGTTTTAACAAATTTATAGTGATTTTTATTGCAGATCTTTTCCACATAATGACGAGAATAATTCAATAGAAATAAATTTAAAACGGCTTATGTTGAAACACACTAGACCGTCGCGTTGAATGACGCATCAAGAGTAATAATAGAAAATCAGTAAAACCTATAACAAAGCTGCGTTCTATTTCAATTTTCAAATAGTATTCGTAAAACCAAAACCTTATGTTTTTCAATGTTGCTGTCAAGCGTTGTGTGTCAACGCGAAGGCAGGGAATAGTATTGACTGTCAAACCTTTTCTTGGGTTAGGACTTTTGTGTTTTGTAATATTTGACACAGGTTGTTTTTCACTCTGCTATGAATGGTCATTTATTGTGTCACACTAATAGGTATGTTTCAACAAAATCATAAACAAAATAAAAACGTTTCGAAATGTTTGCATTACCGATTTGTTTCACTTTTATATACGAGTAAATACGAACGTCAATCAACACACAATAACTATCCAATTATTGTAAGTCATAAATTCAAAATCATTTTCACTGATCTTTGGCCTGCATTTATAATGTCATAGATTTTTATAGTGTTGGTTCAACGAAAAGATTAGTGATGACAAACTTATTTCAGATGTTCGGATACATAAAACACACTTCGTATGAATTACTGAAAATAATAATTTTATTAGTAAGTACCTAATCGCAAATCAGGCTTTAGTAATGACCGTGGTGAGTGGAGAGTTTAATCATTACCAGTAACAACATTATTTTTGACCATGTAGGAGCAGCCAGAGCGTCAGTCGGGCGCAGTGGCTCAATGTTTAGTGTGTCGGACTACTAATCGAAAGGTCCCCGGTTCAATTCCCGCCGGGGCCAAGTAACATCTTGAGTTTTTTTTCCAGTGCCCCACCTCTTGCGAACGTCTGACAAACATCCAAGAGTATCAATAGTTGTCATAAGGACCTGATCTTCAATCAGATCATTCCTCTATACTCTTAACACTTAGCGATAAAATAATAATAAAAGACAATAGCCCAAAACTAGTAAATAGACTGACTGATTGGAACTACTTCAGACAGAAGTTGGAAGAAAGTATCCAACTATCACCAGCTATTCAAACAGAAGATCAACTAGAAGAAGCAGTCCAAATATTGACGCTCAGAATACAAAAAGCTGCGTGGGCTGCCACTCCCAAAACAACAAAAAAGATCATACAAAACTCTTATCCTCCCGAAATATGTGAAATTATTACAGAAAAGAGAAAAGCTAGAAAACGCTGGCAACAGACAAGGGCGCCAAGCGACAAGACCACACTGAACAACTTAAATTATAAGCTCAGAAAATCTGTAAGAGAATTCAATAATGAGTCTTTGAAAACTTACCTGAAAAGTCTTACAAATGATGCTAGTACCGACTACTCGCTCTGGAAGGCAACGAAGGAAATGAACAGGATAATAGCTCACATTCCGCCAGTAAAAACCAGAGAAGGTAACTGGGCGAAAAGCAACCAAGAGAAAGCAAACACTTTCGCTGAGTATCTTGAAGACGTATTCAAACCTTATGAAGATAAAGGTTATCAAGGACTCGAAATAAGGTGCGAAGAAGATACAGGTGTATATTCGGCCGGTAACAGCTAAAGAACTTGCCAAAGAAATTAAAGAAAGCATAAATATAAAAAAGGCCCCAGGGTTTGATTTAATTACAGGAGAAATTTTGAAGCAATTTCCACGAAAATGTTTAAAAAAACTAACGCAGATTATTAATGCTGCATTTAAATTAAGATATGTGCCAAGCATGTGGAAAGTCGCGGAGGTAATAATGATACCTAAACCAGGCAAACCACCTAACGAAATTACCTCATGTCGCCCAATATCTATTCTACCAATGTTGTCCAAGTTATTCGAAAAAGTGCTGATAAAACGTCTACAAAAAATAATAGATGACAAATCGCTAGTCCCAATTCACCAATTTGTATTTAGAAATAAGCACTCTACAATTGATCAGGAGCGTAATAGAATCACAGATAGAATCGAAAAAGCATTTGAAGAGAAAAATGTGTGCTGTATAGTATTTCTTGATATAGCGCAAGCTTTCGATAAAGTCTCGTACAAAGGACTGATACACAAACTACAAAAGCAACTGCCGAAGCAGTATGCGACCATTCTGGAGTCTTATATATCAGATAGATTCTTCAGAATTAAACAAGAGGCAGAGTACTCAACATTAAGAGAGATTAAAGCTGGTGTACCACAAGGCAGTGTGCTAGGTCCAGTTCTATACCTACTTTTCACTAGCGATCTTCCTGAAAGTGAAGAAACCACCATAGCTACTTTTGCAGATGACACAGCTGTCCTTGCTGTGGGAGCAACTGTCGAAATAGCAACAAAAAAGCTTCAAACAGCAATAAACAATATTCCAGAATGGACTAAGAAATGGCAGATTAGATTAAATGACCTTAAGTCAGTCCATATTAATTTTACGTATAAAAACGTACCACACATTCCATTCTACATTAACAACAATGTAGTGGAATATTCAAACACAGCCAAATATCTATTCATGACTCTAGACGCTAAACTGCGTTGGAAAGCGCACGTAAAGAAAAAAAAGAGATGAGTTGAACATGCGATACAGTAAAATGTATTGGCTTATTAGGAGATTCTTATCCCTGTCTAACTACAACAAGTTATTGCTATACGAGTACACGCAAGTTCTGAAACCAGTATGGACCTACGGGCTCCAGTTCCAATTGTCTCTTGGAAATCATTGAAAGAAGACGTTATTATTAGTGCAGCAGTGCAAATCATTAAAAACTTTACTATAAAGTCCAAAATTGTGTATTTTTGACATAGTTTCAATCAGTGTTGAACTTTGTAATTATATCTCAAAGTTTTATATACTAAATTACAATATAAAGGCTTATTTTTTCTGATCTACTTTGGAGTAAGAATTTGCTTTGAATTTTACAATGTCAAACTGTACCCGGTGCAACGATCCGCTGCCCAGCGATGGGGATTTCATTACGTGCGGGAAATGCAAGGGGTGTTACCATTTTGAGTGCTCGGCTGTTGCTCAAAGCACTTGGAGAAAGTGGTCATATGCCAACAAAGAATCATGGGAATGCACCAACTGCAGAGCAAAAGGAAAAGCTCAAGCTCTCGAACAAAAAGAAAAAGAAAAAGAAAAAGAATTCCAACAAGCCAAACGAAGCAGGTCAGCGGATTCCCCTAAAGACTCCGTTTCAACTTCACCCATCAGGAATTATCACCAACAGAAGACCCATGAGGAAATAATGGAAATAAAGGAAATCTTAAAAGAATATGCGAAAACTGTAGAATTTACTAGCTCTAGATATGACGAACTAAATTCCGCACTCGCAAAGAACACACAACTAATACAAACTTTGATGAACGAAATCCAGGATTACAAAAAACAAAATGAACAGAAAGACTCGCTGATATTCACCCTACAAACAAAAATAAACATACTTGAACAAAAGCAACTATAGACAAAGATATGGAGATCAAATGCGTTCCAATGAAATCTAATGAAAACGCATACGATATCGTCACAGCAATCGGCAAAACACTTGAACTAGAGATTAATGAAAATGACATAGAAGAAATCTTTACGTTCACCGATAGGAAAAATAAAGAGCTAAAAAATATTTCAGTAAGCTTCACAAGAAAGCAAACAAAAATTGCGATGACAGAAAAGGCAAAAATTAAGAGAACATTAAGGTACGAAGAAATATGTAAAAATATAAACAGAGAAACAAATTCCATGTACGCAAACCAAAACATATACATTAATAGTGAGTTAACCCCACACTTCAAAAAATTACTTTGGTTAACTAAAACGAAAGCAAGAACGGTTAACTGGAAATACGAGTACGTATGGATGAGAAACAACAAAGTTCTCGCGAGAAGAAATGAAGGAGATGCTGTCATTGAAGTCAACTCAATTCTCGATGTTGAACAAATTGTGTAGAGCTTTTTTTTATTTTATTTTTCCCTTGACTACATTTGCGACAAAAATTAACAAACACAAATGGAGGAATCACATTATGATGAAAATGAACTCGTAAAAATTAAATTTAAAAATCTAGAATGTCAAGAAGATATGACAACTTATATTCAACAAATTAATGGATTCTCATATTTCTTTTTAAATATACGATCTATTAGAACGAACTGGAATAATTTCATATTAAGTATTAGTGGAATCGTTCAAAAAATCGATGTTGTGGTCCTGTCTGAAATAAATACAGTGGAACTTCCATAAGTCGAACTCTCAAAATGTAAGAAAAAAAATTCGAGTTATAGAAAATTCGACTTAGAGAAATAAAAACAAAAACTTGATATTTTTTTTTATTTTATTATAAGGATATTTCAAAGAGAGAAAAAGTTGTTAAGTAACAGAAGCCTTAAAAAAAGTCAGTAATCATTTTTGTATGTGCAGTGGGGTCATCAGTAGATGACAAGCACTTAGACCTATTGGTCCATTGTACTTCAGCATAGCTGCCCGCTCGCTGGTTATTGGCGATTAGTAAGATTCAGTGAGGGAGAACCTGCCAGTAGCCTTGGCAAAGCGAAGAATATTTGCAAGTTCAATTTCCCCCATTTCATCTTCGTTAACGAATTGTTTGCCTATAGTGGTGAGCCTGGTTCTGGCGAAAGCCGGACATTCACAGATGATGTGAGATGCCGTTTCATCCGCCTCCATGCAGCACTCACATAGGCCCGAGCTCCTAATGTGAATGGTTTTGAGGTGCTCGTTAAGAGGACTGAAACCGGTGACGAGACCAATCAAGGATCTCAAGTCTTTCCTGTTTAGTCCAAGCAAAAACTTAGCTCTGCTGCTTTTTGGACCGTCATGAGACCAGGTCATGCCAGTATTCGGAATGTTGTTGGCGTAGAGCCGAATCCATTTCACGTTTGTGGACGGATGAGCAGCATCCTATGGATGGTTGTGGGCCAATGAAGGCTGTTGAAGAGCCCTTCCTGGCCAGAGCATCCGCTCGTTACCCTCGATACCTGTGTGCCCAGGAACCCAGGCAAGTGATACCGAGTTACATCTTCCCAGACGGTTAAGCCTAACCATGGTTTCCTCAACTATTTTTGAGTTGAGAGAGCCAGCCGAACAGGCTTTGATAGCGGCTTGGCTATCTGAGCAGATGTATAAGGTTTTACCCTTAATCCTTCTCCTTAACAGGATATTGGTGGCAGTGGCAATCGCAAAGATTTCTGCCTGAAAAACAGTTGTTTGTCTACCCAAGGCTGCAGATAGATTTATCCGACAGTCTCTAGAGTAGACCCCGGCTCCGGAGATACCGTCAATAAGTGAGCCATCAGTATAGACGATGACATCACCCGGCCTAAAGCCATTCCACCCCTCACTGTTCCATTCCTGCCGTTCAGGAAGGATGACCTGAAAACGGCGCTCTAAGACTTGCTTCATTCACACAGTGTCAAGTGCTCCTCCCCGATGGCAAGGTAGGCTTTCATAGAGAGCTCTGTACCTAGCACCTCTGGCCACATCGCCGAGATTGACCTGCCGTCCAAGTACTACACACATGCGGTATAATGATTTTCTGGCCTCACTTTCAGCAAGGAACTGCAAGGGAGGTAAACAGAGCAACACTTCCATAGCAGCAGTGGGAGTTCCTCTCATCGCACCTGTAATGCATAAGCACGCAAGGTGCTGTAGCTTCGACAGTTGACGTTTGAGGATGTGAGCTCTAGCCCACCATACAATCGCACCATACATAAGGTATGGCCTAACAATGCACGTGTAAATCCAGTGAACTAGCCTGGGACTAAGTCCCCAGGTTCTGCTGAACATCCTACGGCACTGCCAGAGAATGTTAGTTGCCTTCGAAATCCTTGCAACCAAATGTTCAGAAAAGTTAAGCTTTGGATCTAGAACAATACCCAGATACTTAACCTTGCTTGATAGCTTTAGTTGAGTGCCCTGGAAGTAAGGCCAACTCACTTGAGGTATTGCCCTTCTACTCGTGAACAGCATCATCTCAGTCTTCGCGGGGTTGACTGACAGAGCTTGCTCGCGGCACCAACTCCCAACACTATTGAGCGCTGTTTCCATCCGCTCACAAAGAGTTGGTAAACTCCTGCCGCTGACAATAATGCGCACATCGTCAGCGTACCCAATAACAGGGTGACCTTCCCCATCAAGTCTTCTCAACAAGGAGTCGACCAACAGGTTCCACAATGTAGTGGAAAGTACACCGCCCTGCGCAAAGCCTTTGACAGCGCGCACAGTTCTGACACAGCCGCCAACAGCAGCTGTAACTTCTCTGCTCCTAAGCATTTCCAGGATGCATTCCACAGTTGTAGAATCGACGCCCTTCAGTGTTAAGGCAGACTCAATTCTGCAAAAGGTGGAATTGTCAAAGGCACCCTCAATATCCATGAAGACAGCAAGAGCATAGTTCTTGCGGTCGAGCGCCCTACGCACTCTGGCCGTCAGATCCGTTAATGCCGTCTCAGTGGACTTGCCTTTTTGATAGGCGTGTTGGCTATCATGAATACCCACCGAAGCTGGAATACTCTTAAGCCGTACGTCAATCGGTTTTTCAAGGCCCTTTAGCAGAAATGATGAAAGGCTAATAGTCCTGAAGCTTTTGGGAAGATCATAGGCGGCCTTTCCCGGTTTGGGAATGAAAACCGCCCTAGCTCTTCTCCAGGCTAAAGGAATATGTCGCAGAGCAACGCTAGCTCTGTAGATTCTAGTTAGCAGTGTGAGCAAAATCTCGATACCCTTTTGCAAGAGTATGGGGTATATGCCATCAGGTCCAGGAGCTTTGAAAGGAGAAAAGGACAGGATAATAGCTCTCGCCCTCTCTCTCGTAACAATGCTCGCCGCGACCCGCCACTGCTCAGTGGTAGTTCTGCATTTGTTTGGCCACACGCAACTATCCACGGCTTTGCAGCCAGGAAAGTGGGTGTCCATTAGCAGTTGAAGTGCCTCCTCATTGGAGTTGGTCGAGGTGCCATCAGGCTTCCGAAGTACATCAAGCCTGGCTCCCGGATCAGCTGAGAGGACTCTCTGCAATCTCGAAACCGCGCTAACATCCTTCAGTTCTCCGCAGAACCTCTGCCAAGATACCTTCTTAGCGCTCTTAATTTGCCTCTTGTACTCCTTCTGCGCATCCGCATGAGAAGACCAATCGGCTGCCAGGTTAGACTTCCTGGCCCTGTTAAACAGCCTCCCCACTCTTTTCCTAAGAAGGGATAGCTTAGCGTTCCACCATCGGGTTGGTTTCGCACCGCCAACCTCCTTCTCCGGGCAAGCAGTACAGTAATCATTCTTTGACGTTTTTTTTTCATTGCATTTTGATTTATAATACGTTTCGATTTCGTGAATTATATTGAAAAGCCGATCCGACGTATCGGGTTCAGTAAGAAGAACATCTCGTATTGTTTCAAAGGCTTCATTGACTTTAGATTGCTTTAGCTGTACGATTAAGTCATCAACTGGATCAGCATCAACTTCATCTTCACTAACGGTTTCCACTTCATGTGTTACCGAAAGCAAAATTTCGGCATCAGACAGTATATGACAAACAATAATTTCATTATCCAAGTTAATGTATTCTGAAAGGCTGCACCCTGTGTCTTGTGTATTTTGTATTCGCCGAAAAATCCTCTTGCATTTCTCTGAACTCAGGTATGGGCACACCAAAGTCTGCTTGAATTTCATTGATTCTTAGCTCTGCCAAAATAACGTCATCTTCTTCATCCCAAAGGGAATGTTTGCCAAATCCAGCCTTAATAAAAGAATTTCGTATTGTTGAGCTCTTTACATCGCAGTTCCATGACATTGAAACATTTTGTATGCAGTCGAGTAAAGAAATTTTTGGACTAACATTCCCTTCTTCCAGCGAAGTAAGAATTTTGCTAATGATTCTTTTTCTGTAGAAACACTTAAAATTCTATATCACTCCTTGGTCCATTGGCTGTAAAGCTGCTGTCATATTCGGTGGAAAAACACAAGCTTTATAGACTTTAAATTTGTTGGCAATTTGTGGGCACTACAATTGTCAACAAAAAGCAGGACTTTTCGTTTTTGATTAAAAAATACCTTGTCCCATTCTTTTAGCCACTCTTCAAAAAAGCCAGTTACCATCCATGATTTTTTGTTTCCTCGATACTTAACAGGCAAGGATTTAACTCCCTGTAAACATCGTGGCTTATTGCTTTTGCCGATCAAAAGAATTTTAAGTTTTTCTTTTCCACTCATATTTGCAGCAATCATACATGTCACCCTTTCCTTACTATGTTTGCCACCGTGACATTTTTCGCCTTTGAACGTCAAGGTTTTGTTTGGAAGACATTTATAAAAAAGACCTGTTTCGTCTGCATTAAAGATGTCATCTTCGCTGTAAACGTTTTTTTTTCCAATGCTCGCAGTCTTCTTGATTTATTGAGGTACTTTCTCCAGAAAGTGTTCTTTGAACAATGACATTTCTAATTGATAAAAAATCTTGTACAGCAAACTTTTATGTTCAATTTCTTCCCACGCTGAACTTACCTTTTTTTAAATTTGTCAAGCCAACCTGTACTTGCAGCAAAGTTAGTTTCTCCAAATGCAATTGCAAAGCTCTTAGCCTTCTCCTTTATAATGGCATGGCAAGTTTACATTACGGACCATTTTGAGACCGCCCTGTCAACACTTTCATATTTAAGAGTTTTTTTTCTCATTGAGTTTTTTTCGTTTCGTGAAGATTCAGCATTTTTCTTAACACTTTCTCTGTTCTTCAGTATAGTGGATAGTGTACTTGGAGGTAAACGATATTTTATGGCCACATTTTTCTTCTTTGTACCACTCTCAACTTCATTGATGATCTTTAGTTTTTGTTGAAAAGTAAGATGGTTTAATTTTCTTCCCGACATAATGACTTGTTCATTACTTTTTAAAATGAATAAGAAAATTTAAATAAAACTTGGAACATATCCGTCCAAAATCGAAGTTCAAGTGAGAACTGAGAAGCATACAAATCGTTAACAAAAAGAAACAACACATCCCTACTCCTGAAAAAAACTTCCGAAAAATGTAATCACATCATAGTAGACCCAATTAAATTTTTAAAGGGGGGTTTCCCGATTCGGAGCAATACTTTGAGTTGATTAAGAACGAACAGACAGATTTCAATAAATTGAAATAAAAGGGAATTCCCCGACTTAGAGAAAAAGTTCGAGTTAAAGAGACTTTTTGCCATCAAACGCAATAAAAAAATTCGAATTAGAGAGGAATTCGAGTTACAGAAGTTCGAGTTATGGAGGGCGAAATTCAAACAAATAAAGTCGAAAAGGCAAAGTTATCCATAAAACTTTGAGTTGTGGAGAAATTCGAGTTATGGAAGTTCGAGTTATGGAAGTTCGACTGTATTAAAAAAAACCAGAACAAATATTACAATATTAATGGTTTTCATAAACCGGTTACATATAATAGAACAGATAAAAAAGGTGGTGGTTTAATGGTCTTCATAATATTGATGATATTGCATACGCAGAAATAAAAATGAATTATGAACACTACGAATGCATTACAGTAACCATTCATCGAAGAAATACTGAGGCAGTAGTTTTTACTGTATACAGACCGCCAACACTTAACGAGAATGAATTCATTAAAGAATTAAGCCGAAACATAGATAAAACCGATAAAAAACAAGTGTTGGTAATAATTGGTAATATCAATATAAATGCAAATGACATTTATAATCCAAATGTTAGCAGATATCTGTCATTGATAGCATCAAGAGGATTTTTCAATACAATTAAATCAGCCACGCGTATCGAATTATCTCGAAATACAGAGACGTTAATTGATCACTGTCTGGTTCGAACTAATTGTATGAACATACGAGTAATATCCGCAGTAGTCGAACTAAATTTTTCCCACCATTATGGTATATACTGCGGCACGATTACATCAAGCGAAATACAACAAACAAATGTCTCCAAAATGTGCAATTGTATCGTTACCAGTTAACTGTCAAGGCAAATTGAACAATTTGACTGGCAACAACTGAATGAATTTAATGACGTAAACGACTACTACAAAAACTTCAAAGAATGTTTCGATAGAATAGTAAAATCTGTGTCATACTATAGAAAAAACAGAAAAAGATCGAACGAGCAGAACTGGATAACCGCAGATTTAAGGAACGCATGTTCACACAGAGATCGCTTATACAGAAGGTATAAAAACAATCAAAGAAACCAAGAGTATGAAAGAGAATACAAATCGTTCCGAAATCACCTTAACAAAAAAATACGTAGTACACAAAATAATTTCTTTAAACAACAATTTTTAGAAGCTAGGAACAATCCAAAGGAAACATGGAAGGTCATCAACACAATTCTGGGAAGAAAGTCCACGAACCTCGATAACACGCTGGCGAAAAATTTTGCTACAGAGAAGTTTGAACATCTGACAAATCAGTTTGCTCAACATTTTTTATTGGACATTAAAAATTCTATGCATATATGCGAACATAAATCTTATTCGGGTCACTCTAGCAGTGTAAAACGTTCAATGTACGAGGGCGGGTCAATAAGTCCGTGACTTTTGGAATAAAACACAGATTTTTTGATAAAAAAAAGTTTTTATTTTTCAACGTAGTCTCCCTTGAGCTCTATAAACTTTGTCCAACGCTTCTCCAATTTTGTTATCCCTTCCAAAAAAAATGATTTGTCGAGGTCCTCAAAATAGGCCTTTATTTGCGAGATGACTTCATCATTGGAGTCAAATCTTTTTCCACCAAGCCATTTCTTCAGGTTTGGGAACAAGAAGTAGTCGCTCGGAGCCAAATCTGGAGAATAGGGTGGATGAGGGAGCAATTCATAGCCCAATTCATGGTTTTTTGCCATGGCAACTGCACATGTGTGCACCCTTGCATTGTCTTGGTGGAAAAGAACTTTTTTCTTGGCCAAATGAGGTCGGTTTTTTTTCAAATCGTCATTGAATCGGTCCAATAAGTTGGCATAATATTCCCCATTAATTGTTCTTCCCTTTTGAAGGTAGTCAATGTGGATTATCCCGCGTGCATCCCAAAAAACAGTCGCCATAACTTTATTGGCCGACAAACCCACCTTGGCCTTCTTTGGCGCCGATTCACCCTTAGAAACCCACTGTTTTGACTGTTGTTTGGTCTCTGGTGTGTTGTGATGAATCCATGTTTTGTCCACGGTTAGAAAACGGCGCAAAACCTCCTCCATATTGCGATTAAACAACGCCAAATCTTCCTGTGAAGTTGTTACACGATTGCGTTTGTGGTCGACTGTGAGCAAACGCGGCACCCATCTTGCGGAAAGTTTTCTCATGCCCAAGTGATCATTCAAAATTGAAACCACTGAGCCATGCGAGATCCCTACGGCTTCCACAATCTCTCGCACTTTCAATCTTCGGTCGGCCAACACCATATCGTGAATTTTTTCGATTGTTTCGGGTGTAGAGACCTCAACTGGGCGTCCAGGACGTTCGGCATCTTCAGTGCTTGTACGGCCACAACGAAATTCAGTAAACCACTTTTTTACCATTGAAATCGATGGTGCAGAGTCCCCATAGTATTTTTCAAGCTTAGCCTTGGTCTCGGTAATGGTTTTTTTTCGCAAGAAATAATGCTTAATAAGCACACGAAATTCACTTTTTTCCATTTTCTCCTCAAATTAGTGAGTAGTCTGATAAAAATAGCTGTCAAACACAAACTAACTGACGCAGCAAGTTTAAATTTTGACAGGAGTCAACTGACAGATGCCTGTTGACAGGAGCAGTGTTGCCGTTTCAGTAAAGAGGTCAGAAATTCAAAAAAGTCACGGACTTATTGACCCGCCCTCGTATTTAGAAGATGCTACCATAGAAGAAATAAGAAATATTCTTTAGTCACTGAAAGAAAAGAAGTCGGCAGGTGAAGATGGTGTTCGACCGAAAGACTTAAAGGACAATGTTGAAGTTATGGCACCAATTTTAACAAAACTTATAAATATGAGTCTTGAACAATCAAAGGTCCCCGAAAAACTAAAAATATCCGTCATCCGACCAATATACAAACAAGGCAAGAAAAGTGAAATCGGGAACTACCGTCCAATTTCAATATTATCAGAAACCGACAAAGTCCTCGAAGAGGTTGTAGCGAAAAGGCTCATTGATTACGTCGAAAAATATAATATACTGGCAAAGAACCAGTTCGGATTTAGAAAGAACAAAAGCATAAATCGGTTGCTCGGTGATTTCTCAAACCAAATAAACCAAAATCAAGAAAAGAACCATAATACCATTTTATCGATTTCAGAAAAGCCTTTGACAGTCTATGCCACAAAAATATTTTAAGACAGATGGAAAAAGCTGGTGTAAGAGAACCACTTCTGTCATGGTTTGAGTGTTACTTAAAAAATCGAATCTATAAAGTTAAAATCAGACAGAGCCTATGCAAAGAATACCCTTCAGAACATGGAGTGCCACAGGGCTCAAAATTAGGTCCACTAATCTTTATTTCATACATGAATGAGATGTTTACAGCTCTTAAACATAGCACAGTTTTCGCATATGCAGACGATACGGCAATTATAGTAAACCATAAAGATGTGGAAACAGCTGAACAAATTATGCAGAGAGAGTTCGATGTGGTCACTACATGGTGTCATGACAATGGATTGGTAATAAACGCAAACAAAACTAGAGTAATGCATATACGAACCCGCATATATTAAAATACAAATTAACTATAAAAATGCACAACTATGCTTGCTTACATAAGGTAAACAGTCGTCAACTTCTTAGAGCCAACGACGATTGTTCGACAATCCTGGATAATGTATCTACATATAAGTACTTGGGCGTCGTCGTCGACTACAACTTTAAATGGAGCTACCAGATAGAGGCATTAACCAAAAAATTAAGGCAATCCGCCTTTGCTATTTTCCATCTCAGCAATCGATGTCCAGCGGTCGTGCTTCAGCAATGTTACTTCAGCTCGGTGGAGTCTCATCAGAGGTATGACATTCTGGCATGAGGCAACGCGTCGCAGTTACAACGGCTTAACTCCCTACATGCTAGCATGCAAAAGATGATAAAGAAATCACAACGTTTACATGATGAAAACGACAGACAGTTCCTAACTATAGATCAGCTGTATAAAATGGAGATTCTGTCAAACTTCAAAGATGACAACACATACAAGCAACCAACTCAACAGACAGTAAACACCCGCAGGCGACAACAAAACAAATTATTGGTCCCAAGATACTGGAACGAGTACGGGCGAAGAAAGTATGCAGTAGCTGTTCCAGCAACATTTAACGAGCTTCCAGCAAACTCAAATTTAGATAACCTTCCAACAACACAATTTTTGAAAAATGTTAAGAAAATGTATCTAAACTCAAATGTATAAAGCTGTAAAATATCCTAGTAGATACATATATGAATTTATATCTTTTTATATGGAATTTCTGTAACAATGATGAATTGCATTCTGTACTCAAATCTATCTAATCTTTAAAAAATAAAAAAAAACAATCTTTTTTTTTTTTTTTTTTTTTTATTAAATGCTTTATTTCATGTTAGGGTACAAAATTGATTTTACAAATTTAATTCAATGTTATATAGTACTAGCTATGAAATAGTTAAGTACAGTCTGTTGTCCAAAAATGACAATGCAGACAAGCCCAAAGGGCTTTGCAGATAATACAATGTAAATGTAAAAATTTAAATAAAAATAATAATAAAATTAAAAAAAAAAAAAAAAATTTGTGGGCATGCACATGCCAAACAAATTTACAAACAATTCAGGTTTTCCAAAATAAAGTACTAAGGAACATAGTTAATACACCTTGGTACATACGCAATGCCGATCTGCATAAAGATCTAAATGTTGAAATGGTTGAAGATGAAGTTAAGAAAGTTGCTTAAAGGCATAGAAGTAGGCTTCTCAACCACGTAAACACAGAAATAACAGAACTATTAAATAATGACAATGCAACCGGGAGATTGAGACGGGTAAAACCTCTTGATCTATAAGAGTTACCTAGGGCTAAGAAATCAGGTATTGATTTCAAACAAGAAAAAAGTTTAGAACTCCGACAAACGGCGGATTTATCTGTTAAATTCAACAAATATGTAGTTTAAAAACAAATTGCCGATTAGTCGTCGACTAGGTGCAATCTCATTCGGGATGGCGAATGTCAGTCCCCCGGGAGTTTTTAATGTGTAAACATTTTTGCTTTCGTTGATGTATAAATATATTTTTTCTCGGTAGGGGCTAGTTGGAAATATCTAGCGTCACCATCAGATTTTGTCATCGTCAGATTTCGTTATCATCAGATTTTCCCGTTAATTTTTATTACCACGTGAGTTAATCGCTGCTCGACAGATCACCGCAATTAAACGACGTTTGGCGCGGTTAGTACGTAGATGGAGAACCGTTTGAGAACAACCGCGTTTCGATGTTTTTTTTTAATGTGTATTTTTTATTTTATATATTTCGTTATTATACATATTTTCCAGTTTTAATTATGTTCAATTTTAGAGATTATTATGTAATTACGAAACACCGGAAAGTTGTGTGAAAGTAGATTTGTTTTGAATAATATTGAGGTTGTATAGCTTGAAGTTTGTTGTACATCAGTTGGAGGTAAGAGGAAAAATATCGATTATACTTCGGTAACCGATGGCCGATTTAAGAATGTCACTTTTAGTTGTAATAAGGTTATTTACCAAGTGGTCCTTGGATCGAAGAAAGGATATTTTTCTAAAATGCCGTTAGAATCCACACGGTATATCTGTGTTCAATGCTATTTGACTAAGAGGTCCTTGCAACAACAAAAAAGGTCCTTAAAAGTCGAAGAAAGGATAGTTTTCCAAAATGCCGTTAGAATCCACGCGGTATATCTGTGTTCAATGTTATTTGACTAAGAGGTCCTTGCAACAACAAAAAAGGTCCTTAAAAGTCGAAGAAAGGATATTTTTCCAAAATGCCATTAGAATCCACACGGTATATCTCTGCTCAATGTTATTTGACTAAGAGGTCCTTGCAACAACAAAAAAGATCCTTAATAGTCGAAAACAGGATATTTTTCCAAAATGTTATTAGAATCCGCACGGTATATCTGCGTTCAATGTTATTTGACTAAGAGGTCCTTGCAACAACAAAAAAGGTCCTTAAAAGTCGGAGAAAGGTTACACAACCTGCAACTAATAGCTAATAGAAAAAATTAGTTGTCATTATGATAGCTAACCACCAAATCGATTGCATTTTTAGCGCAGCTAATTTAACTACGTTAGTTACTTAGTTGTGGCGTTAGCTAGATAACAAATTACGTAGCTAACGCGCAACTGTGCCTACATGTTTACACATCAACTATACCGTGAGTGCAGCGTGGCTCACACCTTTTTTTTTTTAGATGAGTTAAAGTCTCTCACTATTGCAGAAGCATCCCTCGCGTACTAGCTCTGCAATGTCTTTCGATGATTTTTTCTTCCAGCGAAATCCCAACACAAAAAAAAAAAAAATAATTGTCATGAGAAGCTTCTCAAATTTGCCGTTCGGATTCGACGTCAAATTGTAGGTCCCTTTCACTTCGCAAAGAAAGTGGTTGGAGAAGCTAGGTTTTGGCCCTCTATGGGCCGTTAATGCTAAATATATATTTTTTTTTTAGGAGAAGCTAGTACAAACTTTTATATATATTCGACCTATATACGACAAACGTACCTACTTGCTACTGTTTTAGGGGGTACATAGCGGACAAAATTAAACTATTTTCGTTTATGCTGTAATTTATATTTAAGTTTTTTAATTATTATTTCTCTAAAAAAAAAAGTATTATAAATGATTTAATGCTTTATTATGTATAATGAATTTAATATTTTATATTTATTACTTATTCACCATGGAACGAAGAAGTTTGCAGGTACTTAATTAAAATTCTACAAATCCACCTGGAAACGAAGTAGGTTTGTTAACGCAGCGTATTTTCCATCATTTGGAGAGAGGATTTCGATCTTTTTCTCCAGTTGCTCCCAACTTCACACCTGACGCCACTAAATATCCTATCTGCGTGCAAGCTTCCCATTTGATTTGCATGCAAACACTAATCCAGATAGGCATTTAGTGGAGTTTTACAGCTGTTTTCAGCTTGTAGGCAATTCGAGAAAAAAATCCTATCAGTTGACTGTCTAGTATACATAGGTAGTCTGCGCTCAAGAACTAAAGCCATCGGGCTCTGGACATGATAAAAGAATATTAAGAATTTCATCGCAAAATCATTTTCAGCGATGAAACGCAATTTTGTTAAACGCCTTGGTCAATAAGCAAAATATGCGTTACTGGACAGGTGAGAACCAACATGTGCTTCATGCAACAGAGACATCATGTTGGAACGTTTTTTCTTTGAGCAATTACATGTATGGGACATCAGCGATATGTGGTTCCAACAAGACGTTGCCACAAGCCATACAGCGGGTGCAACAATCATTTAATTAATTTTTCTATGCCAACACGCCGGCGACGTTAGAGGAGCTCAGAGCCAATATTGAACGAGATCGGTCGAAATGGTATCGGTCGAAATGTGCGGCCGAGTCATCGAAAATTGGGTTCAACGTATCGACCACTGCATACGTTCCCATGGTGGACATACGAACGAAGTCGAATTCCATTTATAAACGTTTTGATAGAAGTTCAAGCAGATACATTTTTTAAGATATTCTCTCAACTACGAGTAGTTTGCATTTCATTTAAAAAAGAAATTGTCAAGTCTTTAATGAAAGAAACTCTGTATTTTTTTATATATTTTGTTATACTATTTCCTTCACTGGAGTACTCAGACGCAGTACTGGTTCACTGAAATTTCCGCGTTTTCTGAAAAATAAACAAGAAGGCGCTTCATTGATGAGGAGCTTAGATTTCCAGCACTCACCACATTAGCACCAAATACCTGCCACCTCACACGAGCAAAAGCATGAGAACCATTTGAGGAAATGTTCCGCAGTGCCTCACGGAAATGATTAACCTATCGCTCTTATTCATCTTATCTTTGATAGGTGAAAGAGAAAATGAATAAATGAACGACAGCCATTTTAAAGGATACATGAAGCAAAACTATCGTCGAAACGATATCGTTATATTGTTGACATCACATTGGTATGAACAATCGAACGCACTTGCAACCAAAAGGCATTGGGCGCGTTCAATTTACAAGTCAACTACTAGTGACTACTATTTTACCTTTTCTCATTGATCAAATAACTCACGTGACCATCGTTTGGCAAGTGATAGACATTTAATTAGTAGTGAACTTGCAGTTGACTTGCAAATTGAACGCGCCGATTGTCACATGTGACAGCTCGACCCATGCCCTTTGGCCTTTTTTTTTATTCATTCGCGGTTTTAATTCGAATTCAAGATGCTTGGCAAAGCGTAGTGGCCGGTAAGAACGCCAATAGTTTGTCTGCCGTCTTTTCTCTTAAGAGACAAAGAGGGTTATGACATGTCTGACGACTAAACGAACAAGAAGCAAAAAAAAGGAATAGAGTAAACGAGAAACGGAGATAATGTAACTGAAGAACTGACAACTTGACAATAATAAAACAAGTGTGGATTGTTCACAAAGCTCCAACAAATATTGTTAGTAGTTAATGTATGGAATGAATAAAACTAACTATCTATCTATCTATCTATCTATTTGAGCGCACTTTCGCTTTGCGAGCCGCTTCCAAAGTCTGTATTCCAATTCGAGGCGATATTTTCCATCTCCATTATTAATGGAGCACTTTTACCAATCTTTTAATGCCGCTTTCTTGTCAGTAAGCACTGCCTTAACTTCATCTGTCCACCATGATGTTTCTTTGCCGTGTTGATAGTGTCCTTTTGAAGCCCCTACCAGTGATTCGGCTCTATCCAGGCAACGTCGTTGTAGGGAATTCCACATGCTTAGGATATCTTTCCCAAGAGAGCCACCGGCTCAGTTGGTAATGTAGTGTTCAAAGGAGAGTTCCTAGGATCCCTGTCAAATGCAATATCAGTCAACATACAAACGGGAAAGTGAGGCAGGCCTAAACACTTCTGTATCACATAAATGCAGCAACACTAGGATTAGATTGGCCTCAGTAACCTCAGTGACTCTAAATCGGGAGGCCTGTCATTGTTTTCTGAGTTCGAACCGGTGAGCACCCAAAGTGAACCAGTAGGGATGCAGTTCAGTGGGAAGGTTACGATCCCTTTGATCATGATCATAGCCTCACCGTCGTTAAAGAAGAAGATAGAAGCAGATAGGAAATTTTACTTTGTGACACCTTAAAAAGCGAATCCATAGCCACATATCTGTTGTAAGTCATAATTTGTTATAATCAATTTGGAGAAGGAATATAAACGGATTACTTAAAATATATTTGCCTATGTAGATAGAGCCATCCGAGTATTTGTATATCTTTTCTACTTGGAAATAAATTCACTTCATGTAGATTTCATGGCCGCCGAAATATTATCTCACGGAATATTCCACAGTGATACACTCGTATCTTTTCGAACGTCATCTTAACATCTGCTGTCGACTACACTAGCCATGGTATTAAGATCTCTGACAAGACATTAGCAGAGACTCAAACTAGGGCCAAGTATGCGAAAATCCGTCAATTAAGTAATTTCCCCATTAAACCGTTGCAACTTGTCCTCCCTAAACCCGCGCGAAATGTAGGAACAGCCTTTCGACTGTTCCCATGATATTTTTCGTCGTGAATGCGTGTAATTGTACTCTTAATTGCATGGAACACATTGCGGCCACTGCTCACTGAATCTCATCCTACGTGGCCAGCAAATTTTCGCAACCATTTACCATACACGAACACGCGCTTCATGCGTCCTTTGTGGATTTTTCTCAAATGCAGCGAAACATTTCTCATCGGCTCGTCTGTAATATGCATCTCGCTCGCTGCCTATAAACTACTGCCTGACATTTGTCGGAACGGATCATCATGTTCAGAGCGCTGCGCTGACTGGCTTGCAGGCCAAAGTAGTGGCGCGCATTTTTACCATATTTCATTGTGCGATTATAATCTTTTCTTGTTAGTTGTATCTATAGGCAGCAGTAGCAGCCGGTTTGGCCAGCTAACTAACCTGACAGACAGACAGTCAAGACTGTCATATTCCATATTCCTTTTGGGCCACCGGAGGTTGGGGCTCAGGACGTTTTTGGTTCTTCAGTGCGATCACGATGATAATGGCGATGATGACAATGAAGATGATCCATTAGCATGGTCCGAGCACAATGTGAGAGCGCACATGAATGTGCGGCAGCTCTAATTAGCTGGATAAGTAGAAGTGGAGAGATCTCTTATAGAATCACCCCGCACTTGGGGAAGCCAACTGGAGTTGGGTAATGGTAGGCATTCCTCATGTTTATGATGTTGATTTTTTGGAATTTAATGTGCGATGACTACACGCTGAGCGGTGTTTCGTTTATGAGTTTGAGAGATGACAAAACAGTCCGACTGATGAATGGTCCAAGGAGTGGCACGATGACAGAATAAAATTGGGTGTGAATTATGTTGCGGATGGCATTCCATTCTTTATTTGAATGTTTGACAAGACATTTTGTAATAATTGCGGCTTTTTGGTGGAATGAACTTGCCGTGGTTTTAATGGACATTTTTTTAGAAACTATCAAATGTGTCGGCACCATGTTTCGGAGATGGATGCAAAATAGAAAATGGTTTTTCTTCTTCTTTAAAGGATGTGTAGGAGACCTAGAAGTTTGCATTTGATATCGCATGCTAGGTGCGAAGAGATGGGACGAAATAAACGAGACTAACCGCAAACGGATGCATAGCGCACGTGCGTATCTGCAGGAACATCGTCTTATGGAGAATGAGCCTACTGCTCTTACACCGGCGAAAGCTAGTCCTGGGGATAACACCAATTGATGAGGCCCCATTCCTCCCAGATTGGCAAAGTCTATCCAGTAGAAGGGTCGACCGCATCAACCAATCTGTATGAGGATGGCACCGAGGGAACCTCAAACTCTTCAATTAGACGTCTCTTGCTCGTACGGGTCTGAAGAAGGGGGAGATGCTCCATGCGGTAAGGAAACTGTTGCCTACGAGTGGTCCGATTGGGAAAGACAAACTCTGTTTACCACCATCCTTGAATCCTAAGACTGACGTGACAGAGGTAGAGACTGATCGACCTCAGGAACCGACCACAGGGCTACCAGACTCACCGGCCAGACGTTGCATCGAGCCTCTTGCTCGAATGGGCATGGAAGAATAGGGATAGCCTATGAGGCGGAAAGAGACAGGAACTTGCATCTGGAGAACATCCAGAGCCTCAGCTGCACTTGCAATTAAGATGCGGGATCCTGTCACCAGCCAGTGCGGGTGGCAACACTGCAGTGATAGTGTATTCACTTGCTAATCGCAAGGTTGCGTGTTCAAATCCCGAGCATGTCCATGAAACAAAAATCCGCACAATAAAAATCACACAATTATTGTATAAGTTTCTGCGGCTTAAACTTGAATACAAAACTTCAACATAATGCTCCTAAAGTTATTTAGACGCCACCCGTGGAGAAAAAATTCTTCCCAATGCACAAACCTATCTTTCTTATCATTCTACTTCTTCCTAGATCTAACACCTAATAGTAGGCAATGAAATACGTCCACAATGGCATTGCATTTGTAGGTGTTGAATTGAAAAATGCCTGCGCTGTGTATATACAATTTAAGGGTGCTACTGTATCAATTACAGAAAAGAAACCCCTTTAGCGCACGCAAATTATAAAAAAAGAAAACTGCAGTCAGTCAGTGAGATGTCATTCATGTGGTATCAGGGGCATAGCATACCAATCCCGGGCGGGACATTCAAAGAGCCTAAGACTCTAAAGTCACCGGCAACTACAAACCAAAGAAGCCTCTAGAAGAGCATTAGATTCTGCGCACGTAAAGGCGGAAAGCGCTTAGGATTGTACGAATTCCTGAAACCTAAACGTATAAGGAAAAGCAAGCTCTCGACAAGGCTAAAGAACGACCTTGGACAAAGAAACATCAAGCGAAAGCCCAGCTCTAGGACAGCTCCCAAAAAACTGACGGGAAGTGGAAGGGTAGCCTTTTTCTCTCCAATCCAATCGGAGGCAGACTCAGGAAGCCAGCAATTAGCACGATTGCGGAGAATTAGTCTAATCTCGGCAAAACAACCCGCTCTTCCCAATTTCCCGGACGATGACTAACACTCAGAAGAAAGCCAGATTGTCTTTACTAACCATAGTTGGTCAACCCAGTTGCCGTAGTACTCGTAAACTATGGGAATCCTACACGGAAGCTGACAGAGAATCAATAGCGACTAAAGAGAGCTTTGAATCCTTGATGAGATGGATGAGGCTAACATTTAGAACAAGGAACCGCTTCCGCTCTTTGGCACCGTCCATTCAAGGGTTCAAACTTATGACCTGTGAAGATGGACACACTCTCACATGGCTTAAAGAATTGATTGCCAGAGCGTAAGCTCCTTGGCCAAACGGCGACTTTCGTCTGATCGACAGGAATGAGATCGTACACCTAACAAGAGTACTACTTGTTCTACGATGGCATAAAATCCCAACGGATCGTATTGAAAAGATACTTACGATCCCTTTATGCCGATGGGAGAATATAATGAATCAGGCGCGGAAGGGGTAGTGTTGCTCTGTCACAAATCAAGTCCGTTGCTGAAAAAAAGGCTTTGAAGTTCAGGTCGACATAGACCAATGCCATCTTAGGCTTATTGCCAACTCGGCAAAAAAAAAAATAAGGATAGGACGTAAAAAAACCGTAAATAAACCTTCATCACAGTAAGGCGGCCAGCGACAAACTGATCTACCCCACGGACTAAAGTTCACAAATTTGGCCTTATTTCGTTTGGCGTTATTCCACGCTACCAAATATAGCTGGCCCTTATTATTAAGAACCCTGTGTAGCAGGAAGCAGAATAAAGGGATTAAGCTCGAAGGGACCTCTTGTGTTTGAAACGGCGTAGATAGGCCCAAATAGTATAACCAGAACTTGTGTATTAGATAGGAAACAGAAACAGATTAAACTCTTACTTCTATCTACCTACAGTGCTAACGGATACCGACGGTTAAACTAACCTTAAGATGCTCGGCAAAAGCGTAATTGTCCGCTAGAACGCCAGTAATTTGTCTGCAGTATTTTCTGTTAGGAGACAAGAAGAATGCCGCAGATTTTTTACAAAAGTCGGGGGGAAATCTTTTAGTCTGTCTGCACCCTGGAGAACCGTACCATCGCGATTGAGTTCATATGAAACCCAACTGTTAATGGAAGCACTGACGAAGGAAGCAGGCCGAATTCAGAGAGATTTTGCATTCACGAACTATTTTAGAGTTGGTTAATAGGTTGAGCAAGGCCTTAAGCGCAGCCTGACCGTCGCTACAGACGCAGATACTTGGCCCCCTCCAGCTGTTCCTCACAGCATAGACCATAGCCATTAGGTTAGCATCAGTCTCCGTTTGGGAGATGACGCACGTTTGCCTAACGAAAAGAAAAGTCTAATGTTGTCGCTCTCCATGAAAACACCAGCATCAGATCCTTGATCGGTTTTGCAGCCATCCGTGAAGAAAGCCAGCTCCCGTGTCATTGCATCGGACGCCATATCCATAAGACAGGAGTCGAAGGACAACCGTAGCTCAAGTTCATCAAAACTCCAGTGCGCGTTACAGCAAAAGCTACCTCTTCTTAAACGTGAGATGGATTTGATTGTGCAACGCATGATGTAAAACATCAAGGGGCGCGGGTTTAATAATTCATCTTGGCCGGAGAAGGCCCCCGTGCAGCCGAGACATACCTTCCTTTGGAGTTTGGCGAAAGCAGCAGTAACGTATTTACGTGAAAGCTTATTCCACCAAACAACAGATGCAAATGGTCTTATTAAAGCCGTGCCAATCCGTAAGACTCTTTTCGGTGATGAGTCTCGCGACGCCTTTTAGCACTGACTGAGTCAACCCGATCAGCTTCCTACTTCTTGTAACCTCAGTTTAGAGAGGATTGGCCGAGAGCCCACATTGATTACAATTTACTTATAGCGAATAGGGGAGCAGAACCAACTTTGGTTTTTAGAAATAGCAAGATGTATTCGACGTTAGAATATTAAGTAACTCGAATAAAGTTGCAATAGATCAGTGATCACAAAAGCATTGAATTCCTGATATTAGACACGAACAATCCCCCAAATCCATTTAGAAACCATAGGAAAATTAACTAGGATCTTTTCACGCCCAGACAAATGCTGCGCATGTACCTGAGAGTACAGAACGGGATGCCAAGGATCCAGCAAAAATCTTCGGAGAAGCCCTTGAAAGGGCATTTCCGCTAAAAAGGAAGAGAACAAGAAAATCGACTCCTTCATGTTGGAAAAGAGAACTGTACGACATTAAAAAGAAACGAGAAAACTTTTCAAGGTAGCAAAGCGTACGAGAATGGACAGAGACTGGGAAATGTATAAGTCAAGTCAAAGAAAATTCAAAACAGCAACGTAGCGAGCAAAGCGATCTTATGCGCCATCATGTAACATCTTCATTCTTGATCTGGAGCAGATAGTCCAAACAGCAGGTGTCAACACGGAAGGCATTATCCGTCCAACTGCTGAAATACTCGGGCGATATCAACATCATCGACCGATCTCAGCGTGCCGGCTAGGCTAGGTTAGGTTAAAAATGGGTATGCAATTCACATACAGCACTAGATCCCTAGGGAATCACTTGAAACCAAGACTTCAAATGGAGGAAAACATAAAAACCTAAAAAACTTTTCCCAGACAAATCCAATCTTCCTGCAGAATTTAACCAACTTCCTGTGGTCTGCACCGCTCAGCTTCGCTAATTCCTCGAAGAAGTATTCTCCCATAAACCTCGTACGATTCCGTGCTATACCCTCGCAGTCACACAGTATGTGTGTTATGTCTTCCTCGGCTTGTAGATCACCACAGAACCTGCACGTGTCCACATCCACCAATCTAAGCCGCCTAGCATGCTTCCTTAGGAGACAGTGCCCCGACATAATCCCAACTACTGTTCTAAGCTGTTCCCTGCTCAATTTGAGAATTTCCTTAGATCTTTTCTTGTCCAAATGAGGCCAAAGCGCTCTAGACACTGCCATCTATGTTCAGCCATTTTTAAGATCTCCTTATTGATTATTCCCTTAATAACGCCAAGCGGTGGTTTAATGTTCACACCTCCGCTATTTTCCAGCTCCCCTCCCTTTCTTGCTAGCTCATCGACTTGCTCATTTCCCTCTATACCGCTGTGTTACGGTACCCAGCACAGTCTTACTTGATTCCGTCTGGATTCTGCTTTTAGCATTGTGCGACAGTCTCTGACTATATCAAAATTAATGATAGCAGATGCTAGTGCCTTGAGTGTCGCCTGACTGTCAATACAGATGGCGATATCTCTTCCCGACATGAATCCCAGCGTGCCGGTTAGAGGAAATCATGACGATTGAAGAACGGGGGAAATCTGTTGGCCCGAAGTCAAAGAGAACAAAATCGAATACGTTCTTGCTTTAAATAAAAAAAACCAAAAATCTGTCCACCGACTAGGACAAAACGTCACTGCTCATAGCTATCAGCAACTTCGAGATAGTAAGGGACCTCGGGGTAAACATCAACTATACAAATGACACCTTGGTGGAGATCCGAAGAAGAATTACCCTAATAAACCGTTGCTACTTGCAGATCAAATGGGTTCAGAACTCCTAGCCCCATAGACCAAATTTAAGCTCAACATAACGCTGATAATGCCAGTTCTGTTTTATGGCGCCAAGTTCTAGTTCTAGCTAGTATTGACCGAACCTTCGTTTAAAAGGCCAAACCAATGCGGGTACTAGATCGCAGGGTCGGGACAATTAAGAGCAGCTTTTCCTGGATAACGGAGGACGGAAAGCTGCAGTTTCTCAGGCAAAGACTCGCCACGGGTTGGGACCGGGAGCCCGTTAGTAACTAAGTCGGCGATGTTGGTGATCAAGTGTCTCAAGTACCGACAGTTGTCCTTCAAACTTTGATACCGAAGACGTGGAAGGTTGATAAGTCGTACAAGTACAAGTAAGGTGAACAAGAAGCTCTTATTTTACCAACATTAATACTAACTTTGGTTACACATAGCACGTTGAAAAGACGTCATTCAAGTACCGAAATTCATGAGTAGCTTCACTTCAGTAACACTGCTACCGACACGTAGCTATTTTAAACGATCACGCCTCCACTGGTTCAATCTCACTTCAAAGTTCCGAAAAAAAAAAACCTGACACGGCTCAAACTAAAGCATCCATCGCGGTAGCAGGCCATCGACAAGCACGACCCAAGTACACAACATTAAGGTGCACTCGAAATGTCAGACATTTGGCATTTGAAAGACATGTTGGTGCATCTCGCGCTGCACACTGTCCAATTCAAAATTTATGCCGAACGAATTGAAAGATATGAGAGGCGAGAACTGAAAATATTTACGACTCTAAATAACGATAAATTCCCTGGAATTCGAACCCAACTACTGTCTTTCAATTTATTATTACAAAGGTTGTCCCTGGTCCTAACCAAAAAAAGAAAGAAGGAAAAACATCAAGTAAACAACCGAAACGTGACGTAACGATCATTTGACTCACTGTCGCCTGCAGTGGCACTCAAATTCGATATTTCATTCGATGACAAACCAGCAAAAGCAAAACAAATTTCAATTTGGTTCGTCCATTCGAATTGATTTACACTCGGCGATGTACATCAAATGTCATCCATCAAAATATTTTTGGACAGCTGAATAGGAAGGCGAACGATCGAAAAGCCATTGAAGCCTCAGCCCAGTCAGTTAGCTAGCCAGAGTGGTTCTCTCGTCCAGCAAGCAGTCGCGAGCAATTATTAATGTTATTGTGCGCGACTATACCACATCTGAATGCTAATTGGGTGAGGGGTGGGCAACACTTGCTTGGTGTGTCCGAGGGGGCTAATGGCGTCAAAATGCGACGCTCAGCTACTGTGACTGGCATTGAGATGCGCGACAGACAATGTTTAAATGGCCACTTGAATTTACATTACGGATTATGGGTGACTTTGCAAAGTAAGACTGTCTTTGTGACGAGTGAGTGTGGTGGGGGCGATGTGATTTCGTTGACGTTTGAATGGTGAACGAGTTTACTGCGCTATTTCTTTGTGATGCTTAAGGAATTACACCTGACGCGACATAAAATATATTTGGCGCTTCGAAAATTGGCTCTGCATAGACATGGCCAGTTGACAATTGCGGATCAAACGATAGTGAAGTGTTTGACTATATCTGGCGATGACTACAAAAAATACGTGAACCAATATGTATTTGGCTAAAACGGGCCATACAATGCATAGTGATTAGCTTTCACGACCATTCGACTGTGCTTAGTTATACTTGTTTCATTAAAGTGACCTGCCCATTCTGAAACAGCAATTTGAGAAGCTTTTCATGCTGTGTTGACTAGGTAAGCCTGGGTAGGGTTGACGGTACGACAACATTAGAACTTTCTTCTTGTTAGGCAAACATTCGTCGGTCTTCCAAACTGAGACTTATGCTATCCTAATGGCCATGGACTATGCGGGGAGTAGGTGGTATGAAATATCTGCGTCTGTTGCGACAGTCAGGCTGCGCTTAAGGCCTTCCTCAACCCCTTAATCACCTACAAAATAGTTCGTGAATGTAAGATCTCTCTGAATTCCGTCGGAAGTCTGACGGGTCATAACAGGGTCACGGGGAATGAGATCTCCGATGAACTTGAAAGACAGGGCTCAGATGAGGACTTCTCAGGACCTAAACCAGCGATATGTCTGCCTGCGTCCGCGGTCAGAGCTTCCATTGACGGTTTGGTTTCATATGAACACAATCGCCAATGGCATGACTCTCCAGGGTGCAGACAGACTTAGCAAATTCTCCCCGACGCACTGTGGCGCCTTTTTGCAAAAGTGCTGGCGAAATTCAACTTTCGTGTGTGCTTTAAATCCAAAATTAATTTATTTACTGCATTAGGAAATATTGGAAGCTTCAAAAGCCGAAAGAAATTTTAAAATCGGTCGAAGGATTCAGATGATACAGGTAGTCAAAGTTGTATTATTTTTAAAATCAAAGAAAAAATATTTGTTTTATAAAACGTTTCAGAGTTTTGGCGTTAAAATCAAAAAACCTTGTCTACAATTTATATTTATTTGAGCTTGTGAAAAGGACCGTTTTTATAACAAATATTATGGTCCAATTTTTTTTTAATTGCAAAATTTTAAGATTTTCGAAAAGCTGTTTTTTGCTCAATTTTTTGACTTTGAGTTGAGTTGTAAAAAATCCTTTAAGAGTCTTTGGTCTACTAAACTCAATGGAAATTTAATCTTTGACTATTTTTGAAACGTTTACCAAGAAGACACAGCTGCCAGTTTTTGCCTTTTTGCGGTTTAGAGAGCTTTTATTAAAGAAGGTTATTTTTATTCATTTATGGCCTTTTTTTATTATATCCTTAAAAATGTCATAAAAACATTATTCTTACATGTAAAAATGTATTCTTAACTACATATAATAAATAGTTTATGGTAATTTTTTGACTACCTAGTCTGACGTTACAAAGCAAGTGGGGCTGTGATGGATCATCTGGGCAAAGTGCCTATAAACAAAAAACAGAAACACATAATGGTGAAATAATAACGGATGCAAACATGTTTATGGCCTCAATTGTTCCCCTGAGACTTAAGTGTTCAAATAGAGAATATTGGAAAAACCCTCGACCATCCTCAGTTCATTGCTGCCGACCAATAATGTTCCAGTATGCAACGGAAACTGCAGATCTTATAAGGAGCACAGTGAATGACATCAAAAGTGAAATCGCTGATCTTCAACCTTTTGAATAGAAGGTTTATGACGAAGTAGTTATTGTTATAAACCACGAACTATTTTTAAAGATGATTGAGGGAAAAGTTCTGAATGAAATCAATGAAACAAAGCCGTCATGGTCATGTCCCATTTGCAAAAGAACGGCAAAAAAACTTCTACAATGAATGACAAGTCAACAAATGACGAGCATAATTACGAATATGGAATATCTTCATTACATGCCAGAATGAGATGCATGGAATTCATTTTTAAACTTGCATATACACTCAAACAGAAAGAATAAGGACGCAAGATATCCAAAGGAAATTTCGCGAGGAATCGGGACTCGATGTTGATAAACCGAAACAAGGATTTGGAAACACTAATGATGGAAATACATCGAGAAGATTTTTTGCAGAACCAGATATAACAGCTCGTATAACTGAAATCAATATGGAGGTAATAAGAAGGCTTTAAGTAATACTTAACGTTCTAAGCTGCAGAGAAAACGTTGACGGTTAAAAGACTGGAGTTTATGCAATGTTAACAACAAGCTTATTGAAAGAAAAGTATCCCGAAAAGCAACTTACACCTAATCTTCATAAAATGTTGGCTTATGGCCAAGGCATAATCGAGTATCAGTCGTTACCAATCGGAGAACTGTCAGAAGAAGCTCAGGAATCCAAAAATAAAGCCTTCAAAAAATATAGATACCAAAATACCTGCAAGGTTGCAAGAATGCGGCAGAATGAAGACCTATTTAACATACTTGCAGCCTCATCGGACCCTCTTATTTCTTCGCTAAGCCATGTTAGAACTGAAAAGGACCTCAAAGCACGATACTCTACAGAAATGATTGGTTTATTAGAAATTAGCTCGGACTTTGACGAAAGTTTCAAAGAAATCTAGTTTTTTGTTTTTTATTTATTTTTACTTAGTAATTTATTTATTCCCCACTGTTAAACTTGAAATTTAAACTAAAGAGTCCTGCTCTGCGGATAATAAAAAAATAATTTTTCGGGCGACCACTGCCCGATCAAAACACAGTTGTACTTTTTCTATAAATCGTTTATTCGCGATTTATTACTACAATAATTTTATAAACCGTTCCGTCTCACGTCTAACTTAGAACTAACTTATTCTAAAATCTATTCCCACGAAGTGGCTATCTGGAGACGACATTTATCCTTGGTCAGCAAATGCAACGGATGCGATGGAGTCAGACGACGACCGGTGGGAAAGCTGCAACCAAGGCAATACCATGGATCATGTATCCGGCATAATGCTAACGTGTTTATTCACATATCATGTATCCGGCATAAGCTCTGCATGTATGTAGGTATGTATGCCTCGCCCACGCTAGATGGTGTTAACTTCTATAATTGAAATAATTTGAAATAAAAAAAAAACTTTTTGCAACACAAGCAAAATTTAAATGGTTGTTTTTTTCCCCTACTGTTTTACTTGAAATAGCCTATAAATACTCTGCAATTACTGCAAACATTAACATTTGAGTTTTATTTAAAAGTAAAATACTACTTTTACCTTTTTTGATACAAATGCTTTTTTTTACCATGAAATTCTGGAACAAGCATTTCCTTAAATTTTATTATTTTATAGCACGTTACATACTTTCTCTATAACTTGACTTAAAATGTACCACTGAAGTAGTATATTTTCACTATAATGCCCAGCAAAATAAGAAAAATAAAAAAAGGCTTTTGATACACAATATATAGAAATATTTAAAAAAAATATTGTTTGTTTACTTTTATGCACCACTGTGATTTTGTTTGACTTTAAAAAGACTCCCTGTTCCTACTTCAGTTATTTACTATTGATTTTTTTTGAGTTAAAATATTAAGTCCATTTCCTATTGGAAGAAAGTCTTATTTCAGCAGAAAATTCTGAAACTTAAAAATTAATTAAAATTCTCGTATAGTTTTGGAAATTTTGTTCAAGCTGAAAAAAAAAATGATCACGATATCTTTATTTGTTTACGAGCTATGATTTTTGCAACCAAAAAAGTCAATATGCGCCACTGTGCGACGTCTGTAGGAAATCTGCGGCATTCTTGTTGTCTCTCACTCAACAGAAAAGACTGCAGAGAGACTACTGGCGTTCTTACGGGCCATTACGCTTTTGCCAAACACCTTAAATTTCTAGGCCTAAGCAATACCACCAACTGCGAAGCCTGTGGAGAAAGCGATGACACTGCTTTTGCTCGTATAAGGTGGCAGGTATTTGCTGCTGATATGGTGAGTGCTGTAAGCCTAAGTTCCTTATCATTGAAGCGCCTTCCCATTTTTTTTAGGAAAACGAGTAAATTCTCACAGTAAAATGTGGTGTGTCTTCCTGGTAGTAAAATAGACCAGTATTGAGTCTGCCGCTGCAGTGTAGAAAGTCTTGCACCCCAAACAAAAAAAAAAACAATGAAAAACCTTGAAAAAGCCCAACGGATTATAAATCAAACCCGATGCATTTATTGTTTATCGATTTGCCAGAGAGTTCTTCTAAATCCTATAAGAATTGTCTTCAGAAGATAATATTTCCATTACGGCAGAGTGCAGGGCAGGACAAAGGAGTCAAGAGGTACCCTCGTTCGCTTCCCCGTCCTCGCGTCCTCTGCAGAGGTTGAAAATTAGCAAGAGTTTCTGCGGATTAGTTCTGATTTTAGGAACTGTTGAAAAGAAAAACTTATTTATCCTGCGACCCTTAGCGTTTTAAAAAACCGGCAGCGAGTCCAAAAAAAAAAAAACGCGGTAGACGAATTCACAACCGATCACTTTATTTGCAAGTGCCGCAAACTTGTTCATTCTTTTATATTTTTCTTTTTTGTTTCTTAAATTATTATAAAGATGGCCAAAGGGCGGCAAATTCAAATGTTATATCAGTTGGATTTGGTTTGACGAAACAGAGGTCATCTGTGCTGAGCCTCAGTATCCATGCATGAAAGCCCGGCATATTGTGTCCGGTGATAACACCCACGAGATAAAGTGGATGCTGACCAAATAAACTGAGCATCTGATAATTATCTTTTTCCAACGTCGCACATTGGGTCAGAATACCCTAAAATGTGCCATCAAACCAGCCGTTAGAGCTAAGAAGCTGCAATTTTGCACGCAGGCTTCGGAGACCATTCCCAAAATATTTTCAAACCCGCCCCTCGACACGCCCACTAAAACGCCCACTTTTTAGAAATGTGCTTGTCTCACAATATTAAAAACTTAAAAAAGATTTATTGAAGATCTAATTTTTGTCCACTAAACTTACCTTGCACACCCACTCTAAGGCCCCCTTTTATCGTGAAGAAAAACAAATTAATAAAACGAATCTTAAATTTTGCATTGGTATTTATTAAAGAGACTTATAATTAAACAAATTGCCCATTAAATAGAAAATCAAACCAAAAATTTGTATTGTTTCCTTAGAAATTATCGCAATCATCATTGTCATCATCATTATTATCAGACTCAAGAAGAGTGTTTGATTCCTGGACACTTGGGGGCTTTAGCAAGTTGTAATTTTTGCTTGGATGTTACATTGGGATCCGAGTTCAGTAAAAAGAAATTAAATATGTCTTTATTGGTTTTTTTCACGACTTGATTTTCTTGAGAAGCTCTCTCTTTTAAAAATCTTTGTTGCTCGCTTCCTGCGCTTTCTCCGAAAGTTGGCCGATCGGCAACAGTGCAGATGATATAATTTCTGGCCCATGAATAAAATATTTATGCAAAGTTGAAGGCATATGATACCAGGGATATTTACTGACGAAGCATCTTGCTGTGTCATGTGCGAATTCCCTGAATTTGTATACATAAATATCATACCCACTGGCAACTGCAATCATAATTGTGTGCAGTTTTTTCTACTCGACAAACTTTTTCCCAACGTTATTTAATTTTTGATTTAAACTCCGCTATTTTCTCATTAACATTGTGTTGAAAAGCACCGGTGCATTGGACCCGCTTTAGAACTTCACCCCTCAAAAATTCGATTTGACTTTCTAATCCCTTTAACATTGAGCTCCTCATTATATTATATAGATCTTCAATTGTCACAGAAAGAGTTTTGGAAGGTGTTCGGCCTTAGAAGTAATCAAAATTAAAATTAAAAAAAAATCGAATTTGTTTCCAAAGTGACGTCACCAGCAAAAAAGAGTTACTAAACAATAAGTAGCAAAAACAAATGAGTGTGCTTAAGACCCCACGACTGAAGTAAAACTTCTTTCGCTCCATCTAATTTAAATTGTGGGCGTGTAGTGCGCGAATTTTGAAAATATTTACACATGAGCATCAAGGGCCCCTGGAGAGTCTATATTTTAAACTAGATGACCAGTGCTCGCCTTGCTTCGCCAGTCTGCCACTTCTCAAATTTAAAACAAAATACTTGCTGATAAGAACTGATAAATAAAATATCGAGAGTGTCCCTTCCCATTATATGGATATACTCTCAGTGTGGCTCCCTCTCAATCTCAATTACATTTCATACCCTATCTTTCTCAATCCCATGCGCCACAAAAAAAACAACACAAACTACAAAAGGTGCATAAAAAAAAGAAAGAAAAAACACACGTACAAAAGGTACAGAGAGAGAGAAACAGATTTGTGCCGCACACACACACCAATTTTCCTCCACTCAACGCTGGGAAAATCCAACGATCTAGCTTCAATCGAACATTTTACTTTTTTTGAATTGTAGAAAATGTATAGTTTAATGCTTATTGTTCAACTTCAGGATAACCTACAAAGATGATTTATGTCTTAAAATCTTTGTACATAATTGAATTTTATATTAAAAAAAATCTATTTCATTTGGATGAGCCATTCCAAAGCTAGGAGCTAGAAAGCATTATAGAGTTACAACTTTTCTTAGATATTAGCTTAGATCTCCGCTTCTGGACAGCGGATGAAGCGTTTTCCCGCGGTAAAATGTAGCCTATGTCCATTCTCAGGCTCTAGATTATCTGTGTACCAAATTTCATTTAAATAGGTTTAGTAGTTTTGGCGTTAAAGCGAGACAGACAGACAGACAGACAGAGTTACTTTCGCATTTATAATATTAGTATGGATTTCAGCTCCCTAGCTCAAACTTTGGGTTTTTGCCGTCTGACCTGAAAATCTGACGATGACTGTGACGCTCTATATTTCCAACTAATGAACTGCGATTCATGGACACAATAACTTTACTCACTTCCGGTAAATTCTATCTGTCGGCAACTTTTTTAGATATAGCTTTCTCCTTTGGATCGGTTTGGATAGATGATGAGCTTAGTATTGCCCTCTATTGAGGAGATTCAAGGGTGTTTACCCATTCCACGAACCTTTTCGCCGACTAAATTGTATGGGTTGTAACAAAAGAGTGTACGTTTGTCTACACTTCCGTTACGCCGGAAGTCTACGTTTGTCTACACTTCCGTTACACCGGAAGTCTACATTGGTCTACACTTCCGTGTCGCATTCACCAGCTTACTCCCCAAGTCAAGCGTGCGTAAAGAAGTTTTATTTCAAAAAAAAAAACTTTACAGGTTCTAAGACTAAACAAACCACTTATCACAAAGAGATATAACACTCAACGTCAGGTCACGGTCAACCCATCCAAAACTCTTAGGATTTCGGATAAAAACAAACACTAACACTTTTTTTCGCACATTTTTTATCTTTAGCCACAGACTAAAAAAACAAAAATAGATTTTTTTTTAAATCAAAGTAAGACAATAAAAGCACCTGAGCGAGCTTTCTGATTCTATTCAATTTTAACTTTTTCAATGCCAACAAACTGTAAGAAATAGCTAGCACACAGTTAACTGCAGTCACTCAAAACAAAAAAAACACGTGTTACGTTCCACTTACGCAATTCAAAATGCCGAGATCCAGCCGACTCAATGGAGATGGTCGTGGGAGGATGGTGGTATGAGGGCGCCACGCGATTTATCTCGGCGTCCTGAAAACTCCCTTTTGAGTGAATCGCGACCGTTAAAAGGGGTTCGCGTTCCGCAAACTATCTTCGAATATAAACCAGTTTTGTTTCACTTTTCCTTAGGTATCTATCGCATATATTTCAACTTATATAAATTTAGGTTATAAGTTATCTTACTACTTGGCATCAATACCACGCTAATTACCCCAGCCCCGGCATGAACCTTTCCTCAACGGCGTCGCAACGTTGCCACCCCCTTGCTTACATATAAGGGCTATACCAATTGGAACCTCTTAGGACTAGTTTTCCCCTTTAAAAAAACACAACGGATATACCAAAGCCAATCGGAACGAAATTCAAAATTTTCTAAATTAATTAAATTATATCTAAAGGTAAGTTGATATGTAATATAAACATAGGGACGGGCTACAGTCCGCTTGGGCGAACTGTTGGATACCCTATTCTTATTCCTATCCCTCATAAGTGGGCGTGACAAAAGTCTAAGTATGGTTGAATTGTTAAGAACGCTCTACATATTGTGTGCGCTCTAAGGATTTTATCAAAAAAAACGCTCCCTAGCTCAAACTTGGGTGTTTCAATAAAATTGTTTTATTTAATTGTGGGCGTGTCAGTAGGCGGATTTAAAAAAAAATTAACACATGAGCATAAAGGGCACCTATAGAGTATATATTATAAATTTCAGCTCTCTAGCTCACTTTGAATTTAAAAAAAAAAAAAAAAAAAAAAAAAAAAATTGTGGGCACGCCCACAGTGGGCAGATTGTGAAAATATTTACACATGAGCATAAAGGGCCCATAGAGAGTATATATTATAAATTTCAGCTCCCTAGCTCAAACTTTGGATTTTCAAAAAAATTGTTTTATTTATTTGTGGGCGTGTCAGTTTGCGGATTTTGAAATTTTTTTATCCCGAGCAGTTTTAGGAGTCATAGATCATATATAAAAAATTTCAGCTTTATAGCTCAAAATTCGATTTTTTTCAAAATTTTGTTTTTTTAAGTTTGTGGGCGTGTCTGTGGGCGGATTTCAAAAATTCGTTAACTTGATTATTTCGGGACCCTAGAGAGTATATGGTTAAAATTTCAGCTCTCTAGGTCCAGTTTAAAGGCCTAATTTTTGCCGACGGACGGACCGACGGACGGACGGACGGACATGGCTAGATCGACATTACTATCGATGCTGATCATAAATATAGTAACTTTTAGGGGTCTACGGGCAATATTAAGGTATGTTACAAACTATGCGTCAAAATTAATATACCCCTAGAATAGGGTATAAAAAAAATAGAAAAGATCCGAAGAACTAAAGAAAAAAAAAATAAAGTAACTATCGATAACAAAAAAAAAAGTAGTTTTATAAAAAAATAAAAATAAAAAAAAAGCAGGATACAGACGGCTTCGTCTAGAGCTCGATCGAAAGCAGTCGGCGTGTCGAGCAAACGCTTAACGCCTTACACCAAACGGCTTCTACTGAACGTGGTTCCTCAAAATTGAACGGATATCACTCGGACGTCCCCACTTCAATTGGGGATCACGCGTTTCACCTCGCGTGGAAACGGCACCGTTATTTGTGTGACCTCCAGGAAAACCTCAGATATACCTGATAGAATAAATTACAACACTAGAACACGAATCTACACTATCCAACTGAAAGTTACCTGATAAGCACGGATATCAAACTTGAATAGAAAACGAAATCTATATCTCGACGACACAATTCACTCGTATATTTAGCTAACTTCAATTTCTTGTTGTGATTACACAAATTAACAATGTAAGTAAACTTAGTGGTCTTGCGTTTTGTTTTATTCGTTCGGTTAATGTCCAGATGTATACATCTATTATAATTATGGATTAATAATTATCAAAAATTAAATTACCGCGCACACCACCAACTCTCGGTTAAAACACTACTGCCCAGTCTCGACTCGTCCACCACACTCCCTTTTCTTCAGCTAAAGTTCCCTGCACGGCCGTGCAATCGAGTGCCCTCTATGACCTCTAAGCTCCTCTTGAAAATAACAATAAATAAAACACAAAAAAAGGCTTCAGCCGACGGCTTCGATCGCACATCCTCTAGGTCCGGGACCCAGCGCACTAAATTTTTTTACTTTTAAATTCATTTTTATTAATTATTAGCTTATATCAACTTACATACTAGACAAAAATGATTAAATCTAACTTAAAATTAACAGGATACTTATTCTAGATTATTGATCCTTATGCGGACGCCCTAAACTTAACTCTATCTTATAATTATTGCCTTTCGGCCTAAAAACTATTTTACAAACTAATCTTACATATTATGTTTTCATCGAGAAAATTTTAAAGAAAACTCGGCATCTTTATCAAAGTTTATATTTTTATATAAAAAAACAAATTAAAACTACCTACTCTACTTACTTAAACTACTTAACATATTCTAACTATAATTCTAACTATAATTATAATTAGGATTCTGATCACTTGTTGCATTACGAAACAAGTGATCAAAATCCCAATTGCTTTCCGAGCACCTGGCAGTCGTCAACGTGCACACGCGCTGCCGTGAACTGACTGATGCCTTACAGAATCAATCACCTCCCAGAAGCACCACCACAAGTTGGCGAGCCCGGCCTCTCACAGAAACGCCCTGTCGAATTTATCCCTCTCCGCTATTGCGGTACTAAAACGGAGGAGCTCATGAGCATTATCGACGTCCTCGCCGCGTATGAGCCGCTTATCTCTCGCGCCGCGGTAGCGGTGGTATAATACCGGGATACCATCCCTCGTCTGTACCAGCCCTTTTGCATCAATATGGATATGCCTCCGGCGGGACAAAGCCAGACCGGAGCGTACTCTCTATGTACATTTCATTGGGGTAGTAAGCCCCAAAGATCAGGCTATTGTCGTTGGCCATCGCCCTTGCAACGTGTCTTCGAGTCACCTTAATAAGGAAATTGGCAATCCTATACAACTGAGCCCCATCGTATAGGACCTTGTTGGGATAGTATTTTATATAGTTGGATTCAGGCTTTCGGAACAACCGGAGACAGGTCCTAAGACATTGTCTCTCCAAAACCCGAATCTTTTCCATATAACTAGGCGCTATATTAAACCACAATGGACAACCATAAGCGATGATCGGCCTTATAAGGGCCACGTAGCAAATGACCTTCACTCTGGAGTCAAATTGACTGCTATGAAACAGTCTCCTTGTCAGAGCATAAGCCTTCTTGGCCCCAGAAACACAAGCAACTATATGTCTATCGAAATATAGATACTGGTCAAGCCAGATACCTAGATATCTAACTACGCTTCTCACCGCCAATGGCTGCCCATTTTGTCCAATAATGGCCAATTTCTTCCAGTTTTTTCTGGTATCCCTACAGGCCCCAGCCAATGGAGTTCTGAACAAGATTGTTTCCGTCTTCTGAAAGTTGATTTTCAACTTCCAGTCGTCGCAATATCGCTAAATTTGATCGAAGTCACGCTGCAAAAGGATATTAATGACCTCGATTTTAGGACCTGATCTGTATGCCACCAAATCATCGGCATACGCTATAGCATGTCTGAGTGAACCTACCAGATCACTCGTGTAAATGTTAAACAGGATCGGAGAATTGACCGCCCCCTTCTGTAAACCGTTTTTAATTTCAAAGACTCTGCTCGAAGTCACGTTGCCACATTTGACAACGAACTTCTTTCCCATAAGCATATTATAAATTACATATAGCAAAGATTTGTGCATCCCCCGGCTGGTCAACTTGTAGAAAAGTCCCTCTAACCATACGGTGTCGAAAGCCTTCTCAAAATCAACCAGACAAGCACCCGTGCATTGGTTCTTGCATTTATTCCACTGAATGTCGGAAACCAGTTTCGACGCGGCATGAATAGTGTCATGCCTCGCCCTGAAACCAAACTGGTTGTCCGGAATTATGTTATTGTCCTCGACCCACTTTAACAGGGCTCTATTGACAACTTTTTCGAAGACCTTACTAATATTCGGAAGCAAGCTAATTGACCGGAGATTGGCAGGGTTCGTCCTATCTTTACCTTTTTTCGGGATAGGGTGTACCACAGCTACCTTCCAATGCGCCGGATAATGTGCATTATTCAGCGCATTGTTAAACAGCGTGGTGAAAATATCTACAGCCTCCAGAGGCAGGTGTCTCAATACGACATTTGGGACACCATCCATCCCCGCCGACTTTTTATTCTTTAGTGACTCGAAGATGCACAGAAGATCATCCTTCGACACGAACAAGTGCGATGCATCTCGGCCATTGGCGACAACTGCATTAGCATGGTTTTCATCAGATCGCCAATTCTCAAGTTCGGTGCGCAGATAGAAGTGGCTCACCAGAGCCCTATTCTCAATGTCGTGGTTACGGCGAACAGGATTGTTCACCGTATACATGGCCTCGAAACAAGCGCCCAGCAAATCCACTTTCTCCTGTGGGTCCTCGACCACGAAAAAATCGTCGTTTGAAACGACACTTTCTGGGCTTATTCCAGCAGTCAGTACTGTCTGTCTGTTCTCTGCTGTCTGGGAGATTCGAACACAAGGAATATCATTGTGATCTTTCCTCCTGAACAACTTATGTATCTGTGGAACATATTCGGACTACAGGTTTTAATAGCCCAAATTTTATTGCCCCAATACAGACTTACAGATTTTCTGTAATTTTCTTTTATCAGCTGTTTCAGGATTCGGATCTCTGAATTCAGCCTCCTTACCTCCGGGTCGTTGCGATCAGTAAATTGCCTGTACAGCCGTTTAAGCCTCGAGAGCAGTCTACTTTTCTGTCGGTATAGTGCGTCGATTGTAGGGTTTCGGTAATTTTCTGTCTGGTCGTCGTCGGAACGTCCTACCCGAGGAATAGTTCGTTCCATAGTTCGTTTGATGGCGTCGTTCATTTGCAATAAATGCCGATCAATGTCATCATTTGTCATGTTACTGTTTGTCGGTGGGTCGATCCCACTCGAACGTATATCTCGCTTTAACAATCTGGAGAAGCGCGACCATTGTGCCCTTCGATAATCGAATGAACACACTGCTTCGTACTCCTCCAGCAGCGTTTGCTCGTTCGGGATCCGTATTGCGGCGGCGAGTCCGTAGTGGTCACTATCGTACTCAAACGCACGCAAACAGTTCCGCGTATTTTGATCTATGTTCGTCAGTTGAAGTCTTGAGTCCGTTAAGGACAAGTCCAGGAAAGCACCGCTTCTTGGGAAAGAAGGGATATCCGTCGCGTACAACTCGAGGTTGTACTCAATCATATTGAGGCGCCACCAGTCGTGAAACTGGTTGCCCCTGGGATTTGCAGTAACATTTCCCCATGCCGCATGTTTGGCATTAATATCTCCGGCCAAGAAGTAATAATTCTCCTCCGAGTTCAGCTGCAGACCACGAAAAAGTGTCTCGAGCTCTGTCATAAATTGGTTTGGTGGAGGTGCAGCAGGTGCGTAAAGCGACACCACATACATTCTCCTCCGGCTATGGAGAGGAATGCATATGATGCATGCCTCCAACAACTGGAACCTACGCACGTCTCCGCTATATATAACCGTATGGCGCAGGCCTTTTCGAATTAAGATTCCAACCCCACCTCCTTGAGTGGAGTGAGGCCGGTCTCTTCTTATTACATGATAGTCTTTGTATCCCAGTTTGTGCTTCTGATTTAGCTTAGTTTCGCTAACCAAAAGCACATCCGGGTTTTCGGTTTTCAACAAGTTGGCAAGTGACGTTCTTTTCTCGATCCTGACTAGTGAATTAACATTCACAGCAAGGATCTTTAAGTTTCCCTCATCCAGCGTAGCCATTTGATTTATGGCACACCAGACCCTACAAACAACTCCGAATAGATAAAGTCAATTCGGGCCGCTTGTTCATTTAACTGTTTCTGGAACTTATCGATCTTTCCATGCAGGGACAGAAGGATCGATTTCAAGTCCAGATCCACCTCTGGTGCCTTTTGGGCTGCCTTTGGCGGGTTTAATGTTATTTGGGTTTGACCCGGTCCAGCTGCCATTTGGGCAAAGGACACATTGGGTGCCACAAAATTAGAGAACGAACGACTCTTTTGACGCCTATCGTCTTCAGGCTGCTGCTTGCGGGCCTGGACTCGCTTTTTCAGCTCCTGGTACTTTGGACAACCCCTGAAGTTGGCGGGATGCCCAGAGTTCCTGCAGAGCACACAAGAGAGGACACTCCGGTCTTCAACTCTGTCCTTACCAAGAGGACATTCACCATGTTTGTGGTCGTTATCGCACTTCACGCATCTAAACTGCATGTTGCAGTTAGCTGCGGCGTGCCCGAACCTTTGGCAGCGCATACATTGAAGTATGCGATCTGACCTCTTTATTTTCTCCCACCTTACAGCATGGTAGTACAGGAAGCGGATATTTCGCAGCCTGTCGATTTTGCTATCGGGAGTTAGCTGGACCAGGAAGAATGGTAAGTGACGGTTACCACCCCTTGCCACAGCCGAGGAAAACGGCTTGACCCCCACAAACTTGAGGTCGTCGCTTGCAAAGTTCTTTAGCTCTCTTTCGAGCTCCTCCGTTTTAATTGAGGGATCAATTCCCTTCAACACTACGGTCTTCAATTTTTGCTCCCTTGGGGTGTACGTGAAGTACTCAGTTTTGACCTCTCCCAAGGCGTCGCGCACCCTCTGGTACTCCTCTAATTTTTCACATATGATTATGTGCTTATTGGCAGAAAGCCTTTTCACATGAAAGTTTTTGGTAATCAGCCTACACAATCTGATACTATCTCTTATTTCAAAATTACTTACATTGATAGGCGGGATTTTTACCTTCTTTGGCTGTTGCTTCTGCTGCGTCTCGGCTTGCTGCTGTTGCTGCTGCTGTTGTTGTTGCTGCTCTTTCCGTTGATGCTGGTTCGCTTTATGTTGCTGCTGAACTTGATCCCGCAGCACTTTTTGTTGTTGCTGTTGTTGCATTTTCTTCTGCCTCAACTGCTCACGCTTTTCAAGGAGCTCTTTTATGAGTTGGTCAAGCTCAGCCTCCTCATCATCTTCTTCTCCTTCCTCCATTTGGATGGCATTGTCATCTTCGACCGGTAGGTCTCTGAAGGAGTTTCCCTCTCCAACGTACCGGCCCGCTCCCACTTCAGCCTCGTAAGAGCTGGAGTTATCAGCCTCATCATCGGTTCCAGCAATCGATGATGCCTCACTAGGGCCTGCCAGATTTGCCCTTCTCTTGGCAGAGAGATTTGGCTTCGGATTAAGCTTCCGCCGCCTCTTCTCTACCTTCTGGAACTCCTCATTTACTATAGCTACTGCTGACCCAGCTGTAGCGGTAGCTTTTACGGCTGCTTCCTTGGCATTTTTTACAGCCTCTATTTTTGCTGTAACAAATGTTGTTGTTGTTTTTGTTGTTGCTGGAATTCACTGTGAGAACACCCGTGTGGGCAACGGCCGGCCCGTTGTTATAATTGTTGCCATTTTAGGTATTTTTGCCCTTGGCAAACACTTGGCTGCTGCTGCTGATGTTGCTGCTGCTACTGTTGTTGCTGCTGATGTTATTGTTGCTGCTACTGTTGTTGTTATTGTTGCTGCTGTTGTTTTTCTAGCCGGCACTCCAACACCCGTACGCGGGACCACCGATTTTCCGGGGTCCATCGCCACACCGTACGGCACTTTTTTTGTTTTTTTATTTTTACTCTTCTTTTTACACTTTTTTATACTTTGTTTCTAATGTCACTATGAAAAATGTTTTCTTTCTTTTTTTTTTGTTTTTTTGTTCTTTTTTTTTTAAATAAATTCAAAAAGGGAAGCGAACCTGAGCCTCCGGTGCCTGAGCCAGACACTCCGTCCACTAAGCTAACTTACAAATTATAAAATTTCTTGCTAATCACCACTACTTAGCACTTTTTCGCTTTCGATCACAAACAAGCCGACCTGTCTCTATAAGAGTTGCGGAACGACTGATCACCCAGCACACTACCATTAGGCCACTGTTCCCCCGGATGCACACAGTCAAATGGGGACTAGGAATGGCAGAACTATTAGGTGAAAACTTGAATTAAATTCAAACCATAACACACGTCCGGCTTCGATGGAAAATTCTAACAAATGCTCCACATGCTCCCAATATACTTTCTTTTTCTCATTTTTTATTCTCTATCCTATTCAAAACAAAAACAAAATGGTAGTTTAAGACAAAGCTCAATTTCAAAATTCGATTAAATGCCAGCTTCAGAGGTGTTTCGCCCCAGTGTGCGTCGTCTCCCTTCACTTAAAGTGCCCAGCATCATTTGAACAAATTTAAATAAAAGATTTCTATTGTTGAACAGGTTCCGGTTTACGATACTTTCTCATTGTCTCATCATCCTAAGTAGCCAATGGAAGCCTTGTAGCACTCACATGCTACAGTGTAACTCTCAAATGTCATTTAATTAGACTTGACACTGCAAAATTAGCCTGGAAAAATGTTTAGAAACGTCATTTCGCTATCGCAATCAAGATCAACCATATTGACAAGTAGATGCAACAAAATAAGAGAACGATCTCAATGAGGATGGCATATTAACCATACGCCTTCCTTTACGCTGTATAGCCTGCGGCCAACAGTAAGTGCCTTCATACACGGCTCTTAATGCACATCCAAAATGTGTTCCCCTCCGTCTTGATACCTCGCAGTGATTCGAGGAATTCCACTCTAAATGTGGTTGCAATTGCAGCAAATAACAGACTGCATCTTTATTTGAACTTTTAAAGCATCGAAGCGATGGACCAAGACAAGAGGGGTACTCACCCGGTAGTCTTGTATTTGCAAATAATTGCCAATTGCCATATGATTAACAGCAATTGAATTGACTCGCAGGGACAGGGATCTCTGCAGCGCCATAAGTAAGTGCACTCTGTGCCATTTGGCCATGGGAATTGGAAATTGGAAATTACACCTCAAGTGGAGCTGGCCATAAATGAACGGGAGACGTATGAAAGGAGCCTCATAGCCAAGCAATTACCAGCTGATTTGCATTCGATCCAAATGTGTGCTGCACGATTTTTCAGTTAGCTGGCAATTTGCGCGAAATTAACCCGAATGATTACCGAGGCTTGGCTTATAGACTTTGTTAGCTGTGATGTGCTTTGCATAGGTCAGGTCCAGAGCGACTTGAGCGGGAGTCGGTCTGGTATTTGCAGTTTGCCCACTTATTATGGGTTTGGATGCAAGCTTATAACAATAGAGTTGAGCAATTTTGAAAGAGTTTTCTCGCTATCCACGGGATTGGAGTGGTGAAGATGGTGGCAGCGTGCGGCACAACGGAAACCAAATTGTGTTGCTTTTTTTTGGGGGAAATTTAGGAAATTTACAACGGATTTTCGTGTAATTTTCACATTCAATTTCATTTGGGTGACCCCCTAATTGGGAGAGAGTCACCTTGGAAGTGATGGTGAGTGGTTTTTGGATATGCACAGTGGGAGATTATCCACTAACTCGTGTACAATAAAAGGCAATTATTGTGATGATAATTTTGGAAGCACGCAGGCGACGATCAATGGATTGCACTGTAACGTGCACTGAAACGTGGTTGAGAGGAAATGATTTAGATCTAGAAAGACAGTTTTTGACAGTAGTGCAATCGAATCTCAGCAATTACGCCCTAAACGTCTAAATAAGTTGAAATCTATGTATGTGAGGATTAGTCAGAGTACAGTTTGGTTCGGAAAAGTTTTAGATAGCTATCACTGAAGCCATGAGTCTGGAGTGGTACCCCAGGATGGATGGACTTCATTGCTTAGAATTTGCACACTTCAATGTGTATCGGATTTCATCAGATTCAAGCGATGTGTATTTAGGACCTGTATCGGGAGTAGAAAGATATTTATTTTTTGGTTGTGGATAGGAACCGGGAGATCCATGAATTGCGATAAACCGGCTTGAACATGCCCATATCCATATCTTAAATAGCTGTTCGGAGAAGTAGAAATTGTGGCGTACTCCACCAAGAATTAATAAAAAAATAAAAAAAAATATATAAATTACAACCCATTGCAAAAAAATAACTGCCGACAGTGTGTCCCAATACATAAGCCGGATCCTTGCGACGAACACCGCCTTCCGGCCATCATAATCAGCTGTGTACATAGAATATGAAAAAGCCAGTGTTTTGGTTGTCGCTCCCACGCGATCGGTTTTAATACCTATACAACGACAAGTACTTTTTATTTATATGAGTGGCTAGCTTGTAACGCGTCTTTTTTCTTGACTGCACTTTTACCACGCTGGACCGTTCGTAAATTGCCTGTAAGTTTCACTGTGAGTCGCACGTTTTCTTTAATTTGCTTGTCCGCATTGGCAAATTAGATTTTTTTTTGATTATTTTCTTAAAAGAGCGATCGCAAGCGTTTCAAAGAAAGAATCAAAGAATAAAAGAAGTGGTGAATAAAATAATTTTAAAGCCACGGTAGAAATAATTTCCGACAAAAGGCTTAAGTCGAACGTGTGAACCAGTGCATCCTTTAAATCTCGTAGAGATCGTGTAATGAGGTAAGAGTTTAAGAAAAAAGTGTTTTCGAGCACCGTAATAGAATGATTTCCTTTTTATAGCAGTGCGGATAGCTTTTGTTGTTGAGAGTGTTCCAGTGACTCACCAGGGTGCCATTTTCCCCGACGTCTAAGTGCACTGTAAACGAACAAAAACTCGCCCTACCAGCTCACAAAAGCATCCGTAAATAAAACCCCAACGACCCACTGAGAGTCCCGATCGGCAGAGGTGCAAAATACCCGCCAAGAATAAAAGGAAAATTGTACCCCGGCTGCAACAATTCGGCCAAAGCGCCAAGCATACCGCGGACAGTTATTTGCAGACCCACCAAACGCAGTCTACCATCAATCATCATCAACCAAATTTCCACCTAATCCGTCATCTAATTAAGCTATTAAACAGTGCGCAAAATCCCGAAACTGCAGGATATGCATTTAGTGTGTGAAGTAGTGCTTGCATACATACAGTATTTACTCGATTACATAACCTATCCGTGCCTCGAGATATGAACGTACATAGTCTCGTATAAAACATTTTTTTTTGTATAATTTTTTTATAATATCTATCTATTGAGTTTTTTTTTATATCTAATTTACTTATTTAACTAAGGTTTGCCTAGTTTCATCTGTCCGTGTTGATTTGTTTAAAATTTTGAATTTCAATTTAAAGCCACAGAAAAGTAGCTTTAATACATAATAATGAATATACAAGGTGGCGCAAAAGTTGTCAGGTGGCGCAAAAGTTGTCACCCGATGTTCTTTCGCTGTAATTTTTTTTTATGAATGAAAAACTTTGGTTCTGCTTTTGGATTATGTTAATTGGTGTCTTAAGTTTTTTCTGTATCAGTTAACTTCACAAATGTCAAAGCAGAATTTACATTTGCCGCCATTTGCAAAAATTATAGCTTCTTCCGATAGGATGATGACTTTTGCGCCACCTTGTACTTATAACCTAACCATCCACCTGATCAACCTGCGAGAATATTGTGCACAATCTTCGACGCCTTCAGATCAAACAGAGCAAGGGATATCAAGTGAGTACAAAAAACAAAAACATATTCTTTTCATTGGCTTTTACCTATTATAATTTTAATTTTGTTTTTATTATGCTTAATATGTTTTTTTTTTTTTTTTTTTTTTTTTTTTTTTTGAACCAACGACCATACCACGTCGAGTTAATCGGTTCTCGTCAGATCACCGCAATTAAACGACGTTGGGCGCGGTTAGTACGTAGATGGGGGACCGTTTGAGAACAACCGCGTGTCGTTGGCCAGTCCCATCTACAGAGTTGAGGTAGATAATACATACGTGGTATCACAATGGACCTAAATTGGTCTAAGTGTGTCAGTTTCTGCCGGCAGCCACATAAACCTAACCTAAACCTAACCTATGTTTTTTTTTTTGTAAATACATACTTAATAATACTAGCTTATACTACCTTCGGGGTAAATCTGTTAACTTGCTAACGGGCAAGATACTTTTTAAAACATATCAATATAATTTACACTAACTAATACTAAGTTTACCTTAACGTGTTTATAATCTTTCAAATACTTATAGATATTCATTTACTCTTTATTAAATGCCCGCTTTCATTCAATCTTGAGAAATTATGAAGTTTATTATTATTATACAAAATAAATATGTGTTGAGCTAAACGAAATAGTTGAGATGTGTTAGTGCTAGTAAGTTGCATGTGATTAAGAATAAGGGACTATCCTCAGAGAAACCGAGGAGAGGATAGTCAAGTGGCAATGGCTTATGCCAGTTGCAAGGGGAGGGTTCCTCTAGGTGTCAGAACACCCACGACACCACAGCTGATGACGTTCATATACCCCTTTCTTTTTTCCTTTTCTCAACGTGATTACCTTTTTATATAATATATCCGCGTTAATATCAACGACATCTACTCATTGATAACCTCTGATATGCGAGGTCATAGTCTCTCTCTCTCTTTATCTTTTCTTTTTTGGTTTGAGTATCCTTTCCCCTTATCCTTTAGTAATTTTTTTCTCTGGCACGATAATTTTGTGCGCAAGGGAATAAGCAGCAAGATCCCACCCCACCGACGAGCTGATGTCGTGCACCGCAAGCGTGCCAACCGCTGCTTCATAGCAAGGACACACCGCATCTTGTCCTTCATCCCACCTAATCTATGCTTATACATAGATCGTGGAATGCCCTTTCCCGCCACAAAATGCTCAAGAAAAGCGGCTTTGCAGTATGAGATACGAGTAGCCTCTGAGTTCTGGAAATAGATGGGAAACATCGGTTACAGCCATTTTCTGTGACCGAACAATGTCCCTTAAGCTGAATGGTAAGTTGAACACCGTAGCTTTGCATTCGGCGCTCACATACGGTTCACAATGTTGGATAGCGTACTAATAGTGTGAGGGCAAATTAACCGCAGTTGAGATGAAGATGTTTCGCATGACAACACGAGTAACAAAGATTGATCGAATAAGAAGTTCCAAGATCCGAGGAAGCCTTCACGGCAAAGAACCTATCTCGAAGAAAATGGAGCGCGACCGTCTCACTTGGTACTGTCATGTTCAAAGGAGAGCTCCTATGAGCCCTGTCAAAAATGCAATATCAATGAACCTACATAAAAACTCCTGGATCACACAAATGCAGCAACACCAGCATTTGATTGGCCTCAGTGAAGCAGTAATTAAAAATCTGGAGACTTGTCGAAATGCAGTTTTCAATCAGTAATCGTCGAGCCTTTTGTGTTTGCAATTTGTTCATTGTTTTCCATTGTAAGGTAAATAGATGCATAAGTGTTGATTACACTAAATGCCATTTCCTGTCTCCTTTCGTTTATGGGATGTACCCAAAATTTGCGTATTCGTTGTGGTCTATTTCGTTGACGGTTATATAAAAATAATGCAATTATTTGTAAAACCCACATTGTGACTTAATAGGACAATATTCAATCACAAACTGAGCTTGCGACGGGCGTCCGGGCGAAACCGGATAGTGTGAAAAGAGCCTTATTGTTAAAAAAGACATAAATTGGAAATCGACTTTTGTCTGCGCACCGAACTTGAGAATTGGCGATGTGAGGTTAACAGCTATACTTTCTTTCTTCTTTTCTTTAAGTGGCGCTACAGTCTGTTATGAGTCGAGGTTGGCCACAGGGGAGGATCTTCGGAGTAGTGGAGGAGGACGGTGGCACGGTCGCAGTTGCACGGCTATTGCTCATCGGACGGGGTAGTTCTTGTACCACTAAACACTAAACCACCATCTCACAAACAAAAAAATATCGCGCCTGGTGAATAAAAGCGAAGAAAGATACTAGTAGAGAACGTATCTTAATTCGGACGGACAAAATAAGAAAGGAAAGAGAAGAGAAGAGAAAGATAGGATGGAAGAAGGGGAAATCTCAATAGGAAAATCTCAATTGGCCGTACCAAGAAGAGAGGACGGGAAGTCAGATGCAATCCACTCAATCTAATCTAACTACGCTAAACTAATACTATTCTAACCTAAACTAAACCTATATATAAACTAAGCTAAACCTTATTATCTATAACAAATCTAACTTATATCTAAACTTATTCTAGACCCCTTTGCATTCACTGCTTCCTGATGTCGCTCCCTGGTACCGTTCGTCTCGTTCCTGTGACTTGCCAGATGATGTTGGCTTTGACCAATCCACCCTATGTGTCGTTCGACACTTCTATGGCTATCTCTCTGGCCGAAAACAGCGAGAGACAGCCCCTTATCGCCAGAATCCAGAATCCAATCGTACGTCAAGTGTCCTTATAGTGGGGTGTCCGTATGTCGTCGCGTCCTTTCGGCATCGATCGTCTAGGTTTCGTCTACGTCATTGCACATGCACCAAACCGCAAATATTTACTACTCCATTAAAACATAATTAATTCTTCTGTTCAACTATATTCGTATAATAATTCATTACTTAAACTTAAAACTACGTAAAGAAAAGGAATCCAATGGATGCCGTTGTTCTTGGCGACGGGTATTCTCTAACCTTACTAAATATAATTCAATTGGGCATAATTCCTGCCCAAAAAAGGGAAAATATAAAAAAAACTTACGGCGTTTTAAGCGTCGTCCCTCGTCGTCCTGCCGGCAGCACTTTGAGCGATGATCTCTCGAAATTCAATATAAACTGGGCTTTACCGCCTCTTTCTCGCGTATCCACTCGCACTAAACACTATAGCCTTACAAATAAGTTAAATCTAAACTCATAAAAAATCAATAACACTTGTTGCTAAATTATTTAGGCCAAGATCCGCGGAAACAAACTACTTATTAACCTATTAAATGGCGGAACAACCGATGAGAAAATTTGCGGCCGCCACCGCCCGAAGAAAAAATCCAATATACGCTGTCAAATAGCCACAGACCATAGATAATCAGCAACAAGCAACAGGTCGCTGCTACTTCCCGGTAGCTGAGTGGGACGGGGTGGGTTCAACGAAAATGATCGCTGATATGAAGGAAAAAAAGAAAAAAATGTTCGCTCCAATGAATGGAACCAGGAAAATGTAACGAAATAAAGTGGGCGCCACACAATTTTATGGGAAGTTGTGAAACCTTGGTACAGAACCACTGAAAATTTAAATAAAATGTAATTTGGCAAAAAAATGACATGAACGCAAAAATTTCCACAACGTTATAATTCTCCGTTGGAGCACGGACTTTATTGCGAGATTTGAAATTCCCTGAAAATTTAATGGTGGGTACAACGGGTCGTTATGGACCGTTGGTATAACCCGCTATCACTTGTCCCGAATACGAAATTATAGAATTTTAAGGGGTCGCGTGTCCCGTCTATTCTCGGGATTTTTCTTTGTCACGGAACAGAATCCTACCAGACTATCACTTCAACAACTTAATCAAACGAAAAAACTATACTTAGCTTTAGTAACTCTGCTCTTTGGTTTCCTGTTCTATCCTCAATCTTCCTTATTTTCTTCTGAAATTCGTCCTTTCGCCTGTCTTCCAAATTTAGCTTCCTTTATTTCCCTTCTTTCGTCTTCCTTAACTTTCTCTCTTTACTTTAAACAAAACTTTTTTTTTTCCCACTATAAACTTTCAGCAAAATTGCCGAACACTTCAAAAACAACTCGCTAAATCGCTGGTCAACCAAGAAGTGATTTTCCAGATTTTTCTATTGTCCAAAGTCGGTCAGTGTTGGACTCAATCTCTCACACACCCACATTGACAGTGCAATCCCACTGATGGCGTGCAATGGATGTCCACTTGCCATCCCACTGTCCACACACATACAGTAAGGCGAACCAACGAGCGGCACCTTCCAGCCAAAGCTATTTTGCAGTGGTGTGCGTATGCCTGCCGTTACCCTTTCGCTCTTACTTTCAATTCACTCTCCGAGCTCCGAATTCAGCGCGACTGGAAAGCCAGCTTGCGATAAATTCTCTGACCGACCTGGGACAATCTTTCCAATCCAACCTGATTGGTGTTTTCCCGCATTTATGCTAACAATCGCTAGGCAATTTTGCTGAACGGTCAACCGTAGCTAAACCCACTACATAACAATTAAAAGTGCGAAAGGCAAAAGAAATACAGGAAACGCCGTAAGGAAGAAAGACGACCTCGGGGCGATTATAAATATCTCACCCATTATGGCAAGTTAAACTCTAGCTATGAGGGCGGACGAGGAAACAAAGTCCACTACCTACGCGCCAATTACCTGAGTCTGGTGGAGTTCTGCGCAGGTTTGGGGACATGGGGATCTTTCAATAGCGTGTCATACCTTACAATATGTCAACATTTAGGGTGGGCTCTCGGCCATTCTGCTTCCAGGTTTCGCTTGGGTTGGGTCAGCTTGACGTGACATCTGTCAATACCAATCGGCTTATAGGGTGCGACGGCGTTCTTGGTTAGCCGTCCATGCTTATTTAGTGTTGGAGGGTGTATTATAACGTGGCCGTCCGCCCACACGCCTCTGCTGCTCCTTCGGTGCTCCCTCGACGGAGTTGGATCAAAAGGGATCGTCGCCCCTTCCCTCATCGAACTTAGCTCACTACCGTGTTCGTGGTAGATCTTAATTCGCTTTTGGGCCTTTGACTATATCCGCGCGCGCCCACGAATTTCATTTTGTCTCGCATATTTTGTTTTTGCAGGGTGGATGTTTAAGTACCTTAGGACGTGTCCACCCCGCCTTTGCAGACCGTCCGTCTCGTTGCAGAGTGCTATGAACTTGCACCCCGCCTTTACAGACCGTCCGTCTGTCTTAGCTCTCCCCCAGACCGCCCGTCTGTATCCGCTGTCACAGGCCGTCCGCCTCTACCCTTGTCGCAGACCGTCCGTCTGTATCGCCACAGGCCGTCCGCCTGTACTCTTTTTGGGCCTCCCGCCCCTGCAGGTTACCTGTGGTGGTTGCTACTCTACGGATCTAACGACGTGGACCAATGGCTGATGGTACCATGGTTGCCCCTTGCCCCTCCACTTCTTCAGACCATGGGGATCGCATACCAAGAAAAGAGGGAGTGTGTTAGGAGGGCACTGGGATTTGAGAATGTCTCCTGTTGCGGAAAATTTGACCGCAACACACTAATTAAAAACTATTCAGTCAATTTATAATTCAGACTAATTCACTATATTGTTAATTGTCTTTTTTTGCAATGTTCACTGAGCATTAAGGGAGTTATACCCCAACTGGAGTACAATGGCTGATGGGAAGCGGAGCGCCTTCTGACCGCATTGACCTTTTGAAGGGCGAAGTCTCTGCGGCGTTCGTCCTGTCTTTTTATTGCGTCCGTTGCTTGCTGCTGTTCTTCAACGCCGGTCATGTGCCGTATGCAATCAAGCACAGCTAAGCAGACGGGTGTGGAGCATTTGTACGCGGTATTATCGGCTTTACCGATCCCAGGACAAAAAAACAGCAGAGGTGAGGGTCGTCTCAGGACTCAACTCCCTAACCCAACACCTGGTGGAATAATCACGTTTTAGAAGGCATATAACCATAATTCATTAAACTACCTACATCTGCCATATTTTCCTAATTTTTCTTTGATCTTGTGCCTTGCGTTTCCCAAGCTTAATTAAGCACGTCTGTACGTAGGAAGATGTACTGCGCTTCGTATGTCTTAGCTCTCTTGTGTATCTGTAGTTATTTTTTTATACCCTATTCTAAGGATATATTAATTTTGACGCATAGTTTGTTTGCCCGTAGACCCCTAAAAGTTACTATATTTATGATCAGCATCGATAGTAATGTCGATCTAGCCATGTCCGTCCGTCCGTCGGCAAAAATTAGGCCTTTAAACTGGGCCTAAAGAGCTGAAATTTTAACCATATACTCTCTAGTGTCCCGAAATAATCAAGTTTACGAATTTTTGAAATCCGCCCGCAGATACGCCCACAAACTCAAAAAAACAAAATTTTGGAAAAAATCAAATTTTGAGCTAGAAAGCTGAAATTTTTTATATATGATCTATGGCACCTAAAACTGCTCGGCATATACAATTTTCAAAATCCGCCCACTGACACGCCCACAAATAAATAAAACAATTTTATTAAAAAAACAAAATTTGAGCTAGGGAGCTGAAATTTTTAATATATACTCTCTAGGGGCCCTTTAAGCTCATGTGTAAATATTTTGAAAATCCGCCCACTGACACGCCCACAATTTAAAAAAAAAAAACTTTTTTTTGAAAATCCAAAGTTTGAGCTAGGGAGCTGAAATTTATAATGTATACTTAACGTTCCCATATTTGTTTCGCTAAAATACAGGATAAATTGGAAAATATATGTGATTTATTTATATTTTCGTTTATATATTTTTTGCATATCTTATTTGAAATTTTATAATTAATTTATTAATCTTCAACCTCTTCGCTATACTTTAAACTTGATCGGATTTTTCTAAGCATTTCTGGTAGTGTTTTTAACCAGTTAAAAAATTCCAAGCAACTCATTTTTAAATTTATTTTTGTAGTAAGAATAGCTTTTAATGTCTCAATTCGAAGATGTGTTTTCTCCTCCGTCCACATTTTATTCATTGCTGAAAAAACTCTTTCAACAGGAGCAGTCGCACCCGGAAGACATAAAAACAAACTCGAAAACAGTCGCCATTTCCTTATATTCACACTTTTCAGTGTCCAAATGATTGAAAACTTCAACCCATCGCTTTGTTATTGGTACCTTTTGTTCTTTCCATTTTGTAATTTGAGTTGCTAAGCAAAAATTTCTGATGTAGCAAAATTCTTTGTGCAACTAACACGAAGGGTTCAAAAAGATGTAAAATGCGTTTGATGGCCGCACCGAGAGCTTAGAACCGAGTCTTTGCATATCCCAACAGTTTTAAATATTCAACACCAGCCGTTTCACAAAATCTTTCAGTGCTGTTTCGTGTGTTGTGTAAATATAAAAATATGAAATGGAAAATGGAAATACATCACAAGCTAATTTCAAAGAATTGTGCACAATGTGAGCCACGCACCCGATTCCAATTAAATGTGGTAGCCATTATTTCATTCTGAAAAAGACATTGTTTTTTCCGCCTCGGTTTTGGCCTCCAAAATTTGCTTTGGCATTATCCGCGCAGAATGCAATAATTTTTTAATTTCAAAACGTATTCTTCAGCTGTTCTTTGCACCAGCTCATTGATTATTGTTGATGTTTCTCTGGCTTCCGACAACACTTCCAAAACTTTCACACAGACACCAAAATTCGGAAGAAAATATCTGACTAGAACGGGAAACAACTTTATTGAACCGCGATTTGACGAATTGAAACCAAATGACACTGCCTTAATTCTTCGTAAAGAATTTTCCTAATTCGTGGAGCGAAAACAACTATTTCTTGACATTTAGTTTGAGAGCATGTAAACTTTTTAATTTTGAAGCACGTACGAAATAGTTTTGTGGCACAATCAGAAGATTTGAAGCTGTGATTTTCGTTTATGGTGTGAAATGCCCAGGTACCTTCCATTGCAGCAATATCGGAATCGAATGTGGATGGGAAAAATGAACTAGTCCTTTTGCTTGTAGATGCTGCAGACAGCGCTGACAGATGTTTGTCTGTTTTTAAATGTTGCACAATGTCTGCATTTCCACCTGAAGCTATCACAGAATATAACTATCCGATTTGCTTTTTTCGAAAAATGGATATTTTGCTTTAAGATTTTCATTGAAAACACACTTTCCTTTTGTGGTCTTTGCCATTTTTACGAATTAAGTTCACTTCACTGAATAACCTTTAGTGCATTTGGATACCTATTACTCTTTTGAATCTTGGTAAGAAAGATGTTTGGTGGTGAGTTTTAAAGTGTTATGGTAAAATTAAGGAGATGAACATAAAATAATTTTAAACTCTGGGAATCTTGAATAGGGAGTTGTGAGTTCAAATGATGCCTCCATTGGATTACAGGGTTTTAGTAGTAAAATACAGGAGTGATATATTGGCATGAGAAAACAGGATAATCCTGCGAAATACAGGATAGATGGGAGCGTTATGTATACTCTCTAGGGGCCCTTTATGCTCATGTGTTAATTTTTTTTAAATTCGCCTACTGACACGCCCACGATTAAATAAAACAATTTTATTGAAACACCCAAGTTTGAGCTGGGGAGCGTTTTTTTTTCGATAAAATCCTTTAAATCCTCGCGGGTGGCAATGGTGCAGTAGTAGTGTATTCGCTTACGGAATGGAAGGTCGTGCGTTCGAATCCCGGCCAAGTCCATTACTTTATACCGAATACATGAAATCGTAATCTCCCTAAGTAACTTAGACACCACCCGTGGAGAAAAACCCTACAACTGCACCCAAACACTTCTTTCCTATCTCTCTATTCTTTCTAATACCAAGTAGCTTACACTGTGTTCTTAGCATTATAAGGGTACTGTAACAACAGTAAGAAAAAAAATCCCTTTAGCGTAAGCAAATTATAAAAAAAAAAAAAAAAAAAAAAAAATGTTATATAACAAAATATGTAGAGCGTTCTTAACAATTCAACCATACTTAGACTTTTGTCGCGCCCACTTATGAGGGATAGGAATAAGAATAGGGTATCCAACAGTTCGCCCAAGAGGACTGTAGCCCGTCCCTATGTTTTTTATTTTTTTTTTTGTAGTTAAATTCTACAATTACCTATTTCCTTTAGTTTCGCGGATTCTAGTCACGAATAAACTTTTCTTGCCAGGAAAAGTCTTAGTTTAAATTACTGCTTATTAGCGCAGTTGGATTAAACTAGAGCAATGACCCTCAACCGACCTTTCGCAATACAATTTAAATCCCTATATATAAGCTACATACGTTGTCAGATATATTTGTCTCTATCCGCTGGTATATCAACCATGTCTCTTGCAACATGTCGACCACTTCTTAATTTACATGAGCATAACGCAAACAGCTCTTATTCTTATCACTAAAATACATCATACGTAACCTCACTCTACATTGCACTTTCCTAATCCTAATATTGCACCAATTCTAATTGATTTCAAATCCTGAACCGGGGCCTCAACCAACACGCCTCTCAAATTATCCCAAGTTGGTTGAGGTCCCCTTCCAGTTGTACGCGCCACCTAAGGCGAGGTCTTCCTCTACTGCGATGTCCCTCCGGGTTGGAATCGAAGACTCTTCGGCCCGGAACGTTGGGGTCCATTCGCTCTACATGTCCTAGCCATCTTAGTCGACTGATTGTACTTTTCTGACCATGTCGATTTCGCTGCACAGCTCATAGGGTTCGCTTCAAATCTCCTCCTCAAAAGCCCGTCAACGCAAAACGGGACCGAAAATCACTCGAGGAACTTTGCATTCGAAACGACCAAGAAGATCTTCATCCGCCTTTGTTTACCGCGACGCTTGTTACGCTTCTGCGCCATATAGCAGGACTAGGATGATGAGGGTCTTATACAAAGTCTCCTTAGTATTTCTTGGCAAGGCCTTACTAGTCAATTGCCTTCTTAGGCCAAAGAGACAGCGATTGGTAAGTGTAATTCTTTGTTTGATTTCTGAGGTGATTTCGTTTTCAGAATTTATAGTTTAGCTAAGGTAGACAAAGTTTCTAACTCCTCAAAGTTGTAGCTGTCTATCGTGACGTTGTGTCCGATTCGTCGACATTGTGTGTCCCTTCTTAGCATATACTTGGTTTCGCCCTCATTCACCACTCGAAAATTTTTTGCCGCTTCTGTGCTATACTTGCAAACGCACCAGTGACAGCTCGCTGTGTTCTCCCAATGATGTCAATGTCGTCAGCGTATGCAAGTTGTTCCACATACTTTTGGAAAATTGTGCACCTTTTCTAAATCCTTTTTTGACATCAAAAGTCTCGGTGACATTGTTACCGACCTTTATGGAGCAGCGAAAGTTCTCCATCGTCGTTCGGCACAATGTGGCAAGTTTGGCAGGGATGCCAAACCTAGACATGCCCTATATAGCTCGTCTCTATAAATATGCGGCGTTAAAATCGATGAAAAGATGGTGAGTATCGATCTGGATTTCTTGGGTTTTCTCCAGGATCTGCCGTAGTGTGAGCATTTGATCGGTCGTGGCCTTACCTTGCCTAAAACCGCACTGTTAGGGACCAATCACTTCGTTGACGAATGGTTTCAGGTGTTCACACAGTACAGCGGAAAGGATCTTATATGCAATGCTCAGGAGACTGATGCCTCTCTAGTTGACGCAGTTAAGAGGGTCTCCTTTCTTGCGGCTCTACCATGTTCAATAATAAAACATGAGAGTGAACGTTCCTGTCGAACAATTTTCTTCGAGTTCCTGTTTTTTTTAAGGCCTATGTCCTTAGAGGTTGTTGATATTTTCAACACGCTTTTGAAGAAATACATTCAATGATGAATAGCAAGTTGGTGAAGGTGGATAATGTCCCAAACGCTTCCAGACGCTGTAGATATTTGATATTGTTTTAGCTAAGTAATACACATGATCCGGCGCATTGGAAAGTAGTTGTGGAACACCCTATATAAAAATTTAAGGAAAGGACGAACCCTGCCAATCTCCGTTCGACTTGTTTGCTTCTAGATATTAACACAGTCTAATAGAGCCATGTTGAAATGCGTCGACGGCGATGACATCATTCCGGACGACCAATTTAGTTTCAGGGCGGAGCGTGACACTATTCATGCTGCTTCGAAACTTTTTTCCGACGTTCAGTAGAACAAATGCCAGAACGAATGCACTGGAGCTTGCCTGTTTGACCTTGATTAGTTCTTCGACAACGTATGGTTAGAGGGACTTTTCTCCAAGTTGGCCAAGGAGGATGCAGAAACCGCTGCAACATGTAATTTACAGTAAGCTTATGGGAAATAAGAAAGCTGTAAAATGTGGCAACGTGACTTCGAGCAGTCTTTGACATTGAAAACGGTTCGCAACGGGGGCTGTGAATTCTCCGATGTGGCTTTTCATTGACGCGAGCGAAGGTTCACTAAGACACGCTATAGTGAATGCTGGCGATCATGTCCTAAAATCGAAATCCTCAGCATTCTTCTGCAGCGTGACGAACTGGATGTTAAAAAATCTTCTTTCAGAAGATGGAACCAATCTTATTGAGGGCTACATTGACAGGACCCTCCAGTGTAGGTACCAGAAAATAATGCAAACATTTGGTCACTATTGGACTAAATGGTCAGCCATTGGCGGCGAGAAGCGTAGTGAAATATTCCGGTATAGTTACCTATATTGAGGCCTGGTAAAGGCGAAGAATGGTTGCGCGGTGTTGTTTCTCTGCTACCGCAGAGCGAGAGATAGGTGGCTCATCAACATCGGGGATGAAGCCAATACCGCTGAGCTTTTCCGATAGCGGCGACGGATCAAAAAGCTATGTAGGGTCGTTAATGCCTTATATTTTTTTATTTTCATAAACTGATAAATCTGTTGTCTGACTGAGTATCAGATACTAATTGAGATGGCTTTCGGCTGGTGATACGAATCAAGTGTCATAGACTTCATTATGATGTCCTAGCTTGCATTTTTGCTAAGAAATGGTTCATCATTTTTGAAGCACTATCAAAAACTGATAGCGGTATTTTTTAACGCCACACAGAACGAGTACGTTTTGAGCTTACACCGAGGCCAGCCAATTAAAACATTCCTTACGAGTTCAAAGAAATAATAAATTATTGTTTTTCTTAAGCACGATTGTTATTTGCGTCTCCAAATTAATATGCGCCTTTGAAGTGCATTGCCAGAAACGAAAGGGCATTCGTTATCTCATTCATTTTAAAACATCAAAGTGCCAGCCGCATATTTGTCATTTAAATGGCAATCTGCGCCGTGGAAGTTGCATTTCTAATCCCTAATGAGAGCCAGCTTCTGAGATACACTACAAAGTGTTCCGCTTTTTACACGCTCCCACCCACATTTTGAAGTACACACTTATGAGCATAATTAAAGGTCAATATAATACCTAAAAAGGTCCTTCACCATCAGCACTCACATTGATGCACAAAAATAAAATAAAAAAAAAAACAACTGCATGCCTAATCCTGACATTGAAGTCACTGCATATCAAAAACTATCAAAACACTCTATCGAAATGGCTCAAAGGACCATGTAGGTATACGTATCCCTTTCAGAAACAAAGTTGAAAAAATCCAATTTCAATCCAATAAAGAAAGGTGCACAAAGTTACAATGCCGATCGGTTTAGCTCCTGTGGTGTGTTCAGAAGTTGAGGATTTTCAAAATAAAGGACGAAACTCTTCTCACTGGTGAAATCCTCGAAGCTGAAAATAACTCTAAATTGGCTTAAAATCAAGTCAAGTATGCGCTCCTGTGCGTCTATTGTATCTGGCACTGAAAAAGACCGCACAAATTCCAGATCTTGATTCTAGGAGCTGTGAATTTTCGGGGGAACTTTTTGACTTTTTGTATGTAATCCTAATGAACTTAAATGATGAAGTTGATTTGAGTGTGATGTGGGTGCAGGATTAACACGAGTAGAACTCGAATACGATCTCAATTTACGCATCATTGGATGTCCGAGGATAACGATTTCGATCTGGGCAATGGAGTTCCTTTGTTTTGATGGATTTATACCCGAGTAACTACAGCAGGTGGTGCTGAAAGAGATTTCCCATGCGCGCCGTTGCATAATTGTTAGGTAGGGAAGGTTAAACAAGACCACAGAGTGTCAGCGGGATATTCTAGGAAGGATCGCGCTGAGCTATATTTTAATCGGTAGGGCTCGGGAATGCGAATTGGAACTCTCTCACGGTAGGTACAGTAATTTCTTAGATAATTACTGGATAATTGTCTTTACATTGCGGAGCAAGATGCTTTTTCTCCAAGGGTTATAATACGCAATTATTTAGATCGACATGTAGAGCTGAAGATAGAAAAGTCCTTGAAAATTTATACAGAGTTTTCGTTGTTAATAATTCATATTTTATGGGCCACGTATGAAAGTACCATTTGTATGCAGCACGAAAGGACTCGATTTGAAATAGTAGGAACACGGGAATAACGAACTCCTATGCCATTATTCATATGTGACAGTTTATTTATTGTTCCTACATGGGTAGCTGGCTTGCTTGGTGTCTTCCTTTGTTGAATTGGTTTTGTTGTACGAATCAGACTTTCAAATTCTGATTGTTAGTACCGATTGCTGGTTTATGTGTCCTTTGGTTGGAATTAAAAACGACTCTCAATTTTTAGGTTACAACTATTTCGATGACAGTTTTATTGCTCAAATTATTGTGTTTAGTTTCTGTTGCTGTAGAATCGGTATCAAATGGCAAATGCGAAGAATGTTAAATGTGTTAAATTGTGGGAAGGTATATACAAATCTAGTTTGACAAGCTGCTGAATGCACATTTCATTCATCAACAAACGAATTGTGCGCAACCTTTCGGCGGAGTAGGCTCGTCAGATCGATTCATAACATTTCAAGAATCAAGATGTTGTCAAAGTTATAAGTTAATACAGCTGAAATAAGTCTCCAGAGGAAGACCGTGATCCTTATGATTATTTTGTTTTTCAGAGGATGTAGTTGTTTAAAATCAATCACTATTACAGGTCACTACTTAAGGGTCTTTTATTAAGGACTTGACATCTTCTTTATACCCTATTCTAGGGGTATATTAATTTTGACGCATAGTTTGTAACATACCTTAATATTGCCCGTAGACCCCTAAAAGTTACTATATTTATGATCAGCATCGATAGTAATGTCGATCTAGCCATGTCCGGCCGTCCGTCCGTCCGTCCGTCCGTCGGCAAAAATTAGGCCTTTAAACTGGACCTAGAGAGCTGAAATTTTAACCATATACTCTCTAGGGTCCCGAAATAATCAAGTTTAAGAATTTTTGAAATCCGCCCACAGACACGCCCACAAACTCAAAAAAACAAAATTTTGGAAAAAATCGAATTTTGAGCTAGAGAGCTGAAATTTTTTATATATGATCTATGGCCCATAAAACTGCTTGGGACATAAAATTTTCAAAATCCGCCCACTGACACGCCCACAATTAAATAAAATATTTTTTTTCAAAAACCAAAATTTGAGCTAGGGAGCTGAAATTTTTAATATATACTCTCTAGGGGCCCTTTATGCTCATGTGTATATATTTTCAAAATCCGCCTGCTGACACGCCCACAATTATTTTTATTTTATTTTTGAAATTCCAAAGTTTGAGCTAGGGAGCTGAAATTTATAGTATATACTCTCTAGGTGCCCTTTATGCTCATACTTAAATTTTTTTTAAATCCGCCTACTGACACGCCCACAATTAAATAAAACAATTTTATTGAAAAACCAAAGTTTGAGCTAGGGAGCGTTTTTATTTACAAAAGCTTAGTTTTTTCGATAAAATCCTTTAAATTTTTGTCACGCCCACTTATGAGATATAGGAATAAGAATAGGGTATCCAACAGTTCGCCCAAGCGGACTGTAGCCCGCCCCTATGTTTTTTGAATAAAATGCAAACTACTTGAGATATCTAAAAAAAAATCTTGGATCTTGGACTACACCCTTACAAGATCAAGCTGATTCAAGAAATAAGCCCAGTTGATCATATGAAGCGACGTACGTTCTCGAATTGGGCTCTGGATATGATGGGAGAAAATGAAGAATTTCATCGCAAAATCATCTTCAGCGATGAAGCGCATTTTTGGTCAAACGGCTTCGTCAATAAGCAAAATATGCGTTACGGAACAGGTGGGAACCCTCATGTGCTTCATAAAACAGCACTTCATCAGCAAAAAGTCACTGTTTTGTGGGCCGTTTTTTTCGTCGATGAAAATGACCGTGACGTTACGGTAAATGGTATTCGCTACAGAGACATGTTGGAACGTTATTTCTTTGAGCAATTGCATAAATTGGACGTCAGTGATATGAGGTTAAAACAAGACGATGCCAAAAGCCACACAGCGGATGCAACAATGGAGTTGTTGAAGTATCAGTTCGGTGAACATATTGTCTCGAGAAACGGACCCGTCTATTGGTCGCCGAGATCGTGTAATTTAACGCCTCTAGATTTTTTTTTATAGGGCTAAATTAAATCATTGGTCTATTCGAACAAGCCGGCGACGTAAGAGGAGCTCAGAGACAATATTGAACGAGAAATAGCGGCCGTATCGGTCGAAATGTGCGGCCGAATCATCGAAAATTGGGTTCAACGTATCGACCGCTGCATACGTTGCCGTGGTTGACATCTGAAAGAAGTCGAATTCTATTCATAAATGTTTTGATAGTAATTGAAGCCAATACATTTTTTTTTTTGAAAATATGTCAAGTAGTTCGTTAATTTGATACTAGGATATACCCTATAATTGCGCCATATAGTAGCGCATTTCGGGCGCAGTGGCTCAGTGGTTAGTGTGTCGGACTACCAATCGAAAGGTCCCGGGTAAAAATCCCGCCGGGACCAATTAACATCTAGAGTTTTTCCACTGCCCCATCAGAGTATCAATTGTCATGAGATAAGCTTCTCAAATTTGCCATTCGAATTCGTCTTGAAATTGTAGGTCCCTTGCACTTCGCACAAGCAAGTGGTTGGAGAAGCTAAGTTTTGGGACCTGCATGGGCCGTTAATGCCTAATATTTATTTTTTATTATTGCGCCGCATAGCACATATATGACACTTCGAAAATTTTGAATTTTGTGCTTGGTTGTATATTCTTTATTTGCATTATGCATTATCATCTCTGAGTACACATCTCTCGGCAAAAGCATTCAAGTTGTCCAGGTCTTCAATTAAGAGTCTTTCCCCTCTCGTACTGGTTTTGGCGTAGACTGACCCACGTGTGGTAAAAACGGAGAACAGCTTCTTACTCCTCTTTAAACGAATTGCATGCTGAAGCAGAGAGCGATTTCTGGGAGTGAGGCTCTCGTTCACATAAACGGTTTTGCTCGATTCGAATCCAAAGTCTATTAAGCATAGTTGACGTTTTGATAGTTTGCGGTAGTTAGATGTTGCTCTTAGGAAAGAGTTTCTTTCTCTTACACTATGGAATTGGAGTATGACAGGAGGATCATCATGTGAGTTACGCTGCTGACTCCGAAAGGTGTTTTCCAGAGGTGGCGGGCTTGCGTTAATTGTGTGGCACAGTCGGTGAAAAATTGTTGTTAAATTTTCATCTGCTTGTTGAGGAATACCGAAAACCACGGCATCCGAGAGAAATTCTTTGCGTTCTATAAAGTCGCACCTCCTCTTCAAATCAGCAATTTCTCCGCTAACATTGTCGTTTACGTCGGCTTCGATCTTATCTGCGCGTTGGGACACGTTAGAGAGAGCTGAATTAATTTGAGTGATCTGTGTGGACAATTGTTGCTCGATATTTAAAATTCTCAATAATAGGTCATTCCGTATTTTCTCCATTTCTTCTTTGAAGGAAGCATTTATGGTTTCGGTATGTTTTTTCAGTTTCTCATCGAGATCTCCGATGTCTTTTATGGAGCATGTTTGTCGCGATTGATTACATGGTGGGGTATTCAATGGGATTGGTGTGAGCGGTAGTCCCTTCGATGGATTTTGCTTGGATTGGATTTTGCGGAGGAGTCGAATGTTGAGTTCGTGTACTTGAGACCTGGTATTGAGGTTGGACATCGTGATTTGTAGGATATACTCGTATATGTAAAAGGCGGCAAACACCAAATCGATAAAAATAGAATTCGTATGTTAGACGAAACTTTTGCATTCAACTTATTTTTAACGAAAGTGGTGATTAATTACCGCACAATTATTCAATTAAAAGCTAATTTTTCACACGAATTTAAATACAACGTCACACAAAAGCGTCCGTACTATGGGCTTCAATTTAGCGGGCTTTTCTTTAATCTTTTCTCTAAAATGATTTATAAACGACAACTTAGGTGTTAAAGTTATTCCGAAATGCTTATAGGTACTCATTTACCACTTCAAGCCTTTTACCTTCCCATGTCCATTTTTCATCTCTTGAATACCGTCCAAAAGCTTTACGGAATACCATTACTTTGGATTTATTTAAGTTAACTTAAAGGTTCCTCAACGTGCAGTATTGCTGTAGCTTATTTGTATCATTGTTGGGGATTAAGCCAAAACCACAATGTCATCAGCGTAAAGTAGTAGTTTCAGTAGAAGACCATCAAATACGACTCCTCCCGGTAAAAATGTTGAGACGTTATCCAGGAATATAGGAAAGAGGAGTTTTACTCCCATATGAGAACCAAAGCATTTGGACAGGTTGTGTCCTCCGCTAGCCCACTAGCCCATTGCGAATATGTGTCGAGGCTCAGACAATCAAAAAGGTTGACCAGGCCCTACTTCTACAAGAAATATATATTAAGTATTAGAAGCATTAGGAAGCTATTAAGAGCTTTCTCTCGGGCGGTTATGGGTTAAGGTACAATCTTAACAGATGAGAAATGAATTCGCCAGCATAAAGATGAGGAGCTCCTCCACCAAGGATATACTGGCCTTCATAAGAGAGGCGGTACATCTCTTTAAACAACCCAATAGCTGCTATAGATCTTTCAGGTCGCGATCTCAGCTATTTGGGCAAGGGTATAGTTGGTATTTGCTTAAGAACTTGCAGTTTGCATATGACTTAATAAATGGCTTTGCTGTTTTCCTATGTCTAAGGAGATATTTCCAGCTTTTGTAAATATAACACCAATAGCTATCGGAAAACCAAACACAAACTCATTTGATCCTACTCCGGTGGTCGCACACTCCCAGAAGTAAGTGATTTTCATGTATGTCAATTCCTCACCCTTCAATTGGAACCCACTTCAACGCCCTCTGAAGGACCAAACGACCTACCACTTACCACGCACCCTGAAGCTTGAACCAAACAGTAGCTCTTTTCTATTTTAAGCAATTGCTCAGCAACGCAACGGTAACACCCACGATTTACTCATCCTTTGCAGATTGCCTTGAAAAAAAAAAAACACAAGTCTGCCTGGATTCATTGCTCTTCAGTCTCGTCCACTTGACAACACTTTACGACTGTGACTCTCTGGGCGAACTGACCATGGAACCTCTAACAGGTAATAGGCGAAATCTGATTTGACATGTGTCACTAATTAAGCAAAGGACAGACCTCACAAGTCGCAATCGTCACAAGCACTCAACGGCGCAAAATGATGCCATGTTTGCCTCACATATCCGATAGTGGCGCAACTCGAACTCACTCTTACCGCGTACAAATTAATTATTCTTGTTCGTTTGTCCTGTCAACGGACCAAAAAAATGACACAAAGAATATAAAACAATTTCCTCAGCGCTCGACGCAATACAAAACCTTCCTCCAAACCCAAATCAATCGGTCGGACATCTGTAGGTTCCATTGACAGATCACCTAATTGACAGCAAACGAAATCGACGGTTTAAGCATGTATACCATAATTATAGGATTAGTGGCAGCGGATTGTGGATTCGGGTCGAGGAGAGCGACAAAAATTTGATTTGATGATATTGAGGAGTCCATATCGATTTCATGATTATACGATCGTTCGATCAGATTAGTTGCGGGATTAATTATTATGATCCAAATAATCGGAGAGAAAAACAACTGCGTGCTAGATGTGGCACGGAATGGATACTTTTTCTGGTTTCTTGTTGATTGACTTTTCGACATCTGATCGATTTCGAGGAATTTGAATTTTTCTCCAATGTCGTTTTCTATGATTATATCATTCCATGGCTGAAAGGATTAAGGATGCCATGCATAAAAATTAAATTGTATCACCTCACCAAATTGCACAGAGTCTTGATTAAGGCGGGTCTTCGAAGTATCCAAGGGCCAACTGGTACCAAAGCCGAATTAGGAATATATATGCACATATTTTTTTAAAGCAATTCCCGACTCGATTCTCTACAATAAACTAACTACATCCACATCTTGGTACAGTTTGTAGAGTGCGTAGTTGAATCTTCTGAATTCGTCCTGCCCGCACATAAAACCAAATATTTGGCGGTTTTTTAGGGAAGCACTTTGTTGAATCTCGCCTTAGGTGCAATTTAAGGAATTGAAGTTTTCATACTCCGAGGAAGTTGAACTCAATAACTACCAAAAATTTGGTGCTTTCGACATTGAAGTTTTGTCCAAGGTGGTGGACAGATAATTTCTTATTTGTTGACAGTATGTAGGTACTCAGTTTTGTCCTCATCAACTTCAAGACCAAATAGATGACAGGAAAGGAACATTTTGCAGCAAGTTCTGGTTGGTTGGAAAATGTATGGAAAGGTATGGAATTCGATGTCATAAGATTTTTTGCGAAAAATTATCCGGCGATGTTGCTGCTGTTAAGCCTTTTCAAAAAAAAAAATCTAAACTAATTCAAGAAATGAACATAAGTGAAGACCAGGTTGATAATGCTGATGAGTTAGCTGCCATTTGGAGTGTTCTTCCGTAAACGAACTGGGTTCATGCGAATGAAAAACTGCTCCTGGCAAAATATCCAAAGATCGCGCTACTTTTATGCCGTCTTCTAACGCTACAGGAACTCATAAGTTATCCCTCTTAGTAATCGGAAAGTCAATTATTCCGAGGACCTTTAACTCTTTAATTCCCATAGTTAAGTAAATGGGAAATATGATTATTTTTTGAGCGAATATGTATCTAACCTTACAATTAGTGTTAACTAAAAAATAAAACAAATAAAATATTCTATACGCACTTTTGTTAAAATAGGGGTGCCACCTACAGGTGACATTGGGCATTACTATACCGAATATCCCTTGTATTTTACGTAAATTGAAAATCTTCCTTTTTTATAAATTCATATGCGGTTATTGCAGGAACATGTTATGCATATATTACATGCAATTGAAATGGGAGAAGGGATGTATGTATGAACATATGGATAATTGTATGTATAAATGTGTGCATTGTAAAAAAAACATTTACTTATTGTGAAACTTATAAAGGGTCTTTCATTAGCGACTTGACAACTTCAAACTTTCAGTGTGAACGCACCCTTAAACCGAAATCCTAACTGTCAATGTCAAAATATTCAGTACAATCAATATAATGGCGAAGAACACGAAGGAATAACGTTTACAAAAAATTTTAATTTACTACCGAAATTCCGATCCGGTGGTCGCAACTTTAAGAGTGTTAACGCCAATTCTCGGCCAAATTCTCGTCCCAGTAGACAAACAATTCATAGTCTAGTGAAAAAATTTGAGTCAGAATATTCGCTGCTTGATGTTGCCGTGCCAGTGAGACTACATTTTGCCCGAGGTGTGGAGAATATTGCTGCCGTAGAGGCGTCCGTCTCGAACCAGCCAAATCAGGCAATTTCACGACGTTCGCAAGAGTTGCGCCTCTCCCAGACAACATTATGGCGAATTTTGCATAAGGATCTTGGCCTACACCCTTACAAGATCAAGCTGACTCAAGAACTAAAGCCACTTGATCATATGAACCTACGTACGTTCTCGAATTGGGCTCTGGACATGATGGAAGTAAATGAAGAATTTGATCGCAAAATCATCTTAAGCGATGAAGCGCATTTTTGGTTAAACGGCTTCGTCAGTAAGCAAAGTATGCGCTACTGGACAGGTGAAAACCCCCATGTGCTTCATGAAACAGCACTTCATCCGCAAAAAGTGCGGTTTTCATGCCGGTGGCATCATTGGGCCGTTTTTTTTCGTCGATGAAAATTACCGCCACGTTACGGTAAATGGTATTCGCTACAGAAACATGGTGGAACGTTATTTCTTTGAGCAATTGCATGAATTGGATATCAGTGGCATGTGGTTCCAACAAGACGGTGCCATAAGCCACACAGCTGGTGCAACAATCGAGATATTGAAGTCTCAGTTCGGTGAACGTGTTATCTCGAGAAACGGACCCGCCTATTGGCCAACGAGATCGTGTGATTTAACGCCTCTAGACTTTTTTTGTGGGGCTACATTAAATCATTGGTCTATGTAAACCAGTCGGCGATATAAGAGAAGCTCCGAGTCAATATTGAACGAGAAATAGCGGCCGTATCGGTCAAAATGTGCGGCTGAGTCACGAAAATTGGGTTCAAGGTATCGACCGCTTCATACGGTGGACATATGAACGAAGTCGAATTCCATTCACAAATGTTGCGATAGTAATTCAATTTGAGAAATCTCAAGTAGTTTGCTATTTTATTTAAAAAAAGAAGTTGTCAAGTCCTTAATGAAAGACCGTTTAATGCAACAACATTTTACCATTCTAGATTTATCCCCATAATGTCGATATATTTACCGTGATATTTTTTTTCTGGCAGCACATTCTGTGCGTTATCTGTCAGTTACATTCAATTTTTGTGCGTTTCATTCCATTGATATCCCGATAAAATATGGCAAAACTGTAAAAATCGTTTTTTGTTGCATTTTGAAAATAAATTCCCTAACAAAATATAATAATGATGCAGTTTATTACAAAAAAATTGCACTTTGGGCAGTACTGAAACAAATCTTTGTATATATCTTATTTTGTATGTTTATCACTTGTTCGCATCATACAGGTTAACTATGGAAATGGAATGAAATGAAAATGAGATAAATATTCTCCATCGCATGCTTCATTCCAGAGGTACAAAATAGACGGTCTGTTGCTGAACAAAATTACGAAGAAGATCATGCTGAGATCGAAAATGCAGAAGAAAGCATGGGAATAATATTTAACAGCACTCTATCCTGGAGCGACCACATTAATAGTGTCATTGCAAAAATAAATGGTTCACTTCGCGGTTTATTTAACTCTAGACTTTTCTTACCTGCAGAGGTTAAGACAAGGCTGATCAAAGCGTTAATTGTGCCGATTCTGAAATTTTTGCCGATTTAGACCCTGTATCGCTGCGTAAATTGCAATTAGCACTTAACGCTGTTACCAGGTTTGTCTTTGGCCTCGGCAGGTTTGATCATATATCTGGATACTCGCGACGAATTCTCGGATGCAACCAACAGTGTTTTCTTCGTTTCAAATGCATCGCCTTACTCGTCAAAATTATAAAAGGAATAACCCCAAATTATTTGTGTGATAAGTTAATATTCTCGCAGTCAGCTCGAGGTACGACCTTAAGACCTAGTACCTACACCTGCCTGACAACGCGTCGTCAATTTTTCATTCATTCCGTAAGCCTTTGGAATCGTCTCCCTCTATCATTAAGGAACCAAATTGAACATTATGCAGTTTTCACCAGTCGTTTTCTCCTTTTTTTCGCAGGATAATTCTCAGATGTAATGTTTTATATATAGTTAAATTAAATTATAATGTTCACTTTTATTTTTATTTTTATTTTTTTCTTGGCAATTTAACTAAATACGAGTATATAATTAAAATAAAACTCCTATAGTTGTCTCTAAACATGTAACATATACAATTATACATAAAACCTGTACTTTTTAAAGAATTTATTCTCTTTGTACGGCGATGCAATTAAATAAATAAATACTAAATACTAAAGCAGAATTGCATCTGCTCCAAAGAAGAGACAGAAAAACGATACTACAATTAAGAGATGGTCCAACAATACTTATTTTATTTCCTGTGGTACGGGAGACTGTAAAGAGGAAGCTTTTACAAATTCTAATGAGGAAATGACCGCCACGGACTGCTTTGAGTTGCTCTATTATTATATTATTATTAAATATTCTTTATTTCAAACAGTTTTGTTTTACAGAGGTTTACAAAGAATCTATGGACATGGTATGTTGCCGTCTGCCATATAATGACATTTCATTTAATATGAAAAAAAGCTTAAAATATATGATTGGTAGTTCATGATTTAACAAATTTCACAAATTATAGCACTTAAATTAAGTAAAAGGTTGAACAACTTAAAAAAAACTGAGATTCAAATACCTCAAAAACTATTTCGATAGCATGGTCACAAAATTTTGAGAGGTTTATCCACCCTGCCGATCCATTTAATATTTGTATCGCTTGTGCTCTAGAAAGGGCACTATGTTGAAAGTAAAGCCTTCGGATCTCCTGCAAGATTGGGCATATAGCTATTAAATGGAAAACATCATCTCGCTCGGATCTGTTGCAGAAGTCACACAAGGTTGGTAGGTCTGACCGATGTGGCAAATAATTTAAGCTAAGAATTTCCACTCTTGCTCTAAAAATAGTGCTTATAGCTTTCACAGGGAAATCGATTTTAAAATAATTATCAGCTTGAAGGCGATGGTTTAATTCTCTGTATGTAACCCTTGTTGCGGATGCCGATGCACGATTCAAATATTGAAGATAAATTTGTTCGTCAACTTTTGAAATTACATTTGAGAACAGCTCCTGCCAATTATCTAGACTGGATTCGGACAGATTGAGAGGGAGGCCATGAGAGCGAGCAAGTGCAAGCCATTCTATAAACGGTGACGCTTGTGTGCGCAAAAGTTTAGTCATGATAGACTTGTGGAGACTAACCCCGGGTTTTTCCATAGTTTTTAGCAAGAAATCGGAATTAGCCTTTACGTTTTTAATATACACGGGGGAAATACCAGACTCTACGTGGATCGCATATGTTGGAGTTGAATAAGGTAAACGAAATAGACGTTTGAAAAAGGATTTTTGAACTTGTTCAAAATCGTCGAAGTATATATGGCCGAAAGTTTGAACACCGTAGCACCAGCTGTACGCCAACCAGAATATAGACCTGGGATCAAAATATCGTGTTTTTGAAGCAACTGTCAACACCTGTATGTGCTACGAGTTGTCTATAGCGACGACATTGTGCAATTTATCGCAGACATTATCAACCTGCATGCTTTACAGAGAAATCAAACTTTACATGTTTCCATTGATGAAACTACCTAGTCCTGCCATAAGTTCTGTTACACAATTTCCATCGCTTACTGCAAACAACTTCTTGCGGGAATAGAACCGTTAACTTTTTTTTCGGAACGCATGCATTATGTAGTAAAAAAAACTAGCCAGTTTGGTTTCAGCTTGCGATCTGCTAACATGGAGTGGGGCGTTAAAGAAAATCGAATCGCGATAATTGCGTTGCATAAGTGCGGGAAGAATGCTGGCCAAATTTTCGAGTTGCTAAAACCACTCGGCATATCGAGAAATTTCGTTTATCGGGCTATAAATCGTTTCTCCGAAATGTCCAGAGTCGATGACAGGCCAATAAGTGGTCGCCCACGCGTCGTCCGTACAAGTGCGGTAGTGAAGGCAGTGCGTGAGCGAATTCGGAGAAATCCCCTTAGAAAACAGAAAATAATGTCCAAGGAGTTGGAGATATCAACCAGATCGATGTCAAGGTTGATTCGGGACGATCTCCATATGAAAGCCTATCGTCGGTCCACTGGTCATCTCTTAACTCCCCAACTGAAAAAAATTAGGCTGGAAAGATGCAAGAGACTTCTGCAGTGGCACGCGGCCAATGGCCATGAAAACATTTTGTTTACGGATGAAAAAATTGTTACCGTTGAAGAAGTTTTCAATAAGCAAAATGATAAGATTTATGCCACTACATCTAAGGAAGCGAAAAAAATTGTTCCTAGGGTTCAACGAGGCCATCATCCAGCGTACGTAATGGTTTGGTGGGGGGTGTCCCACCAAGGTGTCACATCCCTCCATTTCTGTAAAAAAGGCGTGAAAACTGGGGCAAAGGTCTATCAAGAGGACGTGCTAGAGGGTCTTGTTAAAGGCTTGATCAATACCCTTTTCAATGGAAACAGGTGGATCTTCCAGCAAGACTCTGCTCCAGCGCATAAAGCCAAAACCACGCAGGAGTGGCTCAGGCTCAACATTCCTGGCTTCATAGCAGCTGAAGATTGGCCCTCGGGCAGTCCAGATCTGAATCCACTGGATTATGGTTTGTGGTCAGAACTGGAAAACATGGCATGCAAGACTCCCCACAGAAATTTGGAAAGCCTGAAAACAGCATTGACCAAAGCAGCGTCCGAGATATCCATGGATACCGTGCGTGCCTCGATAGCCCAATGGCCACTACGTTTGAAGGCTTGTGTGAAACATTTTAACCTCAAGATGTAACCAGAGTATCTATGACCTAGGGGCAGCAGATTTTTTGGAGGTTACCAGCAGAATAAGGCCCGTAAAATTTGTACTTTGACAAATTTTTCACCGGATTACCATTGCTCAAGTATTTGCGAGAAAAAAATGTTGGTGGGACAGGGACTGTTCGTGAAAACCGCCTCGAAAATTATAAGCTACCAAATTCAAAGGACATGAGGAAAAGGCCTAGGGGCGATTTGTGTCATCAAACGTCTGCCCGGCCATCACGAGCTTCATAACAATTACATGGGTGGAGTTGACCGTTAAGACGAAAATGTTGACTCTATGAGAGTAGGACTTCGTGGCGAAAACTGATGGTTCCCTCTGGTTGCTTTCGGTTTCGATCCTACATGTCAAAACGCATGGCTTATCAAAAGGCAACCAGAAAATAACTGTACATATTGTGATTTCGGCAGGTGTATAGGTCGGTAAGGTTGGTGGGTAGCGCTGACGATCACCTGAAAACTGACTGCTCCTAAAGACGATGCGGATACTGTCACCAACAAAAAATGTGCTCTAAGTGTAAAATTGGATTACATGTGAAGTGTTGGTAAAGGGTCTTTCATTAAGAACTAGAAAACTTCTTTTTTAAATGAAATGCAAACTACTTAAGACATCTCAAAAAAAAATTTGCTTGAATTACTATCAAAACATTTGTGATTGGAAATCGATTTCTTTCATATGTCCACCACGGGAACGAACGAACCGCTGCGGTCAATACGTTCAACCCGATTTTCGATGACTCGGCCGCATATTTCGATCGATACATCCGCTATTTCTCGTTCAATCATGGTTCTGAACTCCTCTAACGTCGACGGCTTGTTGGCATAAACCAATGATTTAATGTAGGCCCAAATAAAAATGTCTAGAGGCGTTAAGTCACACGATCTCGGCGGCCAATAGACGGGTCCGTTTCTCGAGATAATATGTTCACCGAACTGATACTTTAACAACTCCATTGTTGCATCCGCTGTGTGACTTGTGGCACCGTCTTGTTGGAACCACATATCACAGATGTCCAATTCATGCAACTGCTCAAAGAAATAACGTTCCAACATGTCTCTATAGCGAATACCATATACCGTAACGTGGCGGTCATTTTCATCGACGAAAAAGCGGCCCAATGACGTCACCGGCATGAAAACCGCACCCAACAGTGACTTTTTGCGGATGCAGTACTGTTTCATGAAGCACATGAGGGTTCTCACCTGTCCATTTAGGCATATTTTGCTTATTGACGAAGCCGTTTAATCAAAAATGCGCTTCATCGCTGAAGATGATTTTGCGATGAAATTCTTCATTTTCTTCCATCATGTCCAGAGCCCAATTCGAGAACGTACGTTGCTTCATATGATCAGGTGGCTTTAGTGCTTGAGTCAGCTTGATCTTGTAAGGGTGTAGGCCAACATCCTTACGCAAAATTCGCCATAATGTGGTCTGGGAAATGACCAATTCTTGAGACCGCGTGAAATTGACTGATTTGGCCCGTTTGCGACGGATATTTCAGCAATATTCTCCACATTTCGGGCAAAACGTAGTCTCACTGGCATCAAGCAGCGAATATTCTGACTCAAATTTGTTCACTGACTATGAATTGCTTGTCTACTGGGACGAGAATTACGACCAAAAATTGGCGTTAACGCTCTTAAAGTTGCGACCGAATTTCGGTAGTAAAATTTAATTTTTCGTAAACGTTGTTCCTTCGTGTACTTCACCATGGTAAAAATGTTGATTTTACCGAATATTTTGACATTGACAGTTTGATAATCGGTTTAAGGGTGCGTTCACACTGAAAGTTTGAAGCTGTCAAGTCGCTAATGAAAGATCCTAAATAAACTTGCGATGAGATGCTGAAGATTGCACGGGACTTTTTGTTTTTTGACACTAACAAGTTCGTGGTGTAGTAAAAATTGAAGTTTTAATATCGTAAGCGCTTTACAAAAGGTTTTACAAAACATAATAAAAATAACTATGCGGACAACTGCGATACCATCCGCTGGTAAACTATAAGAATTGTAAAAAAAACACATTGTGCCTAGTACTTAGAGGTGTTTTAAGATTAGGCACGTTTTAAAACATCCTTTTAAATTTCTGATTATTTTTTCAGAAATTATTGAATTTAATAAAAAAATAAAAATGAAGTGTCGTAGGTTTCCCTAACAATCTTTGCCTTTTAGTTGCGTGAAAGTTTCATTTTGATGTGATTGGGCAACACCCTGAATTAAACCCAAAATCAGACGGTGTACTTGAGAAGCGCGAAGTGCTTAACATTTTTGAATTTGCATTCCCCCAGATCGTAACGTCTGTTTGCCGACATACCTACCCATCGAGTTCGCTTTCTATTTTAACAAAAAAAACAAATTCTGGAGGTCGCGCATTGAAATTCGCTCAAGTACCAACAAAGTCCTTCAAACAATCATCGAAGAAAGATCCGACCGTTGAAATTAATTAAATTCGAAAATACCCTAATCCCTGCAAAGCTTCCTACAATTTCGGATGAAGAATCACTGAAAGGGTTGAGGGTTAATAGCCACCGGCAATTGACGAGGGAAAAGTCAAATAAAACTCAATTTTAATGTTTTCATTATCGACACGCTCCACAGATTATGATCGTTTGGCCATTGTACCATCGTCGTCCTCGCCGTTGTAGACGTTCATTCTTCACTGTCCCATTATTCCCGTGGAATCTCCAGAAAATTAAATTCCACCCCTAAGTCCCTACTTTGCACAAAAATAAAATAAAAGAGAAACACTCGATGTTGCAAATTTTGCTGCGAAAATGTTGATAAACGCATGCGCATCATAAATACACATCCTCGCATTACAAAATCATATTTTCTGTGCACATAGAGCAGCCCTTAAACGGGAATTCTACCCTTAAACACTGTTTGTACATAGGAAACGCGTTATAATGGATAGCATCGGCGGGCTACGTTGTACATCCGACGCCGACCCGTTGTTGTCGATGTCGACGAGTCGGGTCTATTATTTCTTCAGCCATCTTGATTATCAGCGCTCATAAAATAAATGAATTGGGTCGTGCGCAAAGAGGGATGGATGGTGGCAATGGCAAAGGCAATAATGGCAACGGCAGTGTACAAAAGAGCGACAATTTCCTTTTTATTACCCTTGTCATTATATTCTCGATTGTCTCGGTATTCGTGCCGCTCTCCCCTTATCCGGGTGTTGTCAAATTCTTTAATGGATCGCAATAAACTTTGCAGGCTACGCGGTAGTTAGCCAAAAGATTTCCCTCATTATTATTGCAACAATGAAGGACGATGTTGAAGAAGCAAAAGTTGGCAATGACAAGCTGTAGTGCGGGTATACTTGTGATCGGAGGGGAGTTGACGCTGTCATTAGGGGATGAATTAAAGCACAAAGTGCCAAGTAAGTGGATGTGAAGAAAACTCTGCTGGCAGGGTTGTTTTTGAATTGATTGCTCAGATCGTTAAGTTTTTGTGTGTGACACAATTTTTGTTGGCTGGCATCGGTGTGTGAGTGTTTTGTTGACCGAATTTTCATCCTATGGGAATTATTGTCAAGGATGGGTGAATGTTGTTTCTTGGTGGAGGGCTTAAATGGCTTTGTAATGGCATTTGCCGCCGTGTAATAAAACGATGGCATTCTAATGTTGTTTTCTGCGTAATTTTCGAAAAGGGTACGCAATTAATTGGGGATTACTGGATGAGCGATGGCAATTTGTTGGTTGGAGAATTGGTTGCTGTGATTTGTGTTCAGTGGTTGGAATTGTTTTTGGTTACTTAAGATGGAAAGTAGTTTGATGGGTGGGCTATTGAGAACTTGTTAGAATCAAAAAGCCATGGCGAAAGACCGAGGATATTAAGCAAACTGGCTGCTGGCTTAAAGCCCGGAACGCGAGTTATTTGCAACAGCGAAGGAAATCTAGTCACCGAAGCGCAGGGAATGGGAAAGGTGTTAAAGCATCATTTCCAGCAGCTGCTAAATGGGCATCATGTAGAAAGAATGAAAGACAGAGGGAGAAGAGATAGCTCTCATTAAGGCAATGAAAAGCCGCTTCCCACATTCAGTAAAAATATGCTGGCTTCCACATTTAAAAGCCTAGGAACAACAAGGAGGCTGCCTCCGGACATTTACGAGCGGAGTTTTTCTATAAAGCTGATATTTTTGCAGGGCGCCTGCACCAAATCAATAAAAAAGAACAGTAGGTACAGCCTCGCTAGTCCGGACACATAAAGTCTCGGACACAGGAATGAAGAATTTGTTCAGGTACAAAACGTCGGCGTCGCTTGATAAGCAAACTGACATACGTCAAAATTTTGAGTTAACTATACAGAACGAATCGCAAATAAAAATACAAAATTTCTATCAAACCGTCATAACTATAACTCTTAAACTGACAGCATGAGGGCATAAGTGTGTTTTTGAATTTAGGGAGACATCCCTGTTGTTTTCCCAGCTAAATGACTTTTTTTCATTTGTAACACTTTGCTTCTAAAAAAATTGTGAAATCGTGATAAAAAAGTTTCTTGAAAAGTGGCACTTTTTGTTTTGTGTCATTTTACTGCCAAATTTCAGTAAATTATTTTTGTAGTAAAACGTTTTAATTTGCGTTATTCATTTTACCTTGGAAAGAAACTAGTTGATGATCTTCAAAGTTCTTTTGATTACTTTAAGAAGTGTCACTTTACCAATAAGCTATGTATTATTTTATATAACATTATTATAATCGATTTGTTCATTAAAGTTCCTATATTTGTATACCCTATTCTAGGGGTATATTAATTTTGACGCATAGTTTGTAACATACCTTAATATTGCCCGTAGACCCCTAAAAGTTACTATATTTATGATCAGCATCGATAGTAATGTCGATCTAGCCATGTCCGTCCGTCCGTCCGTCCGTCCGTCCGTCCGTCCGTCCGTCCGTCCGTCGGCAAAAATTAGGCCTTTAAACTGGACCTAGAGAGCTGAAATTTTAACCATATATTCTCTAGGGTCCCGAAATAATCAAGTTTAAGAATTTTTGAAATCCGCCCACAGACACGCCCACAAACTCAAAAAAACAAAATTTTGGAAAAAATCGAATTTTGAGCTAGAGAGCTGAAATTTTTTATATATGATCTATGGCCCATAAAACTGATTGGGACATAAAATTTTCAAAATCCGCCCACTGACACGCCCACAATTAAATAAAATATTTTTTTTGAAAAACCAAAATTTGAGCTAGGGAGCTGAAATTTTTAATATATACTCTCTAGGGGCCCTTTGTGCTCATGTGTAAATATTTTCAAAATCCGCCTACTGACACGCCCACAATTTTTTTATTTTATTTTTGAAAGTCCAAAGTTTGAGCTAGGGAGCTGAAATTTATAGTATATACTCTCTAGGTGCCCTTTATGCTCATACTTAAATTTTTTTTAAATCCGCCTACTGACACGCCCACAATTAAATAAAACAATTTTATTGAAAAACCAAAGTTTGAGCTAGGGAGCGTTTTTATTTACAAAAGCTTAGTTTTTTCGATAAATTCCTTTAAATTTTTGTCACGCCCACTTATGAGATATAGGAATAAGAATAGGGTAGCCCGCCCCTATGTTTTCTTTTGGATTTGGAAGGAAGAACGACATCGCATCAACTTTCCACAGAGAAGACAATGTTGGTACATATTTGTTTGATTACGAAACTGATTATCAATAACAAATTATATTTCAATAATAGTCACATATTTTGTTCACCAAATGCGAAATACAATTTCAATAGAGGAAGAACTAAAGAAACCGAAAAATATAAAAATCCATTGACTCAACAGCAAGAAAAAACTCGTACACCTTCTTCTTTACCAGGTCCTCAAGTTGATGAACAAGAATACGAGCACATAAGACAAAGTAACAATAAAAACACTTTAGAAATCCTACAGGAATGGCCACTCTATAAGCATGGAGAATCCCTTTTCATTAGTAACTTCTTCTTCCACATTTTGTTCATTTAATTTAATAATTACTTCAATTAAAATAGATAAACACTGATTTTGAATCAATACATCCGCTTACAACAAACAATTTATTCTCTGCGCATGACGAAGTGATGAAAAATGCTATCAAGGGGAAGATGCGTTAAAAAACAAAGAGTACAAGAGCCAGCTCCATGAGATATCCCAGCTAGACGAAGGTACTATCTTTAATAGTAAGCAATGTTTATTACATTGTAACTTGTTTTTTTAGGTTCCCGATCGTTTCCTTTATTTTATTTCTTGAGCAGCATATTACGAGTAACAGCGACGCAAATAATAAAATGTCCAGGAAAAGCAGCTTGGCGTCTATCGTGTAAGCATTAAGGACAGCGAGGATTTTTCTATATTAGTTTGTAGTGACCAAAACGACATATTGAGGCGGATTGAAGTACAAAAGAGTAAGTGTTTTGAATATAAAATAACTTTCCAACCATCTATAATTGCTGTGGGTGAAAACATATTAAGTACAGTAGACGCTCGATATAGTGAATCTCGGAAGAGTGAACTATCCAGTAAAGTGAACACCCAAAATTTTACATGCACTACTCTAAATAGTGAACAATAAAAATCTCGATATAGTGAACACATATTTTTTCTCAGGTTTTAACAAGAATATTGCAGCTGCAATACGCCTACAGCATGTCGACTGCCTTTGAACAAATTTTGCCGTTCATTCATGTATATCTCACACTGAATCACAAAAGAAAGTAGTCACTTGACTCAGTAGAACACAAGTTCTTGCTGTGTTCTTACTTTTGTACAACATTGTAATTGTGAAAACAAATTCGAAAAAATGCTGAAGTGTGTGTAATATTCTCATTTTTGTTTGGATTTGCTGTGCGTAAAGACATATCTGGTTAATTTTAGTGCATTGTAAAGTTAGAATGGCCCGAAAGCATTTAACATTGCTTGAAATAACTGAGGTATTAAAGAAACAATATGGAATAGCCAGATCAACCGTAAGATCCATATATAAAAACATAGGGGCGGGCTACAGTCCGCTTGGGCGAACTGTTGGATACCCTATTCTTATTCCTATATCTCATAAGTGGGCGTGACAAAAATTTAAAGGATTTTATCGAAAAAACTAAGCTTTTGTAAATAAAAACGTTCCCTAGCTCAAACTTTGGTTTTTCAATAAAATTGTTTTATTTAATTGTGGGCGTGTCAGTAGGCGGATTTTAAAAAAATTTAAGTATGAGCATAAAGGGCACCTAGAGAGTATATACTATAAATTTCAGCTCCCTAGCTCAAACTTTGGACTTTCAAAAATAAAAAATAAAAAAATTGTGGGCGTGTCAGTAGGCGGATTTTGAAAATATTTACACATGAGCATAAAGGGCCCCTAGAGAGTATATATTATAAATCTCAGCTCCCTAGCTCAAATTTTGGTTTTTCAAAAAAAATATTTTATTTAATTGTGGGCGTGTCAGTGGGCGGATTTTGAAAATTTTATGTCCCAAGCAGTTTTATGGGCCAAAGATCATATATAAAAAATTTCAGCTTTCTAGCTCAAAATTCAATTTTTCCCAAAATTTGTTTTATTTAATTGTGGGCGTGTCAGTGGGCGGATTTTGAAAATTTTATGTCCCAATCAGTTTTATGGGCCATAGATCATATATAAAAAATTTCAGCTTTCTAGCTCAAAATTCAAATTTTCCCAAAATTTGTTTTATTTAATTGTGGGCGTGTCAGTGGGCGGATTTTGAAAATTTTATGTCCCAATCAGTTTTATGGGCCATAGATCATATATAAAAAATTTCAGCTCTCTAGCTCAAAATTCGATTTTTTCCAAAATTTTGTTTTTTTGAGTTTGTGGGCGTGTCTGTGGGCGGATTTCAAAAATTCTTAAACTTGATTATTTCGGGACCCTAGAGAGTATATGGTTAAAATTTCAGCTCTCTAGGTCCAGTTTAAAGGCCTAATTTTTGCCGACGGACGGACGGACGGACGGACATGGCTAGATCGACATTACTATCGATGCTGATCATAAATATAGTAACTTTTAGGGGTCTACGGGCAATATTAAGGTATGTTACAAACTATGCGTCAAAATTAATATACCCCTAGAATAGGGTATAAAGAGGGACAATATAACAGCTACGGCGACTCAGACTTATTGTGGCCCTGGAAAAAGAAAAATTCTGACGACATCCGAACTTCCAGAGGTAGAAAAGAGGCTGTATAAATGGTTCTTGGAGCAACGTAGAAAGAATCTGCCTGCAAGTGGACTGATATTGAAACAAAAAGCTATTTCCATACTGGACAAAATAAATGGTAACAGATATGGTTTTGTTGCAAGCATTGGTTTTCTACAAAAATTTAAAAAAAAGGTATGGAGTTCGATATCTGAAAATATCCGGAGAGAAGCTATCTTCTCAACCAGAACTGGTCTGCCCTTTTAAACGAGTTCTTCAATAAAAAAATAAAGAGTATGGATCTCAAGTCAGATCAAATATATAACGCTGATGAGTCATACGTTTCGTCGGCTGAGAAGACCGCTCCAGGGAGAAAAGCCGAAAAACAAAGGATTACTTTCTTGGCTTGCACCAATGCTTCAGGTGGCCATAAAGTAAAACCTCTTGTGATTGGAAAAGCCAAAAATCCTCGTCCATTTAGAAATGTTTGCTTGCTGTACATTACCGACACTCCAAATCAGCTTGGATGACAGCAGCTATCTTTAAAGACTGGTTTCATAATTTACTTGTCCCAGAAGTTCGAAACTTTCTAAGAAATAATGATTTGCCACTAAAAGCCCTAATTATTTTGGATAACGCTCCTAGTCACCCTCCGGAAAATCAGCTTCAAACATCAGATGGCAGCATAACAGTCATCTATATGCCACCAAATGTTACTCCACTCATTCAACCGATGGACCAAAACGTAATCCGACTGACAAAACTTTTTTATAGAAAAAGCTTGTTATTGTCAATTATTGCAGCTGAAAAAGGTAGGTAGTAAAATGATAACAAAGATGGAAGAAATATACAAAACGTTAACTTTTCTTATATGTTTTGCTTTAGAAAATATTTGCGAAGCGGTAAAAGAAATCACGATCAAGGATGCGGTGTTCAATTTACGATCGGCTTGGGATAACTTAGATGGTGCGGTCATTGCAAAGTGTTGGAAAAATATTTTTGAATCCAACGAAAGTTTTGATGAGGAAGATGATATTCCCCTTAGTGTTCTAAGGCAACAGGACGTCACAAATATTTCTGAAGATGTGATTAATCTGGTCAATCATGTAAACGAAGGCGTTACGCATACACCTGGTGACATAAGCGATTGGCACGAAGATAGAGTCTTGTCGGAAGAAGCCGAAAAGGAAAACGATGTGAAGTTGGTCATGGATCGACCAACATGTTCCGTTCCTTTAAAGGATGGTGTTGTTCTTTTTGATAAGGTAATTGAGTGGGCGGGACATAATAATACAGACTTTTCTGATATTATAGTCATGAAACGTTTGCAAGAAAAAGCCATTCAAATTAATTTTAATTTAAGAAAAAATCAGACAAAAGTGACAAACTACTTTCCAAAAATTTAATTCTTATAGAGAAAAAAGATGCTAATTTGTACATTTTATATCTATGTACATTTATGTAAATTTTTCGTTTTTTATGAGTTAAAATGTTTTTGTTTTATGTTATTTTATATAAGTAATAAGTATTTATTATGAATTGTTTTTGTTTTTAGCTGTTGCTGTTTCAACTTGATTAAAATGTGTGTTTATCGATTAAATAAATATAATTATATTCACACTGAACCAAATGTGCATTTTTGATGAAATTTAACTTTGGAAAGCGTTTCTAGCCTCCCGCTCGAAATAGTGAACAATCTCGAAATAGTGAACATGGCTGGTTTTTATTACTTCACTATATCGAGCGTCTACTGTATTAAGGATTTTTATATCAAATTAAATAATTATAATTAATGTTGTAATTAATATCATTTATTTGAATAAAAAGAAATATTAATTATTGAATTTGTACGTTTTTGTTTGTTATTTTGGAACATAAACTTGTGAAAATCACAACGAAATTTGTATTTTCTACAACAAAGCGTTCAATTTCACTGCAAAAAGTTGTGAAATTCACAGTGAAATTCACAGTGAAATTTGTATTTTCTACAAATTGGGTTGTAGATTCTACAGCAAAAGTTTTTGTTTTCTTATTTTTTCTAGTTTTCACTTCTACAGCAGGTGTTGTGATTTCTTCAATTTGGTAATAGATTTCACGACCATGTCTTAGTCAAATTGACAACATTGGTTGTCGGGTCAATTGTGACAACGAATGCAATCAAATCAACCGCGATTTTCATCATTTCTACAACCGATTTTTTTGGGTGTATTTAGTGACTTGCTAGCCGGGAACCTCGCTGCGACTGCCACTGACTACACAACGCTCAAACAAAACCTTAACAAAGCCGCTCAATTTTATTTCCCATCCAGACCGGAATGGAAAAATTAAGCGTTCCCATCGAACCACCTGGTAGCCATCTATACCGACGGTTCAAAGATGGAACGCGGAGTCCTCGAACCGGGGATCTTCTCAGCGGAACTTAATATATCCAAATCATTCCTACCACCGGACTCCTGTAGCGTATTCTAGGCAGAAATACTTCCGATCCGGGAGGCTTGTAGGATACTCACACTCTTCTCCATAACCAAGAGAGACGTTGCCATCTTCATTGATAGCCAGGCAGTTATTAAAGCTCTCGACTCACACTCCATATCATCCAAATTAGTCGCACAGTGGTAAAGATGCAATCACTTGTCTAAGCGGCCACTTCAACATAACTCTCCTCTGGGATCCCGGCCATAGTAGCATAGAGGGAAATGAAAGGGCCGATGCGCTGGCAAGACACGGCTCTACCCTTGATAGTTCCTTTGCAGAGACAGTCTCTCCTCCCATTGGAGTTGTCAAGGGCAAAATATCGCAGAACTTTCTTTCAAGGACGAACTCCAGATGGAGCGGCCTAAATAGCAGGTGTCATATCCAGGAAGATGTGGCCCTGCTTCGATGCTAAAAGAACCCACGATCTAACAAATATAAGCCGACAGGAGATTGCCAGAATTGTGTCGGTCAGCAGTAGACTCTGGCCTGTCGGTACTTGAGTGGTGGCATTAAAACGGCTTCTTTGCGCTAATTGCGTCCCAGGTTCAAACAGCACCGGGCAGCCACTCCTACCTACCTACCTACCATTACTTAGTTGTTATTAACCGAAAGTTGGTTGGTTTTAAATAACAAATTTTCCTGCGTTTAAATGTTAAATTTTGTATGAACAATAATTTGGCCAGAAAACGTAAATTGTGAAAATAATTCAGTAAAGTTTCTCCATGAATACCCCGAATTTCTTTCGCAGCTTACATCAATCTGTTTTATGTCCTCGAACCCAAGTTGTACGAATTACTCCAGTTCGACTTACAGACTCAATCCACGAGCCATATTATCTCTTTACGTGAATTTCCAAGATTCTCATAAATGATTAACTGAATATCAAAATCGTTCCAACACTATACTACTAAATAATATAATGTCCAATGAAATATTCAACAGCGCTATCCTGTACGAGAGATGATTTAAAGAAGAAAAAACGTCCACAAAAGTGTCAAGTCTGTCTTCGAATCAGACATACAAATGTGTCATATCGCTTGTAGAATCATCAAAGTGACACGTTCTTCTTATTTTTCCCCCAAAATAATAAAAACAAAAAAATAAATATTATTAATTCCATTCGCACTTTGTTTTGATGACTTCAATTTCTATGCGAAGTAAAAAATAAATATATAAATATATTTTGAGATAAGAAAACTCATTAGCTTACAAATTCGTGTTAACACCAATAGCATTGAGTTTGAGTGCAGAGATAGATAGGTTCGCAAAAAATCTGGGTAATTACCGGGGTACGTGTTTCGGGAACAAATTGGAGGGTTTTTTGTTTCCAGAATCTTCTGTTCGAACATTTGAATTCGACAGGAAATGTAAAAATTCGAAATTCAACGGATTAATCAATTCGAAATGGCGACGCTTACAAAATTCATAACCATAACTGAATTTGCTGAGTGAAATATGAATTTTGGAATATCGTCGAGTTACATTTTGGTAAATTTGGAGCGAATGGTATGAGAGCGTTAGCACTTGTGGATAATCACCATTGTGAATGGAATACTAAGTGATGGAGTTTATTTGTTTAACTAAAATGAATGCGAATTGTTTAACAAATTCGATTTTTATAAGGTTTCCCAATGGATTTACCTTCTTCGTACTCAAAGTGAGTCTAGTAATAAATGAAAATATTTTTAGCAGAGGATATGCTTCATGCACCGGCAGGAGATTGAGTCGTAACAGATTTCCGGTGTGTCGGACTCTTACCGATTAAGAACTCTTCTTTCTATCTTTGGGCACCGTCATCTAATTTAATCAGTTATGATCGTATGTTAGCTCCTTTCCCTCTTTTCTTAGCTCTCAATAAAATATGCATCAAAGTGCCGTGTTCTTCGCGTATGGTTAGTCACCTTGATGAGTGTACAATCCTGGATAAATACTGCCGGTGCGGAGGCTTAAGTCGCAAAGACTCAACGGGCTATGTCTTTGGTCGGCAGAAGCGTCACAACTGACAGACAGACTGTATGAAGTACGATTACCAAGAACTAACCAACGGGCACTCCCCAACTTTCATACATTTCACCTGACTAACCCCGGCTCACGACCCTAAATACCAAATGGGGAGTAAATTTCACTATTAAATCCCTACTCCAAGGAGGAACAGACAACGCTGAAGGATGCGTGTCTAACAGAGTGCATAGTCGCAAGTATGCGAACTCCGAATACCAGGCGAGCCTCAGTTTTATTTTCCCGTGCCATACCGGGCTCGGGCATGGGTGTTTCCATATCCAGGATACTCTAGGAAATTTTAAATCCAAAAGTCTAAGAAAGTATAAGCGGGTGGCAACGGTGCAGGTGCAGTAGTAGTGTATTCGCTTAGTAATTAGAAGGTCGTGCGTTCAATCCCGGCCAAATCCATTACTTCATTTCGAATATATGTAAAACTCGATCTCCCTAAGCAACTTAAATAACACCCGTGGAGAAAACAACATACAACTGCACCAACACACTTCTTTCCTATCTTTTTACTCTTTCTAAGTAGCACCGAAAAGCATACAATGAAATATGCCATTGCTAGGTGCTGCTTGCTGATCACAAATGCTTGCGCTGTGTTCGTAGCACAATAAGGGTACTGTAAAATTTACGGTAAAAGCCTCTTTAGCGTAAGCAAATTATAAAAAAAAAACCCATCTGTCTTTCCAATCGCATCATTCTCTGGTACTGCTGTTGGCCAGTCGGCTGGACCACATATCGGCCTCAACGATTCGGTGTGCCATTGAGCAACCTAAACCACCTCAAAGTTCAGATGGTGATGCCACTTGGGCCCCATCCGTACCATCTCTAATCAGTGCTACCGCAGGTTTGTAACTTTAACCCGATCAGCGAAGACTTTGACCACGCTAATCAATGGGTCGCTAATAATACCCTGACCAGCTTTAAAGAAACAATGAGCACCCTTGAGGTGTTACAGGCAAACCTGAATCATGCCATGAGTGCGTCCGCTACGCTTACTAAGCGGTTCGCCGAGGAAAAAATAACCTTAGCTAGATAAAACAGATGTTTTAGGTTGCGGTGTCAGCGGTGTAAATCTTCACCTCGCCACGCCTGCTTCTCAAACATGTTGCCACATCACTGCAGGTATGACCCAATCGGAAAGTGTCATATATTTTACAAATGGCGTCAAATGCCAATTCGGTTTTGACATTTGTGAAGCAAGCAGAATTAAAATGTATGTGTATGAGCAATGGAACGGTATATTCACTCCTGAAAAACACGGGCTACTCGCGGAATATCCCGAACCCCAAAATCCTGAAGGAAAACGTGGAAAATGACGCAAAAACAGCCCAAATCATAATCAGCAATAGTGGCGACCGCTTAAGCGATATCATTGATGAAAACATGATGAAAAAACACCTGAACGCCCAAATAAACATTTAAAAATATCGCATTCTTTGATTCTTATTCTGTTCATGGGTCCGCTCTTTGCATCACATCAGGGTGGTGCCGTTTATAAGCCCGTTGAAGGACGCCGGCTTTGTTAGTGTTCTGTGGCCTATCACGTCTATGCCTGCTGATTATTTCTGACCAACCTCCCCGTGACCACCGTTAGCATTACTTCAGCGGGTGGCTGTAATCATACGCCCTTTCGGGTTCACTGTGTCGCACGGGATTGCTCTTCTTCTATTTTCTTTATTCTGAGAGTATGTTTGGCGTAGGTGCCAATTTGGTTCCAGTTATCCTCACTGGCCAGCATCTTTTCGATAATGTTGTATGGAGTGATGTTACCGTTATTTCTCCCCAGTTCTCCTCTTTCGGTTTCCATCTGTTGGATGCGAAGAAGGTATGTTGCGCGTCGTCTTCTTGGGAGTCTCCGTACTGGCAGGCTGGACGGTTCGTTTTGCCGATCTTGTGTAGAAAGGCGTTGAAATATTCGTGTCCGGTGGGTAACTGGGTGACGTTATAGTTAACCTTAGGGTGTTTCCGGTCATTCCACTCAACAACGTTCCTGATCAACTTCGCTGTCTATCGCCCTCTACCTTCCGGGATCTAGCGCTCTTGCCACTTTTGTTTCGTGAGCTCTTTGGCCTCTTCCGTTGCCGTTTCCACTGCAACTTCCGTCTTTTTGTCATAGACGTACTTCCATTCTGCCGCTATTGTGGTCACTCTGGCGACAATAAGGACGGCTGGTTCCGACACCTTTCGATAGGAGCTTGCCACTAGTTGAGCTGCGCGTCGCTTCAAAGCTGCCATCTGTTTTCTGTACTTTTCCTCTCGAAGATCGTCTGACAAAATCCTACACCCATAGAGGACGATGGCGTGCGTTGTCGACATCTCCTGATGCCTTCCAGCCATCAGCCAACTCAGTGATGTAGTCACTTTCGACACTCGTTCCGCAGCGTTCTTTATCGGGCGCCAGAAACTATGTTTGGTGTTGATGGTCACACACAAATATTAAACGGCGTCTTAGCTTCTTATTACCTTCTGGCCGAAGGGTGGCGACGGTGTAGAGGTTAGTGTGTTGGCTTGTGGCCCGTGCGGTGCAGGTGCAATCCCCATGGGGAACAACAACATACGCCAAATCCACTGGGATTTGGATTTCCTTTTTTTTTTTTTTTTTTTAAAAACCTCCTGGCCGATTTGGAAGTCGATTAGAGTCGGCATCCTTTTCCTCATCAGAAGGACTATCTCGGTTTTTTCTGTAGCTAGACTGAAACCGTGTTCATCCATCACGCAGCTTACTCGCCGCATAACCTGGTTAAGTATCCTTTGCTCATATTCGGTGTCTTTTGCCGTTACCACCGCGGCGATATCATCTGCGAACCCCATCAGGAGGGTATCTTGAGGAATCGCCATGCGAAGAATGCCATGTTCGAGAGTGCCGGCCCCAAAATCGATCTTTGTGCTGCTCCGGAGGCGACTTGCATTTTTCGTTGGCCCTCTGTGGGTGATGATGATGATAATAATTTTTTTTTTACGTTACGTTATTTACCTTCAAGTGGTACGCCATCACCACTTGGTGTGTCCGACTCCCCACTAACGGCCTCCAATCCACCATGGGGCCGCTCTTTGATTTACATCAGGTTGGTGCCGTTTTTTAATCAGTGAAAGGAAGCCGTCTTATAAGTCTTCTGTGGCCAAAACATCTGTGCCTGAAAACCTTGGCGGATTCTCTCGTGTTCCTTCACCTCTGTGGCTGTTCTTGCCGGTGAGACTTTCATCTGTTTCGTGAGGGTATAATTACGTCTTTCTCTCTTTTTTTGATCGGCTTACGGTCTTGATAAATGGATAGACTTCGTTTCAAATGTCGGTAGTCGAGGCCATCTGGCTTACGATGATGTCTGGTACGAAGTTGCCTATCTCCGACTCTAGCCTATTTCTCACAGCTGCCCATCTGCAACAGATGAAAAGTGGTAAGCATCGTCCTCCGAAAAGTCGCCGTATTTGCGGGCTGCGCTCCCTACTTTCTGCCATCTTCTTGTACGTTGAAAGATCCATGTCCGGTTAAGAACTAGGTGACATTGAACTTCACTTGGCTGTGTTCCCATTCCGCCCATGCATCAGTGTCGCTGTTCAGCCGCGCAGGCGATCATCTCTTGTTTTGCAGCTCCATCGTATCTGCCACTCTTGTTTGCTGTGTTCCTTTGCCTCTTTAGTCGCCGTGAACCCTCACTTCCGCTTTACTATACTTTACTTCCTCTCTGTCGGTAAAAGATCGATGGGTGTGACTCTCGCAACTAAGAGAACGGGTGATTCCGACACTGTTCGCTAGGAGCCTGCTAACCGGGGGTCCCCTAGTCTCTGTACTTCTGACTTCGTCTTGCTGTACTTCTCCTGTCTGGGTGCGTTGGATCAGATTTTGCAACCATACAGGAAAATGGCATGAGTGATCGACAGGGGCAGTATTTCTTGTGTTTGCCGTTGGACCACCTACGTCTGCTGAGTGATAAGGTAACCTTTACAGCTCAATCAGATGCGGACTTTATATGCTGCCAGAACGGTGTCTGGAGTCTATTCCAAGGTACTTCACTGACATCTTGCTGGTACTGAGTTCATAGCCTACCTGGAATTCGACAATCGTCGGAATATATCTCATAGTTAAGCTATTTCGATTTTCTGTGCTTCTAGCCTAAGGCACTGGTCTTCTATCTAGGTGTGCACCCGCCTTAGCACTTGGTTTCGTCTAATCTGTGCCTTCTCGCTGTCGCTTGCAGTAATCACAGCGCCGATGTCATCAGCACAGTCTAAAAGAAAAGTGTGTTCGGGCTTGTCCATGCGTAGGATCCCATCGCAGGAGATATTGATAGGCACCCAGGATCGAGCCCTGTTCTACTTCAGCAGTTATTTCCCTTCTCCAGCAGTTATTAACCTTTTCTTCATTGTTGCCCTCACTATCTCTACATGATGCTTAAAAACTTCTATCCTGTGCGCTTGAGTGACTTTGTTTCCTTCGCTGTTTCGAAGAGTCTGCACTGCAGCCTTAAAGCCAGCAAACCAGGTAGGTAGGTAGGTGTGGCGGTTTGTTAAGACAAACCCAATTAGCACTGAGTGCCGTTTTGTTACCACAAACTCATGTAAACCTGGGTATTATCGATTGGTGGGGGAGGCTAAATCCAACCTGCGGAGTTCAGGAAAGATATCAGTACCTTGATACTTTTCTCGGAGACTTCCTCAAGTGTATTGAAGAAGAGGCTTCCCAATGTTCGTAGTCTGGTCCTAGCTAAAGCCGGACAGGTACATAGAAAGTGAATTAGGGTTTCTTTTTCAGTTGTCACTTTGCAACTGCGGCAGTGTGTATTGTATGGGACGCCCAGCTTGGCCGCATGGTCACCTATAGGCCAGTGTCCCGTAAAGATCGCTGTGAGTCTCTTTTCTGCGATGTCTTTTCGGGTTCTACCTAGACGGTCGGTTGTTTTTGCCTTGTTGTAGTTTGGCCACGTTTTCCTGGATATGACGCATGCAGTCAGCCTGCTCCATCTGAGGTTGGCTTTCTTAAGGTATTCCGCGGTGATATTTGCCTTAACTGCTCCGAGCGGAATGTGGACTAGTTCCGCCAGAGAGCGGTGGAGAGCTGAGCCTTGCCTGGCCAGTTCGTCGGCATGTTCGTTTCCATAAAGGTTAATGTGCCCTGGAACCCAGATCAGGGTAACCTTGAACTTATCAAGCAGGGCCAGCTCATTACGGCATTCTAGTACTAACTTAGAGGATATAGTGACCGAAGCGATCGCTTTAATGGCAGCCTGGCTGTCAATAATTATGGCGATCCTTTGCCTCGGTGTTATATTGGAGTGAGGTTTGATCTGGCGACAGGCTTCACGGATAGCCAGTAGCTCCGCCTGGAAGACGCTTGCAGTATCCGGAAGTCTGTACGATTTGCCGATGTTTAAGGATTCCAAAAAAACTCCCGCACCCACGCCGCAGTCCATTTTTGAACCGTCGGTGTAGATTGTTTGATCGAAATCCCTTGTCAATTGTCCATTTTGCCATTCTGATCTAGTAGGGATTTGAACGGCGAAATGTTTTGTGAAAGACATTCTGGGAATGATGTAGTCTGTTGAAGGCGGAACTAGTTTTCTAGGTAGAGAAATCTAGAATACTACTGTGGCCGTAGGGTTTCGCAGTCCATCATCCAGACTCTCTGAGCCTGATCGCGCTGTGTGCTGTGATGTTTGTTATATGTAGATCAAGATGTAAAAGATGCAGTAAGACTGTGAGTCCGTCTGACGGTGTTGACCTCCCGTTGTTCGTATGCATGCCGTTCTTTGTACCTTATTAAGTTTGGTAATATTGTAATTTTTCTTTAGAGCCGGCCACCATACTATTGACCCATACGTGAGGATTGGTCGTACCACGGCTGTGTACATCGACAGGGTCAATTTTGGTTGCAGGCCCCACTTTTTTCCGAAGGTTCTGCTGCAGGCATAGAAGGCTATACATGCCTTCTTTACCCGTTGTTCTATGTTTATTTTCCAGTTAAGTTTAGGATCTAGGATAACTCCTAAATACCTGGCACTGGTTGAAAGGGGTAGGGGTGTGCCGTTTAGGCGAGGAAGCGTAAAGTCAGGTATGTTGGTTTTGGTGGTGATGAGCATCAGCACAGTTTTCCCCGGGTTGACTCCCAGACCGCACTTTTTTGCCCAAGTGCTAACTTTGCTTAGAGCATTCTCCATGATTTCACTAATCACGGAGGGAAACATTCCTGACACCAATATCACCATATCGTCCGCATACCCGACTACTTTGATTCCTACTCTGTCTAAACTTATGAGGATTTTGTTCATTACTAGGAGCCAGAGTAGGGGTGAGATGACTCCTTCTTGAGGTGTTCCCCTCCTGGCATATTTGGTTATATTGCTATTTCCTAAAGCTGCTTGAATGATTCTAGTGCTGAGCATGGAAAAAATCCATTGACTTAGATGGATTGCTATTCCCAGTTCCCTCAGGGACTCTAGAATTGCTTCAGTGTCTACATTGTTGAAGGCTCCTTCTACGTCTAGGAAGGTAGCCAAGGTGTATTCTTTGTAGTCTAGGGATTTTTCTATCGTACGCACTACCTCGTGAAGAGCTATTTCTGTAGATCTTCCCTTGAGGTAGGCGTGTTGAGATTTGGAGTGGAGTGAAGCTTCTATTGCCCCTCTCAGGTGGTTGTCTAGGAGACGTCCGAGCGTCTTCAGTACGAAGGAGGTCAAACTAATTGGTCTGAAATCTTTCGCAGTTTCATGACCGCGTCTACCCGCTTTTGGAATGACAACAACTCGCACTCGTCTCCATGAATAGGGTACATGATTGTAGAGTGTACACTTGTATAGTTCCTGTAAATCGATGTGAGCCATGGAATTGCCGGATCCAGAGATTTCTGGAGCATGATGGGCAGAATGCCGCCTAGGCCAGGCGATTTAAAGGGAGCGAAGCTGTTTATTGCCCAGGAATTTTTGTCCTCGGTATTAATGGATGTTATATTTTCCCAGGCGTCGGGTTGTGTGCGTTGTGACCTGGATGGCTCTGCACCGTAATCATTGCATCCGGGAAAATGGGTGTTTATTAATAGTTCTAGGGATTCTGCAGTTGACTCAGCCCATTCTCCGTCTTCCTTTCTCAGAAGAGATGGGTTGGAGTGTTCTTTGGACAATATTTTGCTGAGTCTTGCGGAGTCCTTGAGGGTTTCGATGGATTGGCAGTACTCTATCCACGACTGTGTCTTAGCCGTTCTGATAGAGTTCTTGTAGATTTTAAGGCAGTCCCGGTAGGGTTGCCAGTAGTTGCATTTATGGCAGATGTTAAAGGTTTCTCTAGTCAATTTTCTGAGAGCAGAGAGTTCCTTGTTCCACCAAGGGGGGAATGATTTTTTGAAAGCTTTTTCAAAAGTCTCAACCTTTGTGTCGAGTTCTGAAGTGGAGGTAAATTTTTGATTGGGGGTCTTGTGTAACTTGGTCTTAACAACTTGGTTAAACTTTGCCCAATCGGTTCTTTTGGGGTTTCGGAAAGGTTTCGGGATCTCTTCAGCGAGATCTATGTCGAAGAGTATCCAGTTGTGGTCTGAGAAGGATTTTTTACTGGATACCCTCCAATTTTCAACCTTCATAATATTGTTATTATTACAGAGAGTAACATCTATAACGTCTTCCCAGCCGTTAAAACTGTCCGTACTCGGAAAGATGAAGGTCGGGGTGCTACCTTTGTTACATATTAGTAGGTTATTTTCAATAATATAATCGAAAAGAGACTCACCGCGTTCGTTTGACTCCGAGCTGCCCCATGCACATGCCTGGAGTTTGCATCGCAGCCCAGCCGCAGGTTGGTCCTTGTTGTTGTTATGGCGTTTATCATTGCCTGGACTTCTTCCGGCGGTACTTGCCGGTCGTGTGCCATGTAGGCGGATGCGATTAGCCAGCCAGCAACCAATTATTTGGCTTTTTTTATAAAACCTCCTTATGTTGTTTCAGTCTCCAGACGCTTCAATTTTTATAAGCTTGGAGACTACATATTGCACAGGCCCCCTTCTTTTATGCAAGATTCGTTTCTCTGCCCTTCGCCAAGCTCAGAACACTTCCCTTCCTTTCCTAGTTTTCCGGACTTTAGCCAGGCGATCACGTATCGGAATAATATCAATGATGCTTGGTCGTCCGTTATACTGAGTTACAGGCTCATCCACTCAGCTCGCAGATCCTGATCATAATCTTATGTGAGAGGGGCTCATATCCGATGCGTTTTGCAAATATGGACTAGACTTATTTTGGGACTTGTTAATTTTGTCGTCGTCGTCATTATTATCATTTTCTCACTTTCGACACGTTTTGCCCTTTGCCCAAATAACACTCTGCCTGTTATCATCAATAATTGTACTTTTATAGTATTTTAATGGGATTCTTGTTTTTTGCTACCGAAAATAAAAATAAATAAAAAAAATAAAAATATCTATCATCCCATGGTGTTGTGCTGTTATCGCCGCAATAAAATAATGATCTCTTGCAAATGACCATTTAAATGATTTTTATTACAGCAATTAAGATAGACCACTAGGCGATGTTATTTATTTTGTTAAACAATATGTTTTTGCTTCTGGTTGTAGTTTTGGTTGTTGACTTACAAAATATAAAATAAAATAAATTAAATTATTTTCCGGCCCAGTAAACAGTCGGAAATGAGAAGCAATTAATTGCTGGCAGTTCACAACGTGCCGCTGATTATAGTAACGAATTTTGTTCGCTTATCAAAAACTAGTTTTGGCGTTCTTGAACTTGTTTCTAATTAAAGTTATTAAAACTTATAACAGCAAGTTGCCTAATATTTGTAAAAAAAATGAATGAATATATTTCCGAATTTATGGCATAGTGGCAGAACGTCAGGGGTTCTGGGGTGAAGGCATTTTTGCCAATTGGAGGATGGAGAAAATCTTTTTTGTTCGGGGTGCGATACTCAGACTCAATACTGGTCCATTGTACTTCCAGGAAGACACACCACATTTACTGTGTAAATTTACTCGTTTTCCTAAGAAAGACTAGGGGCAACGGATAGGCATGCGCACACAAGGGCAAAACACGCTTTTAAGTAGCTGAATAGTGCCTTCCGTTGGCTCGGGGGTACGAAAGAAGGTAGTGGGACATGGCATACACCCACCAACCATAGGTGAACGTCCATGCCACGCCATTAGCGGGATCCAACTACCAACGTATGAATGATGGTGTGAAAGCTGACTGCTGACTGAGCTGAAACAAGAAGAAATCTGAAAGATCACTTTATGATCAACCAGCTGACAAACCAGTTTAAGTTTGAGAAGTGAAAAAGCAAAAGAAAAACTGAAAGTTGAAAGAGAGTATATGCTGTCATCAAGAAAGGACACCCATCACCGACGTCTCAGACATAATAGGTTTGTTCGCTAACTAATATGCAAACGTAAATTTATATAAACTTTTGTGCAAAACTACACAAACGCGTGTGCGTACTGAGGAAATGGTAAAAAGATGAACGCAAGAAAAATGTAATTTCGTTAATTTTTCGTCACAGAATTTCAGCTGGTAAAATAATGAAAACTGTCAAATGATGAAATCCTATGAGTTTGCCCTAAAAAAAAGCGGTTGCTTCTTTTCAAGCCAAACTTAGAAGTTTTTCATCTTTTTACACAAAAGCGTTCGCGAACTTTTCTTTGAAATGAAAGGATTCTCTCTCGAGACAGTTTTCATTTTTATACACATAAAGTACGCGAACGGGGAGGCATGGACTCTAGCAAAAGCGGATCAGGTCACTCTTGGTTGTTTTAAGAGGAAAATTCTTCGGGTAATTTTTGGTCCCGTCTGCATAGACGGTGAATGGAGGAGGATTTGATTGATTGATTAATGTTTATTTAGCATAAAAAAAAGCCATTTTCACATTTTTAATTATAATAATTCATATAATAAATAATTAAATAAATAAATTCTAATTTTTCAATAATTTCTTTTAACAAACATAAGTATTTCATTTCTATATCTCGTAAAGTTTTTTTCAATTTTTACAGCATTGGGTAGACTATTATAAATTTGTATTCCTTTGTAAAAAAACATATTTTGCGACCTAAGATTTATGAAAAATTGCATATTAAAGTTATTGTTGCTTCTTAGATTATAAGGTTGAACATCACCTCGTGTAGTTAGTCTTCTTTGCATATATTTTGGCGTTAAATTATTTTTTTATTTTAAAAATAAATAATAGTGAGCTAAATATAATTCTTTGTTTGATATTTAACCATTTTAATGTATCAAGCATATAGTTAATTGGTGTGTACCGATTACAATACAAAATTGACCGCATAGCTTTATTTTGTAATTTCAGGTTTTCAATCATAGCTTTAGTTCCCAATAATAGTATTGTAGAGCAATATTGAAAATGGGGCCTAATTATGGTATTATATATTTTAATAGCCATTGAAATACATAATTTCTTTCTTATTCTGCGAAAGAAACCGATTTTCTTGGATATTTTTGCACATAACTTTTCAATTTTTTATTACTTTTTTGAAATCATTTATATACAAAATATATAACAATGGGCCTAACATTGCACCTTGTGGTACACCCAACTCAATAGAGATTGTGTCAGACATTTCGTCATTAAATTTTAAAATTTGTTTTCTATTTTCTAAATATGATTTAAACCACAAAAATTCTACTCCTCTCACCCCATAGCTGTGTAGTTTCTTCAATAATATCTTCCTGTCCACCGTCTCAAAGGCTCGTTTTAGATCAAGGAACGCTGCTGCAATTTTAGTACGTTCGTGCAATTTCTCTTTCCAATCGGCCACAACGAAGTTTAAAGCGGACTCACAAGAGTGTTTCCTTCGAAAACCAGATTGCCCTTCCATTATTATTTGATTATCTTCTAAGAACATTTCAAACTGAACCTGCACAACTTTTTCTAATATTTTTTCATGAAGGGTAACATGTTAACTGGTCTAAAATGTTCACATTTATTCGAATTCGACACTTTTTGTACCGGAACTATCACAGACGTTTTCCAGTTATTCGGAAAAATACCATTTACTAACGAATAATTAATCATTTTAAGTAGGGCTGGGCCTACATAATTGAAACTATCTTTCACCATTTCTTTGTTCATGAGGTTATAGTCGCTCTTATTAGGCATCATTTCTACAACTTTCAACAGTTCTTCGGTAGTATCTAAGGTTTTAAATTTAAAGCAGTTTACCCTTAGCTCCGCATAGTTGATAAACGGTTCAATTGGAATATTTTCATTTATATACAATGACGAACTGCACAGCGACATCGACTTAGCCAGAAGAGTGAAGGTGAAACGACTGAGGTGGATGGGTCATGTAGAGCGAATGGACGTGAGTGCTCCGGCTCGGAAGATCTTCGAATCCACACCCGAGGGATGCGGTAAAGGAAGACCGCGACTCAGGTGGCGCACTCCAGTGGAAGGGGAGCTTAACCAACTTAACCAAAGAACGTGCTGGCTGGAGACGCTTGTCGGTTGAGGCCCAGGTCCACCCCGGACTTTAGCGCCACCTTAAGTAATTAAGTAAGGTAGTTGAAAGAAAGAGTTAAAATTAAGTAGAGGACATAACAAGGACAAGGAAGGTGAAAGGCGACAAAGGATCAGGAGTACCAACGACTGTTGAGAGAAAAAGTCGGAATAAGGACCAACCAAAAGCTAAATAGAGTGTTAAATTGTGCAGTGCCTAGTTTATTATTTCGATCGTGGTAATACATTTTGAGGAATACGTCTGCTGTAATTCAGTTTTGGAATTTTCCCGAACATTGCGGGATCAATCATAGCTTCGAAATTCAAGACGACGTGATAGTGGGTCACGCCAGGTCACTATATTTTGGTTAATGAATTGTGCATTCCAGTTAATATTTATTTTACTTGACCACGCGCCAACGAAGCCATCACAACGTAGTAAAAAAAAACTGTTTCGTCTCCTTAATTTTTTTCCTTTCCCGTACAGCGGACCAATTCGGTTTCAAAATTCCGCCCTCTATCTCTATCTAAGGTCTTCGAGAAGCTGATAGCTATGCAAACACTGAAACACCTGTCGCTTCGTCCGTGGCTTAACCCACACCAGTCCAGTTTTCGGCCAACCACAGTTGCTCTACGGCAATGGTTAACATTATTGATGAAATTCGACAAGATTTTGACACAAAATGCGTCACTATTCTATGTGTGCTTGACTTCTCGAAAGCCTTTGATAAGGTTAATCGTGATTAGATGGAAGCTAAAAAATCTGTTTGGTTTTAGTGATACGGCTGGGCAGTGGGCAACTCATTTGTAGCTTCCTTTCTGGTAGGTTGCAACGAGTTATTTTTTTTTGTCAAAAAAGCTCTGCATTCAAAACTGTTTATCAAGGGGTACCTCAGGGATCGATCTTTGGACCGATTTTGTTTTGTTTATTTATAAATGACCTGCCGTACATATGGAAACATGCATCTGTGTAGGTACCTCTGCGCAGATGATATACATCCTCATTTAGCTCTACCAATGAATGAACTAATTGGCCTTGGTTCCCGACTAAACGAGAATCTAGAGAAAATCCACAATTGGGCTGAGGTGAATGGTCTATCACTCTATCCAGCTAATTCGCAGTGCATTCCGATCTCTAATAAGACCATTGACACCAATAATCTACCTGATTGATGGCTCTCGAACAGAAAGCTGAACTGTGTAGTAACAGTTACTAGTCTGGGTTATGTAATGAATATAAACTTTTCCGGGCACAATCATACCAACGTAGTGATTGGACGTATCTACTGATGTCTTCGCAAGCTTTTGCATAGTGCTAGCTTCACACCGACCGAAGTTCGACGAAAGCTGATCCTAATCCTAATCTTGCCGATGGTAATATAAGCTCAGGTGGTTTATTGCTCACTCAACTTGTTATACCAATGGAAGCTTCAAATATTTCAATTTCAATTTCAATTTCAATTTATTTAAGGACAATGTACGCACGATTAATATCGTATGTAGTACAGTAAAAAAAATGAATATAATACAAAAAGAGGTATCATCATGAAACAATAATCATTGCACTAGTTTGTTTATACTCGTAAATGCTAAACAAAAATACAACGGATTAATTATGCTACTTTAAATAGAAACATGATTTGCAAATGAAATTAGCCTTTTAGTTTTTTGATTAGGCAAAATTTAGAAGAAGGACAATAGGAATAGGTTAGGAGATAGGGGAAGCAGAATGGAGAAAAAGAGAGGGGAGAGTAGTTTAGCCATTAGTATGAAAAAAAAAAAAAAATAAATAACAAAAGTTATAAACATTGTGTTACACGTCGTTTAAATTCCGAGACAGACTGTATCGCTTGAACACGATTATCAAGACTATTCCATAGCCTAATACTCTGGACAGGGAAAGATCTTTCCATCACCAACCTGTGAAATCTTGGTATAACGATGTCGAGATTTCGTGGAGATGTCGTGAAGTTAAAAAGTTCGCGTAAGTAGGGTGGACAGCTACTTCTTAGAAGTTTAAAAAGGAAAGTCATCGCACGTCTTTTTAGATAGGTGTTTAAAGGGCATCCTAATAAAGTATCTTTATAAGGCGATATGTGATCGGACCTTCTAAGATTAAGAACAAATCGGATGCAATCATTAAAAGCCACCTCAACTCTACGGGCACAAGTGCTATCTAGTTTAGGGAAGATACATCGTCTATACGTGAAAATGGGTAAAAGCAGTGTTTTAAAAAGTTTAAGACGAACCTCAGATGAGATGAAGTCTGCCGTAAGTCTTAGTGTTCGCAGACCGCCATAGACCTTACAGAGCATCGCTTTGACAAAATCACAGCATTGCATTGATGAGCCTATAACTATGCCGAGACTCTTAACCTTATCTGCAACGGGTAGCTGAGATCCGTTGAGTGTTATGGGTGGAACCTCACTAGAGGGAAAACTCCTATTAAAAAAATAAATAGCTTGCGATTTGCTAGGGTTTAAAGTTAATAGGTTTGTTTCTGACCACCGTGCAATATTATCGAAATCACAATTAATCCTTTCTATGCAGTCTTCGATCATCCCAATAGGTCTGCTTAGATAAAGTTGGACATCGTCCGCATATAGATGGAAGGAAGAACTAATGGAGATGAGATGTCATTTACAAATAAACTAAATAATAATGGACAAAGAATTGATCCTTTGGGTACTCCTTGAGGGATTGACAATTGATCAGACTAAGAATCTTTAATTTTAACACGTTGCAAGCGATCAGATAAGAAACTTTGTATAAAACGTATAGCTGTGGAGCTAAAATTGAAGAAAAACTCAGTTTTCTAAGCAGGAGGTGGTGGTTTACTCTGTCAAAAGCTTTGGAAAAATCCAGTAGAACGAGAGCAGTAAAATCGTCATTGTCTAAGGCCGTTCTTATATCAGTAGTTACTTTCAGCATAGCAGTTTCACAGCTGTGATGTGTGCGAAATCCTGATTGCCAGCTAGAGATAAGATTCTGTTCCTCAACATATTTAACTACTTGCAAGTACATTAATTTTTCCAAAACCTTGGATAAAAAACATAGAAGAGATATTGGACGGAAATCACTAGGAGAATCAGGAGAACGTATTTTGGGTATAGGTATAACTGTAGCTTCCATCCATTGTGAAGGGAAAAAGGAACTTGTTAAACAAGTATTCACGATAAAGAGAACATATTTACATACGAGTATATGTGGATAAATTAATTTAAAGAAACGAGGAGAAATTTGGTCAGGACCAACAGCATGACTTTTAATGGAATTAATACACAAAGTGAGTTCATTTAGGTCAAAACATCGAAAACTAAAATTCCTAAATGTGTTGGATTCAGACAGCGAAGTTGTGATATTATTATCACTTGCTACATTATTTTGAGTAGAGTTACTGCAGACAAAAAACGAATTAATTTAATTGGGGGTTGCATTGCACTGACCATCGGGAGTTGTATGAATCGCTAGCTGACGTATATTTCGCCACAACGTTCGCGAAGAAAGATTCTTGTCGAGTTTTTGTTCAAAGTAGGTGCGCTTATCACTTCGAACCGCTAAATTAACTTTGTTACGAGCAATCTTATACCAAGAACGAGCTTCGCTAGTTTTTAAGCGTTTGTAGCGAGCAAAAAGGTACTCACGTTCTGAGATCAGACGCCGTTAACTTGGAATAAACCATGGATTGAGATCTCTTGATTTATTTATAGTGCGAAGCGGGACATGTCTCTCGAAAAGGTTATTTAGTGATCCGGATAGAATTTCAACCTGTTGATCTACGTTGGCACTATAAAATATATCACTCCAGGGCATTTCAGAGCACTCTTGAATAAGACTGCCCATATTTATGCGCCTGAAATCTCGATAGGTGATGCTATGATCAACGCTACCTATATCAAATGAAAACGAATAGTTTACAACAAGTATATATCATGGTCTAAAATACTTGGCGGGGAAATTTGGTCAATAGAAATTATTTGATTAGTCTCAGTAACTAGGATTAGATCCAACGTTGATGGATTAGCTGCACGGAAGTAAGTTGGATATGAGTTCGAAACATTAAGGTGAATTGTTTGGAGAAAGTGAAGAAAATCAGTCACAGAGCTAGTATTATTCACTAGATTTACATTAAAGTCACCCCCAACTATAACATTACTGTAGCGCTGTGTGATTTGAGACATTACATTATAGAATTCTTCTGCATTTACGAAACTGAACTGGTTTGTATAGACACATACGAGTGCACATTTGTCGATACCTGAGCACAATTCAATACATAAAAACTCAATTGCCTGGTCTTCAGAAGAATAGAGATTCCTAACTTTGAAACCTTCACGCACATATATAGCAACACCTCCTCCTTGCCTGTTTTTTCTATTATTGCAGTGAACTTGAAAACCCGGAATCGAAAAAAATGAAGATGGAACACTTTCATTCAACCAGGTTTCGCTGACGAATATTGCATGTACTGGAACTTCCGAGAACATGTGGCGAATTTCATGTATTTTGTTTTTGATACTCCTTGCATTCAACGTACAAACACTTAGACCGCTACTACGCTTGCTTATAATCTTTAGAAGAGTTCTAGCCCTATCCAGACAAGTGTAATTAATCACATTCATGATCGCGAGAAATACATCAGCGGCTGCCTGTCACAGAACTTAAAGGACGTGTTTTTTTTTAAATCTAAACCTCACACTGTAGGCACTACTGAAGGAAAGGGAAAAAGGAGAGGAAAAATAGAAAAAATAAATAATAATAAAAAAAGAGCACATAAGAACTAAGATTAACATTAGAATTAGGATGATTTGAATGATTTTAAGAAAAAATAACAATAAACATTTATTAAGAATCATGACCATCAATTTGTATTCATTAAGTATCCCTCAATGATTCTGTGCGATTCATCTATGATCATATTTCCGAACACTCCAGAAACCTTCTTGTTTGTTCTTTTCAACAACACAATAATACAAGGAACTGTGTATTTTTTCATAAAATTATAAAAAAAAACAATCAGCTTCGTATTTATTCAACAAACTTAATTTTTCTCGCTCTGAAAGGACTTTTAAGATAAATCTTCCTCACTATCGTTATTTAAATTCGTCTCGTTTGGTTTTTATTCACACTGTTAAATTATAGAATTCATTGACCTCGCGAATTAAGTAGTAGTATTTCTAACTTCAAAAATGCAATCCTTCTCTAATTCTTTACAAATTTACCACATCAATAAATTCTTTTTTGCCAAACTCTCTCATTTTGCCCCGTTTCTTTCTCTTTTTGTACCCCTTCGCGACTATTGCATAGCTCCTCATGTATTTCTTCTATAGTGAAGTCCTAGATACAGGGTGGCGCACCAATTGTGCTACAATAAGAAATTCATATAACTTTTTTTTAATCAATGTATTTCATTTATTTTCTTTATTGTATAGAAAATTTAATTTTATTTTATATAACTAATTGTTTTTGAAGATGATATACCGTAATTGACCTCCATGCTCATCCACGCATATGCGAGACCAGAAAATTATTCATTGCGGCCTGAAGGGTTGAAGTCGGGATCGTCTTAATTATTGTTTTAATGGACTGCTTCAATTCAGTCAAATTCCTTGGTTTCGTTTTGTTTACCTCTTGCTTAACACAAACCCCATAAAAAAAGACTTGTGCAGTCAGGTCAGGTGACCTTGGGGGCCAGCGGGAAGTGGAGTTTCTTGATATTGATTTGTTTGGGAATTTTCGTTGGAGCTCCACCACAACCGGTCTGGCTATATGTGCAGTCGCTCCATCTTGCTGGAACCAAATGCTGTTGAAACTGATACTTATTCAGTGCAGTTCTGGGTCCTTCAACATCTTAAAATAACGTTCTCCATTGACAGTGACTGTTATATCGTTTTCTTCAAAGAGGTATGGCCCATAATGCACCTTGATGAAACTGCGCACCACACAGTGACTCGTTCTGGGTGCAGTACCGTCTATTGGAGTATTTCTGAATTAGTGTCACTCCGTATACGGCAATTTTATTTATTTACATTTCCATTAAGATCAAAATGGGCCTCGTCAGACATAAACAAGCAATTTATCAAGCTGTTGCCTTCTTTGGTCATTTCAATAATTGTTTGTCAAAATTCCAGGCAAATAGGCAAATCCAGAGGGTTTAACTTAGTGATGGGCATAATCGAATGATTCCAATAATCGAGATATTAGTATTCAAGTGATCTAAATAATCGAATGATCACTCGAGATATAAAATTTCTCTGAAAATTGGTGTAGTATTTCCAAAAAACTTCAACCTCTTTTTGCATAATTTGCAAAGAGCAAAATTATTTCTGTCTGCATCTGCATCTTTTTGAAAAAATTTTCAAACGATTGATATTTTTCCACCACGTTTCATTTTAATTTTCAGATAAACTTAATTTCTATATAAAAAGAAACATAAACGTAACATAGTCTATAAAATAAAAACTACAATAACAAAATTTATAAATTACCAATTTACCATCAAAAATATAAATCCAAACTTGATCAACAAACAACAACACAACACACAAGTTTCGCAAAAGGATGCAATACTAATACTAATACGAAGCCAACGAAAATGCAATCAGTTGAGCTGAGCAAACGGCTAGTGCATTTAATCGTTATCTTATCGCAAACATGTCTATGTGAGTGAAGTAGTAATTAATATAAAGTTCTCGAATGTCGATTCCTTTGAAGAGTAGTAACTAATAAAAAATAAATATGGAGTAATGCTATACTGTTTTTTCATTCGAGATCGAGTACGGGGAATAGGTACGAAAAAGGCAGCTGCTTATCATTCGAATGGACAAAATCAAAAACACAGTGCAAGCCATGAGAATGTGAGCTGTTATCTTTTCATACTTAAATAATCTAGAAACAGGTATTCTTCCCACACAAACTCACCGTCACCGTTGTAAGTGTAACTATTTTTTTTCATTCGAGTTATGGGACTTGGGGTAGTTGCGCATCATTATTCATTTCATTCGAATGAAAACACACACACAAGGTTTTTATTTTTATCACATTTGCTTTGCGACGAATGGGTTGACTTGGTATGTGCGTCAGGAAAGTGTGTTCTCTGTGTTTTATTTAGTAGTTGTGTGTGAGACATTTTGCTGTAGTGTCGTCGAGTCGAGCGCATGCTCATTCGAATGATTATTTAAAATGAAGAATCGAGATATGTCGAGATATTGGAAGAATCGATTATAATCGATTCAATCATTGGAATGCGCCCATCATTAGTTTAACTTGTCTGTAATTTGGACTTTGTACGGAAACAAGTTTAAGTCATCATGAATTATTTGTTGTTATGACCGTCTGATAACTCCAATTTGCTACGACAAGTCTCGATTCGAAACGCTTGGATTTGCCTGAATTGACGATGCTATAGCCGCGATTGTGTCTTTAACCCGAATATAGGGATCTACGGTCTTCGATGGTACGGTCTTCGTGCGATGCTTCCAGATTCGGCAAACATGTTTACCAGCCTGATTATGGTCCATCTATTTGGGGGAGTGCCGCCAAACTCCCGCCTAAATTCCCTTTGAACGGAAATGAAGGCCTGGAAAGCATGGTACTGCTGCACTATCCAAATCCGCCAAGCATTCATTTAAATAAATCTAAATAGTAACTTGCCAATTAAAAAAAAATAAGCCGATTACTTACTCAGCGAATTTGGCTTATAAGGAGCGGATAACTTCACCACACATTCTCAGATTGTAGTTCATCCATTCACAAATTGAGAGGATACATACTCGTATGCATGTGTGGAAGCATTGAGAGGATGAGAGAGAACACGGTCTTCCGTTTGGACATATTACTCTTTCACTGATGAAATATGACAGATATACTCGATTTTTGAGGAAACCCTTAAGCGCGTGTTGATTACATAAAAAAAACATAGGGACGGGCTACAGTCAGCTTGGGCGAACTGTTGGATACCCTATTCTTATTCCTATCCCTCATAAGTGGGTGTGGCAAAATTCTTAGTATGGTTGAATTGTTAAGAACGCTCTACATATTTTGTTATATAACATTTAAAGGATTTTATCAAAAAAAAACGAAGCTTTTGTAAAAAAACGCTCCCTAGCTCAAACTTTGGTTTTTCAATAAAATGTTTTATTTAATTGTGGGCGTGTCAGTAGGCTGATTTAAAAAAAAATATCACAGGAGCAGGGCCCCTAGAGAGTATATATATAAATTACAGTTCCCCAGCATAAACTTTGAATTTTCAAAAAAAAAAAAAAATTAAATTGTGGGGGTGTCAGTAGGCGGATTTTGAAAATATTAACACATGAGCATAAAGGGCCCCTAGAGAGTAGCTATATATTATAAATTTCAACTCCCTAGCTCAAATTTTGGTTTTTCAATAAAATTGTTTTATTTAGTTGTGGGCGTGTCAGTGGGCGGATTTTAAAAATGTTATATCCCGAGCAGTTTTAGGAGTCATAGATCATATATAAAAAATTTCAGCTTTCTAGCTCAAAATTCGATTTTTTCCAAAATTTAGTTTTTTTGAGTTTGTGGGCGCGTCTGTGGGCGTATTTCAAAAATTCGTAAACTTGATTATTTCGGGACCCTAGAGAGTTAAAATTTCAGCTCTCTAGGCCCAGTTTAAAGGCCTAATTTTTGCCGACAGACGTACGGACGGACGGACTTGGCTAAATCGACATTGCTATCGATGCTGATCATAAATATAGTAACTTTTAGGGGCCTACGGGCAATATTAAGGTATGTTACAAACTATTCGTCAAAATTAATATAGGTACCCTTAGAATAGGGTATAAAATGTATACAAAAAAGCCGCCGCAAAACACTGTCCATACGCCATCGAGCTAATGAACATCCTTCTTCAACTTATGGTGCACCACGCAACCGCGACGACATTCCTATACTACACAAAGGTTCATCCAAGAGAAATTCTGTTTCCTGCAGTTCCACAGCAATTCGGTTACACAAATCAGATACCATTCCTCATCAGAGTCATATAACACCTTCGTTGACTTGATTTAAAAACAAAAAATTAACACTCCTCCGTCAATGTCTTGGCCTTAAATAAGTGTAGGCTTCACGTAGTGTCGATTACTCAAAGCGGCTATTCCAACGATAATGATGCCATCAAAATGATATCCTAAACGCCTATCTGGTTGAGTTCTTCATCAAAAGTTTCGATTTCTGTTTTCATTGGCATAGTTATGTGCGCTCCTGCTGGGGAAATACAATCCAGTAAAAGCAAACTATGGTGACCCACCAGGCCGCTCTAGCAACCCACAACGATCCTCAATCACGCAAATCACCGGCGAAAGTATGATCAATTTCTAATTCGATTGCAATGAGTCTTTCCCGAAAAATATCAAGAGAAATATATTCAAACAAGCTTGCTGCCAGCGACAACACAAATCAGAAACGATTAGTTTTTTCCACGCCTCAAAAACCTCTCTGATCGTGGAACAACACAATACCATGCCATAGCTGTAACCGCCGCCGACGGCAGGGGCAAGGGCGTCTAGCAAAGAAAAAAAGACTCTATATTAGGGGCAATATCGATTTCACAGATGATAATTTCATCTCTTGTTATCACACAGCGTGTTAGATGTATCCACGCTCAAATAAATTTGTCCCGCTTTCGGGAGTAATAGGAATCGGAATCCTTATAAATGACCAACAACTATATGCAGGTATAAATGAATCTTTATGTATCTACACACCTCTACTGGTGGTGTATCGAATTTGAGTATTTATTAATATATCATGATTGAGATTGAATCGATGAAATCGATGTGCGTAGCTATTGTTATGGCGTTGAACACTTTCAACTAGGGCCATTGTTAAATTTGATAGGGTGGCTGAATTGAGTGTAGTCCCTTGTGGCACCTCCGTGATAATTGTTCGAGTATTTTGCTTTTGTTGTTTGTTGGTTTTGCTATTATTATTGCTCTACGAAGAAATGGGGGAACAAACAAAAAAACTGCATCATGCTGTGCAAATGCATCACAAAATGTGTTGTATCTTGACACCTATTCACTTGATACTCGTAGATACCTACTCTTTTTATGATCGCAAACAATGCAATAGTTTGAAATATAAAAAAATTGGAAATGACTTTGAAGATTGTTTTTTGTTTCATTTTCTTTAAGCAACGGGATGTCATTATTTCGAGTCCAAATAAAAATTGTGTGATGTTTTTTTTTTTGGCCTACGATGGTAACTCATTTAAGGGCGTGTGAAATTTTATTGATTTGGGTTTATTGTGTTTGAATGGGGACAAATGATGTGATTAGATTTTGATTTTTCGCAGAAAGGCGAACAAATGAACTTACTACGCTGTGAGCTATGAAAATTCGATGAGGATTCCCTGTAAATGGGTGTTCTTGCGGTTGCAATCACGTTTAAGCGATTTTTAAAGGAGATGTCAGAGTCAGAGAATTTTGGAATGTAGAACTTACTGGGACCATCGTTGATTAAAAGAGATCAGAGTACTGTTCACCAGGTTGACAGGATAACAAAAGGTATTAAAAATAGTAATCTTACAATAGGGAACCGTACGGGAATGGTCCTTCTTGATGTTGAGAAAGCGTTTGACTCGGTGTGGCACGAAGGACTAATTTACAAACTCCTTGTTTTAAGTTTCCCACTTTACGTAGTAATAATGATTTCGTTCTTCCTTACAAAACGCACTTTCAAAGTTTCTCTAAACAATTGGTATTATTCCGATGTAATTCAAATCGTTGCTGGTGTACCCCAAGGATCCGTTCTTGGCCCGTTATTGTATAAAATTGCTGCTGTAGTTTAGATAGGGAAATTTATAGAAATTTCATGATTTCCGTTTCACAAAATGTTAATTTTCTTTGTTGCTTACAACTACAAATTTCTTAAAATTAATATTTTGGTGTAAATTGTTAAAATACAAATTTGTTCCGTTGCTGTAAATTTCCTACAATAGAAAGATCGGGTGTCGATTAAATAACAATTTGTATTTTTCGAAAGAAATCGCATTTCAAACCTTAAAATCTCCTTAAGTCCATGGCATAGTAGAACCGATAGTGATATAAGTGAAGATTTTGTGCTTAATATACCAAGAAAAATATATCGTTCGTGAATTGACTATGAAATTTTAGATTCTTTTGTTTTTAACGAAAAGTTTCGGTTAAAACGTGTTAAGGCAGAGGAAATAATAAGACAAATTGGACCTAGGATCGCACAGGAGTCTGAAAAAAACTTTTCGCTGACACCGACACAGCAATTTCCAACAGCTTTACATTGGTTTGGAAAGGGTGGACAGTATCACGTGATCGCAGACATGCACGGTATATCTAAATCTACAATATGCAGAACTGGCCATCGTGTTTGTTTAGCCATTGTTGATGCTTTCTTTGAAAATACTCTGCATTGGGCAGAAGAACACGAAAGCATTCGTGAACGGTTCTGGAATATTGCCGGTATATAATAATCTACCTTACAAATCCATATACATGAGATTATGTTTATTATTTTCTTAAGGTATGCCGTTTGTTTATGGATGTATCGATGGAACGCTAATGTTTAATAAATTGTTGTATGTTGGTTTGCGGTTCCGACCTTACAATTTATATTTTCAAGATTTGAAAACGGATTCCGGCCTTTTCCACACTGCGTTTTACTTGGGGATAAGGATCCGTTATAAGATTGGCTGATGACACCGGTCACAAGAACGTCATCTCCAGCAATAGATCGCTATAATAAATAAAATTTCGTTGCCTCAGCCATTTGAGAGTTCAACCATAGAGGGCAATTCAAATTATAAAGTGCTGCATGATTTTGATGAACATCTCCCAAAAAGATGAAACCAATGACATCATTGAATTGCCAACAAGCAATGAAGTAGAAGTAGAAAACCGACATGATAACTTTGACAGACGGTGGAAACACATTGCGTTATAGATATTTTAAATTATTTTTCTTGAAACTAAAAAAAAATAAAATAAAACCACTCGTAGCTTTAAAAACATAAATACATATCTATATTCATTTCTTTGGAAATATTTTCGTACTTTTTTTTCTCAAAATTAAAAAAATTAAACTTACTTCAAACACATAAATATACGAGTACCTTTTCTTATCATTTTTCTCTTTCACACATAATAGAATAATTATTCAAATTATGAAATTCAATAACGTTTTCACTTCCACTTTCATGTTCTCTGCATAATAATTTATATATATATACTCGTATATACATACATACATATGTGTATATACATATATACATATATACATATATATATATATAAATAATTTGTAAATTTAAAATTATATTTAAAAACAAATTAAATGAATTTGTTGTTAAAATAGAATTTTAAATTTCTTATATTAATTTATATAAATAATAATTTAATATAAATATTATATATATATAATTTATAATAATATATATTTCTATATATATATATATATATATATATTATTTATATTTAATTTAATTAAAATATAACGTTTTAGACATTTTATATATTTAAATATAAATACATAAATATAACAATTTATAAAAATTATATTATATACCTATACAGTGCTCTTCACTTGATTAGACGCACACATTTTTTTTTTACATACATTTAATTTTGTTGTTAGTCCGTGTAACAATAATTATCAAAAAATTGCATTTATTAGAAAGGTTATTAAGTTCTCAACAAAAAAAACACAATCAAATGGTAGGTGAGTGGAAGTTAACGGATATTTGTTCTCTTTCTTGCCTATGCTGTAAGAAAAAGTGCAGTTTTTTTTGTTCACATGATTAGACGCACCCATTAAATTAGTTAGTTGGGCGCGATCTGTTACGTAGATTTTAGTTAGCTACAAAGTTTAAGAAGCAAGGAGTGTTTTCTATTATTTTTTCATTAAAAATGGGGAAACAAATGTTTTAACCGCGGAAGAAAACGGCAAAATTGACGCCTTGCATTCTGAAGGGTTTTCAGTGAGAAGCTTTGCCAAGAAAATAAGCCAAAGTGACCACGTTCTGAGAAATTACATAAAAAACAGTGCTTCATACGGTAAAAATTACAAGGGAAGGACAAAAACCGCTTTAACACCTCAGGACAAAAGAAAAATCATAAGAATAGCGTGAAATTCAGCTGTCTCCACAAGCAAAATAAAGGAAAAAGCTGGGATAACTGCCAGAACATCAACTGTTCGGCGAGCTATTTTGAGTGCAGAACATCTAAAATTAGAAAAAATTAAAAAAGCCCCCACTAAACGCCGTAAGAAAAGAACAGCGGTTGAAATTCGCACGCCTTCACATGACATGGGACACCAACCTTGGAAGAGCGCTAAATTGGCGAAATGGGTTTTTTTTTCAGATGAACAAAATTTAATTTGGATGGGCCTGATGGTTACAACTACAAGGTGGCGCAAAAATAACCTTCCGATGTTTTTTGGCTGTAATTTAAAAAAAAAAATCAAATAAATAGTCACCAATATTCCGCGTTCTGGAGCAGTGTAGCGTAACATTGTTTATTAACGTGTATTTCGCATGTGTTTACTACACAAATGTCAAAACAGAACTGACATTAGGGGCCCAATCGCAAAATTTATAGCATTTTCTGATAGGAGGATTACTTTTGCGCCACCTTGTACTACTTCCATGATCTTAGAAAAAAGGAAAAGTTTTTGACACGTCACCATTCGAGGCAAGGGAGTAATGGTTTGGGGAGCCATTTCGTACTCTGGGGCGTTCGATTTGGTTTTCATTTCCAACAAAATGACGGGAGTTTCCTACAAATCCCTTTTGCAATCTGCCTTCCCCACCATGAAAGAACTGTTCGGACCTCTACAGTGGTTATTACAACAAAACAATGCGCCAATCCACAACGCTCGTGTAGTGAAAAGCTTTCTTGCCGAAGAAAATGTGGAATTGTTGCCGTGGCCAACTTGACCTCAATATAATTGAAAATGTTCGGCGATGGCTCACGCGTAAAGTTTACGAAGTAGGTAGGCAGTGTGAGACCTGTGAGGAGCTAACTGTCGCAATAAAAGAAGCCTGGGCGACGATTCCCTTATTTAGAAAAACTGTATGATTCACTTAAAAATAGGATTTTTGATGAAATTTTAAAACATGGTGGTTGTACAAAGTACTGAAAATATAAAAAAAAACAACAAAAATAAAAATAAAAGAGAACAAACTAAATTAAAAAGTCAATGTTTCATTTTTAAAATTTTTTTACAGGTGCGTCTAATCTTGTGAACAAAATAAAACTGCACTTTTTCTTACAGCATAGGCAAGAAAGAGAAAAAATATCCGTTGACTTCCACTCACCTACCATTTGTTTGTGTTTTTTTTTTGTTGAGAACTTAATAACCTTTCTAATAAATGCAATTTTTTGATAATTATTGTTACACGCACTAACAACAAAATTAAATGTATGTAAACAAAATGTGTGCGTCTTATCAAGTGAAGAGCACTGTATATAAATTGGGTATTTCTGTCAATTGGAGGGTTCAATTGGCAAGGCAACTGTGAGTTCCCTACTAATTAATTTTCTATCACTTGCCAAACGATGGTCACGTGAGTTATTCGATCAATGAGGAAAGGTAAAGTAGTAGGTGCTGGTAGTTGCCTTGCAAATTGAACGCGCCCAATGTCTGTGGTGAAGTTACTTCGTGGCAACCCGATTTATTTTTTGGCGTTTTGGCGCTTGCGTTTGTGGTCTGTTTTAATGAAAAAAAAGTATGTATATACCTACATTGTCCATAATTTAACAATATAATCGAACTAAAAAATCAAGCATGTAATTTCTTGACTTACGTCTTCTCTTTGTCATTGGTGCTCAGATTTGATTGTTCCAAAGAATCATCTTTGTTTCTTCGGGGTTGCTCATCTTCAATTCCTTCGATAGTAGGCGAATCTTTGGGTTTTACAGGGTGAATTTAATAAGATGCAATAAAAGGCCGAGGAGGAAGAAATTTTATTAGAAAGTGGATAACAAATTTCAAAAATCAACAAATGCAGTGAAGTCTTGTAGCTTTTTTGAAAGATAATAGGTAAGCATTCAATTCTATTTAATTCTTAAATTAATTTATTTAATAACTAGTTTTTGAGAAATAAAATTTCAAAGTCGATTTTTTATATATGTCCAAGGAACTAGATTTAATAAACTAATTTAAGAACTGAATATTAGCTTTTAAAAAACCCTTGACTGTTTGTGCTTAAATTGATTTTTGAAATTTGTTATCCATTATCTAATAAAAAAAATTTCTCCTCAGCCTTTTACTACATGTTTTTTATTTACCACAGTTTTTCTTCGTCTAAAAATTTGCCACACACGACATCTCTAAGGAATTTCCAATCCTTGTCTTTTCAAATTCCATTAGATTTTAATGTTTAAAAATCTTTTGCCACTCGCTAACTTTAACAATATGTGTAATGGTATCAGAAAATTTGCCGAGTAAACCATTTTTCTTATCACGAATTAAACCGGCGATACAAATTTTGTTCTGTTTATTCATTTTTATTAGAGAGCTTACAAATTTATGAAAAACAGTTGTTGTTAAAACTTTGCAAAGTAAATGGTGAAACGACTTATTTTTCTATTTGTAAATATCAAATACAATTTCCCTTAATTTTTTTTTCTCTTTTTAACAAATTTCTTGAAATAAAGTTTGTAGTTTATGAAACAGAAAATCAGTTAACAAACTTGTAAATGTAATCAACAAATACAAATTTGTAATTGTACTTGTAATTTGGTGAAATAGACCACTGGACAAAACGGTGCCGTGATCATAAGGCCATGTGACATAAGGCCATATTTCAAAATATGACCTTATGACGCTTTCACAAAGTGTCGTAAAGCCATATTTTGAAATATCTCCTTATATCGCGTTCACAAAGCGACAGAAGACCATTATGGCTTTATGTCACTTTTAAATGGATTTTTAGCCCTTACCTGATAAAATTTCATCTTTAGAAGCTCGAAATTATTAAGGATTTTGAAAAGCTCAACGTTATTATAAGAATTGTAAATATTTATTTTTCTGTAAATACAATTATGTTAAATCAGGTGAAAAAAATGTTTAAACTCTTAACAGAATATAGTTGTACTATATGCGACAATTTGTCTACAAATTGGGCATAGAATTGGATTGTTGTTCTTTATATAGTTCTCCGACAGCCTTGTAAAACAATTTAAACACAATTTAAAGTGATTACATGGCTGCAAGAGAATGTTGCGGGTATTTTCGCAGTAAATAACGCAAAGAACTGGTGCTTCATCTGCATTTAAATATTGATGTTCAGAAGAATCTTGACCTTCTTCTTCTTCATCTTCTTGGCAGTGATGTAATTTCGCAGCTTCTTCTGTAAGCAGATTGTTGTGTTCGTTGGTAAGTTGGTTGAGAAAATCGTTGATCGAAATTATTTGTTTGCTTAGTTTTCCCAAGGCTATTTCAATTTGAGCTCCATTGTCTTTAAATTTCTTTTTTGTAGGTTCAAAGATGTCATATGTGTCATCTAAGGACAATATTAATTCTCTCGATTTAACTTGATCCTCGTCCAACAAAATACCAAGAAACTTAAAGAAACTTCCGTGTTTCGAAAGCCTCCCGCTGAGACGGCTATTAAAGCCTTCAAGTGCACTTGTTGTTCTCATCGGTGCATTAAACACAGAGAAGACTGAAGGAGTTTCCTGAAGTAAATATGTTATATACGAGTATATATATGCATTAGTATAGAAAATATTTCCCTTAGAAAAACAAAAAAATATGTTTATCTTCTCTATCCATTGTATATTGAAATAAATCAGAAAGTCCTTAAAAATGCTCTGTCCATTTTTTTGTAAATGTTGCGCAATTTGCTTCTCCATTCAGAAACTCAAAAGCTGACTGTGTATCTTCAGGTCTCATGAGCGGAAGAACTAAAAATTTGCGAAATAGCCTATTCGCTTCTTTGTTTTTATGCAAAGAAGTCACAAACGCTGGTAACTTTGACGCTTTTTTCCTACCAGCTTGACAAAAGTGAAACCAGCATGTTGTACACTTTACCCTTGGAAAAACGTTTTGTAAGCTGTTTCTCATTGCCTTTTCGTAATCCGTTACAAACGAATTCGGTTCAAATTTGAACAAATTGGCTTCAATGTATTGAAATACATGAAGATAAGCGGCCTCCGACTTATGACTCATGAGTACGTACGTAGTACGCGAATTTTCTCACTAGTACTTTATCTAATGCTGAAATAAACGTTCACAACACAAATGAATAGTGTTTTCCATTTTTATTTTAGTTCGTCTTCGGTTGTGTTAGATTAATGAAAGAAAAGATATTCAATTTTTTGTTGAAATTTGCTTTATTATGTTGTTCTTTTTTGGTTTTCACAACTTTTTATTTGTTAAATTTTTTGTTGTCGCGACGCGTTTCGGAGATTTTCTCCATCATCGGCGGCTTGAGTTTCGTGACTGACAAATAAAAAGTTGTGAAAAACAAAAAAGAACAACATAATAAAGCAAATTTCAACAAATAATTGAATATCTTTTCTTTCATGAATAGTGTTTACTCACATGATTGTTAGGTGAAAAATGTACAATCAGTAGTTGCTTGTAACCGCAAGATGGCACAACACTGAAAGTGCCATCAAAAAGATAGTTTCGGGAGGATTCTTTAGGCAAATTTTGAATGACTGTTGCGATTGTTGGCGATAAAAACACTGTATAGCAAAAACCTTTTTCAATGACAGTATTCCTATAAAAAGATTCCGCTTTTTGATATCGCGACATACCAAAACTACCCATTACAGTTTCGGTTTTAAATAAGTCCGATACCTCTTTCGCATTAACGGGAGCTTTTGGAGACGATTCATTCCGTATCCGGATGAGCTGCCTCCGTAATTTACCAAATGGAACCTAATTATAAATTAGCTGTATTTTAGAAACAGGTTTTATGAGAAGTACCTATTTTAACGCGACATTTGGATCTTACCTGTGGATGATTTTCAGTATCCCTTGCGCACACCTCATTAAATACTTCGCGAATGCCACTTCTTTTAAGTGAGACATTTGCACACTCTATTTTTATTTCAAAAATTTCTTTAATTTTTTTCCTTAGATTTTCATTGTTTGTATGGTTATGCGGGATTCGGACCAGATTCTGATTTTGAAAGTCTACAACTGCACTAGCACTACACGTTTTATTATAGCATACGTAACGCTTCGATAATTTTGAGTTGTATTTAAATTTATATACTCGTAGATGCTTAATCTCCGGAATATAAAGTAGGTTACTGCCTCTCCTAAGAAATTCGCAATATTCGAAACTCTAAATTGAATCAATAGAATTTTCCATCTTAAAAACCACGTTCTGTCCGAGTCACGATATACGAATGAGAAGCGCGCAAATTTGTTACATGCAATTACCAGTGGTCAGGGTAATTCATAATCATATTTCCAACGGTAAAAAACTGGATCTTGTTATTGGAAAAATAAAAAAAATAGCACATGGTCTTATGTCTCAAATTTGTATGGTCTTATGTCGCTTTGTGAAAACGACATAAGGCCATATATCAAAATATGGCTTTACGACACTTTGTGAAAGCGTCACATTGCCTTATGTCACGCCGCCGACAAAACTTTAACTTTTAGTTTGCATGTTCAAGAAACACTTAATAAACTTAACATGGCGATAAAAATCCTTTATCCATTTATAAATCGTAGGTCCAAATTGAGTGTTGAAAACAAATTGTTATTATTGAAAGTAATATTCGAAAGAATAATGCTATATGGTTCGCCCATCTATGGAATCTGACTCTTACCACATGAGAAATATCCGCAGGCTGCAAATTATGCAAAATGAAATTTTAAAAATGATGCTTAATCTTCGGTGGCACTATTCTACGGAGGATCTCCTTGAAGAGGCGAAAATTGAAAAAGTTGAAATTCGAATTTCAAAATTGTATGATCGATATAAAATTTTGTGCAGTTGTTCTAATAATAACTTAATTTTAAATTTAACAACTTAAGGTGTTGTGTTTAATTTATATACATAACTGTGCTATATATATTATTTTGATGTTCGTAGATTTTATTTGTTAATTGTTCATTTACTTGTTTATTTATCTTCCTATTTTTTTATTTATCTTCTTATTTATTTATCTATCTTCTTATTTATTTATTTATTTGCGTTAGTATTTATTTAATCGATTATGTTAATTTACTTGCTCATTTATTTATTTATCTTCTTTTTTATGTATCTATCTTCTTATTTATGGATCTATATATTTATTTATTTATTTATTTATCTATTTATTTATTTATTTATTTATCTATCTTCTTATTTATGTATTTATTTGCGTTAGTATTTATTGAATCGATTATGTAAACATTATCTTTATTTTCGATCGCACTTCTCTCTCCACAGAAAAAATTTAATTTATAATTAATTGAAGGTTTTTTCATGTAGCTTTTCCTTCTAAAACAATTGTGAATCTGTGATAATATTATTGTTTTAATGTTATAAGTTTTTCACGAGTAAGGTAGAAAATACAATTTCTCTGTAAATTGTGCAATCTAAAAATACGAAAAAAATGTATAAATTCAGCAACAATTAAAGTTAAAATAAATCGTCCATAAGAGGGAATGAAATTGTTAGGAAGCGCAGTAAGAACGTAGGTATAACACTTATGTAGGTACATGTTACCTCAAGTTTTGAAGCAGTTAGATACGAGTACATGTGATATTATCTTCTTCCTTTAATGGCGGCGAGGCTATGATCAGGATTAAAGGGATCATAACCATCTAACTTAACTGCATCCCTATTGGTTCCGCCTGTGGGGTTCACCGGTTAGACCTCAGAAAATAGCGGCAAGCCTCCTGATTTTGAATCACTCCGTCGCTGAGGTGCATTGCTGCATTTGTTTAATAGAGGAGTTTTTAGGCCTGCCTCTCTTTCGAGTTTGTATTGGAATGTTGATTGATATAGGGTTCGTAGGATCTCTCCTTTAAACATGACAGAACCAACTGAGCGGGTCGCTCCATTTCTTCGTGATAGGTTCTTTGACATGAATTCTTCCTCGGACCTTGGAACTTCCGATTCGATCAATCCTGGTTACTCTTGTTGTCATGCGAAACATCTTCATCTGAGCTGCAGTTAGTTTACCCTCATACTTTTTGTATGCTGTCCAACATTATGAACCATATGATTGCGCCGATGTAGAGCTTTCCTTTCAGCTTATAAGGCATATTTCGATCACAGAAGATGGCTGAGTTTTCCTGCCACTTCATCCACCCTACGCTTAAGCGACGCTTAATGTCTTCGTCACAGATTGCCTTGCTATTGATCATATATACCAGATATTGTTAAATACATTTTAAATATGTATTGATATTGATAACAGAACAGGATCATGAAGATCATTGAGCGGGAATTAGATAACCGATTGCAGAAATTAGTACGGATATCTGATGACCTGTGTGGATGCAATCCCAAGTATGAGGATTATGATGGAAAAAATAGTGACTCTTTAAAGGATTTGCGAATGGTGTTGGTTGATCTTGAAAAGACCTTTGGTAGACAACGAAGGGATCTGGTATGGGTACGGTGACCATCTCTCCTTTATTTAAAAGAACAGTCTTTTTTTATGTTTGATCTGTAATTTTTAATTTGAATAAAGCATGGATTTTGCCCTTTATTTTTGAAACTGTCTTGAATCGAGAAAAATGTACATGCATCGAGTATTTTTTTTTAAGTTTCCAGGTACTGGGTAGGTTATTGTAATTGATCCGAAAATGAAAATAGTGATTTACAACGTATTTTAAAATTAGAACGTTCACAATATACTTTTTAAATGTTTTTTAAGAAGATATATGTGTGTGCCGGTGTTTGTTCGTACGCATGTTTTTTTTTTCTTATCTGTGCCAATGGATGTGGTAATCTTCAAAGGATGGCATACACGATTCGCAAACCCGAATAATCGATGACATAAATGCGCCTACGTGCTAATACAAATTCAGCAGACTTCAACCACTCTCCCCGCGGGACTGCCGTTAGATATTACTTCACGAGGCTGGTTAGCAATTCATGCTATGCGTCTTATTTTGTGTCAGTTGCTTCTGACGCTGCTGCTGCTTGTGATGCTCTCCTTAGCTTCTTTACTCTCCTTTTTTACTCTCCGCGTTTCATTATACCCTATTCTAAGGGTATATTAATTTTGACGCATAGTTTGTAACATACCTTAATATTGCCCGTAGACCCCTAAAAGTTACTATATTTATGATCAGCATCGATAGTAAGTCGATCTAGCCATGTCCGTCCGTCTGTCGGCAAAAATTAGGCCTTTAAACTGGACCTAGAGAGCTGAAATTTTAACCATATACTCTCTAGGGTCCCGAAATAATCAAGTTTATGAATTTTTGAAATCCGCCCACAGACACGCCCACAAACTCAAAAAAAACAAATTTTGGAAAAAATCGAATTTTGAGCTAGAAAGCTGAAATTTTGTATATATGATCTATGACTCCTAAAACTGCTCGGGATAAAAATTTTCAAAATCCGCCCACTGACACGCCCACAAATAAATAAAATAATTTTTTTTTTTGTGGGCGTCACAATTAATTTTTTTTTTTTAATGAAAATTCAAAGTTTGAGCTAGGGAGCTAAAATTTATAATAAACTCTCTAGGGGCCCTTTATTCTCATGTATTAATTTTTTTTTTAAATCCGCCTACTGACACGCCCACAATTAAATAAAACAATTTTATTGAAACACCCAAGTTTGAGCTAGGGAGCGTTTTTTTTTTTATAAAATCCTTTAAATTTTATATAACAAAATATGTAGAGCGTTCTTAACAATTCAACCATACTTAGACTTTTGTCACGCCCACTTATGAGGGATAGGAATAAGAATAGGGTATCCAGCAGTTCGCCCAAGCGGACAGTAGCCCGTCCCTATGTTTTTTGATAGTATTTGATCCAATTGTCCTCCGAAGGCAACATATAGTCTCTTAGGAACGGTGAATTTGGCAGATTCGTTCTCCATTAAGTTCGGTTTATGTGTTAGTCTTTGGTAAACGAAACCTTTCCAGAGTTGAAGATATACATCCAACCTCAAAATTCGTTCTCAATTTTGCAACACTGTGTTCATTAATAGGTTTCTAAACGTGCTTCGTAAGGGATCATTTTCGAATTAAATTATTTTAACGAATTTTTCACTAATTTTGCAAAGCATTTAGGAAATAATTTTTTTTTCAATTTTTAAAATATGCGCAAAGTTTGTAAACAAAGAATTAATGTCCTTCGTGTTGCTTTGACAAATATAGCCATCGTAGCTATGGTTGGCTACACAAGTATGAGTCGGTGAAGGCAAGAGTGAGATGCCCCGCTGAAGCCTCACAAGAGTTCCCAATCAAATCAATGTCGGTGTACACCAAGGAAACGTCTTAGGTCCCCCGATATTTATTACGGTTCTCGGTTTTCTAAATAAATAAATAAATAAAATAAATATTAGGCATTAACGGCCCATAGACGGCCTAAAACCTAGCTTCTCCAACCACTTTCTTTGCGAAGTGGAAGGGACCTACAATTTTAAGCCGAATCCGAAAGGCAAATTTGAGAAGCTTCTCATGACAATTGATACTCTTGGATGTTTGTCAGAGGTTCGCAAGAGGTGGGGCAGTGGAAAAAAACTCAAGTTGTTATTTGGCCCGGAATTGAACCGGAGACCTTTCGATTAGTAGGCAGACACACTAACCATTGAGCCACTGCGCCCACTCGATTTTTTGCTTGATGAAAAAATGATGGACTCCAAATGCATCAGTTGTTCTTTGCTGATGGTGGAGACATCATAAGTCAGGATTAAACTTACGTGCCATGATGTATGCGTGGATGTTATGGAGGGGTATTGAGTTAGTCCGAAGAATTTAAGACCTGTGCTGCCCGAATTAAAGATAACTCCTAAAAACTTCTGGATCAGAAAATATAATAACCAGTGACAATATGACAAGTTAGCCGCAAAAATCTCGTCTCATCCTGAGCGTACAACAAATTTCCATGCTAAATTTTTTGTTTCCAGGTCTGAGGGCTGTGACTATTAGAATCCTTTTGATTCATCAGTTTATTAATGAAGCAATCCCGTTTTAGAACACGAAACCATTGACCTCAAAAATGCAGGGTCCATCTTGACACTTTTGTCAGCTCATCCCGCTGCCATTTGCTGATATAAACAACAATTTTTCGTCAAATTAAAATTAATTAGAAGCTCATAAATTTTTAGATATTGATAAATATACAAATACCATGGCTACCTTAGCAGTAACAAGCTGGCAACATTGAAAATAGATACGCCCACCAGTATACCACCAAATAACCTCACAAAATTTAAACGATTTATTACGGTGCGACTTGCGAATGATAAAATCATAAAGGTCGTGGATAAGTTGTCATAAAGAAGATAATACTTAGTGCCTCATTTCTAAAAGGAAATAAAATTTAATATATAAGTAATTGCGCTATGTAAATATCTTTTATTGGGGACTGCAAACAAATTTGCGTCTTTTGGACGTTACCTGCATTCAATACTAAATTCAATTCGTTATGACCGGAACAAGTTTGAATGAATGCCAATGTTGTTGTTGTAAAAGAACAACAACTACAGTGATAATTTTAAATGAAAAAATATTATTTTTTTTAAGAGCATAAATTTATTGTGATTTTAATAAAAAAAAAACCGACATTACCGACAATTTGTGTGTGTGAAGCTAGATTTGTGTCACGCGTTTATATCTTCATGTCGATTCCGAGGCATCCTCGCGTCCAATCCAAGGTCGGTAGATTAACTTACAAACAGACGTACGTTTCCCGTACAGAAGCACAAACGAAAAACCGGCAATTGCTGTCGTAAATGGTAGGCTGGACTTTATTTCGATTAAATGTATTAATTCAAGATTTTTGAGGGGCGCGAGTGCCAAAAGCTACGCTCTACCAATCTTTAACTGAGGTATTTATTTATTTTTAATTATTTATTAATTTTGTAATGTTCCGATAAACGAATACATCATCATACCACTGGCTCTTTTGCTCTGGGGTGGCTGGTAACGTACGGTGGTCTAGGCTACCCTTCTTGATGATATCACGATATCGGTGTTGGCGCTTCTGGGTGATGAATAAACAGAGGAGAGCCTCTCGCTCATCGGTTATCTGTAGACTCTGGCTACTCCAAATGTGCTAAGGCGCCCAATACCTATAGAATTTCTTGTTTTGGGCAGTTCGCAGCTTCATCTACGTGCTGGTACATAGTCGATCCCTATGTTCGGGTTCAAGACACAATCGCGGCTGTAGCATCGTCAGTTCAGGAAAATTCAAGCGTAACGACTCGAAACTTATAAGCGCAAAATTTGAGTTAGCTGACGCCTGACGCCCATTACAACGGATAATTCATGATGACTTAAATTTGTTTCCGTACAAAATCCAAATTGCAAGCAAGTTAAACCCTCTGCATTTGCCTATTCGCCTGGAATTGTGCCAAAAAATGATTGAAAGGGCCAAAGAAGAAAACAGCTTGATAAATTATGTTTATATCTGTTGCCCATTTTGATCTAAACGGCAATGTAAATTAGCAAAATTGCCGTATATGGAGTGACTCTAATCCAGAAATACTCCATGAGACGGTTACTGCACCCACAAAGAGTCATTGTGTTGTGCGCAGTTTCATCAAGGTACATTGTGGGGCCATACCTCTTTGAAGGAAATGGCGTTGGGGACCGTTATTTAAACATGTTGCAGGAGTTTTTTTTTACTCAGAACTGCGCCGAAGAACTATCCGTTTCAACAGCATTTGGTTCCAGCATATCTTATAAATGCATCGTTCAGGTTATTATACGTTCCACGACAATGGAAGGTAGCTGAAGTTATAATGGTTCCAAAGCCCGGTAAACCACTGAATGACAAAAAATCATATAGGCCAATATCTCTCTTACCGATAATGTCGAAGGTATTCGAAAAACTTTTGTTAAAGCGCCTACATCCGATTATCGAAGAACGTCGATTAATACCTGACCACCAATTCGGATTCAGGATTAAGCACTCTACAATCGACCAGGTTTACAGAATAACCAATGTAATTGAAAAAGCCCTAGAGGAGAAAAAAATATGTTCTAGTGTTTTTCTCGACGTCTCTCAGGCCTTTGATAAAGTATGGCATACAGGGTTGAAACATAAGCTAAGACAAGCTTTTCCGAAACAGTTATCTGATATCCTTAGTTGTTACTTATCAGACAGACTCTTTCGTGTAAAACACGGAAATGATTACTCTGAATTTAAAGAAATCGCGGCAGGAGTTCCCCAAGGAAGCGTTCTTGGACCGATCCTATTTCTAATATACACTAGTGATATTCCTCAAGAAGAAGGCACAACAGTAGCCACATTTGCAGACGATACAGCTATATTAGCGGTCAGTAATACCGTTGAATCAGCAACTAATAAACTCCAACGTTCTATTAACAAAATTTGTGATTGGACAAAGACTTGGCGTATTGCTCTCAACGAGGCCAAATCAACGCACGTGAATTTTACTTATAAAAAGGTAGACAACTTACCCATTTTCATTGATTCGGTACGAATTCCGTACGCAAACGAGGCAAAATATTTGGGTATGACACTCGATGCGAAATTAAAATGGAAACCGCACGTCAAGAAGAAACGCGAAGAGCTCGCCATTCGATGTAAACAAATGCACTGGCTGCTTGGTAGATTTTCCCAACTCAGCATGCAGAACAAGCTGCTTTTATACAAGCAAGTACTAAAACCGGTTTGGACATACGGTATACAACTTTGGGGTTGTACCAAATCCAGTAATATCAAAATTTTACAAACTTTTCAAAACAAAGTGCTAAGAAAAATAGTAAATGCACCATGGTTTATCAGAAACACTGATATCCACAGAGACCTAACTATGGCTACCGTCGAAGATGAAATAAAACATTTTGCCTGCAAACAACAGACACGCCTTCACGGTCATTGCAATATCACCATGCTACAAATTCGAGACGATACTAACCTAGTGCGCCGATTACAAAGGATAAAACCATTTGTATTAGCGCAATAAGATGTAACCGCGTGCTTATGGCGGTATTAGCAGGTGCCTCCACTGGGAAGCTGCCTGCCAAACGCGTAATTTACAGTTTAAATAAAACTACTAGATAGGAATAACCTAGTTGTAGTATGCAGGTTTCGAAGGGAGGTGGTTTTTGTTTTCTTATCTTAAGTGAGAAAGAGTCGCATGTACGATTTTCCACCTACCCCTATTATTCGTCCGAGCCTAGTTCTGGTTCCAAGTCTCGTGCTTTTAACCAGGATAGGTAACTCTCAGCTTGCTGAGAGTAACGATAATATTACTATGGCTTGGGAGTAATATTAGAAATTCTATAAAAAAAAAAAAAAAAAAAAAAAAAAAAAAAAAAAAAAAAAAAAAAAAAAAAATTTGGTTCCAGCAAGATGGAGCAACTGCAAACATAGCCCGACCGGTTATGGCGGATCTCCAACGATAATTCCCAAACAAATTTATATCCGGAAACTCCACTTTCCGCTGGCCCTTAAGGTCACCTGACCTGACTGCACCAGACTTTTTTTTGGGTTATGTCTAGCAAGAGGTGTAGAAAACGAAATCAAGGAATTTGACTGAATTGAAGCAGTCCATTAAAACAATAATTGAGGCGATCCCGACATCAACCTGACATACCTACGGCTCACAAAAATTGACGCTAAAATCGCATATCATCGGCGATCCCGACATCAACCTGACATACCTACGGCTCACAAAAATTGACGCTAAAAACGCATATCATCGTGTGCGTTACTTGTTTTCAGAGAAAGGTTCCGAATACTCCTAGCATGAAACGAAATTCTTCGATTCGAACAAAACCCTGCCCTAGCTAACTGAACATGATTTAAAAATTTAGAGAATATTACCTGTCATAACGCACTGTCTTAATAGGGCGTGTTGAGCATCTCCTCCTCATCAAAAAAAAAAAAAAAAAAAAACACCAAAATTCGGCGAATTGCTTCTCCGTATCAACTAAGTATAAATGTTTCCTACTTAATTCCTTCACTCTGCTCTAAATAGGAAGCAACATGACGAGAGATATAGACTATTCATATTTGATCGACTCCCTCGCATTACAGCAGTTTCAAAAAAAAGTCATTAAATAAATAAAAGAGTTAGCTATTGACTTTTCAAAAAGATTGTGTTATTATTTTCTATAAATCATGTCAACAAATTAATGGCGGCGATGGGGGCGACCAGATTCAAAAAACGCGTCGCGGCACTTAACATAAATTAGTCACTGATTGCTTCTATCTGTTGAGGTAGTTTCTTAGTAGAGTGAGAGCCGTGCAAGCTTAGTTTGAACATCCAAATTCTTCGAAATGCATACTTACAAATGCGCCGCGATTTTCCAAAGTATAAATACAGCAAGGCATAGTCCGTAAAATATCAAGCGACACAGCTTTCCATGTAAAAAAAATCTGGTTTTCTTATTGAGCTTTGTCTCTCTTGATATTGGACGGACTATACCTAGTTACGAGAAAATATTAGGTGCGTTTCTTTGGGAAATGATCCCAACTAACATAGCCAGCAACCATACATTTTTGTTTGCAACTGAAATAATTGTATAGATTTATTGTTGCCTTGTACAAGATTGATTACAAAGCTTACAATTTAAAAGCTTGGCTTTGTGCCGTCTGCCTGATTGACAAAACGTTTTATAAAAAGATCATTCATAAGCTTATTACTAGTTTACGTATAAATGTACATATAAAGATTGGATAAAAGAAGTTTTAGCTATTCAGAAACTCTCAGTCATTATTCGGTTTCTATAATTTAAAGCCAGTTTGCAGTACTGATATAATTTTTGAATCTCAACTTCATTCAGCATTGCTATAATTTAATTTTCAGTCAAGAAATCGCTTCCAAAAGTATTTCGTCTGTTTCCTGCAAGGATAGGACATTTTCCCATAAAATGTAATGTATTTTCTCTTTCGTTCAAATTGCACAATGAGCAATTGACCGGCAAATCTTCTCTTTGTGGTATAAAATTTAATTGTAAAAGTTCTCCGCGTAATCTGACCATCATTGATATTTCATTGGCTCCATTTTCGTCCCAAAAATAAGTATTCTCCCTTAAATTGTGATTTAATCTACAATATAGCTCCCTTTGCAGCGATCCTGTTGCGTTCCTTAAAAACCCTTCCCTACACTTAACGTCAACTGCTGAAATGAGCTGGTAAAGTACTTTTTTTCTAATTATGGTAATCATAATTATTTAGATCGAGGTTCATCTCATGGTCTCTAGCTAGGCGCAACCATTCAGCATATCAACTTGTTTTAGCACTTATGACTTGTAGAGTTGTTATTTTAGGATGTCGGTGATTATCCATCTTCATAATTTTTAAAATGAAGTCAATTTGCATCTTTAGTGTTCGAATAAAGAGATATACCTGCTTCCAACATAACCATGTAGTTAGGCGTATTGGGTGGCAGACGAAAGGTTCGTTTAACAAAATAGAACTGCAGCTTCTCCACCGTTTCAATTTGTTTTGCTTCCCATATTTGTGCTGCATAAAACAATATCGATTGTGATACCGCTTGTACAATACTCTTGTTCTAAATCTGTTCCATGGTGCATTGATTGCACACTTCGCCTTCGACAGTTTCTCTTTCAAGTGCCTCTCCATATTTAACTTCTTTGTAAAGTAAACTCCAAGATATTTGAATTCATTAACAATTTCGATGGTCCTGTTGTTGTAATTCCAATTTTCATTAGCACAGTTGCTGCCCCCTCCACAGTTAAAAATTATAATCTTTCATTTCTCTAAATTGACTATCCAGTTCCAAGGCCTGCAGTATTGAGAAAGCCGATTTATCATGAGCTGCATTGATTGTGGTGAGGACGCCAACAACAACAAAGTCATCTACGAAAAGTAGAGCTTTTATTCAATGAAACAGGGCAAACTTTTAGCTAGGTCTTTAATAAACAAAGCAAACAGGCTTGGACTCATTGTACAACATTGTCCAACTCCTGATTCAGTTTTAAACCAATCGGACATCTCTTCACCATTCCATACGGACGCCATTGTACTCATATAAAGGTGCTCGATGACTCTTCCCAATTTCATCGACATTCCGATACCATAAAGTTTATAGAAAGGACTTTGTCTATCCACATTATCAAACGCTGCCTTAAAGTCTTTGCTGAGAAATGATTCTGCAATAGGTACTCTTCAAAACAAAGATGTGATCAATCGTCGAATATCCGGGTCTAAAACTAACCTAGAACTCACTCAAGAGGTTATTGTCGTTGATCCAGCTGTTGGGCCGTTTTTGCAGTCTTAAGGTGAAGAAATTATAGGCATTTCAAAAGGATATACCTACCCCTATAGTTAGCCACTTCTGATACGCTACCCTTTTTGTGAATTGTGAAAATAACAGATTTACTGAATTCCTGGGGTATCACCCCGCTTACCAAACTTAATATCAATGTTAGCCAACTGATCAACTCCATTGTGCCGTACTTATAAAATTCTACTGACAACCCATTCGACCCTGCTGCTTTTCCATTCTTAAGCTTTTAAACCGCAAAAATTACCTCTTGTTGTGTTGTATCGGCATCCAAAACATCATTCGCAAAACCAGGAGGAGCATAATGAAAATTGACTCTTTCTTGCATAGGATTCAATAAATTCATGAAGTGTTCAGCCAGAATGTTTGGGCTAGTCTTTTAGACTCAAAAAACTATTTTTTCCGCTTACATAATGTCTTACATTCACTATTTGCCTGTAAGTATCTAATGGTTCTTGCAATATCCGTCACATGCATTCTTAAATGCTCTCAGATAACCAAATGATACATCTCTAGCTTTTTTGCAGTCTGCATCAAACCATGGGGCAAGATATTTTTCTCGGGCGTTCCTGATTGCATTGGTGACCGGATAAGCAGATTTTATGATTTGATCTACGAGTAGCTGACTCAGTTCGATTTGTTTAGATTGAATAAGAGTCCTACTTAGGTGTGCTTGATACTCAAAAACCTTTGATTGTTTCCGTTTTAGCTTAGGCAATTTGTATATACGAATATTTGCAGTTTGTATCCAAAGTAGCCCTGCCGTGAATGCTATCCCCAAGATTGCTAGCCATAAAATGTTGTTGTGGTTTAACGTCTAAATTGGAGCACTCCTGTGGATACATTTCTTAAATAAATGCACCTATTGTTTGAAACAATTTTACTTTGCCGATCCTCATTGCCGGACATGCAGATTCCGCCGCCGGTTGCAATAAAAATACATCCGTGAACATTGAGCGGAAATTCCGATGATTTTTGCCAACAATTCCACAGAAACTGATAAAACCTTTTAAAGTTTTTATTTTTAGCAAAATGTTGATGTAGGACATGATTTTTGTCGATACCTACGTAACTATATGTCAATTTTTGAGGAAGCAATTTGGATTCCAAGGGTCTGACATATGGCTATGCCGCTGTACGCTTCAATGTTCTCTTTATATGGGTAGGAATCTGGCACTACTGACCTTGATTGTATTCCAGAAATTCGTAAATGTGATCATGAAAATAGCAACTATCTTTGAAGTGTCAGATTAAGATTAGAAATCTTGAAGGGTATTTCAGATTCCTTACTGACGTTAAATGCAAGTAAAAAAACTTGCAAATACTTTAGCTAAGACACCTCTAGATACAGGTAGGTAAATTTGTGTCTAAATGCCAAGATATGTGTAAATAGTTTAATTTGATGGACGACTTGAAGAAATAACAGCATTCGACAACATTTTAGACAGACTTTCAATATGTATTCATTTAATTTTCAGGAAGGAGCTTTATTTAATTTAAGGCGAAACAAACCGCGTCCTAATTATCGGATTGTGCATTTCAAAATAGGCACATAAAGATTCGAAATCCAGCTTGGTTCCAAAATAGTTTTACCTATATGAAATAGGTAGATGTACCTACGAACATTTTGCCAAGACTAATCTCCCAACCAGACTCACAACAACACAAAAATAATTTCTTAATTGGATTGCCATATACACGAATATAGATGCTCGTAAATCCCTCACCCGTCCCTCGTCCTTAGCCCTTAAACAAACAGTAATAAAACAATTTCAACAAAAACTTGTGAAAAAAATAACATAAAATGATACAAAATAAGCAAATCCAACCCTCAGGCCACAACATCATTATTAGAGCAATGAGATAAATGCCACAAGAAATGAGATAGAAACTCGACTATACGAATACCTACCATGGATGCTCCTCTTCGTGTGTACTAAATTAAGAACGAAATACCCAACAATAGATAAGTAGATACTTATGTATCTATCCATACCTTAGCACAAAAACGAATTGAACTAATAGGAAAAAATCAGTTTATAATAAAATACAATTATACCAAATGAATGTAACTAATTTTCCATACCCACACACACACACAGTAACACACAATGCTCTCTCGAATGCGGAAAAACTGTAGTCCCGCCTCCGTTTTACCACAAACTCCACTCCAAGCCAGATAATTCAATTCCATTTACAGTCATCAAAGGCCAATGGCAACCATGCGCATTGTTTTTCTCACCACAAAAGATACAACTGGCCCTGTGTATATCCGAAAAACAGAGATACAAAATCTATATTATGCCGGGGACAGCCCACTTTATCGCTTGGACACACACACACACGCATGCACAGCCCGTCATAGATACACAAAACTGGTTTTTGGTGTGAAGTGAACTAAGAAAAAACCCAACTTCCCACACAACACACTTGGTAAATCGTCGTCGAGTTTGTATTTTATTCTGACTCTGACTGTCGTCGAGATCACATAGCGTACGCGATTCGTTCGTTTAATTTTTTTTTCTGTTTGTATAACGCAACTGTTCCTACTTAATTGATTGAGATTGACACAGTGACGTCTTTCTGACAACAATTACTTCCTAAGTAATCAATCCGTAATCACTACAAGTTTATTTTATTCCGGTTCTGCCGTGCGAGCGACTATTATGTGTTTTCACCAGCGGTGATTGGATTAAGTGGAATGAAAGATACTCATTCAAAAAAAAAAAAAAAAATTAATTTTACTAGGTAGTGCTAATGTTTGAAAAGTAAACAAAACCTCGTGAACGACGCCGCAAAACAAGACAAACAACAATATTTAACTACTCTTGTGCCGCTGCATAAAGGGATACTCAAACAATTTGGTAATTTATGACTAAAATGATTCCGCCGGTTCCTACATCAGCTGTGATGATGCCAACACCAAAACAGAAAATTGGATTCAGCATTGAATCTATTGTTGGGGGCAATGATGCCTCGAATCCATCATCACCGCCTCCGACAACGGCCACCCATCAGCTGCACCACCAACTGCACCATCACCCGTCGCTGCATCAGCATATTCTGCAGCAGCAAACTTCGCCAAAATCCGAGGCGCGTCACGATATTCAGGATATCATCAATCGGCTGCATAATTCTGCGGCCGCTGCTGCCATCCACAACAACAATAACAACAGCATGCTCAGTGGTTCATATAGTCCGTCACAAACGCGACTCACACCCGAAGAATCGATTATGCACTTGAAGCGTGAACGGTCGCCAGGACCCCAACATCTGCCACATCCGATACGCCATCAGCCGCCTCATACGCCTCCACAGTCTGCCTCACCGATATCGTCGCATGCCTCGCCGATCGGACATCAGCAACAGCAACAGCAACACCAAATGCAGACTACACCCACGTACAATAAGGGACCGATAATGGTGCCGGGAATGCCGCCGGCTGGTTTGATGCGACCATTCCCTATGGGTCCGGCTCAACAACAGCCGCCGCAAAATCAAATGCCCGACATTAAGGCCCTGCCGCCGTACATCAATGCCCCACCGGAGATGTCAGTTCCCTCTCATAATCCACATTTGCTGGCTGCTGCGCAATTCCAAATGGCTGCCGCCCTGCAGGCTGGCCATGTATTGGGGCCCGCCGCTGCGGCTGCTGCTGCTGCCGGTCTGCCGCCACATTCGCCCTTCTTGCCAAATCCCGGTGCAATGCCACGGGACAGTTATCCCTTGTATCCATGGCTGTTGAGCAGACACGGACGGATTTTCCCACACCGATTCCCAGGAAGTAAGTAGCCTTCCTTTTTGTTAAAAAATTTCCTCTTAATTGTACGATGTTTAGACATTTTTGAAGTTACAATTTTTCGGTGAAAATGTCGAGAAAATGTGCAGAAAATGTTCCCAAAGACAAGTTTTGAACAACCAGAGTGTTTTGTGATAGTTTCTTGTGTCCCTAAATAGGTCGAGTTCGAAAATTGCATCCACAGATTTCTTTGCAGAATCAAAATTGTATACCAAAAGCAATTTGGTCCGCAAAGAATATTTTTCGTGCTTCGAATATCTTTGGACCGAATTTCTATTCAGAATCGCTAGGTCGGCCGAAAAATTGAAAACTCGAATCGGCTCTTGAAAATAAATAAATAAATATTAGGCATTAACGGCCCATAGAGGGCCTAAAACCTAGCTTCTCCAACCACTTTCTTTGCGAAGTGGAAGGGACCTACAATTTTACGCCAAATCCGAACGGCAAATTTGAGAAGCTTCTCATGACAATTGATACTCTTGCATGTTTGTCAGACGTTCGCAAGAGGTGGGGCAGTGGAAAATAACTCAAGATGTTACTCGAGTCTTGAAACAAATATTATATATGAATATTGAACGATTATATTGTATCTTACTGTGTATAGGTAAATCACTAAATAAATAAATAAAATAAATAAAAAAAAAACGATGAAAGTTTTAGGCCGTTGTTCGTGCCACGAATTTATGGTTATCTTCAAGCAAAAAGAAAAACACGTTGCTTGACTTTATAGATAGGTATTTACCCCCAAAGAATCAATTAAGCGGGAAAAATTAAGTTCGAAGAATCATTTAAGCGGGAAATAAAAAAAAAACCTTCGACGGTTGTTTTTCTGAACAGAAATTTGATACCAAATGTCAAAAGTGGGCAGGTAATGGACTTAGTTGGAGCACAAATCTAAGGGCCTTATGTTCCAATCACGCTCAGGCCAAGTGACACCTAAAGTGCATCCAAACAGTATCAATGGTCATTTGAAGCCTTACAAATTTGCCGTTCGGGTTAGGTTTGAAATCGAAGGTCCCTTCCACCTCACGCAATTTGGAGAAGTTAGGTTTCAGTCCGTGTATGATCCGTCATTGCGTAAATTTTTTCTTAAATGTATCTTAATCATCTTGTGAAAGACTGACTAACATCCAAGAGAATAAATTGTTAGAAAAAGCCTCTAAAATGTGCCGTTCGTAATCGGCATACAATTTCAAGTTCATTCCAAGCGCTTTTTAGTGTTTCCTAGAGCAGAGAACGACGCGACGTCTCGTGTTTGCACACCTTAAAAACAAACAAGTTCCATGATACCAACAAACTACTAATTTCATAACAATTTGTATCTTAAGTATAAATTGTTAGCCCACGCTGTTCTAATTTGCATCTATCAAAACAACCATTCGGCGGCAAATGTCAAATCTATTTTAAACGACTCTTCTGCCAAAAAAACTTATCATCATCCATGAAATATCATTTTAGATTGTAACAACATTTTCTATCGAAAATCCGTCCCCCCATTAAGATCCAATCTTATCGACTTTATGATGTCATGTAAATTTGTCCAGCATTTATTGACATTTATTACCCTTCAACGCACAACCGCACTAAAAAATCCATTCACCGTTGAATTTATTGCTTTGAATTTATGAAAATTAACAATTCAATTAGTTAAACAACTCTGTCGTCAGACGTTGGTGATTATTTTTTTTATAACCAATTAAGAAGCTTTAGTTTCATTAGCCTCACTAATTATAAATCTCATTGAATATATTAATCCTAACTAATTGTGGCATTTTGTTTGTTGTGTTTTTTTTTAGACTTCCTTCTGCAACCATTCCGCAAACCTAAACGTATACGAACAGCATTTTCACCATCACAATTGCTGAAATTAGAACATGCCTTCGAGAGCAATCAATACGTGGTCGGAGCTGAACGTAAGGCCCTCGCTCAATCTCTAAACCTTTCCGAGACTCAGGTGAAAGTTTGGTTCCAAAATCGACGAACCAAGCACAAACGCATGCAGCAAGAAGACGAAAAGGGTGGTCCCGGTAACTCTTCGTCGGACAAGAATTCAAACAACAACGGCACCAGTTGTGACGAAGAAGATGATGAACTAATCGACATGGAGATGGATGAATGTCCAAGCGATGACGAGCTAGACACAAGTCACTAGTAAAAGCTGCCGGTCGCTGTTTTGTCTCACAATCCCCCTTAAAAGTCTGTGCATATGCTCTGCCGTGTGCTTATTATATCGTTGAACGTGTAAACTGTAAATAGACGTTTTTCTTTCCATTTATTTATGTTTTTTTTTGTTTATGTGATATACTATATAGTTTGTGTAAGTTGATGTGGAGATTGTAAATATTTATATATAGAGCAACACTTTTGTGCCAAAATTTTTATTTCTGTGTGCACTTATGAAATTTGCAAACTTAAATTGTAAAAAATGAAGTTTTGGCGATTTGTAAATAGAGAAAAGATAAAGTGGCACTTTTTTCGAAAAATGGTGCTGTAAATTGTTTTTACAAATTTTATTTTAGTATGCATTTTTTTTAGTTAAGAAATTTTCAAATGAGAGAAGTGTAATGTAAGGCAAACAACTTTATGTAGACTTACGGAAGTAAATTTTGTGACCTATGTAGGTGTAGATAGTAAGTAAAAATCATTAGTTGTGTAAGTTAAGAGGCGAGTTAAGTAATTTAAAATAAAAAGCAAATCAAAACGAACTTTTTTCACTTGTTTTTTACTTGTTTAGATGTTTGGGCATTTCTGTGTCATCGGTTTCAAAAGATGCGCTCAATCAGAAGTAAAGGGTCTGTCAAACAGAATGCTACTTGAAATCAAACATTTATGTGATTTTTTTATTTCCATTTTTGTGGTTCCGTTTGTGACATCAGTGAAATTGATAAAATTATCGATTTGTATCGTGTAAATCCCTTTCTTTATGACACATAGAACTCGGATTATAAGGACATATTTAAGAAGGCAATGACTTGGAATGAAATAGGCGAAACTCTAAATCGAACAGGCAAACAAAGAGTATTTCATTAAGGACTTGACATCTTCTTTCTTAAATAAAATGCAAACTACTTGAAATATCTCAAAAAATATTTTATTGGCTTACTATCAAAACATGGAATTACTATCAAAAAATTTAGAAATGAAATTCGACTTTGTTCATATGTCCGCCACGGGAATGTAGGTCGTACGTTGAACCCAATTTTCGATGACTCGGCCGCACATTTCGACCGATACCGTCGCTATTTCTAGTTCAATATTGGCTCTGAGCTCCTCTAACATCGCCGGCTTGTTGGCATACACCAAAGACTTTATGTAGCCCTTAAAAAAGGTCTAGAGGCGTTAAATCGCACGATCTCGTTGACCAATCTCGAGATAACAAGTTCACCCGCTGTGTGGCTTGTGGCACCGTCTTGTTAGAACCACATATCACTGATATCCAATTCATGCAATTGCTCAAAGAAATAACGTTCCAACATGACTCTTTAGCGAATACCATTTACCGTAATGTGAACTATCATTTTCATCGATGAAAAAAACGGCCCAATAACGCCATCGGCATGAAAACCGCACTAAGCAGTGGCTTTTTGCGGATAAAGTGCTGTTTCATGAAGCACATGAGGGTTCTCACCTGCCCAGTAACGCATATTTTGCTTGTTGACGAAGCCGTTGAACCAAAAATGCACTTCATCCCTGAATATGATTTTGCGATAAAATTCTTCATTTTCTTCCATCATGTCCAGAGCCCAATTCGAGGACTTACGTCGCTTCATATGATCAAGTGGCTTTTGTTCTTGAGTCAGTTTAATCTTGATGTAGGCTAAAATCCTCACGCAAAAGTCGCCATAATGTGGTCTGGGAGCGGCCCAATTCTTGAGAACGCCCTGAAATTGACTGATTTGGATAGTTTGCGACGGACGCCTCTACGGCAGCAATATTTTCCACACTTTGGGCAAAATGTAGTCTCACTGGCACGGCAACATCAACCAGCGAATATTCTGACTCAAAACTGGAACAACAATTACGGCCAAAAATTAGCGTTAACGCTCTTAAAGTTGTGACCGCGCCGGCTCGGAAATTCGGTAGTGAATTTTAATTATTTGTAAACGTTGTTCATTCGTGTACCTTACGATTATGAAAATGTTGATTTCAGTAAATATTTTGACATTGACAGTTCGGTAATCGGTTTAAGGGTGCGTTCACAATGAAAGTTTGAAGTTGTCAAGTTGCGAATGAAAGACCCTTTACTTACGGCTTCTATATTTTCGGTATTTCAACCGAAGCGTTCTCTCACTGGCACAGGAAAATTCCATAGTGAATATGTTGGCTCGAATTATTCCACTAGCTATAGCACGCACAGGGGACGATCATTACGACCGAAAATTGAACTGAGTGCGATCTTAAAGCTGCGACCGACGACTCAGAATTTCGGTAATAATTTTTAATAATTATCAAAAGTGGCTCGTTTGTGAGCTTCACCATAAAGAGAAAATCTTGACTGAAGGTTGACAGATTCATAAAAAAGTTCAAGGGTTACTTTGTATTAAAATAAAAAAATTGATATTGTCCCTATTAAAAAACTCTGTATTAGGTAACTCTCCGGAGATACGAGTATACAAGGTGGGCCAAAAGAAGTCATCCGATGTTGTTTGGCTATCATTTTTTTTTTAAATGAAAAACTTCGATTCTGTTTTTTTACGATTAATGGTTTTTTATGTGATACCACACAATTTTTCTGGTTTTAATTTTAGTTTTCCGTCAATTCCTTTATTTTGTTTTGAATGTTTTTTTATTATGTTTATTTGAACCTTTAGAATTTTATTGGTCAAGTCGAGAACATGATATCGGCCAAATGGGGGCAGTCACAATTGATTGCCATACGGGCTCGTTTTATGGCATTTTTCATCACTTCGGCAAGACAGATTCTCGCACTCGTGTCGAATGTTGTCCTTGAGGGCTTCTAGGGTCTCGGGCTTGTTCACGTAAACAAGGGACTTCAAAAAACCCCACAAAAAAAGTCTGGAACGGCTAAATCGAGCGATCTTGCGGGCCAGTGCAAATCGCCAAAACGAGAGATGAGGCGACCCGGGAACGCCGCCTTCAGAATATCGGTTGTGGCTCGCGCAGTGTGTGCCGTAGCTCCGTCCTGTTGGAACCACATGTCCTCCAGTCCTAATTCGTCCAATTGCGGAAGAAACAAATCGGTTAACATGGCCCTATAGCGTGCACCGTCCACTGTTGTCGTTTGACCAGCGGCGTTCTCGAAAAATATGGCCCGATGACTCCTCCAGCTTGAACAGCGCACCATGCAGTAACTTTGAGCGGATGTAATGGCTCCTCGTGCATTACTCGTGGATTTTCGGTGCCCCAGAAGCGATAGTTTTGCTTGTTCACGTACCCGCTAAGGGTGGAATGAGCCTCATCGCTCATTATGATTTTGGTCGAAAAATCGTCCACTTCGTCCTCGAGATTGAGGATGGCTTGGGAGTAGGTTACACGCGTGTGGCGGTCGACATGCAGCAGCTAATGCACGGACTGGACTTTGTACGGGAATATTCGCAAGTCTTTGACCTTAGGGACGACCGGCTGATGGCTAATTGCGAGGCACGGCGTCTGGTCGATGTTTCCGGTGACAGCTTGACATCCTCGTCAACAGCGGCGATATTCTCGGCACAACGGGCGCTTCGGGGCCGGCCACTCTTGGCAGTGTCTCGTGTGGTCCCATACTTTTCAAGGTTGGTGGCCAAACGGCGCAGTGTTTGCGCAGTCGGTGTCGGACGGCCGTGGAATCGGCGACGGAATTCCCGCTGCGCCAACACTACAGACGAATTGTTACGCAAAAAAATAAACACGATTATTCCGCGTTCTTGGGTAGTGTATCTCTCCATGGCTTGTTCATTTGTATTCTACATCTGTATAGTCCACAAATATCAAAACAGATTTGACATTGGCGGCCAATTGTAAAAATAAGAGCATCTTCCAATAGGGTGATCTCTTCTGACCCACCTTGTTTTTTGTTTGTATAAATAAATGTACAAATAACAACAAAGAACATTCCTCCTTTGTCACTACAATTTACTGTCAAACACTACATTCGGAGCGCATCACTACAATTGGGAAGAAAAGGGGGTGGGAACACTGAATAGAAGGAAAGAAAACTAACGCCTGTCGAATAAGCCTCATCCCGCTTAGCTACGACCCCTTCATCCTGAATGACGCGCATTTGAAAACATGAGGTTATGTTGCCCCACGCTGTACTATGGGTAATAACAATAAAACGGGTTTTTTCAATCACTAGTCGTGTCAGTGGGCGGATTTGAAAAATGTTTACCCTTACGCACTCTTTCGTTTTGGGCACCTAGCGAGTATATTTTCAAAATTTCCGCTTTCTATCTCGAGTTTAAGGTCCTCAACATTGCCAACGGACGTACATGTCTAGATCGACATAACTTTAGATACTGATCGCAAATATAGTAACTTTTAGGGGTCTAAGAGCAATGTTAAGGTGTATTACATACTATTTGTGAAAAATACAGGGTGAGCCAAAAGTGACTTCCTAATTTGAAACAAATCATAACTCTTTTGTTTTTAATTTTGTTTCTTTTCTTTTTTACAGCGCTTTAGAGAGGATCAAACTGTTTGGATTTTATTTTGAAAATAATCACTCGATTTTTTTAACCCAAAGAGCTTATCGGCGTCATTTTAATGAGCGAAATCAAACCTCTGCGCACATGAATACGGAACTGCTGGCACGATTTCGTCAACAAGGAACTGTTGTTGATTTTCCTCGAGCTGGAAGACCTCGCAGTGCCCGAATGGAAGCGAATGTGGAACGCATTCTTATACAAGTGTTGTGGAGAGTTCTATGAACCGAATCGCAGCTGTTTCCATACAAAATCTAATTTGGGCAATAATCATAGCCAGGAGATCCTCAAAAACGTGTTGTTTACGCAGTTCGGAATAATTTCCAAAAATTCATGATTAATTTGGCCTCCACGTTCTCCGAAATTTGACTGCACCGCACTTTTTTCTGTGGGGTTATTTTAAGGGTAAAGTGTACGTAAATAAGCCCACCAATATCCCGCAGCTTAAGGAGAACATTTGTACTGAAGTACAGGCGCTGATCCCAGGTGTCATCTAACGCTGTAGAAATAGTCCATCTCTGTGAGCATGACGCTGGTGCTCATTTGAGGGATATTATATTCCATACTTAGCCGAAAAAAAACTCCATAAATCATACTTTGTTATTCTAAAATTAATTATTAATAAAAACTTAAATCTATAAAAGTTATTGTCACTTTAAATTAGGAAGTCACATTGGACAACACTTTATAATACCGTAAAACATAAAAAAAAACAAGCGCGGACGCTACCTTAATGAAGATTACCGAAGGTGGTATGCGTACGATAATTTCTTTTGGTCTAGTAACAAAATCCACAGCACCGTATCGGTTAACTTGCAGCAGTCTCAGTTTTATGATACTGTAAAAACCTTATAAAAAATCATCCTTAGCATTCTCACGACCATAACATTATGGGAGTTAATACAATTATTTCAGCTTTTTAAAATGATATATTAAGCTTCTAAAAAACATATTTCAAAATCAAAATTCGAAAAAATATAACGGTTTTCTTGGCATTTTTGAAACACATATGTCCCTGTGGTCGTTAAAGTAAAGAAATAATTTTAAATTTATGAAAATGCACATTTATTTTTATTTAGTTTTTATTTATTTATTAGACATAATAATATTTTTTTTATTTGTGGTACTAGGAAAAACAATTTCTTCCATTGGTGAAGCAAAGATGAACTTTACATATGACACAGGTATTGTTGGTACGATTTTCTATTTCGTTTTTTGCACAGTTTACGCACCGCTTTCTCATACGTGATTTTTCCATGGGATGCGAGGGTAATTGACGTTTTACAGATTTTCGTACTGAACTGGTATTTGAAGAGGGAATACCTCGTTGCCTGACGGTAAAATCACTTACCATACTCCTAGCTACGACTTGTCTATACTGCAGGCGGGACAACATACTTCCTTCCATTTTTTTTTTCATCATGAAGTTTACTGTAGACGGTGTATGCGTTATTTACCGATAAGTCAAAAAGATCAAAAAATAGTCGAAGATAGTACTTGATTTTTGATCTTCGATCAATTTCGTAGCAAACCTTTCGTTGATCCATGAGGTCTACTCCACCGATATGTTTGTTATAAAACGAAACAATTTTGGGGCAAATGACATCAATTTTTTCCGCTGAGCCAGCTTTGCGGCGCTTTACTACATCTTTTTCTAAAGGTGACAAAAAGTTGGTCAACAAATGAACCCCTTTGTTATCCATCCATTTCACATATGTTATGGCTCGAAAACTTGTGGTGTAAATGTCTCCCCTCTTCATCTTACAAAGACTGCACCAATTGATGTGCAGAAGATGTTTTCGGTTTGTTCGAACAGTCCCACACGCCTTGGTATTCCGGTCAATGAGCTGGTATTGAAGCAAAGGTGAATTGAAAAAGTTGTCAATGTATATTTCACATCCCAGGTAGGTTAGGTTAGGTTTGAAGGGAAGTGCACAGCCATTGCTGTGCTTGCACGGGGGCCCATTGGTCCATTGTGATCCCTTTTTGTTTATCGTGGTTAAAACTTCACTTACAATAAAAACACTTACTTTACATGCTTCGTTTAAATTTTTCTTGCTGGTTGGCCTATTGGAACCAACCTGTTTTCTTGACAAACCTGATTATGTCCGTCAGTGGTACCTGCGCTACGTCCTCTAAGTCTTCGAAAAATCTGTTACCCAGATAACGAAGTCGAGATGTCTGGAGGTTTGCACACTCGCAGAGCAGGTGTTTGATGGTCTCGGTTTCTTCTGTATCCTGACAGCTCCTGCAGTAGTCTGGTGAGCTAATGCCCAGCCTGTTTGCCATTACTCCTATGGTGCAGTGGCCGGTCAGTACGCCGGTTAGGATACGTATTTCTTGTTTATTCATTCCCAGAATGTGCTTAGTTCTTTTCTCGTCGATTCTTGGCCATAGGCTGCGAGATATAACACAGTCGTTCCTTTGGGACCAGGTAGTGTTAATTTGTTCCCTCAGTTTTTGGTCAATGTTTCTTTTTGCTGCACTAATTGGGATGTCTATTGACGTAATGGCGTCCATTGCGTCAAGTTCTGACCCTGTTCTTGCTAGCTCGTCTGCCTTTTCATTCCCCACGATGCCGCTATGACCGGGGACCCAGCAGAGGGTGATCCTGTGTCGTTCGCCTTTTTCGTTAAGGGATTTTAGGCAGTTACTGACTGTTTTTGACTTTACGGTTTCGCTGTCTACTGCTTTGATCGCCGCCTGACTGTCTACGAAGATTGTAATCTTGGAAGGATCCAGATTCTTCGCGGAGATTGTTTCTGCTGCCTTGCCTATGGCAACTATTTCGACTTGAAAGACGCTGCATTCGTTGGGGAGTCTGTACGAGTCCTTTATGTCTAGGGGCTCGCAGCTCGCAGAAAACTCCTGCTCCTGTACCTACATCCATTTTTGACCCGTCCGTATAGATATGGATTTCTTGTGCGCTGGCGTGTGCGTTCCAGTTCTCTCTTTGGGGTATATATGTAGAGTAGTTTTTCTCGAAGTTTCGATTGGGGATTATGTAGTCCGTTTTCCTGGATAGATCGATACCCAAGTAATTGTGAATTATGGAGCCGTGCCCATAGGAGCTGTGTCTCCACATGTTTGCCCCCTTGAGGCGGAGGGCTCCTTTAGCTGCCATGCTGCGAATGTATTCACCAAGGGGTGGAAGGTTTAAAATGACTTCCAGCCCGGCTTGAGGTGTTGATCTCATTGCTCCTGTTGTGCCGATACATGCCAATCTCTGTACCTTAGAGAGGTTATGGAGATAGGTAGTCCTTTCTGTTGCCTTCCACCAAACAATTGACCCGTATGTAAGTATGGGTCGTATGATCGATGTATACATCCAATGGGTTATGTAAGGGCGCATACCCCAACGTTTACCAAAGGTCTTTTTGCATGCGTAGAAGGCACATAGTGCTTTTTTTGATCGTTCCTCTGTGTTACGTTTCCAAGTAAGCTGAGAGTCTAGGATGATGCCCAGATACTTTGCTTCCGGGGAAAGTTTCAGACGAATTCCGTTTATCTTCGGCATATCGAAATTCTCGATTTTTCTTTTCCTAGTGAACAGAACACATTCGGTTTTGATTGGATTAACTCCAAGGCCGTTCGGTCTCGCCCACGAGGATAATTCTTTTAGGGCAGATTCCATGAGTTCACTGATAGTGGGAAGATACTTTCCACTTATTAGAATTACAATATCGTCTGCGTATGCTACTATTTTCGTCTTTTTGACCTTTAGAGTCGTGAGGATTTTGTTGACCACTAGAAGCCACAGGAGGGGAGATATGACGCCTCCCTGTGGGGTGCCCCTGGTCACTGTTTTCCTTATGGTACTCTCTCCGATCTCTGAGTTAATTACTCTGCTGTTAAGCATTTCGTAAACCCAGTTCGTTATTTCTATTTTCGCTCCTAAGTCTACGAGCGCTGTTTTTATGGCCGCTGTTTTGACATTGTTGAAAGCTCCCTCAATGTCTAAAAATGCTGCTATGGTGAATTCTTTATGGTGTAATCCTTTTTCTATAATTGACACAACTTCACATCCCAAGCCTACCAGCTTTTTTGTAAGCTGAAGAACTACTGATTCACCTAGGCCATATTCAGTTCCACAAGTTCGTTTACCTGTATACAGATCAAATTCAAATAGGTAACCTGTTGCTGCATCACATCTACGGCATAACTTGAAGCCCCATTTGACCGGCTTATTCTTTGTGTATTGTTTAATTACATTATGCCCTTTGAATTTGATCATATGTTCGTCAATTGATTGCTGTCTTGTGTTATTCAGGGCATATTCAAGTGTTCTATCACTGGCCGAATTTTATATGCTCTGTCATAATTTGGGCTTTTTGGGTCTCTTTCTGCTTCGTTGTTGCAAAAATGTAGGTTCCTCCGTATGTCTTCAAATTGAGCTCTTGGCATTACATTAGCTATGAAAGGTACCCCCATGTCAGGTTCTGTAGACCAGTAGTCCCTCAATGATGGCAAGATATGATACCCTTTAACCAAATTCATGCCAAGAAATTCTCTCATTTCATCGATTTCAATGGTGAATTCCCGTCCATTTTGATGAGCGTATCGAACTGATTCCAATACTAAATGCTGAATTAATACGTCGAAATTTGTTGCTGAACAGAAGATGGCAAAAGGTGTCAGTTTATCGGCATCAACTTATTTTAAGATTTGCACCTTTCCGAATTCGTTACGAAAACAATTTGGACAGTATGTTTTAGGGTTCCATTTGAAAACTGGTTGATGCTTACCATGTTCTTCGCTGATGGATACTGCTGTAGACGTTGAAGGTTCCTGTGATGAACTTGTTGACTCCTGAGGTTCATGAGTCATATCTTCAATCTCAACATTCAAAACCCCTTGGTCATCATCCTGTGTGAGAATCCACCGATCTTCATCGTCAAGCAGTAAATCATCTTCACCATCACTGTTGTCACCCATCAAAATCTGTTGGAATTCATTCTCCCTAAGTTCAAAAACTCCATGCCCCCTACGAAACATAATCTGCAACAATATGAATAAAAAAATTAAAGTACCTATATGACAAAAATCATCATTACTATTGTTGCGGTAAAATTTCCCGCAACAAGTTCTACTCTCCATTCCCTGACTTCCTGACCAATTCCCTCGTTTATCGGTGCGCATATGCAGGGTCTGAAGAAGTGGAGGGGCAGCCATGGTTCCATCAGCCATGCGTCCACCTCTCTAGAGCCTTGGGTAGGCGACCACAACAGGTAGACGCTTAGCCTGGGCAGGCGGCCCCAACACTGGGAAACCAGATCGACAGGCGGTCGACGGGTCGAGGAAAAGGCCCACCGTAACAGATGGACGGTCTGTTCAGCGAAGCAAGAGGTGGGGCCCCAAATGTCCGGATGGTGAGCCTGACACGGACCGTCAGGAGACTCCCAACGGACCAACGCACTCCCTTACAGACGGACTGTCTGAGGCACAAACGGCGACATCAAACCCAGACGGACGGTCTGCAACGGCGGGGTGTACACCATCAAACAAATATACACACCCTGCAAATCTAAAAACGATTCGTGGGCGCGGGCGCACGGTCCGAAACGTTAAAGACCCAGAAAACGAATAATGATCTACCACGACGGTAGTGAGTCCGGTTCGATGAGGGAAGGGGTGACGATCCCTTTTGACCCAACTCCGTCGAGGGAGCACCGAAGGAGCCACAGAGACGTGTGGGCGGACGGCCGCGTATACACACTCTCACAACCCTTGCCACAATTGTATGAGTCAATTCACTACAAGACACCAGCACGAAAACGAAAAAGAAAAAAAAAACACTAAACAACAAATCAAATACTTACATACAAACATGTGAGAACTGGCGCAAGATTGGCATTTCCCCTTTTCCCCAAATCTGCGCGCGGTCCCACCGAGATAGCTAGGGCAAATTAGCGTAGATAACATTCAATATAAATGCCAACTTTGGAAATCTCCTGGGCGATTGGTTTTCCGAATAGGATTGTTGGTGCCTGGTCCTAGGGATTTTTATAATCCTATGCCTCCTATTTTCAATTCCTTTAGGGTTGGTTGAATGAGGGAACATGATCAAAATGTATCAATGGAGTCTTTTGAAAAAGTTAACTTTGAATGCGCAAATTAGTGCAATTAATATTTACTTTTCACGAAAGGTTACTATTTCTTGTTATTAAATTCGCGAACTGTCAAATTGAAATGTGGGAGGGTAGATCCAGGGTCGGCCAGAGGGTTCGCTTATCGTTGGATGTTTCCACTGATGGGCGAATTCGAAAGAATGAGAACCGTGAGAGCATTAGCGGGATCATGTTAGCGCATTAGTGTAAAGATGGCACAGTGTAGCGAAAAACGACATGGTCCAGCCAAATGCGTGAATGTGCGTTAATGGGTGGGGGTAGAACAAGGAACAGTTGATACTCTCAGAGCAACAGCTGAGTTATCGTGTGGGAGCTGTGAATTGTCTAACCCAAGTACGTGTGAGTGAGGGAGTACGAAGCAGTCGACAATTTCAGCGCCACAGCTGAATTGTCACGTTAGGGCTGTCGTTGGCTCTGCTTCCCCAAGGTTGGATGATGGTGTGAGTGAGGCACACTGGCCGGCCGAATGGACAAAGAAATCTGGAAGAATCACTTCTTGGTTGACCAGTCGTCTAGATAGACGTTTTACGTTGCAAAAAAAAAAAAGAAAAAAATTAGTTGTGAAAAAAAAAGAAGAGAAAGTAATCTAATCGAGAAGGGTAACGTAGTGTCGCAGAAAGTAGAAGAAAAAGAGGAATCGTGTTTTAGTGTGTGCAGAAGATTGGCAAGCGGGACCAAAATCCAAAGCCTACGCAGGAGGGCCAGGCGTCTAGGAAAAAAAAAGGGATAATTACAGGGATAAGTATATAGTGACTCGTAGTTAGAAAAAAAAAGAAAAAAATATATCTCGGTAGGATCGGGCTTCCGTACAATCCCGGTAAAGAACGGGACCCGCGACCGTGTCATTTTAATTTTTGTATTTCGGGACAACGCGATCTTGCGCCAATTCAAACGGCAAATCCGTGATTTCTTTTGTGTGCTAACCCAAAATTTCCGTTAATTAAAAGCAATTTGCCGTGCCCCTACGGGGACTTATAACGTGGTACAAAAAAACGGTCTTTCTTTTGTTCTGGAACTTTCTTTTCAGTTCGTGATTCTTCGGTGGTCGGAATTTCACTTTTCTTTCAGTTCTTTCAGATTCTTTAAGATTTTTTTCAGGTTTTTCAGGTTTCACAATTTCCCAACAAAAATTGTGTGGCGCCCATTGTGTTACTGTCATCGGAGGGACATATTTTTCCTTCACGACAAGAAACACCTCAACTTTATTTTTAGGTTCGCTAATTTCAAAGCGTTCACTAATCTGAGCGCAACTTAGCGCTATCGTTGAACCCACCCCAGCTGAGCGACCGGGAAATCAGCATACTTTTGCTGCCTGTTGCACTGTTCGCGTCGCAAAATATTCCGCGTCTTTTATTTCGTTTTCGACCGCGATTAATTAGTAGTTTGATCGCGAATTTAAAGTGTAACACTATAAGTAAACTATTTCTCATAAATAACGTCTGTATTCGTCCACTGGGACACCGGTGTCCCTTTTTTTTATCATCAATAATAAGCCTATGCAAAATGAATAATGATAAGTTAAATGTGTATAATAACAATTTACTTACCAGGCAATAATTATTCCACACTTTGAAATGATAAAAAAACACTTTTTAACTAAAAAAGACTTTTCCAAAATTTTAGATTACCGAATCGAACGAAGTGACAGTTTCTAATGGCATTGGAAAAAGAATGGTATTATAAATGTTGTATTGCCGATAAAAAAAAAAACATAGTAGGCACTTTCAGAGACTACTATATAGCAAAAAAAGGACATAGACTTGTTAATTATTAAGTTGGTAATCATTTTTGGCTTGGGACAAATATGTCCCCGTGGACGTCAAAGGGTTAAGTTGATGTGAAAGAAAGTACATATTAAATAAGGTAGTCAAAGTGCTACAAGCTCGAAACTATAAATGGTAAACGATACTCTATTGTTTTTTACTCCTTTCTTTAATAACAGTTGATCATCGCGGCCTGTGGTAGGAGGTAAGTATGATGGGCGCTCTGAAACTAAGAATACATAAAAGGAAACCATCATCAACCAGAAGAAAGGAGAAAGCGTTTAAATACAATAACCTAGATACCTGCATAGTTTTGGATTATGTTGCATTTATAACAAATTACTACAAAGCACCAATTAATAGTTATTGCCCTTTTCTACATTTACTGCAACCAAGCAATAAAGATATTCGCTTGGCAGTCGTTAAAATTTACAATCGCACCAACAGCTAATAGCTTTGAATAATCTGGGGCCAAAAGGAAGTACAGCATAAGTGATAGTCATACGTTCACAGGTACATATAAATGACTGGCATAAATCCATGACTTCTGCCACTTGCCATAGCAATCATTAAAAACAATGTTTTGTTTCTTAAATTCTGCTCTCAGAAACGGCAAACCAATAACGCTACAACAGCGCCTCGAGATTTTTTCGGATAAGTGTTGCTTCTTAAATTGTATTCTTCCAGAAAGGCGTCTCTCGGACTCGGGTCTATATATTATGTTCTCTATTTATCGTGACTTGCTTGGTACCGTTAGATTTCCTTTTGCTCTTCTTTAATAGCGGTGAGGATATGATCAGGATAAAAGGGATCATAACCATCCCAGTAAACTGCACCCCTACAGGTCCGCCGATGGGGTTGACCGGTACGACCTCAGTAAAGAATGGCAGGCCTCCCTAGTTGAATCACTTCGCCACTGAGGCCAATCAAATGTCGATGTTGCTGCATTTGTGAAAACCAGGATTTTTTTTATTGGGTTCGTAGGATCGCTCCTTTGACCATGACAGTAGCAACTGAGCCGATCGCGCTTAATTTTTTTTCAGATAAGTTCTTGGCGTGAAGGCTTCCTCGGATCTTGGAACTTCCTTCGTACTTCGTATTCCATCAATCTTTGTTATACCTGCTGTCATGCGAAGCATCTTTATCTCAGGTGCCGTTAATTTGAACTTATACATTTTGTACGCCGTCCAACGTTGTGAACCGTATGTGAGCGCCGGGCCGGGCCAGAGCCTTCCTTTCAGCTTAAGGGACATTTTTCGTTCACGCAGGACGGTTGAGTTTTCCCGCTACTTCATCCGCCGTACGCTTACGCGATGTCAAATGTCGTCATCAGAGCTTGCTTCGCTGTGTATCACAGATTTTGATTTTTTTGATTTTGATTTTGGTGGGGGCATACACCCCCATTTATTCAGCTTAATACAAGCTTTAGGTCTCAAAAACTAATTACACTAAGACTTACAGCTAGGGCTTAAAAACTAATACTTAAAACTAATTAGGTGGAGGGTGAGGGGTGGAGGAGGGTAGATTTGAGGGAAGAAGTGCAGTGATTCAAATCAAAGAGGAGGTGGTTAGAATTGACCTTCTGCAACATACGGGATATCGGCTTGTTCAAGCCGTACTACGTGCGACGTGTGGGAAGGTAGAAAAGAGGAGGGGATCTTAAATTCCGAGGGTTAGTGTTAAAGGCAATGTAGTTCAAAATATAGGAACAATCAAAGGAGCCAGTGAGAAGACGATGTATAAACAGAATGTCAGCCACATCTCTTCTTTTTTCAAGGGTCTGAAGGCTTATTAAATTAAGGCGTTCATGATATGGTGGAAGGATAAGGTGATTATTCCACGGGAGCCCACGATGACCAAAACGGAGAAATCGACGTTGAATGCTTTCGATTCTTGTAATGTGGACCCGGTAGTATGGTGCCCACACTTGGCTACCGTACTCTAGGAGAGGGCGGACGTAGGTAATGTAAAGGGATTTTGTCACGTAGGGATTGGTAAATTCTTTAGACCACCGTTTGACGATACCAAGGGCTGAGTTAGCTTTATTGATTGTCTCGTCAATATGTGACCGAAAGTTAAGTTCTCTGTCACACAGAACACCTAGGTCGCGAATGGTTAGAACGGTAACAATGGGTTGGTTGTACAAAAAGTAACGTCTGGGGGGAGACTGAATCCGTTTACTTGAAAAAGTAAGAAATTCACATTTAGCAATATTCAGCTCCATAAAGTTTTTTTGACACCAGACCGAAAAACTATTGAGGTATTGTTGAAGAAGATCAGAGTCGTGTGGAGAAGAAATGATTTTGAAGAATTTAGCGTCATCGGCATAGAGGGAGATGGAGGAGAACATAATGACGTTGTCAATATCATTTATAGCCAGAATAAAAATCAAAGGTCCAAGGTGGCTACCTTGGGGAACACCAAAGGTGGCTTTAAAAGGCAAAGAGAGAACAGAGCGAAAACGAACATTATAAGATCGGTTCTCAAGGTAAGAAGAAAACCAATTCAATAGTGGGGGATCGAAACCAAGGAAGGAGAGTTTGAAAAGAATCAAACGATGAGATATTTTGTCAAAGGCCTTACTGAAGTCAGTAGCGATTAAATCCACTTCTTTGCCACTTTCTAAAGCAGAAAGTGTAACGGAGACAAAGTCAACCAGGTCGGTGGTTGTGGATCTACCTTTGAGGAAACCGTGCTGAGGGGGGGAGATAAGAGACTTGCACTGAAAGGATAATGAATCGTACATCATACTTTCGAAAACCTTGGGTAAATGCGACAGCTTGGCAATAGGTCGATAGTTAGATACGTCATTCTTTGGCCCTTTTTTGTGAACAGGTGAAATGAAGGACGTTTTCCAGATTTTAGGAAATTTCCCAAGAGATAAGGAATGTTTAAAGAGATTGGCAATGAAAGGTGAAAGAATCGCAGAACACTTTTTGAGAAGAATGGCTGGAAGGCCGTCTGGGCCGGGTACAGATTCATCATTGAGATGAAGAAGTCTGTCGCACACCATGGAATGGTCAAAGGTGGGTAAAATGAATGGGCCAACGGTATAGTTTTTCAGATAACTGAAGTAAGAGTGATCCGGTTTTGGGCAGTCGTCAGTGAAGTACTGCTTAAACACGGTAGCAAAAGAGTTTGCGATTACAAATGGGTCCGTTAAGGATTCGCCTTCAAACAAGAGTGAGGAGGGATATCCATCAGATTTCCTTTTTTAATTAACAAAATGAAAAAATGACCGTGGGTCCTTGATGAGGTTAGCTTGAGCATCAGAAAGATAGCGTTGATAGAGACAGTGAAGAAAGTTAGAGAACTGTAAGTACGAACCGAGATAATTCGAATAAACTGTAGTAGTTCAGGTTAGAAGATAGATTGCCCATAGTTTGTTACGTTTATTACGAAGTGAACGCAGTTTCCTATTATACCATGGAGGGGAAGATGGTGAGATTTTATGGCGCGAATAAGGAACGAATAAGGAAATGCATTTAAAGATTTCGTCATAAAAACGGGTGGCAGCTTCATCAACGGATAAGTTCGAGAAGTTGAGTTCGATTCTGCTCAGAATCACAGATCCCAGCTATTTGAACTTTCCGCACTTTGGATTCACTCTTCCATTCATATAAAAGTCTGGAATAGGTCGGAGTTAATCATAGAACGGGCAGCACAAGTATTCTGTTTTTTTTTCCGGAAAAAAATCCAAAACTTCCGCCCATACATCAAGTGCTCGTTGAGGGGACGTCTGATCCTCGCGAATGATGGTCCCATCGTCAGCAAAGAATAACTGTTGCCCTTTGGAGTTCGTCACTTTTCCTTCAAGCAGATTATCAAGGACTGTAATAAATATCAAGGGACTTAAGACGCTTCCATGGTGGACAGCGACTTTGACTGCGAACTCCTCGGTAACGCCAACGGGCATCTGACTCTTGTCTTTACTTCTTCATACATGTCCATGACCATCTGTACGTATGTTTCTGGAACTCCTGGTTCCTCCTCTATCAAAGCCCTTTTCGGAATCACCATGTTTTTCCATCATGATCCCTGTAATTTAGATTGCAACTGTGGTTGATTTATCTGCGACAAACTAGCACTAGTCTTCAGATAGTCATATTATTTTCCGCATTCGGGTATCTAAAACCCGCTCAACGATCATTATGGTGTGGGACATCAGCTTGATTGTACGGTAATTGTACAGTCTCGCGTAAAGTTCGCGTACTTCTTCATTGTTAGGAACGGCTTTCGGAAAATATATCAGAGGAAATTGCTCCACAAAACTGCTGCAACCTGTGTAGTATTTTTTCGTCATCCACAAGAAGCAGCCCTTGAGCATTGTTCATGAACTTTGGCGAACGGATTTCCTGGAATTCCTCCTTCTCTAAGCGGCAATTTTAAAAATGGTTTTACCCCGCTGTTCAAGCTAGTTTTTCGGAGTTTGTGGAAAGCCCGGAAGAAGGAATTTCTTCTAACTCCCGATACAGACCCTCCACATACTTTGCTGAAATTCGAGCGCACCTTCTCCTCGCGAGCCTCTTGCAAAGTCTATATTCCAATTCGAGGCGAGCTTTTTCATCTCCATTATTAGTGGAGCACTTTGACCAAGCTTTGAATGGCGCTTTCTTGACACTTATCAATGCTTAAGCTTCATCTGTCTACCACCATGTTTCTTTGCCTTGTTGGTAGTGGCATTTTAAAGCCGCTAGTATTGATTTGGCTCTATCCAAGCAAGGTCGTTGTAGGGAATTCCACATATCTTGCGTTCTGCACTCTGCATCCTCAACCTCGGTGAAGATAATTTTGTATATTTGCAAAAAACGCTCCGACTTTCTCCCTGTCCGAATTCTACCATTTTATTCCCGCAGATCCTTTGTTTGTTTAGTTCTGTTCGTGCCCGCTGCCATAAAAAGGTCTGTCAGGAGGAGGCGAGGTGTGGCTGGGCTGGGATTACTGCTGTAAGTGACCAGGTGCAGGGTGTGTTTGACGAGCATGGTATTTAGAACGATAAGACCGCGTAACTCTTATCTCTTAGGATATCTTTACCCGGAGAGTTCCTGGTGCTGTATCCCAGTCCTCCATTGCAGTCCTCATAGTCTGCATTTGACTTACCGGCATGTGTCTACAAATCTCCGACAACAAACAAAAATTCTTCCTTTGGGGTGTTATTGATGAGGTTGTGAAAATCATGCCAGAATGCATCTTGTTCTCTCTGCTCGCATCCAACTTAGGGAACATTTGCAATGACAATATTCCACACCTCACCTAGTATCACCAGTTTGAGAGACATCAAACGAACACTGGATATCGAAATGGTCAAGACGCTGCCAAGTAGCTCTGCCGCAAGGATGAACCGATTCCGTTCCTAACCTGTTCCATCCCATAGTAGAACATCTTGAAAGCTTTTGTTTTAACGTCCAAAAAATGCGCCCGATTTCCGGTGTTTCGCCATTTCGTTTTTTGAACACATAAGATGTCAACTCGGCTTCTAACTATCATCTCTTCAAGATCGTAGCTACGACAACTCATACTTCCAACGTTCCGACTCGCCACCTTTAGGTTTCGCCTAAGCTTAAGTATTACTTTGCTATCCCCGGAAACAGAATAGCTCTGACCCTTTTTCTATTACTGAACATTTCCATTGTGCTTTAGTTTAATCGAGTTCGACTTGTACACGCTCCTATTATTTCTTGTTTGATCTTACTTTTACGACATCGGTGATCTCCAGTCGTGTCAACCTACGGATTTTTATGCACACTATCGGGACAGATCTAAGATGTTAGCTGTGTCATTAGGCTTACCTGGATGTTGCATTGCCTAAATGCCTTAGTCGCCTTTTACGACAAGCGCTGTTTATCGGGGTGCGATGTAGTGATATTCTTAAATCGTCTCTATACGGGGCTTCTAAAATATATTGTTAAATATAGTTTTTTGGATAGATCCATGAAATAAAATAACACGGCAGTTCATATAATTCAATATTTATTTCTTATTTAATATTTCCTTATCCTATTATTAAGATGCTTGCTAATTCAACAGATTACAAACGTGTAAGTACTGTACCGACTGCCACTCTACAACGAAATGTCCCTTTTTCAATCTAAGTAACCGAGAGAAAGCGAGCACACGTTCTTTTCTTGAACTGTCAAAACATTTCAGTTTGTTTGTTTTGATGTACGCATCGAGTTTGCTTTTTTCTTAGGCTGCGCCCACAGTTTCATATAAGTGTCAACACTAGTTTGAATCAACGCCCTCTTGTATAAATAAATGTCTACTAAGTCCAAGGTCACCTTGAATAATATGTAGATACTTCCTGTCAATACACTTTTTTCCTTTAATATACTTCTTACTTGTACTTGGCTTAACCCAGTCGTTTTTCTTAATCTCTGGACAACCACTAGCATAACTCTGGTATTCGACATATATAGTACTATTCCATATTAGACGCATTTTCCATAATTGTTACGTTTCCTTTAGGTACCGAGTTCGTATAGGTTCTCCTTCTTGTGGTTCAATTCATCCGAAATTGTTTCAAACAACAAAATTTGCAAGTCAAGACAACAATATGAAGTTAACTATTTCTAGCAGCCACCATAATTTGTCGATGGCTTGTGTTGAAAAAATCGAAATGGAGCAATGCAGATGAAATCGAGGATCCGTTGAACTTTCAACAACAAGAACTGGATCCATCTTATCAAACATCAATTCGAGTTGCATCAGCATCAGCCCTCAAGAATAAAAACCATACGGCTTAAATCCAAATAAAACAAATGACATCTTTTACGACTACTTTATATGGAGCATCCCCGTGGTTGACTGTTCCAATCAAGACATTGTCCAATTCCAGTCAGTAAAACTATCAACAGCGACCCAATTCAAATTCGTAAACTTTAATTGCTTACCTGCGCACGCACACAGCCAACGAATATTGATCTAAATAAGTCTATTCGGCGCCAATGCCATTATCAGATTGTATCTAGATTTAACCCACATTTAATCGCAGTCCTCCGGAGCAACTCCCAGCGATCGTAAAACTCCACATGAGGTCAAACCGATGTGACACTCCAGCCGTTGTTCGCGCCCACTCACTTCTCTAGTGGCAATATGATTGTAATTGCTTTCATTTGTATTTGTCGCCTGTCGCAGGCGAGCATAGACGTCCGTGCAGTACACTCAATCAAAACTATTATTATTCCTCAATCAATGAACGCACCAAAGGAGTATCGAGATATTTGTGTGCCCCATTGATCGAAATTCGAAATAGACACGTTGCCTGAACGCCACTACACATTCACAGAAAGACACAACCAAATTCCAGTGGAGAGTGGAGATCTCTATCGACACACACCACCACCAAACGAATAAAAGATACATTTTTATGGATACTTAATCCGCACAAAATACACAACAAACACGATCTAATCGATACCTGAACACGTCTCGTAAACCCTAGTCCAGATCTCGACACAGCAGGTAGATATGGGTACGGTTGAAGTCTTGATTTTCTGTTGAATTTTTCTCTTCAAAATTAGAACAATAATTCTCGTTACATTTCCAAGCGAGTTGGAGATGGAGTAGCCCAAGGCTCAAATAATTAATAATAAATTACACCCACATTTCGTCGAAGATACATACCAACGCATATATATATATTTACCCCGTATGGTCGTATCTCTAGGGTTAGGGACGCCATATATTTTCTTCCCGAATGTTTCCGAGAAATTCAAATGTCCAGAATTGAGTAATCCAATTTGAGTAAATTACTCGATTACCTGGTATAATTTTTTTTTTTTTTTGTAGAAGAAATCGGAGATCGGAGGAACACAAGCAAACAGAGGAGAGAAATTAGTTTAATGTGGAACAGCAGTCGGTGCGCAATTAAAATGTGAATTTTTTTTTATTAATCTTGTGGCGTAAGTGATGGGTTAGTGTACCCCCATGGCGAGGTGGGTGTGTCTCTGGAGTAATTTAAAGGAGAAATAATGAATTGGGGTTGCTTTCTTGTAATTTAAGTTTAGTTAAGGAGGAGGATAATAATTAATGGAGCACGCGCATGCTTATTACGACCATAAAACAATATACAATAGGCTGCGCTACCGCTAATGTTTATGTTGCAAATAAAAACAACTTCTGTGGGAGTAGAAGCTTTTAATTTAATTGCACCTAAGCTCATAGTAGGAAGGCACCCAAATGAGTTGAGGCGATATCGTTTTAATAAATTAGCTCTAAAATTAATAAAAGAAAGTGCAAAGCATTAAATAGTTCAACGGCCTCGACATTTGTAATTAAGTATCTAAATCACCGTACCATTATTTTACTAAGCTCAAGTAACAGTAAATGTGGCTTTACATTTGGTGGGATAAAACGAAAGGTACAACCTTTGATAAATTTGTTCAGTGTCAGCTTCTATTTCGTAGATCAAAAGCTTGTTCGAAAAAAATTTGTAACACAAAAACTGAATGCAAATTGATATGTCGTCGCTTGAAAAGCAAACTGACATATGTCAAAATTCATACAATTTCAGAAAAGCCATTTGAAGTTTTTCATAACTTAAAAAATTCATTTCAGTTTTGAATTTCAATGAATACCAAAAAGTTTTCTTCTTTTAAGTGGTATATTAAAGTTACTATTTACAAAAATCCGTTTCTCAAAATAAAATTTCTGACTATCAGAATATTTACTTATTTAAAAAAGTGTAAAAAAGTGTCGTTTTGTTTTGAAACAAAACAACATTGCTGGTTATCGTCAAAAAATATATTGTTTTATTAATAAATTAAAATAACTTAAATTTTACTAAAGAAATAACAAGGACAAACATAAAGGATATGTAGAACTTATTCTACTGTTCAGCTGTCTTCTTTCTAAATATATTAAGTGTTTTACAAACAATATAAAATTTTATTTATTAAAATAAAGAAATTAAGTTTAATAAATGTAAATAATTTAAAAAAAAAAAAACTAAAGAAAATAAAGATTATTTAACAAAAATAATACTGTTCGTGAGTATTTTTTTGCGTATCTTGTAGAAACAACCCACATTAAACAGTATTGAGTTATAATAAAAAATATATAGGAACTTTAATTAAAAAATCGATTATTATAATATTGTGTATTGTAAACTTTAGTAAAAGCGCCATCTGTGCTTTCAAGTTGGAATGCATGAGGGTGTTTGTTAGACGCACCCATTGATGAATTGATGACGCCAACTACATCCAACTTGACGATGTTATATTTTTCTATTTTTTTGTAAGAGATCGTACATGCTGTAACAAACGTGAAAACAGACAAATATTAAATCTGTGGTAATCCTTGTACCATTAATAAATAAACTGTAGATTAAAGTATATAAAATATTTGTATGTATAATAAAATAAAAGTAATCAAAAGAACTTTGAAGTTCATCAACTAGTTTCGTTCCAAGGTAAAATGACTTAACGCAAATTGAAACGTTTTACTACAAAAATAAATTTACTGAAATTTGGCAGTAAAATGACACAAAACGAAAAGTGTCACTTTTAAAGAAACTTACTCGTATTTGTCACGATTTCATAACATTTTTACAAGCAAAGTATTACAAATGAAAAAAGTCATTTAGCTGGGAAAACAACAGGTATGTTTCCTTAATTTCAAAAAGACACTAATACCCTCATGCTGTCAGTTTAACAGTTTAAGAGTTGTAGTGATGACGGTTTGGTGGAAAATTTGTATTTTTGTTTGCGATTCGTTCTGAAAATCTTCAACTTTTTGCTTTCCAGGCGACGCTGTATCTATGTTAACTCAACAAAAAGATGTTTTGTCACTCGTTAGATATTGTTCCAATTTGAAATTTTGGTGGAGTTCCATATTAGTCGCTGGGAAAAATATCACACTTTTTGAGCCTCGCCGCTTCAAATAAGCGATTTGACAATTTCAAACTTACAGTGTGAACGCACCATTAAACCGATTACCGAACTGTCAATGTCCAAACATTTAGTAAAATCAACATTTTCATCATTTAAAAATACACGAAGGAACAGCGTTTATAAATAATTAAAATTTACTACCGAAATTCCGAGAGGTTGCAACTTTAAGAGCGTTAACGCCAATTTTCGGCCGTAATCCTCGTCCCAGTAGACAAGCAATTCATAGTGTAGTGAAAAAATTTGAGTCAGAATATTCGTTGCTTGATGTTGCCTTTCCAGTGAGGCTACGTTTTGCCCGAAGTGTGGAGAATATTTCTCCAGTAGAGGCGTCCGTCGCAAACCAGCCAAATCAGTCAATTGTACGGCGTTCTCAAGAATTCGGCATCTTCCCAGGGCCGGCCCAACCATATGTGCAAGTTGTGCAAATGCACAGGGCGCCAAATTCCAGGGCGCATTGAAAGAAAAATTAATTTTGCCTTACGCGGATACTGCCATTTGCATTTAAAACAAAAAACTTGTTCAAATAAGCCCAAAATAGCAACATCCATCACACCTGTACTGAATTTTTGCACATTAACTCACATCACTTGCAATATTGCAACTTGAAGGAGAATCTAATTCAAAATAGGACGCTTTCTGTAAATCTTGCACAGTTCGCTTGTTTGGCTGCTCTCCCAAACCACATTATGGTGAATTTTGGGTAAGGATCTTGGCCTACACCTTCACAAAATCAAGCTAACTCAATGCGTACATTCTCGAATTGGGCTCTGGACATGATGGAAGAAAATGAAGAATTTCATCGCAAAATCATCTTCAGCGATGAAATTGCCATTGTTCCGGCCGATATGCGTGGAAAGGTGGTGCAAAATTGGCTCAAATGAATCGATTCATGCTTAAACTTGAGTACTACTACTTAGTCATTCTGGGTTTTAGTCCAATACAAAATTGTTATGTCTATAAACAAATTCTGATCCACCATGTCAGAGCAGCTGTCGATTTAGAACTTTTAATCTTCTGTAGATTTACCAGACTTGAAACGAAATTGATTTTCAGAAAAGAAATCCTGGGTATCCAAAAATTGCCCTCTTTTCTTGAAAATACAAAATCCCAAATATGGAACCCGCTCTCTTTTAATGGTACAAGCTTAACTTTTTCCGAAGAAGCTAAATTCTTGGGTCTAATCTTCTAGAGGAAGTTAAGCTGCACAGCTAAGAATAATAAAGCTACAGTAGCACCTTTTTCTTGCAAAAAAGCCATTGGCAACAAGTGGGGCTTAGAGCCCCGCATCACTCACTGACACTCACTGACACTCACTGGTCGATAGACCAATTCTAACATACCGGGTGGTTGCCTGTTGGAATACCTTAGATAAATCGATAAATCGTTATAAGCTGGGCAAAGTCCAACGTACAGCTTGTCTGTGCATTAGCGGAGCAGTTAGAACGATTCCATCCGCAGCACTGGATATTATACTTAATCTGCTCCGTAATTTTGGACTTATTTGGGTCTCTACCAAGAAACATAAACTACACAATACTCCAAACACAGTTCGGAAAGATCGCCCAAGTGACTGTTCCAACCAAATCATTCTGGGAGGATGGTGCATTTAGGGAAGATAAATCGATAATTGCCAGAGAGAAAAAAAAGAACGAAAAGACAAAGCTGAAGGTAGAGTGATAGAGTATTGAGAAAGTTTCAAGTTTATTAGATAATAAAGTGCAACAAGATTTCGATTTCATTATGGTTTATATTCAAAAGCCAGAGTTTTACTTTAAATAAGAAGTTTCTCAATGAACCAATGATACGAATGTCTGCAGGGAGAGTGTTAAATAATTTACGTGATACAACTGTGAAAAATCTTTTGAAACTAGAAGTTCGAAAAGTTGGTATGCTAACAAGGGAACCAAAATTGCTCCGAAGGTTTAGGTTATCATTGATGGGGCTCTGTAAATACCCTCCTCTAATAAAAAAGATTTTTAATACTTTGAAATAGTATAAGTGTCTAACTGGCAGAATTCTCAGTTTATTAAAAAGGGCTAAAGTATTGGCTAGGCGAGATGAAAAGCATATTTTTCTGATTACATATTTTTGTAGTACAGTTAGTTGCTGTATTTTATTAAAGTGTATACCGCCCCAGCAGCTTATACCGTATTGTAATCTAGAATGGAAGATTCCAAAGTAGATATTTTTTAAGATCCTAGTAGGGACGAAGTTTTGGAGCCTGTAGAAGTTTCTCAGAGTGGATAGCAGATATTGTTTTAAAAAAAAGATGTGATCACACCAGCTTAGATTTTGATCAATTACAACACCTAAGTACTTATAGTTCTTCACTATTTCAATAGAAAAGCAGGTGTCATCACAGATGAAATTTTCATTGTATTGAATACTACATCCACAATTTAACAAGCTAAATCTACGACAACTAGCTGCATGAAACACAATGTTAACTTCCGGAGATTCCTTGCCGGTAAGGTTGAAGAACATGAGCTTCGTCTTATTGCTTACTATCAACCTATGTTGCACAAACCATAGCCTTAACAGATGCACATCATGGTTGATTTCAGCAAAAAGGTTAAACAAATTATTTGAGCCATAGGCGAACGCGAAGTCGTCAGCAAAGGCCTTAACCTTACCAACAAAAGGAAGACTGAAGATAGAGTTAACATATATTAAAAACAATAAAGGACCATGGACAGATCCTTGAGGAACGCCGAGGTTAATTATCTTCGAGCCGCCAACAGTGTTACCAATTTTTACTCTTTGCGTCCTGTTCATAAGGTAAGACTTAAACCAATCCACAATAAATCCACGAAATCCTGCTCGGTAAAGTTTACCCAAGAGAACTGCGTGATCAACCATGTCAAAGGCTTTGGTTATGTCAACGAAGAGACCAGCGCTAGCTTTCTTTTCGTCGACAGACTTATAGATATACTGGCAGAATTCTAGAAGAGCATCTTCGGTGGAGAGGTTTACTCGAAAACCAAATTGGTTTTCGCTAAAGAAATTGTTGTTGTCGAGGAATTTCAGAACTCTACATTTTATCGCTTTTTTTAAAATTTTTAGAAATAGCAGAGAGTATGGAAATCGGTCTGTAGTTCAATTTATCTTTTCTATTACCTTTTTTGAGGATAGGAATCACGTTAGCTCGTTTCAACAATTCAGGGAAAGTTCCCGAGAAAACGCTTAAATTGAACAAGTGAGCCAGAATGTCAACCACATTGAACGCGATTCGTTTTAGTATGGAGTTGGAAATTCCATCTTCACCACATGATTTTGAGTTTTTTAGAGAGTTTATCAATTTTAATAATTCTAAGCCCGAGATGGGATCAAACACGAAGCTGTTACTAGAAAATGAGCAATCAAAAATTTGAGACGCTAAACAACCCTCACAAAACTTTAGATAGTCACAAGAGGAAGAAGAAGCCTTCTTGCTTAATAAATCTACGTGACTTTACTAACACTGACGTCAGAAGTCTATCGCGCATTATAGGAAACTCCAACTGGTTTATCGAACAGTGAGATAAACTTGCTAGATCCGTGTGGTAACACAATGGACCTCGCATGGGTTTAAGTGTGTTGGCTAAAGCTGAAAACCGCCTCAACCTTACCAACCTAACCTATCAAAAAATGGACTAATGCGTGATTTAAGGAGCTACTTAAACATTTTACTTAAGGAGGTAAGCAGCGATATAGGTCTGTAATCGCGTACATCTTATCGATTACTCCTTTTTAAGCAGTTGTATCATTTCTGCACATTTTAAAGGTTGTGGTAAGTTTCCATTCAGTATTCTACAGGTTAACAAATGACAAAGTATACCACTGAAATGGAATATATAATCCCCAAACAAAACTTCGAGAAAAACTAATCTACATACATAACCCAAAGAGAGAACTGGAACACGCACGCCAGCGTACAAGAAATCCATATCTATACGGACGTGTCAAAAATGGATGTAGGAAGAGGAGCAGAAGTTTTCTGCGAGCCCCTAGACGGAAAGGCCTCGTACAGACTTCCCAATGAATGCAGCGTCTTTCAAGCTGAGATAGTCGTCATCGACAAGGCAGCAAAAACAATCTCCGCGAAGAATCTGGGTCCTTCCAAGATTACAATCTTCGTAGACAGTCAGGCGGCTATCAAAGCAGTAGACAGCGAAACCGTAAAGTCAAAAACAGTCAGGAACTGCCAAAAATCCCTTAACGAAATAGGCGAACGACACAGGATCACTCCCTGCTGGGTCCCCGTTCATAGCGATATTGTTGGGAATGAAAAGGCGGACGAGCTAGCAAGAATCGGGTCAAAACGCAATGAACGCCATTACGACAGTAGACATCCGAATTAGTGTAGCAAAAAGAAAAATTGACCTAAAACTGAGAGAACAAATTAACACTACCTGGTCCAAAAGGCACGACTGTGTTATATCTCGCAGTCTATGGCCAAGAATCGACGAAAAAAGATACAGATACATTCTGGAAATGAACAAACAAGACATACGTATCTTAACCGGCGTACTAATAGGCCACTGCACCATAGGTGTAATGGCAAACAGGCTGGGCATCAGCACACCAGACTACTGCAGGAGCTGTTAAGATATAGAAAAAATCGAGACCATCAAACACCAGTTCTACGAGTGTCCAAACCTCCAGGCATCTCGACTTCGCTATCTGGGCAACAGATTCTTCGAAGACCCAGAGGATGTAGCGCAGGAACCATTGACGGACGCAATCAGTGGCCTATTTCACCAACTTACAAATTTGTATTTACAAGCATTTTTTAACAAAATTTGTGATTTTGTTGATTTATGTCGTTTCACCAAACTTTGGGTATTACAAATTTGTAGTTGTATTATACAAAGGGAAATTTGTGCGAATATTTCCCTTTTCGTTTCACCAAAAGTTATTTATAGTTGTAATTTACAAGTTACAAATTTGTGAAAAGTTGACTTATTTGTGAGTTTGCGTTTCACCAAAGAAAATTATTTTCAAAATTTGTGTAGTAGCGTAACGGATACAATTATTGGCACCCCCTTTTTTTGCACCAACTATTGGCACCCCTTCATTCATAAGCCATTTTTAAAAAAATTATTTATCTAAGCAAGCCAATTTATTTTTTTTCTTAAATTGTAGCTTATTCCGCACAATTGTGCATCTTTGTTTTGACGAATGCGTATTCAGTCAGTATGAAAGTATTAACACGTGGTATACCCTATTCTAAGGGTATATTAATTTTGACGCATAGTTCGTAACATACCTTAATATTGCCCGTAGACCCCTAAAAGTTACTATATTTATGATCAGCATCGATAGTAATGTCGATCTAGCCATGTCCGTCCGTCTGTAGCCAAAAATTAGGCCTTTAAACTGGACCTAGAGAGCTGAAATTTTAACCATATACTCTCTAGGGTCCCGAAATAATCAAGTTTACGAATTTTTGAAATCCGCCCACAGACGCCCACAAACTCAAAAAAACAATATTTTGGAAAAAATCGAATGTTGAGCTAGAAAGCTGAAATTTTGTATATATGATCTATGACTCCTAAAACTGCTCGGGATAAACAATTTTCAAAATCCGCCCACTGACACGCCCACAAATAAATAAAACAATTTTTTTATACCCTATTCTAAGGGTATATTAATTTTTGAAAATCCAAAGTTTGAGCTAGGGAGCTGAAATTTATAATATATACTCTCTAGGGGCCCTTTATGCTCATGTGTTAATTTTTTTTTAAATCCGCCTACTGACACGCCCACAATTAAATAAAACAATTTTATTGAAACACCCAAGTTTGAGCTAGGGAGCGTTTTTTTTGATAAAATCCTTTAAATGTTATATAACAAAACATGTAGAGCGTTCTTAACAATTCAACCATACTTAGACTTTTGTCACGCCCACTTATGAGGGATAGGAATAAGAATAGGGTATCCAACAGTTCGCCCAAGCGGACTGTAGCCCGTCCCTATGTTTAATATTTATTTGTTTTATTAAAAATTTATGTTTTTTGATATGAGAATATAGTAAATTATTCGTTTTTAACTGTTTTTTGTTAAATTAATTGATTATTAAAAAAAAATGGATGCCAATAGTTGGTTCCGAAAAAAGTATGTGTTGAATTATTGGCACCCTGGTGCCGATAATTGGTTCTATGGAACTACAACTATTGGCACTGCCAATAAATATACTTTTAGGACTGCCAATAATTATAGAATTAAATCGTTACTTTTTAAAGATTGAAAAAATACCGAAAACAAGAAAGACTTATCAAGAAAAGGATGTTCAAGAAGCTCTACTGGCCATAAAAAAATGGACAAATTTCTAAGAAGGCAGCTTCCAAAATCTACAAAATACCGCGTTCTACTCTGCAGTTCCAATTGAGTGAACATTTTTTTTATTTATTTCTAAATCACACTTATTTATTGTTAACTTAATATTTATTTGTTTTTGTCCTTTATAAACTAGAAGAAGCGGTATTTGTATGTTCCTTTTTATGTTTTTTTTCTTATTATAAATAAATTAACCAGCCAGCTAGTTTATTAATAAAAATTAAAAAAAGGAAATATGGTTGTCTTTAAATTCAAGGGTGCCAATAATTGTATAATTTGGGGTGCCGACAATTGTGGTCGGGTGCCAATAATTGTGGTTTTTGGTAAGCTTTTTTAATATTCCATTTTTATCCTTTTTTTAATAATAAAATACAAATTAAAAAAATATTTCTAAATAAAAAATGTTCCAAATTTTAATTTGGTATATTTACCATATTCTTAGTTCTATCAATGCGAAATTTACACGCATTTGAATTCAAAATTTTCTTAGGGGTGCCAACCATTGTGTCCGTTACGCTATGTGAGAATATTTTACAACTGAAAATTGACGTGTAATTCCTCCGACAAGTTTTGTTTCATATTGACAGTAATCGACAAAATGTCTTTGCAACAAAGGCATAGTAGTAGCGATAGTAGCGAAAGTGACGATCATGTTTTAATTTTAAGAAAAAAATGTAATTTCGGAGTTATTTAATTTTAATGAAAAATTTCGCCTGACTCGATGCAAGTCAGAGGAAATAATTGCAATTATTGGGCGACAAATAGCCGACATGACTGAAAAAAACTTTGCATTAACACCAAGGCAGCAGTTTCTCACAGGCTTGGAAATGGAGGGCAATACCATGGTGTAGCAGATATGCATGGGATATCTTAATCGACCGTTTGCACATGTGTTTCTCGCGTTTGTGCAGCAAATGCTAATTTATTGTTTGAAAGTATTGTATGTTAGCCAAATAAACACGAAAGTATTTGTGAAAGTCTTACAATATTGCAGTTAAACAATGTTTAATTTCTTAAGTTTTGCAAACAATTTTCATTCTTACAAGGTATGCCATGTGTTTACGGATGTATAGACGGAACCTTAACAAACATAGATGCCCCTGGCGAGTTTGAATCTGCATATGTGGACAGACATGGACAGCACTGCATAAATTTTATGTTGGTATGTGGGCCGGACTATACCTTTTTAACGCATATGTGAATTGGCCGGGAGGTGTGCACGAATCAAGGGTGTTACGAAGAAGTCCCTTTTTTCAAAATTTGAAAGTGAATTTCGACTTTTTTTTTATTCTGTTTTGCTTGGGGATGCAGGATAACCTTTAAAGGATTGGTTAATTACCCCCATTTTGAGAAACCCAACTCCTGAAGTTGATCGTTATATTTGTGCACAAAAATCAACTCGGAGAATAATAGAAAACGCGATTGGAATTTTGAAAGATAAATTTCCGTGTCTGACGCACTTACGATTGCAATCCATGAAAACAGCTACTGTTATAAAATGTTGCATCATCTTAACCAACATTTCCCGACAAGCGCCAGATAGATAGTATTATCGAAATGTTCACCACGACTGAGGATTTAAACGACGCAGATACTCAAAATGCTAAAAATGTTGATGGCCGGGCTACCTTAGAATATTTTTTAAATCACTTTTCGTTAGAAAATATCATATTAAATAACGAGAATTTTGAACTTTAAATGAAATATTATGTTTATTTATTTTATTTTTATTTTTAGTAGTCACTTAATTATTTTAAAGTGTTTTTTCCAACACTTTTATCTTCTCTTCCAGCTCTGCAGTCCCCAAGTCGCGTTCCTTTTTCAAGGCATTCAACGGCAAATTATAAATTTCGAATTGAAGCCTCATTTTCTTCAATGGAAGTAAATCCGCTTGGTCAGCTAGCATTTTGTTGTTGCGCTTGGGCTTTTTTGATGATACTTGAGGTCTAATTGAATTGAATTGAATTTGAATTTGAATTTATTGAATTAAATCTAATTTACATAATACTACAAGATATAATACTCGTATCTTTTGATAAGTATAAAGAAATGTGTTGACAGATTAAAAAGTTTACATTTTAAGGATAATTATATAATAATAGAATAATAATAGATAATAATAATATAATAATAAAATAATAAAAGAAAAATAATTGGATAGCCAATTAATTATGACGATAAGTAAGTAAAAAGCTTCTTCCGAAAGACAGATGATGCTCTGATTGTCTGCAGATCAGCAGGCAGACAATTCCATAGACGAATTACAGACACGATGAAAGACCGTTCCGCAACCGTGTGTGCAAACCGTGGGAGAATAAGATTGAGTCCTCGGCGAGAATTCGAAAACTGAAGTTCCTGCTTTAAATACTGCGGACAATTGGCGTACACAATTTTATGCATTATTATAAGATTTCTAAATTTATAATAGTCATCAAAACATAGACCCAGTAGCGATGCCCTAAGATGAGAGACGCTTATAAACCTCGGCTTATTGAAAATGAAACGCAGACAATCGTTATAAGCAACGTTAATTTTTCTCCTACACTCATAGTCAAGGCAGGGATACACAGTGCAGTTAAAAGTGAAAAATGGTAAAATAAGGCTCTTCAGAAGTCGCATTTTCATACCTGAATGCATTAAATCAGCAGCGCACCTCAAGCTATGAAGGCCAGCATAGATTTTTCTTATTGTGTCAGTAACGGCGTCACAACAGCTCAGGTTACTGTTGATTGTAAACCCTAAGTACCTGACCTTACTCACATACGTGATAGCGTCTCCATTTAATACGACAGGCGAAAAATCCACTGAATCGACTGCACTCCTACTGCTTAGCATAGCAACTGTTTTTGATGGATTGAGTCGCAGTCGATAAGAGTGTGCCCAGTGCTGTATTAGATCCAAGTCCAAGGTCTTCTTTTAGACCAACCTCACGTGAGAAATATATCAGTACATCATCCGCATACATATGAATGCTGCTGCTAATGACAACATCAGGAAGGTCATTAATAAAGAGCGAGAATAAAATTGGCCCTAGTACAGAGCCCTGGGGCACACCATTATTTGTATTAATTTGACAAGAAGACCCTGTAGGTGTAAGAAATTCTTGGACACGATTTCTAAGATACTCATCGATGAGTCGTAGAGATGAACCGGAGAAACCGAACAGATTTTTTAGCTTCGATAAAAGTATTGAGTGATCAATGCTATCAAAAGCCTTGGAAAAGTCAAGGAGGACTACAAGACCAATTTTACTGGAGTCCAAAGCAAATCTAAGATCTGTAGTAACTTTAAGGGCTGCGGTTTCGCAGCTGTGATTCATGCGGAAACCTGATTGCCACTCTGACATTAGCTTATTGACGTTCAGATGATTTTGGATTTGATTGGCCATTAGCCTCTCTAGGACTTTAGCCAGAAAGGGTGACAAGCTTATTGGCCTGAAATCCGAGGGGGCAGAGGGACGCGCCTTTTTCGGTAAGGGGACAATTTTTGCAATTTTCCAAGTTTCTGGAAAACGACAACTAAAGATACATACATTAAGAATGTGAAGTGTCTAATTGAATTAACATACATATATTTTTAAAAATAATTGTGAGAAACAAGCATTTGCATTTACCTTATTTCGCCTTCAATATCCCCCACAAAAAAAATCTTATTTTGCTCATTCATTTTAATTCCGGGATTGCACGACGATATTCCACAAAACACTTGTGGATTACACATTGCACAAAAACCCGGTGCAACAGGAATTTTTACACTTGTAATCAATGGCTGTGTTTCTTTATTTTTTCCAGATAAGGAATAGAAAAGACAGAATTTTTAAACTTTGTATCCGGAATATCCAGAATAGAATGAATAAAGAAACAAAAATGAACCGAATAGAATGACAGCCATTTGTCTCTTGACCAGCGTTGCCACTTAGTTCAAGACCAAGTACAACATTTAGTACTTACAATTAATATATTTTGTCTATTACTCAACTCACATGTGGGGTAATACTCCACTGAAGTACTAAAATAAAAACATACACAATAATACAAATATGAGCAACATTACGAAAATATAATTTCAGTTCACAAAAACAAGTAATACAAATTACATTAAACTTTTTTTAAGGGGAAATCTTGCAACCTTATTATAGTTGTCAAAAATCAATTATTGATAAACGACAGAATTTATTAATCGATCGACATTTTGGTACTGTGAATGTCAATTAATAAATTATTCATCCATTCTGAACACTGACAAGCAATAGAGCGATAGAGCATTTCGTATAGCTATCTCTTTCTGAAGTGACGAATTTCTTTCTTAAACGTCAAGAAAATATTAAAGCATACAATTTCAGTAATTTGCAGAAATTGTATGAACAATTATTGGGATTGGTAATAAAGTGTATATTTAGGTAAAATCGAAGGATCATCTGACGTTTATGTTATTCAAATCTGTTATCTCTGGTTATTCGTTTTGCTTAAGTCAAAATTTAATTTTAATATTGTTGTTAGTTGTTTTTGTTAAGCTTATGCATTTTGTGACTACTTTTTGTTCATAAGATTTATGAAAGTGAAGTTCTAGTGATTGTATCTATTCAATACATTGTATTTTATTTTTCCAAAAAGCAATTCTACTCACGGCATTTCGTTTTAAAAATGTTCTTTTACAAGCAAAAACAGCGAATGAATTCTCTAAATTTATTTGTCAGTGACGAATTTGTGATTGACTGAACATTTTAAAGCTTTCAATATTTTCGACAACCAAAACAATACATAGCGGAAAATGACTTGTCCCTATTTAAGTCTCCACAGCTGTGTTTCTTAACGAAGTACCCAAATACAGTAATATACAAATTTCGCTCAGAAAAATCATAATATATTTTTTATTACTAAGATGTTATTATTTTTATGAATAACATTATATTCTCGTGTTGTTATTATGTTAAATATGTTGAATCGAAGGAAAAAAGTAAAACATTAAAACATTAAACATTAACATCCTTTCGAGTAAGGATTTAGTACAAGTTCAAAAAACATGCGCCTTTTTATGTAGCATAAGTGGCAACACTGCTCATGAAATCGTCTTGTCACAAACATCTATGCGGCATTTTATGTTCACAGAAGACCATTTTAAAAATGTATTTGATTCTAGAAGGAAATTAAAAATATATAATAAAAAAATAATTAACTTAAAACAACACACATAAAAATATAAAAAAAGACAACAAATATGCAATAAATGCTCACCCATTTGATTGTTTGCTGTTGCTCCTATTTTTATTTTTGATCAAGTGCATCTGTCAAACGAAGGAATATTCTTTTTATTCCACCTTTCTCTAGGGATAAAAAGAATGTATTCCATTTATTCCAGAATGAATAAAGAAACACCGAAATGGATTATCCGGAATATTCCATTGAATAAAGAAACGTAAATGACTCACTCGGAATATTCCGAATATTCCGAATGAATAAAGAAACGCACGGAATATGTTTATTCTTACAATTTTTTTTTTGTCTAATCACAAATTTGTTGGTTCTTATATTTGTATTTGGTGAAACGGAAAACCAGATTACAAATTTGTAATTGTGATTCACAAGTACAAATTTGTGGTGGTAATTTGTAGTTTGGTGAAATACGCCCCAGGTTTCAAAAACACAGGTTGGTTCCAATAGGCCAACCAGCAAGAATAACTTATACTGAGTAAGGTAAGTTTTTTATTGTAAGTGTAGTTTTGACCACGTAAAAAAACAAGGGATCATAATGGACCAATGGGCCCACGTGCAAGCACAGCATAGCCTTGCTATGCACTTCCCTTCTAACCTAACCTAACCTAACCTAACCATATCACTGAAATAAAAAACAATCCCGTAAAAAGGGATATTTGTAATACCATTCCTTGTGTAAGAACTTTTATTTTGTAAAACGTTACAGGCTTAAATATTTCTTCAGATGAAATTGTGTAAAAATAAAACTATTAGCCTGCCTTCGTACAACAACCATATCAAATAAAGTATAACTTTTTCTTTTCTTGGCAATAAACAAGCATTCTTTCTCTTTCCACACATTTTTGTATGTAAATCAGCAAATTCAATAAATATTTATTATATCTCTTCGATTTGTTCGAAATGCTCAAAAACCTTTTAATAATAGTCTCAACCGGTCGAATGACCCATCCCTGTCTCAACAGCCCATTTCTAGTACCTATTTAAATATCTCCTCAAGGAGGGAGGTCTGAAATTCATACAAGCAAGTATATATCTACATAATTAATGGATACTTTCAAGATCTAGCGGTACTGAAACTGCTTCATAAAAGCAGACAATATTGTTGTGTTAAATAAAGCTTGCGATTTTGTTAAGAGAGTATCAGCCTATCTGTGCCCCTAACCTCTTGTTGGACTTTTGATAATAATTTATACATACCACAGCATATCGAAAAGTGGTGTCATAAAATATGTAATAAAATGTTGTGAATTAGTATTCACATTATTGAATTCCTGAGTAGCGTATTACTCCTAAGTAGCTACGGGCACTATAATTACTATATTTTCGAAAATTCGAAAGAAAAATATTCACGAACGACGTTTGAGGTTACCAAGGCTCAAGTTTTGATAGAGGAACAAAAATCCAACCAACAGAACGAAAGAGAGTGCTTCAGACTTTGTTTCTTTGCGATTCATGGCAGGTGAAGATAAGGAGTCTCTTAGTCCTACCAAGAGAAGAAGGCGAGGAAGACTCAGAAATGCTGCACTCTTCGGTGAAACAATAGAGTGCTCCACGGAAGTTAAATATTTAGGAATCACACTAGATGAAAAACTTACATGGAACTCTCACCTTACTAAAACTATTGATAATGCCAGGACCTTATTATGGACCAGCAAAAGCCTACTTGGTAAAAATTGGGGACTTAACCCAAAATGACACTATGGATGTACATGGCAATTAAAAGACCTATTATCACATATGCAGCCGCCGTTTTGTTGCACAAAGCAACGCAGAAGTCAGAACAGGCTAAGCTTAGTAAAATACAGCGACTAGCCTGTGTCTGTGCAACTGGTGCAATAAAAACTGCACCAACAGCTGCACTTAAAATTATACTAATCATCGCTCCACTTCACCTAGAACTCATGAAAGAAGCGATGGTAAATGCCGAATACGCTCATCACAGAAGATGAATCAAATTCCAACAGAGCTCACTCTGCAATCCTACGGGAACTCAGAGAACACGAACTACTTGGAATACACCTAACAGATAAATGTCTATCAAGATATAACTTCCGACAGAACTTCAAGGTTACATCTCCAGACCGTATAAACTGGGTACAGAATAAACCTACATTTGCCAAAGATTCACACGTATGGTACACAGACGGATCGAAAACAAATGAAGGTGTTGGAACAGGAGTAGACGGTCCTCGCACTAAAACGTGCCTATACGATAGTATGGAGACAAGGAGCACCGCATTTCAAGCGGAAATCCACGCGATAGAGCTCTGCATTCGAGAGAATCTAAATATAGAAACAAAACCATCTACATTCTCTCCGATAGCAGGGCGGCCTTAATCGCAATCAAAGCATTTGAAATAACATCGAAACTGGCCTGGGATTGTCTCCAACTCCTACAACTACTGGGCACCACAAACAAAGTTCACTTGATTTGGGTGCCTGGACACAGTGGATACGGAGGCAATGAAAAAGCAGACGAACTAGCCAGAACAGGATCCGCATCCCCATTTATGATGCCAAGATCATTCTGCGGGCTAGCAATAAACACTATAAAAAGTTGGTTTAAAACCTGGCTTGAGGAAAAGAAGCTCGAAGGAAACAGGCAAGCTAAAAACTTCATGCCAAAAGGTTCCCACAAAAAAACGAAACAACTACTACAACTAAGTAGAAGTCAGATTCTACTAGTCACAGGCTTCCTCACTAGGTATTAACGGCCCATATAGGGCCTAAAACACCTAGCTTCTGCAACCACTTTCTTTGCGAAGTGGAAGGGACCTATAATTTCACGCCGAATCCGAACGGCAAACTTGAGAAGCTTCTCATGACAATTGATACTCTTGGATGTTTGTCAGAAGTTCGCAAGAGGTGGGGCAGTGGAAAAAAACTCAAGATGTTACTTGGACCCGGATCATTGAGCTACTGGCCCGACCTCACAGTGCACCGCCGTGTCAAAAACCACCTGATGACTATGGGCATAGCACAAGATAATACCTGCAGATTGTGCAACGAGGACGTGGAAACAGCAGAACATATATTATGTGAATGCAATTTTTTTAATCAAAACACGTCAACGTTACCTAGGTAAGTTCTACCTTGAAGCAGCAGACATAGCTGCCAGCTCTCCCAAAGAATTAGCTGCCTTTCTAAAAAAACTGCTGCATCATGGACGAACTCCAAATAGAGGATATCACAATAGGACAACAAGCGGCCGCAGTGATCTGTATACAATATACCACCTCCCCCCAACAATCTAATCTAATCTAAGGAGTCTCTTTCAAAGTTCATTTTTAGTTTTGTTTGTTTTCCTTTCGACCCATGTGTTTTTCTTAAAAGTACTTTGGTAGTGCTTCAGCGAAAGGTCAACTTAGTGTTGACTTAAAATCCCTTAAATTACTTGACGAACATGCATCAGTTCCCTATTTATTTATTTATTTATTTATTTCGAGAATGCTTAATAACAGTAAGATACAATATCTTATAAACTAGTCATAAGCTAATTTTACAAATAGAGCGAACGATGTATAAAAAAGTATTAAATTAAAAAAAATAATCCAAGTTACTACTTCAAAAACAATCAAATAATTTAATTTACAAATTTCTTGAATAATATTTTCTTAAATCTTTTCTTATTCTTGTTGCGTTTTGTATTTCTTTAATACGACTAGGTAAGGAGTTCCAGAGACGTACCGAGTTTACGAAGAATTGACGCTCAGATGTTAAACTGGACCATCGAGGATGAATTAATTGATGAGATCGATGTGAGGATGCAAATCTAATTTTGTCGAAACAGTATTGCGGTTGGTGTGTCAACAGTATATTGGAGAGCAATAACATATATTGAAACATTTCAATTCTTTTTTTTTCCATCAGACCTTGGTCACCTTCGCATTGACAAAACAAAAGAGTTAACTTGCGAACTGGACAAATGTGTACTGGCTAGCAAAAACTTTTCAAAATATTTTTCAATTTCGCAAAATGTTCAGTACATTGACTATGATGAACATAAATATTCCTTTATCTAAAATGCATTCCCAAGTGCCGATAGCTTCAACTGGCATCTTCTGAATATGAATGAATTTACCTGTTCTTTTTTATTTATTTGGAGAACAAAAAACTAACCTCTTGTCAAATTTTCTCGGTATACTGATATAGAAATATATAGTATACTTGCCTAGAAATGTCCATGCATAGTATCTATCGATGATCCTTACCCAACCTGGTGTTGAATAGTTCGCCATAACGAGAATCCAGAAACAACAGAAACGCTTATCAATTGTATTAAATTCAACTCAATAAATTTGTCACCAAAGACTGATCCTCACATCCAATCTTATCAACTATGGTCATTTGTAGTACAACAGCGTTTCTAAGTAATCTCCACTGTCTCCTTTCCACTGTCCGATTCACTCAAAATCACACCACACAGATCAACGAAGATGGTAGGCAACAAAATCACTTCGAAAAGGCAAAAGAAAAACACGAAAGAAAAAAACCAAGAAAAGAAATAACTAACTCCACAGATGATCCTGAGCCCATATCAGGGTAATTATGGTTAAATAAGATAGCGATCTTGTTCCACGGTGACATTTATTTATTTTATTTAATTTCATGTATTAATCTTCCAGGAAAAACGTTAAACGCTAAACATCCAGGTACAACACATTCAACATCCACTCGGATGTTCTGTTGGGATCGAGCTCTCTACCCCCGCGTGAGGGTCATATCTTGCTGTAGCAGCAGTCACAAAACTATACAAACCGATATCGACGAGGGGCGCGCAGGTAATTCTCACTCGTCGCCCAGTCAGAACGTGCTGAGAATTCATAAACCGGAGTTTGGCCAAAGAAGAGTGATCATTGTCATTATCACCTTCGCACTAGCGGAGCACTGGCGAGTAGGGGATGTTATGGGAATCGACACTGCGACCAAACGATGATGATGCTAATGTTTGGCAAACATTTTTCTGCATTCCATTTGCAGAATGCTCTGCTCTGGCTCTAAGTTTGCTGATTCGCTTGATTCTCGCTCACTTTGGCGCGCATTTTCGTCAACATTTGCGTAAAAATTCGCCGATGTCGTCGTCGATCATTAGACAGGTTAATTGGCCAGCATGTTGCATTGGAAACCAATCTTCCTTTCAGACCTCGACTCCGAGCACTGGGCACACCTGTGGTCAGCTAAATATAGCTGTTGTGGTGTCGTGCCTAAGGTGTGAGGACAGATGAACGGATGGAGGAGGGCTGGTGTCAGGCGAGAATCGAAGACCCATGGGCACCATGTTTTATGTTTCTGTGTTCATTTATTTATGTTTTGTGTTTCTCGTACTTCTTGGGCGTTGGGGCCCGCTATATTTGCGCGGATGGCTGTGCGATGAAATTTGTTAAATCGATTATAAAACATTAAATGTGTACTTGTCGTTATAGTATACGACTTCGACTAGTATTTTGTGTGAGTTTTTTTGTTATTGCTGCGCCAATGTTCGTGTTATTGGTATTGAATTTAATACTCGTATATGTTATTTTTTTGCACCGTCAGGACCTGACTGGATGGCTGGCCGGCTGGGATGAGTGCGTATGATGGTGATTAGTTACATGGTGTTCCGCACTATTGGTGTAGATTGCTGAATAAGTTTGAGAGCCGTGATCGTGAGAAAGTACAACAAGGACACAATTTATCTAGAAATTGTTTTTACAAATGAGAAAAGATACTGCAAAGGGAAGTAATACGGTACTTCTATAAGCTAACATTTTATGTGGGAAAAAAACTTAATTTACATTATATTGCATTTTAAATTCGAGCGATATGACTGACAGTTAGGTTTTAACTAAGATATAGGGGGTTCCATTTTTTCGGTTGTTCTACAGGAAAAAAGAAAGAGAGCTTTAAAACTTTACTATAAATATTATTAAGAGAGGAATATATCATCCAATTGCAAGTCTTCATGATTAGCTGTGCTTCGTCAGACAGGACAAATCTTTTATATTTTTTTTTTACACCAGACAACTGTAGAAATGTGTCTTATAATGGCACAGTACAACAAAAGCACTATGTTCAGTTGGAAGCACTTCTTTGAAGAGGCTTTTCAGCAGGCTTGGAGACGTTCAGCTCTTTTTTAATTATGTCTTCTGCATCCAGTTTCCAATTTAATTTGGAGTTGAAATCGGAGAAATCGAGGCCAACGACTGTCAGTTTTGGTGTGTCCCGTTTGGAACTAATATCTCCTGCTCAACACAATGAGTTGTATTTTTTTGGTGAATCGCAAGACCGTTATCCATAATTCCGCTAATGGTTGAAAGTTTGTACAGCTATGCAATCCGCTTGGGCGACTACCTTAATTCCGTTATTAGCAAGAGATTAAGATGTTTATCGGGATGTTCAATCAGAGAGCAGAAATGGATCCCTCTTGCTCGGCACATTCGTTTTTTGATCAAGCTGTTCCCGACTATTTATGACTCTTCTATTGAGTGACTCAGCTTTTAAGAACATTTTCCGAATCAAGTTCCATCTGCCTTGATACAAGACGGATGTTTTCTATGATAAAAGGAACCAGTTGCATCAATATTGTTCCTTATGTACAGGGTCATTAGTGCCTCCAAGGTTTTCATGAGAAGCGATGAACGACTTATTGGCCTGTAATCCTTGGGTGTGGAGTGACTAGGCTTTCCCGATTTAGGTATGATGACATCTTGCACTTCTTACCAGCTAACTGAAAAAAACCTGTAATCAAATCCCAAGTCGTTTCATTTGTCCTTTGTATATACTACCACCCGTTTTGGTACCCATGATATTCAGTCCTTGCTAGTACAATCTCATATGGTCACCAATTCCTTATATGGAAATGAAGCGGAAGGGTTTGGTGGTACCCGACTTCCTAGGTATATGCAGCCCGGGAAGTGGGATCCGAGAAGCTGACCTAAGGCCTCCTGTTTGCTAGGGCTTTAACACATTTTTTTCTTTAAACTGCTTATTCGCTTCAGTCTCCTTTGGTTCTTCTCAGCTTGACTCTATTAAAACGTTTTCCGGTTTTCGTCCGTTAGAAGAATTCGTAGTTCTTTATTCCATAACGTTTTTTTTTGGAGTTGACTAACGGGACAGGTATTTTTAAAGGAGTTAATCAATGCCTGCTGTGCCTACTGTAACTCACGTTTGATCAGGCCGAAGAATTTATTCCAGTCTATCTTACTTACTATAGTCTATCTTCCGGGTGTGCCTTAAAGTTTTTCCTTGGTTGATTCAAAGTCAACTGTGAATGCCATCCAGAAATAATCAGAAATGAGCACTTTGGAGAACCCATCCTCCATTGACCCTGAACCTGTACATGGGAAGTGCTAAAATTAGATCAGTTACCTCTACCCTAAGTTTGCTGTGGAAGGTAGATCGACTGCATCCCTTACAAATAGGTTGGAAAGTATAATAAAATAAAGCATGACATATATTTTTCATTTATATCCGTGCTCTTCCATAGTGTGTGATGAGCATTGGCAACCATAAATTACCTCTATGTTGGGTATGGTGGTGCTGGCGTGCTGTACCACTTCCCTTAGTACTAGGGAAGGGGATGTTATCTTCAAATGCCAGATATGCGAATACAAGAAACAAAAGCTAAGAACATCGGGCAATTTTTTGCGAAGTGCAATATCGCGTCGCTTAGCTGAAGAGAATATTGACGCTGTAAATATCAAAATTCCCCATGCCCATTTACAAAAAAGGCTTGCAAGGCCCTTTATCGAGTCTTATATCTGATTAATGTCGCATATAAGATCATATCCGCAATGCCTCAGGGGTTATGCATTGGACTACTGAGCGAGAGGTCTCAAGTTCATATCACTGGCCCACCTCTTGCGAAAGTATGACAAACATCGAAGAGCATTAATTGTCATAAGAAGCTTCTTGAACTTGCGTTCGGAGTCGGCAATAAATTCTGTGTCCTTTTCGTTTGTAAAATAAATATACTAAGAATTCCCTAGATGAGCTAAACGGTGGCGTCTAATAATTCCAGTCATGTTGAACTTTTAGTGTTATCCCTATATGAGCTGATTCGACCTATTTGATTTCACAGGTCTTTAGGGTTCTCCAATACTGAGCCAGGGTATTGAAAAAGAGTTGGTGGTGGATGAGCCCTACATGGGCCAACGGCAGCGCCCTATCTCCGCAGTGGGTTACTGAATCCGGAAAGCCCGCCCCCTCATCCTAGGGGTACAAAATGAAACTGGCCCTCCAGGTTGGGGGTTGTGCCGTCGGGGTATCTTCCCGACCACGTAAAACATAGATAGTTTTGAGAGAGACATATGAAGCCTCCGACAATGGATACCCTCATATGGCCACCAGAACCACAATGTCAAATTACTAAGATCTGAGAGTATGCACCTGGAACGTGCGTACACTCTGCACCCAAGGTGCTACTCGAAAACTTGAGTCTGTCCTCGAGCGGTACAATTCAGATATTACCGCGATCCATGAGGCTGTTAGAGTCTTTTACTGCGTTTGAAGAAAAGGCGAAATTGGTTGGTCTTGAACTAAATGAGGACAAGACCAAGTACATGCTATCAACAAACAAAGAAACATCTGTCCTCCTCCTAGAATAAAAGTTGATAGCAATTACTGCGAGGTAGTTAAGGAGTTCATCTATCTAGGAGTAAACATCAACTCTAGGAATGACACCTAAGTGGAGATCCGGCGCAAAATTACCTTAGTAAACCGCTGCTACTTCGGTTTAGCCAAACAAAAAATGGTTCAAAACTCCTCACTCGAGACAAAATGCATGCTCTATCGAACCTTGATCCTGCTAGTCTAGCTTTATGGTGCCGAGTGCTGAACGATAAGTAGAAAAGGGGAGCTAATATTGGGTTCTTTTGAAAGCAAAATACTCGTCAGATATTTGGTCCTGTGTGCGAGGAGGGCGAATAGAGGAGAAGATAAACTGAAAGGGTTACCTTCGAGAACTTCTGCTGGTGTACCCTCTCCTGTACTTTTGGTATTCCACAAGGTAGCCACTTTTGTCCACTTCTGTTTGTTGTTTTTTTATAAGCGATATAGTTAAGCACATGGAGCATTGTCACGTCTTATGTACGCAGACGACGTAATGTTGTATTTAAAATGGAAAAAAAAACAGTGAGGATTGTTGTTAACTTCAATTTGGTGTATTAGAAATGGCTTGAAGCTTGGTATTAAGAAATGTTTGCCTTTCTCGTTTTCCAGATCTCGCCGCAGTTATTTCTTATAACTACAGCCCTAATTGAATTGTTTTAAAAGGGGTTTACAAAATTAAAGACCGTGCTGCAATTGATGATTCCAGGCTTTCCTTTGTATCTAGGGTTGCCAGTTTGCAAATACAACATATCTGGACGATATTTTGAGTTTCCGGGACTCCATTGGACATCTTCACGTTTCAGAAATCTGCGGTCAAGGAAGATGGTTCTTTTACAATGAATCTCGATCACGAGGGAGACAACTTTTCATCCCAAATCATTATGAGCGACAGGACCCTCTTCCATCAATGTGGAATTGTAAATAAGCAAAATTATCGCTTCTGGGGCACAGATAATCCGCGTATAACCCACAACGAGCCAATACAACTACTCAAAGTTACTGAGTGGTGTGCTGTTTACGCTGGAGGCGTCATGGGGCTTTATTTTTTGGAAAATGCCGCGGTCCAAACGCCTATTCTGGAAGGCGAGCGCTACAGAATCATGCTTATCGACTGTCTCCTTCCTCAATTGGACGAATTGGGACTTTAGAACATGTGGTTCCAACACGATGGAGCAACAGCGCATACTGCACGAACCACAACCTAAATTCTGAGGGCTGCATTTCCGGGTCGCCTAATCTCTCAAGAGAGTGATGGAAAATGCCATAAATCGGGCCCAAATGGTAATCAATTCTGACTGCAGCCTCTTTTGCGATATCATTTTCTCGACCTAATAGAAACAAATTTAATGGTAATCCAAAAGCAGAACCAAAGTCTTTCATTCATAAAAAAAGGTGTGAGCAACGCTGCACTCATGGTATAGTTGATGTGTAAACATGTAGGCTCGTCAGTGTTGCATGTGGAAATATCACAGGGGTTGTGGTTTTGATAAACAAGAGATTTGGGTATTGTATTGAAATAAAACCATGATATATATTTAATGTCAACGACAAAATTTATTTCATGTTTGACCGAACAAATAATTGGTTTGTGAAAGCTGAATTAGGAGACGTACACCGTCGACTCAAGTGTGTCGATGTACCGGGAAAATATAGCATCGATTGTCGTTTAAGTGACATTCTTAAATCGGCCATCGGTTACCGAAGTACAAATCGATATTTTTCCTCTTACCTTCAACTGATGTACAACAAACTACAAGCTAAGCTATACAACCTCAATTATTCAAAACAAATCTACTTCCACACAACTTTCCGGTGTTTCGTAAGGACATAATAATCTCTAAAATTGAACATACATAATTAATAAAAAAAAAAAAAACAACGACACGCGGTTGTTCTCAAACGGTCACCCATCTACGTACTAACCGCGCCAAACGTCGTTTAATTGCGGTGATCTGTCGAGCAGCGATTAACTCACGTGGTAATGAAAATCTGACGATGACGAAATCTGACGATGATGGTGACGCTAGATATTTCCAATTAGCCCCTACCGAGAAAAAATAAAAAAAAATATATTTACACATCCACGAGAGCAAAAATGTTTACACATTCAAAATAGAGCCAAAGAACATCGGGTGGCCACTTTTGCGCCACTTTGGACAAGGATACGAAACTGAATTTAGAAATAAGCTACATTTGTGTCCTGTAACAATACCTGTTCCTTTTCTTCCTATTTTTCAATAATAAACAATTCCGATTTTGAACAAAATGCACAAACTTTCTAAGTTGTCGGCAATAAAAGGGGTGAGCAGATAATGAAAATAGACGTTTGGGGAGCTGGCAACTGCCTTTATTATGTTATCTCAGCTTACCACTCACTTGGACTATTTCTTATACTATAATGCTCTCAATATTAAATACTGCTATTATTTCCTTACATGACATCCAATTCGGCGAGACGGAAACATTAATTATAATCAAGATCCGATTTATTGAACGAACCTAACGAATCTAATAAAGCTTAACAATATGTTAACTTGTTCGACATTTGCTGTGAATTATAATTCCACTCAAAAATGATTCAAATCCAGTTTGTCTTGACATAAAAATGATCCCAAAGCGTATCCAACTCACTGGGAACAACAAATTATGCTAAATGCCATACTTAAGCCCACGCGGCTCATCTACATGCTAATAAATAATTTCATCATTTAAGCCAGAGATACTTCATGCAAAATAAAACGCAATTTGGACAAAATAAAATATCTTAATCGGCTTAATATACAGCGGGTCGGACTCTCGCTAATTTATCGCCTATTAAAGTCAATTTAAAGCCAAGTTTTCTAAACTCATTGAAGTTGTTTAATTCGATAAAATGTTGCATTCCCAAATAATTATTTACGAGTCAATTAATTAAGGGAGATACACGTTTTCAGACACTTTGCAACAGTTTATTTCTGTTTCGATTTCGAAGTCATTAAGCATCTCAAATGCGAAATAAATGTGTTGTTGTTTTTAATTGCTTTCTGGATTCGAGTTGTCGGCTTCAATCGAATGAATATAAATTGTTGCCTGTGACGGGTATTTTTTTTTTTTTTTTTTTTTTTTAACAATGCCAATATTAAGAAATCAAATTACAAATTTAATTACATTTAAGTGTTGTACATATTTTGTTTAATTTACAGAATGTTACCCCGCAGAGGTAATGTGACCAGTCTAGCCGAAGTTGTTTTAAAAATGTTCAGCTTCGGGCGCTATAATCTGTGTTTTTGCTTTTGCAAAATTTAAACAATTGTTTGGGTATATCTACATCTACATTAACTTCTACATACACAGAAAATGTGAATTGTTCTCGAGTTAGGTTAGGTTAGGTTAGAAGGGAAGTGCACAGCCAGGCTTTGCTGTGCTTGCACGGGTGCCGCCCATTGGTCCACTGTGACCCCTTGTTGTTTTTCGTGGTAATAACTACTCTTACAATAAACACTTACCATTCTCAGTTAAAGTCGTTCTTGCTGGTTGGCCTATTGAAACCAATCTGTGTTCTTGACAAACCTGATTGTGTCCGTCAATGGTACCTGCGCTACGTCCTCTAGGTCTTCGAAGAATATGTTGCCCAGATAGCGAAGTCGAGATGCCTGGAGGTTTTTACACTCACAGAGCTGGTGTTTGCTGGTCTCTGTGTTTTCTATATCTTGACAGCTCCTGGAGTAATCTGGTGAGCTGATGCCCAGCCTGTTTGCCATTACACCTATGGTGCAGTGGCCTGTTAGTACGACGGTTAAGATACTTATGTCTTGTTTGTTCATTTCCAGAATGTATTTTGGTCTTTTTTCGTCGATTCTTGGCCATAGACTGCGAGATATAACGCACAGTCGTGCCATTTGGACCAGGTAGTGTTAATTTGTTCTCTCAGTTTTAGGTCGATGTTTCTTTTTGCTGCACTAATTGGGATGTCTATTGTCGTAATGGCGTCCATTGCGTCAAGTTCTGACCCAATTCTTGCTAGCTTGTCCGCCTTTTCATTCTTAACAATGCCGATATGACCGGGGAGACCGCAGAGAGTGATCCTGTGTCGTTCGCCTATTTCGTTAAGGGATTTTTGGCAGTTCCTGACTGTTTTTGACTTTATGGGTTCGCTGTCTAGTGCTTTGATCGCCACCAGACTGTCTACGAAGGATGGAAAGATCCAGATTCTTCGCGGAAATTGCTTTTGCTGCCTTGTCGATGGCGACTTTTTCAGCTTGAAAGACGCTGTATTCATTGGGGAGTCTGTACGAATCCTTTATGTCTAGGGGCTCGCAGAAAATTGATGCTCCTTTACCTACATCCATTTTTGACCTGTACGTATAGCCATGGAATTCTTGAACGCTGGCGTGCATGTTCCAGTTCTCGCTTTGGGGTATGAATGTAGAGTGGTTTTTCTCAAAGTTTCGTTTGGGGATTATATAGTCCGTTTTTCTGGATAGATCAATACCCAAGTAATTGTGAATTATGGAGCCGTGTCCAATGGAGCTGTGTTTCCAGATGTTTGCCTCTTTGAGGAGGAGTGCTCCTTTGGCTGCCATGCTGCGAATATATTCACCAACTAGGGGGAGGTTTAAAATGACTTCCAGGCCGGGTTGAGGAGTTGATCTTATTGCTCTTGTTGTGCCGATACATGCCAATCTCTGTACTTTTGAGAGGATATGGATGTAAGTATGGGTCGTATGATCTCTATGTACATCCAATGGGTTGTGTAAGGGCACATACCCCAACGTTTATAAAAGGTCTTCTTGCATGCGTAGAAGGCACATAGTGCTGTTTTTGTTCTTTTTAGGGTTCCGTAGCCAAATGGCAAAAAACGGAACCCTTATAGATTCGTCATGTCTGTCTGTCTGTCTGTTCGGGAATGTCACAGCCACTTTTTTCCGAAACTATAAGAGCTATACTGTTGAATCTTGGTAAGTAGATGTATTCTGTGAACCGCATTAAGATTTTCACACAAAAACAATAAATTTTGGGGGTTCCCCATACTTAGACCTGAAACTCAAAAATTTTTTTTTCATCAAACCCATACGTGTGGGGTATCTATGGATAGGTCTTCAAAAATAATATTAAGCTTTCTAATATCATTTTTTTCTAAACTGAATAGTTTGCGCGAGAGACACTTCCAAAGTGGTGAACATAGAAAAGTCAAGCGACTCTAACAGGCTGCGTAAAATCCCCTCAAAATCTCCACAAATACCCAGTTTCATACAATGCTAAGACGGGGGGTGGACTTCAAACATCGAAGAGACGCTGGGTCTACTGGTGGATAACCACTTCCCAGGCAACAAACCTTCCTGCAATACACCAACACAGGGTTCCAACAGTACCGGAAACTATCGTTGATACCCGCAAGGTAGTGTTTGCGGGCAGAAGCTTTCTTTCACGCAAATCACTGGGACTAGATGGAGTGGCACCGATAGAGCTACAGAAGGGTATCGAAACCTTGACACCCTGGCTCTGGTGATTTTCAATAGCTGCCTTAAATTCAGCATTATTTCCACAACTTGGAAAAGAGTTAAAGTGGTCTTTATACCGAAATGCGGCAAAGCATCGCACTGCTCTCCAAAGGACTTAAGATCAATCAGTCTAACTTCTTTTCTCCTAAAAACTTTGGAGAGACTCGTAGAAAACTACACTCATACCGAAAAGTTTTTTTTTATAATTTGCTTACGCTAAAGGGGTTTTACCGTAAATATTACAGTACCCTAATTGTGCTATGAACACAGCGCAAGTATTTGTGAACAGCAAGTAGCACCAGACAATGGCATATTTCATTGCATGCTTTTCGGTGCCACTTGCTTCAGAAAGAATAGGGAGATAGGAAAGAAGTGTTTTGGTGCAGTTGTACGGTTTTTCACCACAAGTGTTGTCTAAGTTACTTAGGGAGATCAAGTTTTAGATATATTCGAAATAAAGCAATGAATTTGGCCGCACGACCTTCTAATCACTAAGTGAATACACTACTACTGCGCCGTTGCCACCTGAAAGGCTTTTTAGTGGAAACAGCACTGCATTCGGTAGTTAGTGCTATCGAAAAATCGCTGTGTGATAAAGATAATGATAAAGAATACACGATGATTGCCATTCATATATAGATGTAGAAGGAGCTTTCAACAATGTTGAGACAGAAGCCGTCACAAAAGCACCCGCCAGACTAAATGTGGACAAATGTCTCTGTGCTTGGATCAAAAATATGCTGAATAGCAGGCTGGTTCAGGCGGAGCTCGGAAGCTGTTTGACCAAGAGGTCAGTGTGCAGGGGCACACCCCAAAGGGGGTGGTCTCACCACTACTCTGGATCTTAGTAGTGACCTAGAGGAGATCGAGTGCAAAGTGACAGCCTACGCGGACGACATTGCCATAGCTATATCAGGAAAATTTCCCCAAACTACCAGAGACCTCATGGAATCAGCCCTCAGGAAATTATCCTCAAGTTCTAAGCTGGCTGGTATCAATGTAAGCCCAACAAAAACTGAGCTGGTTTTATTTACTAGGAAAATTAAGATCCGGGCGATAGCGCCACCTACGCTTAACAACAGGACCGCATAAGGAGGGAGACGATAGCCACACACTCCTGCAAGAAAGCCCAAGGCTCCAGATGGTATTTGAAGCCTAGGATAGTCTATTGGATGTACTTGGCGGTTGTCAGACCAATCCTTACTTATGGTATCGTAACTTGGTCACATGTGCGGTATTAAAGAAATGCCACGTGAGCCCTTTGGAACGAGGTCAAAGCTCAGTCTGCATCTGTATTACTGGAGTCTTAAGGTCTACACCGACCAGCCTTAGAAACAATGCTTAACCTCCTATCCGTAAATATCTTCGGAAAACTGGTAGCCTCAAAGGCAGGTATCAGACTTAGAGAACCGCATGTGTGGCAAAGCTCACACATTGATCACGCAAGCATGTTGGATTTCTTATAGTACGAACTACTTAGTCCCAATAATCGATTTCAGTAAGAAATATTTGGCAGTCATCCTAGACCGGACTGGCTGGGAGGCAGGTCGAATCTTCAATAAACACGCCATTGAAATATAAACCGACAGGTCAAAGACAGCGGACGGTACGGGAACAGGCATCTTCTCAGATCACCCTCAGGCCTCAGCTCAATGTCGCGCAACGGCGGAAGTTATGGCCGTCCGCGAAGCAGCATTGCCGGGTGGCAATGGTGCGATTGTAGTGTAACTGATTGGCAGGTCGTGCGTTCGAATCCCGGCCAGGGCCATGATTTTTAATTGAATACTCACATAAAAACAGATCTCCCTAAGCAATGTAGTCGCCACCCGTGAAAAAATAAACCCTACAAAAGCACAAATGTCTTTCTTATCCTTCTATTCTTTCGAATAGTAAGTAGCACCTAAAATCATGCAATGGAATACGTCATTGCAGGTGCTGCTTACTATTCAACAAAAAATGCCTGCGCTGTGTTCCAACACTATAAGGGTACTGTATATAATTATACAGAAAAACAAAACCAATTTAGCGTAAGCAAAACTATTTAAAAAAAAATTTCTGTATGAGCCCGATAGACGGCAGAACTATCGTGATCTACATAGACTACCAGGCAGCAATAAAAATCCTAGACACGCTGACAAAAAGATCTTGCAATCAAAAAATTTAAAAATAAAAGTTAACAATGCATTTTTTTGTATGCTTCAAAATTCTAGCCTCATGCGCCACCTGAGGATGTTGACGCAGCAGGCTGAACTTTTGTATTTCTGCATTTTAGACCACGGGTCAACTTAAAGAAAAAATGCGAAAAAATTGAAGTGTCGAAATCGTGATCTGCCAATATTCGTTGAGGTGGAATCGGTGGCAGGCGGATCAGTAGAGATGCAGGAAAGTGCGAGGGCTATGCTCCATTAGATTCTGATCACAGCCTTGTCATAACGGAAGAGGAAGATGTTAGCTTCGTGGCCTAACATACTCTGCCAAGGAAATAAACCCCTGCAGGACACCTGGTCGTACGAAACTTCATGCATGTTAGATACAAAGGGGCACACACTAAAGCGCATCATAAGTGACCGATTGCAAAGTGCCATTGATGAACTAGAAGTTCTCGCATGTCTCCAATATTAATTTCGAAAGGCTAGCTACAAATGCCATCGAAGGAAGACTGTGGAAAGCAGGAGTTCGATAATAATATCCTGGCCGAATGTCAAAATCGCTTTTAACACCATCATGTTCCCAGAGATCGGGCGATTGAACTGTTTTTGTCAACTTACATACATTCAACGACACTATAGTCCTTTATCCTATTCGGAAACTCAAACAAACCCTTTAAGAAGTAAATTTTCTGAAAATCACATTTTAGTATATATTGAGCATCGGCTTAACCCTTAACCCATTCCCAACAATACCAGCTTAATCAACATTGACCCTGGCTGAGGAACGAACAACTCTGTATTAATTAAAATTCGTCAACGCCTCCAATGCAATAATGTAACCCACCGTAAAAATTCCAGTTAATCTCGTTTAGTTTGCTCGTACAAAACGGACGAACAGAAACCCACAACGAACCGCAAAACCTCAATAATAGTGAATTGGTTTTTAAATGGTAGACACACACGCGCTATTACTATCCTGGATGTCCTGAATACGTTCTGTTCTTTGTGAATTCAAAACCCAGAAAAGATGAACCAGCAGGAGCAGATCTAAACTCTTTCCTCGTACTCTATGGGAGTCCATTAAGGAGAAAATGTTAAATATGAATTTTTATCCTTTTTTACCAGCCCACTTTTTCATTGAACCAAACATTTGTGACTCTGCCTAAACAAAATCAACCTGGCCAAGCACACAATTATGATTTATGGCATCGCCGCCCATCGTTAGGTGGCGTATATCTGTGACAAAACAATAACCAAAGGACCTCTTTATGATTACATGCACATTTATCCTCCCGCTATAGGTAGTCGTTCACAATGATTCATTTTTGTTGCTCGCATATTGCCATTCTTGTCACATTTCACCCTATCATCTTTCACTAAATAACAAGGAAACGATTATCACCGCTCGTTAATCCGTAATCCTGTTAGTTTGGTTGTGGAGATTAGACCCAGTTCGAATGCGCGCTCACTGCTAAGACACTGATATCGTCTTCAGCATTATTGTTTGGTTGTTTTGTCGTTTGGGCGAAAAGGATTTACGAATGTCGTATTCAAAGGGATGTTTTTAAAATCCTGTTAAGGGATCTCGGCTTTACTTCGTCGACTTGGAAACGTATTCTCCACCTTAAATTTGAAAAATTGTAAATGCTTGTCAATATGGAAGCTAAATTGGCGAGGATTGGTTTGGTAAAATAAATAAACAGTTCGGTTTGGGATTAACTGCTACTGAGTCTTTCAGATCCAATTAACCAATTAACTGTATGTAGCGATCCTGGGATGTGTTGTTGATTTTGGAAGTAAATGTTTTGGATGTTGCATGGCGCAACTGCAAAAATACCAACCAAATAGGTGTTGGTTATCCAAATATCAAATATGACATTTTGAATGTTTGGTTAGTCCTTGTTTTCGAATATTAAAGTGATCCTTTAAACAAATAGGATTGATAAAATAGAGTAAAGGAAAGGAATCTAGTTGCAATAATTCTGAAAGAGAAAACCAACCGGCACTCATTGAGGGTAGTGGACAAAAAACACATCTGCCCATGTCGGCCTGGGAGTGTGGCACCTCTAAGCCTTCGGGAGTGCAGAACTATATGTTTGGTATGAAGAGAGGTGAACGTTTTATTCTAACCAAGATACGGAAACAACTCATGGACCTGTTAAATAATGCTTTCGTTTTGTGAAGATAATTCTTTGCATTGTTCAAAGTCACCCGGTTCAAATCCCGCCGGGACCAATTAACATCAAGAGTTCTTTTCCACTGCCCCACATCCAAGAGCATCAATTGTCGTGAGAAGCTCCTCAAATTTGTCATCCGGCTTCGGTTTAAAATTGTAGGTCTCTTCCACTTCGCACAAGCAAATGGTTGGAGAAGCTAGATTTTAGGTCCTTCGCGGGGGTCAGTCACCTTGACGTGTGTACCATCATTGCATTCGATGGTGCCGGTGCGAAGGCTTATGGCGCAGCTTCAACGGGCTATGCTGTCTAAGGGCCACCCATGACAGACAGGCTGCTGACGAGCGTCAACCAAGTATTGACCCGGACTCTACGTCCCCCTCTCCTCTTTTCTCTCTCAAAGCGCAGTTAAGTGTACCACTATGCGGCCTTTACAGGACAATACGTCCTTCCAAATTCCCCTCCTTTACCACCTGGGCTGGACGTAAGGTGTCATACGACCCGTGCCGAGAGTCAACCTGGCTGAGGGCCCAGTCATCAAATAGCTCAGTCGCGTACGGAGTATCCGGAAACCTGGCGCCCTCCGGATTAACTAGCCTTATCTGCACAATGCGGATCTCTGTGCAGATGGACCTCTTTTCTCCGCTACTCGTGGGACTTAATATGAAACCTAACAAAACAAAACAAACAAAAACGAAACAAAAAAATTTTACGGCCGGTTCCCCTTTAAAACCGGACGGTAGTACGGCGACCAAACTGTCTACCGGCAAAGCTCTTGTGGCACCAGCTAGGATTGGGACTGTGGATACACATGGTCCCTCCACTAGCGGTTGCGAGCAAAAAAAACCCCTTCCCAACAGAGAGAGGACTATGCATCATGGTCCCCCCTCTGCTGGCCCTTCAACTACCACCGCGTCTGCAAGGCTGACTGAAGGAGGGACTGTGCCTTCTCATGGTCCTTCTGGTGTCGGCGCAAAACCCACAACCAAACCCAATTCTGGCGGGGGTGGGACTGTGCATCATGGTCCTTCCCACACCAACAGCGCCGGATCGCGTCATCGCAATCCGTCCTCGACGAATTACAAAAATCGTCGTAATGCCATCCGGATCCAGCGTATGTGTGGCAACATCGCGGTGAAGGACAGGACCCCGGACCTAATCGCGAAACTGGCATGGGCCCAACAAATCCTCAGTAAAACCAGCGGGGATTTGTCGACAAAACGCCAGAGATCAGTGGAAGGGACCATTTCGGTTCCCAAGAGACAGAGGGTGCACAACACCGGCAACCCTCCCACTACCGCATCTCACAGGCCTTTTAGCGAGGTCCTTAAGGACAAAATTGTGATCGCGGTTATAGACCGTAGTCACATAGACGGCACTATCTCCCACGAAAGATGGGATGATGTAATATCTGCGCTCTCGGGCAACTACTCCTCATTCATGAGAGAAAACCCGGGACCACCGCCGCTAATCCATGAAGGCGGGTGGCATCAAGGCCACATCAAGCTGGTCGCATGCAGTGACCAAAGATCGGCTGACCTCTATAAGCTTGCGATTAGTAGGCTTGGAGAGGTGTGGCCCGGCGCAAGGCTCGAGGTCGTAGCGAGGGAGGATATCCCCTGCCGGCCAAGATCGCGCATATGGATCCCCCCAAATCCATCCACTCCAGAGGACGTCTTAGACATTCTAAGATCAAGCAACCCCTCTCTACCGACCCATAACTGGAAGGTGGCGAAACTGGAGGAGCAAAAGGGCTCCCACAGATGTGCGGTAGTCATTATCAATCAGGAAACCCTGGCTCCCCTGGCAAAAACAGATGGCCTCATACGATTTGGCTGGATCGAGGTCAAAATGAGGGTGTACAAAAAGGACGAACTCGAGGCGGGAAAACTTCCTCCTCCTTCTCCTCACCCTGAACTCTCGAATGATGAGCCATCTACCTCGTTCCCTTCGCTGGAGGACGATGAATCCGCCGATCATGCGGCAACTGCAAAATCGTCACTCTCCGTAAGCGATATACAATCGGATATGGAAACTGACGATTTCCTTGACAGGGTTCTTCTGAGTGAAGATGAACTTCTTAGTTCGTCTTCGGAATTGGAAGGCCTAAATAACACCGTGGTGGAGGTGCCTCAGGATTGTAGCGACAATGCTGCAGCTAATCCAGATTAACCTCCAACACTCCATCAAGGCTTCGGCCGCTCTCGTTCTTCGCCTCTCTAAAGGCGGGGAAGATGTCGTCTTGATCCAAGAACCATGGATTGTACACAACCTGGTTCAAGGACTCAAGACTCCTGGATATTACTCACTGTATGTGACCGACAAAGGTAAACCAAGATCGTGCATACTAGTGAAAAGAAACCTTAATGCTTACTTACTCCCTAATTTCAGCGATCGGGATATAACTGCTGCGAGACTGGAGACTGCAGGCAGATCAGTCTGGTTGGCATCGGCATATCTCGCCCACGACCACGTGGGACCTCTCCCTGGTGATAACCTGGAGAGACTGATCGAAGAAGCAAGGAGGCAGAAGGCTGAACTCATAATCGGCTGTGATGCTAACGCACATCACACCGTATGGGGAAGCTCGGATATCAACAACAGGGGTGAGTCACTTTTTGATTATATCTTAAGCACCAACCTCATTGTATGTAACATAGGTAATGAACCCACTTTCATTACCAAAAATCGACAAGAAGTCCTTGACATTACTCTTGTCTCCGATACCATCAACGACATGATAACGGGTTGGAAGGTCTCGACTGATCACTCCTTCTCTGATCACCGTTATCTTCAATTCAACCTCAATGTTGATCCTCCCTGCCAACCCATTTTCCGCAATCCTCGGAAAACCAATTGGCCCAAATACAGAGAAACTCTTCGCGGACTAGTTACCTCTGAACTTTTAAGTCCACCCTGTAACTTTTCCGAGCTTGACGGCAAGGTCTACGAGCTCACCTCGGCTCTCAATAAAGCGATGTCCGCTTCCTGTCCCCTCATACGACCTATGGGGAAGAGAAAGCCACAATGGTGGAGCCAGGAACTGGGACCACTCAGAAATAATTGCAGGAAACTCTTCAATCGCGCTAAAAGCTCGAGATTACTTACTGATTGGGACTCCTATAAGGAAGCTCTCAAATTATACAAAAAAGAGCTAAGGAAAGCCAAAAGATCATCCTGGAGACTCTTCTGTGGTAAAATAGAAGAAGTCTCTGAGGCATCTAGGCTAAGAAAAATCCTAGCTTCAAATCCAACCATGCCCAGCTGTCTAAAGAAAGCTGATGGATCCTGGACGATATCTAGCGAGGAATCGCTCAATCTGCTACTTGATACCCACTTCCCAGGAAGCTCCAATATTACCGGGTACACTGATCTGAATAGATCACTGGCACAGGTGACTCTTTCTCAAGGTCTGATCACAAGGGACAAGCTGCTTTGGGCACTAAATAGCTTCAAGCCCTTCAAGTCTGCAGGACCAGACGGCATAATACCTGCCGAATTACAAATGTGTTCAGATATCATCACACCAGTATTGGAGATGATTCTGAACAGCTGCTTAAAAATGGCATATATTCCTCAGGCTTGGAGAGAAGTGAAAGTGGTCTTTATACCAAAAGCGGGGAAATACTCCCATGTCAGCCCAAAAGACCTGAGACCTATTAGTTTATCATCATTCCTCCTCAAAACGTTGGAGCGACTGATTGATATCCATCTCCGTACCAACATAAATACGCAGCTTCTATCTGCGTCTCAACATGCATACTGTAAGGGTAAGTCAGTTGAAACTGCCCTTCACTCTCTGGTACGCACTATTGAATACTCCCTTCATCACAAGGAGTACACTATGGTTGCTTTTCTGGATATAGAAGGCGCCTTTAACAACGTGGGTACATCTGCAATCACGAATGCACTGACAGCACTGAATGTGGAGGGTTCGCTTGGTGAATTGATTAATCTACTGCTCACAAGTCGGATTATCAACTCAAAACTGGGCGTTTCATCCGCCAGGAGGTCTGTCAGTAGAGGCACGCCGCAAGGCGGGGTCCTTTCCCCCCTTCTCTGGAATTTGGTGGTGAATGAGCTACTGATATACCTGGAAGGGGTGGGCTGCAGGGTGATTGCATATGCGGATGACATTGCTATAGCCGTCTCCGGGAAGTACCTTAACACTATAAAAGAACTCATGCAAAATGCTCTTAACAAGCTAAAAAAATGGGCTAATCGCTGTGGCTTGGGTATCAACCCCCACAAAACAGAATTAATCCTCTTCTCCAGGAAACACAAGATTCCGCACATCGACCCACCCTCTATTGGTGGTATAAGATTAGTATTCTCTGACGAAGCTAAGTTCTTGGGTCTTATCTTCGATAGGAAGTTAAGCTGGAAACCCAACATACAAGAAAGGGTAAAAAAAGCCACAGTGGCACTTTTCTCTTGCAAAAAAGCCATTGGCAACAAGTGGGGTCTACAACCCCGCATAACGCATTGGCTATATGTATCGGTCGTAAGACCGATTCTCACATATGGGGTTGCTGTCTGGTGGACTGCCCTAAGTAAAGCTATAAACTGTGCTAAGCTTGGCAAAGTCCAACGCACAGCTGGTTTGTGCATAAGTGGAGCACTCCGTACCACCCCCTCTGCAGCACTCGATATCCTGCTACATCTGTTACCACTCGACATTTTTAGTAGGCAAACAGCAGCCTGTTCTGCTGTCCGCCTTAAGGCTACCTCGCAGTGGGTTAACAATAACATTGGCCACACCACCATTCTGGACTCATTTGAGTCTCTACCAGGAAACATAGATTACACCATACCCCAATTAGAGTTTGGAAAGAACTTTCAAGTCACTATTCCTTCCAGATCATTCTGGGAGGACGCTGAATTTGAGGAAGTTAAAGCGATCCACTTCTACACCGATGGATCAAAAACTAGTGACGGGGTTGGTGGCGGCGTTTTCTCCGAAAGACTAAATCTGAGTCTCTCTTTCCGTCTCCCTAATCACTGTAGCGTATTCCAGGCGGAGATTATGGCGATAAAAGAAGCCCTGACGTGGCTGAAGAGAAATGTGATATCCACAAAGGATATCCGTATCTTCTCGGACAGTCAGGCCGCGATCAAGTCCGTGGATTCAGTATCTTCAAACTCCATTGCAGCCCTCGACTGCCGTTCATCTCTTATGGAGATGGCGGAGCAGTTTAACATTCACCTCTGTTGGGTGCCGGGGCATAGAGATATTCCAGGAAACTGCAGGGCTGATGAACTCGCCAAAAAGGGAACCAAACTCCCCCTTTTACCTGAAAAGGGTTCTCTGGGTATCCCAATCGCTACCTGCAAACTTTTATTTAAGCTATCCGCAATCGAGAGAACAAACCTTAGGTGGACAGGTAGTAATACATGTCTAGCGACTAAGCACATCTGGCCAAAGCTGGACCTGCGACGCTCTAAGAGTCTGATCTCACTAAACCGACTGCATATTAGCTCCACTATAGGTGCCATTACAGGGCACTGTCTGATAGGCAAGCATGCATCGAGGCTTGGCGTTTATTCTAACGATTTCTGTAGAAGTTGCTTGGACGAGGAGGAGGAGGAGACTATACTTCACCTTCTCTGTACATGTCCAGCTCTCTCCCATAATAGAAATCTTCATCTGGGAGATTTCTTGCTTAACAATCTCAACGACTTGGCTAACGCTGACGTTAGAAGTCTATCGCGCTTCATAAGAAGCTCTAAATGGTTTAACTAGTAGTGGGGAAACCCCTCGATCCGTGTGGCATCACAATGGACCTAATCCTGGTCTAAGTGTGTCGGCCTTCTGCTGACAGCCACTTCAACCTAACCTAACCTAGATTTTAGGACCTGGCCCATACAGGTTAATGCCTAATATTTTTTGTATTATAATGCAAATAGTTACACAACGCCGGCAGAAGTAAAATTTGGATGAGAGAGATAGAGTAGATGCCGATGCATGTTGGTTTTAAATGTTTGTAAATTGCAATTCGAAGGAAAGATAGAGCAGGGTAGTTCATGTCGATTTAGTGACAGGAAACAGCTTTGAGGTATTGAATTCCACTCTATTAGTTGTACTTCGCTTAAATATGCTGTCATGGTCGGAATTTAATGAACTTAACATACGTTGCCGTTCCAGTTCCACGACAGAAAATGAGGACGTGAATCTGGAAACGCATATGGAAAGCTGAGCGTACTGTCATCAGCAAATCTAATTTCTTAATGTTGGTGGGCCTCAGTTATTCGCCTTAATACAAGCTACATGTCGTTAAACTAATTAAAAAAAAAGAAAGACTTAGGACTTAAAACTAATACTTAAAACTGAAGAGGTGCAACGATTAAAAGAGGAGGGGTTAGAATTTACCTTCCGCATATTTTTTTACAAACTTAAATTTGTGGTTAAACTAAGGAGGTTACAACTAAGAGTCAATCTAAGGATGCTGAAGGAGATCGATTTTTAGAGAGGGAGTGTTGCGGTTGAAGTCAAAAACATTAGGGTTTGTGTTAACTTTTCATGGCATACGTGAGATGGGTTTGTTAGAGCCATACGACGCATGGTGGGTTGGAAGATAGAAAAGTCGTGGGCAACGTAGAATACGAGGAATAGTGTTAAGGCAGATAGAGTTGTAAAGAGACGCGGAATCGACACAGCCTGAAAGGAGTCGGCGAATGAAGAGAATGTCTGCTGCGTTACTGCGTTCCTCGAGGGTATTTAGGTTAATAAGTTTATGCCGATCGCGATAAGGGGGTAAGATTAGAGAATTGTTCCAAGGAAGACCACGAAATCGAGGGAAATGACGTTGAATGCTTTCGATTCTGGATACATGAACTCATTGAGAGGGACACCACGCTGGGCTAGCGTACTCTAGGAGGGGCCGAACAAAAGTGATGTATAGGGATCTGGTTACGTATGGGTCGCAGAATTTGTTGACCATCTTTTAACGAATCCAAGTGATAAGTATGCTGGTAAATTCTGGGAGGAGACTCGTGATCTTTTACGCGAGAAGGTTATAGACTGACATTTGTATACGTTCTAGGCAGTTCTTAAGGCACCAGTTGGAAAAAATATTTAGATCTATTCGAAGGAGGCCGGAGTCATGTTGTGAAGAAATGCTTTTGAAAAAATTGGTGTCGTCAGCATAGAGAGAGAGTCCTGAGAGTTGAATGATCCTTAAAAGATCGTTAATTGTTAGAAAAAGAATAGAAATCCACTGCCTTGTGGAACACCCGAGCTAAGGTATAAATAAGATATAAGATATAATAAAACGGTGTTTCAGGTATTAATTTATTCATTTTAACAAAATGGGGTCAAAGCCGAGGGTAGACAATTTGAAAACTATTAATTTATGGGAAATGTTGTCAAAGGCCTTACTGAAATCTGTTGTAACAATATCGGCTTCTTGAATTCCTGAATTCGACAAGATTAGTTTTCGTTGATCTACCTTTTAAAAAGCCATCCTGGTTAGGGGAAATAAAAGATTTGTACTGAAAGCTTAAGGCTTCATAAAAGATACTTTCAAAAAGTTTGGGTATATGTGAAAGTTTGGCTATGGGGCGGTAGTTTGTCACCTCGCTCTTTAATCCCAAAGAAATGAATTGGATTAGAAGTAAGAGACATGAAATCATTAATAAAAAACATTGGGACGGGCTACAGTCCGCTTGGGCGAACTTTTGCATACCCTATTCTTATTCCTCTCCCTCATAAGTGGGCGTGACAAAAGTCTAAGTATGGTTGAATTGTTAAGAACGCTCTACATATTTTGTTATATAACATTTAAAGGATTTTATCAAAAAAACGCTCCCTAGCTCAAACTTGGGTGTGTCAATAAAATTGTTTTATTTAATTATGGGCGTGTCAGTAGGCGGATTTAAAAAAAAAACTTAACACATGAGCATAAAGGGCCCCTAGAGAGTATATATTATAAATTTCAGCTCCCTAGCTCAAACTTTGGATTTTCAAAAAAAAAAAAAAAATAATTGTGGGCGTGCCAGTGGGCGGATTTTGAAAATATTTACACATGAGTATAAAGGGCCTATAGAGAGTATATATTATAAATTTCAGCTCCCTAGCTCAAACTTTGGATTTTCAAAAAAATTGTTTTATTTATTTGTGGGCGTGTCAGTGGGCGGATTTTGAAAATTTTTTATCCCGAGCAGTTTTAGGAGTCATAGATCATATATAAAAAATTTCAGCTCTCCAGCTCAAAATTCGATTTTTACAGAAATTTTGTTTTTTTTGAGTTTGTGGGCGTGTCTGTGGGCGGATTTCAAAAATTCGTAAACTTGATTATTTCGGGACCCTAGAGAGTATATGGTTAAAATTTCAGCTCTCCAGGTCCTGTTTAAAGGCCTAATTTTTGCCGACGGACGGACGGACGGACATGGCTAGATCGACATTACTATCGATGCTGATCATAAATATAGTAACTTTTAGGGGCCTACGGGCAACATTAAGATATGTTACAAACTATGCGTCAAAATTAAATAGGGCATAATGAGAAAAAGAATTGGAGGCAAAACAGTCCCTTGGGGAACACCAGCATTTATTTGGTGGGTTGCAGACTTAAAGCCTTCCAAAACAACTTGAATTGAACGGTCCGAAAGGCCGTTTCTAGTCAATTGAAGAAAAGTATTATCGATTCTGAATGCACGCATTTTCCACAAAAGAGCTTGATGTCAAATGCCTTCGAAATATCAAGCGCAACGATCTTACTTTCACAACCATGATGAAGAGATTGGTTGCACTTTTCGGTTGGATAAGTCATCAAATCACCAGTGGACCTGTTGCTGCCGGGCATTAAGAAGTTTTCGCGATTCGAGATATTTCATGAGCTGATGGTTTATCTGCTCCTGAAGACTGTTTGCAAAAATTCATTACAATAAGTCTTAAGAATCCTTTTAGCTGATGGATAAAATAACCAGCAAGAACAATTCAGAACAATTAAACAAATTTTATAATAACATTTTTAAATAATTAGAAGTTGAAATGTATTTTTTTTATTGCCTTTTACAGTTATAGACCAAGACGCAATTATTTAAATCCTATCAACAATTAAGTCTTAGATACGTTGCGAAACTCTTTCGCGAGCGCGTTTAAGACCATTGAAACTGCGACATCGAACTTCCTGAGGCCATATCGTTCCAGAACCTCGGTATTTTGTAGAACTGCTGTTGTCTTCTTCTTGTGTTAACTTCCTGCTGGGTTGGTGTTCTATACGCGCAGTGAAACGTTGCTAAGATTTCCATGTCTCCATGTCTTTACTGTCTCCATGGTCAACCTATAATCTTCGTTCAATCACTACCGAAATTGACATACTTTGCGAAAGTGAGCTTAACTTCCGTTCGCATATTGACGAGATAATTCTTAAAGCCAATTCACCTCACCTAAACGGTGGTCCAAGGAATTCTCCAACCCTTACGTGACCAGGTCTCCTTACAACACCTTCGTTCGCCCGCTTCGTGAGTAGGCCAAGCATGGTTTCTATTTTGTCAAGTACATTTGCCCAGAATCGGAAACATACTACGTCGCGTCCTCCGATTCACTCTTCGTTGCTTACCCTGAAACGATCCTTTAATATTGCCTCCCTAACTTGACCGCCTCAAACCCATTAAAACGAATAGAATTGAGGAACGCAGAGACGCTGCAAACAAAGTTTTCATTCATCGACTCCTCTCTGGCTCCGTTGAGTGCGCGTCTCTGTATAACAATTTTCTTTAATACCAACCCTCGTAATTTACGATCCCCTCAAGTCTTCTATCTATCGTCCCACTGCACTAATGAACCAATCTCCTTCACTTGAACTGCTTTCACAGCACTCCCTGCCTTAAACTCGATCTTCTTCACCATTCCTAAACCTTAGTTTTTCATTAATTTTAATTCTTTAATTAGTTTAAAGCCTTATTATTAGGTTTTATTAAGCCGAATAAATAGGGACTTATGCCCCGACCAAAATTAATCATTGTGCTGTCTTATATGTGCTCCCTGGACAATTGTTTGCAGACACTTATGTAGGTTTTGCAATGGATGTAGTGCCGACATACTTAGACCAATAAAAAGGTCTATTGTAATACCACACGGATCTATCTTCTTCCTACTCGTTGAACCAGTTGGAGCTTTTGATAAAGCGAAGTCGAAATACTCGTAGTTTCCCAGGGCAAATCTTCGTCGGATCTCCAGTAAGGAGTCGTTTGTGGAGTTGATGTTTATTCCGAGATAGGTGAACTTCCTTACTACCTCCAAGTTGCTGCTATCAACTGTTGCTGTTTTGTCCTAGACGCTGGGCAGATGTTTGTTGGTTTATTGAAGGTCCTTCGTTTTATCGTCGTTGACTTCAAGGCAAACTAATTTCTCTATATATTGGCAATATAAGCTTCGCTTTTTGGTTTGTCCAGATTGTGTCCTAGTTTTTTGCAGACAATCTTCCCCGTCTGCCTAAAAATGTCTGCCAATATTAGTCGGTGCTTCAAACTGAGGCTTAACTCAACGTGCTAATAAATGGTAGTCAATCTGTGTTTTATTTTCGCCACAGCTTTATCATGGTTTTTTGAACGATTAGGACGAATGACTTGCGCATGTTTAGGATATCTTCAACCTTAGAGTTCCTGGCGCCGTATCCCAGTCCCCCATGGTAGTCTTCATAGTCTCGTTCGGCTTTCAACATGTCCATTCAAATCTATGCTACTAAACAAAAGCTCTTCGTATGGGATTTTCTTGATGAGCTTGTGAAAACCTAACAAGAATGTATCTTTTTCTTTTTGCTCGCATCCGACCTGGGTAGCATTTGCATTTTGCACTGAAAATATTCCACACCTCACCTTGATTGAGTATCAGTCAAGATGCTGTCAATGAGCTCTGCCGCAAGTATGATACCGATTCCGTTCCTCCAGTGTTTCGTCCTGTAGTTCGAATTGAAAAAAAATCGTATAACGGCATTAAATCCCTCTTGAATTAAAAAAAATGGCATCCCTTCTGCAAATATTCATTCTAACCTCAACTTATCCATTATTCATCAAGACCTTAGGCAATATACTTCTACTTGTAAAATAGACAAAACAGAGGCTGGTAATTTGTCGGCTCCGAACTTCCGATGAGACTCAGCCAAGCATAGCTAATGGCAACTGAATTGTGCACCATTTGGATTGAGCCCAAGCCTACAAGTTTGTTTATTATACGGTGATCATCATGATAACACCTCATAAAGCCATCAACTGCAACTGCATCAGCGTTGCAATTCCTAAAGTCTTGGCTAATTAACCACGCACGTTCTCAGACCAAACACAATTGTTCTAGTGGCTGGCAATAAATTCACATTACGCTCAATTTGCATCAGCATCTGCTTTATGGCATTTGCGAGATCCTCCCAGACTCGCCCCCTCGCCCTCGACCTACAGTATAAGAGAGCACCCTCTGCAACTTGCAATTAATTACACTCTCTTTCTTTCTGCGTTTTTGGTTACGCCAAACACGCAAGCGCTAATGCAGCGTTGATAATTCTGCATTTATATGCGTCACTCAACATCGGACAGCTGATCACACCGCCGATAGGCTTAAGTATTCAGATTTACTACTTGGATTGTGAATCGATTGTAACTATTCATAATTACGAGTAAGTCAATTGCTTAATTAGTCCCGTGTGCAGTTTTTGCCAGAGGGACAATTGTTGAATAACAAATGAGCGGACATTTGAGAGCTACGTGTATCTAGATAAGAGCGAGCTACGGAATTAGGCTGCCAAAAAAGCAAAACGAAACTGAAATTCAATTCACATGGGAGGGCAAGCCCTACCTTTGCAGTCACACCCACCAAATCGGTTCATTGCAGCCAACTCACGCTACTGAACTGATCGATTCCACATCTGAGAGACGGAAATGAGCCATGTTCAGATTAAATTCGTGCGATATCGACAGATCTGAAGCGGCAGTATATGCGATTGGATTATGTCTTCCGAATGACAATTAGAAGACAACACAGCACTTTTGATTGAACACCAACAAGAGGGTGGCTTAGACACATGCGCAAATGATTAATTGAAATATTCCTGCGCGCTGTAGAAAGAGAAAGACAGAGTTCGCGTTATGAGTTTTTAATTATTCCCAATCGGACGACAAGAAACACATGGATTAAGTATCGCTGCTAATTTGCATGAATAAATACATAATCACGGCTGGCCGGGCGGAATGTATCTGAGAGCGGATTGCCGCATACATATTCATGAACGACGGCCAACACTTTAGTGGTAGTAATTATGATATTCCCTTGTCAGTTGAAAGACCAACAACATTGTGGTCTAATGTGCGTTCCAGTGTGCAGCCCGAGATAAAATCGTCTCAGTGAATCCGTGTCCTTTCCTTATGCCTCTGTAATTGACTGACTTTGAGATAATTATCTTACATACTTTTATTGTTTGCTAATTAATGCCGGATACATCCCGTTGTCTTGGGTAATTATCAGTTAGTTTTAATAAATTAATTATGTATGCAAAATTTTGATTGAAGGGACAGACTGACAGTCTACATTTGGTTGTGGAGAGATTGTAATTTGTTCGGCAATTTTTGTATTTCATGATGCGATGAGTTATAATCCTATTGAACAGTTATGTAGAGATGTGGTTGTATCTATTAATGCCACTAATTGGCTGATTGAAGTAAAATGAGAGCTTGATAGGCAGTAGCGGACTATACTTGTCAGAGGCCTCGGGGCGGCAAAGCTAAATGAGGCCGCTGGTGTGACCACAGCTTGATTTTTTTCTAGTCTTAATATTTTTTTAAAGTAAATGAACGTCAGCCATAACGACAAAAAAAACATCAATCGTTCATAACCACTGTTTAGTCGGCAATCTAGATAGAATATATATCAGCATATATTGCAGAGGTTGGTGTGTTGGGCTGCTAATCTAAAGGTCTCAAGTAACACCTTAAAAAGTTTTTTCAACTGCTCCACCTCTTGCGAACTTCTGACAAACATCCAAGAGTATCAATTGGCATGAGAAACTTCTCATGTTTGCCGTTCGGATTCGGCTTTAAATTGTAGGTCCCTTCCACTTCGCTCAAGAAAGTGGTTGGAGAAGCTAGGTTGATGCCTAGTTTCTTGGTTTTATTTTTAATAATTTTCTGATTTCCTCCGTCAATAGTTTTATTTAGTTTCAGGCCCGTAAATAGAGTTTACCATTTTTTTAAATTTGACAGATTTTTAGGTGATGATTCTTGCTGCGATATTTTTGAATTCAATTTCCACCACTGACAGAACCCAGAAATGAATTTATTTATTCTGCCACAGATGCAAATGATCGGTAGCAAAACAGTACAGTTTCTTAGTTGATGGTGACTATAATATCCACTTCCTTAAATACGTATGTGTTCTTTTTTTTCGGGGTGCGAGACTTTCTACACTCTAGCACTCAGACTTAATACTGGTCCATTGTACTACCAGGACAACCAAGACACACCACTTTTAATGTGAGAATTTACTCATTTTCCTGAGAAAAACTAGCGCTTCAATGATAGGAGCTAAGGTTTACAGCATTCACCATATAAGCACCAAATACCTGTCACCTGATACAAGCAAAAGAAATACAATCACAGAGGGAATGTTCTGCAGTGTCATCGCCTTCTCCACAAGCTTCGCATTTGGTGGTATCGCTAAGGCCTAGCATCTTAACCCGAATCATCCTGGCGTGTCCATATGGCAACGCAAGACTTATATGCACTTTGGCGACTCTCAACCGGTAACAAACACACACAGGTGTGCATGCTTACATTTTTTTTTCATCGCAAGACATCTGTGTTGCATATTGGGGAGTCAGTTTTATTGTGTGCTTTGTTGTTCATGGTGAGAGTGTGCCAAATTTGATAGTAACAAAAAAAATTGTTCACGAATTAGTGTAATGGCTTACAACAAAAAGTAAGTATATCAATATTATTTTTAGTGTACATTATTTGTAAGTGGAGTGTTGCAGTATTGATAGTATTTTGGATGTACAAAATGTATAAAAACTAAAAACATAAAGAAAATGTTTGCTTTTGTCCTTTTTTTCCAAATTATTGACAATGTGTCCATATGGCAACGCCAGGAGCAACAGGGTACAGTATTTTTTTCTAAAAATCTGACACTGAAAGAAGTCCTAGATTACTTAGAGGAGCTTAGTTCGGAGGATGAAACCTGTCTTTCAAACAACCTCCATGCCTTGTATATTCAACCACCGAAAAATGAAGGTGATTTGAGTGGAGAAGACGATGCTGATGAAGAAGAAGAAGGCGGAATCCCAGACAATGTTTGCCCAGCGCAATTGCGATCGGATTGTGAAATCGTTTTTGAAAATGACCGAAGTTTTGAAAAAATTGACGATCCCGGAGATATTTTGGGTGAAATTTTCAATGATAATGTTTTAGCGAGTGTTCTGGATAACTCATCTCCGAATTCACCTATAAACTTACCGGATGCAACATATTTAACAAACGAAATTTATAAGCCAATCCGGTTGCATTGTGTTCAGCAATCTACCTCCAGCTGCCCTTTGCCAACATCCAATAAGAATACAACTTTCACTTGGTCAAAAGATGAGTCTTGCGCAATGATATGAAAGCATGATCGCTTATTTCGAGAAGCACGGATGTAAGCATTTTATAAAGAGGAAGCCCATACGCTTTGGTTATGAGCAGGTATAGTCTTTGTGCACTCCCAAAGGTTACATGATCAATTTCGAAGTGTATTAAGGTAAGAATCCGAGATCAAACTCATTGTATGAGCTCCTTAAGTAAACATGATCGACAATTCTTTCGAGTATGTTCAGCAAATTCCGTTTTCATTCTACTTCGGCAATTTATTTACGAGTCGTGGCAAGAAGTAGTGGAGCTGCATTTTTACTTGGCTTATTGATGCATGCGCGCAAAATGCATGGTAGCTTCATCGGCATGTCGATTTGAGTATGTCACAATTGCAATTTCTCGGTTTTAAGCTGGGTCATTAGCTATTACTCTTCGCTATGACCAAAATACTCATCTAGTCGTTCGCTTAGACAAAAAGAGACGCTATGTTGGACACCTTTGCCGTTCAATTGTTCGAACTGCCTGTGCAGAGTGAGATAAAGGCCTTTGCCTGAAATGTTTTAGGCCCTATCACACAGCAGATTTATAATTTTAAATGAAATAAATATAAATATAATAAGAAAATGACGTTTTATTCAGTTTTTGGTTATTTTATATGTGAGTACAGACGTTTACCCTGTAGCTCCTGGCGTTACCATATGGCAACAGGATATTTTCGGAGAACAAGGACCTCTATTAAAAATTTATTGATACAGATTTTCTATTTTTGCTCCTAACAAAGCGCACCAAAATTTTTTTTTTAAATTTCGAAAAAATAACGTTCAGGATGATTCGGGTTAAGGTGTTTGGTAAAAGCGTAACGGCCAGTAAAAACTCCAGCAGTCTGTCTGTAGTCTTTTCTCTTGAGAGACAACAATAAAGCCGCAGATTTTTTGCAGAAGTCGGTCGGGGAGAATTTGCTTAGTCTGTCTGCACCCTGGAGAGTCATGCGATCGTATGAAACACAACACTTAATGGAAGCCCTGACCGAGGACGCAGGCAGACATATCGCTTCTTCAGGTCCTGAGAATTTGTGTTCAGTTAATGTGTTCACCTGTTTATACCCTATTCTAAAGGTATATTAATTTTGACTCAAAGTTTGTAACCTACCTTAATATTACCCGTGGACCCCTAAAAAGTTACTATATTTTTTTTTTTTTTTTTTTATAATTTGCTTACGCTAAAGGGATTTTTTTTGTTACAGTACCCTTATAATGCTAAGAACACAGTGTAAGCTACTTGGTATTAGAAAGAATAGAGAGATAGTTAAGAAGTGTTTGGGTGCAGTTGTAGGGTTTTTCTCCACGGGTGGTGTCTAAGTTACTTAGGGAGATTACGATTTCATGTATTCGGTATAAAGTAATGGACTTGGCTGGGATTCGAACGCACGACCTTCCATTCCGTAAGCGAATACACTACTACTGCACCATTGCCACCAGCATTATGATCAGCATTGATAGTAATTTCGATCTAGCCATGTCCGTTCGTTCGTCCGTCTGTCCGTCCGTCCGTCCGTCCGTTCTTCCGTCTGTCAGCAAAAATTAGGCCCTTAAACTGGACCTAAAAACCTGAAGTCTTAACCATATACATACTCTCTAGGGGCCCGAAATAATTAAATTTAAGAATATTTGAAATCCGCCTATAGACGCCCACAAACTTAAAAAAACAAATTTATCGACAAAATCGAATTTTTAGCTTGAAAGCTTTATATATGGTCTCTGACTCCTAAAACTGCTCGGGAGTTGATATTTTTAAAATCCGGCAACTGACACGCCCACAGCTAAATAAAACAATTTTATTGAAAAGTCTAAGCTTGAGCTAGGAAATTTATAATATAGACTCTCTAGGTGCCCTTTATAATAATGTAGGATCACCCTGTCCTTCCACGATCCACAAAACATTGTTCAACTTCAACGCTATAGAGAATGCCGGTAAAACGATCCGGTGCAGGAAGTAAGTCGGTTAAGATTTTGTGCTACGTCCGGTCAAGTCGAGCTGGTTGCAGGGCGTCGCCAATACGGTGTCTTTTTCTCCATTTACTAATTATAAACCTAATTAGTTTAAACTTTAAAATCAATAAAATTCTTGAAGTTTCCTTTTGTAGATGACCGTGTTCCGCGCTGAGGCGAGTGGGAATTTAAAGAGTTACTCTTGCAATAGGCGATTGCAAGCGGTATAACTAAATGTCTCAGTTAGGCGAACTGAAATATTAGAAAAAATAAACAACTGAAACTCGATCTAACTTTCGTTTTAAAATTAAACTTTATTGTTTGGCGGTTGGTTGACGAGTAATTCAAATTAAACCTTCTTCTTCCGTTGAAGCAGTTGATGGCTTATGTACAGCTCCAGCTGTTTCTGCATAGGTTGTTGACCCCCCAAGATGTTACTCCTTTTTTAATTTGCGTAAAGTTGTAACCAATAATGTCGCACTAACACCAGGACAATGCGCGGTTCTGTGTGTTCCTTTGGCTCTTGCAACGACGCCCCACATATTCGGAGTGGGTGTTAGAGTGCACTTTTGTAGTTATGTGGATCTCTCACATATTTTATTCGGACATCATGAAAATTGTTTTCTGTTGGTCAGAGGTGATGACCACATTCGTCAAATGGCGTTGCCATTGATGCAAGGGAGACCGCACTGTCTTCTTCTCTGGTTGTGCATTCAAATTTGGCAGTTCTCAAATTGAATTCGTGGTGATGCGTCGTGAAGTGGGTTCGTGGTGTTTTCAATTTAGTTTCTTATTGTTTTCTTGTGTTATTTTGTGTTGTGTGCAATAGAGCTAATTGCTCGCAATGGTGGCTTGAACTGTGAGCTTTATTCGAATCCATTCGAGCAATTAGCTTCCTGCAAACACACAATTGCATCTTTCCGATCCAGTGTTATCTTTGTTGTGCAGCAACAACATTTCAATGAATGAACCCACCCTATCCCGATCCTATATGGTGTCAGAAGTGGGATTGAAGTGATTCGTATAAATTTACAGAGACGCCCATGATAAAATAAAACAATTTTATTGAAAAACCAACATTTGAGCTAGGGAGCGTTTTTTTACAAAAGCTCGGTTTTTTTCGATTAAATCCTTTAAATGTTATAAAACAAAATATGTAGAGCGTTCTTAACAATTCAACCATACTTAGACTTTTGTCACGCCCACTTATGAGGGATAGGAATAAGAATAGGGTATCAAACAGTTCACCCAAGCGGACCTATGTTTTTTTATAAATCTTTCCGTTCAACTAAATTTAAGCCCTTTACAATTCGTTACCTCAAAGTTACAACGTTCTATAAGCCATTTTGGCCAAAATTCAGTTTTTGGTATCAAACGATTCGTCTTTAAGAGCACTTTCGTTTTAGTCCAATAACAGGGCCCTTAAATTCTTGCATCATACCAAATCTGAAGAAAAACAAAGTTCTATCATACACAATGTTAAACCTTTTTGCTGTAACAAAGTTCTATATAACAAGATTTGTACATAGAACTTTGTCATTCAATCATATTGAAAGTTTATTATCATTAAGATATACGGTGATAGAACTTTGTGTTTTTGAAATTCTCATATAGGATTTTGTTATTTTAACTAGTTTCTCAAAATAAAATAACAAAGTTCTATGTCCATCACATACGCTTTTGTAACTTTTGATGAACTGTGATGCTTCTCTGATTTTGCTAACAAAAAAAAGTTATTTTAACGTGTTCTTTAAGAAAAGAGGTGTTAATAATGAACGAGAGAGCTGAAAGTGATGAGTTTTTGGATTATGTTACATCACATTTTGATGAATTTATTGAAGAAGTTGGAAGTAGATGTATGGAATCTCATTGCTTAAAATACTCTTGGAGAGTAAATTACCGTAAAGATTTGAATTTCAGCTTCCTTAGACTCGCCCATATTTCCGGATCATGGACAAGAATTAGACTCGTTGGAGGATCAGCTTGATAACAATTTGGAGCAGGGAGTATCAGTTTCGGTGGGGGAAAAGCTATGTGATTTGAACCAGGAGCTTGATGCTTTGGAGCCAGAACAAGAGGAAGTTAAAAAATCAAGAAAAAGAGCAAAGGATGATAACACATGGAAATGTAATATTAGGAAGAAACTGCGCGAGGAAGGTAAGAGCTACGTATCGAGTAGAAATAAAATTGTTCCTGCCAGGAAAGTGAAATTTCTAAAAGATTGCGTAAACATTTGCAAATTTAAATGTTGTCGTCTGATAACGAGGACAGAAAGAAACGCTTTGTTTAACAGCTTTTACGAACTATATATGGAAGGCAAAAAACATTACTTACAAACAACCAACAAATTAATTCCTGAGAGGCGAAGGGATTTAAAAAAACATAATTTTAAAAAACAAAACACTTTTAAATATTATTTTGATGTTCGAGGGTGCAGGATTCAAGTATGTAAAGTTTTTTACCTGTCTACTATCGATGTAAGCCAAACAAGAATTTATAATGTTCATAAGCTTAAGGATGGTATATCAGGCACTCCATCAAAGAGTTTGCAGGGAAAGCATACAAAACATGCTACTTCAAACGATCACATTGCAGGGGTAAAGGAACACATTAATTCGTTTGCGAAAGTTGAGCCCCACTATTGCAGGAAAAAAACTCAAAAGCAATACTTGGAAGCACAACTAACACTCGCAGAAATGTATAGGATGTACAAAGAACAAAAAATTCTCGAAAATGAAAGCTTTGTGAAGATACATACCTATCGCAATATCTTTAACACCGAATTCAATTTATAATTTCGTAAACCAAAAAAAGACAGGAATATCGAATAGCAACAATCAACTCTAATATGTCAGATGTTCTACAATCCAAATATGATCACAATTTTAAGGAAAAAGAAGCGGCTTATATAAACAGAAATACTGACAGAGATAGCCAAATTCCTGTCCTTTGTTTCGACATGCAAAATGTTCTTACATGTCCAAAAGCTGACGTAAGTTCTTCCTTCTACCACTCCAAACTTAACGTCTACAATCTAACGGCACACCTGTCAATTAATAAAAAAGTATACTGCTGTTTGTGGGACGAGAATCGCATGGGAAGAGGCGGAAATGACATCGCCAGTGCACTTATAAAAATTTTAAATAGAGTTTTTAAAGACTGCCCAGACCTTATTGAGCTATGCCTTTGGAATGACTCATGTAGTCCGCAAAACCGGAATTCGTTAATGACATTTGCTATAGCCAATTTCTTAAAATCTCATCCACATTTAAAGAACATTGCCATGAAATTTTCAACCCCTGGCCATTCTACAATTCAGGAAGTAGATAACGCTCATAGCTGTATAGAACGAGTTTTGCGGGTACGAGCATTTTATTCACCTTTATCGCTTATTCGGATACTTTTAAAAATGAATTTCAAGAGTCAGAAAATGGTCATTCTACAAATGCAAGAATCGGACTTTAAGAATTATGGTTCTTGTACAAAGGTGCTTAACTTTAAATTAATTCCATTCACTAAAATTGTCGAGCTCCTTATAACATCATCCGTTACCAAAGTACTTTATAAAACGGCACATACTGACGATTCTTATCAAAGTGTGGATTTAAAAAGTTTGAAGTCTGTCCTGAGGAAAAGACAAAATGCATTTCAATGGCCAAATCCTCAAATCACTTCCTTGAAGACTGCATTATCACTCAACAAAATCTGTTCCTTTAAGGCAATGCTTAAATTTATGCCGGAAACCGATAAAAATTTTTTTTTAAATAAAATTAACCATCAAATTGAATATAACACCTAATTTATTCTATTCAAAAGAGGTGGACCAGCAGCTGAGCAGTTTATTTATTTATTACTTAACTATTTATTATTTAACCTACAAATTACCTGATGTTTGTAAAGTCTAATTCATTACAGTTTTTTTTTAATAGTTTTTATTGTTACTACTTTAACGAGTACGTTCATGTAAAAGCATAATATAGTATCAGCTATTTACATTATTAATAAATCGACCATTGAATTAACTATTTGTAATTATTTATATAGCTCCTCATTAAATATTAACTATTTAAAAAGCAATCAATGTTTGTTTTCTTGTATAAATAATTTCTGTGTCATTTTTATTTAACAATGGTTACAGGTTACAGGTAAGGTAATTACAGGACTTTATATTTTACTTTTTTAAAATACTTTCCTGTTTGACCAATTGATATCCAATAATTGACTTCTTTTAAAGATTATTTTTAATAGAGTTGTTTTATATCAAAAACAGTGCATATTATGCATTAACTACGAGTGATATTCATACAATCCTCTAATTATAACAAGGTTGTATGTGGTACATAGGACTTTGTTTTAACTTTTCTTACACCGTATTGGCTAATAGCACTTTGTGTCAAAATTTAAATTCAATTTATAAAGAAAACTTTCGACAGTGCGGGCAAAATTAAACATTTATAATTACTATTTTGTACTTTTTTATGATTCTGCATAGTTAGAATTTGAAAATATTAATTTAAAATGTCAAAACAGATCATCCAAAACTTCAAACGCCGATATCTCCAAACTCAGTCAACTCACATAGAACTGTGTAACTTTCAGGTAACGAATGGTTTTCTATGAATTACTACTTATTGCAGGCACGGATCTAGGGGTGGACAAGGTGGGGCCTATGCCCCGGGCGGCAAGTTCAGGCCAAATTCACACTTTACAGACGAATGGACAACTCCCCTTTATTTAATTGAACACGGAATAAATAATAGTACAAGTACAGAAATTTCGTTGCCATATTAACTCGACCGATACCCAGAGCGCGGAGGCAGACGTGCTGCACGAACATTTATTATTCGTTAGGCGCATAGGCATAGTTCAAAATACGCACCCGCTCGCCCGCAGGAATCGCAGTTCGCGCCGGCACGCGTCTGATTACCATGCATGCAAATAGAATGAATCTATATTCAAAAAAAAAATTCAACCCGAAATCATTGAGTTTAGATCTACTGAACGCAAACGCAATGGCAGACATTTAATATTTTCTATGTGGTACAGGACGTTGACTAATTGCGAAAGGGTTAAATGATCTTGGCTTATATTTTCTAAGACAAAAAATGCGATTTTTTATGCGTGGTGCAAGATGTACCGGAAACCGTCTTTTACCGCCACATCTGCATTGTATTCTAAAGGGTTTATTAATTGGAAAAAAGTTTCAGAGAGATTAACCGAACACGAGACAACTCAAATGCACAAAGAGTATATGATCAAGTGGAAAACACGGGTACAACAAATGAAATCATGCCAGGGAATTGATCAAGACATTGAGAGAGTAATGCACTCAGAGAAAGAAAAATGGAGACAGTTCCTCCGTATTGTTATGGATGCTGTATTGTATCCATCCACAAACTGCCTTTCTTTTCGCGGGTGGAACGAAACTCCTAGCGATCTCATCACACAATGTCCTCAGCCTAGTCAAGGTAATTTCTTGAACTTATTTCCCCTGCCCGCCAAACATTCATCTCTTAAGTTTCAATTAGAACACTTAAATTAAAAAAGGGACAAGAATCATATTTATCAAAGACAATACAGAATGAAATAATTGACATAATGGCAATCACAGTTAGAAATAGCATTTTAAACGGCATCAAAGAAGCCAAATACTACACGATAATGTTCGACTGCACTCCAGATGTATCCCATACAGAACAAATGAGCCAGGTAATTCGATATGTAAAAAGAACTGGCGATGTGTGTGAAATAAAAGAAAGTTTCATTGGTTTGATTAAAGATGCTGGAAAGACAGGAGAGGACATTTGTCAACAGATTTTAGAAAAATTGGCAGTTGTTGATGATTTAGATATTCGACAATGTCATGACCAATCTTATGATAATGGGTTGAATATGGTCGGCATCCATAAAGGAGTACAAGCCAGGATTGCAGAGTGGAATGAGCTGGCCGAGTTCGTACGGTGCTTGGCTCACTTCTTAAGTCTTGAAGGTCTTCATTCTGCCTCATCATGCCAGGAAGCTATTAACCTATTTGGACTAATTCAAAAAGTATATTGCTTTTTTTTTGGCTCCAGTACTAGGTGGGACATTATGAAAAAATACGTTAAAACAAATTTAAAAGGAAGTAGTCAGACGAGATGGTCGGCGAAACATGTTGCTGTGAATGCCCTATTAAATAATTTACCAGAAATAGCGGAAGCCTTAGAAGAAGTTAAGCAAACTTCTCACGCTCCAGAAGCTAAGTCAGGCAGGTCATCTCTTAACTGCGATAAAGGATTTTAAATTTATTCTTAATTTAACTATTTGGGCGAATATTCTCCGCGAAATCAATCGACTGAATATAGAAATTCAGAAAGAAGAAGTATTAATATTTTGAAAATGTCAAATGAAGAACTGCAAAAGTATGGAGCAGATCTGGCTCGAAAATACGAGCGAGACTTAAGCGCCATTAAATTCTGCCCGGAACTCTACTTTTTTCAAGAGCAAGCACTGCTTTTATTTGGTGATATAGAAAAGGCTAACGGTTTCTATCTCTTGCAACAGATCTATGCGCATGATTTGCAGGATGCTTTTCCTAATACAGTAGACTCTCGATAACGTGAACAATTAAAAACCAAGGGAGTTCACGTTTGCGGGAGAGTTCACGTTTGCGAAGGTCAAATTTTAATAATAGAATATTGCAATCCCACTGTAGATTTTCATTTTAAAACGTCTTATGTTTAACAAATTAAAAATAATGCGCTTTTACTATTACATTCCGTTCATTTATTTAATTTTAAACAAAAAGTTATTGCATAGGAACATATAAAATAAAAGGTTATGGCATAAAAAATAACATTAAATATTGACTGAGCACGGGCAATACCGATACGAAAAATGGAAAAAATCCGCCATTTATTTTTGCATCTTCTTCTTCTCCAAAAGCATTCTCACTGCTTTTTCCCTAAGGCGCCTTAAGACACTAATGTCATTTTGGCTAACCAGCTCACCTTCAGTTCCCTGGCCCCGAAAATGTGTTGTTTACACACTTTAAAATGTGTCCACTCTTTTTGTTACTAACTTGTTACATTGGAGCCACTACGGAATTGCTACATTATCGTGCATTTGTCCTTAAGTGACAAAAACTTTGGTTTTTTTGAGGACATGTTTAAGCCAAGAACTATAAAACCAAAACTTGTAACGCGTATAAAACTTATGATGACAAAAAAACAAAGAAAATCGCGAAAATCGAGCAGATCAATCAAAAACAATTATTGCAAGGAACATCGAGAAACAAACTGACACGAACTCACGTGCAAAGAACTGGAAACTGTGCAAGACAAAGTATTGTAGGTACTAAGAATAAGGAATTTCAAGCTTAAATACACTTGCTCAAAAAGTTTACTGTTAACCTGAAGCAAAAATTGTTATTCACGTTTTAGAGTGTTCATGATTTGTTCACGTTTTAGAGATGTCAAGCAAAAGAAAAATCTGTTCACGTTATCCGGTGTTCACACTAACCGGTGTTTACGCTAACGGGAGTCTACTGTATTTCTATTGCCCTGCGAATTTACTCTATTCTTCCAACTACATTCGCAAGCTGTGAGTGTGTTTTAGCAAACTAAAACTAATTAAAAATTATTTGCGATCTTCTATGAGCCAGGAACGCTTATCGAGTCTTGCAATCTTAGTGATAGAAAATCGAATTGCATACGACTTAAATTATGACGAGGCCATAGATTTATTTGCTGAACAAAAAGCTCGAAAGAGTAAAATTGTAATTTCAATTCACAAATGCAATAATATATTTTTTTTTTTTATTATAAATATTTTTATTTTAAATCCTATCCTGTGCTGTGTAAAAAATGTATATCCCACACCTTCATGTCTATATCTGTAAATAAATAGGCTTAACACAGAAAGAACAGCGATGGATGTATTATTTCCGGAAGGCCTATGTAGGCTATATCCAAATGTGGACATCTCAATTCTGAAATTACATATATATGTAGATGATAAAGGCAAAAATAAATATAAGTGGCCGGGCGGAATTTTTCAGTTTCTGCACCGCCTAAAAAAAATTCAAGATCCGGGGCTGACTTATTGTTACCCCACATCATATCGAATTGTTTTTTAAACATTTGGAATTTTATTTTAATGTATCATTCAAGAGTAACTCTTTGAACTTTAAATAAATTGTACATAGCTTTCTTTTCTTTTCTTTCTAAAAAAAAAATAAATAAAAATAATGAAAATGGCAAATACCAACGGATGGCTCAATGGTTAGTGTGTTGGACGACGAGCGATGGGTTCGAGCTTCTAATCCAACACACAAACATCTTAAACTGTTTATACTGCCCCTCCTTTCGCGAAAGTATAGACTATCATGAGAAGCTTTTCAAAAATTTACCGCACAGAATCGGCGTTAAATTATTGGCCCCTTCTATTCGTTGAAAAAATAACGCTTTCTTTTGTTTAGTTTTAAATACATATGACTACAAATCAATCCAGTGCAACGGCGAGCTAAGGATATCTCTGCAGCGTTCCCAAAAAACAGCGCTTTCGATTCGATTTCTTTAATTCCAATCATAGCCTCGCCATAAAGAGAATAAAGGGCATACCTACCTACCTGAGCTCATTGCGATGGAAGCTACGAAAACTTCCTTGCAGTAATGGAATTCATCAATCTCTCAATTCAAGTGGTTGTATCTTTATTAACTTAGTCAAACAGCTACTAAATAAACATTCTCTCAATTACAAGCCCAATTTGTTCCAACGAGGACACTAACCATTTGCTGCACAAACAATAACATGCCTTTAAAAACAGTGCTACTGAATAAACAAACTTGTCCCCTCTATGCCATTTAACATGCCTAATTGGAAAATGACCCTTTTAAAAAACGTTCCACCTTTATTAAAGCAGCCTCTTGAGACGTCCCGACCGTAGTGCAAAGATGATGCCAATCTCGTTCCTCCTATTTTCTCTGCCAACCAGGAGCAGGAAGTGCCAACTAACATTTTTCTAAGTTCAACAGGTGTTGATCCGGCCGCAATTATACTCATCCAATTAATTGATTCATTTGTTGGCTCCAAAAAAAGACTTATCAACTCAAGTGGATAATTGCGTTTACAATCGAATCATCTTGATTCCATCTACCTGAAGGAATTGTGCCACCATATGTACGAAATGCACTAAGATGTGTCCCATTGTCCGGTGGTGCGATGGTCATTGTTTGCTTTATCTGCATCTAAGTACATGACACAATCCAGCGAAGACAATAGTTGTGTATGTCCTTGATGAAAATGATGTCCTTTGTTTTGCTTTTAGGGCTTGTCAACTCATTCCGGGAATTAATTCCTCATCCAAACGCAACGGTTGTTTGTATGTCCCTGTGTGGGTAACTGTACGTAAAAGAGTGCTCAACCTGTCGTTGTGAAATGCTGATGAGATCTCTTGTGTGTGCAGCAACTCATGCTGGGAAGTCCTTTTTTTTATGCGCTTTCTGTTATACCTACTCCTTAATCGATAATGTAAATAATCGGAGGAGGGTGTTGTCGATGACAATTGGTAACTGTCAAAATATCTGAACAGTTGATTAATCGACGTCAATAATACTTTTTCACAGGAACATAATATTTGGACTTGTTGTTGGTTTTTTGAGAATTCATTGTTTACAGTGAAAAATGTTTGGCAGCATTATAAGGAAAGGAATTGATTGTTTGGATGATCAAGAGAAAGGGCATAGCTAAATGTTGAGTGCGAATCTACGTTCCTTCCTTCTCGTGATATAAATTCTTGCAAGCCAGGCAACGACAAAGTTTTTGTGGTACCAGGTGGACGGGCCCCAAAATATGCTAGAAAGCAATTAGAACTTAAGGTCGGTGGCCTTTTATTTTACTAAAGGGGGACAAAAGAGAAGACCTTAGCTGTATTAGTTTGCCTGCATACTTTTTGTACGCTGTCCAACAATGTGAACCGTATGTGAGCGCCGGGCGCACAACTGCGCTATTGGGCCTTTCTTTCATTTTAGGGGCATTTCTCAATCACGGAACATGGCTGAGTTTTCGTGGAACTTCATCCGCCCTGCCCTTACGCGATTCTTAATGTCGTCCTCACAGCTCGCTTCGCTATTGATCATAGATCCCAGATATTTGAACTTTTCGCACTTGGGAATCGCAATTATTCCTTTTTTCCTTTTTTTCGGACTAATATGATACCCATTCCTATAACCGATGCACTTTCAGGTCCGTCACTTTAGCATCAAGCCGATAATCAAGGGCTGCATTAAATATCAAGGGACTTAAGAAGTTTCCGCGTCTTGGATTGCGAACTCCTCGGTGCGCCAACGGGGTATCTTACTCTTGTCTTTAATCCCTCATACATGTCCATGGTGATCTGTACGTCGGTTTCTGGAACTCCTCGCTGTCTAAGCGCCACCCATAACAGGCCCCTTGGTTGTACAGTGTGGGTCAAAAGTGACTTCCTACTTTGAAAAAATCATAACTCTTTTGTTTTTCTTTTTTTTTTCTTTTCCTTTTTACGGTACTTCGAAAACAAACTTGGGAAATTTACTAAAATGAACTACAGTGCTTTAGAGAGGACCAAACTAAATGAATTTTATTTTGAAAGTAATCACTCGATAATTTTAACCCAAAGAGCTTATCGGCGTCATTTTAATGTGCGAAATCCACCCTCTGGGCACATGATTACGGCCCTGGTGGCACGATTTCGTCAACAAAGAACTGTAGTGGATTTTCCTCGAGCTGGAAGACATCGCAGTGCCCGATTCGAAGCGAAACATCGAAACATCGACACGAATCTGCTCTGGTCAACTCGGTGTGTCTCGTTCATTGCGAAGAGTTCTAAGAACCGAATTGCAGCTGTTTCCATACAAAATCCTATTTGGGCAAGAATTAGAGTCAGGAGATCCTCAAAGACGTGTTGTTTACGCAGTTCGGAATAATTTCCAAAAATTCAGGATTTAATTGGCCTGCACGTTCTCCGGATTTGACTGTACCAGACTTTTTTCTGTGGGGTTATTTGAAGGTTATTTGCTAACCAATTGCTTTCTTAGCCCAAAGAAACAGCGATTGGCAAGAGTTATTCTTCGTTTAACCTCGGCGCTGGTGTCATTGCGTGAGTTCATTGCGGAACCTAGGTAGACAAAGTCCTGAACCACTTCAAAGTTATATCTGTCTATAGTCACATTCTGTACGAGACGTCGGTGTTGGGTGTCCTTTCTTGATGACATCATATACTTTGCCATTGATCGCCAAACCCATCTTCGCCGCCTCCGTCTCAATACTCACGAACGCGCCAGTGACATCCCGCTGCGTTCTGCCGGTTATGTCGTGTCGTCGGCGTAGGCGATTAGATGGACGGACTTTTGAAAAATTGTGCCTCTGATGTTAGCATTTGAGTTTTGCACTATTCATTCAATAACGATGTTGGAGAAGTCACATAACAGCGCATCGCCTTGTCTAAATCCTTTTTTGACATCAAAGGTTTCGGTGAGTTCTTTGCCGACCTTAATGGAGCAGCGTCCATTCTCCATTGTCATCCTGCACAAACTGACGAGTTTGGCAGGGATGCCAAAACTAGACATTGCTCTGTATAGCTCGTCTCTATAAATGCTGTCATAGGCGGCCTTAAAATCGATGAAAAGGTGGTGGTCGATTTGGTCGATGGTAGACTTTCCTGGCCTGAAGCCACACTGATAGGGACCAATCAGGTTGTTGACGAAAGGCTTCAGGCGTTCACACAGGCGGATAAGATCATGTAGGCGATGTTAAGAAGACTAATACCTCTGTAGTTGGTGCAGTTCAGAGGGTCTCCTTCGGATCGGGCAAACAATGCTGAGGCTCCATTCATCGGTCATACTTTCCTCCAACCGTATTTTACAGATGAGTTTGTGCATGCTCCTAACCAAGTCATTGCCTGCTGCTTGAATAGCTCGGCGGTAAGTCCATCTGCTCCAGCGGCTTTGTTGGACATTAGCTTAGATATGGCTATTTTCACTTCGTCCAGGTCGGGTGAACGGAATCGTTGGTCTTCATCGTCCAGGTTAAATGGTGCATTCTGCCTGACAACGGGATATATGATTAGTACGGTTAACAATGTGAGCAAGATCAATCGCATTTAATACAAATGTTTGTGCCCATATAGAAAAATGAAAGTGTCTATGGAAATGAACAGCACAAACAGAAATGATAATTTGTTGGTGAACTTAAATTATAAGTTAATAAATGATTTTAGCGGCATAAATTTGAATGAATTTAAAAGAATGAATTTTTGCTGCCTATGCTTTAACATAAGATCTATGCGGAAAACCTGGGATACATTTTGCATTTATATCAAACCCTTGTTAAGCTTCTTCGACATTTTGCAGTTAAGCTAACTGATAGCCATATGTTTTCAGCAGTCATAGACAGTGATATTTCTGACCACTACCTGCCCTGTTCTGTACGGCACCTTTGGCCCAACTCTCAAAATATCCAACGATTGCAACACGAAGTACATCAAAAATAGCTTGGTGGATGTATTAATTCGATCTACAGAGTGGGATGCACAAGACTCTAGTAATGATATTGATAAAATCTACAACAATTTTGTGAAAAAGATGAATCTCTATTCAAAAGCGCAAAACAAAATCTTGGATGTCAAGACCTTCACGAAAAATGTAAGCAAAGGGATGAATTGTATCGACGGTGGAGAAGACATAGACTTAATGTGTCCTACGAGGCGGATTACAAAAGCCTTAGAAATAAACTGAACAAGGAAATTCAATTTAAGAAGTCGAATTATTATAAAGAAAAATGTATGCAGACGAGAAATGAATCGTGGACCATTATAAATGAAGTTATGGGAAGAAATAAACCCAGTTTAGATGACGTTATCATAAAAAAAATTCCAGCAGAAAAATGTCATTTAGCCTTGTCCAATAAATGTGCCAAACACTTTTCTGACCAAGCGCTCCAAATTATACATAACTGTGACAAACTTTTGTCAAACCACATAAATGAAATTCTAAATAACTCCATTTTTATTGGCGACACAATCGAAAATGAAGTTCTCTTTATTTAAAATCACAACAGGATCAATCTCCCGGAATTGATGGCATCACATGAAGATATGAAGAAGCATGCTAAGACTTTTGCTGCATTTGTTACAAAGATTATAAATTTAAGTTTAAATCAAGCTAAAATCCCTGACATATTAAAAAATTCGGTAGTTAACCCGGTATATAAAGGAGGCGTTAAAAGTTTAGTTTCTAATTACAGACCAATATCTATTCTGCCAGTTATTGAGAAGTGTCTGTAAGAAGTGGTTGCAAGAAGATTACTAAGCTTTATCGATAATCACTCAATAATTCATGATAGACAATTCGGCTTTGAAAGAAATAAAAGTACGAGTAAGCTTCTTGGTGAATTCTCAAATACCATTAGCGAAAGCCTAAACAAATGCCAACATGTCCTGGTAGTCTTCATGAATTTCAGTAAAGCATTTGATACGCTAGACCACTCTAAGCTCTTGAACGCATTAAGTAGGCTCGGCATTCCGAGGAAAGCTCTCTGATTGGCTGCGTAACTACCTGTGCGGAAGATACTTCAAAGTTAAAATCAATGCAGTCTTCAGCAGATGAAAAAGTGGCTTCTTTTGGAGTACCGCAAGGATCGAAGCTTGGACCAATTCTGTTTATCGTCTTTGCGAATGAGCTACTCCGTGTATTTACAAACAGCCTTTAATTCGCGTTCGCAGATGACACAGCAATTTTTTTTTTTTTTTTAAAAAGGAAATCCAAATCCCAGAGCACTCAGACTCGGTAACGGTCCATTGTACTACCAGGCAGAAATCCTCCTTTTGGTGTAGAGGCATTTGATTGGGTGGCGTATGTTGTTGTTCCCCATGGGGATTGAACCTGCACCGCACGGGTCACAAGCCAATACACTTTTTTGACTTTTTTTTTACTTTTAAATTCATTTTTATTAGTTATTAGCTTATATTAACTTACATACTAGACAAAAATGATTAAATCTAACTTAAAATTAACAGGATACTTATTCTAGATTATTGATCCTTATGCGGACGCCCTAAAATTAACTATATCTTATAATTATTGCCTTTCGGCCTAAAAACTATTTTACTAACTAATCTTACATATGTGTTCTTCGAGAAAATTGAATAAAACTCGGCATCGTTATTTAAATTTTATATCTTTATATAAAAAAAAAGAAAAAAATTACAAACTACCTATTCTACTTACTTAAACTACCTAACATATTCTAGCTATAATTAGGATTCTGAACACTCGTTGCCATGCGCAGCCCGGCCTCTCCCAAAAACGCCCTAGCTAACTTAATCTAACTTATAAGCTAAGAGGATGTTACCTAGAGTAACGCACCATCCTGGGAGGGCATGTTGACCCCTCCCTCCTCAACAAGCCACCAAAATTCGGCGAATTGCTTTTCTGTGTCGAATTGATCCCTCTCCGATATTGCGGTACTAAAACGGAGGAGCTCATGTGCATTGGCGATGTCCTTGCCGCGGATGAGCCGCTTATCTCTCGCGCTGCGGTAGCGGTGGTATAATACCGGGATACCATCCCTCGTCTGTACCAGCCCTTTTGCGTCAATATGGATAAATGCCTCTAGCGGGATAAAGCCAGACCGGAGCGTACTCTCTATGTACATTTCATTGGGGTAGTAAGCCCCAAATATCAGACTATTGTTGCTGGCCATCGCCCTTGCAACGTGCCTTCGAATCACCTTAATGAGGAAATTGTCAATCCTATTCAACTGAGCCCCATCGTATAGGATCTTGTTGGGATAGTATTTTATATAGTTGGATTCAGGCGTTCGGAACAACCGGAGACAGGTCCTAAGACATTGTCTCTCCAAAACCCGAATGTTTTCCATATAGCTGGGCGCTATATTAAACCACAATGGACAACCATAAGCGATGATTGGCCTTATAAGGGCCACGTAGCAAATGACCTTCACTCTGGAGTCAAGTTGACTGCTATGAAACAGTCTCCTTGTCAAAGCATAAGCCTTCTTGGCCCCAGCCAGACAAGCAGCTATATGTCTATCGAAATATAGATACTGGTCAAGCCAGATACCTAGATATCTAACTACGCTTCTCACCGCCAATGGCTGCCCATTTTGTCTAACAATGGTCAATTTCTTCCAGTTTTTTCTGGTATCCCTACAGGCCCCAGCCAATGGAGTTCTGAACAAGATTGTTTCCGTCTTCTGAAAGTTGATTTTCAACTTCCAGTCAGTGCAATATCGCTACAAGCCAACACACTAACCTGTACACTGTCGCCACCCTCTTGACAGAGCAATAGTGATTAGACATAGATGCCCTCCAACAGCATTGAGTATGATGCAAGCCGAGTTTGACAAAGCAGTGAAATGGTGTCATGATAACGGTTTCGTTTTGAACGCTTCCAAAACGAAACTTATGCACATTCGTGGACCTCATTACAAAGCAAAAGACAAAGGGATTATCCAAAAAAGCAACTTGTGTCAAGGGAATCTTCCGGATCGGGTCATTGATGTTGTCGAGACATACAAATATCTAGGAGTAACCATCGACAGCAATTTTCTTTGGGACAAACATATAGACAGACTCCGCTCTGAGCTCAAGAAAGCCCTCTTTTCGGTGTTCTACCTTGTATACCATTCAACACCGCAGGTCCAGAAACAGGTATACTACTCCCTCGTCGAATCAAAGCTACGTTATGTGATACTTGCATGGGGTAACTCGTCAAAAACGCATATAGAAAAACTAGAAAGACTACAGAACTCTATAATAAAAAGGATAAACAACCGAAATACGAATATGGCAGGCGGAGCAAACAGCTGCAAAGTACTAACAGTTCAGCAGATTTTAAAAATGACCGTAGCACTTGAATACTCGTACTACGATGACATGCGTTTTCGAAGGCCAATTGATCATCAGGTGAATGAATACAAGAAGGCGAGCGCAAGGAATGCTACAAGTTTCTACGAGCAACACGTATGGTAGAAGACAACTACTTTACAGCGTACCAACTATGCTAAACGAACTTCCTCAGCCGCTCAGAACTATCCCGAACCCAAATGTCTGCACAAAATGGATTAAAGAATTCTTCCTATCTATGTAAAATCATAAAATGCTTAATTTTAGTTGTTCGTCAAAAATCCATTTTTTCTTGAAAACTTAATTGTTGTTTGTGATGAGTGAATGAAATTGTTCTTATGTAAAACAATGAAAATGTCTTTTCTATACAGTTATAGCATAAAATATGAATTTTTTTGTAATAAACTTAAATTTGAGCAATAGAAAGAATTAAAGAAAATAAGAAAAATTATGTATAATAATAAAACTCGCAAGAAATATTGTACAAATTTGTTGAAAACTAATCTTCCGCAGATAAGCCATAAGGCTTCGCGGATTAATGTAAAATATTGTAAAACTTATGAAATGAATAAACCTTTCCTTCGATTCAATTCAAACAAAATTTAGTTCGTCATCGCCGTAAAACAGTCTGCAGAAATAGTTCTTCCATATTCTCAGCATCGACTGCGATTCTTGTTCAAAGGAGGAATAAAAAAAGACACTGCAAATTATAGGCCAATTTCAATTCTGCCAGCGGTTGAAAAATGTCTGGAAGAGATAGTCGTTAAACGTCTTAATTGTTTTATGTTGAAGCACAGAGTGATTCACCCAAACCAGTTTGGATTTCAAAAATGCAAGAGCACCCAATTGCTACTGGGAGAGTTTACCAATATGGTTAATGCAGGGCTAAATAAAAACCATCACGTTCTTGTTCTTTTTATAGACTTCAGTAAATCCTTTGATACTTTGACACCCGGAAAACTCTTCGAAAGTCTCAACAAATTGGGAATCAGAGGATTGCTGGCAAGCTGGCTCAAAAGCTATCTGACTGATAGAGTAATCCAAGTCACGGTATCTGATACATTAAGCCGAAAAAAAACATGCGAATACGGCGTACCACAAGGTTCCAAATTGGGGCCCATTTTATTCATTCTTTTTACAAATGAACTGTTAAGAACATTTAAGAAATCGATTGCCTATGCCTATGCCGATGATATCGCAATCGTTGTAAGACACAAAGACTTGCAGTTAGCCGTAAAGATATTGCAAGACGAATTCAACGCTGTATCTAAATGGTGTCACGATAACGGCCTGGTGATAAACGCAGACAAAACCAAGGTTGGTTGGTTGGTTTAAGTGGCTGTAATTCCCGTCATCTGACGAGGGAAAACACAAATAGAGCATTGAGCGCTGTTTTGATACCACAACTAATGGAACCTGAAATTAAAGGGCGAGATGGATATTAGGTTAGGTTAGGTTTATGTGGCTGTCGGCAGAAACCGACACACTTAGACCAATTTAGGTCCATTGTGATACCACGTATAATTATCTACCTCAACTCTGTAGATGGGACTGGCCAACGACACGCGGTTGTTCTCAAACGGTCCCCCATCTACGTACTAACCGCGCCCAACGTCGTTTAATTGCGGTGATCTCACGAGAACCGATTAACTCGACGTGGTATGGTCGTTGGTTGGAGATGGATATTAAGGGGGCTCAAAACCATCCTGTGGAGTTGAGAAATTTGATGATGTTATTGAAGTGGATGGTATGAATGGCCGAAAGGTTATTGTAAAAGGGATGACCTAGTGCGCTGCGTCTGGTTTTGGCTAAAGCCGGCACTCACAGAGAAGATGGAACACTGTTTCCCTCTTTTCTGTGTCAGAGCAGCTGCGGCAGTGGGTGTTATGAGGGATGCCAAGCTTGGCTGAGTGAGTGCCTAAACGCCAATGGCCCGTACTGATTGCCCTTAGTCTTGCGAAATCCACACGCGTTCTGGCTAAGAGGTTGTTTGTTCTGGCATCATCGTAGGTTGGCCAGATCTTTCTAGAAATGACACAGTTCGAACGATTCGTCCATCTCGTCTCGGCCCTTGAGATGAAGTGCAGGAGGATTTCTCTCTTTACATATCCCAGCGGAGGGAAAACTTCCTCCGCATGCGATACGCACAGAGCAGAGCCACGTCTGGCGAGTTCATCGGCTCTCTCATTTCCTTCAATGTTCCTATGGCCGGGAACCCAGACGAGAGTGATATCTAGCCGATGACAAGCCTTATTCAGCGTATCCCTGCATTCCACCACAAGCTTGGACGTAGACTTAGTTGAACTAACAGCCTTAATCGCGGCCTGACTGTCGACGAAAATGCCTATTTTTTTTCTGTGTGTCAATAAGTTGAGAAGCATTCTACAAGGTGGCGCAAAAGTAATCCTTCTATCAGAAAATGCTATAAATTTTGCTATTGGCCCCTAATGTCAGTTCTGTTTTGACATTTGTGTAGTAAACACATGCGAAATACACGTTAATAAACAATGTTACGCTACACTGCTCCAGAACGCGGAATATTGGTGACTATTTATTTGAGCAATAATCGGTCGGTGACCAAAAAACATCGGAAGGTTATTTTTGCGCCACCTTGTACACGCCTCCTTAATTGCAAATACTTCTGCTTGAAAGACGCTCGCAGCGTTGGGAAGGCGAATGGTTTTAGAGATTCTAGCTCTGTAGAGAAAATGCCAGCTCCTACTCCACAGTTCATCTTGGAACCTTCTGTGAAGATAGGTATGTCGAATTCATTAACGACCGCATTTACTTTCCATTCTGATCTAGAGGGGAATCTCACAGAGAAGCTTTTATGGAAGTTGAGTTTGGGAGTAATGTAGTCTGTACATATTAGACCTGTGCCGTCGGGAAGTGAAGGACGGATGCTGGTATGACCGTATGGCCTTCCGACCAGCATTTAGATTCCTTGAATCTAACAGAACTACACGCTGCAATGTTTTCGATATACAGATCCACTGGCAGAAAGTTGAAAGAAAGACAAAACCAAAGTAATGCACATTCGGACTCCGTCAAAGCGAACTGAAATAATTGAAACCTTTCATCGTAATGATCGCTGTCCAGTACAAAGAAGCAGCAACGCGATTGAGGTAGTCAAACAGATTAAATATCTTGGAGTTACCATTGATGAGCACTTTCTGTGGCGTGAGCACATCAATAACCTGCGTCTCCAACTTAAGAGCACCTTATTTGCAATGGTGTATCTTAAGCGTTACTCGCACATGGACGTACAACAGCAGGTGTACTACTCGTTGGCAGAGTCACGCATTCGCTACGGGATTCTGGCCTGGGGAAACGCAGCAAAATCCCATCTGGATAAGATATCCAAATTACAACATCGTCTTTTTAAAATAATTAGACCTGCTAATTCAACTTTCAAAGTTTTAGATGTGAAGGCACTTTTCCAGATAGCAACTTTGCTTACCTACATGAACGACCAAAGGTTTCTCCGACCCATAAGCCACCCACAAAACACCCGAAGACGAGCCCAAGGGTAAGTTCCGGAAGCTTACAACTCGTATGGTGATAGAGAGCTGCGATGCACGGTCCCTAAATTAGTTAATTCGCTGCCACAAAAGTAAAAGTAAAAGTAATTCCTAACTATAAAAAAAGAAAAAAAGAATTAAAAAAACATTTAATTGAACTTTATTTTGTGAATTAGAAAGCTAAAAAAAAAAAAAAAAAAAATTTCTATAAAATTTGTATCCTAATTGTAAACAAAATCTTTTCAATTTAAATCATTTCAAAAGCTAACTTATTCAATTTATGCTTAACCACCTGCAGATAAGCACTCTGCTTTGCAGGTAATAAAATGAAATAAAATTGAATTGAAATTGAATTGAAAAAAAATTGAATTGTTCGCCCTAGCAGGCTTCTGTTCGGGCTCGGAAGACGGACAGCAACTTGTTGAATCCTGAGTCAAAGTATCTGTTCGTTAGATGGAGATTTTTATTGTTCACTGTTTAGAGTACTGTGTATAATATTTTGTATGCTCGCTTACTGGATAGTTCACTCTAGAGAGATTTAGTATATCCAGCGTCCACTGTATTTTGTTCGGACTTTTGTGTCTTATTTTCGCAGAATTTTATTTGAAAAGCGATTACGCCTAAGTGATGAATATTCTCTGCACTTTTTATTTTTTTTCTGTCAGTTTTGATTCATGAACTTGTTCCGGATTTGAACACATAACCTTCCGAACAGCAACAAACCACTGTATTTCTGTCACCCGCCAAGTGGAAAAGAGGGAGAAAAGCAATTCGGATTTTTTTTTTTCATATTGGGAAATATGTGTGATGAAAAACGCTTTCATAGTTCGCTTATGACGAACAAAATATTAAAAGATTTATATGAATTTTATGTCATTCTTCAGGAGCATGGTATCATAGTGGGCATTAATAAATCCGGCACTGAAGGTCGTGCCACCCATCCATTCGAATTGGGAATTCTATAGCTTCCCAACAGAAACCTGCACAACCACGTATGTATACTTAAGCCATGCAAATCACTGAATACCTATCAACTTTATGCGGCAATAAAATAATCCTAAACGTATCTCCAAATGTGGAGTCATTGATTGAGTAAAGCACCTCATTCAGCGTACCGTGAATTCAAATTCACCAATAGGTGTGTTACCGGCTTATTAAATTCAATAAATTCCCCATTAAAGTCCGCGCCACACAAAGACTTATGGAACTCATCTCCCAAGCCCATAATGAAGTCTAAATATCCCCAATAACAATAAATTGATGTCATTCATAATTCGCGTATTTAGACGCTGACCTTAAACGGACGGATTATGGCCAACACAGATGATATTCTGTGGTCGTTTTAATAAATTTATCTCCACGATGGAGTAGTAAAAATATAGTCCGACCGTAAACAGTTGAATATATTACTAATGAAACGAAATTTGATATTTTTTTTTAGCTTTTGATTCCCATGACTTGCCGCATCATCGAGGCGATTATTCGCTTCGAAACATTATCATCGTCATCTCGGTTCAAGTTGATCCGCAACTACCCACCTCAAGCAACATTTACAAAATTTAGCTATCAAAAAATTTTATGAGCCATACGGTTTGACTAAATCACCATAAACACTCGCATAACACGCAACATCGTCGGAGGAACAGGGGTCCGTGTTGGGCATTGATATTCGATCGTTAAGCGAAACATAATCCTTTGAGGACAACAAGTATTTATAATCAATTAATTACGCGCACAGAGTTTTGTATTTATTTTTGCCAGCCTTAATGGAGAACGAGATATGAGTACATATACCTTTAGCGGTACCCAGGATGGTTAAATCGGTGGGTAGTAAATCCAAACTTAAGTGGTACCTATCGCGCACTGGATAATGTATGAGACATTCGTTTAAGACATTAGAAGGAATGGATAGTAAACTGCGAATTGTGGCTTTTATGAAAGTGCGAGAACACTGAATGAAATTAAGACTGCGACTAAAGGCCAAAGTATAATAGATGGATTTGATCGAACTGCTCTCATACGATCTTTCAATTGCTTGAGTAGGTCACAATAAAAGTACAGGGTGGCTCTAAAGTGACTTCCTAATTTAAAGTGATAATTACTTTAATTGATTTAATTTTTTATTAATAATTTATTTTAGAATCACAAAGTATGATTTATGGAGATTTTTTTAGGATAAGTATGGAATATAATGTCCCTCAAATGAGCACCAGCTTCATGCTAACAGAGACGGGCTCTTTCTAGAGCGTTTTCTATAACACTTCTGGGCATCTGGGCTCAGAGCCTGCATTTCAGCACGAATGTTCTCCTTCAGCTGCGGGATAGTGGTGGGTTTAGTTATGTACACTTTACCCTTGAAATAAACTCACAGAAAAAAGTCTGGTGCAGTCAAATCCGGAGAACGTGGAGGGCAATTAAATCCTGAATTTTTTGGAAATTATTTCGAACTGCGTAATCAAAACGTTTTTGAGGATCTCCTGGCTTTAGTTCTTGCCCAAATTGGATTTTGTATGGAAACAGCTGCAATTCGGTTCTTAGAACTCTTCGCAATGAATTGCGAGACACACCGAGTTGACCGGAGCGCCTTCGTGTCGATGTTTCTGGACTCTCCACAACACTTGCAAGAATGCGTTTCACATTCTTTTCGATTCGTGCACTGCGTGGTCTTCCAGCTCGAGGAAAATCCACTACAGTTCCTTGTTGACGAAATCGTGCCACCAGGGCCGTAATCATGTGCGCTGAGGGTGGATTTCGCACATTAAAATGACGTCGATAAGTTCTTTGGGTTAAAATAATCGAGTGATTATTTTCAAAATAAAACTTAATTAGGTTGGTCCTCTCTAAAGTGCTGTAGCTCATCTTAGTAAATCTCCCAAGTTTGTTTTATAAGTAGGCAAATTAAAAAAGAAAAGAAAAAAATTCAAAACAAAATGGTTATGATCTTTTAAATTAGGAAGTTACTTTTGTATATGTACGGCAACAAGTGCCTTTCTTTTCCTACATCAACAAGTGCTTGTTAAATTTACGAAGGTAGTTGCGGATGGAATAGCTGAACGTAAACGAAACTGGACGAAACGGAGCAATCCGTTTTTATGGGCACAATACAAATTCCGTGTACTCGCTTAGTTTCGGGTGACACCGTACGCACTTTTACAGTTCTACCTTCTTAAGTCAATGAGGAAATGAATCTCCTCAAGAAAGTAGCGACGGCATTTAAGAAGATTTTGGACACAGGCGCTGTACCGAAGCAATTCAAGCGAGCTTAAGTTGTTTCTAATTATAAAGAAAGGAAATATATCCGATACGGCAGACTACCGTGGAATATCTTTTTTAAACGCATCGTATAAAGTATTAACAATGATTTTGATCAACCTTCTTTCGCAATGGGATGAGTGCAATATGTTGCTGAGTGAATTCCAAGCTGGCAGCATTTTTCGGTCACAGAAGATGGCTGTATGAAGATGGATGGATTCACTCTTCTATTCATATCAATGTCTGGAATAGGTTGGAGTGGATCAGAGCACGGGCAGCACAAATATTCTGTTTTTTTTCGTAAAAACTCTTAAACTTCCACCCATACACCAAGTGCTACGAACTACTACGAACTCCTCAATGATGCCAACGGGGCATCTTACACTTGTCTTTACCTCCTCATACATATCCATGATCCTCGTTGGCTTCCCTCCCGGCTTACCGAACAGATCCCTTGGTTGTCTATCAAAGGTCAAAATCAAACAACACCTATGCAAATTCTTTAAGGAATCACCATGTTTTTCCATCATGATCCTTATACTTTGGATTGCTTCTGTGGTTGATTTACCTGCGACAAACCCACACTGGTCTTCAGATAGATATATTGTTTTCTGAATTCGGCTATATAATACGCGTTCAACGATCATCATGGTGTGTTACATCGGCTTGATTGAAGGGTATTTGTCACAGTATCGCGTATCGCCCTTTCCTTTCTACAAAGGAAGAAGAAAACTTTCCCTCTACTGGTTAGGCATTGGAAGATCGGAATCATGAGCCATTTGGACCGGATGTTTCCCATCTTTTTGCACAACCCAGAGAGTATCTCGTCCGGCCCAAGTGCTTTTCTTTTCTTGGAGTCTTTGATCGCCTTCCTAACGTCTTCGATGGTAATGTCGTGTACTTTTTCATTGTAAAGAACGGGTCTCGACTTCATGAAACGTGCCACCAAATGGTAATCAAACTGGATTTCATTTCCGCCACTGCTGTTGGTGACACGGTGCCGGGTTTTTTTTTGACAAACATGGTATTTAGAACAAGACCGTATGACTTTCATAGTGTAAATTATTTGGAAGTTGTTTTTTGGTGCAATCAATCCTCCTCTTTTGTTCTCACTTAAAATATTCCTGTTTTGCTGGACATGACTTTCATGGGAATGACCATATTTTATTATCATGACAATAATCCACCCGGACAGGTAAATTTTAGGTGAATAAAAAAGAGAGAGGGATTGATTACACCGAAAATTCACTTTCAGAAATAATTCTCGGTGTGAGCATGAACCTCAACTAAAAGCGGTATCTTTTCCCCCTGTCCTCAGCAAATTGCTATGGAAATTGCAATTTGTTTGTGACCCCGGCACGCGTTCATGAAAATGAAAATCATTACCATTTACGGCCATGCACTAAGAGTGTATTTTTTAGCCCAATGTCCTGACTTATATTCCACACCCACAGTCCAACTGTTCGGAGCTAAGTACACGATCGAGATATCATTTTTTGGATTAAATCACCCCTCTGGTAGAAAACGCCGGGGCGAAAATTTCCCTCAAATTCACCACTTGGCATCGTTGAATACTTTCGAAGTGAAACTCTTCATACAAATTTCGACGCAGCTAAATCGATGCTATCGAGTTTTAATTCTTAAATTTATTTTTTTTATGACAAACGCAACTGAAATTAATTTTGATTATTTAGTTGAAAGTATTTGCATTAGAGACAGTTCCATTAGAGTGCTTCCGTTTACAGCAATAAATCGAGTAAAATACGTGTACTTACTTAATGGGCTCCCGACCCGTGAAGAGTCTCTGCCTGTGACACTGTAGCCTTAGATCGTCTGCTTCCAGTACTCCAGACAAGGCGCTCTGGGATCCGAGATGGCTTGATCTTTAAATCGGAGGTTTGGTCTTTCTTGCCTTCTCGAACCAGGGGGCTGGTAGTCGAAGCTCGTCTCGGCTGGAGCATTATTTTCCATTCGCTCAATGTGGCCCAGCCAAGGTAGTCGAGTTGATTTAGCTTTTTGGACTACATCCACATCTTGGTACAGCTCATAGAGATCGCGGTTGTATCTTCTCCTCCATTCGCCCTCCTCGCACAAAGGACCAAATATCCGATGGAGTATTTTTCTTTCAAAAGAACATAATATTAGCTCCCCTTCTTTACTTATCGGCCAGCAGTCGGCGCAATGAAGCAGGAATGGTATTGAGGTTCGATAGATCATGCACTTTGTCCTCCGAGTGAGGAGTTTTGAACCCATTTGTTTCGCTAAACCAAAGTAGCAGAAGTTTTCTAACGTCATTCTCCGCCAGATCTCCACTGAGGTGTCATTCGTGGAGTTGATGTTTACTCCTAGGTAGATGAACTCCTTAACTATCTCGAAGTTATTGCTATCAACATTGACGTTTTGTCCTAGGCGGTGGACAGATATTTGTTTCTTTGTTGATAGCATGTACTTGGTCTTGTCCTCATTTACTTCAAGACCAACCAATTTCGCCTGTTCTTCAATCGCCGTGAAAGCCTCTAACGCATACCCCAGTAGCTGGACGGATCTATTGAAGATAGTCCCTTCCGTATTACATCTGGCCTTCGCACTATTGTCTCCAAAACAAGATTGAAGAAGCCACATGGTAGCGCATATCCGTGCCGAAATCCTTTACAAGTTTGGAATAATTCGGAAGAGCTGCTTTCAAACTACACATTACACCGCGTGTTTTCAAGTATCATACGACGGAACTGGATCAGTTTTGCCGGGATTCCGAATTCGGCCATCGCAGAGCTGCTGACGATGAATGCTTAGTGTGAAGATTTGCTCTAATGTCGATCTGCAGGGCTGGGAGCCACTCTGGTACGTGCCGAGTAGTGTGTTGCAGAACGGCTTCAGACGTTCACACAGTACGTTGGATAGGATCTTATAAGCGACATTAAGCAGGGATATGCCTCTTGCAAGACATAGGATAGGCTTTTTCGAAATGGGGCAAGTTAAATACAGGCGGAAGAAACAAAATAAATTACACAACTCTTCTAAATCAAATCAGATTGTGGTGAGTTGAGGTGTATTGCTTTTCACTTTTTCTCACATTAAACTGAAAAAACTATAACGGCACTGCACTGAAATGTGACAGAAGGGTAGTGATGTGGACTAAAATTGCCGGTCGGTAACACAGTTTTTACGGCGTTTACATACATATGGATATGCAAGGTGAAAGTGAAACTCGTAAGTGAAGAGAATTTCAGATATGTACATCGTTTTCTGTGATGTGGGTGATTAAAAATTCGGTACTACGACAAACCGCCCTAAACGGGAAAAAATGGGGAAAATGTCAAAACGAACAAAACAATAGCTGGGAGATTTTTCATTCTTAACTTTGTGGACGTTATGCATGATGGCAAAAGACGAAAACAAATTTTGGAAAAAAGGACGACGATCGCCGCTTAAGAATTCATTAAAAAAAATGGCGGCAGAGATGCACCTGTGACGTTATGTTGTTAAGAATTTTGTATTGCAAATCCTGAAGTTCAAAGATATTAACTTCTGTAAAATGTCAGCTGGTCCTCTGGCCAATCTTTCTTTTTGTTGAAAAGTTCTCGCTCTGGTTATTACGCCTTCAGCTCAGACCTATGGGCAGGGAACTGCTCACAAGGCGAAGTTTCCCACCTTGTAAACAAAGATAGCCAATTTGCTTGCAGCTCGCAACCCAATTAAACAAACTGGTTTGAATGTCGGATTACAAGTCATTTATTGCGTCGGAAATAATCAATATTTATACTAAAATAATACATTTATGATTTATGATATTTCGGAGTAGGGATCCGATCGCCCAATATCCCATAATTCCCATAGTTTGCAATATTAATTGCGTGTGGCGAGGGAAACGACAAAATGACAAAAGCGTTTCGGGTTCCCTCGCGTACGATACTGATTCCGCATATTTATTTTTATACACGAGTAAAACCCCTGTCGCCTTTGTTAATAAGCGATGCTTCCACGCAACGAGCGTGCCATCAGGGCAATATGAATCTTCTGGCTTTTGTTCACTCGTAGAGTGTCTGTATATGAATCATATCAATCTTATGTTTCAAGCAATGCTTATAATTAAATGGCTTTGAGTTGGGGGTATCAGGTATCGAAGTATATCTTAACAGAATTAATTGCTTTTGTGCAATTAACTAAATGGGCGCTAGTGGACCCCTTTACACTTCCGCCAATTGAAATTGATGCCACCATAGTCTTCTATTATAAATTTGCTAAAATGCAATTACCCTTATAAAGGGTCTTTCATTAAGGACTTGACAAATTCTTTTTTAAATAAAATGCAAGCTACTTGAGATATCTTAAACAAAATGCTATTGGCTTGAATTACTATCAAAAAATGAATGAATGAAATTGGACATCGTTCATACGTTGAACCCATTTTTCGATGACCCGGGCGCACATTTCGACCGATACGGCCGCTATTTCTCGTTGAACATTGGCTCTGAGCTCCTCTAACGTCGCCGGCTTGTACTATGAATTGCTTATCTATTGGGACGAGAATCTCGGCCAAACATTTTCGTTACCGCTCTTAAAGTTGTGACCACCGACTAAGAATTTCGGTAGTAAATTTTAATTATTTGTAAACGTTGTTTGTTTAGTGTACTTCGCCGTGATGAAAATGGTGACTCTATTGAATATTTTGACATCGACAATTCGGTAATCGGTTTAAGGGCGCGTTCACACTAACATTTTGAAGTTGCCAAGTCGCTAATGGAAGACCCTTTAGTAAAATTTTAAAAAATAATAATAATAAAATCACGAACAAAATATTCGGCGGAATGTGTCAGTGGTCGGCGAAATGCTAAACTTTGAGCTTTCATGAAAAAAATTAGCATACTCGGGAAATTTTGTTGTTGTATTTTACATGCGAATTTTAAAATAAGCGTATATACGCGTGCAAAAGAACACCACTGTTGTATCCGAATGTTTATATCAACTAACCGAAACACGGTCCAGCCGAGTGTTGTTTATACCCATTTTTTTTTGTATGCACTATCAGCTCTGTGTCGTGGAGTGCTTTAAGCAAGCAAAGCAACTATCACGAGCAGAAATTTGTCGGCACTAAAAGTGCTCTCACAGGCTCATCATTTAGTGCAGGTTACATTAAAAATACAATAATTATGTACCTATAAAATACTTACACAGACACAAAATAATGCAAACAATTTAAGACATTAAAGCATTATTACGCAAAATATTTTTTAGCTTAATTTTACTAACATGCAAGTCAATCACATGATCATTTAGATTATAGATTCTACTCATGCGACTAATAGGCCCATGCCTCCCATAATTAGTTCTATGATGGGGGCTAAACAATAATTCAACACTGCGTAAATTATGGGCACCACCACTAAAATTAAAGCCAATAGACGACAGCAAGTCAGGTGCATCTATTTGACCGGATTTAAGCTGCTGTAAAAAAATGATATCGCTATTAAGCCTTCGTTGAGAAATTATTCTGAGGGTATATTAATTTTGACTCATAGTTTGTAACATACCTTAATATTGCCCGCAGACCCCTAAAAGTTACTCGTACTATATTTATGATCAGCATCGATAGTAATGTCCATTCTAGCCATGTCCGTCCGTCCGTCCGTCTGTCGGCAAAAATTAGGCCTTTAAACTGAAAACGCCCACAAACACAAAGAAAACAAATTTATCGAAAAAATCAAATTTTGAGCTAGAAAGCTGAAATTTTGTATACATGATCTATGACTCGTAAAACTGCTCGGGAGATAAAATTTTAAAATTCCGCCCACTGACACGCCCACATTTAAATAAAACAATTTTATTGAAAAGTCAAAGTTTGAGCTAGGGAGCTAAAATTTAGGTCCAGGGAAATAACTTCACGGGCCATAACTTCACCTCGAGTGTGCAATGACTTCACTTTTTTTTGTGAACTTATTGCCCACCTTTAATTTGAGAAATTGTCTATTATAACTAAAGAGCCTTGCACCCACTCCAAATCAAACAGTGACCCCTAGCAGGGGGGTTGAAGGGGGCAGCATGCCCCCCTCCCATATGCATTGCACTGTTTATTTGATTAGTTGCGAAATCCCAAATAGATTCCATAAACAGTGCAATGCCTTTGGCGGGGCCTTGCTGCCCCCCTGCAACCCCCCCTGCTTGGGTCTCTGTTTGATTTGGAGTAGGTGCGGTGTACGGTGCAGGGAAATAACTTCACGGGCAATAATTTCACTTCGAGTGGGCAATAACTTCACTTTTTTTGTGAAGTTATTGCCCACTGATGGTGAGCAATAACTTCACCGTAAATTTTGTGATGTTATTTCCCACCTATAATTTGAGAATTTGTCTATTATAACTAAAGACCCTTGCACCCACTATAAAATGTTAAGAGAATTTATTTCCCACAAAAAAGTGTAGTTATTGCTCACCATCAGTGGGCAATATTTCAATTTTATTGAAAAACCAAAGTTTGAGCTAGGGAGCGTTTTTTTTTACAAAAGCTTCTTTTTTTCGATAAAATCCTTTTAATGTTATACATATACCAAAATATGTAGAGCGTTCTTAACAATTCAACTATACTTAGACTAATGATCATCCGGAACTTAAGACCCTTCTCGATGAACTGCCAGAACTTAACATGAACTGCGTGGTCACAGACCGCATTCAAAAAACACTATGCTTCAACAAACGGTTCTCCACGGAGATACCCAAAAGAGAAGCATGGGTTAGCAATAACCCACCAAACAGCCATAACGGCATAAAGTGGTATACGGATGGTTCTAAAATGGAAACGGGGGTAGGAGCGGGAATATACGGACCACACAAACGCTTTACGATACCCATGGGAAAAAGTCCCAGCGTATTTCAAGCGGAGCTCCACGCCATTCAAGAATGCGCCAGCCACATTATCTTATCTGGCATAAAAGGTGCAACCATTCATATTTTCACGGACAGTCAAGCAGCTATAAACGCCCTTAGCTCGTATACCATTGACTCCAAATCAGTCATGTACTGCTTCAATACCCTACAAATACTCGGAGCAAGAAACAAAACCAAATTATGGTGGGTTCCGGGTCATGTCGGGGTAGAAGGTAACGAAAAGGCCGACGAACTGGCCAGAAAAGGTTCAGAAACAACTTTCATAGGTCCCGAACCTTTCTGCTGCACTCCTAGATCAGCAGCAACGGCAGCAATTAAAAGCTGGGAACATAGAAAATGTATCTATCATTGGGATAACATCCCAGGTCTAAGACAGGCCAAACGAGCCATTCGGCCCTTCAATAATAATGCCAGCAAATGTCTAAACCTAAGAAGGCATGATATCAAAAACCTAGTAGGTTACCTTACTGGTCACCACGGTTTAAGTTATCATCTACACAAAATGAGAATAGCAGATTCTCCTGAGTGCCGACTCTGTCTTGAAAAGGACGAGTCAGCTGAACACATTTTATGTGAATGCCCAGCCCTTAATGGAATTAGAAAGAAGATCTTTCTCAGGGAACAATTGAGCCCCGAGGACATAAAGAATTCTTCTACTGGTAAAATTGTCCGCTTTACACGGAAAGTGGAAATTTTACTAGTTTAAAATTTTTCTGGCCCATACGGTACAAAAGATCTTTTAGGTCGAAGTACCCCCCCCCCTTTTATAAATCGCCTTGGCGAGTCAGAATTTAATAAAAAAAAAAAAAAAAAAAATACTTAGACTTTTGTCACTCCCACTTATGAGGAATAGGAATAAGAATAGGGTATCCAACAGTTCGCCCAAGCGGACTGTAGCCCGTCCCTATGTTTATACCCTATTCTAAGGGTATATTAATTTTGACGCATAGTTTGTAACATACCTTAATATTGCCCGTAGACCCCTAAAAGTTACTATATTTATGATCAGCATCGATAGTAATGTCGATCTAGCCATGTCCGTCCGTCCGTCCGTCCGTCCGTCCGTCTGTAGCCAAAAATTAGGCCTTTAAACTGGACCTAGAGAGCTGAAATTTTAACCATATACTCTCTAGGGTCCCGAAATAATCAAGTTTACGAATTTTTGAAATCCGCCCACAGACACGCCCACAAACTCAAAAAAAAACAAATTTTGGAAAAAATCGAATTTTGAGCTAGAAAGCTGAAATTTTTTATATATGATCTATGACTCCTAAAACTGCTCGGGATAAAAAATTTTCAAAATCCGCCCACTGCCACGCCCACAAATAAATAAAATAATTTTTTTTTACCCTATTCTAAGGGTATATTAATTTTTGAAAATCCAAAGTTTCAGCTAGGGAGCTGAAATTTATAGTATATACTCTCTATGGGCTCTTTATGCTCATGTGTAAATATTTTCAAAATCCGCCCACTGACACGCCCACAATTATTTTTTTTTTTTTTTGAAAATTCAAAGTTTGAGCTAGGGAGCTGAAATTTATAATATATACTCTCTAGTAGCCCTTTATTCTCATGTTTTAATTTTTTTTAAATCCGCCTACTGGCACGCCCACAATTAAATAAAACTATTTTATTGAAACACCCAAGTTTGAGCTAGGGAGCGTTTTTTTTTGATAAAATCCTTTAAATGTTATATAACAAAATATGTAGAGCGTTCTTAACAATTCAACCATACTTAGACTTTTGTCACGCCCACTTATGAGGGATAGGAATAAGAATAGGGTATCCAACAGTTCGCCCAAGCGGACTGTAGCCCGTCCCTATGTTTTTTTTCTACTGTTGTGTTTCATTTCATTCTATTTAGTTAGGTACGAGTATATTGGTTTTGGTACTTACTTTTCATTCTGAGCTACGAAACAGACAGGTTGTACAACTTGTCCAAGTGGGTTCTGCCTTATTTGCTGTGAGAGTTTTAACTATCATAAGCGAAGCGCTATCCCATAATCCATAATACATAGTCCATTCATTGTCAGTTGACGGGCTTGATCCTTTAGTCACCGGGGGGGGGGGGGGGGGGGGGGGGGGGGCAGCAATGGCTTTTGAAACATTACATCACAAATTTGTGCTCTGCCTTGAGAACCACAGGAGATCCTAAGCGCGAATGAAACAAAATAAATAAATTAAAATAATTAAAGCGACATTAATGGGTCATTTTAATTTGTTACTATACGTAGTCAATTTGCAAAAAACTTTTCTTCTAATTTTTTAATTAAATAAATTAAAGTGCCCCAACTATTTCTCTGAGTGTTCATTCTCACCACATCAGCCTTATCGTGTTTACATCGACTCACCCAAGTGGTACACCCGCAAGGCTCTGCACGAATGCAAAGCGATCTCATAGAGTATCGCTAAAGTCAGTGTGACACCAACGAACAGCCTAAAGCTACCACGAATCAGGCGCATAAGGACGACATGCCAGAGCGACATATAGCACGTCTTAATTTGTGGCCCGTATTAGATTTTAAGTAACGAGCAATTAATGTTCGTCGGAACACGTTCTCCACTTTTTGGTTGAGACACCCCATCGTCACTGTCCAGATACATCGTCTGCTTGCCCCCTTTTCTGACGAAGTTGTTTCATTGTCATGTCTGCTTCGTCCTCGTACCGCGGCTACAACCGGATCCAAGGTGATAAGGTTATTTATTGGGATCTAAGTGATTTCCGATGAGATCCAGCCCACAGATTAAGAGGCATATGGCTCAGCGGGGAGGCGCATCGAGAAAGGGAATGCCATGGGACACGTGATTCATTTTGTTGGCGCGTCAGGTGAGAGTAAAAATTGATGCTGGGATTTATTAAAATAATTCTTTTTATTAGAACGTTTCCTATGCCCTGCAATGACCTATCGAATTCGAGGAGTTTTTCATTTAACTAATTGGAATTTCGCGTTCGATTGGATTTCGGGATGCGATAAATATGAAATTCTATATTGTTCTCCAAAAAAACATTTTCAACTGGCAAAAATGTGTTTCTTCAGAAACAATTTTTTTCAATCCACTATCGCTGCGACATTAATCGGCTCTAATAGGCGCTGTATGTCCATTTCATAGCGTCAAAGAAATGCGATAGAAAAATGTATTTAGTCATCTTAACAGATGCTGCTATGACTTCCGTAAACTGGCACCGATGCCAGGGCGAAAGATTATGTTTGTATTTAATTTTCATATTTTAAAAATTCATAAATCCGAAAAACGAACAAAAAAAAAGAGTTGGCTCTCCAGGCGCGTGGGTTGGCTCTGGCTTGGCATGGCACGTCATTTATTAGCGGAATGAATTATGGTAGTGATACGGTGTTAGCTGATCTCGCAGAGAGATTTCTAAACATCTTTTTATTTATTTTATTGTTGGACCGTTGTTTGAGGCAATTTAAAACGTTATAATCCGATCATGCGATGTTAAACGCGTGAAGGAGATGCAGTGGAAAGATTCTGATTTTTTTTTATTAATAAAGCAATTTCATTAGAAGTGATGTTGTGAAAATGAAAGCTTTGTGGACGGGTTTAGGGCGACAGATGATAACTTTTCTCAGGGTCAGAAGCATTCGAGTTATAATGGGAATGAATGTCTATAAAATTAAAAAAAAAATAGTTCAATAGAAGTGATGACAATATTTGGTTTTTGATGTTAAACAAATTATTGGGGTCACCGTGTCAATTCTACACAGGGTGGCCATTAGTTAAACAAAGTGTTACTCTTTTGAATAATTAACACAAAGTTTCCAAGTTTTATTAATCAGTTAATATTTAATTAATTTATTTTAAGTTTCTTTTTTTGTTTACACAGGAATCTTACGCGGACATTATCTTTCTATTTCCATGAGGTTCTTTTCCTTTCCAATTTTGACAGTTCATGCTTAGTCAAGTTATTCCACTTTGATAGTCGCACTTTCAAACCAAGGCTATAGATATAATATTTTTGACATAAATGGATGGGACCTACAATGAAAGGCGAATTTTTAGAAGCTTCTTATGCCAGCTTATACCTGCTCTTGGATATTTGTCAGACTTCCGCAAGAGCTGGGGTAGTGGACATTATGTAAGGTGGTCCTGCGTGGGATTCAAATTCTCGTAGCACAGAAGTGCAACATTTTAACCACTGCACCCGCCGTATTGCCGAAAATGTATTGCTTAGTATTAATTTATCTCTCTGTGAATTTCTAAATTTTAGATCAACTCCACTTTTATTGCCAAGCAAAGAACAAAATCTTAAAAATTATTGTAAAAAGAATTTGTTACTAATCGGATAGCGAAGCTAAAGAATACATTTTTCCTGTCATGTGAGTTTGCAGATAGGTGGCCCCGTATAGAGACGGGTTAAGAAAGAGCGCATCCCCATAAACAGCGCTTGTCGTAGCCACTACAGCGGAAAAATCACATCTAGGCAATTTAAGCATCCAGATGAGCCTAGCGACACATTCAACATCTGGAAGCTGTCCCGCAAGTGTACATGCAAATCCATGGGTTGACACGACTGGAGGTGTCGTAAAAGTAACATCGAACAAAAAATAAAGGAGCATGTACAGGTCGGACTCGTTTAAACTAAAGAAATCTGGAAATGTTGGCTAATAGAAAAAGCACTACCCCGCCAGGCACTACTTATCATAGTACTAATCCTGCGATGGGCAGAAATAGTCGGGTCAGAGCTATTTGAATTCCAGGGGAAAGCAAAGTAATAGCTAAGCTTAGGCGAAACCTAATGGTAGCCAGTTACACCGTTGGAAGTATAAGTGGTTGTAGCTACGAGCTTGAAAAGAAATACCGGAAATCGGGTGCGTTTCTTGGACTTAAGGACAAAAGCTTTCAAGATTGTCTACTACGGGACGGAACAGGGTAGGAAGGGAATCGGTTCATCCATACGACAGAGCTTCTTGGCAGCGTCTTGACCATTTAAATGTCTGATGTCTCTTGCTGGTGATGCAAGGTGAGGTGTGGAATATTGTCAGTGTATATGCTCCCCGAGTTGGGTTCGTGCAGAGAGCAAAAGATGCATTCTGGCTAGATTTACAGATCAACGTCAATCAACGTTTATGTTTCTTTAATCACAAAAGTAAATATATTTTCGATTATAACGGGTTCACATTGAAAAGTTAAATGAATCATGTCATGCCGGGAAAAACAAGAAGCCGAAAATTGATTGAAATGAAGGGCTTTGTAAGTGTAAAATCTGCGCCTCTGAGATTTTATAAGCTCATGTGAATCTTTCCTGTAAGATTTTTATTATCTGAGCGGCTACGTTACCACTGGCGGGGGATAGCTGTTGGAGAGAATATACCCTTGTTTCTTGCTTGAACAAATAGAACTTCTTTATTTGTATTTTCTTACTGACTATTTATAACATAAGTATATCTAACAATGTATTTTTATTTCTACCGTAATATTAAATTAATACCAAATTAATGCATTGAGACATCGAATTGTTGTGCTGATTCGGTAATACCCCTTGACCAATATTCGTCATCACTCCAGTTCATGCAGTTGGCGTTGAACAATATGCTTATGCGTGCATAATGCTTATGCACGCGAGTGGCATTCATGTCGTGTCTAGTGTGGGTCAGTGAGTTATGCAGGTCATGTTGCTCGCGTTAGCACTATGCGTTTGAATGCTGCCGAATTGATTTGTTTTTGAAATCATCAACAGTAAGGGTCACTAAGAAAAAATACGTCAAAGATTGTACTATTATCCTTTGTGAAATGAGTGGGAAATGAATTATTAGCGGTGTTAAAATAAGTGCACTCATACTGTTAACTAGAGACGATTCTTCGAGAATATTGCTGTTGAAGTCTCCACATACAATAATATATTGTGATATAAAGGATAACTCATCCAAAACACCAATCAGCGGTAAAAGTGTCTATGTTAGCATTAGGACTGTATACAGACCCTAATAATATTTTACTAGAATTGCAAGTTATTTGAATTAAGACATACTGCATTTCACTTCCTGATGGAGCCTTCCGAATAAGTTTATAGTCTAGAGCTAGACCATAACGAATCCAGAAACTTTTACTACTTTTACTTCGAATAGGTACATATTTTCCCAACAGTAAGTCATAAAATTAATTGGTAAATAAGAAACGACCGCTGGAATTTTCTAAAATCAAACAATTAACGACATGAAAAGCGTATAAGAAGATGCGCACTAGGATGAGGCCACATGCAAAATCTTCGAAAGAAAGGAAAAAATGAATAAAATGTTTACATTTTATGGTTTTAAAATATTTATTTATTATGTTTTTCTACACTAATAATGAGTATACCCCCCTTTTTCGATATGACCACTATAAAACGGTTTGGAATAGAATCATACAGTTTTTTTTTTTTAATAATAAAGAGAAATTTGGGCCAAGGCATTACGAATAGCTTCGATTAAAGTGTTCTTGTCTTCCAATTGTCTGCCGTCTTCATACACTTTACGAGATAACCATGCCCAAACATTTTTGTTTATGTTGAAGTCCGGTGAATAGGGCGGCCATGACACAAGTTCCACGTCTTCTGATTGAATGCAACTTCTAACAACCTGGACAGGGGTCCGAAAATGTTTTTCCCTTTGCGAAATGAGCAAACATTTCTAGTTATTTCTGCTCATTGTTGTTGACAAAAACTCCAACTCGCTTGTGCCATAGTGGGTAATAGCTCCCCACACCGTTACACCTACCCGATGAACGGCTGTGATGTCTTGCCAAAATAAGCTCCTCCTTTCTTAGATCATGAAAATAAAAGTTGTAACCATCGGGGCCGTCAAGGTTAAACATTTTTTCATCCGAAAATCAACGCGTTTCCATTCCCTGCTTCAAGCGACATGTTCGCTTGCAAAATTCATTCGATGCTCCTTGTGTAGGTACTTGCCTCAAAATAGGTTTCTTTTTTCTTCTCTGTATAGTACCACTTTTTCGTATTAGCCTTCGGACCGTTGCTATGCTGGCTGATATTCTGCTGTTGGCCCTTATTTTAGTCACTGGTAGATTAAAATTTAAGGCAAGTCGTAGAGTAATCCGCTTTTCTAGCAATGTTGTTGCTTCTGCCGTGCGCCCTTTTTGATTTTTCAGATAGTGTTGTGGATCCGCAAGATAACTTTTTACAACTGTTACAACTCCTTGAAAGCATCTATTTTTTCCTTTTTCTGTCACTGTCAAAGTCTTTCCGGAACCCATTTTTTTAACTTAATAAAAACAGTTCTTTTCAACGCTTTTTAAAATATTCTTACCAAAACTTGAAAAAATCGCTGATGTGAACTCCTGCAACGAAATATTCGCAATGGCCTCATCCTAGTGCCGCATCTTTCTATAAGCTTTTCAAGTAGTTCATTGTTTGATTTTGGGAAATGCCAGCTGTCGATTTTTATTTACCCTTTAGTTTTATGACTCACTGTTGGGAATTTAAAACATGTAAAACGTTGACTTCTAAATTTGACTTATAATAATTTGGAATCTATACTTTCTGATATTCTGGTCTAATTTCAGTTTTGATATTTTCTTTTGTCTTAAGTAATCAAATCCTTAAAAGTATTTTTTTTCCTTTGTAGTATTTTTGATATGATTTAATGAATTCAGTTGAATTTGCTGTTCTAATAATTTTTATTAAATATGATGCAAATTGCCTTATAGGGTCACCCCACCCAAAAACCTATATTTGAATTATTTAAGCCCATTTAAGTGGCATTCAACACTATTTTTTAATACAAAATACAGAATGTCGCAAATATTTCTTTACTCCTACTTAATGTAATTAATGAATGCTGTGAATTTACAATGAATTTTATAAGAAATAAAAAATTATATCTATCTATCTATCTATCTATCTAAAAAAATATGTACCTATTATTGCCAGGTAGTATAAGTTTCAGGGTATACTATTTCTAACAGGTATAAAGACTGAAAATCGATTGCAAAATGTATGTCCTCATCCTTGTGATCGCCAGTGTATAAACAGCCACACCTCCGCCACGACCAACCCTATACGATCTAAAAAGCTTATATCCTCTGAGGTTATAAACCACATCCCTGACATCACTTAAGAACCATGACTAAGACACGCATACCACATCAACCTTCGAGCCATCGAACAAATATCTGAATTTGTCCAACTTTGCTTTTGACCTCAGACTCTGGGCATTCAGATGGCACACTTGTAACCCAGTGCGCTGGCGGCATATTACATCTATCATTATACGCGTGGTATCTCTGCTGACATCGACTACGGACTCCATACCCTATAGCTATCCACATTTGAGTCACCCACTCAGTGGCGTTGCGTAATTGGGGCGGGGCTGGGAGGGGCCCCTGGGCGGCACTTAGGGGTTGGCAAATTTTACAATAATTGAACCATTTTATATTTTTGTCGTACCTACGAAATTTGCCACTGCTAATAGGCTATTCACACCAAACCATCAACGAAGTTTTGCTCGTTTTCCTCAAAACGATCATCAAAAACACTTATTTTCCAATACGTTTTTCATAAATGACTAGTTTTCATAAACCACTAGTTGTTGATAAAACGACTTGAAAACGAGTAGCTATTCCGAGACACAAACTTTTTGAACATAATGACACTATGGTGCGTGCAAATTGACATTGTTATTAAAGCGACTGGCAACATCGCCTGAACCGGCTTGCAGGGGTCCCCCGTATTTATACCCTATTCTAGGGGTATATTAATTTTGACGCATAGTTTGTAACATACCTTAATATTGCCCGTAGACCCCTAAAAGTTACTATATTTATGATCAGCATCGATAGTAATGTCGATCTAGCCATGTCCGTCCGTCGGCAAAAATTAGGCCTTTAAACTGGACCTAGAGAGCTGAAATTTTAACCATATACTCTCTAGGGTCCCGAAATAATCAAGTTTACGAATTTTTGAAATCCGCCCACAGACACGCCCACAAACTCAAAAAAACAAAATTTTGGAAAAAATCGAATTTTGAGCTATGAAGCTGAAATTTTTTATATATGATCTATGACTCCTAAAACTGCTCGGGATATAAATTTTTCAAAATCCGCCCACTGCCACGCCCACAAAAAAATAAAACAATTTTATTGAAAAACCAAAATTTGAGCTAGGGAGCTGAAATTTTTAATATATACTCTCTAGGGGCCCTTTAAGCTCATGTATAAATATTTTCAAAATCCGCCAACTGACACGCCCACAAATAAATAAAACAATTTTTTTGAAAATCCAAAGTTTGAGCTAGGGAGCTGAAATTTATAATATATACTCTCTAGGGGCCCTTTAAGCTCATGTATAAATATTTTCAAAATCCGCCCACTGACACGCCCACAAGACGACTCATCAACTTCTACTCCAAACATCCGAAAAGAGTAATAATAAATACCGCGAATAATTTTGTTAGAAGAGTACTAAATATAAGTGACAAACAATTTCACCACGACAACATCAACAAGTTAAGGACAATACTAGCTAAAAATGGATTTCCAAAGAAGACAACGAGGGACTTAATCAATAATTATTATAAAATGGACAACATTGAGCTGAAAGAAAAGCCAAACATAATATTTAAATCAATGACGTATATTACTGACTTCTCGGAGAGATTGACTAAATCGGACATATATGACAAAGATAAATATCAAATCGCACTAAAGACAAATAATACTCTACGACAACTATACAGCAATACAAAAACAAAAATAGACAAACTTGACAAATCGAATCTGGTTTACAAAATATCTTGTAATGGAGACGGGTCCAATGTATGCAATAAAACATACGTTGGGACAACAAAAAATAAACTAAGGACAAGAATAGCCTCACATAAATCGGACCAAAAAGCTCTCTCGACACCTATAGAACAAAAAACTGCATTAGCTGCCCACTGCATTAAATTCGGACATTATCCTGACTTCGAAAACGTTGACATACTACAAGAAGAATCAAATTATATGAGGAGGTACACAACGGAAATGTTACATATAATAAATGTACCAATACAAAAACGACTTAACTATAAAACGGACACCGACAAATGCGCACACATCTACAGACATCTTATAAACAAACAACGGAAGACGAAAATAGTTATAACTCAGCCGGCATCATAACTTTATGTTTTATGTTCGTCATACCAAAAAATTTGTTGTGAAATGTAATTATTTATGTTGTACAATAAGTTGTGTAAGTTTCACAATGTAAATGTAAATTGTTCATTTTATTGTCATAATACTTTTTCTTGACAGTCCCTGAAGATGACTTTCGAAGAAAGTCGAAATATTGGACAAAATATATAATTTAAAATACAAAAAAAGAGTATTTTTAAATTAAGACCTACAGCCCGTTAAACAAACATTATTTATTACAATTCGAGGTCGTTAAACAAAACAATTTAAAACAATTTTATTGAAACACCCAAGATTGAGCTAGGGAGCGTTTTTTTTGATAAAATCCTTTAAATGTTATATAACAAAATATGTAGAGCGTTCTTAACAATTTAATCATACTTAGACTTTTGTCACGCCCACTTATGAGGGATAGGAATAAGAATAGGGTATCCAACAGTTCGCCCAAGCGGACTGTAGCCCGTCCCTATGTTTTATTTTGTGCTTGGATTGTTTCTGAGTAATATTCAATGAGAATGACTTCTATTGATGGATCGCTAGTTGTCCAATTCATATTAACTTAACTTAATCGTATCGTATATACACTCGTCGCCACTTGAATAGGACACCCTGTACGCTCTATTTGCAATTGCTCATAACTCGAAAGCGGAATGATAAAATAATGATATTATGCCCGTTATCTTTGTCCAACTCTTCTTCTTTCTCTGTGACAAAATTCTGGAAAAGAGAAGTTACATGTTTTTTTCCACGTTATGTTAACATTCGTTGTAATTAAAATGACATTTTTGCGCCACTTGAATAGAACATGCATTTAGTTTGATTGTTATCTTTGGCGCGCACACTCATATTCTTCGTTGATCGATTTTTTTTTGTTAATTTCGACTATTGGAGCTCGATTTCACTGAATTATTTGGCTAATTTGTATACATCCCTTCCAAAACCGGATGTGTGAAGTTTTGGAACTGAATTAAAAATTTTTTTTAATGTAAAATACTCCAATTATCTTAAATTTAAGTTATTTTTGTAATAAAAAGATTCAGAAATCTCTAAAATGTTTTTTTTATTAAAGTGTCCTATTGAAGTGACGCAAATTTTCGACCCCGCATTTTGCCGGTTTTTGGTTGATAATTTTTTGTTAAAACTTAAAGCTTTAGCATTGAATCTTCCTTGCGATCAAATAACAGCAGTTAAATTAACTTTAATTTACAAAAAGTATTAAGTCTCTAGTATGCTTGGTTTGGGAGCAATGAAGGATAGAAAACAGAGGTAAGGGGTGTCCTATTCAAGTGGCGAGGAGTGTATGTTATATACGCAAAGGGACTTGACATAAGACTGTGCGCTCAGAAATTTAATGTTTTACAGATGGTACTGAGAGAGAAGCGAGAGGAATGGGCAGAAGGCGCTGTAAGTTATGCAAAAAATATGTGTGAAGAACTTGGCATTTCCATGGAACCTCGGAGGTGCAAAACAAAAAGGAAAATTTGTGATGACCGAACCGCAGATGCTTACTTGTCTTATCAAAACGAGTTCAGACGAAAATTGTTTTCTTCGTTAGATAGAAGTATTGTAGAAATCAGTGAGCGTTTTCAGCAGCTACAGAATTTGGCGGATAAGTTTTCTTATCTAACGCTGGCTATATTACTAGATTCGGGCGACACCAAATGTTATCTAGACTACGCATCTGCCGAAATTGACAGCAGGACTTCAAGCTCGAACGACTTCGACTGCGAACTTTCATTACTGCCACAGGCAACGAAAATAAATTAATTAATGCGGACTCACTGGAATTATTAAAATGTATTGTAAAATCCAAGGTTGATGATACTCTGCCTAAATTATAATAATGCTTAGAGAATTCCTCACAATTGCCATAAGGAATGCCAGCTGGGAGAGGAGTTTTTCAAAATTGAAATTGGTCAAAAACTATTTGAAGTCAACAATGAGTACTTTAAGGCACCCAGATACTCATTTGAGTTTAACCAAACATCAAAACGAGACTGTTTAGTTTATATTAATCTAGCAACTTTACTGAAAACAACAATTAAGTGTGTTACTTGTAACAGGATGTATTTAACCTTTTTAACACGGTGGCTTTTAACAAAAATTACTCATTTACTTTCTACAGCGACTTAGTTATTTTAACCCATTTTTTTGAACAGAGCAAAAATCGTTCTCGTTTAAGGTAAATGTGTCTGCCTGTTCATGTCACAAAAGGCTACTTGGGAACTGTTGCTAAACCTCCCTTATTAACATATCACCCCAGTTATGTTAGAATTTTTTTCAACCTATCAATTTGTAACCTCCATATAAATAGGCCAATTTGCACGCTTTCCGTTCCCATGGTCCAGTTATTGCCCGAGTAGGCAGCAGCCAATCCAAAAATCAATTCAAAATCAATTTTTGCAATTCCCAGGCACAGCATTTCCTTTTAATAAGTTTCAATTCGTCACCCGAAACCGCCCCAAAATCAAACACCCAATCTGACCATTACGGCTCAAGTCGTTTACGGGTGCACAACTCACTCATTTATTCAGATTTGAAAGTCCCCAGATGCCCATATCCGAAGTGCAGAATTGTATTCCAGTTCCAACGACCAATTCACACCTTTTTCTCGTACGGACACCACAAACAGTCTATCTTGTCGACATACCGAGGCCCCTGATACACTCGTTACCTGTGCGTATGTGGTAAAATGGGTCTAAATTTCCCCCACGATTACCCTGGGTTGGAATGTGTCTCCGAGATTGAGTTTGAACTGAACGCTGGTGTGTCGTCACCCCTTGTGCTTGGGACGACGCGACGCGACGTCTTCTTTATCTGCTCTCACCTCCCGAGAAAGGTGCGAATTTTCTGCAAGAGTAATGCGTGGTCCCCGGCCCTGACGGCTGGTTCACATCTTCACACCTTTTCGGCGGACAGGAGCAGCTCTGCAACTGGATGACACTGAAGAGTGCCGGAGGGGCAATCTAAATATCTTAATCCAAGCATTTTTGCAACGCGCTGTGTGATTTAATTTTTTAAAACTTTGTTAGCACTGTCCGGCAACTGATACTGATGCTGTGAGCTTCTTGATGGAATCGCCGATTAGGACTCCATAAACCGACAAAAACATGACATGAATTGAATACGCCGGACAGTGTGCACTCCATTCGTGGCTAAAGCCGCACGATGGCGACGGGGATTGGATGTGGACGTGGACCGGTGATTCAGTGACGTGGTGACAAGGTTGCTACTTGTCGTGCTCGTGTACGGTGGTGTATGCGGGAATTCATTTCGGATTCAGACTCGGGCTCGTTAGCCTGCAAGTGTGATGCATGGTGCTGTTCTTCCATCGATGCTGTATTAAAGGCGCGCGTTGTGCTGCCGTAAAAGTGGATCACGACACCAAGCGAAGTTAATCTTTTGTTTAACAAGGCTTGGTCGGTCGGTTAGTCCCTTTGGTGGCTTCGCCTGGCCTACCACCAGTTTTGATAGTCGTTGTGCCTGCTGTATTGCCCTTTGCAAAGTAATGGTGACGATGTGAGCTCGAGATGACGCGAATGACAATGACAGTCGTCCAGACCAAATACTCGTACTCTGTTCGACGTAGTGAAGTCTATATGCATGTGTGAAGTGTTATTTCTTTGTGCGGCTTTATGGTCTCGTCTCTGCGGTCTCGTAGTCATCGTCGTCGCCGTCTTGACTGGGCCAAGAGGAATTCCCTTAACAAATTGTCGTCGGATCTGTTTTGCCTTAGTTAATCCGTTTTAAATTTAAAATTCGGGATGATCGCTGAGGGTAATGGGTGAGCGGAAAAGGACCGTCTCTTATCCTCTCGGAAGAAACATACATAAATGCATTGAATGCGATGAACGCTGGTCGCGTTCGACAGGAATGTTGTTAAGATCTAAAGGATTTTGAAAGACTTCGACTTGTTTGTGTGTTGGCGATCGAAATATATTTGCTATCTGCTAATTGATCAATTGGCCGATGTTCGAGGATGTCCTATCGATTTAAAATGTAAAATTATGCACACGAAACCTTTGATCGTGTAGAGGTGAATATATTTTGTGCTCCCTATGGAGTACTTATATAGTTTTAGTGATGAATTTCCACCAAACGTTAGTTGCGCCCAGTTTCCACTTGGGGATAGTTACAGAGGCAGCACCCCGTGTCGTCACAATACATTTGTTACGGTTTTGGATTCGTTTTCCAGTGTCGGCTGCATTTAACTGATGAGGTCGGAAGGTATGCCGATTCGTTTGCCATCTGCTGCGATGTAACTCAGCCATTGCTGGAGTCAGTTCCTCCTTACTTTGCAATTTAAAATCACAGGGGTCGAAGTTATTGCGTACGCAGTTGACGTAGTATTGCTTGCGGCAGGACAAAAGCAAAGAGAGTTCCAAAGACGTGTGGCATTTAAAAAAAAAATTGGCGCCCGGATATTAAGAAGATGTAATGTAGTGTCGCAAGGTTTAACGATCTTAAATAATGCGACTGACAGATCTTATTGTAAACGTAAGGTGATTGATGTGTTTGCAATATACTGTGAAGGAGTCTCAACGTTCTTACCTTAAACTTCTTTTCAAGAGTAATGCCATATATTGATTTGGAAACTTGAGGTATTTCTTATTCCGAAGATATACCGGGCTATACTCTTGTACGGTACGCAACATTAAGTTTACGCTTGTGCTTATAATCACAATTGTAAAAAAAAATTCAGCCGTAAATCTTAATAGGGATAGGTAATGTTTTGGCTAAGACGATTCTTGTTTTTAAGGTTGTAATTTTATCATTTGTCCAAAGCATACGAAGTCCTCGATATAAACTCTCCCCGTTGTCAATCTGATATGCTTATTCCAAGAAAGTGTTTTTGTAAAGGTTTTACCTAGGTTTTTAGCTGAATCGACAAACGCCATTCAAGTTCAAGGTATATTTTGGGAAATGCAGAAGTATCAATGGAATTTCTTGTCAAGCACTTTGACTTAATTGGGTTTATGCAAAACCCATTTTTTGCGACCAATTGTGAATCTTTTATAGATCTTCATTAACCTCAACTGCTGCATTTTCGACCAAACCCAGAGGAAAGCTTTTACGTATCTGCACGGTTAAAAATCCTGGCGTTAAATTTAATATTTTTATGGTTATATATATGACAACGCTGGAAAAATATTGAAATTTATTATATTGAATATATTTAATTTGAAAAATAAATAAAAGATTTATTGAAATTAAATAATATCTGCTATTAAAAAATATATCCATTATATTACATTTTAACCTAGTTTAAGATTGCTTTCTACACCTAAAGTATTGAAACCAAACCCATGTTAAGTATTGCATTCTAATGTTTTCACTTTAATTTCAATATTTCTTTGACTTGTCATTAACCCAAAAAATATTAAAATAGAATACAACAATATTATATTTTAATACTAATGAAGATTTGATTTGAATGAAGATGATATTATTCAATTTAACTCCAAAAATACTATGTCTTAATACAAAATTGTATTATTTTTAAGTAAAGAGGGGTTATTATATAATACAAATTGTATTACTTTTTAACACCGAATTGGATTCGCTTCGAGTACACTGCGTTTCACTTGAATAGCACACCATGACAACTGTTTTTCTAGTCTTCATATATTTTTATAAATAAAGCCAGGAATTTTGTTTACAATTTTTATTTCAAGTACAATAGTTAAGACTTATAGAAAAAATAATCCGTACTTAAAAATGTTCAACACAATCTGAAAACCAAGTCGAAAAAGAAAAATACTAAAAAAATACGGCTTGTTTTTTGTTTCATTTGAATAGCACACTTCATTGTTTCATATTATTATGTACAATAAATAATATTTTATGTATGAACGAATATTTTAATAAGTAATAGTACGAAATTAAAAGAAAATTAAGAAATATTAGTAATGGGTAGAGCCTCCCTTGTTTAATATTGTCTCATAAATTCTATTTGGTATTGAATCATACAAACTTTTGATGTAATCAAGCGAAATTAAAGTCCAGGGTTGGTGAATGGCTTCGATAAGTTCAGTTTTTGATGAAAACTGCTTTCCCGACTCATAAACTTTTCGGGCCAGCCATCCCCAAACATTTTCTCTAATGTTTAGGTCCGGCGAGTATGGCGGCCAGTTCAAAAGGGTGACATTTTTGGACTCGATCCACGATTTGACCACACGGGCAGTGTGTATAGGAGCGTTGTCGTGTTGAAAAGTCCACGGCAGAGGCCCAAAGAGATTGTCCAATGACGGAAAAGCCTTTTCTAGAACATTTATGTACGTTTTTGCGTTCATAGTTGTTGTTAAAATTTGAAGCTCACAGGTTCCATAATACGATATGGCCCCCCCCCAACCATAACACCACCTTCTCGACTGTGCAAGCGATCCAATTGGTGAGTTTCCTTCCTTAAATCATGAAAATAATAATGGAAACCATCAGGACCCTCCAAATCAAATTTTTTCTCATCCGAGAAAACAACTCGATGCCACTCTTTGTTCCACGACATGTTGGATCTGCAGAAAGTTAATCGCATTTCTTTGCGTTCAGGGGTCAGTGGTGGTTTCTTTTTAAGTTTTAGATGCTTGATGTGTTCTGCTTTAGAAATAACGCGCCAGACACTTGTTTTGCTTGCTTGGACCCCTGATTTTTCTTTGATTTTGGCCAGGGAATCATGCGAATTCGAAGCGTTGCGCAGAATAGCCCGCTTATCTGCAGCAGAAAGGACACTTTGCGTACGACCTTTCATATTTTTCCCATACTTTACCCCATTTTGAATAAAATTGTAAATAACTTTTCTGCTTCTTCCGATTTTTTTCGCTATATCAGTCACACAAAGGCCACAATCTCTAAAGGCTTTAATTTTGCCTTGTTCCTCGTTCGTTAAGGTCTTACCGCGTCCCATTATTATTATTATTATTATTATTATTTTAAATTAATTTAGTGGGATATAAATAACTAAAACTATATTTCTCTGCCCAATTATTTTTGATTTGCACTACTTAAATGAAGCTTACACCACAAAGTGCTATTCAAGTGAAACAAAAAATTCGCAGCATTCTTGTACAACTCTAAAAGAAAGTAGCAACAAATGTATAACGGCATATTTCCGGAGCATACAATTTTTTACTGAGAAAGCTGAAACGAAGGTGAAAACATAACAGAAATAAAAACAATAACAAAGAAGAATATGTATTATCTGATAAGGAAATAACAACAAAAACATGAGATGTGCTATTTAAGTGAAACACAGTGTATTAAAAGATTATAATATAATACAAAATATATTACATTTAAACACAAAATTGGATAAGTTTTAGGTATTAAAATGTAATATTAAATACACAACCTATCACGTTTGAATATAAAGTTTTATTAAATTTGAGTATAAAAAGATAATTAAATGATAGGTTTATATTAATTGAAAACAATATTATTTTGAATTAAATAGTTCCATCTGTTTATATTCGAAATGTTTTGTTATGTATTTGTTAAGGCAAAATAGCTTACCAACATAGTACTGAGCTTATATCCTTTAATGATGCCTTTATCTATTCAAAAGGTAAATTTTCCAAAGTAAAAAATGGTACGGTTGTTTTTCAAATATGTATATTAATACATTTTATTAAAAATGAACACTTAAACAAGTAACTCAAAACAATTTTAAACTTTAAATTATTTAATGTTCAATGAAACAATATATTATTGACAAAAGTAAGGCTGTAATATGAACATTTTGTGCTTTAATTCATAATGCTCAAACGGTTTTTTGAAAACAAGATCATCATATTTAAAAAAAACAATTTGTAGTCATTTTTTTAATGACATTGAACATACTAACTTGACTAATAAAACTGTCGTGTTTATATAGGGAGCATAAAAAGTAAGCATTATTTTAAATTTTTATATAATTTTTTACTTCAAGGTAAAGGAAACAATTCATTTTCTAGTGAAACCCATTAGCAAATTCAACATAGGTTAGGTTAGGTTAGGTTACTGGGCTGACGGGGCAAGAGAATCCTGCGCCCGTCACACTTAGGTCAATGTAGACCCTTTGTGATACCCTGGAGGTTACGCTTCCCTTATCTGGAACCAATGAAAAACCTATGAAAAACTTAGCGGGTTTACAAACCATCCCGATGCGTTGATGAACTTGCGCAAGTCATTCACAGACTTGCCGGAGAGTTCTTCTAAATCCTGGAAGAAATATCTGCCCAGGATATTGTTTCTGATATGACAGAGTGCAGGGCAGGGACAGAGGAAATGCGGGTTATCCTCATTCACCTCCTCGTCCCCACATCCTCTGCAGAGTTCATCTGTGCTGAGTTTTAATTTCTTTGCATGGTAGCCCAGCATGTTGTGTCCGGTGATAACACCTGTGAGAGAGGACAAAGAATTCTTGTTCATTTGAAGGATTCTCTTGGTCTTTTGTTTGTCATATAGTGGCCACATTTTCCTTGTAATAACACAGGAATCAAGGGCACTCCATCTTTCGTTTGCTGCCATCAGTGTTTTATTTCCAATCACCTGTTTAAGGTAACAGGGTGGGGTTTTTACTGTGGTGTCAGCATCCCTTGATTCAAGGGAAGATCCTTTTCTTGCCAGCTCATCGGCTCTTTCATTTCCTGGGACACCACTGTGTCCGGGGACCCAGCAGAGTCTTACAGTGTGCTGCGCGCCAAGAGCCCGCAGCTCTTCGCGACAGCTTCTTACAAGCCTCGATTTTATTTCTGTGGCGGAAATCGATTTTATTGCCGCTTAGCTGTCAATGAAGAAGGTAATATCAGCCTGTGGTATTGCCGTCATTGCAGTCTGCTTAGCGGCTGTTGTCACCGCCAGAACCTCAGCTTGGAAGACGCTGCTGTAGTCGGGAGTCTGATCGAGCCAGATATTCCGAGCGTTTCTGAGTAGAAACCTGCACCAACGCCGGTATCCATCTTGGAGCCATCTGTATAGATGGGGATCGTTGTTGCATGGATTGGTACTCGGTTATCCTGCCATTCTTCCCTACAGGGAAAAGAGACAGTAAATGGTCTTATAAAATCTAGTTTGGGAGTAATGTAGTCTGTGCATATATTTCTACCCGTAAATTTCTCTAGAATCTGTGCATGCCCTGTTGTACTGGGTTTCCAGTTTTTTGTTTGGCTTAGCCGCAAGGCACTGTTTGCTGCAGATTCTTGTACGAAAAGATCTAGGGGTTTAAGATTGAGAATTACCTCCAACCCCGCTGTAGGGGTGGTTCTCATAGTCCCAGTAGTGCCAATACAGGCAATTCTTTGGACTCTAGTCATAGTCTTAAGGTTGGTGGCCTTACACAACCCCTGCCACCAGACTAAATTACCGTATGTGAGTATCGGTCTAACTACCGCCGTATACAACCACATGATAATTTTGGGACTAGGTCCCCAGGTTTTGCCGAAGATTCTATTGCAGGCGTATAAGGCTATCGTTGCCTTCTTTGCTCGTTCTTTTATATTGAGGCTCCAGTTTAATTTTCTATCCAGAATCACGCCAAGATACTTTGCGTATTCTGATGTTTGTAGTGGAGTACCCTCAATAGTTGGCGGATTAAATTGCGGTATAATCCTTTTATTGGTGAGGAGGACCAATTCTGTCTTTTGTGGGTTAACCGCAAGACCACAGCTTCTGGTCCAGTTACCAACCATAGATAAGGCGTTCTGTATTTGTTCACTTAGAGTGGATGGGAATTTTCCTGTCGCTAGCAGTGCTAAGTCGTCAGCATATGCTACTGCCTTGACTCCACTAAGTCTAAGTTCAATCAGAATCTCGTTTAAAACGAGTACCCAAAGATGGGGTGATAGGACTCCGCCTTGAGGGGTTCCTCTAGATGCTGACACCTTAATTATTTCACCACCTAACTCTGAGTAGATGCATCTTCTTTTAAGCATGCACATTATCCATTTAATTATGGTATTCTCCACATTTAGGTTTACTAGGGCTCTTTCTACCGCTTCCCCTTGGACGTTGTTGAAGGCACCTTCAATGTCCAAGAAGGCGGCTAGAGTATATTCCTTGTCCCTTAGTGTCTTTTCTATGGTGATGACGACACTGTGGAGTGCTGTCTCTACACCTTTGCCTTTCGTATATGCATGCTGAGCTGGGGATAAGACCTCTGGACTCAGTTTGCTACGAATATAAATGCCCATCAGTCTCTCAAAAGTTTTTAAAACAAAAGAGGTTAAACTGATTGGCCTAAAGTCTTTGGCGGTAGTGTGACTAGGTTTCCCAGCTTTGTGTATGAAAACCACTTTAACTTCTCGCCAAACTTTGGGTACATATCCCCATTTTAGGCTACTTAGGAAGAGGTTCCTCAGATGTGGGGTTATATGTTCTTCACATCTTTGTAGCATCATAGGGAAAATGCCGTCAATACCCGGAGATTTATATGGAGAGAAGGAATTAATGGCCCATTTTATCCTTTCTTCCGTTATAATCTCCGCTGTTGTTATGTGCTCCGTGTAGTGCTCTTCTTCCGGATTGTTATGCTCATTAATGCATCCCGGAAAGTGAGTCTCAAGGAGGAGCTTGAGTGTTTCATTGCAGGATTCTGTCCAGTTGCCGTTGGGGCCCTTGAGAGATCCCAAGGCTACCGGTTCCTTAGCAAGTAGTTTCCTGAGCCTAGCTGATTCCGCGCTGCTTTCCATTTTACTACAGAAGGATTTCCACGAAGATCGCTTTGCTTGTTGCGTTACTGCTTTGAATTTTCTTTGACTGGATTTGTAGGTTTCCCAGTCATGATCGGATCTTGTACGTTTTGCTACATTAAAAAGTTTTCCAGTTTCTTTCTTAATGTCGTACAGTTCTTTTGTCCACCATGGAGGAGTCGATTTTCTTCAAATTAATCACTAACGAAAAATTCTTTTGTTTTAAGGCTATCTAATATCGTTTTTGAAGTAATTTCTAACTTATTTATTTCGAAGAAGTCAAATAATTTTAATTTCCCAAACTTTGCTGTTTCTGAAAATTCTTTATTAGTTCAATTTTGAAATATATGTTGCTGACGGCGTAATGCTAATGTCTTACAAATGTTAATATAATTATTAATATTGCTATTTAGTTTTGTTAAATAACGATGTTTTGATTCATCGTACCTACATGTGTCATCTAGGCATGTTAATAAGAGGACCCCTCATTTTAATAATGCGGGGATAGAGAGTCAAAAACTGATGATTGGGTAAAAGATTAAGCTTAAATTCTTTCCGAATACATTCAAGGTGTCTTTCAATAGTAACAGAGAGCCGTTCTATTAAAGTAGTGGTTATTTTTGGGGCAAAAACAATGTTAATTATTTCGATCATTGTTAGAATTCCTAACCAGAGATTTGGAAAAAATTTAAGTTGAACTACTTTTTTTTTCTTTTAATTTTGGCCTCTTTGGAAAGATAATTTCCAAATACTGAACGTAAGTAGGCCGTTGCTGTTGTCACTAATGCCCTTCGAGAACAATCCTTCAGAGTATTTGTGCGGGACTATTCCTCTAAAATATACGCCGTTGGGCTGGCTTTAATGAATGCTTCTAGACCCTTTTAAAGAAGAAAATACTTATGTATACCTATATTATATTTATTATGAAACAAGTTTCTTACTTCTTTGTATAGCAGAAGACTACTTCCGATAGCTGCATCTTGCTTTTGTAGATTTTCGCCGACAAGATCAAGAGGGTTTTCGAGAATCGCATCAATCGTAATACAAAAGCAGGCACAGCTTGAGTATTGTCCGGTGAGACAATCAACCGGAATATCCACACCGTCCCGATCTTTTAAAACGAATCCACTTTTAACTTCTTCGCCTTCCAAAACTAAATAAAAACAAGAAATCGCATCGGCAAATACATATTAAAATAAGAAAACTTTGACACTAAAAGTTGATATCTGTCAAAAAAAACTTTGTAGTTACGAGGGGCGTTCAATATATTCTCGGTATCGGGGTGAAGCTGTGTTTGTATATATAAATTGACTTATTTATCAAGCAATACTATTATTTTAGTGGATTCATGTAAAATTTCATATAAATGTGATTATTAATTCGCGTTTTATCTCTAGTTAAAAAGAATCATAATGGCAACTGAGACGATGATGGTGAAAATTGAGCATCGCGCTGTAATTAAATTTCTCACTAAGCAAGGAAAAAGTCAAAAAAAACTATTCATGAAGAGAAGGTGGCTGTTTACCAGGGTTCCGCACCTTCATTATCAACTGTGCAAAAGTGGTCAAGTGAGTTCAAGAGAGGCAGAGAGAGCATTGAAGACGACCCCCGCTCCGGCGCCCCGGCTACTGCTTGTACGGGAGAAAGCATCAAAGAAGTCGAAAAACGTGTTCTTGAGGATGTCCCAATAAAGGTGAAAATGATGGCAGCGATCACCATGCTTTCAATTGGTACCATTCACACCATTCTTCATGACCATATTAACCTTTCAAAGTTCAGTGCAAGGTGGGTGCCACGAATGCTCACAGCGCCTCAGAAAAAAGTGAGAATCGCATGCTGTAGAGAGCTTTTGGAGATGTGTAGTGAGAACGCGGACGATGTTATGGATCGAATTGTTACTGGGGACGAAACATGGGTCCACCACTATGACCCTGAAAGCAAACAAGAGTCCATGCAGTGACATAAAAAAAGGAACAGACCACCCGAAGAAGTTCAAAGTCACTCCGTCTGCCGGGAAGCTCATGGCCACAGTTTTTTGGGACTCAAAGGGAATCTTGCTCATTGAGTACAAAAAAAAGGTTAAACCATCAACGCCACATCCTACGCTTCCACTTTGCATAATTTTCGGGAGGAAATTAAAAAGAAAAGACGGGGTAAACTCGCAGCGGGTGTGTTGCTTCTTCATGGCAACGCTACTGTTCACACGGCGCGAGTTTCCAAGGCTGCTGCGCGAGATTGTGGTTTCGAAGAAATCCAACACCCACCCTATAGTCCAGACCTTGCCCCTAGTGATTATTTCCTGTTTCCGGATTTGAAAAAATGTCTTCGTGGAAAAAGATTTTCGGATGATGAAGAACTCGAGTCAATTTTTGAGGGTTTAAAAAAGCTTATCTCAAGATCTAACAAATGCATTGATGTTAGGGGAAATTATATTGAAAAATAAAGACAATTTAAATTGAATTCGCATTTTCCTTCATATCGATACCGCGAATATATTGAACGCCCCTCGTACTTACTTGATAAAAATATATCCTCGTTAGTTATTGGCTTTTTTTCACTTTTTTAAATTGTGTTTTTTCACAATTTTTCACTTTTAACAATACTATCACTAAATTGTCAAGTAAGAACTCCATTGCTCAAGACGCATTCAAACTGACTGGCAAATCAACGAAAACCAACCGACAAAATAATATCCTTTCGGCTAAAACGTAATACGGAAATATTAAAACCTAATACTGAAGGGTTAAAAAGTAATACTGAATTGCTAAAAAGTAATTCTGGGGTGTTAAAAAGTAATACTGAAGTGTAAAACATAATAGTATCAAAGGGTTCAAAATATTTTATTCAATATTTAAATTTAATACTGATGTATTAAATTATAATACTGTTGTATATTTCAGTGCATAATATTGCCGAGAGTTAGGAACTAAGTGCATAATGTATTGATTTATAGTATACTAAATATTGAATTTAGATATAACTTTTTATTACATTCACTTTGGCCAAGATCTTGTATTAAAACCTAATACAAAAGTGTTGAAATGAAAGGCATTGTAATAAATACGTATTAAAATGTAATTAGACTGGGTGTTACAGTTTAAGTCATCTATACTTTAATTGTAATAAGTTCTTGGTTGAAATAGAGTTTTAATAAAGACAGGATTAGATTGTAGGCCTAAAATATTAGACTTTAATCATTTCAGGTTAAAGTTCAGAAAACCTGTATTAAAATGAGCAATTTAATGACAAAAATATTCAAATTTAATACAAAATTATTACGAAAAAAATTCAATAAATTGAAAATATTAAAAACAAATTTTTCTGGTATTGCATACACCTGTAATACTGAAGCGGTATTAAAAAACACCCTCAGATTTTTAACCGTGTGAACATCGTCAGCTTACATATCTACTTCAATGTTTTGCAAGTCAATTTGGTAACTCACTCACCTACATAGTAAACAATAGCGGTCCTAGTATCGAACCTTGTGGGACCCCTCTGCTGAGCATGAGATGGCCAGATAAGGAGCAATCACATAGCCTCTGAAATCGGGTTGTGCTTACTCCTTCAGATATGCAGCCTTAGTAGTCACACACCGGTCTCTCAACAGTGATTGCAAGCAGCAGGCGGGGATTCGACTCAGATCAGTCATCATAACCTTTATTCCTGCCAAAGAAAGAGGACTGCGGGAGGTTCAACTGCAACAGTCACTTTATTCAGCACTTCACACTTAGGGCCAGATAAGATACAAGGGGTTAAACTGAAGCAGTTACACTCGGTATTTTGTCTTCCCGCCGAACAGAAGCCCGAAATAACGGCTTAAGTGAGCTTGGACGTCGTGCTCAGATAGCCAACTTACGTAATATAACATATGTACCCGCGTTGAAAAGAGACATCAAGATTATTGTTGTGATGTCATCGAATCGACAAAGAAAAGCTTGCTAGCGTTAAAATTGAGTTGCCGTTTTGGGTCAACAGATAACTTGATGTCACAAGTGTGCTTTTTAGCAATAGCTTTACCTATTTCGAGAAACTAGTCATTGTTTTGGCCAGTTGGTGTAAGGCTTAGGAACAGGTTAAGGCTAGGTAGGTAGGTAGGTGTAGCGGTTTGATAAGACAAACCCAATTAGCACCGAGTGCAGTTTTGTTACCACAAAGTCACGTAAACCTGTGTATTATCGTTTGGTGAGGGAGACCAAATTCAACCTGCGGAGTTCAGGAAAGTTATCAGTTCCTTGATACTTTTCTTGGAGACTTCCTCTAGTGTATTGAAGAAAGGGATTCCCAATGTTCGTAGTCTGGTCCTAGCTAAAGCCGAACAGGTGCATAAAAAGTGATTTAGGGTTTATTTTTCAGTTGTCACTTTGCAACTGCGGCAGTGGGTATTGTATGGGATGTCCAGCTTGGCCGCATGGTGACCTATAGGCCAGTGTCCCGTGATGATCGCTATTATTCTTGCAATATCTGTTCGGTTTCTACACAGAAGGTCGGTTATTTTTGCCTTGTTGTAGTTTGGCCACATTTTTCTGGATAAGACGCATGTAGTCAGCCTACTCCATTTGAGGTTGGCTTTCTTGAGGTATTTTGCGGTGATATTTCCTTACCTGCTACGAGTGGAATGTGGAGTAGTTTCGCCAATGAGCAGTGGAGAGCTGAGTCTTCCCTGGCCAGTTCATCGGCATGTTCGTTTCCATAAACGTTACTATGTCCTGGAACCCAGATCAGGCTGACCTTGAACTTATCAAGCAGGGCCAGCTCATTACGGCATTCTAGTACTAACGTAGAGGATATAGTGACAGCAAGCGATCGCTTTAATGGCATCCTGGCCATAGCGATCTTTTGCCTCGGTATTATGTTTGAGTAAAGTTTGATCTGGCGACAGACTTTAGGGATAGCCAGTAGCTTCGCCTGGAAGACACTTGCAGTATCCGGAAGTCTGTACGATTTTGTGATGTTTAAGGATTCCGAAAAAACTCCCATACGTGAGGATTGGTCGTACCACGGCTGTGTACATCCACCGGGTCAATTTCGGTTGCAGGCCCCACTTTTTGCCGAAGGTTCTTCTGCAGGCATAGAAGGCTATACATGCCTTCTTTACGCGTTGTTTTTCCAGTTGAGTTTAGGACCTAGGATATCTCCTAACTACCTGGCGCTGGTTGAAACGGATAGTGGTGTGCCGCTTAGGCGACGAAGCGTAAAGTCAGGTAATTTGGTTTTGGTGGTGAAGAACATCAGCACAGTTTTCTCCGGGTTGACTCCAAGACCGCACTTTTTTGCTCATGTGCTAACTTTGCTTAGAGCACTCTCAATGATTTCGCTAATCACCGAGGGAAACATTCCCGAAACCAATATCACCATATCGTCCGCATACTCGACTACCTTGATTCTTTCTCTGTCTAAACTTATGAGGATTTTGTTCATTACTAGGAGCCAGAGTAGAGGTGAGATGACTCCTCCCAGGGTGTTCCTATCCTGGCATATTTGGTTATATTGCTATTTCCTAAAGCTGCTTGAATGATTCTAGTGTGTCGGCTTCTGCCGACAGCCACCTAAACCTAACCTAAGGGTTTTTCTATCGTACGCACTACCTCGTGAAGAGCTGTTTCTGTAGATCTTCCTTTGAGGTATGCGTGTTGAGATTTGGAGAGGAGTGAAGCTTCTATTGCACCTCTCAGGTGGTTGTCTAGGAGACTTTCGAGCGTCTTCAGTACGAAGGACTTCAGGCTAATTGGTCTGAAATCGTTCTCAGTTTCATGACCGCGTATAAACGCCTTTGGAATGAAAACAAATGGCACTCGTCTCCATGAATAGGGTACATGATTGTAGAGTGTACAGTTCCTGTAAATCGATGTGAGCCATGGAATTGCCGGATCCAGAGATTTCTGGAGCATGATGGGCAGAATGCCGTCTAGGCCAGGCGATTTAAAGGGAGCGAAGCTGTTTATTGCCCAGGAAATTTTGTCCTCGGTATTAATGGATGTTATATTTTCCCAGGCGTCGGGTTGTGTGCGTTGTGAGCTGGATGGCTCTGCACCGTAATCATTGCATCCGGCAAAATGGGTGTTTATTAATAGTTCTAGGGATTCTGCAGTTGACTCGGCCCATTCTCCGTCTTCCTTTCTCAGAAGAGATGGGTTGGAGCGTTCGTTGGACAATATTTTGCTGAGTCTTGCGGAGTCTTTGAGGGTTTCGATTGATTGGCAGTACTCTATCCACGACTGTGTTAAGGCTAAGACTCAGGTTTTGTCTTAAGCTTAGTCTTAAGGCTATGGTTAATATTTTTATTTGAGGTAGGTGTACTACTTTTACTGTTTGAGTTACAGCTAGGTGAGGTTTTTTCTATCAACATTATCAGGTTGATGTTGCCAAGTTTGAAGACATCTCTGGATGGGTCCAGGAACTGCCAACCTTATTTGGACGGAATTTTACACCGGAAGGAACTGTGTAGCTCGCAGTTAACAGTAGTGATTTTCTGGCAGTTATCGATCGCAATGGAGTATTTTTAATAAAAGAAGTTTGTCAATAAGGACGCATCTGCTTGCTGAGGGCTCCTTTAATAATAAAGGTACTGGTGCTGCTATCACGTACTTAACTTTTTGAGGTCCATGTTGTTTCAAAACGTTTGATCATCGCTGAAAATACTTCGGGTGGAAAAATCATGACATCTTGAGCTTCGATAGCATTCTGAATCCCTATAAATGGGTTGTGGATATATACCCCTATAGGAACAATATCACCAGATTCAGAAATGTCCGTGAGAAGTGATGTATTGTTCCTCTAAATCGTGGATCAATATCTTGTATAGTTGAAAATCGTTGAATTATGTTGAATTAATTTTAAAAAATTTCCTGTGTCTATGTGTAAGCTAACTTACTTCAGTACCTACCAGTGGCGGGGCGCCCATACAACTCGATTCACGCCGGGTTACCTTTTAAAATTCTACCTTTCAACAATGTTTCAATCCAACAAGCAACATGCATCTTAATATGTGTATATAAACATAAGATTTGTATGTTTCCTACACCTGCACTTGCAAGAAACAAATTCTACCAACCCACCACCTGCTATTCACCTGCTCTCATATCGTTCTACTGCTCTACGCACACAAATACTCACACCATTGCATGCCTATTCTCCAACATCACATATTCCTCTCCATACCCCATAAGAAACACATACGCAAAGCGATAGCAAAACAAAGCATAGTAACCCAGAAATTTTCGCGTTATGAAATATGTGGCTGGTTAGAACAAATTGGGTTTCTTTCCGTGTTTTCCCCTTATCGTTCACCGCGTTTGACTCCTCTCTGTTTGATACACGCTTCCTTATGCAAAAATATAACCCGCTTTTCAGCGACTTATTTGGCGAGTTTTGTATGTAGCTGAGGTGAGTTCTGTTTGAAAAATTCAGTTGTGAAGCAGACTGCGATGTGTAACTTGAAGTAATATTGAGTGGAATTATTGTTGTGCAATATATAATTATTTAAAGTGATCGATAACAGTGAAAAGTGTGAGATGTGTGAAAAGTTTAAATTGTTTTGTTTTCAGTTAGATTCAGCAAAGGAGAAAATGGCATTATTAACAGTAAATTGTTGTTTAGTAGATTTGCTTTCGGAAGAAGAAAATTATTTTTGTAAGTTGAGTTTTCTTAAAAAAAAAAGTTATAGAGATAGGAAGCTCTACTCCTTCTATGTATGAAAATAGACTATAAGCGCAAGGATGGTTTTGTTTCGCATTTCAACGCATCCATATATCAAAAATATACTTGGTTGACTGGTAGTTGTAAGCTCAATAAAATGTTTTGTTTTCCTTGCCTCCTTTTTTCTAATTCTCCTAGTGTTTGGAGTCGCACGGGCTACGCTGACATAAACAATTTAATTAATTCGGCAAATAAACATGTCAAGACGGAAAAACACATTCGTAGCTGTTTATCTTTGCACGAAATCGGTACTGATCGTATTGAAACCTCGTTAGGTAATTCCTTTGTAGCTCACAACAAAAAAGTTGATAGAAACCGTAAACTAATGGAACGTAACAGGAACAAGCATTTCGGGGTCATAATAAAAAGCCAGATTCTAATAATCGTGGCAATTATGTCGAAACACTTTTATACTTATCTAAGTATGACCAGTTAATGGACTCTCATTTGGAACAGTGTTCAGGTGCACGTAATCCGGTTTTTTCGGGCCTATCAAATGACATCCAAAACGATTTAATACAAAGTATAGCCGCAGTGATCAAATACGAAATTAAAGTAGAAATAAGTGAAACGCGATTTGTGTCCATCATGATTGATGAAACACCAGACATGAGCCATAGGGAGCAACTTAGTGCCGTTTTGCGTTACTTATCGGAGGAACGAGTAGAGGAAAGGTTTCTTGGGTTTTTTGACGTGAGTGAGAGTCGAAATGCCGATGAGCTCTCAAAACACATTTTCAATATACTTGATGTATACGGTTGCAAGGGGAAATTAGTTGGGCAATCTTACGATGGGGCCGCGGTTATGTCAGGGGAAGTAGGTGGTGTTAAAAAAAAAGTCCTGGATGCTTGTCCAATGGCTTATTTTATTCCTTGCTACGCACATGTTTTAAATTTGGTGTTATCTCAATCACTGGAAAATATACCTGAATTGAAAGTTTTTTTTGGCAATATAAACACAATAGTACGCTTATTTAATAAATCAACTAAACGTTCAAATATTTTAAAACAAATAGCAAACAGACGCATGCCGGGAGTATCAGAAACTCGCTGGCATTACCATTCCCGAATAGTTAACGTTAATTTTAACTGTAGATTAGATATTATTGAAACTTTTAAGCAAATATTAGACCATCCAAAAGAATGGGACACTGACGCACTTTCAATGGCCGAAAGTTTATTGCTTAAGTTAGAAGGGAAAGATTTTTGCTTTTTACTGCACGCGGTTTCCGAAATATTTGCTAAAACCGATGTATTGTTTAATTTAATACAAAATAAACAAACAAATGTTGAAGTTGCTAAGCAAGAAATCGAGTGTTTTGAGTCTTGGCTTTCTACTGAGTTTCTAAACAAATTTGATTTAATTTTTGAAAGTATAAATGATTGTGCTGAACCTCCACGGAAACGCCGATTACTTGATTTTGATTTAAAGACTCACTATAAGCGTCTTTTTGTAGAAATAAAGGACAATATTATATCTCAAATTAAGACACGATATAAATCTTTCACGGATTTATTTTTTTTGGATTTACTCAATAAATCAAAATACAGTCGTTTTGCTCAGTCAAGCCCAGATGATAAAATATCTTTTTCCCTGGAATTTTAGATTTTGCAGGTTTAAAAAATGAGCTGAAAGTTCTCTATACTACGTCTTCTCTTCAACCACTTGACGTTTTATCCCTCTATAAACATTTAAGAAGTGAAATATTGTGTGACACATTTCCCCAAAACTTAAAATTAAGTGGACTATTTTTATACCCTATTCTAAGGGTATATTTATTTTGACGCATAGTTTGTAACATACCTTAATATTGCCCGTAGACCCCTAAAAGTTACTATATTTATGATCAGCATCGATAGTAATGCCGATCTAGCCATGTCCGTCCGTCCGTCGGCAAAAATTAGGCCTTTAAACTGGACCTAGAGAGCTGAAATTTGAACCATAGTCCCTAGGGTCCCAAAATAATCAAGTTTACGAATTTTTGAAATCCGCCCACAGACACGCCCACAAACTCAAAAAAACAAAATTTTGGAAAAAATCGAATTTTGAGCTAGAAAGCTGAAATATTTTATATATGATCTTGACTCCTAAAACTGCTCGGGATAAAAAAATTTCAAAATCCGCCCACTGACACGCCCACAAATAAATAAAACAGTTTTTTTGAAAATCCAAAGTTTGAGCTAGGGAGCTTAAATTTATAATATATACTCTCTATGGGCAATTTATGCTCATGTGTAAATATTTTCAAAATCCGCCCACTGATACGCCCACAATTTAAAAACAAAACTTTTTTTAAAAATTCAAAGTTTGAGCTAGGGAGCTGAAATTTGTAATATATACTCTCTAGGGGCCCTTTATGCTCATGTGTTAATTTTTCTTAAATCCGGGTACTGACACGCCCACAATTAAATAAAACAATTTTATTGAAACACCCAAGTTTGAGCTAGGGAGCTTTTTTTTTTGATAAAATCCTTTAAATGTTATATAACAAAATATGTAGAGCGTTCTTAACAATTCAACCATACTTAGACTTTTGTCACGCCCACTTATGAGAAATAGGAATAAGAATAGGGTATCCAACAGTTCGCCCAAGCGGACTGTAGCCCGTCCCTATGTTTAACACTACCAATGACTGTTGCTTCCGTGGAGAGATCTTTTTCCACTCTGAAAAGAGTTCATACATATTCGAGAAATTCTCAAGGAGAAGACAGGCTTTCTGATTTAGCACTTTTATCCATAGAAAAGCGACTCCTTTTAAAAATAAAAAGTAGGCATAACTTTTATGAAAGAGTTCTTGCAGAATACGTGAAAGAAGGTAGAAGAATAGACTTAGAGTACAAAAAAAAAAATTCAACAAAACTTTTCACATTTTTTTTCCAATTTCTACTGTTTTTGATTTTAAAAAATATTAATCATTAATATTTTCTCTTTTTAACTTTGTACAAAAACTATTTTTAAAATATTTTTATATATTAAAATATTTTTATATATTATAGATATAAAATCGATGCATTTTTGTAAATATTATGCGTGAAGCTTTTTAATTTAAATTTTTATATATGTATTTATTTATTTAACAAACCGTGATTTATGAAGTTCCTTTTTTTTATTACTTACTATCAATTTTCTTTAAGGTACAGCATTTGCATCTGCCAAAAACGTTTCTTTCGATGCCACTTTTATTATACTTTAGGTTCATTGTAAATTTAAGTTTAAATGACTTGAAGTATAAAAAATTGGTTTGAATTGCCTTACTTCTATGCGATTTGCAGTACACAATATAATTTCAGAAAGCGTTTGCAGGTGCATATTTTTTCCGACTTACCATTTAACATTTTCCACGCCACGCCACTGGTACCTACCTAAATATTATAGACGCCTCGCCTGCACATAGATGTGGGTATTTTAACTCTATTCCGCAAATCGATTTCAAAGACTGCAGACGTACCTACCTATTTGCCTTTGACGCAATTCGTTTCTATCAAAGATCTATTTCATATGCTCTTCCTGTACAAACCTTTTCAAATCAACCAGTTCATTGACTAAGAACTTCGCAGCATTATTCCACAGAAAAATGCACAGTCCGATCATTTAATTCCTTCATGACGTTCGCCTATTATGATGATCAGTCTTCGTGAACAATTTTTGCCGGGTAAAAGTATTTAAAATTCAACAGATGCGTGTGCTTCGGCCTCCAATTTGTACTCTCACACAGAATGCCAGCATTCTAACGTCGCGCATACTCGTCCATCATGCAACACAAGCCCAGGCATAGCTCCAAAGGACACACTGCAACTACATCGCGCGTCACAACAACAATTAGATGTACTTAGCATTTTTAAGAAATTAATCATGTCCCTTAATCGGAATCCAAATGAGGCAAACATGGAAATTATTAAATTTCACTTGAAATGAATAATTTTTCCGGTGTTGTGTGTTCTCCATTTTCCCCCTACTCTTGCTCCTGTCCCGTAGCCGCACCTGTGGCCGGCCAATGGTTCGAATTAAAAATGTAAAATTGATATCATAAACGCAGTGGGCACGTATTGGGATGCATTGGACGTCACATAGATTAATTATTATATGTGTGTCCTAGACGTAGGAGGACTGTGTTGTCTTATCGTCTGCGAGGAGTAGGTAGATACCTGCTGCTGTCTCTGTTTGGGTGCAAATATCTGGGCACATTTTATGGGCGTTTAAGATCGTTGTCTGTCACACGGATTTCCAGTGGAGTTCTCCATTAGATGACAGCTTTGATAACGAGCATATGAATGGTCGTAGACAACCCATGCCTGTCCAATTCATAGGAATAAAAAAAAAGTGGGGGATAGAGAGATGAATCTTTCAAGATATTTAGTGCGTTTTAGTGTTAATTTTTGAGAATTCGAAGAGGAAGTTGCTCTGGTAGTGTTCGGTTAATTGGGATCTTTGTGTTGGAGTACGTGATCTGAGCTCGTAATGAGATTTTAAATGAATTTAGGCATCCTAGATACATTCATTCATTCATAGGTTTTGGGCGCGTTATTGTCGCTTGTAATTGCTTTTAATGAGAATTTCGAATTAATTTCAAGTGTCTATCTAATTTTTGTGGAGCAGGTCGTTTGCGTGACGTAGATATAGCGTAAAGATTACGCGCCGTTCTGAGTAATTTTCGATTGTCACTTTCGTTCATGAATTTGATTTTTCTCTGCAGTTGGATTCAATGGAGATATTGAAATTGTACCTAATTTCTGGGTAATTCGTTTGGACACAGACAATTTTATTGTTTAAAAATGTTTCAAGATTACGTGAACCGATGTAATATTTTTAATGCAAAAGGAGTTAGTCAGCTTCAATTCGTTGAATTTCTTGCCTGGTACTTAACTATTCTTCACAAAACTAATGTATCGCCACCGTAGATATCTATGTACTGTACACTTTGCAATTTTGGTCAAATTTAAGAATGAAAATATGTCTTTGAAGTATCAATATTGCTGGTCTTTGGGTTTTGCATTAGAAAAAGAGCCTCTGACTGTAGATTGGTTACTTCTGACGCAAATGAACATAAAATAGTGCTATCATGACTCAAAGCTTCCTGAGTCTTGCGATTTAAAAGTAATGAAATTAACTAAAGCGAAGAACTGCCTTAGACACTGCAGCCTTCCATCCTCGGCGATCCCGAGCACGCTGCTTCCAGTTCTCATTTTGTCCTTCGAGTGATTAGTTTTGAACCTATTTGTTTTGCTAACTCTCCAATTTCGCCTGTTCTTCAATCGCCGTGAAAGCCTCTAACACCGCACGCTGGGAACGGCCGATGATGTCGATATCGATTAACTTATTTCTAAATCATTAAAAATATTTTTTTATCTAAATATTCGATTTGGAGAAAAAAATATTCAAATTTTGTATGGGAATATTTTTTGGGAGAAATCCATTCTCTGCACAAGTGGAATATTTTAGACCTGCACACTGTTCCACTTCGCACAAGCAAATGTTTCAAGCAGCTACACTCTGAGAAAAAATAGTCATTAATGACTATTTTTTGACTATTTTCATAGTCCGAATCGTGACCACTATTTTTATTAGTTAAAAATAGTTACTTATGATTATTTTGGTTGTAAATTTATTATTTATAATAGTCATGGTTGAACTTTTGACTTACGCTTTTATTATTCAATAACTAAGCAATAGTAATTTTTGACAATTTATATTACTATTTCTAACTATTTTCAACTTATTTTTGTTTTTTAATAGTCATTCCGTAAATTTCGTAGAATATTATCTAATTACTAAGACAATAGTTACAAAAATAACTATTTTTTTCTCTGAGTGTAAGTTTTAAGCCCCCTATTGGCCGTTAGTGAATTCGAAGAGGAAGTTGCTCTGGTAGTGTTCGGTTAATGGGGATCTTTGTGTTGGAGTACGTGATCTGAGCTCGTAATGAGATTTTAAATGAATTTAGTGCCTAATTCTTTTGTTTGTCATAGTGTTAAATAGCCTTAAATTTTGGACGATGAGACATTGTCCAGATTTGGCCGATATCGTTTCGGGCGATTAGTCATAGAAACAACTAAAAAAGCCGAAACACGAAAGTCGCCCAACATCTTGCCCAACTGGGGCATTTAGACATTATATCAAATGCCCCGTGTAGTCATTAAGATCTTAATGTACACAAATCCGCTGGTCCAGACGGTATTTCCCCAATCGTTCTGGTCTTCCGCGCTGGTAAAACCACTGCCTAGCGATCCTATTTTTCAGGGCTCTTTCCAATACGATGGAAAATTGCATTTGTCCAAAGAAGGCGAATATTCGCCTTCCTCCCCCTACCGGCCAATGGCACTTACGTCTCTTCTTTCCAAGGCCATAGAAATGCTGAATAACCGTCAGCTAATGCAATACCTTGAGCCTCAACAAATTCTTAATGAGCGGCAGTACGGTTTCCGCAGTAACAGGTCCACTTGTGATTTGGTGACATATCTAACCAAAAAGTGGAACCAAAAGTAAGTTTGTTGGGCTTGATATTTCAAAGGCATCTGACAGAGTTTGGCATCAAACTCTCTTGTCGAAAATGCGTGCATTTGGAATCAATGATACCTTCAATCGATTAGAAATTACCTTTCGGACAGTTAAAGGTTATGGTTTCGCAAATAGGATTTCGAATTTCGAAAAACTGTTGATGTGGAAAAGTTTATTATAATTTAAGAATATGTTCTGCATCAATTTTTACTTAAGGAAACTAATATTTGCAAATTGAAGGTTTGTCCATACAAATTTATCACTGACAAATGTCAAAATGGTTGCATGGGTGGGTGTATATGATAGGTGAAGTTGATAACAAACTATTTGAGTGGAAGTGTTCACACTTGAGCATAAAAATGTTTTGTTTATTACATACATTTATTTATACATAATACATATATATATTATATCTATATATATATAATTGATAACAAAAATGTAAATAGGGTTTGTTAGTGATTATTAGGTTTTTTTAAAATTATAATTAACCTCGAACCTATCCTAAATTTAACAGTGAACCCAAGCATACACATTGTACTGTTATTTTTTTTTTTTTTTTGTGATTTCACAATGAACCTCGCACCTATCCCAAAGGTAACAGTGAACTCAAGCAGGGGGATTGCAGGGCGCAGCATGCCCCCCTATAGACATTGTACTGTTTATGGAATCTACTTGTGATTTCACAACGTAACTAAACGCGTTCTCAATCTAGAAAAGAAAAGCCAAAAAGAAAAACGATTACCTGTAAATTATAGTATCCTTAACGCTCATTCTAACGTTCACAAAATTTTTTTACAATTTCTTCCAAGATTACATTAAGTCAATCCTGTTTCGATTCGATTTGCATTTTAATTCAAATTGAATAGGCAATCAATCTGTCATAGTCTAGTTAATAGATGAACCCACAATTAATAGCACTGAATGCTGCTTTTTTCTGAATGTCTTCTCAATGGAATTTATTGACAGATTGAAGTTAAAAACGAATACTTTAAACATTTTTTTTTCGTATTTTTACGCGTTTTCTTAAGGTATAATCTGTGCAATCGTTGTTTTTAGGCCTTCTTCTACCTACAAAAACGAAATCCTATTTGGGAAATCAGCTCCCAGTTAAATTCAAATTGTTTTGACGGTTTCAAATCTACAACTCAACAAATAAATGCTGGCGTTCCCCAAGGTTCTGTTCTGCTTCCCACTTTCTTTTTAATTTTTTTAAATGATCTCTTGCCTGTTACTTCTAATAAAATCCATTCCTTTGCTGATGACAGTACCCTCAACTTCTCATATTCGTTTCTTGGTTCAAGCCTCTCATATTCGGGGGTGGAACTGGAATGTAAACGTATGTTAAGCTCACCGATTTCCGATCTTGACAACATAATTCAGTGGGGATCAACCAATAGAGTGCAATGCTGTCTTCTATCTATCTTTTTTTTTTTTTTTTTTTTTTTTATAATTTGCGTGCGCTAAAGGGATTTCTTTTTTCTGTAGTGACACAGTACCCATATAATGGTAAAACCACAGCGCAGGCATTTAGTTTGTTGCGCAAGTAGCTCCCAGCAATTCATTGCCTATTTTTGGGTGCTACTTACTGAAAGAATAGAAGGATAGGAAAGAAGTTTGGTGCGATGGGGTTTTTTTTTTTTTTTTTCTCAACAGGTGGCGCCTAAATTGCTTTAGGGAGATCAGTTTTTGTTGTGTGTATTCAATTTATAAAAATCATGGCCCTGGTCGGGATTCGAACGCACGACCTGCCCATCACTTAGTGAATACACTACCATCGCACCATTGCCACTGGCACTTTCATCGCAGAAACCGAACGACTACACATTTTCGGTATGTGCGTTAGTGACAACCATCATTAGAATGACCTCATATTCGATGTCTCCAAGAACGTTGTGAAATGTCTAAGCTTCCTTAATCACATCACATATTTGGAGCTACTCAGAATACAAAAACACGCGATAAAACTGATTTACATTTGACTCTCTTAGTCATCGTCGTAAAGTCTCTGGCCTATCGCTGTTTCGTCGATATTTCCACCAGAAGTGCCCAAATGAGTTGCATTCCACCCTAAGAAAATTTCACACATTAATACCCGCCATGCCAGGAATGCGCATCAGTTTACCCTTGAGCCAGTTGTCGGACGTACAGAAAAATACAAAGAATCCTTTCTTAGCCGTAAATTTCTACCTTCCCATTGCGTATTACAAACATTTAAAACCAACGTGCATCGCCTTCCCTTCTGTTATCCTTACCCTCATTTCCTTAATTAATTAACAGACACGCCTTCACGGTCATTGCAATATCACCATGCTACAAATTCGAGACGATACTAACCTAGTGCGCCGACTACAAAGGATAAAACCATTTGAATTAGCGCAATAATATGTAACCGCGTGCTTATGGCGGTATTAGCAGGTGCCTCCACTGGGAAGCTGCCTGCCAAACGCGTAATTTACAGTTTAAATAAAACTACTAGATAGGAATAACCTAGTTGTAGTATGCAGGTTTCGAAGGGAGGTGGTTTTTGTTTTCTTATCTTAAGTGAGAAAGAGTCGCATGTACGATTTTCCACCTACCCCTATTATTCGTCCGAGCCTAGTTCTGGTTCCAAGTCTCGTGCTTTTAACCAGGATAGGTAACTCTCAGCTTGCTGAGAGTAACGTTAATATTACTATGGCTTGGGAGTAATATTAGAAACTGTATAAAAAAAAAAAAAAAAAAAAAAAAATTTCCTTAATACCCGCACTGTGCAACTATAAACGTAGCTTATTATAACGCTACTAAAAATCCTTTAAGTGCGCGTTAATTATAAAAAAGGAAAACAAGTCAACATTTTGCAAATGAAAAAAAAGGCTAACACCATTCTCCATCAACTTAAGCATGCATTCTCTCAAATTGAGTCTATTAAATTTAAGACCTTCCCACATACAGGATTATAAAAAAAGTTATAAACAAAATAAAAAATGAGAAAATAAAAGCTAATTTATTAGCGTCATAACATTGACCAGTAAACTGTATGCCCCACCGTTAACGACATTTTGAGGGCGTAAAATGGTCAATTGCCACCATGCATCGTAGCGATTTGTTCACTCAATGTGCGTAGGCTTGTCAAATTAAATTTTACAATGCTTGTATTTCATTGAATATATTCCGGAGTAGGTATCTTATTACCGTGAACAAGAATTTGTAACAATTTTATATGGCTAACTAATCACTGACGCTATTAAATTCCAAACAAATGTAACAAACAAGAAAAAGAAAACTTAACGCCACTTACTATATCTACACAACGTCCCACTTTTCCGCCCAAATTCGAAGCAATAAAATAATAATAAAACCCAACACTTCACCGAATAAAGAGAATCGTAAATTTTCCGTCGTATACCCTCTTTTAAACTTAAACCAACTTTTCTCCTGATTCCACATTGTTTTTGACTACGATAGTCGCACATTCAAACCCGTTCCTCTTCCCTCATTCCAGAGAAATGACAAACACTCATTTATCCGATTCCAATATGGCAATTGAAAATAATTGATGCGACAAAAATCGCTCCCCAGGTGGCAGTATCTAATATTTTCCAATTTCGTTAGCACATCGTTTTCAAATCGAGTTTTTATTTCGATTTTCTCGTTTTATTGCCCGGGTGGAACAATCGAACAAAGGAGCGGTAATTTATTGGAATTCCCCGATAATAAAACTAAAATTTAAAAAAAAAAAAAAAAAAAAAAAAAACACTGATTCCAAAGCTCCTAATCTAAGAAGCCTATTATGTTTGCTTTGGTATTGTTTTGGTCTTTTCCAGCGACTCTGTCTCTCGTAGTTATTGGATTATAAAGTGAGCGTTAATTTGACCGCATTTTGCATATATTTGTTCATAAATCTGATTCTATGGGTCCAATTTTTAACTACGGAATTGGTTGTCAGTCGAACGATTTCAATCTGATAATTATACACAGCCGGACATTTGTATGGAAATTTAATTTCATTAGTGACTTAATTCTGTTTAAAAATTTCGAAGGAAAAAGTGATTAAAGAACTGTTTGTTTTTATGGACTTTATTTAAATATTTTATATGAGGAAAAATCATGCAACAATGTACAATTTTGTAGAAGTGTCTGAATTTTAAAAATAACTACTGAGCTTTTCTCAAATTATCGTTTTACCCATTTGTGGTGGTGCGGGATTATCAGTTTATTTTAATAAACATTAGTGGGTGCGTTTCTTTGAGAAATGTATCCAAAGGAGTGCTCGAATTTACACGTTAAACAACAACAAAATTGTATCACCAGCAATACTGGGGATAGCTGTCGATAACATTCACGGCAGTGTTGCTTTAGATACATGCTGCAAAAACATACTATAATTTTTGTTGCAAACAAAACTGTATGGCTTCTGTGCTATAATTCTTGTAATCGTTCTATGATGCCTTTTCCTATATTGCTGAGGTGAATTTGTCGGAGACAAGCGTTTCTCCAGAAGAAAAAGGCGAAAAACTCCGTTTGGATTACCAACGGCGGATCCAAAAATAAATCGGTCAATTTAGTTTCTTATAGAACCTTTTCTACCTGATATAGGTTTTCTACGTATGCCTATCGCTACTTGCAAACTTATGTTCAAGCTATCCGCAGTCGAGAGTACAAACCTTTGGTGGTCAGGTAGTGATACGCGCCTAGCGACCAAGCATATCTGGCCAAAGCTGGATTTGCGACGGTCTTTGGTTTGATCTCACTTAACCGACTGCGCATTGCCTCTGCTATAGTTGTCATCACAGGACACTGTCTAATATGCAAGCACGCATCAAGGCTTGGCGTCTATTCAAATGACATCTGCAGAAGCTGTAGGGATGAGGACGAGGAGGAGACTACACCTCATCTTGTCTGTACATGCCCTGCACTCTCCCATAAATGAAATCTCTATCCAGGAGCCTTCTTCCTTAATTAACTCAGTGACTTATCTAACACAGATGTTAGAAGTCTATCGCGATTCATTAGAAGCTCCAAATGGTTTTAGCGAGTAGTGGACGAAACTCCCGATCCATGTGGCATCACAACGGACCTCATTGGCTAAGTGTGTTGGCTATCACCTAACCTAACCTTTTTCTATAGGGTAGTGGACCGGGGATACGACCGGGGTAAGGAGGGGGACAAGTCAGGCTAGGGACAGTCACATGACAATTCGGTCGGAGGTGGGGTCGAACAAGATCTGTCGGGGCGAATCAGGCAAAAGGTCGGTCATTTCCAGACCACCTGGATACGCAATACCAAGAGGCGAATCATACAGTCGGTAATTGTCTACTCCGCTCGGATCTAGTCGATGGTTCGGGCGCAGGGTTGTGACTTTACTGCAATTGCAGTAGATCTACTGCTTTTTTCGAAAAATAAATCTACTGCCTTTAAATAAAATCTACTGCACTTTTGGTCTTACAAAAAAAAATCATGCAATATGTAAATGTAATCCACAAAATATTTTTTTAATTCTATCACTGAATGCAGTCAGTCTTATTCTTCCTGATGAAATCCACCTATTACCTTATTATAATGTTCATACGGCTTTCGGCAATTGGCAATATTTTGATGGCAAGTGACCAGAGTATATTCATATAATGAGTAGCGACACTCTCTCTACATATGCATTTCCTACTACTAAAAAGCAAAATGCAGAAAAAAACCTACAATATGTGGAAGCAGGTCAAAAGGATGTGTTTTAACGCTTATGGTACACAGTATGTTTTGACTGTACCACTACATGCGGCATGCTTCGTAGGACGAATGATTGTGGGTTTTTTCAAAATGCTTTTTTACAAGCGTATCGACTTGATCCTTGTTGTGTGTATCTTTTAACTTCGTCCAGTGCTACCTGCTTTGCTTTTTTAAAATGGCTGGTTTTGTCTGATCTTCTTGGCTTTGATTTTGCTAAAAATAATGCAATCCGGTGTTCGCCTAGTTACAATAAAAATGATTTGAATCATTATTTGCTAGTTTTTATGGTTGTTGGTCACACTGGTTTTGCGGTGCTTACGTTTTTTCAAAGACTTAAATTCTTGTCAGTCGTGCGGAACAAGTGAAGAAAACGCAATACTGTTAGTTCTCGGAGCAAACATATAAGAGCGAAAGTGTTTTTTCAAAGATGAAGTTCAACTGTTTTCTTAATTTAAAAATATTATAAGAACAAATGGCAAACATACTTTAAAGTGTTTGGCCTGCGGTCGAGAGGAAAAACAAATTGTCTGGAAAATATCTTTGAGGTATTACGCAACCGAGGAGGAAATAACAAGTAACTGACTCCATTTCAATTTATTTGTTCATTTTAAAGATCATTTTCAGCAAAGTACACGGAGGATATAACCCATGGAAACTGCGAGCCTACTGTGAATTTAGATCTTGCCGATGTTAAAATGCAGTTACAATCACGAAAAAAGAAGGACAATGTGAAAATCATTTTCAAAACCGAATCTGACTGTAAAACTGTTGATTTAAAAAAAATGTCATAAACACAAACAAGTGTGAGCTGAAATTAAGTCAGAAACCTAGTGTTTTCTCCATATTCACAGATTTCAAAGGAACTCTTCTCAAGAGTTTTTATATGCTATAGAGACCCTGGAGCAACAATTTATTTCTCGTTTTCACAATTTGTACTTTTATAATAATTTTGAAATGAAAATAAATAATATATTAAAGAATGAATTTGATTACTTTTGCTGTAAAATCAAAACAAAAGAATTATTTGAAATTAGAAAAAAAATTATGACTCATATGAATATATATGAATGTTTGTTTTTGTCTGTTTTTGTTATGTCTTAAAGAAAAATTAAAGTTATATTTAAAAATAATAATTTTAAAAATAATATAAATAAATTATTTATGTGTATATATGTTATGTCTTAATTATATTTTGAAAATATAAAAATCTACTGCGAAACAGTTGAATCTACTGGGTTTTTTTTTTAAATCTACTGCGGACATCTTTTCAAAAAGTCCCATCCCTGTTCGGGCGCCGTCGCTCAACTATCCCTGACGCATCCTGGACAGCGAATCAGACGGAAGTCGTAATTTCAACTCCGCCTAGGCTTTACGATGATACAAAATGCTTTAATATAAATTATTGCGACTCGCCTCAAAAAGTGGTAGTGGGTCCTCTTCCGATTCCGCGGATGTCTGGTCGTTTGCAGCTTATGTCGTGGTATTCCCAAAACTAACGACTGGTGACACCATATTTGCTGCAGATGTCCGATGTGAGTTATAAGCAGCAATTCAAAAATTGGACTGTGTGTTTTGCTGTTGTTCGTCGGTCATGCTGCATTGCCTTATGGTACCAAGGTCGGGTTGTCGGTGGATACGGTGACAGCTGGGCTCACTGTGGTGGCAATCAGGGGCCCATATGAAATTCTCATACGGGCCGGTCAGGGTCATCTGGATAGTATTGGTTTTTTCATTACTGGAGTCCAAGGGTTGGATACTGGTGTACTCATCTGGAGGTCTGGGTCATCAGTAGAGACAGTCAGGGGAACTCAGAATGTGTCGTTACAGTTCTTTTGAGCATGTCAGCAACCGTGGATACATTTCCCAAGGAAACGGGGCTATTGTGTTTCATTTGAACAACGACACAGAAAATTAAAGTACGCGAGGAATTCTTACACGAACTAAACAAAATAATTAATGCAAATGCTGGAAGTTTTGGTATTGAGTTTCTCTTATCAGTAAGTTTGTTCAATTTAACCAACTGGGTCGGCTAATAACAACAAAGTAAGTTGCTTAAATACTACAGACTTAGTTTGTTATTTCCAACCGAGCAAATTTCGGGGGCGAAATTCATAAATCGGTTATTTCGTCTCAGTTATTTTTAATTCGCTTACTCCGTAGGAGCTATACTAATAGTATTACTTAATTGTTATTAACCGAAAGTTGGTTGATTTTAAATAACTGATTTTTCTGCGTGTACATTAATTAAATAAAATGGTTATGACTAAGGAACCAAAGTATTTATTTGAAAAAAAAAATTGATTCGCAAGTGTTCAAAGATCATTACAAATGATTCCATACAGACACAAGTTTCTTGTTACCAACCGTCAATATGTTGTTCATGGAACTCGTCTTTGGAATTATTGTCCACCCCGGTGTATTAAACAAATGAACACACGGTAACTTTCATAATGGAAATTTTTAGATATTTTGCGACAACCTTTGAGGAATATCCTCTGATGCTTCTCTAAGGCTAATTCTGTCTTTATCTATTTCTCCATTTTTATTTTCCATTTATTTACTGCGCACTATTCATATTTTCCTAAATTTCCTGTTTTTCTTTTCTTTTTCCTTTCGTTCTCTATTTTGTTATATCAAATTTGTTTGCGAGTATCTTAAATTTAATTAAAATTAAGACAACATTGTTTCTTAACATTCTTAGTTTGCGGAAATTAAAAGTTTATTTCTCTTGCACGTACAAAATTTATGAATTAAATAAATAAAAAAAATAAAATTTAATTAGCGACTTTTTTATAAACGATTTTTGGTGCGACCTTTTGACATTTTCCAGCGGTAACGCTGGTTGAACTTTGGTATAAACGTACTTAAACGAAACGTGATCAAATGAGAAATTCAAAGATCTTAGGATGACCTTCCGTCAAAGAACCTATTTCAAAGAAAAATGAGCACGGCCGGCTCAAGTGTATTTGTATACCACTTTATAGTACTATCATCACAGCGTATTTTTTATTTTGGCCTCAACTTGTCAGATGGCGTTTCGAATTGAGAGAGAAGGTTTGTTTCTTAACTTTTGCTATCACTTTAAATTGATTTGTCTTTCTTTATCCAACCTTTCATGCCATATGAGTTTCATTCTTATGGAAGTGCTAGTAAGTATTTATTTTCCTGTGTAACAGCCGAATACTTTTTTAGGATTTGCATTGTTTCCTTCGCTCCGGCAAGTAGTATCTCCGATGAGAGGGAGATGATGGAAAAATAAGAAATCTGGCTTCGTCGCCTGCAAGTAGAATGTATGAAGGAACGGGCGAGTCGTTTGAAATGAAAAATTGAATAAAATTTCATGTCGGTATTTTTCATCAATTGAGATATTATGAGTTTATCGCATTTTAGACTCTCACAGTTTTGGCTATATCTTGTCCGATTTCTATAATTTTTTTTTTGTAATTGATTTAGAAATATTCAATCTAATTTATAAAGCAATCACATAATTTATTTTGTGTCACTATTGTGCCATGCCGCACCACCACTTCTTGCTCAATAGGTACATATACGATGAATATAAAACTCGATGAATGACATATTTTATAGGAGTATTGCGGATGTTTATTTATCTTTTGTTAACATATGAAATTGTTACTATATATTTTAAAGCCCATGCACCTTTCCTTCCATAAGCTTCCCAAACTCCGACAGAGTTTGTGTGGTCTCATAAGCCTTCAAACGTATTAACAAGGCTTGTTCTCGATACGAACACGAACTTGCTTCATTGATCATAATCATCATCTTGTTTCGTAACTTAAATGCTGCAAATCTTGCTGCTTCCTGTAGCTTCTCCAAACATCCTGTCGTTAGTACCTACTGTTTCTGTTGCTCCTTGCATAGTCCTCATCTGCGTCATCGTACTAGATATTGTTTAAGATATAGGTCTCCATGATGTGGTCTTCCACTGCGACTTCAACTGAAAACTGTTCATTCGTTGTCCGCACCATATCCAGTTCTTCGCGATCTGCTTCATCCAGCAATAGCTCTGCTCCAGAATCGTCATAGCCCGAATGATCTGAAGATTTTAATTTTTTAAATATAATTTGCTTAATGGTTAATGGTTTTGAAACTGTAAGCCGAGAGTTTTTCTTTCATACGATCCCCTATTTGTCCGCGCCGTCGCAAATAAGTTCACTGCTGGATCTGTATTACGATGCGCAGTCAGAAGAAACTTCTGCTCATTGCTCCTAAGATGTGTCGACATCATCTCAATTCCTAGCAGTGTCTGCAACAAGCCGGAAAAGCAACGAGGTTTTTGCAGTCTTCCGGTATATTCCCATGTTGTTATCCATTGGCGACATTTCGTATCAGCTTTAGTGTGTTAGTTCGAATCGGAAATTGGTTGTCGACTTGAATTCCTGGAATTCAGTCTATCGCTATTCAGGTTGTCGAACAAGTCATTCATTTCTTGTATGAATGTTGCTGTTGATTCGGCAACTTTCTTTTCCTCATCTGTTTTGTAGTAGTTTGCGTTCACTGCATACAAAATTCCAGTAGCTACATTAGCGCTGAGTATTTGTGTTGATAGGTTTACCAGTTTTTGTCACATGCAAATATGGTGTATAAATCATTTGGGAATCCTCACTGCTGAAATGCGAATTTCCCTCACCAATCTGAACATACACACCAATTGTATTAAATACAGAGAAACAACCTAGAGGTGACTGTGATGGTCTAATTACAATATGCCTTAACCTATACCAGACTTCCATCAAAGCCAACAAATAATACATATATACATACATACATATTAGGCCTTGACCCATACAGGGCCTGAACCGAGCTTCTCCAACCACTTTCATGCGAAGTGGAGGGGACCTACAGTTTTACGATGAATCCGAACGGCAAATTTGAGAAGCGTTCTCATGCCAATTTGGTCCTCTTGGACCATCAATCTACTCGACGGTAATTCTCCCACCTTTCTTTATCCACCATCGCCTGTACCTTTAAATATGAATATCCATTTTTCACTTGCAAATATGAATTATAAAAAAAAATCATTTGAGAATCCTCACCGCTGAAATGCGACTCTCCTTTAACGATCATACACATACATACCAATTGTATTAAATACCAGAAAACATAACCTACCCCAAACTTCCATCAGAGCAAGCAAATTATATGGGATAAATCTACCCGATGATAATTCCTTCACCTTTCCGCCCTACCTGTGTCATCTTCCTTTTCATATGCCTTGTCAAGAGCATGAAGGAGAAGAAAAAATCAGCTGTTTGCACAAAACCATATAGAAATATTCTGCTGATACTTCCATCAGAGCCAAGACAAATAAAAACACATAATGTGCATAAACTATCATCATTATCATCGTATACACGAAGTGAGAATACTATAAGGTCTGTATACAATGGTAGTTCAAATGTGTAGTACAATGGTGTTCAAATAAGAGATCCTACGAACAAAGTCATCGAGGTAATTTCAATCGATGTTCGTGAAAACGTATCAAAGGTACCTAAAAACTCCTCATTGGCTTTAGTCTCGAAGTGGTTCCAAATCGGAGGCCTGCCGACATATTTTGATGTCAAACCGGTGAACCCCACATCATAGAGATGCAGTGCATTCTGATGGTTATGATCCATTTACTCCACATCATAACCTCGTCGTAAAAGAAGATGAAAAATGTAATTCAAAATCCTGTTCAAAGAGTTACGAGTAGGTAAGCATGCTTTGTCATCGTAGGTTTAACGGAAAGTGTTAGGTTTCATTCCAATTGTATATTTCCATAAAAGGCGACCACCATATTTCTGAAGACTTTTTTTTCAAAAATATTACAAGCCTCTCAGTCCAGACAAAAATTAATTCCTTAAATCAGAAGTTAACTATAGCGTCCCGCTGAGCCAATTAAAGACGACGCTATTCTGCCATCAATCTCGTATGTCACCGACTCATCTCCGATACACTGAATAGTTAGCTTACAAATGTTTTATTAAAACATCTGCTTGTATTACATTTGCTTCCGTAATTTAATGATTATTGCTAATGAAGATCTGTTTCAACGTCAGCATAGATCCCAGCACGTCTTATTGAGACATCCATTCAAAAACAACCTGTATCATATGTCATTGACCATAAAATGCCCGCTTGTATGTGACATTAATTTCCGGCAATTTGCACCAAACCTATAAATAACTGTTGCCTGTCTCCGATTAACAAGTAAGTCTTCATTTTTAGTATTATTCGAACAGTTATAAAACTCTCATTTCACAGACTCGGAACTCGTTAAGTCTAAACGCCAAGATATCTTATAGCGTCCCGATGAAATCAGTAACGTCAACTGTCATCCGCAACAAGCACATTTGCATTTTCATTCAAATGCCGAAGTCTATTTGAAATTCAATCAAAACTTGAGGCTTTATTCGATCGGGTTGCGATCATCAGCCCCAGCTCAAACGAAAACCTATACGTGTGTTGATCGTTTTCGATTAGAACCCATGATAAGTGTGAAAATACGATATAGCTCCTCTTGTGCTTATCGATGAGGCCCGATCTTTTGAATATCATTTTGGTCGAGTTTAATTTGTTTATGTTACGCCTTAGAACAACAAGTAATTAGTTGACATCTCGATTTAAGATAGAGAGGTTGGCCGGTTGAATAACTTGTTTTAGCCATATTGGAGACATAATTTTGGGCTTAATTACGATCAGTGAGGAGCGCTGTCGTTTTGTTATTGTTGTTGAATGGGAAAATTAAATCATTCAAAGGGAATATATTTGTTTGGAAGTTATTAACAAGTTTGTTTTGGGATATTTAATCACCAAATTAACGAACGTCTTATCGACGATAAGATTTGTTTAGTTTCACGCCAATAAAATGGTGTATTGGACTGGGGAAAACCACACCAATTCAAATGGGAATACATAACGTATTTTTGGATTTCCGAGCTTTTTATATTTTCACGAGGCGCTTTAAGTTAACTTCAGAGGCTTGTTTGTTTGACTAAACTAGTGCAATAGAAACCTTTTATTCAATCCTTTCTGAAGTTTAACTGCACTCTTACTTTGTAGTAAATATCATTCTGTAAATGACGTAAGATTTAGAAAATTGACAAGTGGAAATAATCTTGTAAGACTGTCTGTCATTGAATTGACTTACAGCGCTTGTCAATGGGCGCGTTTGATTTGCGAGGCAGCTACGAGTTCCTATTAGTTAAACCTCTGTGGTTGGATGAATATTAAATGTGAATATTAGCTGTTTACTGAAAGTTTCCCCTTCAAGCAAGTGAAAGAAATCAACCCTAATTCCTCAGTAATGTACAGATGTCAAAAACATCTGATTCATTTCGTTTCAATGCCGTAGTATTCTAAGAGCTCCTGCACACGGCCATCACGTCGTCGTGGATGTGCTTGGAGGTAATGTTCTGAAGGCATACGCTTGTATTGAAAAGATTCAGTAGACATGTTTGAATACAATACAAGAATACTCCAAATAAAAATTCGTTTGTGGATTATTAGGCGGAGAGGAATTTTTGATGTAGGACGTATCTTGAATGCGTCTGATAAGCCGCTCCGTGTGACAAACTTGACAGCAATAACAGATGTTGGGGAACGCGTTCAAAAAGCTAGTCGCGAGTTAACTTGCAGGCGATTTGTATTGCCTCAGAACTTGAACTTGCCCAATGACTGACAACGAAGTTACATGACAAGTGGAAACAGCTGAATTGTCAAACAAAATGGCGCTTACGTCAATTGCCGATTTCAAAACGACCTAGCTGTCACTACGCTTTTAACATAATATATTATGACTATAATACAATCAAACAGTGAGAGGATTCCATTCGTGCCAAAAAGAATGCTTCCCACACAAAAAGTCTACACAAATAATCTTCTAAATCCGAATCGACACTAACCTAGCTCTTTGTAGTGTGACACTTGCGAATGCCGATTTGATTGCTAGTAGTGTGCAGTAAGCTCGTCCTTCCCTTTTCGTTGACACTTTCTGCAATTTCGTTAATGCCAAGTGGATGTGCAGCAAAATGTACAATAAAATTTTTGCAGGTACCCTCCCTCAAATGCCGCACCATGGGACAATTGACTTTTTTCGTGGCAAATATCAAAACTTTTTAACGATTAAAGATATCGCCAAAAAATTTATTTGTACTTAAAGGACATTTCCATGGCTATACAATTTGTATATGTATTTTTTTTTAGAAAAAGGAATTAACAGAATGTTTCATTATAAAAGCAATAAAAAGGGAAATAAAGAAAACTGTTTTTAATAGCAAACAGCTTCAAAAAATAAAGTTTATTTATAGGGCTCGTCCCGCCACTCACCAATTTAATTCAGAAAAAAAGCACAAAGATCCTTAAGTTGAACATGAGGTTTTGGTCTGACATATAAGTTGTGGAAACGACACAAAATAAACAATACTTCGGCGAACAAAAAAGTACGCAATTTAACAGCTATCAATATGCGAACGGTAGAAGCTGCACTATCAATACAGTAACTACGGCCGCAGCATCACCATGCTTTGCATAGCAACATCAAATACTTTCAAAAACGTAATCGAACCGCTAAGCATCAGCCTACGCACTTCCATCCAAGTAGCAGACTATCAGATCAGCGTTGTGTCTAGTCTCCACATAAATACTAGTGGTAGTGATAGGTCGGCTATGCTTTTATCCAGGCTGGTTAGGTCGAGTTGTAAGAGTGCAGTTGCGTTATTTCCCATACAGGAATTTAAAAAGAAACAAATAAAGAAAAAAACATTTTAATGATTTGCTTGATATGTTCAATTTAAATTGTTTTATAAAAAGTCTGCGTTGTTATCATTCTGCTCACAAAAATGTGTCACTTAGTAAGCTTTGTGCTTTAAACGTTGGCGGCAATGTTACACTTTAGAATCGCGATAAGTTAGATTAGTTACCTCGGGTAAAGCAAACAAAATGAAAAAAAAACATAGGGACGGGCTACAGTCCGCTTGGGCGAACTGTTGGATACCCTATTCTTATTCCTATCCCTCATAAGTGGGCGTGACAAAAGTCTAAGTATGGTTGAATTGTTAAGAACGCTCTACATATTTTGTTATATAACATTTAAAGGATTTTATCAAAAAAAAACGCTCCCTAGCTCAAACTTGGGTGTTTCAATAAAATTGTTTTATTTAATTGTGGGCGTGCCAGTGGGCGGATTTTGAAAATATTTACACATGAGCATAAAGGGCCCATAGAGAGTATATATTATAAATTTCAGCTCCCTAGCTCAAACTTTGGATTTTCAAAAAAATTGTTTTATTTATTTGTGGGCGTGTCAGTGGGCGGATTTTGAAAAAATAGATCATATATAAAAAATTTCAGCTTTCTAGCTCAAAATTCGATTTTTTCCAAAATTTTGTTTTTTTGAGTTTGTGGACGTGTCTGTGGGCGGATTTCAAAAATTCGTAAACTTGATTATTTCGGGACCCTAGAGAGTATATGGTTAAAATTTCAGCTCTCTAGGTCCAGTTTAAAGGCCTAATTATTGCCGACGGACGGACATGGGTAGATCGGCATTACTATCGATGCTGATCATAAATATAGTAACTTTTAGGGGTCTACGGGCAATATTAAGGTATGTTACAAACTATGCGTCAAAATTAATATACCCCTAGAATAGGGTATAAAAAGAGAAAAAGAAAATCGCGAAATTATTGCGATGAACGACGCCAAATCGAAATTTAACCAAACTGTCAAAACGCAAGTTCAACTCCAGCAACAAAAAATTCTGATAACCTCAGCGCTCGCTGTTGAACGAGCTGGAGGCCTTTAGCGAATCTAGAAAAATAAAGTGAAAGGTAAGACTTACTGTCGCCGGGGAAAATTCCTTCCCCCGAGGGCAATACGCGAAATGGGCGCAACACAATAATTTTTTTATTGGCAATTTGAAAATTGTGAAATCGTGTTATAAACTAAAAAGGGGGAACAAAATTAAGAAAATTTCGACGAATGGAAACCGCTTCCAGCAACCTGGAAAAAACAGAAAAAAGACCGATTATTTTTTCACAACGTTGTAAGGGCCCCGCTGCAAATTTTATTAACCGCTATTTGGGCTGCAGTTAAAAAAAACGGAACGAAAAGCCGTTTTGGAAATAGCGCAAGAAGCTATATCCCGGGAGTTGGAAATATTCCTAATAAAAAGATGGTCACGTCTCCCTTTAGTTCCAGAGATTCTAACGAATCCCGACCCGACCGATATATAAATTTTCTTCATACAATTCCCTAACTACCCTAACACAAAGTTGCTCTACTGATCTGTTTCTTTTTTGCCTTACTCTGTCTGTGTTTGAAGCAGTTGGTTTTGCGAACGCTTCGTATTCAAACCGTCCGTCTGTTCGGGAGTGTGGTAGTGAATGTTCACACAACTGCACCGTTGCACAGTCCGTCTGTTTGGAGCGTGTTCGGATGGCATACACCAATCCGCCGTTGCAGACCGTCCGTCTATTAGGAGCGTGTTCGGATGGCGTACACCACTCCGCCGTTGCAGACCGTCCGTCTGTTCATTGAAAGCCTTCTGCGCCGCGCGTTGACCCTTGACCGAGTGGTTCCTCTGCTGTGGACCGCCCGTCCATGCCCTAGTATACCTGTGTTAGTTTTGTCCCCAGGCTCGAGAGAAGTGGGCCAATGGCAGCCCCTCCACTTCTTTAGATCCCAGGAACGCCAACCGATCTAAAGAGGGAATTTATATGGTGACTAGGGGAACGAAGAGTGGTCCTTGTTGCGAAAATTATACCACAACAGCAACACTGGAATTAGACTATAAGGGGAATTAAACTTCAAAAGTAGCAAACTAAAAAAAAATAAACAATAAAACACAAAATATTGTAAAGACTTTGAGGCAACATTTGATAGCATTCCTCGCCATGGTGGACGATTTTGTCACTCCAAATTTAAGGCTTATTCTAGAAATATTATGCTTAAAAGAGATTATCGGAGCTAGCTTTGATTTCCATAGAAAAAACATTTCTTGACGAAATATAAAGCAAAACAGTTTCTATGACGAGGTTTTAAAAACTTTTGTCAAAAAGACTAGACCTATTGAACTTACGTACAAATAATACATACATACTATTGGTATATTATTGTTGCTTAAAACAAAAACTAAATATATTAAAACAACGACTAAATAAAAACAAAAATGGACCCTATGGTCTACCACGTCCTCGTCGTGCTCCTGGAGAAAACTAATAATAGACGCTATAATCAACCAAAGAGGATATATAACACCCGGCTGAGAACATCACTGCACGTCCCTGGTAAATAATCATGCTTTACGGCGTTATAAACGTCAATGGTCACACTGATACAATTTTACTCCTTACCCAGTACAAGCTTACAAGTCCACCGAAGCAAACGGAAGCAAATACTAAAATCCGTTGAAAAATGATTTTGCCTCCAACCGAGTTAATTAAATTTAAAATCGGTGTAACTCGGTTTGAGAAATCTTCGGTTTGGTACACCACTAATGATCACTATACTCGGACCTTGTTACTTGCTCCGATGTTCTTAAACGGCCATTGCAAATATAGAAGCAGACCAGCTAAGAATATCATTTCATTTCATTTCATTTCATCAAATTCTTTATTTACTTATAATAGATTATTTTAACAAAATTCATAGAATTTACATAGACATGGCGATTATGCCGTCTGTCGGGTGAAGCATTTCAAAAATAAAGATAAAAAAACATACTCGTACATATAGGTACATATAAGCAAAGTTAAGAGTTTGTCTTAAGTTAAATTTAATTTGAAGAATGTGGAAGAACATAAGAAAAAGAAAGTTATCTGAATCAGCATATTCACAATATTTACTTTGGTTCAATAAAAGGAAAACTGTCTGTAACTATTAAAAATATTAAATTGATTACAAAGTTTCGAAACTATTTCGGTAAGAGAGAGCATGATTGCAGTACTGAAGTAAAATAGGCCAACCAAAAGTGCCATTCAAGATGTCTCTACACACACTAATAGAAAACGAGCCAGAACTTAACATGAACTGCGCGGTCACAGACCGCATTCAAAAAACACTATGCTTCAACAAACGGTTCTCCACGGAGATACCCAAAAGAGAAGCATGGGTTAGCAATAACCCACCAAACAGCCATAACGGCATAAAGTGGTATACGGATGGTTCTAAAATGGAAACGGGGGTAGGAGCGGGAATATACGGACCACACAAACGCTTTACGATACCCATGGGAAAAAGTCCCAGCGTATTTCAAGCGGAGCTCCACGCCATTCAAGAATGCGCCAGCCACATTATCTTATCTGGCATAAAAGGTGCAACCATCCATATTTTCACGGACAGTCAAGCAGCTATAAACGCCCTTAGCTCGTATACCATTGACTCCAAATCAGTCATGTACTGCTTCAATACCCTACAATTACTCGGAGCAAGAAACAAGACCAAATTATGGTGGGTTCCGGGTCATGTCGGGGTAGAAGGTAACGAAAAGGCCGACGAACTGGCCAGAAAAGGTTCAGAAACACCTTTCATAGGTCCCGAACCTTTCTGCTGCACCCCTAGATCAGCAGCAACGGCAGCAATTAAAAGCTGGGAACATAGAAAATGTATCTATCAGTGGGATAACATCCCAGGTCTAAGGCAGGCCAAACGAGCCATTCGGCCCTTCAATCATAATGCCAGCAAATGTCTAAACCTAAGCAGGCATGATATCAAAAACCTAGTAGGTTACCTTACTGGTCACCACGGTTTAAGATATCATCTACACAAAATGAGAATAGCAGATTCTCCTGAGTGCCGACTCTGTCTTGGAGAGGACGAGTCAGCTGAACACATTTTATGTGAATGCCCAGCCCTTAATGGAATTAGAAAGAAGATCTTTCTCAGGGAACAATTGAGCCCAGAGGACATAAAGAATTCTTCTACTGGTAAAATTGTCCGCTTTACACGGAAAGTGGAAATTTTACTAGTTTAAAATTTTTCTGGCCCATACGGTACAAAAGATCTTTTAGGTCGAAGTACCCCCCCTTTTATAAATCGCCTTGGCGAGCCAGAATTTAAAAAAAAAAAAAAAAAAAAAAAAAAAAATAGAAAACGAGTTGACATTGAAATAAAACCTGCGGATTTTTTGCAAAAGAGGGCAAACAGCGAGAAAATGGTAGATATCCTCTCTCTCATTTCTGTTACAGAGGGTACACAGATCAGAGGTCGAGTTTCTATGGGGTACGAAATTGAGGTTGAGAATTTCAACGCTAGCCCTAAAAATGGTACTTATGGAAGAAGCAGAGTGAACATTAGAAAAGTAGCTATTATCCAAACGATGGCTTAAGTTTTTGTAAATATGTCTTGAGTTCGAGGAGGATGCGCGGGCCAGGCATTGCAGATACTTCGTTTCATCAATTTTAGCTATCACATCAGAGAACATTCCGTTCCATTCATTAACGTTCGAATCACTTACTTCGAATCGGCTTACTTCGTGGGAGCGCGCAAGTTGGTTCCATTCCTTGAACGGGGAAGCATTAGTTCGGAGGAGAGACGCCAATATTGTCTTGTGTATGTTGTTACCATTCCTGTTCATAACTCTGGTGATATATTCTGAGTGGGCTTTTAGATTCTGGATGTAAATCGGGGCAATTCCAGACTCCACATGTATCGCGTAAGTCGGTGTGGAGTTTGGTAGTTTGAACAAACGTTTCAAAAAGAAATGTTGAACTTTCTCGAATTCTTCAAAAGGATGTAACCAAATGCCTGCACTCCATAGCACATACAGGTTTTAACTGTTGCATTGAACACACGATACTTACACACTAAGTCTATGTGCGGATTCCCGAAAAACTTCGGCCACATAATACTTAACGCTGCCTTAGCTTCGGTGCTTTTTACCTTTGCATGCTTCGCTAGGTTTAGATTACTGGTAATCAGTACTCCCAAATATTTGAATTCTGTGACCACTTCGATACGTTCACCAAGAAGAAACCAATTCACTTCTGCCAGACGACGGCGACGATGACGCTGTTCAAATATCATAATCTTAGTTTTTTGGACATTAACCTGCAAGTCCCATGTGCTGCAATAGTCTTGGAGCCTATTGATTTGCAACTGCAATGAACAAGGGTTGTCAGCCACCATGACGAGATCGTCAGCATACAGTAAGACCTTTATCAAAGTTCCAGCAATCTGCACTCCTCCTGGCAAACAATTACATATGTCATCGATGTAGAGTGCAAAGAGGATCGGACTTAAGATACAACCCTGTGGTACACCAGAGGATGTATCAAACCAGTTGGACACATCCACTCCATCATAGACCGTTGCACTAGTAGAGGCGAGGAGATTAGCGTAAGTCGCTAAGAATTTATTAGATAGTCCCATTGTTGACAGCTTGTAAATTAGGGCATTTCTATTCACGGTGTCAAACACCGCTTTGAAATCCACGAAACATGCATATAGCTTCCTATTTTTCTCTATAAATTTGTGGGCGATACTATTAATAGCAAATATGTGATCGATAGTAGAAAATCCAGCGCGAATACCAGCTTGGAACACGCTCAGACGACTGTTTGTTTCAATCCATTTTGCAAGTCTTTTATAGAGAATACCAACAAATATTTTTCTGATTGTTTTAAGGATTGAAATACCCCTGTAATTTTCAGCTATATTAATATTCCCCTTTTTAAAGATAGCAACTATCAGTGCTTTGTTGAAGCTTATGGGGATGTTGGACGTGTTATAGAGCATATTAAAAAAGAGTAAAAGGTACTGTTTGAACTGCACAGTTGCATTTTTATAAAACTCGGAAGGAATTCCATCGATACCTGGGGCTTTGCCATTTTTCATTTTGAGTAATACAGTTTCTAGCTCGGACATAGATATAGGGCTGTCCGTGTCATGCACTGTAATATTAGGGATGGCGTATTGAAATGATTTGAAGGAGGCATCAGCAGTCAATAGCGAGCGAAAATGAGAGGCTAGCGCGTCTAATTGGATCGAGCTATGGGAATGTCGACTATTACCTGTCAGCTCGCGAACATTAATTCAAAATGTGTTTGAGCTCTTGCAGTCTACTAGCTTTTTGCCAAGATCCTTTAAGTATTCTATGCGTTTATGCATACACAGCCGTTTATATTGCTTATTAAAGGAGATATGAATATTTCTGTAAAAAACTGAGTCGGTGAGCCGAAATAAATTAAGAAACGCAAATGATTTTTTACGTAGTTGACGACACTCATTATCGTACCATTTATTTACGGCCCTGGTATCATGCCTTCTCTGCGAAGTAACTGACAGCTGAATGGCTTTTACTAGGCTTTTCTCAATTTGATCAGGCGTATTAGAGGCCAAAGAAGGACGAAATATACAATTTTGGTCAAGACGTTTCCTGTAGTTGGCCGAGTTATTCTCAACCCATTTCAGCTTTTGAAAATTATCTGATCTAACCTGCGGCGCTTCTCCATTAAAATTAACTTTGATTAGGATGTGTAAATGGCCAGAGTAACTTTCAGCTACTACTTCGAAATTCTGTACTGAATAGAGCCACTTGCCAGTGTTGCACTATAATTTACTGCGATCAAACTACTTATTAATATATGTACTAAATTGGCGGAAAACAAACGCAATAAATTTAATGGAAATTTGCGGCCGCCACCGCCGAATCGAAAAAAATCACCGAACTGTCAATGAGACAAGAAAAATTACGCAGAGCGCGAGTGCAACAACCAGCAATCAAGTGCTGATTTCCCGGTAGTTCAGCACGGGGTGGGTTCAGGAAGGAAAATAATAATTTTGGTACCTGTGCCAAAGGAAAGCGTAGGTACTTACTGTGGTGAGCAATATAGAAGTTATTTTTCCGGATAGATCGAGGATCTGAAAGGTAAATCGAATAGAAAAATAGCGCCACACAATTTTATGGTGAATTGTGAAACCAGGAATATACGAAAAGAAAAATCGAGCGAAGCAACGAAACCAAAAAAGAAATAAAAGTAAATTTTTTTTCACCACGATATAAAACTCTGTTGGAGTACGGCAGATTTTTATTAATTTTACTGCACAGCCGTTTGGGGTAAAAGAGAAAGAAAATCCCCAAAATGACTCACGATCGCGTTTTTCCCGAATGATAAAAATGTTTGAATTAAGGGGTCGCGTGTCTCGTTGATTAGCGAGAAACATTCGCGGGCACTACCCTACCGAGGTTAATCTCACTTTTCTACTTCCTACTCTACACCGAACTAGAAATTTATCTAACTAAATATGCTGATACTAAGTACTTAGCTTTTTTTTTTTTTGTAGTCTCCAATCCCTTCGTCCTCGTCCTGTAAGCTATTGGATTCTGGTCCCGCCTCGACAATTATCGTTCTCCTCCCGTAATTATCCCGGCGAACTTTACGTTATTCTGAACGACTACTTCTTTTCTAGAACACTCTTGATCACTTTTGTTTTGAACTTTAAAATCCATTCGGGACGTTTTCAATTGAACTCAACTAATCTCTTGCCTGGTCCACCAAGAAGTGATTTACCAGCTGGCTTTGTCCATTCGGCCGGCCGGCATCCTCACTCACACATCCATACATACGTGGGGAAGCAGAGCCAACGACAGTTCAAACACGACCATTCAGCTGTGGCGCTGGAGTGGTCAACTGTTTCGTACTCCCCCATTCTCACACATACTTAGACCATTTGGCGTTCCATGTCCTCTTCTGCTACACTATGTACTCTCACATCAGTGCGCTGACATGACCCCGCTAATGTTCTCACGCCCTTCAGGCGACCTCTTACTCAGTGAATTCGCCCATTACTCTAACTCAGCAATGAACAAACCCTCCGACCGACCCTGGATCTGCCTCAATTCAGCCCATGCCCTTTTGACGTTTCGCGAAGTAAACAAAAGTTTTCTAGCAAGGAAATAGTTAAAACCACCATGCCAACTGCAAAATGTTGATTTGTTTCAATAATATCCCCTCAATCAAAGAAAACAATTCCTGGATAATTGAAGGAGTAGTAGAATGGAGATCTTTTCCCTCAGATGACCATCCCTAGAACCAGGCCCAACAGCTATTTAGGATCGGAGAATGAAGGAGTTGGTATGAAGTTTTTTGTATTAAATTAACGCATTATTTTCCTACTCTACCTCGGTGAGATTGTGCGCAGATCTTGGGGAAAAAGGGACATGCGGATCGTGTGCCATTCTTTACACAAATTTAGTTTAGGTTGGGCTCGCGGCCATCGTTCTATCGGTGTCTCGACCAAGTTTGTTGTCTGGTAAGCCGAGACATGAAATGTTTAGTGTTGTTGCCGGGGTATTCGTCTACTATCCCCTTCTCTGCACCACGATGTTGTTTTTCTGGTGCTTATTTATTGTGTTTTGTCGCCGGTGTTATTGTGCTTTTTGTGTTGGTTGTGAGGGTGTTTCACAGGGCCGCCCGCCCGCACGCCTCTGCTGCTCCTTCGGTGCTCCCACGACGGAGTTTGGTCAAAAGGGAGCGTCATCCCTTCCCTCATCGTTCGTGGCTCACTACCGTGTCTTTGGTAGATCTTTATTCGCTTTTGGGCCTTTGACTTATTCGGACCATTCGCCCGCGCCCGCGAATTTCATCTCAATTTGCAGGGTGGATGTTTTGGTATGTGTTGGTTCCATCCTGCCGTTGCAGACAATTCGTCTGGTTGCGGAGTGCTTTTTACTTGCACCCCGCCTTTACAGACCGTCCGTCTGCCGTCATGGTCACAGACCGCCCGTCTGTCTCAGCTTCCACATACAGTCCGTCTGTATTCGGATCCACAGACCGCCCGTCTGTATCAGCTTTGGGTCCGGGCCTCCTGCCCTTCCAGTCACCTGTGGTGGTTGCTCCCCAAGGTTCCAGAGACGTGGACCAATGGCTGATGGGACCATGGTTGCCCCTCCACTTCTTTAGACCATGGAAACGCAGACCGATAAAAGAGGGAAATTTCAAGGAGGGTCAAGGGAAAAGAGAATGGCACTTGTTGCGGGCGATTTGACCGCAACACCAGTTATAGCACACAAATCGATTACAGAACTACCTTGGCCACTGACATAAGCAAATTCACCTTCCGAGTCCCTTTCAAGAACCCCGTTTGTGACGAAAAGGCCGAAGTCTGCAAAAAGATCTGTCATCAGTCTTCCGTTTCTATTATATACACAGTGTTTAGAGCTACGGTTGGGACTCAGACCCGTGTTGGGGAAAGTTTGGTCAATGGGAGGATTCTGATAATTACCAATTCTCGCATTCAGATCACCTACGATCATAATATTTTCAAAATTGCAATTATTTAAAAACTCATGGAGAGCTAAGAATATCGTAGTAAACAAATAAATATTAGGCATTACCGGTCTAGAGCTTAGTTTCTCTAACCATTTGTGTGTGCGAAGCTATAAGTATTTTCAACACGAAAACAATGAAAGGGACCTAGAATTTATCGTCGATTATATAACGTCAAATGTTTGAGCAGATTCTCATAATATACTCTTGGATGTTTGTCAGATTTCCGCGAGATGTGGGGCAGTTAGATGTTTCTAACGTACTAGCCACTAGGTCACTGGTCACTGGATCAAGTTTTATTCATTTTCGTCTAAAATAATTAAATTTTCACAATGTTTATCTTCATCTTAAATCACAATTGTGAGTCAGGGTGTTAATTAAATTATTTACCGCAATCAGATGTCCTCAACCATCTGCAATCGATTCGTACATGTCCTTAATTAGTCAATAAAATAATTTTTTTTCTGTTGGCCTACGCAACACAATTATGGCTTTATGTTCGCCTCACGCACATCTTCTAAATGCAGTGCGCATGCGCTCCAACCATTCAATTCCGAAATGCACCTCTTCGCGAGTCTTAAGTAAAATTCCCATAAATTAATTACCCAGACATCAATAAAATCATTTGAATAACCAACTCAATATGAAAACCCAGGAAAGAAACAAAACAGTTTACAACAGCACGTCACAAATCGTTTCTCCCATAAATTTGCCCCGACAACAAATCTAACAAGACAGGATACACTTAATTGGCGCATAAATCTTTCACCAATCGCCGAGGCACACACTCGTATAAATTAATCAGAGCTGGAGTGAAGCGAAAGGCCCCAAAAAATAAGACAGAAACGAACGAGAAAGACAGGAGTAGAACCCCACAACTCCGCTGGTCGTGGGACCTGGAAGTGAGCTGACCAGAAAATTATGCCATTAAAAATACCAACTTAGCTAATAACCCATTGTCAACCGACGAAGTGAGTCATTAAATTTGTCACTCGAAGCCGGTTTGATTGCCCCTCTTTATGTCGTTGGGAAAGAGCGTGCGGGGTGCGAAGTTATGGTGTGCATGGGAACACCGATCACCCTCCACCCACGTAGGTTAACCTCTCTCTAATAGGTTTGTTTAGGAGCGAGAATCGCACTTACACTGATGTTCATTGGAAATGATTGGGATCCAAGCCAGATTTACCGTCAACGACTTTGATGAATATTATCTCTAAGTGCTGAAATTGTCTGTGTAAAAACTGCGCGTCAGAATAAGCACTTACATCGCTTCGTCTTTGTTCTTTGTATTCTGAACTTTCTAAGGCATTAGACCATATTTTTGACATATCTTGTTGTGATGGCATTGTTATACTTTTGGGCGACTTAAATCTGCCGAATATTGGATATGTACCTTTTGAGGAATGAGAATCAGTTCACTCTGTCCATTGACTCTGCCCAGCAAGAGCTCGCTTTACTTGACAATATTTTATGTTTTGACTCACAGCAAACAAGCTAAACAACCCCAACAATCGAACTCTCGATCTAGTCTTTTCGCCTGACAATGTTTATTATGTGGTTCTAGAACTCCACTCCAATATTACAATCATAGATACATATTATCCACCTTTGGATGTATTTATTGACAGTAAATTATCAATTTTAATTTAACTGTTGCATCATATATTAATGGTGCAGTAGGGGAACCCCGCAGCCCGACTTTTTTTATTTTAAAATTATTTTTTTATTGACAACTTAATATCAACTGGCATACCAGACAAAAAGGGTTAAACCTATCTTCAAATTAACAGGATACCCACCTACTTAACGGGATGCCGACCGGTGTAGAGTCTCTGACTGAGACACTGCAGGCTTCCACCCTCTGCGATCCCGGACACGCTGCTTCCGATTGTCCAGACCAAACGCTCTGGCATTCGCGATGGCTTGGTCTTTAAAACGGAGGTTCGGACTTCCTTATCGTCTCGAACCTGGGGGCTGGGAGTTGAAGATCCTCTTAGCTGCAGCATTGTTGTCCATTCGCTCCATGTGGACCAGCCAATGTAGTCGACGTACTCTAGGTTTTCGGATGACATTCACATCTTGGTATAGCTTATAGAGTTCGCGGATATATCTTCTCCTCCGTTTGCCCTCCTCGCACACAGGAGCAAATATCCGACGGAGTTTTTTTCTTTCGAAAGAATCCAGAATGAGGTCGCTTTTCCTGCTTATCGTCCAGCACTCGGTAGAGCTTACACTTTCTAGAGCAAGTCTTCGTCAGTTCTCTACTAAGGTGTCAGCCGTAGAGTTGATGTTAACTCCGAGGTAGGAGAACTCCCTTACTACCTCAAAGTGATTTCTATCAACGGTGACGTTTTGTCCTAATCTTTGGACAGGTGTTTGTTTGTTTGTTTGTTAAAAGCAATTACTTTGTTTTGTCCTCGTTTACTGCAAGGCCAACCAATTTTGGCTGTTCTTCAATTGCCATGAAAGCCTTTAGCACGGCCGATGGTGTTGATATCGTCAGCTTATCCCAGTAGTTGGACGGATCTGTTGAAGATAATGCCTTCCGTATTGACATCTGCCCTGCGCACTATCTGCTCTAGAACAAAATTTTTTTATATTACACTATCAGCTCTGTGTCGTGGAGTGCTTAAAGCAAGCAACTATCACGAGCAGAAATTGCCGGCACAAAAAGTGCTCTCACAGGCTCATCATTTAGTCCAGGTGTTAGTAAGGACAAAACAATTAAAAATACAATAATTATGTACCTACAAAATACTAACACAGACACAAAATAATGCAAACAATTTAAGACATTAAAGCATTATTACGCAAACTACTTTTTAGCTTAATTTTACTAACATGCAAGTCAATCACATGATCATTTAGATTATAGATTCTACTCATGTGACTAATAGGCTCATGACTCCCATAATTCGTTCTATGATGGGGGCTAAACAATAATTCAGCACTGCGCAAATTATGGGCACCACCACGAAAATTAAAGCCAATAGACGACAGCAAGTCAGGTGCATCTATTTGACCGGATATAAGCTGCTGTAAAAAAATGATATCGCTATTAAGCCTTCGTTGAGAAAGGGGTAACATTTGAAGAAGCTTAATACGCTGACTGTAAGGAGGAAGGTTAAAAGGATCATCCCATGGAAGTCCTCTAAGTGCAAATCGAATAAATTTACGTTGAATGGCATTTGAATGAATGTTGTAGAACGGCGTCCAAACTTGTGAAGCATACTCTAGAATCGGACGGACAAAACAATTGTACAATGACATAGTAACGTATGGGTCATTAAATTTTTTCGCCCACCTTTTTACGAAGCCCAGCATAGAATTAGATTTATTAACAATAAAATTGATATGCTTGGCAAAAACCAGTTTGGGATCGAAATAAACCCCAAGATCCTTAAAATTATCAACATTACAAAGAATATGTTGAGACAAAGAATATTGCAAGGTGGAAGGTATATTCTTTCTAGAGAATGTCATATGTTGACATTTAGTAGGGTTCAGGGATAAACCGTTTTTATCACACCAATTGGCGAAGCTATTAATGTCAGATTGAAGAAAAATTCTATCTTGCTGACTAGTGATAGATTTAAATATTTTCATATCATCAGCGTAGATCAGGATATTACTGTGATTTATACATGCTTTAACATCATTAATGGCTACTATAAATAGAATTAGTCCGAGGTGACTACCTTGGGGAACTCCAGACTCAGCTGACAGCGCATCTCTCCTTGTCGGAATCCAGTACAGGTTTGGAATAGTTCCAAAAAACTGTTTCTTTACTGCATATTGCACCGCGTATTTTTCAGCGTCGCACGACACAATTGGATCTGTTTTGCCAGGATCCCGAATTCTGCCATAACCACTTAGAACTTCTGGCAATGAATCATATGCGGCTTTGAAGTCGATGAAAAGGTTATCCAGGATTTGCCTTAGTGTGAAAATTTGGCCTTTTATCGATTTGCCGGGCCAGAAGCCACACTGGTACAGCTATGCTATCGTCAACTTCAATACTGGATGGTGGAACCGGTTCTTCGTTGAACGGATTCTCTTCTCTTCTTTCCCTGTCACTCTCTCTACATGATGCCCATTTAACAGCTGCTGGAAAAATCAACAGGATAATTATTAGTTATTATTTGTTCTTATGCGGACGCTCTAAATTTAACTATAACTTTCAATTATTGCCTTTCGGACTAACAACTATTTTACAAAGTAATCTTACCTTTGTTTTCATCAAGAAAATTATTAAAAACTTGGCATCTTTACCAAATTGTATCTTAGTATATAAGAACGTGTGGCGAAATGCTGATTCGTTGTTACCACGGAGTGTAGCAGATGCAGGAAGTTCACTTCACTTACCTGTGAAGTAGAGTCTTGGTGCTTTTTAAATAGTGCGTTTGTGTTTGTACTTCGAAAACCCGGTAGGCCTTCGTTCCGTAAATTTCCCACGAATTACGGGAAGCGCTACGGGCCATTCCTAACGGCGTTCTTTCCTTTGTTCTGTAATTTTAAATTCACCTTCAATATCGACTTTAAAAAATCAATCGACGCAGCGGCGGCTGTAATTTATTCGCGATTTATTTTACTCTTTTTCGCGCGCGCATCTAAATTCGTTTAAATTATCTTTTCCCAACCCAAAAGTGCTTCGACCATTTTAGATTTTTCACGCCATGCCGCTGCATATTGATTTGTACGAAACTGAAATATTTTTGAAATCCATTGCATAGACATTGACTTCCGCTTCACGAAAAGATCGAGTTTAAAATCAGGGCTTACCCTAGATCAAGAGATTATCAAGCCAAATTTAAAGGTTCGCTAACAGAATATTTTACAGCTCAGTCTGGAGTTCCCCAAAGAAGTCACTGAGGTCCGATTCGTATTATAAAAGGTTTTTCAACAGGGACGCTACAAAAGTAAAACGACAGGGACAGCAAATGACGCCGAATTTCTTGCCGCTCTTTTGACATTTCTCTTCAGTAAAGTTTGTCATTTCATGATGGAAAGATATACGAGCCAACAGCGAGTCGAAATTATTAAAATTTACTACCGAAATTCGGAGTCAGTGGCCTCAACGTTAAGAGCGCTACGTCCAATTTATGGTCGTCATAATCGTCCTAGCAGATCAACAATTGAGCGTCTAGTGAAAAAATTTGAATCCACAAGCACAGTACAAAATGTTCCCGTGCCAGTGAGACAAAGAAGTGCCCGTAGTGTCGAGAATATTGCTGCCGCTGAGACTTCAGTTGAAGAAAGCCCAAATGTGTCTCTCACACGTCGTTCTCATGCGTTGGGCATCTCTGTGACGTCGTTGCGCATCTCTGTAACGTCGTTGTGGCCCCAATTGGATGATATGGACTTGGAGGACATGTGGTTCCAACAGGACGGCGCCACAGGCCACAGCGAATGCCACAATCAATTTATTGGAAACCATGTTTGGAAACCGTGTTATCTCACGAAATGGTCCAGTCGCTTGGCCGCCTCGGTCGTGCTTTTTGACGCCGTTAGACTATTTCCTGTGGGGCTACGTCAAGTCTATGGTCTATGCCAACAAGCCAGCGACGATTGATGAACTTCGTACGAATATCGAACGTGAAATTGCAGCAATATCGGCCGATTTATGCTTGAAAACCGTCGAAAATTGGGTTCAGCTTCTGGACTTCTGCAGGCGTGCCCGTGGTGGCCATGCAAAAGAAATCGAGTTCCATACATAATTGCATCGATCGTACTTTCACAGGAATAAAGAATTTCATTGATATACAAAACTGTTTTTGTTTTATTTAAAAAAAAACTTTTGTGCTCTTATTGAAAAACCCTTTACAATAAATTAATTATCTTAAGACATGTACAAGGTGGCGCAAAAGTTGTCATCTGTTTACTTCACAAATGTCAAAGTAAAATTGACATTTGCCGCCATTTGCAAAAATTATAGCATCTTACGAAAGGGTTTTCAGCCCTTGGGTGGCCTTAGGCAATTCTGTGTGCCAATGTTTTAAATGAACCACGACGTTTGACATCTATCCTATGTAGTTTTCAGTCGGATTGGTGAACGCCACTGGGTGATGACTTTTGCGCCACCTTGTATAAATGACAGCAAATTTCTGACCTACGCTGATGATATGAAAACAAATAAAACTGTTCAGAATTTTTCTTCAAATCCGTATGAATAGTGTCGCCACTTGGTGTTTTAAAAGCGGTTTATATCTCACCATACTAAATGCCAACATTTGACATTTTCTCGGAAGAATATCTCTTCCGCGTTTCATTATTTACTATCTCAACCTACTCTTTGTCATGTTGACGTTTTTAAGGATCTTGGTGTTTAATTCGATTCGAAACTGGATTTTCTAAAGCATATTAATTCTATTGTCAATAAGGCCAACTTTATTCTGGGCTTCGTAAAAAGATGGTCTGGAGAATTTGATGCCCTTACGTTTCTCTATCATTGTACGATTGCTTTGTTTGTCCTCATCTACACAAGTTTGGACACTGTTCTACATTTTTCATTCAAATAGAATCGTCGCCATTTAACGTAAATTTATTCAATTTCCCTAAGAAGACTTCCATGGAATTGTCCGTTCAACGGCCCTCCATACAGTCAACGTATTAAACTGATTCAAATGATACCCGCATCTCATCGAAGGCTTAATAGCAACGTAGCTTTTTACAGCAGCTTGTATCCGGTCATACTCGTATATGTCTTCTGTTTGTTTTATTTTCCGTGGTGGCGCCCATAGCTTACGTAGTCTTGACTTATTGTTAAGCCCTCGTCATTGAATGAATTGTGACAGGAATGAGCTTATTAGTTGCATGAGTATTATATATTGTTAATGATCATGTGACTGACTTGCATGTTTTAAACTTTTAAGTTTCTTAAATTTGTTGTATTCTTGTGCTTGCGTTAGTAATGTATTCGTACATAATTATTATGATTCAAATCATTATTCCTATATTTCAGCTATGTATATATTTTTGTTTTTAACCCAGTACTCACTTCAGACAGATATATCTGACAAGCCAACTGTCAGATTGCAAACTGTCAGTGTTGTTTTTGTTCAGTTGTCTTATTGTGATAAATTTTGTTGTCAAGCGGTTTCAAAATTAAAATTCTGTGCGCCAAACTTGAGCACTTGAACCATATTACACCCGACATAACTGCTTCGTCAGGAATGCCCTCAGTATCAGTATCAGTGAGAGGGCAGCCTGTATATGCATCACAGGAGCCTTAAGATCCACACTAAGGGCAGCCTTAACGACTACTTTAAACCTCCTCCCCATTGATATCTATGGGAAGCTGGTGGCCACTAAGGCGGCCCTGAGATTAAGAGAATCCAATTCGTGGCAAAGTTCACACATCGGGCACAGCAACATCCTAACTGCCCACAAGATTCCCAACAATACGGATTACCTAATCCCAACACTAGATTTCAGTAATAAATACAAGACGGCCATCCCAGACCGAGCCAGCTGGGAAGATGGTCGTATTGTAAACAATAACGCCATAGAATTATACACAGACGGGTCAAAGACAGCCGACGGCACGGGGGCGGGCGTGTTTTCAGACAACCCTGCGCTCAACGTCGTACTACGACTGCCTGACCACTGCAGTCTATTTCAGGCAGAAGTCACGGCTATCCGCGAAGCAGCACGCAGACTCTCTATGAGCCCGATAGATGGAAAAACTATCGTGATCTACATAGACAGTCAGGCAGCGATTAAAGCCTTAGAATCACCAACAATAAGATCCAAGTTGGTAAAACAATGCCGCGAATCTCTTAACGAGATCTCGGTCAGATGTAACACTTCCCTGTGCTGCGTACCCGGTCACAGTGATATTCCTGGCAACTGCAAGGCGGACGAGTTAGCCAGACGGGGTTCCGCACAAGAACTCTCCGACAACAGAGAGTCACTGGCGCGCGGTACCCATTCAGACACTGAAACTCAAACTTCTAGATAATACGTTAATAGAAGCAAACAACAGGGGTGGAATAGCATCAGTACATGTGTGTCCTCAAAGCAAATTTGGACCAAATACGATGCGAAGAGAACATCCAAACTTCTCTCCATCAGCAGGAAAAATATCAGCTCTGTAATCGGAGCAATCACCGGCCACTGCCTTTTAGGCAGACATGCCATCAGATTGGGAGCTCCCTCAAATGACTTCTGCAGAAGCTGTAGAGACGACGAAGAGGAAGAAACCACCATTCATCCCCTGTGCAACTGCCCCGCACTAGCCAATTCAAAGAAACAAATCCTCGGCAACTATTTCCTCGATGATCTAAGTGATCTCAGTGAGACAGATATTGGCTGCATCAGCAGATTCGTCACTAGGTCCAAATGGTTAAACTGAACCGGAGGACGGATTGGACGATGACTTGAGCCCCTCCCGCTCCCCTCCCGCAGATCACCCAAACCAATTCCCCTGCAAAGGAAAAGAGATCTCACTGAAGTTAGATTGTATCAGTCACTTCAGTCCGAACTCCACTCCGAGGGCGAGACAGTAACCCGGCGGATCGACTGAAACGGTCTCCCCCGGCCTTTCTGTCTTCCCGCTATGCAGACAAAACGGGAACAGAGCTGAGGTTAGATTGTAACAGTCACCACACTCTGCTTCTCTCCCACTCCTCAAAACCTGCACCACAAACCCCCGAACTCAGTCATCATAATTCCAAATCGACTATCAAGGCCGCCCCTCCCTGCTCCCTTACCGCGGAATGGTGTAACTTGAGGCTCGTACTGCAACAGTCGCCACAAGCCGCACCCCCCGCGATGCGTGCAGCAGGTTTGGACCACCTTCAGTCACGCCCTCTAGCACAGTTTTGTAACCAACTACTTAACTGTGCAGCCGGTACACCCTGACCCCCCTCCAAGAAATGTAATCGCTTGCTCGGGATTGACTTTATCGGTCTCCCTGGCACGGTATTGCCTGCAAAGAGGGTGAAGAGCAGTTTGAGGTTCGATTGTAACAGTCATCTCAAAACACTCTTCCCTCCCCCGGTGATCAGGAGGCAATATCCTCCCTCCGTGGCGCAGAATTTGAGATCGACCTGTGGTTTGATTACATCAATCACCTCATCTCGATCGCAACCCTTGGTTCGGATGTCGCCTCTGCACTAGTCACTCTAACACATCGCAACCCATGCGAAACACAGCCAGGCTGCACACCCTGACCCCTTCAGGAGTATCTTCCCCCCCAAAACCACAACCTCACAGGAGGCAATCACAGAGAACCCAGTAGGCCGAGCGACGACCGGCATACCCCCCCCCCCCCCCCCCCCCCCACCCTGTGGTAACACAACGGGCCGAAACTGCGGCCTAAGTGTGCCTGGGCTCACGCCCTCGCAGCCAGCTTACCTAACTTAACCTATCAGTATCAGTGTGTAACGAGACATCCTGAGGTCCTCTGACCGGCCCCACTGGTGACCACACCCAGACCTTCCGATGAGTACACCAGCACTCAACCCATGAACTTAAACAATCAACCAACTGATACTATACGATGACCCTGACCGGCCCCTATGTGATTGTCATATGGGCCCCTGGTTGCCACCACAGTGAGCCCACCCGTCAGCGTATCCACCGATCATCCGAACCTGCCGTCCATTCTTTGCATTGCAGTTTATAATTTACACCGGACACCTAATTTGCCTAGTACACCAATGAAATTACCCGTCGGAGAGGATCGTCACTAGCTAGTTTTGGGAATACTGCGACGTAAGCTGCACACGACCTCCGGAGAATCGCAAGATTACCAAACACCACTTTTAAGGGGAGTCGAGAGACATCCCAGCGAATTTATAGTAGGGATTTTTATCATCGTAAAGCCTATGCGGAATTGAGACCTGGGTCAAATCTAAATAAACGACATGATCGTAGAGTACCCAGAAGAAGTCAAATATTTTGAGTAATCCTAATCCTACACAAAAGACTGAACTGGAATTCTCATATAAATAAAAAAATAAAAAATGGAATTTCGGGATAAAATGAAGGAAAAAGACAGACCAGCACCACAGAAGGAGTCTGATGATCGGTTGTGGCTAACCGTGAAAAAGCGCTGTAACTCCAGCCGTCCACTTAACGTAGTAAGGAATGTAAGGTTATTCATTCAAAACAAAATAAAATAAAAAAAGCTACTAGCTGCTAGTATGGGTGAACCTGGGCAATCCTCCAAAGATCGTTCACTGATTCACTTGACACAGGTATCTCCGGAGTCATGCGAACCTGCTCAACAGCTGTCATAGGGGCTCTAACAGGATCAACACCTCTGCACATATACATTCATAAGTGGCGGTCCCGCAAAGCAACAAATTTAAGACAGTCAATTGAGATAAGGCTTAACGACAACCTGGAACTTTTAACCCTTCTCGATGAACTCCCGGAACTTGATATAAACGGATCTCCACAGAGATTGCCAAGAGAGAAGAATGGGTTAGTAATAAGCCACCAAACAAACGGCGCAACGTTTTATATGGATGGCGCTAAAAATGGAATTGGGAGTAGGAGTCGGGATATACGGACCAAATACATGCATTACAATACCTATGGGAAAAAGTCCCAGCTTGAATCAAGCAGAGTTCCACGCCATTCAAGAATGCGCCAGCCACATCCATACATCTGGTATCAAAGGCGCCACCATCCATACTTTCAGGGATAGTCAAGCAGCTATAAATGCCCTTAGCTCGCATCCCATTTAATCCAAATCAGTCATACACTGTTTTGAGACTCTTAAAACACTCATAAGGAGCAAGATCAAACTGTGGCTGATTCTAGGCCACGAGGATTTTGAAGGCAACGAAAAGGCCGATGAACTGGCAAGAAGGGGCTCAGAAATTCCTTTCAAATTCAAAGGTCCCGAACCCTTCTGCTGCACTCCTAGATTAGCAGTTATCACAGCTATAAAATGCTGGGAACATACGACATTTACCACCTATTGGGAGAAAATCCAAGGACTGAGTGGTTAATGTTTGTGGTTGACAAATCATCATCATTCAAATTCACGGATTCAATTAATACATTCAGTCAAGGAAGTAGCATACAGAGACGACTTAGCACTGGTGGGCGAGGGGTGGCGGCGGTGTAGAGGTTAGTGTGTTTGCTTATGTCCCGTGCGGTGCTGGTTCAATCCCCTTGGGGAACAACAACATACGCCCATGGGGAGAAACGAATGACACCTGTTTCTCTCCAACTTCTATACCAAAAAGAGGATTTCTGCCTGGTAGTACAATGGACCGCTACCGAGTCAGAGTTCTCTGAGATTTGGATTTCCTTTACAAAAAAAAATGAACCCAATACAGAGGGTTCATACCGGGACCAGAAAACGTGGACTTGCGGTTAACCCACAGAAGACAGAACTGGTCCTCTTCATGATTTCACCGCAATTTAATCGAAAAACAATTGAGCGGCCTCCATTAAAAACATCGGATTACGCGAAGTATCTTGTCGTGATTCTAGATAGGACATTAAATTGGAGCCTCACTATTAAAGAAACAGCAAAAAAGGCAATGAAAGCCCTATATATGCTTGCAAAAGAATTTTCTCTCTTCATATTTTAGAAATAACGTCCTCGGAAGACATTTCTTACAGGATTTAGAAGAACTCCCTGGCCAGCCTGTTCATAAATGCAATGGGATGGATTGTAAGCCCGTTGGGTTTCGCATAGGTTTTTCACTGCTTCGAAAGTATGGGAATTATAGCCTCACAAAGGGTCTACACTGACCTAAGTGTGACGGGTGCAGCATTCTCTTGTACCGTCTACCCAGTTACCTAACCTAACACATTGCTGACAGATGTTGATGGGACCCCTGCTGCAACCATCCACCTGGAACGGTGATAATAAGGAAACGATAAATGAATTTCTCCAAATACCTGAAACATTGTCTTTCCTCATCTCGCAAATCGAAAACATATTTAATTAACTTTTCCCGCTTGGAATGCAAAATGAAATCAACATACCTACAACTAAACAGGAAAAGCAAAAGGACGATTTGTCTGTACGACGACAAGCATTAAATCCTTTCGATTACATTCCGATTGATTCTGGCGGGACCAAAGTGCTCAACTTGTAATATTCAAAATGTTATGCGCTCCGAACACCAGCCGGGTGATGGAGGGTACACTCCCCCCTCCCCAGGCCCAGACAAATACCCATTGCCGGGGATGTAAACCGATCTAAATATTTTATTGTCGTTCACTTGTGTTCAATTTTCAACTCGAACAAGATATAAAACCGAAAAAAAATGTCGAATCTCGTCGAACAAGAAACGAACACGAATGAACACATGACATATCATCGAACATCGTGTAATATGATACTTAATAGGCGATTGGGTCGTAAATTTTCTGGGAACATGGTTCGTTTTTTGGAGTGGATCTGGATCTGAGTGTCTCGCTATCTTTGGGTTGCTGGCTTAGATCATTGTTATTGAATTTTCACCTCTTTCGAGGGCGACAGATATAGATGCCGATGTGGATTTGTTACAATTCCACTGGGGCCATCTGCGGAATGAGTTTTGTTAACTGGGCCACTTGATGTCAGTTTTAATCAAAGTCGGTGAGCGAGCTGATGAGGGGGAATATCATTTGTGCAAATGAATGTTATCGATATGGAGATACAAATCGGGCGTCACTGTTTGGAGTTCAGATAGCTTTATTGGACAAAAGTTGGAAGGAATCTACGGATTCCATTGTTGTGTGGCTTTTGTATGGCCGCTGTTTAATATGTAGGTAGGGATAATAACGAGAGCATCTTACTAGGCCAGCGGGATTGAAGCACTTGGACTATATGTGAAAGATGGCAGTTGCGATTGGACGCTTTGCTATAGAAGTCTCGTTCAGTTTATTGTTCAAATCGAGTCCAATAAACTCAATGTTGATGAAGTGCCGATAACTAAATTAACATTAGAAAGTGTGATGATGAAGGGAAATGGGTATCGTAGGTCTTAGTCCGAATAAGGGCTCAGTTAAAGCAATACGTAAAAAGTGGAAGAGTAAAAACTTTGAAACGAACATATTATAGGAACGATTTGTTCCACTTTAAACGAATAGATCGACCTTCTGTTGGTCCACTTTAAACGAACATTGCTGAATACTAATTTTGCCATATTGGAAAAAAACCCTATAAAACAACGGTTAAAAGGGACTGACGTTGAATATATCCAAGAACAATGTTCGCAAGTTTAACCAAAGGTACAAATAGCGTGTGACGGGAAAAGACCCGAAAGGAGATCCATAGAGATGAACAAATGAACTTTGTAGTGGAGTCACAGTAGATGTTGGCGGAATTAAATGGAAAAGCTTCTTACCCGATCAAAACGTGAGTGAGGGTAGCAATATTTAAACTAAAGTCCAAGCAGGCTTAATGCCAAAGAAACTATTTAAGACAGTTGTATAAAGTTGTAGAAAGTTCAACTTATCTATATATTAGTACGGGGTTACCTATAACGTGTTTCCACCCATTTTTGCTATTAAACGTCACATAGATATGCCAACACTATACATATTTGGGTAGGGGGGTAGGGGACAATACATAGAAGTGCACAATACAAAAATTATCCACATATATAACACACATTATGAATTATAGCAAGTAAAATGAAGCGAATTGGATGAAATTACAACAACAACAACGTTGCTGTGTGAGGCAATAATCTGCCAATCGGAATGGAAAATTTTTATATCATGAAGTTACTTGAAAATGCTTGAAGTTACTTGAAAATGTTTGAAATTACTTGAAAATGCTTGAAGTTACTTGAAAATGTTTGAAATTACTTGAAAATGCTTGAAGTTACTTGAAAATGCTTGAAGTTACTTGAAAATGCTTGAAAATACTTGAAGTTACTTGAAGTTACCAACAACAACATTGCTGTGCATGTTATGCATTTGATAATGCTTGAACATACTTGAAGTTACTTGGACGTGCTTGAAGTTACTTGAAAATGCTTTAAGGTACTTGAAAATACTTGAAGTTACTAGAAGTTACTTTAAAATGCTGGAAAATACTTGTAGTTACTTGAAGTAACCTGAAAATGCTTGAAGTTGAAAATGCTTGTAGTTGTCGAAACATTTCATTTACGTGTCAGTCGTTGTCGGAACTTCATCCGCAGTTGACGTACTAATTACTCCTCCTCAGTGAAGTGTGTATAGTGTCAAAATTCTGAAAAGATCGCGGACGGCCGATGTTGAAGACATTATGTTTTCCAACATCAAATCTAGGAAAATGTGTGATAGAGATAGAGACTCTAATACCAATTACTGGAGGCCCCTACAAAGTCTACCAGATAGTGATATTGATGATGAAAATGATTTAGTGATTACGAAAAATCCGACGAAGCGTGTCAAAGTGCCATCAATTAATGTTCTTCACCAAACCAACGAAAAAATTCATAAACTCTTGAGTGAAAACGAAATTTCTTCTTATTGCACCAAGAAAATGTCAATAGGAATTAAAATAAATTGTGCTAATATTGAAACGCATCAAAAAGTGTGTGCCCTGCTCAAAAATGTTCAGTGGCAGTATTTCACCCATGATCTTCCATCGGCAAAGTCATTCAAGGTCATGCTATATGGACTTGATGAACTACCAATCTCTTCACTTAAGAGTGAACTTATAAGCCTAGGGTTAAAATGCGAAAACATTAAAATTATTAAGAAGACACATGAACGCTATACCCATATAATATACATTGTGTTTCTTGAAACTGGTTCCATCAGACTTCATGAACTAAAAAAGAACTTTCGTTGGATTCTTAAAACCCAAGTCAAATGGGATTTTGCGCGAACACAAACCAAAAAATTGACGCAGTGTTTCAACTGTCAAATGTTCGGACATGGTGAGAAAAACTGTAGTGTAAAAACTTTCTGTGCTATCTGCTCACAAAACCACAAAACCGAAAATTGTACGGGTAATCATGCAATTACATGTGCGAACTGCAAAGGGCATCATAAATCTGATGATAGTTCTTGCAAAAGTCGTCAAACCTTTCTGCAAATAAGAGAAAGTATCGCAAACAAAAACAATTCCTCGCGGCATCGCCCAATTCATAAACAAAAGCCAACATTCAACATGAATTATGAAGCTTTTCCACCGCTTAACTCGCAACGTTCGCGTAAAGCTTCTCCCTTACCATCACACGGTCCAGATCAGCAGCCGAGAAAAAACGTTTGGCATGTAAGCAGTGGTGAAAACGAGAATTCCAGTCGAAACATGCTCTTTACATTTGAAGAAATCAGCGCTCTCACCTCTGAGATGACAACTTTACTCAGCCAATGCAGCAGCAGATCACAGCAATTTAATGTTATTACTCAACTTGCAATTAAGTATATTTACTCTAATAAATAATGAATGCAAGCCTTAGAATTATTACTTGGAATGCAAGAGGCATTCGGAATAAAAGCTTAGAATTGTTTGCTTTCTTACATATAGATGTAGGTTTGATCTTAGAAACAATGCTTACAAGCAAAACAAAGTTATCCACTAGAGAGTACAAATGTTATCGAATGGATAGGGAAAATAGAAGAGGTGGTAGTGTTGCCATTGTAGTGAGCAACAAAATTCGTCACTCCGTTTTGTCGTCAGTAAATACAAAGGTAGTAGAAAATGTAGGCATTGAGACTCCATTTTCTAATGGAAACTCAATTAAAATATACTCCGTCTATTTCCCTGGCGGAGCTGCAAATTCATTTAAGCGCGAAGCTCTAAGAAGTGACTTAAGAAAATTAACAAATCTTAATACCAGGTTTATAATTGGAGGAGATCTAAATTGTCGTCATCGTAACTGGAATTGTAGCCGCTCAAATTCCTACGGTAACATCTTGTCCAACCTAAATATGTCAAATAATTTCCCGATATTACATCCACCTCATCCAACTTATATTCCTTCAAATATTAGGTTCAACCCATCTACGCTTGACCTCTTCCTAACTAATGCGGTTGTACTCATAAGTCAACCAACTGTTATAAATGACCTGAGTTCGGATCATCTACCCGTGCTTTGCAGTGTACTTAGTTCACCTGTGATAGAAAATACATTCATTTACGACTTTAAGATAGCAAACTGGAGTAGATATAAGTCAACTTTAAAAAGACTGTTAGAAAATGTGCATGTCGAAGATTTAAATGTTGTAAGCTCGTCCGATCTTGACCAATTAATTAAATATTTGAATACATCGATCCTGGAAAGTGTAAATGTGTCAGTACCTAAAAAGTTCGTTTTGTCCATTAATAATAGTCCGTTGCCGCAAACTATCCTTTACTTAATTAAGCTCCTAAATAGATTCAGAAGGAAGTGGCAACAATGCAGACATCAGTTTTATTTCGATGAGTTTAAGTTCCTAAACTTAAAAATTAAAGACGAAATAGCGAACTTAAGAAATAAAAAATGGAATCAAAAAATGAGCTCCTTACGAAAAGCAAGTGAACCATTCTGGAATATTATTAAAATAATAAAAAACAAACATACTTATATTCCACCGCTCAGAAATGGGAACACCGCAGCCCTTTCAAACATTGATAAAGCAAATACGCTAGCAACATCGTTCCAATCCAACTTTTTGCTGACTCTACATAATCAAAGCTGAATGGAGAACTTGGTCGATTCAACAGTAAATACCGTACGTAGCGGAGTTTTTTCTCACAACTCACTATTTGTGTCACTAGAAGATGTAAGAGATGTCATATCTGACTTAAACAACCGAAAATCAGTTGGTCCTGATAAGATTATGAATATCTACCAGAAAAACCTTCCAAAATCTGGTATTAAGCTCATCCAATTTATTTTTAACAAATGTATACAAATTGGATATTTCCCAGTTGCATGGAAGCATGTAAAAATTATTCCAATTTTAAAGCCGGATAAAATACCTAGTGACCCCTTTAGCTACAGGCCCATAAGCCTCTTAAATAGCTTAAGTAAGTGCTTTGAAAAGGCCATTAAACACAAACTTCTATTGCACGTAGAGGAACACAGCATCCTTCCTGCTGAACAGTTTGGTTTTCTTTCATATCACAGTACAACCCACCAGGTCCTCCGAATAAAACAGCACATTAAGCAAAACTTCAATGTGGGTCAAAGCACAGGTATGGTACTCTTGGATGTGGAAAAGGCATTCGATTCAGTCTGGCACAATGGGCTGATCTACAAACTGACACAACTCGACTTCCCACTGTATCTCATAAGAATTATTGATTCCTTTCTGGATCGTAGAACATTTCACGTCAAATTAAATATGTGCCTCTCCAATAAGTATAATATCCCTGCGGGTGTTCCCCAAGGATCTGTTTTGGGTCCCATCCTGTATAATGTTTATACATCTGACATCCCACATTTATCAAATTGTCAATCTGCAATTTTCGCAGATGACACATTTTTTTTTTTTTTTTTTTTTTTTATAATTTGCTTACGCTAAAGGGATTTTTTTTTCTGTTGTTACAGTACCCTTATAATGCTAAGAACACAGTGTAAGCTACTTGGTATTAGAAAGAATAGAGAGATAGAAAAGAAGTGTTTGGGTGCAGTTGTAGGGTTTTTCTCCACGGGTGGTGTCTAAGTTACTTAGGGAGATTACGATTTCATGTATTCGGTATAAAGTAATGGACTTGGCCGGGATTCGAACGCACGACCTTCCATTCCGTAAGCGAATACACTACTACTGCACCATTGCCACCCGTGTTTATTCCTCCGATGCTTTTGGTTTAACGATTGAAACCAATTTTCAATCCGTCCTAAACACATTAAAAGTATATTTTGATAAATGGAAAATAAAAATAAATGCTCAAAAATCGCAGGCTATTTATTTCACAAGAAAAAGAAAGCCCTGTTTTTTGCCGACTCGCAACTTAAGCATAGATGGGCTACCTATTGAATGGAATAACCGTGGTAAATATCTTGGTGTCATTATTGATAACAAAATCACTTTTGGTCCTCATATTCAGCACACTGTTGAAAAAATTAACAGAACAATTAAAGTTCTCTACCCTTTTATAAACCGAAAGTCAAATTTAAGCAAGGAAAATAAATTGATTATATACAAATCAGTCTTTCAAGCAATAATGTTTTATGCAGCTCCAGCTTGGGGTAGTTCCGCAAAAAGTCATATTTTAAAATTGCAAAGAATGCAAAATAAGATATTGAAAATGATACTCAATCTACCATGGCACTATCCCACCAGTCTTCTCCACGACGTGGCAAATATAGAACTTGTTTCTAATCGCATTATCAAATTAAAAAACAAATTCCATTTATCATGCGAGTCTTCAGAAAATAATTTAATTGTGAATCTTGTACCTGATTAATATTTTTATAATTGCTGTGTTAATATGTTCTCTACACTAGTCTTATTACTCAAGTTAACCTGCATGTTCTATGCTTATTATTATATTAAAATTATTTATTTATTTATTCCGTACTTTCTTATGTACTTATTTATTATTTATTTATCTATTTATCTAATTGTCTATTTATTTATTTATATAATTTTGGTTATTTATTTATTAACTCTATATATTTATTTTATTATTTACCTAAATGTCTATTTATTCCCTTTTCTTTTTTATGGATATATACATATATATATTTATTTATTTCGTATTTAACTTTTGCTCTTTTGCTATAAAACTGTTATTAGCTATAGAATATTGTTAATTTATTACATAATATTGATCCTTTTTATTGTTACATAAATGTTTTGTATATACCAACTTGTAGTTTTTAAAACTCTGTAAACTTTACATGCGTAGCATGCAACACTCAACCACTGTGATATTTCAAACGAAGGTTTTTAAGTAGCTTTTTCATTCAACTATTCACTTATTTACATATAAAGCTTGCATTCATTTTATATACTCGTATTTTTCATAAGAAAGGTCAATAAATACCATATCTGTGTACATTAATGTTTAAGACAATATGTGTAAAACTTTTGCTACCAATAAACACACACATTCATTTACGTGTAACAGTCGACTTTATTTTTTTTTAACTTATAGAATAAATTGGTCGAATTTCGACCATAGGGCGACCCCTAGTTTCCAATAATTAGTCAGATGCAAGAATGCCTGATGAATAGTTGCGCTATCGTCAAGAAAGGAGATACCCTGTAAGCCGCACAACTAAAGATGCTTCAGTCTCGAAAACTTTGCATAAAAAAAATAATATCAGCCGTACTGTACTCGCCGGAACCTAACTATTTACTTACTTAACGGCCTCCCGACCGTACCCCTCTGTCTCAGACACAGCAGCCGTCCATCCTCCGCCATCCCGGGAACCCTGCTTCCAGTTGCCCAGACCAAACGCTCTAGCATCCGCCATGGCTTTTTTTTAAAACGGTGGTTCGGTCTTTCTTGTTGTCTCGAACCTAGGTGCTGGCAGTCGAAGATCCTCTTCGCTGGAGGATTATTGTCAATTCGCTCGATGTGGACGAGCCGAATACTTGACGTATTTTAGCTTTTTGGACTGGAAGATGTGGATGTATCTTGGTACAGCTCGTAGAGTTCGCGGTTATATCTTCTCCTCCATTCGCCCTCCTCGCACAGGAGCAAGTATCTGACGAATTATTTTTCTTTCCAAAACAACCCAAAATTAGAGCGCCTTTCCTGCTTATCGTGCATCACTCGACGCCGTAAAGCAGAACCAGAGAATGCAATGTTTTGTAGAGCTTACACTTTGTCTTCCGAGTTAGGAGTTTTGAACCCATTTGTTTCGCCAAACCGAAGTAGCAATGGTTTCCTAGGGTAATTCTTCGACGGATCTCCACCAAGGGAGTTGATGTTTACTTCGAGGTAGGTGAACTGTCTTACTACCTCGAAGTTGCAGCTATAAACAGTGCTAATTCGTCCTTGTCGGTGGACAGATGTTTTTTTTTGCTGAACGCAAGTATTTGATTTTGTACTCGTTGACCAACCAATTTTACCTGTTCTTCAATCACCGTGAAAGCCTCTAAAACGGCACGCTGTGATCGGCCGAAGATGTCGATATCGTCCGCGTATCCCAGTAACTGGAGGGATCCGTTGAAAATAGTGCGTTCCATATTAACACCTGGCCTACTTAGTATCTGCTCCAGGACAAGATTGAAGAAGAAGATTAAACTACTCTCGACAAGGCTTTCAGTAACTGCACCTGTGGCAGATGTTGAAAGTCTCTCATTTTTCTAATATTACAGAGTTCCTTATTCCACAAAGGAGGGAATGCTGATTCTTATACAGTGTGTTTTTTATAGAGGCATACAACTTTGTTTTTAAAAATTAAACACAACAAATTTAATGGAATGACCAAATTTTGGCTTTATTAGCTCACAAATGTTAAAAAATAATTTCTGGCATATGGCCTCCGCGACTGCGCCCGATGAACGCCATCCTGTCGGTCCTATTTTGCACCACTTTTTCGAGCATACCAGGTCTTATTTCGTCAATAGTGCGTCGAATTTGTTCTTCTAAGTGATCAATCGTTCCTGGTTTATCAGCATAGACCAGATATTTGACGTACCCCCACAAAAAGTAGTCCAAAGGTGTCAAATCACACGAACGAGGTGGCCAACTCACAGGTACATTTCTTGAGATGATACGGTCACCAAACGTTTCGCTCAACAAAGTCATGATTCACGAGCTGTATGGAATGTTGCGCCGTCTTGTTGGAACCATTTCTCCTCCAAAAGATTTTTAACGACATGAGGAATAAAAAAATCACGAATCTTTTACCTGTAGCATTCGCCATTCACCGTAATGTTGGCACCGGTTTCGGATTTAAAGAGAAATGGGCCCATGACGCCTTCGGCATGTAAACCACACCAAACAGTATTTTTTTCGGGATGTAATGGAGTCTCAAGAGTCTTATGAGGGTTGTGCTCACTGCAAAAATGACAATTCTGCTTGTTTACAAACCAGTGAAGCCAGAAATGAGCCTCATCGCTGAAGATGATTTGACGATAAAAATCTGGTTTAACTTCCAGTTGATTCTCAGCCCATTCACAGAACATGACGCAATTGATGGTTCGCTGGCTTTAATTCTTGCACCAGTTGGATCTTATATGGATGAAGGCCAAGGTCTTTCCTCAAAATTTTCCAATTTGTGGACGGGCAGAGACCGAGTTACTGAGAACGGCGTCGAATCGATAAATTCGGGTCCTCTCTCACACTCACATCTACAGCAACGATGGCTTTTTCTGTACGCACGCTACGAGCTCGATTTGGATGAATATTATCACAAAGAGAAAATGCTGTCATGAATCGATCCATAGTATTGCGTATTAGCTGCTCAGATGGACGATTATACGCACCGTAAACTTGACGAAGTGCTCTATAAGTTTGACGAACAGAGCGCAAATTTTTGATATAAATGTCGACGATTAGTAAACGTTGTTCTGGTGTAAGTTTTTCCATGGTGATTTGCAAAGTATACTGAAAAAAAATTCAAACACACTTTATTAGTATGACAGCTAGTTTGAAAGTTATCCCTATCAAAAGTTGTATACCTCTATAAAAAACACCCTATATATGACCGAACAGGGAAGTTTAAACGCCATTTTAAAAGCTATTTCTTTACTTTTGTGTCGAGTTCTGTAGTCCAGGTGATTTTTTGTATAGCCTTGCCCTATTGGCTGACACTGCGACCTATGAGATCTTTTGTATCAAAAAGGGACTGCTTTAACCTAAAAGACGAGTGACCTCCGTAGTGAATGCCAGAATATCCTTAGTGGCAGAGCAACGTAGCTCCACATGTGAGCGTATCTGCTTATGAAAGATGGGTCGTCTCAACCAATGAAAAGTCAGACATCCACAGAGAATCTGCTCAGAGGTTTCCTCGTCCTCCATACAGGGCCTACATTATTCATTTTGTTGAGATAGCCGCATTGCCCAGTAAGAAATCCCACCAGCTTTCTATTTTTATCCTTAGTAAAAATAAGGATTTCCTTGTGGGATTAAAGCCTAATGTATCGTTTGGATTGTCTTAAACCAGGGACACTTTTCCAATGTTTAATACGAAGCTGTTGTTCCCAGTCTTTAACTAGCCCTGAACCAGCAGCCCAATCGACTCTGCAATAAGATTCTGGTCCAAAGAACGCTGATTCGGTTCCAGCACTGGCTAGTTCATCCGCAGATTCATTGCCTGCCATACCTTGAAGTCCAGGTACCATCCAAGTTGATTTTAGATTTTGCAGGACATCGTAGCAGTTTTTATTACAGTCAATGAGTCCTTTGTTTTGGACGACAGTACTTGTAGTGCTGCTTTACTATCTGAAGAGATACATACATTTCTAGCGCCTTTAATTCCCTTTTTCGCGTTCAGTACAGCGCAGATTTCAATGGCATGGACTTCTGCCTGGAACATTGTGTGACACATTCCCCCAGGTATCGAGACTTTGGTGTTGGGTGTAAAGACACCAGCTCCAACTACAGATTCCATTTTCGATCCATCGGTGAACCATACCAGAATTCTTGCGTCTAGTTTCGGAACACCTTCGGACCATTAAGAACGGTTCAATATCTCTACCTCAAGCTCATTTTGTGCTTTGATTGAATGATCTGGCTAAGATTTGCCCAGTCAATTTTGTTGGGGTCCTTGAACGGCTTTGGGGTCCTGACATCGAGATCTATGTCAGAAACCAATTATGATCTGAGAAGTATTTCAGAATGTAATCTATCCAATTTTCTAACATCATTGTTTTTACAGAAGTGGGTGCCATCTATAATATGTTCCCAACCATTTAATCTATCCGTACTTGGAAAGGTAAAGGTCGGGAGGTTTTCTTTGTTACATAGTGACGGGTTCTTTTCATTTTTCACGGCCGCCAAATAGCACATGTCATTGGCATCTCAGCCCGTCGCAAAGTTGAGGGACTGAGATTCATGATTTACATGAAATCTTTTTGAATTGGACCTTCTTCTTCTGCCATCTGTAGAGCGGGTAGCAACGGTGTGGGTGCAGTGGAACTGGTAGTATATTTAATTGCTGATTGGAAGGATGCGCGTTCAAATCTCGATCAAATCCGTGAATTAAAAAACTTTATCGAAAGATCTCCTTCCGTTGGATAAAAACTATTCTATCTATCTGTTGTTCATCCTTCATGTTCGGTAGACTGTAAGGGTACTACAACATTCACATAAGGCCTCCGACTACAAAAAATAAAAATAAATTAATAAAAACGCATTTCAAAAGTTTTCATGTTTCCTATAACAATTTTCGCAGGCATTCACTATTTGTCGTTACCGAAACAAAAAAAGAAAAGGTCAAAGCACATCTATATAAACAGTAATGGACCTTTCTTCCAAAAGCGAATTCTCCATTTTCTTTCGGAGCTCAGAATGGCATCCAAACAATACAAATAATAGCAAACGATTGCGATGTCCTTTGGGTGTGGCATATTGCAATTGAATACACATTGAGCAATCAAATTGATTCAATCCATTCGAATCTTCCACCCAATTTAACGCAAATCTCTCTTGTACTCGGTATCTATAGGATATTGCTGTTAGACCGACAACGATCTACCAACAGAGCGACAATCGGGTTCGGAATACCCTTGCAAACACGTTCCCATCACAGTTGAGTGGATGCGATATTCTTCGAACATCCTGTCCCCGGGTGAAACGTATTTATTTTATAACATTGCCAATCAAGATGGCTGAACAAACATAATCATTTGCCCATACTGCAATGAATGCTAGATAGGATAATGACAGTGGTGGAGCGAGGAGGTCGTGGCCAATGTACAGCACAAATATTTTGCCAAAAAGGATATCTGAAAATCGTTGTCACCACATTATTCGTTTCATACGAGTGTCATATCAATGACTTGAGAGCGATTGAAAAAGTTGGAAATGGTTATTGATTCCGTTCCAAAAAAGACCTTTAGTATTGACAGTACATAAACATTAATTTAGCAAGGAATTCCAAATAGCAAGGAATGACTTCGGTGAATGCGTTAGGAATAAGAGCAAATTTCGCATTGTGTGGCTAATGACTAGTAAGTGCATTGGACTTAACGGAAGCGTGACTTTAACTGACGATAGTTCAAAGCACGCGTAACTGTTATTGTAGTGACCACTGCAGACTCGGCGCTGCAATACCTATCTTTACCGAGCAAACGCTACTATAGGAGTGGATAAATAGATAGATAGATAAGTTCTTTATTTTCATAATTTATGATAACAACAGTTCGTCGCTTAAAAAGCAAACTGACATAAGTCAAAATTTGACGATTTTGACTTAACTATACAGAACGAATCGCAACCAAAAATAATTTTTCTATCAAACCGTCATAACTATAGGTCTTAAGCTGACAGCATGAGGGCATAAGTGTCTTTTTGAATTTAGGGAGACATCCTTTTATTTTCCCAGCTAAATGACTTTTTTTCATTTGTAACACTTTGCTTCTAAAAAAATATGAAATCGTGATAAATAAGTTCCTTGAAAAGTGACACTTTTTGTTTTGTGTCATTTTACTGCCAAATTCCAATAAATTTATTTTTGTAGTAAAACGTTTCAATTTGCGTTAAGTCATTTTACCTTGGAACAAAACTAGTTGATAAACTTCAAAGTTCTTTTGATTCCTACCAATAAGTTAGGTATTTTTAAATAATACATATTTTATTATAATCGATTTTTTCATTAAAGTTCCTTAATTTTTTTTATCATAACTTAATACTACGAGTATTTAAAGTGGGTTGTTTTTACAAAATACGAAAAAAAAAATACTGACGAACAATATTATTATTTGTTAAATATTCTTTATTTTTTTAGTTTTTTTAATTACTTACATTTATTAAACTTAGTTTTTTTGTTGTAATAAATAAAATTTTATATTGTTTGTAAAACACTTAATATATTTAAAAAAAAAAGAAGAAGACTGCTGAACAGTAGTTTAAGTTTTACATATCCTTTATGTTCGTCCTTGTTATTTCTTTAGTAAAATTTAACTTATTTTAAGTTATTAATAAAACAATATATTTTTTGACGATGCTGGTTTTATTTCGGGTTGGGTACGATATCCTGTTAAACATCTAGTTTCAATTGCAAAAGCTGGATTATTAATGAAAAGCGGGAATAAAAGAAACAGACTTGAAATAAGTAAAATAATACAAAGCTTTGCCATGATTTAATATTTTATTAATACACAATCTGGCTATTTTTAACCTTCCGTCCTCACATATATTTTTTCTAACGCGCTCCTCACACTGGGGTATCACATACCCCACCCCAAAAGTATTAAAAACAAGATGTAATTTTATATATATAAATGTTGTTTTTTTTCATTCATATTTTTATTTTATCAAAACAAAATTCAATACGATGAATAACATAAAATATAAAAATACTTAAAAAAAAAAATAATTTCCAAATTAGGTTACAAAAAAAAGTCAACTAAAATCAGTCAAATTCATAAAAAAATTTAAAATAATAGTTTTAAAAACTGTTGCATTACGCTTTCTAATACTCTTTCTTCAATGTTTACTCCAATGTATTGTTTTAACAGTGGGATAAATGTTTGCTTTTTTAAACCCAAAAATTCAAATTTTTTTCACTGCATTCTATGTATTGCACTGAATTATCAGTGATGATCCTCGCACATGGGAAGTCGGCATGTCACATTTTCAGTTTTTTTTTCGATTTCGATTGTTTTTAATGTTAATTTTCAAGATTCGAAGCTGGTTCAGCATAAAGGAAAAGCCTTTCAATGGATTCGTCTCGAAAAAAGCCATTTTGCTGTAAAACTATAATTAATATTGTCATCAACAGTAACTTCCTTTATGGCTGAACAAACCCCACACTTGTTTTATTAATTTTTAGTCCACAATAACTAAAATAGAAAACATTTCTCTAAAATAATGTATTCACAAACTCCAAAAAATACTAACACGCACTGCACACTGGGGTATATGATACCCAAGCTAAAGCTTCGAAGCATGACTAAACACGTTAACAAAATGTAAGAACTGAACACCCTGGCCTGCTACTGCAGAGAGTTTAAAATTAAATATACATAGGTATGGCATCCTTAGGAAAAAAATTTAACGGGACCTGCAAACTTTTGCAATCTATGTGGGCGGGGGGTATCTCATACCCCAGTGTGTGGTTGGAAGGTTAATAAGGAAAAATTATAACATGACAAACATAGGTTTAACAATTCAACAAATAAATATAAATGAATTAATAATGCTCATTCAGGTACTGAAAAATTAAATGAAATAAATCTCCGAAATTCTATATAACTATGTGCTTTAAAATATTAATGAAACAATCGAATCTATTTTCTACACTTACTTCAATTTTATATTGAAGGCAATACGCAAAAGACCTGGGGTAGAATCGGCTAAGGTGATAGTTGATTGTCGATTTTAATTGTCGTTTTTGATTATCAACTCCTCTTTGCTCTGCGTAAAGCGATCACTAAAAAATTATTGATTATTGGCAGCACTTAGAGTTTTAAACGCCACTTCCTTGCCGACGCTGTCATTGCAAGCAGCTGATGTGTTTATTTTTCATTGTAAGAAATGTAAGTGAAATTGAGAAAATAATATGTTCACAAATTACAAAGTATTGACTGCATTTTTTTAATGACTGTAGCAGTAATTTCAGCCACCGTACTTGACCCATTGGTGCAGCCCAGTCAGCCCCAACTTGTCTTTGATAGCCACCACCCAGAAGAAGATTTAAAGTTGCAGCTAATTAAAGGATGGCCGGAACATGCGTTGACCTTATTCCAGTTGGTAAATCAAGCAGTCCCAAAACAAACACAAATGCTTCTTTTGATAAGCGAAAGTTTTTCAAAAATCTAATAATAATAATAAATGATACTCGTAGCAATCAACAATGAATATTTATAATTATATGAACTCTTACATCGGGTTTGGAAGTTCCAAGATATTTGTTTTATTTCTCAGGTTTCTTCTTCATAGTTGGACATTTTTGTAATTAATTTCTTCATTTGTGAAGAAAAGTTCTAGAGAAGTAAACATTGCACTTAACGAATTTTCCAATTTCACTTTTTTTATTTGAATTTATTTAATATTATATTAAATATTTAATTTATTTGGAGCCGAGGTGCATACCTATGAAAATAACAAAAATGTATGAAAGCGACACCTAAATAGCTGTCACATGAAATTGATCACAAAAAGGTGATTGTCAATTTGATAATCAGCTTACGTGGACGTAAAGGTATGATTTTGATTGTCAGCTATCAACTATCACCTTAGCCGATTCCACCCCTGATTTGTTAATTTTTCATTTGTCATAATTTTCTGTATAGCACCTGATATTACAAGATTAAGTTTTTTATATAACTTTTCTTGTCCATTTTAAAGTTTTTCTATTTCTGTACGAACTAAAATTGTTTCTTTTGCTGAATTCGCAATTAATTTGTAGAAACCACAACTTTTTCGTCCAACTAAAACTTTAAATCTGCGATGCCAAGCTTCACAGTTCGAGTTGCCTGCAGTGTCGGACGGAGACCAAAAGTCAGTAGAATATTGTACATTGCGAATATATGTAATTGATTTTAAACCACTCTGCAAAACTAACCGCCTCTTCAACATATTTAAAGCTATTTTGCATCGAGAAAAACAATTGAAATTGATAAAATTATGAAATAAAATGAAAGACGACGTTGTTAAAATTCAAGTGGGATTCTGAGAAACGGGCAAAGCGGGATTTAACGGGATTTTAAAAAGCGGGATTATAATAGATCGGGATTTAGAATAAGCGGGGTTTTCAGAGGCAGTATTTAAAAAACCCTGATTTTAGAAGACGGTTTTTTAAAACTTTTTAAGCGGGATATTAAAAAAACGGGATTTTAAAAAGCGGGATGCCGATAGCTATTTTGATTAAAAAATGATATGAGTCAATTTTTTTTTTTGAAAATCGGCTTTTTGCAGTAGCTTTAATACACCACTTGAAAGATAGTTAGATAGTTTATTCTTGCTTCATGAAATACAAATACGTTGTCGCCCAATTTACATTATATAATTGCATAGATTTAACATTTTTTGTTTTTTGTCTTTCAACTGAATCAATATTTATTATTTACAAAAAAAAAACACAAATAAATAAGAAACTGTTATTATTAATGAGGAAAATCATGAGAAAAACCTCAAGAAATAATACTTTTTTACCTTACAACTTTTTGGTATTCATTGAAATTCAAAACTACAATGAATTTTTTAAGTTATGAAATACTTAAAATGGCTTTTCTAAAAATGTATGAATTTTGACATATGTATGTCAGTTTGCTTATGAAGCGACGAATTTTTTGTATTCGAATAAAGAGACATAAAAGAGCCTGGCTGCAAAAATCGTCCGCCCGATTCACTTCAAAATAACTTTTGGAGAAATATTAATTTATTTTTAGTATTTTTTATTTAATTGTCTGGCAAATCCGTGGGTTGACACGAATTGAGATCCCCGGTGTCGTTAAAGAAAGTTGAAACAAAAAATAATAGGAGCATGTACGTGCGTCGAAATCGTTAAAACTAAAGCACTATGGAAATGCACGCTAATAGAAAACGCACTAACGCGCCAGCACTGCTTACCATGGTACTAATCCTGGGACGAGCAGAAATGCTCGTGTCAGCGCTTTCTGGTTTCCGGGGAGAACAAATTATTACTTAAGCTTGGGCGAAACTTAAGAGTCGCGAGTTGGAACGTTGGAAGTATGAGTGGTCGTAGTTACGAGCTCAAAGAGATGGTGGTTATGGCGAAACACCGGAAATCGAACGCATTGTTTTCGACGACAAAATCTTTCAAGATGTTCTACTACGGGACGGAAAAAGGTAAGAACGGAATCGGTATAATCCTTGAGGCAGAGCTACTTGTCAGACTCTTGACCATTTTAAAATCCAGTGATCGTTTCATGTCTCTCAAACTGGTGATGCAAGGTGAGGTGTGGAATATTGTCAGTGCATTGCTCCGTAAGTTCGATGCAAGCAGAAAGAAAAAGATGCATTCTGGCATGATTTTCACAACCACATCCAGAACATTCCAAAAGAAGAACTTTTGTCTCTTGGCGGAGATTTGAACGGAAATGTCAGGAAGTCAAACGAAGACTATGAAGACTGCCATGGATGATTGTGATACGGCACCAGGAACTCTCCGGGTGAAGATACCCTAAGTATTTGCAAGTTACACGGTCTTATCGTTCCAATCACTGCCGGCTTTGTTCCTCAAACAAAGCCGGCACCTGATCACTTATACCAGTGGCGGAAACAAAACCCAGACTGATTACCATTTGGTGGCACTTTTCATGAAGCCTCGGGTTAAAAATTTCAAAGTGATCCTAGGAGAGGCAATCGATCAGCACCACCGCCTTCGCCTGACAAGTTTTTTTGGCGGCGGGGCGAACAGAAAAAAACATATAAAATTGTCTGCGAGAATCAAATGATTCAATCTGGACGAAGAAAAAGGCAAAGCATTTATATCAAATATGCAAAATTATCTTCATCACATCATGCCCGAAGTAGAGGATGCAGAGTGCAGAGTACAAGATATGTGGAATTCCCTACAACGACCTTGCTTGGATAGAGATAAATCACTGCTAAGGGCTTCAAAAGGACACCATCAACAAGGCAAGAAACATGGAAGTGGACAGATGAAGCTAAAGCAGTGATAAGTGACAAGGAAGCGGCAATCAAAGCTTGGTCAAAGTGCTCCACTAATAGTGGAGATGAAAAGTCCCGCGTCTAATTGCATTACAAACTTTTGCAAGAGGTTTGCAAAGAGAAAGTGCGCTCAAATTCAAGCAAAGTGGGTGGAGGGTCTAAATCGGGAGTAAGAAGAATTTTCTTCTTCGGCTGCTGATAGAAACCAGACTGTCCAAGATTTCTGACAAACCAGCACAGGGGCAAAACCATTTTCAAAATTGCCGCTCAGAGTAGGAAGAATGCCTACAGGAAATCCATTCGCCAGAGTTCACCAACAATGCACAAGGGCTGCTTCTTGTGGATGACGAAAAAATAATACACAGGTGGCAACAGTACTGTGAAGGACTTCTAAATGAACAATTTCCTCGGATATATTTTCCTCTGAGTTCTGGAAAAGATGGGAAACATCGGCTCCAATTGGCTCATGATTCTCATCTTCAAACTGATGAGAGGTGATCCAATGCCTAACCAGTGGAGGGAACGATACGCGACACTGTGACAATTACCATGAAATTAAGCTGATGTCGCACACCGTGAAGATCGTTAAGCAGGTTTTAGATAGCCGAATGCGGAAAATAATACGGCAATCTGAAGATTAACATGCATGAGTTAAAACATGAGATAAGGCGATTAAAAGACAAAAAAGCACCAGGTTTTGACCTGATCACTTCGGAAATCCGGAAGCGACTGCCAAACAAAGGTTTAGTTAATCTCGTACGGTTAATGAATAAAATAATTAGCCTTGAGTATGTACCAAGCGTCTGGAAAGTAGCTGATGTAATAATGATCCCTAAACCCGGCAAGGACCCTCACGAGGTATCCTCATTTAGAGACCAATATCTCTACTTCCTTCAACATCAAAGCTGCTTGAAAGATTGATTGAAAAGCGTCTCAAACCAATCGTAGAATCAAGAAACCTAATCCCAAATCATTAGTTTGGCTTCCGAAGCAAACATTCCACAATACAACAATTTCATAGAATAAAAATCGAAAGAGCACTAGAAAAAAAAGTATGTTCTGCAATCTTCTTGGACGTAGCACAGGCTTTCGATAGAGTACGGCATGAAGGTCTACTCAATAAACTAAAAGTGTACCTGCCAGAACAGTACTTCCATCTAATGGAGTCTCATTTAACATCGTGTTACTTACGTATAAGACAAGAAAACTACTACTCTAAACTAGTGCAGATCGAAGCCGGAGTTCCTCAAGGAAGTGTCCTCGGGCCTCTGTTATAGGTACCTCCTTTAATCTAAGGACCTACCTACAACGCCTTACACCAAGACTGCAACCTTTGCCGACGATACGGCAGTGTTAGCAGTGGGAGGTCCAACGCAAGAATCGACACAAAAGTTACAAGCTGCTACATACCAAATTATCAAGTGGACTGACAGATGGCGTATAGAACTCAATTAGAGCAAATCTGTACATATTGACTTCACAAATAAGTCTATCTCGTATTCCCCTATACAATGTCAGGCACGACAATACTATGTGCTAATACAGCGAAGTATCTAGGTATGACTCTAGACGCCAAGGTTCGTTGGGAAGGAGCGTATTAAAATCAAACGACTAGAATTAGACGAAAATTAGAATTGCTTTTAGGCAGGAAGTCAGGACTATCAATTAATAATAAAATTCTTTTATATAACCAGATCCTAAACCGAGTGTGGAACTATAGCGCTCAACGCTGGGGATGTGCCAGGCCAGCCAGACCAATATTGCAGTCATCCAGCGGTTCTAGAATAACATCCTTCGATGTATTGTGAATGCTGCATAGTACCTACATTAGAAACAGCGACCTCCGTCGTGACCTAGGGATTCCTGCTGTTTTTAAAAAGATCAACGTTAGGGCCAAAGCGTACGAGAAGATACTTCAGGAGTATTTTAACGAGGAAGCAACAATTCTTTTAAACGTATATGGCATGAGACGACTGCACCGTATAAGACCGTCAGATCTTGTAAGACAAACGCAAACCACAGAATTTACCACGCACTCAACCAACGACCATACCACGTCAAGTTAATCGGTTCTCATCAGATCACCGCAATTAAACAACGTTGGGCGCGGTTAGTACGTAGATGGAGACCGTTTGAGAACAACCGCGTGTCGTTGGCCAGTCCCATCTACAGAGTTGAGGTAGATATTACATACGTGGTATCACAATGGACCTAAATTGGTCTAAGCGTGTCGGCTTCTGCCAGCAGAGACCTTAACCTAACCTAACCTATCACGCACCCTACTTGATAATAGCAGGGCGACAACTACGAGCGAAGGAGGCGCTCGGAGTGATTTTAACCTCCAACGCTTTGGATGGATTAAATCCCATATGCTCCTGTTATTGTCATTAAAAGTTAAGAACCTACAACAAATTACAATTACAATGTATCTAAAAAATAGTATACTATTAGCCGTTTACTTTTCTCCCGCGAATAATACTGAAAAGGAAACTGCTCGTTAGTTTTATAACTACAGTGCACTCGCGTTAACGTGAACTAATTAAAACCAAGAGTGTTCGCGTTTGCGAATTGTTCCCGTTTCCGAATGCCCAAATGCAGGGGAAAAAAGTGTTATTTTTACCAAAGGAGAGAGCAGTATTATTGCTATTAGAAAAGAAAAAACATAAACTCTAAGTTATAACAGGCTTACACATTAAAAAAGTGTGTTATCTTTTTTACAGGCCAGTTTCTTTTTCGCATTCGGATGAACCAGCGATAAAGACATTTTTCCATTTTGGGTAATTCTGGCCCTCTTTGTTTTTCTTTTCCCGGTCCAGAGAACGTGTTGTTGATACACTTTAAAATTGCCTGTTTCTTCTACCAAAAATTATAGATTTAGCGACGTTGTACTGTTTAGCTAGGCTAGTCACACTTGCTCCCGTTTGGAGATGATTCAAAATTTCTGCTTTTTTTGAACTAACTTTTGTTTGCAAAATACAAGAGCAACCGTTGACCGCGAGTGAAAATACAAACTGACATAATTATGTGCAGAAAGAATCCGCATACACACGTTATCATGCTTATTTTTCTAAAAAGGGGATTCCCAAAACTAGAGAAAATCGAATTCCAACGTATTAACGCATTACCAACAGAAACACGTTGAATTATGTACTTATTGTTCACCTTATAGGGCTTTATAGCTTTGTTTACCTTTTAAAGTAGTCAATGCAAAATAAAATTTGTTCACATTAAGCAGTGCTCACGTAAAGGAGTGTTCACGGTTTCGCGAGTGCACTGTAGTTGCAGTGTAAACACACATTTGTAATCCTTTGAAGTTTTTTTATGTTTGAAATAAAAAAAAATACAAAATCTGAAGATCAGTCTGGGTTTGCCGCATGTAAATCAACCACACCGATACAATGCACAGTATAAGGATCATGATTTAAAAACGTCATGATTCTTTAAAGGATTTGCCTAGCTATGAGATTGATTGATTTTGAAATGGCCTTTGATACACAACCAAGGGATCTGTTATGGGTGGCACTAAGACAAGAAGGAGTTCCAAAAACCATGGACATGTATGAGGGAGTATAGACAAGAGTAAGATGCGCCGATGGCGTCGCCGAGGAGTTCGTAATCAACGTAGGTGTACACCAGGGAAGCGTCTTAAGTCCCTTGATATTTATTACAGTCCTTGATTATCTGCTTGAAGGAAAAGTGACGGACTACAAAGTACATCAATTATTCTTTGCTGCCGATGGAGCCATCTTTAGCGAGGATCAAACGTCACTGCAATGAGCACTTGATGTATGAATGGAAAGTTTGGTGGGGAATGGGTATCGTATTAAACCGATGAAAACAGAATACCTACACTTGCCCGTTCTCTGAACCACTACGACGTATTCCAGACATTTATATGAATGAGCTGAAAGGAAATCTCTACACCGCAGCGCTCATATAAAGTTCAAAATGTTGGACAGCGTACACAAAGTATGAGGCAAATTAAAGGCAGATGAGATAAAGATGCTTCGCATGACAGCATTTTGTTTTTTTTTTTGTGTATAGCTCCTGAACCGCCTAGCCGAAGAAAAACGGTACGTCGACCTGTATAGATACCTATATTGTACCATATGTCAGAGAAAATTGTAGGCTAGTGCGTTTTACGCAATGCTTCCAGCAGGGGATTTCTTTAAATCCTCATTACTTAAGAGTTCTTTGAAGAAGATCCTCATTCTGATTCCGCAGAGGGCTGGGCATTCGCACAATACGTGCTCCGTGGTTTCGTCGTTCTCGAGACACAACCTGCACTCTGAAGAGTCGGCTAAGTTCATTTTGTTAAGGTGGTATCGTAAAGCGTGGTGAACTGTGAGTAGCCTATAAGGTTTTTGATATCATGCCTGCGTAGGTTTAGGATCCTGCTGCCATTGTTTTTAAAGGGCTGGATGGCTCGTTTGGCCTGTCTTTGACCTGGAGTGTTTTCCCAGTGTGAGATACATTTTGACTGTTCCCAGCTAATTATAGCTAAATTAGTAGCTGGTTTAGGTGTGTTTTGCTTAGTTAGCGTCGGAGTTGTGTTTTCTTTTATGTTTGTATTTTGTGATGTGTATGAATTTCGTAGTGGATGTTAGTAGCATTCGTGGGTTGAGGAACAATTTTTTTTCATTATACGCCCATGTTTTCCACAACAAACCAGCTGTTCTGGCACTTAGTGAAACTCAGGTTACATTACATTAATTGTGACCCTTTATCCTCGTTCTAAAATCGTTATTGCAGGCGATTTCAAAATACACAATTCAAGCTGGCTTCGACATTTTGGTTCGACAACACCCGAAGGAAGGTACGTCGAGATCTTTGCTGAGGTAAATAACCTGACTCAGCTTGTAAATGACCCGACACGAATACCGGACATTAGCAGCCAAACTGCCAACACATTGGACTTGTTTCTTATCTTCCACCCCGATAAATACGCTTTGAACGTATTATCGCCCCTAGGATCGTCAGACCATTGTATCATATCAGCAAATTTGTCGCACTCCAACCACATAGTTAAAGAACAAACTCCTAAAAGAACCGTATGGCAATACGAGAAAGCCAATTGCGAAAAACTAAACGGTTTCTTTAAGAGTTTTAACTGGTCGCTGTGCTTCCTCGACAGCGACGTGGATGCTGCTGCTGATATGGTCGCAAACATAATTCACATAATTTTATCCCTAACAGGATTGAAAGTATCAAACCCAAGATTAACGCGTGTTGTGACTCGAGCTGCAAAGGCTATCAGGTTAAAAGAGGTAAGCTTTCGGCTATTCAAAGCCAAACCATCTGAGGAAAGTTGTAAAAATTTTAAACGAGCCAGAAATGACTGCAATGCCCACATTAATCGTGTCAAATCCTCCTATGACCAAAAGTTGAGGCAAAAAATACTACAAAGTCCCACTGGTATTAAAAACTTTTGGTCATTTCGTCGCTTTAAAAGCAGAGTGACATAAGTCAAAAATTGGCCGTTTTGAGTAAAGTACACAGAAAATTTCAAAAAAAAACTTATTTTTTCTGCCAAATCGTCATGTTTCTATCTTTTAACCTGACAGGGTGAAGGCGAAGTGTCGTTCTGTATAACACCTAAACTCTGACAAACAATTTCGGAAATATGACACTTCCTTCTTTGTGTCATTCTGCTTTATAATGAGGGTATTAATTTTTTATTGGCAAAACGTCACATTTGTATTATGTCATTTTACCGCGAAACCAAAGCAGTATTGAATTTTTTTGAATACGGAAAAAATGACATTTCATTTTGTGTCAAAAAACATATTTATTTCTTAAGCTCCTAAATGTCATAGTTCAAAAAGTGACATATTGCCTACAAAAACTGAAGCGATGGCAGTGTTAAATTTTTTGTAATTACTGTAAGATGTGTCACTTTTCAAAAGCGAGATACTCTGTTTTAATTTTAAAACTATTCTTTAAGCGAAATTTATTGGTTTTTAAGATTGCATCTTAACCACTTTTTATTGCTTGTGAAGTTGGCAAAGCGAAAGGGGAATATAAACGCTCAAGAATGGGCGGTTTCAAGCGTAGAACCCCAGACAGTCACAAACTCCATCGTAAGCTCCTCGTCCAGTCCGACTTGCAGTAACAATACACTTCATGACGTAAGGGATGAAATCACTGTTGTCACTCGATCCACTTTTATACCGATGGATCCAAAACCGACGAGGGGTTGGAGGTGGTGTGTTCTGTGACAGGCTGAACCTCAGCCTCTCCTTTTGCCTCCCTGATCGCTGAAGCGTGTTCCAGGCAGAAATCTTGGCCATTAAAAAAGTCCTATCGTGGCTGAAGAGAAAAGTCATATCCGCTATGTACATCTGGATCTTCTCAGATAGTCAGGCTGCGTTAAAATAATTGGATTCTGTGACCACAAACTCTATCGTAGTCCGTGACTGTCGATCATCTCTAGCGCTTTAACATTCACCTATGCTGGGTGCCGGGACATACAGACATTCCAGTGAACTGTAGGGCGGATGAACTCGCCAGACAAGGAACCATACTGGTAAAGGTCCATTAGGCATCCCAATTGCTACATGCAAACTCATGTTTATGAGACATACCGTTGAGAAATCTAACCTTAGGTGGACAAGTGAAAACACTTGTCTAGCGACAAAACAGATTTGGCCAAAGCTGGATCTAAAACGTTCTAAGTGTTTGATATCTCTGAACAGACTTCACATCGGTGCTATAATTAGTGTGATCACCGGACACCCTCTCATAGGCAGGCATGCAACAAGGCTTGGCGTTCACACAAATGACTTCTGCAGAAGCTGTATGGACGAGGAGGAGGAGGAGACAATTCTCCACCTTCTCTGCACATGCCCTGCTCTCGCTCAAAGACGTAAACTCCATTTAGGATCTTTCTTTTACAATGATCTTAGCGATCTCATTAACACCAACATCAAAAGTCTGTCAAGCTTCATCAAAAGCTCCAACTGGTTCAACGAGTAGGAGGATGATACATCCGTGTGGTATCACGATGGAACTGTCATTGGTCTAAGTGTGTCGGCCTCTGTCGACTGCCACTATAACCTAACCTAACCTAACCTACTGTTCGTCTGGTAGCTCATCAGGAAGTTCAAACATTTTGCCAGTCTCAAATGAGATACCGGTCGAGCTGAACTCCGATGCCACGGAAAAGTTACGTGGTAAAAAAAGGAAAATGTCGTACCAGTGAGTGGACCAAAAGCAAGGCAAAAGCTTTAAGGAATTTAGGAACAGCTTACGTTTCAAGCAAAAAGATAACCTTCATATCTACATAACGACACTTTTCCGCATTGCTGTCTAAATTGATTACGTATTATTGGCCGTTTTTTGTTGTGCTAAACGACATAAGTCGAAATCAATTTTCTTAAATTACTTTATTTTGGATAGTTTCACTAATCCACTTGAAAGAAGAAAAAAAAAGAAAATTTTTACTATAAAGAACTTTTAGGTTTTCGTTTAAATTCACAATGAAATAATTTTTTTTGTGTCAAAAATTATTTCAAATAGCTTTTCTGAAAAGCTGCCTTTTTTTACTTATGTCAGTCTGCTTTTAAAGCGACGATTTGTTAAAAACATCAAAAATTCGGCCTCATCATCTATACCTACACTCATTTACAATGACATTCCAGCTGTCAGCTCTATAGATAAGGCCAATCTGCTTGCTGCTCACTTTGCAGTCAGCTCAACGCTCCCAGATTGAGCTTCGTCTCCCCCTGTACTCGAGCGCGTAGAATACTCCATGGGACCAATCCACTTCCGCACTCGCACGGTGGCTAGAGTACTTCAAGATCTTGACGTTCACAAATCCGCTGGGCCAGATGGTATTTCCCCTATCGTTCTGAAGAGGTGTTCTTCCTCCCTGGTAAAACCATTGCGTAAGCTTTTTCATCTGTCCTCTACTTCAGGACTCTTCCCGGGAAGATGGAAAACAACATTACCAAAAAAGCGAATCTTCTTCTACCTCCTCCTACCGACCAATTGCACTTACGTCCCTTCTTTCTTAGGTCATGGAAACGCTAATAAACCGTCAGCTAATGAAATATCTTCTTTTTCTTAGAAACCAGGTAACCGAGATAATAAGACGTGCCAAATATCAACACTACTCAAACGAGTTCAATTCAAATAAGTCATCAAAGTTCTTATGGAACCAAATACGACAGACAGAGTCTACGCCCGATGATGAAGCTACTGCTTCGAAACGCGTCGCGTTAATAATCAATAACAAAGTTGTGACAATAAAATATTAAAATAAAAAAGATATTAAAGAAAATAAAAACATTTGTTTGATTTAATTATCACCTTTGACAGATAAAACACAACTGGAGACAAGAACAACAAAATGTACGACAGATTGGTTTGAATAAAAAGCCGCTCGGGTTCAAAGACGATATCAATATCGAAGAACTAAACGCTAAGTTTACGAACGAAGGTACTAGTGAAATAAATAGTGAAATAAATAGTATTCCGTCAAATTCTTCGGAAGATGCTTTTTCTATGTCTGCGGTAGATCCTATATCCGTAGGGGAAGCGATTTTTTCTATTAAGTCGAAATGCACTGGCCTAGATAATATACACCCCGACTTCATAAAACTTCTTCTTCCCTATATTCTATCCCACTTAACACATATTTTTAACCACATTATAACAACATCTAACTAACGTCAACTATGGAAAATGGCCAAAATTATCCCAATTCCTAAAAGGCATAAGAGGAATGAATACCGCCCAATCGCAGTACTCCCATTTTTGTCAAAAGTCTTTGAATCGCTAATTAGTAGCCAAATAAAACATTACATAGAGTCCAACAAACTAATTTGTCCTCTTCAATCAGGTTTTCGATCAGGTCATAGCTGTATTATGAAGGTATCTGATGATGTCCGAAAAGCTATAGATGAGAATAAATTCACAATAATTACGTTGTTGGATTTCTCCAAAGCTTTTGACTCTATTATCCCTGAGATTCTATGTAATAAACTTGCAACTTCGTTGAATTTTTCCAACTCGTCCAATAAATTAATTCTGTCTTACCTTACCAATCGTATCCAAGCCGTCTCTCATAATAGGCTACTGTCGTCCTACCGTCGTGTGATTATTGGTGTACCTCAGGGATCAGTTCTTGGCCCCTTTCTTTTTTTCATGTTCCTCAATGATCTACCGTCCGTTTTGTGTTATTGTAACTTCCATATATATATGCCGATGACGTGCAAATCTATTACAGCTTCCCACTTGGGTGTGTCGGCAATGCAATCACGAAAATCTATGAGGACTTATCCGCAATTGCTAAATGGTCACTGCAAAATAGACTGATGTTGAACCCCGCCAAAACAAAAGCAATCCCAATTTTTAAGCGAGAACTTCTGATTGATGACTTTCCACCTATTCTTTTGAATGGGTCGCAATTAGAATTGCTCTCCAAAGTGAACAACTTAGGCATACTATTCAACAGTAAACTATCTTGGGATGATCATATAAACAGTATCGTGTCTAAAATATATGCTTTCCTACGCGGCCTTTTTCTTAGTAGACATTTTCTTCCAATAGACATAAAGATGAAATTGGTCACGGTGCTTTTAGTACCGATGTTTACATATGGGTGTGAAATATTTTCTCATATGGACTCTATCTCATCCCGAAAACTTAATGTGGCTTTTAATTCTATTGCTCGGTATGTTTTTAATCTCCGTAGATACGATCATGTTTCCTCGCAATCTCGTCAAATTCTCGATTGCACTCTTGACAGCTTTCTTAAATATAAATGTTGTGCTTTTTTCGCTAACGTCATATACAAAAAAACAGCCACCGTATTTATACAACAAAATTACATTAAATCGATCTACTCGTTACATATCAGTGCGACCGCCTATGCACACCTGCTTAACTTCGCGCAGACAATTTTTCGTTCATGCCACTAGTTTATGGAACTAATTACCCATTGCTATCAGGTCTAATGTTATCTCAAGAAACTCCTCAAGGCAATCTGTGCTTTTTTCAGAAATACTTATTGAAATTTCTCTATCTGGTTAATGTCAAATATTTTTGTTTTTACTTTTTTTTTCTCTTTAAATTATTGTTAATTTTTTCGATTTCTTTCTCTTCTTAATTTATTATATCCGCAAGTGCAAGTTGTAAAATATCTATCTCATGTTTTTATTTTATCTCTATATTCATTCGATGTTTTAAATTACCATGATAAAACCTGTATGTGAACTATAAGAATTCTTTATATTCTCAAATGTACAGCGATTTAAATAAATAAATAAATAAAAAAAATAAATAAATAAATAAAAATCGCGAAAACTTCTTAATGACCGGCAGTATGGTTTTCGCAGCAACAGGTCCACCGGTGATTTGATGACATATCTATTATTTAACCGAAAAGTGGAACCAATCTCTTCACCAAGGTGGTGAAAGTAATATTGTTGCGCTTGATATTTCAAAGGCATTTGACAGAGTTTGGCATCAAGCTCTCTTGTCGAAAATGCGTGCATTTGGAATCGATGATAATCTTCCTCAAGGCTCCGTTCTGTCCCCGACTCTCTTCCTCATTTTTATAAATGATCTCCTGTCTGGTACTTCTAATCCAATCCATTCCTTTGCTGATGACAGTACCCTCAGCTTCTCATATTCGTTTCTTGAGTCACGCCCTTCATCTTCCGGTGTGGAACTGGAACGGCAACGTATGCTAAGCTCACTAAATTCCGATCTTAACAGCATAACTCAGTGGGGTAAAACCAAGTGGAATTTAATGCTTCCAAAACACAATGCTGTCTCCGTCATTAAAGCAAAACCCACACACACTGCCATTATCTAACGGGTGATTTTTTAAGAGCTTGAGAACTTTTTTTAAAAAAAAAACGCATAAAATTTGCAAAATCTCATCGATTCTTTATTTGAAACGTTAGATTGGTCCATGACATTTACTTTTTTAAGATAATTTTATTTAAATGTTGACCGCGGCTGCGTCTTAGGTGGTCCATTCGGAAAGTCCAATTTTGGGTAACTTTTTCGAGCATTTCGGCCGGAATAGCCCGAATTTCTTCGAAAATGTTGTCTTCCAAAGCTGGAATAGTTGCTGGCTTATTTGTGTAGACTTTAGACTTGACGTAGCCCCACAAAAAATAGTCTAAAGGCGTCAAATCGCATGATCTTGGTGGCCAACTTACCGGTCCATTCCTTGAGATGAATTGTTCTCCGAAGTTTTCCCTCAAAATGGCCATAGAATCGCGAGCTGTGTGGCATGTAGCGCCATCTTGTTGAAACCACATGTCAACCAAGTTCAGTTCTTCCATTTTTGGCAACAAAAAGTTTGTTAGCATTGAACGATAGCGATCGCCATTCACCGTAACGTTGCGTCCAACAGCATCTTTGAAAAAATACGGTCCAATGATTCCACCAGCGTACAAACCACACCAAACAGTGCATTTTTTGGGATGCATGGGCAGTTCTTGAACGGCTTCTGGTTGCTCTTCACTCCAAATGCGGCAATTGTGCTTATTTACGTAGCCATTCAACCAGAAATGAGCCTCATCGCTGAACAAAATTTGTCGATAAAAAAGCGGATTTTCTGCCAACTTTTCTAGGGCCCATTCACTGAAAATTCGACGTTGTGGCAGATCGTTCGGCTTCAGTTCTTGCACGAGATGTATTTTATACGGTTTTACACCAAGATCTTTGCGTAAAATCTTCCATGTGGTCGAATAACACAAACCCAATTGCTGCGAACGGCGACGAATCGACATTTCACGGTCTTCAGCAACACTCTCAGAAACAGACGCAATATTCTCTTCTGTACGCACTGTACGCATTCGTGTGGTTGGTTTAATGTCCAATAAAGTAAACTGAGTGCGAAACTTGGTCACAATCGCATTAATTGTTTGCTCACTTGGTCGATTATGTAGACCATAAATCGGACGTAAAGCGCGAAACACATTTCGAACCGAACACTGATTTTGGTAATAAAATTCTATGATTTGCAAGCGTTGCTCGTTAGTAAGTCTATTCATGATGAAATGTCAAAGCATACTGAGCATCTTTCTCTTTGACACCATGTCTGAAATCCCGCGTGATCTGTCAAATACTAATGCATGAAAATCCTAACCTTAAAAAAATCACCCATGGCACTTGCATCGCTGAAACCGAAAGACTTTCCATTCTCGGTATGTGTGTTAATGACAATCTTCGTTGGAATGACCACATATTCGATGTCGCCAAGAACGCCGCGAAATGTCTAGGCTTCCTTAAGCGTTGTAAGAAATATTTCACCCCTTCTGATCTGGCTACAATTTATAAGGCGTTTATTCGCCCGAAACTGGAGTACAATGCTCATATCTGGTCCGGTGCACCAATAACTTATTTGTAGCTACTTGACAGGATTCAAAAACGCGCGATAAAACTCATTGGCGACCGAGACATTGCGAGATCGATTGCCTCTCTTAGTCATCGTCGTAATGTCTCCTGCCTTTCGTTATTTTATCGTTATTTCCACCATAAGTGCTCAAACGAAATAGCCAGTTGCATTCCACCCCTAGAACATTTCAACCGCAATACCCGCCATGCCAGGAATGCGCATCAGTTTACCCTTAAGCCTGTATTCGGACGTACAGTGAAATACAAGGAATCTTTCATTAGCCGTACAACACGAATGTGGAATGCTCTTCCCCGCTCCATTTTCCTACACATTATAACCTACAAACATTCAAAACCAACGTGCATCGGCATCTCTCCTTTTCTTCTCACCCTGTGAAAGGGGTTTCTGAACCACCTCTGGCTAGCTCGTCAGCTTTTTCATTTACTTCAAAACCCCTATGGCCAGGAACCCACCACAATTTGGTTTTGTTTCTTTTTGTTTCTTTGGCTGACTTCCTGGAGATTGAAGCAGTGTAGGACTGATTTGGAGTCAATTGTGTGTGAGCTCAGGACCTTTATAGCTGCTGGAATATCCGTGAATATATGGATACGATCTCCTTTGATACCAGTGTTGAAGATGTGGTTAACGCATTATTGAATGGTGAGGAGCTCTGCCTGGAATACACTAAGGCTCACGTTAGATTTTTTGTAACCGCTCAGATCATGTCAAGTTCTGGAATTTCTGAGAGCGGCGTCATAAGTTCCGGGTGGTCACTAAGTAATATCTCATGACTTTGCAACAGACTTGCTGAGCTGCGTATTGCCACTTTGTTTATGTGTATGTGCAAGGGTGTTAATCCTATTACCTAAGGCTTCTATGGCAGCTGTGGGGCAGGTCCACATGGCTCCGGATAAACCAAGACATGCGAGATGTTGTACCCTTGTGAGCTTTGATATGGCGGTTTTTTATACCCTATTCTAAGGGTATATTAATTTTGACGCATAGTTTGTAACACACCTTAATATTGCCCGTAGAGCCCTAAAAGTTACTATATTTATGATCAGCATCGATAGTAATGTCGATCTAGCCATGTCCGTCCGTCCGTCGGCAAAAATTAGGAATTTAAACTGGACCTAGAGAGCTGAAATTTTAACCATATACTCTCTAGGGTCCCGAAATAATCAAGTTTACGAATTTTTGAAATCCGCCCACAGACACGCCCACAAACTCAAAAAAAACAAAATTTTGGAAAAAATCGAATTTTGAGCTAGAAAGCTGAAATTTTGTTTATATGATCTATGACTCCTAAAACTGCTCGGGAAATACAATTTTCAAAATCCGCCGACTTACACGCGCACAATTAAATAAAATAATTTTATTGAAAAACCAAAATTTGAGCTAGGGAGTTGAAATTTATAATATATACTCTCTAGGGGCCCTTTAAGCTCATGTGCAAATATTTTCAAAATCCGCCTACTGACACGCCCACAATTTAAAAAAAAAAACTTTTTTTGAAAATCCAAAGTTTGAGCTAGGGAGCTGAAATTTATAATATTCTCTAGGGCCCTTTATGCTCATGCGTAATTTTTTTTAAAACCCGCCTACTGACACGCCCACAACTAAATAAAACAATTTTATTGGAAAATCAAAATTTGAGCTAGGGAGCGTTTTTTTTACAAAAGTTTCGTTTTTTCGATAAAACCCTTAAATGTTATATAACAAAATATGTAGAGCGTTCTTAACAATTCAACCATACTTGGACTTTTATCACGCCCACTTATGAGGGATAAGAATAAGAATAGGGTATCCAACAGTTCGCCTTAGCGGACTGTAGCCCGGCCCTATGTTTTTTATTTTGTTTTGGTCCACTATATTATAAAAGCGTATGTAATGATGACCATCACAGTGTGAATCCAATGAGTAATCTTTGGCGAGATCCCCAAGGTTTTACCATACATGCGACGGCAAGCCCATAAAGCTTTTGTTGCTTTTGTTATTTTGTTCGCAATGTGGGAGTTCCAGTTTAGTCTTTTGTCTAGGGTTACTCCAAGATATTTGACTTCGTCGGAATACTCAATGGTCTTACCAGTCTAGAACTATCTTAAGGGCGTTTTGCATATGTGAGGTAACTACGTTTGACTCTTTACAAATAATAATGATCACCAAGTCATCGGCGTACCCTATTATGTCGTAGCCCAAATTACTTAGCTTTTGAAGTAGGACAACTATGACTAAAGACCACAAGAGAGGTGATAGAACTCTTCCTTGTGGACAGCCTTTTATGGCTGATACTGATACTGAAGTCAGTCCTGACGACATCATTAGTAACAAAGATTAATCGAAGAAGAAGGTCCAAGATTCGAGGGAGCCTTCACGTAAAAGAACCGATCTCGAAGAAAATGGAACTTAACCGGATCAGTTGGTACTGTCATGTTCAAAAGAGATATCCTACGAACCCAGTCGAAAAGGCAATATCAATCAACGTTCCCATACAAACGCGAAAGTGGGGACGGCCTAAAAACTCCTGGATCACACAAATGCAGCAACACCAGCATTTGATTTGGAGGCCTGCCGTTATCTTCTGAATTCGAACAGGCGAATATCACTGGCGGACCAATAGGAATGCAGTTAAGTGGGATGTTTTTGATCCCATATCAATACCATCACAAAGGGAGAAGAAGAAGTTGAAAAAAAACCTGCATGGAAGGACTAATGAAGTTCTTTTACCCACCGTTGATGTTTCTACGAAGTTGTGTTTTTTACTAAGGGCCCTTATACTCTAAATGCCTTTAGAAGTGAATTAGAATATGATAACAGGTAGATTTGGTTACTGTTCTTTATCAAGTGAGACGAAAAAGGACTCATTTTATGACCCTATTGGAAAAAGCATCATACAATTTGAATTTATTTACTCAATCCCAATTTTTGTTTTACAACATAAACTAATGTATCTTTTCTTTCATATTGCATTTGAATTTCCCTGATTATTGAAAGATTTAAAAAAAAATCATAAAACTAAACCTGCTCGTAATCAATCCGTACGTACCTACTACCTTTATATTGCACAAGCTGCCTTGTAAAAAATCTATTACCCTTCAAAAGGGTCTGATTGATTTATTCAATAGAACTAAAGCCTCGTTACAAAATCCTTTTTGTCCAATTAATTATCCGAAACTCATACAGTACCTATAATACATGCGACGCAATTTTAATGACTCTGACTATTTGAACAATTTAAAGGTCATTAATTGACTCCCATCGTACTGACACGCAACCATAACCGAAGTGCAGCAGGGGTCCTTGTGCGGGTGCTTTCAACACAGCGCGTCGCATGTCCTGCTGTTGTCATTGAATAGCGACTCTAATTTTCTAAAGCCAAACATTACAGAATCGTAAATGATTTCATATTTATTGCACTCCATTGTGGCCACTGTTCTGTGCGAGTAGGCGTTTGGAATGTCGTCACCGGTCCCATAAAGCGCATTAATTTATTGGATGACAATCGACGATCGCCAACCAACCATACAGGACATCTGCCTTCGGTGGAATTGGCAATGAAAAATCCTTTAAAATCAATTCCAATTATCGCAGAGAAAGAAACTCTCAAGTGGAGACATTTTGTTAAAGAAAGATGAAATCAATTTTCTACCCGAACGCATCCGTTGTTGTCATTCATTCAGGTGTCGAGCACCAAAGTCAACAAGTCCTTGCCGTTGTTGGGAATGTTTGTCATATAAACACCAATAAATTGATATTGTATTTGAATTTCCAGGGAAAGGACACGAAGCGTATTTTCTTTAATTTTTTTTTTTTTTGCAAGAAAAAAAGTAGCACTTAATTTTTCACACCACTTCATGACATGATCCAGCCCTTGAGTGTGTGGCTATGCATTGTCCTTTGATTGTTTTGCTAATAAATACATCGTGCGTTGTTCAGGGTACAATAAGCCGGTGGTCAACTGTAACACATTTGTACGTCGAAATAACCTCCGCAATGTCCCTTTTTTCACAGCCGATTATCTTTTTATGTTCGAAGGATATAGTATTGTTGTCCTATATTTGCGAAACGTATACAATATCTATTATTCCATGTTGAAGTGGAATTTTTGGAAACACCATCTGGACAGATGTATGAAGAGATCGCTGTTTGGTGATTATTGTATGAAGCTACTACTTATGTTGCTGATGACGCTGAGCAATTTCAAGGACTTTATTTTTAAATGGCAAACAAATGATACGAGTACATATTCTGCCTCTGAATAGATCATTGATTGATGACTATTGGATGAAGTCGTCATGGGGTGTGACTCTGCGATATTGTGTGAGGCTATTGTAATCGACTTTGACATTCGGCTGTTCGGGTAATAACTATTTCTGTTTCCTCAACTTCAGATGTTCAATTGCAGTTTGATTTTTGCGGTTCCCCCTTACACCTATTATCCGCTTTTGTGTAAGAATTTAATTGAATTGTCGGAAAATTCGAAATTTACCAAATTTGTAAGAGCCCATGAAATACGCGTTCCCCTTTGGTCTGTTGGATTCATTAGTTTATTAGTCATGGATACTTTAAGAAGGAAAAGAAGCTGGAAAAGAAGACGGATTATTTTGATGGAGGAGAGAGAACCGTGTGTCCGACTATCGCGGACTAAACCACTATGGAACCGCTCTTTACATTACAGTAGGGTGGAGTCCTTTTTTGTCCATAAAATGCTGGCGTGTTTACTATTATGGGTGCCACTTGGACAACGAAGAGTCCCAGCAACCTAAGTTGGTATGTTTATCCAAATGATTATGAGTATGTATGAGGGAGTAAAGGAAAGAGTAAGGTGTCCCGCCTGAGTCACTGAGTCCCAATCGATGTTGGTGTACAGAAGGGAAGCTTCTTAAGCCCCATGTTATTCCAAAGTGCATCAGTTATTCTTTACTGATGATGGAGCGAGGATCAAACGTCTCATACAACGAACACTTGATGTATAGGCTGATGTTTTGGAGCGGAATAAGTATCGTATTAGTCCGAAAAAGACAGAGTACTCGTTCGGCCCGTTGTCTGACCCACTCGGACCTCTGCCAGATATTTAACTGGAAGGGAGAGTGATTTGCAAGTGCGTAAAATTGATCTATGGTCAACAACGAAGCAACCTAGGGTAAAGACATTAATCATCGCGTACGCAATGGTGGCCGAAGTGGAAGGCCATCTTCCGTGACTGAAAAAATCAGCCTAAGCTGAAAGGACTACTGATTTCTTCAATCTTGTAGTAGATAGTGCGAAGTGCAGGTATGTAAACGGCAGGCACTATCTCTAACAGATCCGTTCAACTACTGCGAGGCGCGAACGATATCGACATTATTGTTCGATCTCAGCGTGCCTCGGAAGATTATTTCATGGCTAATGAAGAATTAGCGAAATTTGTTGGCCTTGCAATCAACGAAAGCAAATCCAAATTCTTAGGTTGGATTAGGTTAGGTAATAGTGGCAGTCCGCAGAAGCCGACACACTTAGACCAATAAAAAGGTCCATTGTGAAACCACACGGATCTATCTTTTTCCTACTCGTTGAACCAGTTGGAGCTTTGGATAAAGCTTGAATGACTTCTAATGTCGATATTTATGAGGTCGTTGGAACCATTGTAAAAGAAAGTTCCCAAATGGAGTTTTCGTCTTTGAGAGAGAGCAGGGCATGTGCAGAGAAGGTGGAGTCGCCTAATCCTCCTCGTTCAAGCAGCTTCTGCAGAAGTCATTTGTATAGACGCCAAGCCTTGTTGCATGCTATCCTATGATACAGTGTCCGGTGATTACACCAATTGTAGCACCAATGTGCAGTCTGTTCAGAGATATTAAACACTTAAAGCGTTTCAGATCCAGCTTTTGTCAAATCAGTTTTGTCGCTAGACAAGTGTTGCCACTTGTCCACCTAAGGTTAGTTCTCTCAATGGCTTGCCTCATAAATATGAGTTTGCATGTAGCAATTTTAATGCCTAAGGGTCCTTTATCAGGTGGAAGGGGAAGTATGGTTCCTTTTCTGGCGAGTTCGTCAGCCCTCTAACTCCCTGGAATATCTTTGTCTCCCGGCACACAGCATAGGTGAATGTGAATTGCTCCGCCATGTCCGCGAGATGATCGGCAGTCTAGGACTACCATGGAGTTTGTGGAGACAGAATCCAGAGGATTTTAGCTCAGCTTGGATATCTGATCAGATGTGGATGTTCATAGCGGATATATTCCATCCTCTTCAGCCACGATAGGAACACGCTGAAGTGATTATGGAGACGAAAAGTGAGTCTAAGGTTCAGCCTGACAGAAAACGCATATCCACCTACACAATCGTCGGTTATGGATCCATCGGTGTGAAAGTTGATTGATTTATCTTCGACAGGGGGGCCTTCCTCCCAGAATGTTCTAGGGTTGATGTTGACTTTGAACTAAATATACATGCTTTCAACAAATTAACAAATATCTGTCCACCATCTAGGACAAAACGTCACTGTTGATAGCAGCAAATGCAAGATAGTTAGGCAGTTCACATACCGCGGAGTTAACATCAACTTCACGAATGACACCTTAGAGAATAACACTAAAAAAGCGGGTTCAAAACTCCCAACCCGGAAGACCAACAAAATACTGACACTATGCCAATTCTGCTTCATTGCGCCGAGTGCTGGACCAGCAGGAAGACCTAATATTCGGTTATATTGATAGAAAAGTACTTCGTCGGATATTTTGTCCAAGGTATGTGCATAGAGAGCGAATGGAGGAAGACCATAAGGTGGCGCAAAAATTGTCTCCCGATGTTCTTTGGCTGTAATTTTTTTTATGAAAGAAAAACTTTGGTTCAGCTTTTCGATTATGTTTATTATACCCTATTCTAAGGGTATATTAATTTTGACGCATAGTTTGTAACATACATTAATATTGCCCGTAGACCCCTAAAAGTTACTATATTTATGATCAGCATCGATAGTAATGTCGATCTAGCCATGTCCGTCCGTCCGTCCGTCTGTCGGCAAAAATTAGGCCTTTAAACTGGACCTAGAGAGCTGAAATTTTAGCCATATACAGTGAACTCTCTCATAAGCGGACACTGACGGTACCAAGAAATTTGTCCTCTTATTAGAGGTGTCCGGTTATGAGAAAAAATATTTCATTGACAACCTTGAAAAAAGAAACTAGACATTTATGCATTTATGGCACCTATAACATTTTATTTTAAAATGGAATGCATTTTTTGTGATAAACATTAATTGTAGGTAATAAAAATTATAATAACAAAACATAAACAAGAACAAAGCCTTTAAAAATTCCTTTTTGCATTACTTGAAACGGTGCAGGGAAATAACTTCAAGGGAAATAACTTCAAATAGGCAATAACTTCACTTTTTTTGTGAAGTTATTGCCCACTCATGGTGAGCAATAACCACACTTTTTAGTGGGAAATATTCTCTTAATATTTTATGATAATTCAAGAACCGTACCTCGCACCTACTCCAAATCAAACAGTGACCCCAAGCAGGGGGGTTGCAGGGGGGCAGCAAGCCCCCCCATAGGTATTGAACTGTTTATGGAATCTACTTGCGGTTTCGCAACTAATCCCATAAACATTGCAATGCATATGGGGGGCATGCTGCCCCCCTGCAACCCCCTGCTTGGGGTCACTGTTTGATTTGGAGTGGGTGCAAGGGTCTTTAGTTATAATAGACAAATTCAAATTATAGGTGGGAAATAACTTCACAAAATGTACGGTGAAGTTATTGCTCACCATGAGTGGGCAATAACTTCCCAATAAAGTGATGTTATTGCCCACTCGAGGTGAAGTTATTGCCCATGTGAAGTTATTGCCCGTGAAGTTATTTCCCTGCACCACTTGAATCTATGTATTTATGCTTCAAATTATGCATACACTTACGAGAATACGCCACGAGAATTTTAGTCGGATAGTTGACAGGCGCCCGCCGGCACCGGAGCCTACTATACTTAATTTACATTCTTTGTCGTTTTTTTTTAAATTTTTTGCTGGGTATCAAGGGCAAAGCGCAAAGAAAAGGAAAAAAAGCAAACAAAATAAAAGACAACGAAGTGTGCCAAATGCGTTTTGTCCGTTTAAGAGAGAGTGAAATTCTATTGCGGCTATGAAAACTGGTGTCCGCGTCCGGTTATAAAAGAGTCCGTTTAAGAGAGAATTATTTACATTAAAAATTGTGTAGATTATTCCGTTCTTTGAAATTTGTCCGGTTATGAGAGGTGTCCGCTTATAAGGGGTGTCCGTTAGGAGAGAGTACACTGTACTCTCTAGGGTCCCGAAATAATCAAGTTTACGAATTTTTGAAATCCGCCAACAGACACGCCCACAAACTCAAAAAAACAAAATTTTGGAAAAAATCGAATTTTGAGCTAGAAAGCTGAAATGTTTTATATATGATCTATGACCCCTAAAACTGCTCGGGATAAAAAAATTTCAAAATCCGCCCACTGGCCCACAAATAAATAAAATAATTTTTGTATACCCTATTCTAAGGGTATATTAATTTTTGAAAATCCAAAGTTTGAGCTAGGGAGCTGAAATTTATAATATATACTCTCTAGGGGCCCTTTATTCTCATGTGTTAATTTTTTTTAAATTCGCCTACTGACACGCCCACAATTAAATAAAACAATTTTATTGAAACACCCAAGTTTGAGCTAGGGAGGGTTTTTTTTGATAAAATCCTTTAAATGTTGTATAACAAAATATGTAGAGCGTTCTTAACAATTCAACCATACTTAGACTTTTGTCACGCCCACTTATGAGGGATAGGAATAAGAATAGGGTATCCAACAGTTCGCCCAAGTGGACTGTAGCCCGTCCCTATGTTTGATGTCTTAAATTTATTTCCATTAAGTCGAGAAAATAATATCGGTTAAGAGGCCGCCTCCAGAATTGAGGACCATTCGGCCATTATGGCATTCTCCATCACCCTGTCCAGAACTTCCGGCGATAGGTCCGCGCATTTTTGTCGGATATTCTCTTTGAGGGCTTTAAGAATTATTATTATTCCTTATTCATCTTCCGAGCTTAACTCTATCAGACTAGGATTAAATATTTTAACAGTTCAACATAAATTATATAAAATATTCAATAGTGTTATCGTTTAGGACATATTTATATTCAATAAAGATAATTTAAATTTCCATCTATCATCACATAAATCTATTTCAGTACAAAGAGAATTAAATTTTTTTTATACACTTCGTTATTGGCTCACTTAATCCATAATTGAAGAAATGTTTAGGGCTCCAAAAACTTTATAGTTCGAAGAATTCGTTCTGGCGCAACATAAAACATTGAAGTACATCAGGACATACTATACGATAAGAGAAAACATCATGAATAAATACAGCATACAATGAACATTTTCCCTTTTTTCTAAGGTATCCAACCCTATTAAAGCTCATCTTGTTGCATAAGAGGGCATAGTATCTAGGTTCCATTTAATTTGCCTTATAAACAAATCTTGTAAAGGACTTTTGTACCCTTCCTAGTTGTACTATACAATTTGCATATTTTGGACACCAGACTATAGAGCAATATTCAAGCAAAGGGTCGTACTAAGGATATATAGACAGACTTTAGAGCATATGGGTTCGAAAATTCAGCACATGTTCGCTTAAGAAATTCAAACATCGAGTTTGATTTGTTGACAAAATTATCAATGTGAAACGAAAATGCAAGTTTCATATCAAAAATCACACCAAGGTCTTTAATTTCGGATTTTCGAGAAAGGCTGGTCCCGGAAATTGTATAGTCATTCTGTACAGACACTAATGTACGGTACACAGAAAAAGGATGACATTTATTTATGTTCAAGGTACTCGTAAGTCGATTAAGGTCACACCATTGAACTAGTAGTAGTAGTAGCAATATGTGATTTTATTGATACATTAAAAATTCATATGTTACAAAAGGTTCACATAAATAAGCATTGGCTTATGCCGTCAGCCGAGAAAGAGAGTATTGAGATTCCAATATACATAGATTAATATTTTTAAACTTATTTATCAATTGTGTTTTCTTGATATATATATTACTAAAAAGCTTCATTTATTATTTGTTGCCGGTATTTCAGGGCGGTTTTCAGAAATTTATATAAGACAGTCCAATTTTCCCCATTTAAAATCCATATGATCTCATCCGTCGTAAGGGTGCTTTTCCCCCAGCAACATCTTCTGATTGGGCTAAGTATCGGGCAGATCCCCATGAAATGATGAACGTCTTCTCTGGCTCGATGATTGCACAATGTGCACTCAGCATTTGCTTCACTGCAGTGTGGAATGTAATTAAGGCGTAGGAGTTCCCCTCTGGCTTTAAAAATTGTTAATATTACCTCCAGACTGTTACGGTCATGAAAATAGTTGTTATCGAGCAGATCATGCTGGAGTGCTTTGTACATGATTCTTGTTTGGCTTTGATGGCTTTGCGTCCTGAACGATTCACGCGATCCTTCCTCGAACTTCACTAGTAACTCCTCTATAGACTTACGCAAGGTTCTTTCACTTTCAGAGTGTAGAGGAACGTTATATTCCCGACTTAGTCTTTCCCATTCGCAAAAGAGCTGGAGGTTTCTATTTTCGAGGTGGGTGATAATCTTTTTTGGGAGACGATGATCAGGTTGGCCTATGATTTTTAGAATATAGAGAAAGTGCAGTCTCAGTGTGTGGATATGCAGCGGTGGTAGTCCAGTTTCCAGATGCAGCATGTATGTCGGGGTGTTTTCTGGTAGGCTGACCATTTTCTTGATGAAGTATCTGAGTATTTTTTCAACCTCTTCGAACTGGAAAATACCCCAAACTTGTGCTGCGTAGCACATGATTGACCTCATAACGGCCTCGAAAATCTTAAACTTTGTGCTCGGAGATACACTTCTTTTGCCCAATATAGGTACCCTTCCAAGTACAATTTATTGCTCGTTTGGATTCCTTGAGCTTCTCTTGTAGGTGTTTTTTAAAAGATAGCTGGGCTGTTAACAGCACTCCGAGATATTTGTATTGTTTAACCCTTTCAAGTTCTTCATTTTGCCAGGACCACTTTTCGCCCCTTGCATATCGTCCCGTGCCATTTCGGAAGATCATGACTTTGGATTTGCTTGTGTTGAGTTTTAGATTCCATAGCTTGCAGTATTGTCGAAGTCTGTTGATCATGATCTGTAACATGTTTGGGGACTCCGCAAGTATGAAGATGTCATCAGCGTATAGCAAGAGCTTGATATTAATTTCCGCAAACATTATTCCTCCAGGCAGATACGCGACCAAATCATCTAGGTAGATTGAAAATAGAAGAGGGCTCAATAGGCAGCGCTGTTTTACTCCCGTTTTCGTCTGGAACCAGTCGGACAAGATGTTACCGTCCCAGACCGCAGTGCTGTTATCTTCGTAGAGCTTATGAAGTACTCTAAGCATTCTGGTTGAGACTCCCAGATTACTAAGTTTAAAGAATAGGGCTCTTCTGTCGTAGAGTCGAAGGCCGCCTTAAAGTCTACGAAGAAGGCATATAGTTTGTTCCCATTTTCCAAGTAGGTTCGGGCAATGCTAGTCAAAGAAAAGATGTTGTCAACTGTGGAGTATTCTTTGCGGAAACCTGCTTGAAATTCGCTGAGTAACTCCTTTTGGCTTTCCAGTCTGTTAAGCGCTCCAAGATTATTCCTGTAAATATTTTGGTGACCGCGTTTAAAAACGATAACCCTCTATAGTTGCTTGGTTCATTTGCGTCTCCTTTCTTGAGAATCGGGAAGATTATATTTTTCTTGAAACTTTCTGGTACTTCTCCATTTGTAAAAATGAAGTTGTATGTTTTGGCCAGTTTTTCCAACAAGTCATTTGTTGCATTTTTGAAGAATTCATAGGGGATCCGATCTTCGCCCGGAGCTTTGTTTAAAGCACATCGGTTGACGACTCTGGCGAGATCTTGAAAAACTATAGGTCGATCTAGTGATTCAACTTCGACAAAAGGTACCATTGAACTATTGTGTTTAAATAATTTTAGAGATTTTCACAATCAAAAATATTTTTTAAACGCATAAATATCTTTAGGTCATCGGCATACATCAAGCATGATTTAGCAATGAAGGAATTTCATTAATAAAAATATTAATAAGTAAAGGCCCTAAGTGGCTACCTTGGGGGACACCAGATGAGGCCTCAATTAGTCTAGATTGAGAAGAACCAATCTTTACATACTGCTTTCTGTTCAAGAGGTAACTTGATAGCCACTTAAGTAGCATCGAAGGAATGCCAAATGATCTTATTTTGTTTATAAGAATGCTATGACATATCGTGTCAAAAGCTTACTTGAAGTCAGTAAAAATTACATCAACTTGATATCCCAACTCTACAGAATCAAAAAGATATTTTGTAAACAGTGTCAAGTTGGTTAATGTGAATCTACCGGATACTAATCCATGTTGTTGCAGTGATATTTGTTCCTTAATTGTAAAATACAGTTTTTTTTGTAACAATTGACTCGAAATCAATTAGAATCATTTATATCTTTATCAAGTAATGAACTAAGATTCGTGCGGTCAACAAAAAATGATTCAAAAAACTTTGCTAACAGCTTACAAGTTGAATCAAAGCTACAAGAAACAGCACCTTCGAACTCCATATTTTGCAGAATAACACTAAGATTTCTTTTATCTGAGGCTTTTGACATAGACTCGTGAATTTAAAAAAAAAAAACCAAGAAAAAGAAGTTTGGAACGGTTAAATCAGGCGATCTTGCCGGCCAGTTCAAATCGCCACAACGAGGGATTAGGCGAACCGGAAATGCAGCCCTCAGAAAATCGGTTGAAGCTCGTGCAGTATGCGCCTTTACTCCATCTTGTTGGAACTACAAGCGCTTCAGTCCCATTTCATCCAATTGAGGGAGGAGAAACTCAATGAGCATGGCTCTGTAGCGCACGCCGTCCACAGAAGTCGTTTGGTCGATACTCCGGGGTCCTTCTGCGACATCTTCAGTCACGGCTGCAATATTCTCAGTAGAACGGCTGCCCCGGGGCCGGCCAAAAGAATCTCGTGTTGTCCCATACTCTTTTAGGCGAGCTGCTAAACGTCTTAGCGTTTGCAGAGTACGTGTCGGGCGACCGGAAAATCTGCGCAGAAATTCACGCTGCGCCAACCCCACCGACGAATTATTCCGCAAAATATCCAAACAATTATTCCTTAGAATTAAAGTGATTCATGTCTTGTTGACGTATATTTGGCATCTGTTTACTTCACAAATGTCAAAGTAGAATTGACAATTGCCACCATTTGCAAAAATTATACCATCTGCCGACGACTTTTACGTCACTCGGTATAACCGCGAACTCTATAAGCTGTACCAAGATGCGGAGGTAGTCGGAAAAGCTAAACTTCGATTAATGCTTTGGTTCGGTCAAATCGAGGGAATAGACAATAATGCTCAACGAACAGGATCATCGACTCCCAGTCCCAGGTTCAAGACTACAAGTAAGACCAAATCAACATTCCAAAGACCAAGCGATCACCGATGTCAAAACGCTTGGCCTGGACAACTGGAGGCAGCTTGCCCGGGATCACGAAGTATGGAGGAATGGTAGAGTCTATGGCTCACAACTGTTGGACAGCGAGCAAAAAGTATGAGGGCAAATTCACGGCAGCTGACATAAAGCTACTTCGCATGACAGCAAGAATAACAAAGCGTGATACAATAAGAAGTTCCGAGATCCGAAGAAGTCTTCATGTCAAACAACCTTCTCAAAGAAAATAGCGGGCGAGCAGCTCAGTTCGTACTGTCATGTTCAAAGGAGAGATTCTACGAACCCCGTCGGAAGCGCAATATCTATAAATGTTCCTGTACAATTACGAACGAGAGGCACGACTCCCATATTTCTTAGATAACGTTTTATCAAAGAAGTCTATGGGCATGAAGGTCGTGCTCTTCGCAAAGTAGGTAGGCAAAATCTTTCTTTACAATTCGCCTACACAAAGGTTTTTGCCACGGCCACTTTTTATGGGGCGTTTTTGACAAAATCAATTAATTGCTTAAAAAACGAAAACTACTCATCTAAACAGAGTTTTTCGCTGCGCCCACTTTTGGCGTCGTTTGCACCAAATTTTTGAATATCAATGTTATCTGAATATGCTGCTTTTCAGATGTCAGGTCCCGTCGTTTTGCTTCCCAACCCCTGTTCCTATTCTGGAAGGATGAGCCCCGGTAATTCGCTAGATGAATACCCTTACAAAACTCATAAACAAACCGGAAGTGAAAGTATTTTCAACCAAATTGGAATAATTAAAACCGATAATTGTGCGTCCGAAAAAACAAGGAATCTGAAGCCACAAATACCGATCGCAATCGCAAATGACTTACAGTTCAAGAACTCCTGCGCGCTTTTGTAAAAGGCTCCATCAATTTACAAATTAAAATAAATTTAAAATGACTTTATTAAGGCACATCGTGAGGACGACATTTTAATGACGAGGCTTCGTCACCCTATCAACCGTTGCTGGGGCGATAAATCTTTCCCAATTAAATGCGCGCGTAAATTTACAATCTTTTTCTGCAAATCGATTCCGTCCATTTGCCAGGATAAAGGTGGCAATTCCCACAAATTATCACAGCCAATTGCAGATGTTCCAATAAATTTTGTCCCATATAAATTGAGCTCAGCTCCAAAAGAGGTTAACTGGTCGGGCCAAAAGGTGCAATTATCTCCATTTGCCAATTTGCCATGGCCAATAACAGAACTATACCAATACACGCTCAGATTCTAACTCCCGTACACCCACTCCGACTGCTACCAATTTGAGGCAAATTGGAAAACGACTTCTTCTCCCATCCGCCATCAGATGCCGCAGCCAGACATGTCTTCAAGCCACCACCACCACCACCAGCATCGGCACAATCACCATCACCATCATCAACTTCGCACCGCTTGCCCACAAAACCAAATGCATTCCAGCTCCGTTTGACATTCAGCAAGAGAAGAACAAGCAAAGGAAGAGGTTCGTTTGCCGCGCACAATTGGAACTGGGAGACCCGCCACCGCCACAATCAATGGCTGATCAATTACCCAGCAGACCCATGGAGCTGCAGAAGGTTACAGCTGACAGCAGCCGTAGCAGCCAATAAATTCTGCATTGTGAGGAGGTTGCTTGCAAAAAGGAGGCGTAGCCCTAGTCAAACATTCGCATCCAGCTCGTGAGGCGCGAGACGAGTGATGTGCGAGATAAGGATCATCGTTGTTGGCACTGTCGAGTCTGCACCATGTACTGGTTGCAGTACGCGCAGCTTCACGGTTAGGTCATGCTCAGAGCGAAACTCGTGTTGATGAAGCAAAGGATTCCTGTTCCTGTTCCACTGGCTCTATGTGCCTACACTATACATAGCGAAGATGGTAGTGGTAGTGGTGCAAGAGGTGGGCGGGGCTCTCCTTTGGGTACTGGCTGCTTGCTAGGGTAATTTATACGCGCGGGAAATTAACGCTCCGTTTAAGTTCATTTGATAATTGCATGAGGCCTCGAGGTGCCATTACATTGCGAGCTTTGTACAAGGAGTGGGAACATCCTTTGCCCGCTTGCTGTTGTGTTTGTGTGTGGGGGTTGATTGGGGAACATTACTTCATTGTGTGTACATAGCAGGGTTAATCAGGCGTTGAAATGGAACTGAATTATGGGACGCAAATTGGCACCTTGGAGATGGCGATGATGGGTGCAGATAATGAAGTTTAAGAATTATATTTTTGTTTGTGTTTTTTTTTTCCTTGTTTCTTCCTTCTTCACTAAGAGGATAATTAAGTCTTTGGTATTGGTTGGGTGAGGGAGTGCTTGCAGGGTAACTATGAGAATTTGCGGCCGACGGCAAAAGGTGGTAAGCGAATGTGTTTCTTCAGACGAATTAAAAATCTTTAATCTGAGGTGATGCATATCTTTCTGCAGTGGAAAACGATTCAGGCGCATAATTCAAGGAAACTATTAATGCAAGGTGCGTTAATTTAGTGCGTTTTTTGGGGTGTAGGTATTTATGAATTAGTCCGAATGGATTAAAGCACGCAGTAAAACGAATTGATAAAGGATTGGGGTAACGGAATGGGGACTGTGTGATTAAGGAAAACGATTATTACGGATTGCCTTCTCTTCTCTTCTGTGGATCATCTCAATACACAAAATTCTTAGAGCCTTTACAGATACGGCATACAGATATGTAGTTACCAACGCAGATGGCAAAGTAGTACATACTACCGAATTACATTAAAGTACCTTACCGCCATTAGTACGAGATTATGGAATTCGCGTTATTAGACCTATCAAAATGGGGACGGATAGCAACGGCCTTCCGGTTAACCCCCAAGATGCCAAGCTCTTCCTGTCTATGAGGAAAACCTGCCGGAACCTACCGAAAGTGGAAGGTGTTCTCCCCAATCTCTCAAACTGAGAAAAGTACCTGGGCGTTGTAAAGGGTCTTTCATTAGCGACTTAACAACTTCAAGCTTTCATTGCGAAGGTACTCTTACACTGATTACCGAATGTATCAATGTCAAAATATTCATTGAAATCAACATTTTCATTGTGGTAAAGTACACGAAGGCTGTTCCTTTACAAATACCTAATTAAAATTTACTCCCAGACCACATTATGGAGAATTTTGCGTAGGGAACTTGGCCTACAACCTGACAAGATCAAGCTGACTCAAGAACTAAACCCACTTGATCATATGAAGCGACGTACGTTCTCGAATCTGGCTCTGGATATGAAGAATTTCATCGCAAAATCAACCTCAGTGATGAAGCGCATTTTTGGTTAAACGACTTCGTCGATAAGCAAAATATGCGTTACTGATGGAGAGGTGCGAACCCTCATGTGCTTCTTGAAACAGTACTTCATCCGCAAAAAGCCACTATTTGATGCGGATTTCATGCCGGTGGCGTCATTGGGCCGTTTTTTTCCATTACGTAAATGGTATTCGCTACAGAAACATGTTGGAAAGTTGTTTCTTTGAGCGATTGCATGAATTGGACATCAGTAATATGTGGTTCCAACAAGACGGTGCTACAAGCCACACAGCGGGTGCAGCAATCGAGTTATTGAAGTCTCACTGGCCGTCGAGATCGTTTGAGCTAACGCCTCTAGACCTTTTTTTACGGGGCTACATTAAATCATTGGTCTATGCCAACAAGCCGGCGACGTTAGAGGAGCTCAGAGCCAATATTGAAAGAGAAATAGCAGCCATATCGGTCGAAATGTGCGCCCCGGTCCTCGAAAATTGGGTTCAACATATCGACCGCTGCATACGTTCCCGTGGTGGACATATGAACGAAGTCGAATTCCATTCAAAAATGATTTGATAGTAATTCAAGACAATAAAATTTTGTTTGAGATTTCGCAAGTAGTTTGCATTAAAAAAGATGTCAAGTCCTTAATGGAAGACCCATTATTAGACTCTAAGCTTAACTGGAAACAGAATACAGAAGAGAGAATGAAGAAAGATTGAATATCGTTGAAGCATGTAGGAAGCCATTTGGAAAAAAAACTGAGCTTAAAGCCGAACGTAGTACACTGGTTGTACACCGCTATTGTGAAGCCTTTTCTTACCAATGGTTCATTGTTTGGTGGGAAGCGGTTAACACCAAATCCTACCACAAGAATCTGAGCATGGTATAAGGGATTACTTGTTAGGGGATAACTGGTTCAATAAAATCCACACCCCAACTGGGACTAGCAACATTAATGAACCTACGACAAATGAAGCTCTTCACGAAGAACCTGGTAGCCGAATGTGTTTTTCGCGTAAGAGAGATCAAAATGTTGAAGCCGTGCACTTTTGGATAGTCGCGCATACTTCACATCTTTAATTAAATCGGGTTATGCCACTTAATAAATACGAGAAACACAAGATTAACAAGAACTCAGCACATTCATCAAAGGCCAAGGTTTAAGCATCTTCACAGATGGCTGGAAGACAGAGAAGGGAACAGGAGCAGTCGTTTTCTGAGAGGCACTGAGTATCCACTGGCCATTCCGGCTGCCAAATCACTGTTTTGTCCACCTTATGACCAACAGTTCGCCCAGCGGAATGTATCTTTTCCCTTTGTTTGTTATGCTTCTTTGAACAAGTCTTTTTAGTAGCCCGTATCACAATTGAATTTTACATTACAAAGCTGTTGCGGGCAAATTTCCCGCAACAAGGGCCCTTCTCTTTTCCCTTTACCCTCCTAGCACACTCTCTCGTTTCTTGGTATGCGGTCCCCATGGTCCGAAGAAGTAGAGGGGCAACCATGGTGCCACCAGCCATTGGTCCACGTCATTAGATCAGTTTAGTGGAGTAGCAACCACCACAGGTAACCTGCAGGGGCGGGAGGCCCAATAGGGTAGAAGTCCGCTCACGGTTGATGCTCGATGAGAGCAATGGATTGAAACCAGACAGATAAATAAAAAATGATAGCTAAATGCTTGAAACAAAACAAATAATAATTTGATTTGAATGAGAGCATTAAAGTGCGACACGGATACAGACGGACGGTCTGGGAATGCGATACAAACACAGTTAAATAAATAAATAAATAAACGAATAAACAAATAAATAAATAAACAAAATAAACAAATAAATTAATAAATTAATAAATAATTGATTGATAAATAAATCAATAAAAAGGCAAATAAATAAATAAACGAATAAATAGATATATATATATATACAAGCACATAAGTATAAACAGGAACAACATAAGATGGAATTTAAAGACTCATTTGATTGATAAGGGGATTTTCTGAAAAGTTTCTTTTACTTCTGAAGTTATGGGTTAGTTTTTCGATTCTAGCACAATTCATTTCAACATTTGGTCCTCTGTGCAAATCCATGGTGGAATAATGCCATGGTAGATTGAACATCATTTTTAATATTTTATTTTGAGCTTTTTGCAGCTTCTTAATGTGACATTTTGCATAATTTTCCCATACTTGGCACCCATAAAGAAGAATGGCTTCAAAAATAACCTTGTGCATTATTAACTTGTTTTCAGTAGATGGTTTTGATCTTCTGTTGATAAAGGGGTATACAATTTTAATGGCGATGTTAATTTTTTTATAGTTTTGCTAGTGTGATCTTGAAAAGTTAAAAGATGCACAAACAGGTACTTCACTGATGGTGCCCAAGTAATGTTAGATTCCTTAATTTTTATATATTTGTTTGGAAGATTGCACGATTTTCTTTTTCTGGTGAAAAAGATGGCACGCATTTTCTCAGCGTTCAACTTGATTTTCCATTTTTTATAAAAACTTGCTAATATTACCATCGCATTTTGCAGATTCCTGCTTCGTTTAGGGATTGCAATAATGTTGTTAGCGCAAATCAAGTTTGCCGTTCGATTAGGAAATCAGCGGAAGTTTAGCGCTTCAGCAAAGTTACTTTCCACGATTATTGGAAACACAGCCAGAGATCAATCAGAATGGGTTGGAAAGGTTGTCCCAGGTCGGTCGGAAGCCACGAACGAACTTCTAGTACTGGAAATTGGAAGAACAGAGAGATTGGAAAACAAGAGCGAGAGGGTAACGACAGGCACGCGCACACCATCGCAAATATGCTTTGGAGGAGCTGAATCGTGACTGTCGTTGGATCGGCTGAATGTGTTTGGGCAATGGATTTTGGCGGATAGATACAAATACAAAAGCAGTCATTGCACGTCCATCAGAATTCCGCTGCCAATATATGAGTGGGAGTGTGAGAGTAGAACTCTGACCGACTTTGGACAAAGGGAAAATCTGGAACGCCACTTCTTGGTGGACCAGCGAAAAAGCCGGAAGTTTTTGAAAGTGAGAAAAAGTCTTTTTGGTGAACGCGGAAAAGTTTTGCGAAGAATAAAAAGTAATATTTAAATTTCAATTTTGAAAAGAAGGAAGCAGGAAGGAAAAATATAAGAGAAGAATAGGAGACGGCAGGACGACGCAGTAAGGAGCGAAGAACGAGACAAAGGAACAAAGGAATACTTTTGAAAAGCAGATAAGTAGAGTGTTTGTAGTGTTATTTGTTCGGTTGGATAGGGTTTTGAATATCATTTCATTTCATTTCATTTAATTTACTCGTTACATAGTAAGATACAAAATCTTTTTAAATTGCATAAGAGTCAAAGGTACATTTTACTATTTGTTACGTTACTACTATTTATTTACAACAATGACAACAGTTAAAATTTAGAAACATTGTTCATAATTCATTATTAATAAAAAAAAGATGTAAAAACTGAATTTAGAAAAAAAAAGGTAAAAACAAAGAAAAAAAAGAGAAAAAAGAGAAGAAAAACAAATTCAATGAAAAAACAAAGAAAAGAAAATAACAAATCATTGCTTAAGCATCGTTTTGAACTGGGTTGTACAGCTTACCGTTCTGATAGATCGGGGAAGGGAGTTCCACAGCCGAATCGCATGGGCGAAAAATTGACGTTCCGATACTAAGTAAGTGTAGCGCATAGGTAAGAGGTCACAGCTTCTGACAGATTGCGGGAATCTTAACTTATTATAGAGGTAAGAAGGTTGACGCGTTTGCATTATACCATGTAGTAATGTTAATGTTCTCAGCTTGAAGAGGTTTTCGATGGTAAGTCCGTATATTGATTTTGAGAAATTGGACATGTGGTCGAACCTCCTAATCCCATAGATATAGCGCGCGATGCTATTATAAGCAACCTCAGTGTGGTAGAATTCGGTTTCAAAAAATTCCCGAGGAAAAGCCGGGAAACGCAACCCCCTTAAATATTTGTGAAATTCGATTTCGGGACAAGCGATAGCGGGTCACACTAAGGGTCCACCCGTCCCGTTTTACTTATATATATGTGGCGGTGTAACGGAAGGTTAAAGCATTCAGCACAACGCAGTGTTGGCAACAACGCGCCAAGTATGACAGATGATAGAAACCGCCTGACGATAGCCAATCACAAAAAAGAGTTCGGAGATCCCGTTGCCGAATCGTAGCGTTTTCTTCATTTCTTCATTCTCGTTTATAACTTCTTCATCGTCACACGCTTTATTCAGATTCTACATTGTCACACATCTTTGTGCGAATTATCTGTGATTTAGCTTATTCTATTGTAATAAATAATTGCTGAAATTAATCGTGACGCATTCTTTCTTTATTCTTTTTTGGACGAACAGCTAAATATGTTAAATTTTCTGGGGATTTCAAACCCCGCAATGAACGGCCGTGCTCCAACGGAGCTTTATAACGTTTTTAAAATCTGTTTTTTTTTTTGTTCGTTTGTAATTTCAGGAGGACTTTATTCGGTTTCCCAATTAACCGTAAAATTGTGTGGCGCCCATTTTAGTAAGTAGTTACCTACATAGTTGTATATATTTCAGCTTGTCTCATTACGCCAACTTCGGTGGCAAATCTACGCTTTAATTCTGAACGAACCAACCCCTTCAAAATGAGCTACACTGAAAGAGGAAGTTGTTGATATTCGTTGGCACAAGTGATCGCTGGCATTTGACAGTTCATAATTAATTCTAAATATTTATTTTTCCTCGGGCGGTGGCGGCCGCAAAAATTTGGTTTTATTTCTTTTCGGAATACCGCCAATAAAGTTAATCCCGTAGTTTGATACGGGTCAAGGCCGTAGCCAGACAATAATTTCGGGGGGAGGGGGGGGGGGGGGTGTATATTTTTTCCATACACAATCAGTGTGTACCTTTCTGAATGGTAGCTAGATGTAATAGAGGAAGTGTACCGATTATGGAATAGCTACGCTCCTAATATGGAATAGTGCAATATCTCAGAACCAAAGTAACGTAGGCGTATATGGAATACTATTCCATATTAGGAACACACTGGAAATAGTATTCCATATTGGGAACCAGCTAAAAAGTTTGTTAAAATTTGTGTACTTAGGTAATCGTAAAATGTTCAGATGACGCCAAAACAGAATAAGCGCAAGGTCTGGGACAAATCGAGCATACTGAAAGCTATCGCAGCCGTCAAGTCGAAAGAAATGGGCTTTAAGAAAGCAGCACAAATTTTTAATGTTCCTCGTACTACACTCTTCAGACGTTTTAGTTCGCCTTTCAATGAAGGTATCAACGTACCACTTGGCAGAAAAACGGTTCTGAGTACAGGCGTAGAGGAGCAACTTGTCCAGTACGTCCTTGGAATGGAAAAACGGTATTACGGCTTAACACGAAGGGACATTAAACGATTGGCTTTTCAGTTGGCTTGCCGAAACAACTTGGAGCACCCGTTTAAAAATGAAATGGCTGGCCGTAAATGGCTAAATGGATTTCTAACCCGACATAAGGACATAATTTCTTTGCGTAAGCCAACAGGGACATCATTCGCTAGAATGATTGGTTTTAGCAAGGAGAATGTGTCGTCTTTTTTTGACTTACTCGAGAAAGAGTATGAAGAAAACTTCTTTTCGGCGAATAGGATTTACAATGTAGATGAATCTGGGCTGTCCGTTGTCCAGTCTAAACAACCCCAAATTATCGCAGCCAAAGGAAAAAAGCAGATTTTTGCACTGACATCAGCCGAAAGGGGGCGTCTTATAACAATATGTTTATGTATAAATGCAGCCGGAGACTTTATTCCTCCAATGATAGTCTTCCCCAGAGCAAGATTGGATGTTAGGCTCATGAAGGGAGCTCCAGCAGGATCGATTGCCAAGTGTCATCCCTCTGGCTGGATACAGACAGATATTTTCTTTGAATGGTTTCAACACTTTTTGCAGTTTGCTAAGCCAACGAAAGAAAGTCCAGTCCTACTAATTTTAGACGGGCATTACAGCCATACGCGCAACATTGATCTCATAGATTCTACGCGCAAAATGCAGCCTCTGGACAAAACGGTTATGTGGACATTAAAAAGTTATTATAGTGAAGAAATCCGCCAGAGGCTGTTACAATCCGAAAGGCCTCTGAGCAACTATGATATTATGGAGCTGTTTGGAAAAGCATACCTAAGAATTCAAACCGCTTCACTAGCCGTTAATGGATTTAAAGCTACTGGGATCTATCCTCTTAACCGGAACATTTTTACCGAAGCCGATTTCTTAGACGAAGAGCAGGTCATTGAGCAGGCCATTGAGCAGGAACATGTTCCACCGGTGGAAGATACACGCGCTAGTTCAAGCCTCCAAAGTCCTCAGATGTCCCAAAACTCTCCAAGCCTTTTTATAGATCCGGAACTTATTTCACCTTTCCCCCCTCTTAAGAAAAAAACATCAAATAGGGGAAGGAAATCAGGTTTCTCATGTAAGATCACCATACAAAGCTGAACTACAGATATCTAAAGCAACACAGAAGAAAAAGGACCAGGCTAAAAAAGGAGCAAATATATTCGACCAACCATCAACAAGCGGTCTGCAAATGAATAAAACGCAGAAAAAGTCTAAGAACAAACAGCAGCCAGATTCGTCTTTCTCATCAGAAGTTAATGACATTTCAGCAACATCAACTAATTTTGATCTACCATCAACGAGTGGCCTTCAAACGAAGAAGACGGTGAAAAAGTCTAAGAAAATAATTCAGCAGCCAGATTCGTCTTCTTCATCAGACTGTGATGATGAAATTTCGCTTCACTCAGATTCTTCAACTGACTTTCTCCCATCTATAATTATTCAAAGAGGTGATCCTGATGGCGAGGCAGAGTGCGGTTTTTGTTTTGGATTGTTTAGCGATGATAAAGGTGGTGAGGAGTGGATACAATGTATGCCCTGCCTTAAATGGTACCACGTAGTTTGCTCGGGCGCAGAGTCTACTAATTTTATTTGCGACTTTTGTACTACAAATTAAATTTTCTTAAAAATCAGTGATATTCAATATTAGGGTCCCGGTGGTTCATATTAGGATCACTTTTTTCAATGTGTTCATTTTGTGTTTTTTTTCGTTTTTGTTTATTTAATGAAGTGTTATATGTATTTAAGTTTTGTTTTTGTTTTTTTAATTAATAAATACTACGAGTATTTTCAATCATTTCCATAAAAAATATTGAAAAAAAAATAATGTTTTAGTATTCAAGGACGAGTTCTTCCTTAGGTATTCCATAATCGGTACACTTCCTCTAAATAAAATTAATACAGCCCATTTTAGCCGAAAATCGACCAAACACGATTTTTAATCGGGATTATGGTACTATACTATATATAAGGCACTTTATGGATTGGTGCAAACAAAATTGAGATAACAATTAAACATAACATTACTATGATAGGGAAGTAGAAAAAAATGTGTTGGAAAATTCTGTTCGTCCGTCTGTCTGTTTGCAGATCTGCAGCCTAAGCGGATGGGCCGATTTGCAAACTTGGTTCATAGTGTTTATTTAGTAGTCACACACTAGGCGCTGTTGAAATTGGAATTTTAGCTCTAAAACAATGGTATATGTCATATAACGGTTTGTTAAAATTTAATTTTTCTAAAAACGGCCTTTATATAAAACAGCCTATCTTTTGGTAAGAATGGATTTTGCGAGATTTATCTTTAAACGGTACCTCCTATAGAACCGATTTTTTAACATCAGAATTTCTCGCTAACAACAAAACCGATTTCAATTAAATTTAAAATTTAGGCAGGCTTTTATGATCAAATTCATACATAACTTTTTTGGTTTTTTGAATATTCTGGAAACGGGTATATTGAATTTTTCCAGATTTTTTTCCAGATGAAAACTACAGATTTCTTTGTATTGAAATATGTACTCAAAAAATTGCAAAATATTTTTCAAAAAATAAAAAAAAACCGTTTAAAAAAATTGCTTAAACGATTTTCAAAAATTTTTTTCCTAGGTAGACTATTGCTAATAAAATACTATTGCATATTTAGATTTTCCAAGAAAACTCTCATACAAATTTGAAAAACTAAACGACTTTTCCAATATTATTTTTAGAAATTTTAAGTTATTATTCATTAGGTACATATCATCATTCTTTAAGATTTTATTACTACAAAAAGTATTACATAACATGTAGGTAGGAATCATTTTTATAAAATTAAATTTAATCCTCTGGCCTTCTGCGCTGCAAATATATCTAAAACTTCCTCAGTGTCAATCTCAATTTGTTGATGAATTCACATTACCGCCAATCCTGTTAATCTTTTTTCACCAGTAGAATTTCGTAGATAAGCTTTTAGACGTTTCATTGTCGAAAATGTTCTTCCCGGTGTACATGTTGAAACCGGTAGTGTCGCCAAAATTATAAGAAGCTTGTGGATGTCAGGAAACAGATCCTTATTGCATTCCCCAAGAGCTGTTATTGCACTCTTTGAACGCTCTATATCTTTTTGTGTATGGCATTTTGTTTTCCATAGCGTAAAATCAGCTTTTAAAGTATTCCAATCCAAAAAACATTTATAAAATTTGAAGTTTTCTTCGTTATAATATTGTTCGTTTTTTCCAAGGATCGATGGAATCAAAATGCACAAGGAGGACAGTATGGACTTATGGTTTTCAAATCTTATTTTAAGTTGACTTAAAAAGTCATCCAAAAGAGCAATCATTATACTTATCCTAAAATAGGTTTCAGAATCTGTTGTGCTCATGTTTTGTCTGTGCTGCTGCCTTGACACAATTCGTGAAATTTTAAGTTTTTCATCCACAACATTTACTAAGTTTTGGGCAGTCTAAAAAATTGTTTTGAATTCCGGAATGATATTCCTTGGAATGTGTTTGTTATTAATTCCACATGTTCCAATCCAGACACTCAGTCGCATGAAGGCATTGTATATAAAACTTATAGTAGTGCAACCGTGCGTAAACGACGATACGCCACCAGTGCGCATTCGCCCGCAACAAATCATGATAGTCTAGTTCTACACCATTCTCGTGCTGGGAATATGAGTAGGAGGATGATGCAGGTAGTGGTGGTGGTTGGCAAAGCAGGTTTCGTGTAGATTTATGGTATATTTTTTGTTTGCTTTGATGGAAGGGGTATGTTATGTTTTCTGGATTTTAACACAATTGGTATGTGTGTGTATGATTGTTGAAGGAGAGTCGCATTTCAGCTACTGTGAGGATTCTCAAAAGATTTTCTTTACAATTCATATTTTCAAGTGAAAAATGGATATTCATATTTAAAGGCAGGGGCGATGGTGGGTAAAGAAAGGTGGGAGAATTGTCATCGAGTAGATTGATGGTAAATTGTTTGTTGGCTTCGATGAAAGTTTGGGGTAGGTTATGGCATATTGCAATTAGACCATCACAGTCACCTGTTTCTTTGTATTTAACACAATAAATTGGTGTGTGTGTTAACATCGGTGAAGGAGATTCGCATTTCAGCAATGAGGATTCCCAAATGGTTTATAAACCATATTTGCATGTGAAAAACTATTAATTGAGGCAGAGATAAAGAAAAATAAGACAAGTTATAGTGTATTCCCAGCTACATTGCGAACGATCCTTAAGGGTTTCCACTTTAAAAAGAAAATCGTGGATATTTTCGGACCCGTCAAATACAATTTGCCACTTTTCAATCTTACAAACTGAACTTACTGAAGAAGTTTGATGACTTATTGGTGGTGCTTGTCTGCGTTGGGTCGAAAACGAAGCGTTATTTAAAAAATGTTCGAAGACAGATCGAGCGTTCGAAGGTCTCGTAGGATTCACATTGGGAGTATTTAAATTCAAATTGTCCAATCTTCCAAGTAAGGTATCTCTAATAGACTGCATTTCACAAATGAAAACTCGTTGGTTTGCCTCGAGTATTCGTGAACAGGTGGAGGATGTTCAATAATATCTCGTCGCTCATTATTGCTATCACTATTGGGGTTACTTGCCTGACCCGATTCCATTGCTGCAGGAGGGTTATCTACCAGTTGTGGTAAAATCTCATCCTGGATTAAGCCTACACTAGCCCCAGGTGGAATACGACTAACTATTGGCCTGGATTCCATTGCTCCTGAACGGGGAGTTATATTTCCAAAAGTGGACGAATTTCTCAAATTACTTGATCTTCCTCTAGATAGAACGTGTATTTGGAACTCTATTATCCATAATATGAAATTTCGGACTATTAACCCTATTCCTGCCACGCTGTGACTGTAAGTCACTATTTTATTTTAAACTAATATACATTTTTTTTTAATTTTTTAACGCAAAATCAGTGTAATGTATTTTATTATTGGTCACAACGTCACTGTTATATACAATTTTTGTTTTTTTATGTTTCGAAATTGTTTACGTATTACATAAAATATTTAAAAATAACATAAACTGCTACGCAGTGACTCTAAGACACTTCAACGACTTTAAATTTATAGTTCGTTTACAGCTAAATAAATGGAACTGTATATTGTTTATTCATGTAAGAACTTGATCTCTTGCAAAATAGAATATTTACTGTAAGAAGAACGTGAAGGGCGTGAAAGTGGTAACAAAACTGCTGAATTATTCATAGGACAAGATGGAACTTCAATACCACCAAACTAGCAAGGCCGACCTTCAGCTCGTAAAATCATCCGAGGCAAAGTAAATGAAGTTGTGTTACTCCCTTTAAAACACATTGATCATCCTGTGGATGCATTTACGCTGCTTTTTACTGACGTGGTAGAACTTATTGTAAAATACACTAACTTAGACGGAATGAACACAGTAAGCAACAAATGGAAGATGACCGATACGGTGGAAATTCGAGCTTTCATAGGAATATTGATCGATGCTGGATTACGGAGGCAATGTGGCACGTCCTATGAAGAATTTTGGAATCGGAAGTCCAATTTACTGTTACTGCTGCTCTTATGAAAAAGGACGATCTTCTAAGCAATACAGTGGTATTTGTCAGAACCCGTGTGTAATGAGCATTCACAGAAAACTTTTGTTTGCCTTACATGTCAAAATAAATAGTTAATAAGTTAAATAATAGATCCCTAAATTATTTGCATTTAATTTCCTTTTTTCCAATAAAATAAATGAATTCTCTATGTATTTTGTATTAGTGTCTCCAACTCACTCCCTGGCAGCTAACGTTAGTCAAATGACATGGCAGTAATAGGGTTAAATAAAACTTCAAAAGTTTTTAACTTTCAATATCTTTTAATAAGCCTATATTAAAAAAAAATTAATACATGAATAATTTGGGGTCAGCGCGGTCGGTGCTAAATTTGATATTAAATTAGATATTAAGTTTGATAAGATTAGATACAAAATGCTTAAGAGCAAGATATCTATCTTGTTAAACAGACGGACTGTGCAAATCAATGCACACAATACGAACAAGACTGGATATAATTGGCAACTATAGGTAAAATAGTAGCAATATAGTCCAGTGTAATAACTACCAGCCAGACAATGGACTATACTATAAAAGAATTAGGATTTATATATTATAAAAATATTCATATGCACAACTTATCCTTTCACGAATAAAATTAGACCAATATGAATACAAAAAGCAGTTCAACTCTTTCTGATATCCAATAGTCGCAACGCGGATTACAATTAAAACTATGAATAAACTGGGACTATAGTAATGAAAGTCATACTCAACTTGAACCGCCAAGAGACACAATAGAACACTCTACAATTGCTGGAGCTTAGCTCTAGAGTTAGCCAGCATAATCTTTGTAGTGACGGTCTTAATGCCTCGAAATGTATCTAATGTTAGAACACGTTTAATGCAAAAGAGCAAAAAATACGTTTAATGCAATTAAGCAAAAAATACCAACAAGTGACCTTCCTCGATGCTTCATTGAAAATGTACATGGACTTTAAAATATATACCAACAATTTCAAATGTTGAATAAAGATAAATAAACTTGCGCAATACTCCAATTTAGCAATGCAAAACAACGAAAGTTCTTATTATCCATATAAATATTCATCGTGTAGGTACCTATTGACCAATAAGTGGTGGTGCAGCATGGCACAATACCGACACAAAATAAATTATGTCATTGCTTTATAAATTAGACTGAATATTTCTAAATCAATTACAAAAAGAATGATATAAATCGGTACATTTTTCGACAAGATATAGCCAAAATAGCGAGAATCTAAAATGCGATAAATTCATAATTTCTCATTTGAAAGAAAAATACCCAAATCAAATTTTATTAAATTTTTCGTTTCAAACGAATCCTTCCATCCAGAGAGTCGATAATGCGAAATCCATTATCCATACAAATAATAACTTACTTGGTTTCCATCATCAACCTCTCCTACTTGCAAAGCATACGTACATGAACATGCTACCTGCGCTGCCTACGCCTATGCTCCTTCTTACAATAAAAAAAAAATGCATACACAATGGAATGAAATTCGTTCGGCGGAAAGATTCGAGAGAGACAAACCGGTTTATTTGGTCTTGCTTTCTTCGTTTTCAAAGTGTGTATTTAAAATGAAGATGACAGCAAAAGTTTAGACACAAACATTCTAGCTCAATTCATAACGCCATCTGCATTTAGTCGGCTAAAACAAAAAATTCAAATTCAAACCACTGTGATCCCCCCGCTGGCTACGGCTTTGATACGGGTTTTATAAATTTGAATAAATGTGCAACAAAACTTTCACTATATTACAAAATACATTTATATCTTAATGTGTAAGCATTCATATGAAATAAAAATTAAATGAGAATGAAATAAGATACGTACTTGCAGGTATTAAATTTTCCATTTCCGCTCTAAAAGCCATTAGCGAAAGCATTAATAAGTTTCTACTCGCCATTGTTTCCCATTTGAACTTAAAAACCTCGCCCAATCATACATTGGAACATCTGCGCGCATGCAACCCCAACATCTATATTTCGTGCCAAAGAAAAAGTATCCTAAACACAAATATGAACCTAATCCTGAGATATGATCTTGTTAAGTCGAGACCATTATTTATCGCGCCCCATGCCTGCGGCCATCGAACAGTTTTTCACTTATTATTGTTATATCTGCGCGTTGCATGGTCCGCCAGTCCAATACCACCCCACCACATTGGAGCAGATCGGACATCATTCAATCTAAGCGCCTTATCCTTCCTCCAAAGGTCCATTCGAAGATGCCCCGCACCAAACGATTTAAGTGTAAATTTTCATTTTTCCTTCTTAAGGCGCACACGCAAAGTAAATGTGTGTTTGCGTATTTTTTTTTTATTATTTTTTTCGCGCCTTCCACAACAACGACCAGATTCACTTGAAGTTGTTTCCTTTATTAGCGTCGTATCTGCATTGTGGTGAGCGCTACAAAAAGAAGCGCGCAATTGATGGGGATATTCGAAAAAATATGCGTTTCGCTGCGAACAACTTCATTCACAGCGTGATGCGCCATAAATGTGTTTTAAACTCGTGTTAATAATTTCAAAGAGATTTCCACTTAACGATATTGGCTGACACCTCTGGACGGGCTGGGTGCAGCTCAACGCAAAACCAAGAACACAGACAAAAGGGAAATGATTTGCATATGCGGCTGGGAATGCACAAGGTTAGCCGACAAGTGTAAAAGAAATTTGATTTATAATATTTCCGGTGTGCGTGAGTTAAGTGCATCGGATGTAACATAATTAATTGTAAACCGCTCTTGGATCGACTTTGCATCAACTCGAAACGGGAAGATAAGAAGCACTAGTCCCAACCGCAAAGCAATTCGCACGACTTGATTAGCTAGAGTCTTCTGGCGGAAGCCTAAGCAAGATCCTGTCCGATGTACACCCAATACCGGCAAACGCCAAAAAAATAAGGACACAGTATCGCGACTTCATTAGAAAGGTGGCCGAGATCACCGTAGCTCTTCAGCGACCCCAGAAAAGAGTTCGTGACAGGATGATGATTGCGTTCACCGGAAATGGTGGAAAATGGTAACCAAGGGCAGCAATGGAAACCTAGTCGCCGAAACCTAGACAATAGTGGAGATGCTTAAATGGCATTTCCAGCAGCTTCTGCATGGACATCATGTGTAGGAAGTTAAAGAGAAGGGTAGGTTAGGTTAGGTTGAGGTGGATGTCAGCTTAAAGCCAACACACTTGGTCCAATGCGGGGTCCATTGTGATACCACGCGGAAACTGGGAGTTTCTTTCACTACTAGTTAAACCAGTTGGAGCGCGATATACTGCTAATGTCAGTGTTAGGCAAGTCACTTAGAACATTAAGCAAGAAGGCTCCTACATAAAGATTTCTTTTATGGGGGAGAGAAAGACATATACAAAGAATGTGGAGTATCCTCCTCCTCTTAGTCCATACAGCTTCTGCAGAAGTCGTTTAAATAAATGCAATGCCTTGATGCGTGTCTGCCTATTAGACAGCGCCCTATAATTACACCTATAGTGGAGCTGAAATCCAGTCGGTTTAATGATATTCGACACTTAGAGCGTCGCAGGTCCATCTTTGGCGTCGCAGGTCCATCTTTGGCCAGATATCGCTAGACATGTATTACTACATGTCCTCCACCTAAGGTTTGTTCTCTCAATTGCGAATAGCTTGAACAAAGGTTTGCATATAGCGAGTAATTACCCTTATCAGGTAACAGAGGTAATGTGGTTCTATTTTTAGCGAGATCATCTGCCCTACAATGCAAAACTGCTCTGCCATCTCCCTAAGAGGCAATCTCGAGCTGAGATGGAATCTGAAGAGACTTAGTCCAAAGACTTAATCGCGGCTTGACTATCCGAGAAGATACGGATGTCCTTCCGCCAGGAACACGCTACAAAGATTAGGAAGATGGAAAGAGAAGACTAAGATTTAGACATGCCCTGATTCTGAACATGTACGTATGGAACAATGTCAACGGTTACTCTATGTCTCCTTAGACATAGACTTTGAAAGAAAGTACTCTTGCTTGATTCCGAGCAGGGAGGAATGGAATGAAAATGAACCCACGAAAAGCATATCGAAATCCAGCTTCGCAGAAGGATCAAAGATGGACTGTGTGGATTATTCTCAGAGGAATTAAACTTAAACAGATTGATTAGACTACCTGATCACTGTAGTGTACTGAAAGCAGAAGTTCTAGCAATCACTAAAGTTGCAAGCATGGGTTCTTTGTCTGAGATTGTTCTCTTTACGAGAAGGAGGAAGCTGATCGGGTTGACTCAGCCAGTGCTTAATGGCGTCACACTCACAATCCAACTCTCCAATTAAGCAAAATATTTGGAGTCACCCCGGATAGCAAACTTCTTTGGTCCAACCATGTTGAGCTGAAGACTGCCAAGGTGCTGTCGGTTTTCTGGTCAGTGGAAGGGCATTTTCGGCAAAACATGAGGCTTGTCACCGAAAAGAGTCCTATGGGTTTATACGGCTATGATAAGACCATTTCTAGCATACGCTTCGGTTGTTTGGTGGAATAAGCTTTCATGTAAATACGTTACTGCTGCTTTCGCCAAACCCCAAAGGAAGGTATGTCTCGGCTGCACGGGCCTTCCCCAGCACGACTGGCTCCGGCCTAGATGCATTATTGAACCTCCCGCCACTTGATGTTTACATCATGGGGTGCACGATCAAAGCTATCTCACGTTTAAGAAGAGGTGGCTTTTGATATAACTCGGACTGGAGTTTTGATGAACTTGCGCGACGACTGTCCTTCGACTCCTGTCTTATGGATATGCCTTCCGATGCAATGACACCGGAACTTCTGCTGAAGCGCAACTACGACGTCGTCTTTCCTCGTGTTCAGAACTGGATCTGGCCAGACTCGGAGCCTAGAAAGGAACGCAGTCGAATTTTCAGGGATAGCTTCAAAACCGATCAAGGATCTGGTGCTGGTGTTTTCATGGAGAGCGACAACATTAAACTTTTCTTCTCGTTAGGCAAAAATGTGTCAGTCTTCCTAATGTCCATGGACTATGTTGCGAGGAAGTATCTGCGTCTGTAGCGACAGTCAGGCTGCGCTTAAGGCCTTGCTCAACCCCTCACCACCTCCAAAATGATTTGTGAATGCGAGATCTGTCTGAATTCGGTCGGAATGCTGAATTCACTTATACTTGTCTGGGTCCCGGGTCATAACGGGATCACGGGAAATGACATCTCCGATGAACTTGCTAGACAGGGCTCAGATGAGGACTTCTCAGGACCTGAACCGGCGATATGTCTGCCTGCGTCCTCGGTCAGGGCTTCCATTGACGGTTGGGTTTCATATGAACGCAATCGCCGATGCGATGGCATGACTGTCCAGGGTGCAGACAGACTAAACATTTACCCCCGACATCTGTAAAAAGTTTGCGGCATTCTTGCTGTCTCTCAACATTCTCAAGACTGCAGACAGACTACTCGCGTTCTTAAGTTGCTAGGCCTAAGCGATACCACCAACTGAGAAGCTTGTGGAGAAAGCGATGAAACTGCGGAACATTTCCTTTGTAATTATCCTGCTGTTGCTCGTATCAGGTGGCAAGTATTTGGTGCTGATATGGTGAGTGCTGTAAATCTAAGCTCCTTATACCTAATTGAAGCGCCTACACGTCTTTCTTAGGAAAACGAGTAAATTTTCATAGTAAAAGTGGTGTGTCTTCCTGGTAGTACAATGGACCAGTATTGAGTCTGATTGCTCGAGTGTAGAAAGTCTCCCACCCCGACAAAAAAAATCCACAGCTGCAGATTTCCCTTGGGATCAATTTCTTTAAATAGAGTTGCATATTCTCAGTGTCTGATAGGAAGTACTGTGATAACGCCTAAACCCAAATTGTTCGTTCGGGAAAATTTTCTGAAGATCAATGTATTTTTTGTATTAATCAACGTTAAGATACTTCCAATGGTACTTTTTAAAGAGTGGTATAATCTCATAACAAATACACTTTCGAATTAAGGCTTATGACCGTTCTTTTAACAATTACACTCTTATAAAAAGCTTCGTCAAAGAAGTTATAAACAACTCGAAATCAAACAAAGCACCAGGTATTGATCGCATCTAGTTCGAATTCTATAAAAATTGCACAAATGAGTTTATAAATTATCTCACAATAGAATATAATCGAGTATGTGATTCTACAAATATCTCTGATGCATTCAAGAAAGCAATCATTTTCCCACCTCATAAAAAAGGCGATTACAAAGACCCGAAGAACTACAAAGGAATCAGATTTTTGAACACTTCAGCCAAAATGTTTGCCGCATTGATATATAAAAGATGATACGAATGGGTTCAAGAAAGTAACATTCTTAAAGAATTTCAAGCTGGATTTAGAGAAGGTTATTCTACAATCGACCAGATATTCTGCCTAACTAATATTGCTGAATCTTACAAGAGCAAGAAAAAAAAGTTGCGCGCATTCTTTGTAGATTTTCGATCAGCTTCGAACAATATCTGTTAAAATATAATACTGGCAATTCCTCATTACAAATGTAACACCTTGCGGTGAATAGAATTACTTTACCTTTATACTTTAAGCTTATATAACTATTCTTCAGTCTGTGAATAAACCTCATTGAATTAAGATTGGTTGACTTTTCCTGAGAATTCCCAACAAAGGTTATGGGCCCAGGAAAGAACAAAGAATTCAAGCACTCAAAAAAAATAATTTAAAGCAATGGCGTCTTTGTACCAAATTGAGAAATTAGACGAACAAAATTATGAATCGTGGAAATTACAAATAAAAAGCGTGCTGATCCATAGTGAATTATGGTCGTACGTTTGTGGAGTTAAAGAAAAGCCAGCACAAGGTAGTGCTGCTGCTTGGAGCAACAAAGATGAGAAGGCATTGGCCACCATCCTACTATGCGTTAAATCATCTCAACTAAACTACATAAAAAATTGTAAAACATCCAATGAAGCGTGGATAATTCTACAAAAGACTCATCAGCCACAAGGACCAGCAAGAAAAGTTACCCTCTTTAAGCAACTTCTACAGTTGAAAATGCAAGAGAATAACCACGTGCTACATGCATCTAAATAATTTTTCATCTCTAGTCGAAAAGTTAAAAGAGATAAGTATTGAGCTTCAAGATGAACTTCTTTCAAATCTTTTACTCTCTAGCCTTCCCACTAGCTACGAAAATTTCGTTCTTGCGATAGAAGCGCGAGACACTTTACCAACCTGCGAGAACCTAAAGATAAAGCTTCTTGAAGAAGGACACAGGAGAGAGGGGGTTGAATCAAACAATTTGACACCAGAGCAGTTATTGTACGTACGAAACCGAAAACATCGACAATCGCCACAGCAAAGTCATCAAAAGCAGCAACAACCACAACGTGAAAGAGCCGATCAACACAATTTTAGAGGAACGTGTTTTAATTGTAATCGTCGTGGACACATTGCAGCTCATTGCAGAGATAGGCAAAAAAAATAGAATAACAACATCTTCGTTTGCAATGATAAATGCAGCATGCGCCGGGGGACTCACGAAGCGATCGTGGATTTTCGACAGTGGATCGACAAGCCATCTTTGCTGTGATAGAAGTATGTATATTAGTTTTCGCCCACACATTGAAGAGATCGCACTAGCAAACGATACACATGTTTTATCGAACGGCATTGGTGAGGTTAGTTTAAGAACAAATCATGGTATTGTCCCTCTGAAAGATGTTCTCTTTGTTCCGACAATGAGGATGAACTTTGTTTCAATTTCGAAAGCTGCAGAACAATGCAATCAAATTACTTTTAATCATATTATCTGCAAAAAGGGTACAGAATATGTATATTTGTGACATTAGGAATGATGAGGTTAATGCATACACGTGGTCAAAGAATGCAAGTGGAAACGACTTCTATTTATGGCACGAGAGATATGGGCATCTAAATGGGAAGTGTTTAAGCAATATGATAAAAAACGATTTGGTGAGTGGTCTAAAATTTAAAGGTAAAATCGATAATTTTAATATCCAATGCAAAGTTTGCATGAAAGCTAAATTATGCTCACTGCCATTCGTGTGTGAACAGAATAGAAGCGAAGGTATTTTAGACTTAATACACACTGATATATGCGGTCCCATGAGGAATAAGTCCATGGGAGGAGCAAAATATTTTCTTCTATTTGTTGATGACTTTTCAAGAAAATTTTTCGTTTATTTCCTAAAGGCAAAGAGTGAAGCGCTAGACATGTTCAAGAAGTTTAAAGCTATGGTTGAAACGTATTCTTCGAGACGAATCAAAACGCTTAGAAGCGATAACGGAACTGAGTTTAGGAACAGATCGTTTACGGAATTTTTAGAATCCAATGGAATTAGACACCAGCTAACCGCACCATATACACCGCAGCAAAATGGAGTTGCGGAACGCGCCAACCGCACAATCGTAGAGATGGCTCGCTGCATGCTTATAGGATCAGGACTACCTGAAAGTGTTTGGGCGGAGGCGGTTAATGCTGCTGTGTATTTAAGGAACCGTTCACCATGCAGTACACTACAAGGAACTACACCATTTCAGGCTTGGTCCGGGTTTAAGCCATCCGTCTCGCATTTAAAGGTGTTTGGTTGTAAAGCGTTCATGTTGAACAAGCGACCCGGATCCTCCAAATTCGGCCCAAAAGGCATCGAATGTGTAATGATTGGCTATGCAAGTGGAACCAAAGGGTATCGCCTATATGATGGCAAAAGTGCGGTAAAGTGTACATTAGCCGAGATGTAAAGTTTATCGAAACGCAGAATTTTGAATCAGTAAGTAAAGATGTTGATTACCTTCTTACAGAACCTTCCAAACATGATGTCCAGGTACCCCAAATTAAAACAGAACCGGATGCTGAGAGTGTTTTCGAAGATTCTTTGGGACCCGAAGATTCAGACGTTGTTGCTGAGGATGCTGTTCCCGTTGATTTAATGAAAGCTGTTAATCCTGAGGATGCAGGTAATGAAGAAGAGGAAGGAGAATCTATTGAAGTAAGTGATAGAAAATTAAGAAGTGGGAGAGTGCGTATAGAGAGCAATAGAGAGTTAAAAGCTACTAAAAAAGGCATTCGAGTGCCTAATTCAATTAATTTTTTGAAAGAAGTTGTAAAAAATGAATGCCCTCCTACGGTAGAGGAAGCCCTTAATGGTGAGGATGCCAATAAATGGTACCAAGCTATGAAAGATGAGTTCCATTCCCTAACTAAAAATAACACTTGGACACTTGTGGATTTACCCAAAAATAGACGTGCAATAGAGTCAATGTGGGTCTTCAACATTAAACGCAATAAGGATGGGCAAATTGATCGCTATAAGGCTAGACTCGTTGCGAAGGGTTGTGGACAAAAGTATGGTGTAGATTTTTATGAAACGTTTTCTCCGGTGGCAAGGTATTCGAACATACGTTTAGTTATTGCGTTGGCAGTTGAATTTGGATTGCTGTTACACCAACTTGATGTTACTGCAGCGTATCTTAATGGAGACTTGGATGAAGATATTTTTATGTATCAACCAACTGCTTTTGTAGACGAGGCAAATCAAAACAAAGTTTGTAAGCTTCAGAAGGCCTTATACGGGCTCAAACAGTCAGGGCGACAATGGCATTTGAAGTTAGATTGTATATTAAAAGACATCGGTTTTGTTCCTTGTGTTAACGATCGCTGTATATATAATATGCATAAAGATGGAAATATTATTATGATTGTTGTCTACGTTGATGATATTTTACTCGCATGTAAGGAGGAGAGTCTAATGGAAGCAATTAAAAAACACATAGGATGGCAACTTGAAATAGTGGATAAGGGACCATTGAATCACTTTATAGGCATGGAAATTGAAAGAGATGGTTCAAGGGGGGCAATCAAACTTAGTCAACAGCAGCTGATAAAGGATCTTTTAAAAAACTTTAACATGGCTGACTCCAGAAAAGTGAGCACGCCATTAGATCCAGGCACGCTGTTGAAAAAATGTGACGGCTGCAAAAACTGCCACAATGTTGGCAAAACACAATACCAGTCTTTAATCGGCTCATTAAATTTTATAAGTATCACTACACGCTCCGATATTTCTCATTCGGTTATAAGATTATCCCAATATAATATGAATCCACACAGTGAACATCTTGTTGCGGCAAAACATTTATTAAGATACCTTTCTAATACAATCCATTATCAGCTTACTTACAGAAAAACTCGGCAGGACTTGTTTGGCTATACTGACGCTGATTGGGGTGGTAACACTGATGACAGAAAATCGTTTACGGGTCACGTTTTCTTCCTGGCCGGCAGCCCGGTGTCCTGGGAATCTAAGAAGCAACCGACAGTAGCTCTTAGCAGTACTGAAGCTGAATACATGGCGCTCTGTTCCGCATCGAAGGAAATTGTGTTCCTGCGTAACCTGATCAGTGAAATGGGATTTAGCTGTTTAGTTACTAAACCAACAATCTTATATGGCGATAGCTTGAGTGCTCAACAGTTGGTGAAGAACCCGGTTTTCCATGCTAGGAGTAAACACATCGACATTAGGGTGCATTTTGTACGAGAAGTTTATGACAGAAAAGAGCTCGCATTAGCATATATTCCTACGGATGAAATGGTCGCTGACATTTTGACTAAAAATCTAAAGAAGATTAAGCATGCACAATTTGTAAAAACCCTTGGTTTATTGTAAATAAGAATTGAGGGGTTGTGTTAAAATATAATACTGGCAATTCCTCATTACAAATGTAACACCTTGCGGTGAATAGAATTACTTTACCTTTATACTTTAAGCTTATATAACTATTCTTCAGTCTGTGAATAAACCTCATTGAATTAAGATTGGTTGACTTTTCCTGAGAATTCCCAACAATATCACGTGAAGCACTCTTTTTCAAGCTTTCCAAAATCGGTGTATCAATCAAAATCATTCAAATCCTGCGAGCTGGGCGTTAAACAAGGATGTATTCTAAGTGCACTACTTTTTATATTATACAGTAATGATATCATTGATGATGTCAAAGGTGGAATAAGTAACAATCCAGGCATTGATGTATGCGGATGACATCGTCTTTCTGTGTGACATTATCCAAGGAATGCAGCTAATGATAAAAGACTTAGTGCATATTGTAAATGTTGGAATCTCACTGTTAATCTTGAGAAATCAAAAGACATGATATTTAGAAATGCAGGACATCGTTACTCTCGTTTGGAAAACTGGAAGTTAGACGGTGAAGAAATTGAAGTTGTAACCAGATAAAAATAGCTAGGTATCCTACTTATTGCATGTACAAAATTATGAGTTGAATAGTTGAGTTGGAAATCATTCGTTTGACGTTTGTCAACTGTGTAGCACGCGTTTACTAGTGATCACCTAAACATTTCAGTTAAAAGAAATTATAATAAAATGGAGGATGAAGAATTCATCCTCCAAAAGAATAATAGCAAAAGACTTAAAAAAGATCATAATCAATCTAAACGCATTAATAACTCAAATATGAGTAAATCTGTGAAAGACGATAACTATTATTTGCCACTACAATCTACATGCGAAGATCGCATGGATAGTGCTGACATTGAAGATAGTGAACCTGTCAAACCTAAGGAATATGTTCCTCCTATTATTGTTCTTAAACAAAAAAGTGAAGTGGTCAGATCTTTAATTGACAAACTAAATATTCATGATTATCTCCTTAAAAACATTTCGTTGGGCCAGAAAATCCTGTGCACAAGTTTTGAATCATATAACAAGATTGTGAGTGAATTTAAAACCAAATCCTGTGAATTTTACACCCACGAAAAGAAAGGTAATAGACCATTTAAAGTAGTTCTATCAGGCCTAGATCTTCACAATCCGGTCACATTAAAAACCGAACTAAATACGCTTGGTATTAAATGCATTGATGTTAAACCAATTGCCCTAAATTCAAATTCTAATTACATTCACTACATATATATTGTAAATATTGAACGTGGTTCAATTAAAATGAACGAGTTGCGCGCTAATTACAAACACGTGCTCAAAACAGTCGTAAGGTGGGATTTTAAGAGACAGCAACCTAACAAAATCACACAATGCCATAATTGTCAGATGTATGGCCATGGAGCTATGCACTGCCAGGTTAAAACTTTTTGTTCATCGTGTTCTGGGAATCACAAAACAATCGACTGTCCAGCACCACAAACAGCTTTAAAGTGTGCAAACTGCAGCGGAGCACACAAGTCGACTGATCCATCATGCGTTAGCCGTCAACAATATATTGAGATAAGGCAAAAAATTTCGTCACGTTTTAGAAATCATAATCATAATCTCCCCACAAAACCGGTTTTGATAAATCGGCCGAGAACCAGCCACGTCAAATTCACCATGGAGGATTTTCCACCACTCCAACAAAAGAGTGGCAATGTTGCTTCTCGTAATAATTCTCACCAACTTGCATTTAACCAAAACCATATTATCAAAGCTCGCTCAGATGACCCTCTTATTGTAACACCTTGTACTAGTGCAAATACACTTGGCTCTGAGAAAAACTGTAGCAGTAACTTACTCTTTTCTTTTGATGAAATTTCTTCTCTTCTTAATGATGTCTTGTCAAAATTAAGTTCATGTCGTTCTAAATCTGAACAATTTAATGTAATTACCACTCTTGCAGTGAAATATCTTTATTCAATATGATTGACATAAACCCAAAAATAATCACTTGGAACGCAACAAGCATTCAAAATAAAAAACATGAATTATTTGATTTTATGACCCATAACAATATTGGCATAGCTTTATTAACTGAAACCTGGCTTAAAAATGAAAACAACTTTGCGAATAACAATTATGCAAGCTATAGACTTGATAGGCAGTCTTCGAAAGGGGGTGGGGTAGCTATTTTAATAAATAAATCAATTAAACATTTTGCCATTCCCGCTGTTAAGTTTGAAATTATTGAAGCTATCGGTATTGAAATAGTTCTACAAAATTCAACTAGATTTAGTATCTTTTCTGTGCATTTTCCCGGTGGAAATGGTAGCAATGAGAAGAAAACTAAGTTTAAAAGAGATATCTTAAAATTGTTTAGAAGAAATGATAATTTTTTAATCGGTGGTGACTTTAACTGTAGACATCAGTCGTGGGGATGTCTAAGGGCGAACTGTTGGGGTAATATTCTACATGATATTATTGCATTTAACAGATCGCTTACTTTGTTACACACTCTCGAGCCAACATACTTTCCAACTTGCGCGTCCCAAAATCCTTCAACTATTGACATTTTTGTTTCAAATAATGCATATCGTTTTTCGCAGCCCGTTATACTTAATGCATTAAGTTCTAATCACTTGCCAGTCTACACTTGCCTTCAGAATTCTGTTAGCCAAAATAATCTGATCCCAGTCAGTTATAACTATTCCGCTGCAAATTGGAATCGATATACGTCATATGTTTCTGAAAATTTAAACCAAAGTAGGTTATCTATTGATTGTATTACATCGGCGGATCAGGTTGATGGTCTAATAGATTCTTTTATGGAAGTTGTAAATAGAGCGGCTGAAGTATCTATTCCTAAGATCCAATCCTTTTATGCAAATCAACTTATATTGCCTGAATTTATTTTACGATTGATTCGCATGCGCAATACAGAAAGAAGAAAATGGATTCGGTTTAGACTAGTTATTTTTAAGAATAATGTTAAGATTTTGAACTCTAAAATAAAGAACGGGATCGACAATTTCAGAAATAAAAAATGGAATAACCTCTTATCTAGTTTTGATAAGGGATCTAAACCTTTTTGGAAGGTAACAAAAATCACAAAGAAAAAAAGTTCAAACATTCCGCCTCTTCGAGTCAACGACAATGTGCTTGTTACTCAATTGGAAAAGGTAACCGCACTGGCTGACTGTTTTTGCCAAAACCATATAGTATCTTCTCATCTTAGTGATATTGTCACTGAAAATACTGTCCAAGTTAAGCTTACTGAGCTCAACTCCTTACCAAGTTACGTAAATCGTAACAACTTCTTTAAAAACAGCACAGTGAAGGAGTTGATTAAACAACTAAAATCCAAAAAATCATCTGGGCTTGACGGAATTAGCAACAGATTACTAAAAGCCTTACCTTCAACAGCAACCAAATATCTTACAATGGTTTTCAATTGCTGCATGATGCTTTCGTATTTCCCTAAAGATTGGAAAATAGCAAAAGTTGTAGCTATCCACAAACCTGGTAAAGCAAAGGATAATCCTAATAATTACAGGCCTATTAGTTTATTAAGTACAATTAGTAAACTGTTTGAAAAGCTTATTAAACAACGATTGTTAAATCATATTGAGGATGCAAACATATACCCTAATGAGCAGTTTGGTTTTAGAGCTGGTCACTCCACAAGCCATCAAATTTTAAGAATTAAAAATCACGTTAAAAGTAACCTTAATTCAAAGTTATCGACTGGACTTGTACTTTTAGACATTGAAAAAGCCTTTGACACTGTGTGGCACCAGGGGTTGATTTACAAACTTATAATGTTTAATTTTCCCACTTATTTGATTAAGTTAGTATGGAGCTTTTTACTTAATAGAAAATTTGCTGTATACGCAGGCAGTGTAAAATCGTCTCTATATAATATAGTAAGTGGTGTTCCGCAGGGTTCTGTGCTGGGACCCATACTTTTCAACGTTTACATGTCCGACTTGCCGCCTTTGGACATAAATACTAAATTAGCTATGTTCGCTGATGACACAGCCCTTTTTTCGTCTAGCGTATTGCCTCAAGGTGCTCTCGAAAGTCTACAATGCTCACTGAATATCTTACAAACTTTTTTTCATAAGTGGAAAATCAAGGCTAATCCTCAAAAATCACAGGCAATCTGGTTTTCTCGTCGAAGAAAAACAGATTTTTTGCCACAAACAATGTTACAGCTAAACTCTGTTGATATCGCTTGGTCTGAAAGCTGCAAGTACCTAGGTCTGACACTTGACAAGAAACTGACTTTTGAGAAACATATTGCCAACACGATAAACAAAACTAACCTTGTAATAAGAATTTTATACCCTTTCATAAATCGCAAATCAGGTCTTAGCATGCATAATAAAATTTTGATATTCAAAACTATTTTCCAGCCTATACTCACTTATGGTGCTCCAGTGTGGTTTGACTGCGCTGAGACCCATTTAAAAAAGATTCAAAGAGTGCAAAACAAAATATTAAAATTAATGCTAAATTTGCCATGGCATTTTTCAACAGTAAGGCTTCATGATAAGGCTAATGTTAGACAAATTAAGCTTGTACTATATAATTTACAAGACAACTTTTTTAGTAGATGTTCGTCTTCTGATAATGAGCTAATTCTTAATCTCTTAAATTAGATATTTTGTTTATATCACATTTGGGTTTATGTGCAATATTAGTTTTTAAGTATCATGTAAGGGTTTTTTCTTGTAGCTTTTCCCTTAAAAAATTATTTCTTCTCATTTAAACTATATTCATTTTAGTATTAAGAATATTGAAGTTGTAAAGAATTTAATTTTCTATATCTCTTAAATAAACACATATATGTAAATGTAAATATTATCGGACTGCAATAAAAGTATTTGAATTGAATTGAATTGTTGAGTTGGAAAAATGTCTTCGCTACTTCTTGAAGAGTATATTTCGGTTACCAAAAAATACCCCTAACTATATGCTATACAATGAAACTGGAACTCCTCCCCTGCGCTTGTATACCCTCAAAATGCACTTCAATTATGTCTTAAAATTATTAGAGACGAATGAATCCAGAATACCAAACGTAGTATAAAAAGCATAACTATGGAGACATTTGCGAAGAATGGCAGAAAGTAGCGGCCGAATGCGGAATGAATCTGACAGTTCAGATGAACGAGCAACTTCATCTCTTAAGAGAACAATTTAACACAATTTTGGAGAATTTTGGCAGACATACGTATGACCAATATGTTGAAGGAGCCGAATCGTCACTATTTAGGAACTATTACAGCAAACTTAACCATTAAACAAATAAATTAAATAAGTTAAATAAATATATTGAATAAATAAATAAATAAATAAATAAATAGACATATAGTTTAAGTAACAAGTAAATAACTATATAAATTAATTAACAAATAAATAAATAATACATAGAATAACTAACAATTAAATAAATAGACATATAGGTTAGGTAATAAGTAAATAAATATATAAATTAAGTATAAAATAAATGATTAAATATGTAAAGTAACTTAGAATTAAATAAATAAATATAAAGATTTTACCAGGCGAATGAGAAACAAAAATTTTCAGGTAATTGGTTTATAATAGGATTATCAGAGTAATCACACCTCATTAAAAATGTACTTTCTAGTTTTCGAATTCTATCAGAAATCAGTTCAACATTCCCTCTTCTATGTAACTGTATGGTTGAAAAGAGCCATGGCAGGTCTAACATTATTTTTAAGATTTTATTCTGAGCAGTTTGCAATTTTATAATGTGGCACTTTGCACATTTTCCCCATACTTGGCACCCTTATAATAAAATAACTTGAAATATTACCTTGTGAATAACTATTTTGTTTTCTACAGACAAACACGATTTCATATTAATAAACGGATACAAAGTCTTTATCGCAATACTGACTTTTTTAAGTGTATTTGTAATATTGGGTTAAATGTCAATTTGGTATCCAAATAAACCCCTAAATATCTGACGCAAGGCTGCCAATTTATGTCAGCACCATTCACCCTAAGCTGATTGGATGGAAGAAAACATGCTTTCCTTTTTCTAGTGATAAAACAATGCTTGTATCTTATCCGAGTTAAGCTTGATTTTACATTTGTTGTAGTATCTATATAAGATGTCTATCGCATTGTTTAAATTCCTCTCAATACAGAGAGCGAACTCATGCGAAGAAAAAAAATTGCAGTATCATCCGCATAGATAGCTACGTGATATGACGGTATTTCCGGGAAATCCGCTATGAACAAATTGTACAAGATTGGCCCAAGTACTGATCCTTGAGGAACGCCTGAGTGGAATGTTACCAAGTCGGAAGCACTACTGTTAACAGACACACGAAAATAACGATTAGACAAAAAACTTTGAACGATTTTACACAGAAAATCTGGGAAATTAAAACGTAGTATTTTGTAGATGAGGCCATCACGCCAAACTGAATCAAATGCTTTTTATATATAAAGTAATAGCATACCTGTGGATTTCCCTAAAACTCCATTTTGCTTTACGTGCTTACAGATTCTAAGAACTTGGTGCGATGTGCTGTGAGATCGCCTAAAACCAAATTGTTCATTAGGATAAATGTCATGTTCAGATACAAATCTTAAAATTTTTTCCCTAAGTACTTTTTCATATATTTTGCTAATGTTGCTAAGTAAACTTACCGGCCTGTAGCTCTCGGGGTTATATGCCGACTTACCACTCGTGAGTATAGGCACGATCTTAGCTATTTTCCAAACTTTGGGAAAATATTTTATTTTAAGACAAGCATTTACGATGAATGTAAGATATTTAAGCCCAATATTTGGTAAATGTTTTAAGTACATATTCCTGATACCATCCAGGCCACCTGCTTTTTTCACTTTAAGGCTTTTGATTATATCTTCAATATTATCTGTCGAGACTAGCACGTTTTGGAATACATTTGGGTTAGACGCATCAAAAGCTTGTACAACATTATTAACTGTTCTACAAGTATTTGTGTCCCCTAGAGATGGAGATACCAAGTGATTATTTGAGAACTTATGAGCCAAGATATTAGCTTTTTCCTTGTCACTTTAGAAAAAATTTCCAGAATCCCTAAGACAGGGCAAGGATTTACTTCTATTTTTCACTATATTCACAATATTCCAAAATGGTTTTGCATTTTTGTCTAGATTACTGAGCCTCTTATTCCAACTTACATTGCGCTGATCATGTATAGAACTTTTAATTAATTTATTTAGTCGCAGATACTGGTTTCGAAAGAATGGGTGGCGATATCGTTGCCAACTCCTTCTTAATGCATTTCTTATTTTAACAAGTTCAAGAATATATGGCGAAAGTTTTACACAGTGGTGAGACTTAGGAACTTTGGGGACAGACAAATCTACAGCATTTATTTATTAGAAAATATCTCCACAATAGAGTCCACATCTATTTCACTCGTAACATTGTCGAGATTGGTAGAGGAGCATTGAAGCCTCATATTAATTTCTGACTGAAAACGATTCCAGTTTGCTTTTCTAAAATTAAGTACAAATTCTTCTTTTCGATAGTGTGGACGAAGCAGTTGACAAAAAACAGGGTTATGGTCTGAACTAAGTACATTAAAACAAATAGGTTGAGATATATGACTAGAAATGTTTGAAATAAATAAATCAAGGACTGATGGAGATCCGCGGGCGCTGGCTGGAACGTACGTTGGACTTTGTGAAAACAAAACACTAACAGGAAACGTGGTACATATGTCTGAGAGTATGTTACTCCAAGCGTTCGCCCTCTGGCAACACCAATCTCTGTGTCTAGCATTTAAATCTCCTCCTAGAATAAATTCTCCATTTGTATTTAACAATTTCCTTAGATCTGTTTTCACAGCAATTCTTTTGCCGGCAGAAGTAGCTCCACCAGGAAAATAAGCACAAATAAGTTTGACAGAGTTTTGGTTACCAAATTTGACCTCAATACATGCATTTTCGATTATTTGTGTTTGTACAACTGGTAAGGGGGAATGCTGAACCGATTTTCTCACCTCTTCCTCTTCTGTTATTCCTATCCACTCTGTAACATTTGAAATTAGAAGTGGATAATTATAATATCACAATTGAGCCACGTCTCTGTCAACAGAGCAAAAGGCTTCGATTTAAGACTTAAAAATATTCTTATTTGGAGAGTAAAGGTCTTGCAGTGTTATACTCTTATAATAAGAGCACTACTAGATCTAATTTACGTTGTGAGTATGTTGAGTGTTATGAGAGTGTCATTAGCGCTTTTAGGGTTTATCTCTAGAGATTTTGTCAGTTGGGAAGTCTTCCTATTACTTGCACTTAAATATATGTAATAAAAATAACACCAACCAAATAGCATTAGATACATGGATGCATGTTGTTAAAAAAAGGATGCCTGCGATTAATGAAGACCCCTTCAATTCAATAAATCAGACTTCCTACTTTCCATCAAACTTCTGATATCATATTTGGCTCACCTCAAAACGTTGATCGGTTATTCGAACAAATATCTACATAATTGACTATTTGGCACAATTTGGCTTCTTTTTGCATCACTGACTTTGTCATAAGAAAACCTAGCCGTTTTTCTTTGAAAAGTTTTCTATTCTTAACACGCAAGGGTCAAACAACCATAAAAAGATGCAAATCTGAAAGGGGCCACACTCATAGCTCTATCATAAACAGAAGCACACAATAGTTTATTCGATTTTAAATACACCTAACAGTCCACATCCGGATGCGAGTATCTCTACCACCTCAGTATCTTTGCCACCAATAAATAATGGTAATACCCACTTACTAACAAGATTTTCAATGATTTATAGCGAAATTATACGACATTAAGATCTGTCTCGATCGCTGTTTAGCCATCCGTCCGGCGCGCGATCCGTACAAACACACACACTCGTACTTAAATACATTGTGAATGGAATGTGGATCGCACCTATTAAGCGATTATTAAAATATCGTCGCGACACCAAAACCAGTTGACATCCAAGCAGCCAACGAAATAAGGCATCCGTCATGGATGCCGCTGCACTGGGGCAGCGAACACAGGGACTTCCTGCAGCGGCCCGAAGGAGGCGGTCGAGTAATCCTCCAGAGAATCGATTAGTTTCCATTAATTCACAATCTTATTAGAAGAATTAATATTATGGATGTTGTTTGGTGTTCGAATGTTGCGCCTGCACTGCTGCAGAATCATCTGTCTCTGGTGTCATAATTCCGTGGAGCGAGATATCTCAATTACTGGTCGAGCGGTGCAGCGATCCGCATGGTGCATCTCGTGCATGATATGTAAATATCACGCTGGCAGGAGATCAAGAGGAGAGACGCACGACCCCGGTGCGATGGGATTAATTTGTTTAGATATATTATCTGAAGTTGGTGAGATCGGAATCTGTTGTACCTGTGTGCCCTTGTGTTCGAGGATAGTGCAGGGAAGCAGTTCAGGCTAGCAGAACATCAGAACAGCAGAACAGGATGACTTATGCGAGGTGTTTGAATAAGTTTCCACTTAAGTTAATGACGTTGGAATAAATAGGTGTGTGCAGGGTGCTGAATGGATTGGCTCTGATGTGTGATTGGAACGCGCGCGCTCAGAACATGAACATGGTATGAGTTTGTAATACGCGTTCCAGGGATTTTCTCCTCGGTTTCTCCTTGGGCTTGTCTTTTTTGTCTTCGTTAAATTAGATGCCTTAATGCGTTCGGACGAGTGGTGCAATAGCACTTCCACACATAACACTTGTATTGTTGGATTTTTTTTTCCTGAATCAGATCTTAAGATTCTTGGTAACAAGCTTATTCAGAGTTGTTAACGAAATTTATTTGTATTTATCTTTGCTGAGTTATCGTAGATGAAGAAGGGGCAGTTGGTAGGATGGGATGTTGATAAATGACATGGGTGGGTATTAGTTTGAGGAAATATGGGAGAGGTGGTGTTGAATCATAGTTGAGGGTAACTAGACGGAGATGCTGTACATTCAAGGGCCCATAGCGAGGATCATTATTAAACATTGGCCTTGTCTATAAAAGTTCAACACACAGTCATAACTCATCAACAATAAATTAATGCTAGATCAAACATTGGTAAATGATGAGCAAGAGTACGAGTAATCAGCACTGAAATGGTCTCCAAGTTGCCGAAGGTATTCCGAAATAGCGTATTAATTTTGAGTAAGTCTCCTTTTACGCAGTTTGTTCTAAGAGCCATCAAGGAAATGCCTGCTGGCATGCTTAGCGCCGTATTAGGATAAGGAATTCAGCTAAGAATTGGTCGACTAAGAGGGTAAGCAATTTTGCTTACAGCTTATAGACACTCGACGATCCATCATTCTAACTAAGGCTCATTTTACTCGCGCAGCAAAGAGTGTTCTGATTTTTGTGACTGAAAAGTGATGCGTGCGCCCCCTTAGACTTCTGAGTTTTAAGGCAACTGGAAGGCTGGCCCAACGATGACTTATGAAGCCTATACATCGCAGACCAACTAAAAACGCTTTGAATGCTCCAATCAATATATATAAAAATCAATCCATATTTGTGTTTGTTGCCGGTGTTTTTCAAAACGCGTGTACCAATTCCAATGATTTTTTTTTTTCCATGAAAGGTGACGTCTATACGAAGGTTGTTATGTATGTGCGTTGTCTGTATCTGCATCGGTGTGTGAATTATGGGCATTTGAGTGAGTCTGAGTACACATGCATATGTGCGTATGCTTGAGATATAGTGTGTTCAATGTTTTATTCAAATAACTCTTATTGAATTTGTTTGCATTTTTTTTTGAATCGGACATCGGAAAGTTGCTTTTCCCACATTGATAACAATCGGTGTGAAAATCAATGAAAAGTGATTCTATCGAAGTTTTTTACTTTCGCTTTGTTGTTTGATTCGCACAAGTAAGCTGACATAGGCGCCTGCCAGACAACAAGCCCCTAGCCTAAGCGAAACAACGAAGTTGTGTGAGCAGCCTAAGCCATGCGTAGAAAAACGTGCAGTCCCTTTCACCGGTTGAGCTCAAATCAGGCAATCTTCGTTATTGGCCTGAGAGTGTTTCTGTGAAGTTTGGTCAAAATCGGCCTTCTTTTTTTAGGCGCAGCAACATACGCCGGATACCCGCTATAGACAATAATAAGGAATTGTACTCGAACATATTGGCCAATAGAATTCTCGAGCACGGGCAAAGCCGGGCGGGTGCAGCTAGTATTCTATAAGGAGAGCTAGATTGTATTTCGCAGTTGTCAAAAATGGTTAAATATACATTGTGATATTCCAGACGAATTCCAGAATTCTTTTTTTTCTGTGCTTCTCAAATACCAAGCATCAAATAAAACACCCTGTCAAGACGACATCATGTTTGATGAACTAAGCTACTACTAAGCTGGACAATGCAAAAAAAAGCATGGGGTGACTAAGATGCTCGTATGGCTCAACCCTCCTTCAACATTTTTGAATAACGGTCCCCATTGACAAATACTTTAACACCATTTTCTTCAAAGTATGGCCCCGCAATGCACCTTGATGAAACTGCGCACCACACAGTGTCTCGTTCTGGGTGCAGTACCGTCTCATGGAGTATTTCTGGATTGCGGGTGGAAATGGTGAAGTAGTGGTGTATTCGCTTACGGAATGGAAGGTCGTGCGTTCGAATCCCGGCCAAGTCCATTACTTTATACCGAATACATGAAATCGTAATCTCCCTAAGTAACTTAGACACCACCCGTGGAGAAAAACCCTGCAACTGCACCCAAACACAAAATTCTGCAGCAGCAAATAAGTCAGTATATAGGGGACAGCAGTATTTTAACACCCATTCAATCCGGTTTTCGAAAAAAAAAACACAGTTACATCGGGATCATGACGTAATCTCGAATGACAAAAATCTCGAATGCAAAAAATCTCGAAAAACCAAATTTTTAATCTAGAATGCAAAAATCTCGAACGCACAAGAATCTCGAATGAACAAAAATCTCAAAAGACCATAAATCTCGAAAAAAAAGTTAATTCGAGATTTTTTTCTTACCTATCTAAAGTAAAGAGTTTTAACTTAAAGAAAACGCATGACATATTTAGTTTATTCACCAATTTATTTTTTTGGGTAAATTAACAACAATAAATCAATATTTAACAAAAAAAAACAGTTATCACTCTAGCAGGACAATTATGAGATTTATTTAGCTCGCACATTTAATAAAACTTATATTTTCCGCATTTGTTCCAATGTTAAATAAATCCATCGATTTTGATTTTAATATTTCTTTTGTTTGTAATGATTTCATTTACTTTCATTTGAATTGTTTTTATTTGCACTCAAGTTGTGATAACACACGATCCCAAATTCACACTAATTTCAGGTACCTTTTTACAGTTGCATGGGCAGTTTGCTAGTCAATCGTGGATATTAAAGAGTAGTACATAATCTCGAATGAATATACGAGTAGCTATTAGGTAATTTTTGAGACAATGGTTACAATTCGCGCGAATTAATATATTCATTCGAAATTTTTGCATTCGAGATTTTTTTTTTCTAGATTTTTGTATTTCGAAATTTTTTCAATTCTAGATTTCTGTTTTCGAGATTTTTACTTTCGAAATGTTTGCTTTCTGGATTATTGCTTTCTAGATATCGTGGTAAACCCGTTGCATCACTGCATTGCTTTATGTAACTGAAGATATACTGGTATTGATAGTGATGAGGTTACATTCTTAGTCTTGCTCGATTTTTCAAAGACGTTTGACACTGTTTGCCACCTTATGCTCTAAGCTTCTGCGTTTGTGTAACTTTTCTGCGTGAGCCGTAAGTTTGATTTCTTCATATTTAAGCAATAGATTTCAAGCTGTTTAATCTACTAATAAGCTTTCTGATATTTTACTTGCTGTCAGTGGTGTGCCACAAGGATCTATCTTGGGACCACTATTGTTTTTGTTGTATGTAATAGAACTGCCTTCGATTGTTAGGCATTGCTCTATACATTTGTAGGCAGACGATATACAACTTTACATTAGCTGTCCATTGGGCCTTATCGAGAACACTGTTAGCAGTATGAACGACGATCTTTTTAAAATAGCTCGTTGGTCTCTAAAAACTGTTCTCTTGTTAAGCCCATCTAAATCTAAATGTTTAGCGATTTTCGAAAAACCGTTGGATTCATCTTATTTCAAAACTATCATTTTAAATAATTCTCCAATCGAGTACGTTGAAACAGCTCGTAACCTTGGAGTTACCTTTAACCAGCATTTAACATGGGAAAATCGCGTAAATATGGTTGTTAGAAAATCGTATGGTATTCTTCTTGCATTATGGACCACGCAAAACCTCACGCCGTTGGCTACTGGAATTATTACTCTGGCGACAACTCTCATTATGGCCGTTTTAACTTAATGGTTGTGAAATATATTTAAATTTATCTTCGCTAGTAAACAAAAGCTTAATGTCATCTTTAACTGTATAATTCGCTATTTTTTTGGTCTGCGATCGTATAACAGGGTTTCTGTATTTTCATCTCGTGTGTACCTATTATATGTCATTCGATAGTCTTCTTCAGTTTTGTACTTAATGTCACTGAACATTAAACTCCGAAAGTCAATTGTTTGTTAACTCTGCCCGTTTTGTGGAATAACCACCCGCAACAACTTAGAAGAATAGATCAGCACAACTTAAAAGGGAGGTAAAAAGATATTTACCACGATAATCTCAAACACCCTCCTACACATACTTTGTAGTATCACTTTTGTATTTTATTCTAAATCGTCAGTATATTTCATTATTTTTTATTTTAAGATTTCTGTCTGGAAAACAGTTGTTTGTGAACTGCATCCATCGGCCTGAAGCCATTCTATTGGATCTAGAAAAAAATCGAAAAAGACGCAGAAATCTATATTGAGCACACAAAGTCAAACTGCCAGATGAACAGGTCTGCTGTCAAAAAGAATCATTACTTTGGTTGCATTTTCCAATCAAATAGTGCCAGCTTTAAGGGTGAATGGGATTTCACCCTTTTTCCCGCATGGTTTCGGAGTCTATACACAGATCTGGACAACAGCGCCAGGCAAAAAACTAGTTGATCGTTCAAGCTGGAACGAAACATACACATTCACAAAGTTGCATTGAAATCGGTCGGGCGGTTTCGGAGATTATCGTGGATGAACACACGACACCTGGTTTTTATACTAGAGATTATAAGTTAATCGAATTTTCGAGGACTTTTTTTGTGGGGCTGCGAAATCTGTTTACTATTATCTGTGGCTCTAGCCTGTATGTGTTCCGCGAAAATTAGTTTTGGTCCTAATAAGTATTCCTAATAAGTATTTGAGCTGATTTATTTAATCTGTCATGCAAATTTTGTGTGTGTTTTTGGGTTGTGTGTCCTCTGTTTGTCTTATTTATAAAGGGGCTTTCATTAGCGACTTGACAGCTTCAAACTTTCAGTGCGAACGCATCCTTAAATCGATTACCGAATTGTTATTCTCACAATATTCAGTAAAATCAACATTTTCATCATGGTGAAGTACACGAAGGAACAACCTTTACTAATTTACTACCGAAATTCCGAATCAGTGGTCGCAACCTTAAGAGCGTTAACACCAATTTTCGGCCGTAATTCTCGTCCCAGTAGACAAGCAGTTCATAGTCCAGTGAACAAATTTGAGCCAGAATATTCGCTGGTTGATGTTGCCGTGCCAGTGAGACAACGTTTTGCCCGAGGCGTGGAGAATATTGCTGATGTAGAGGCGCCCGTCGCAAGCCAGCCAAACCAATCAATTTCACGGCGTTCTCAAGAATTGGGCCTCTCCCTCTCTCTTTGAGTAAGAATCTTGGCCTACAACCTTAAAAGATCAAGCTGACTCAAGAACTAAAGTCACTTGATCATATGAAGCGACGTACGTTCTCGTATTGGGCTCTGGACATGATGGAAGAAAATTAAGAATTTCATCGCAACATCATTTTCAGCGATGAAGCACATTTTTGGTTAAACATCAATTTGGTTATTCATCAAAAAGCAAAATATGCGTTACTGAGCAGGTGAGCACCCTTATGTGCTTCATGATACGCAAACAGTCACTGTTTGGTGCGGTTTTCATGCCGGTGCCGTCATTGGGCGTTTTTTTCGTCGATGAAAATGACCGTCACGTTACGGTAAATGGTATTCGCTACAGAGACATGTCGGAGCGTTTTTTCTTTGAGCAATTGCATGAATTGGACATCAGTGATATGTAGTTCCAACAAGACGGTGCCGCAAGCCACACAGCGGGTGCAACAATCGAGTTTTTGAAGTTTCAGTTCGGTGAACGTGTTATATCAAGAAACGGACCCGTCTATTGTCCTCTGAGATCGTATAATTTAACGCCTCTATATTTTTTTTATGGGGCTATATTAAATCATTAGTCTATGCCAACAAGTCGGCGACGTTAGAGGAGCTCAGAGACAATATTGAACGAGAAATATCGGCCGTATCGGTCGAAATGTGCGGCCGAGTCATCGAAAATTGGGTTTAACTTATCGACCGCTGAATACGTTCCCGTGGTGGACATAATGAACGAAGTCGAATTTAATTCATAAATGTTTTGATAGTAATTCAAGCCAATATTTTTTTATGAGATATCTCAAGTATTTGGCATTTTATTTAAAAAAGAAATTGTCAAGTCCTTAACAAAAGACCCTTTATGTATATATTTTTGACGTATAAAAAGTTGTTAACTTTGTTGTTTAGCGTGTTCAGCTACTTTTTCGTAATTTTTCATTATCAAATACTTATCGTTTTCCATTGGTAGATAATAAGGCTTCCGGACTCTTTTGAAAGTGTTTAATTGATACCCGAATGACATTTCTTATCCTGAAAAGGAGAGAAATTTGCTTCTGGATTTGAATTCAGAATCAAAACCAGAAGCACTTACTTATTCATACACTATAAACGTCAAATTCGGCAAATGTCATTTTTGTTGTTCTGCATTTGATAAATTTAATAAAGCAAAGATACAAATAATTTTCTAATTGACATTACCATGAATCGGCGGTTGTCGTTGAATTTTGAAGGATTTGGGAAATAAAAACCACAAGTGCAGAACTTCCTTGACTATTATTATATATTGCTTGAAAAATTCAGTTGTAAGTTAACAAATCTTGAGTACGAAGCCTTCATGTTAGAGAACGCATTTCAGGTCTAAAACGCTTTAGTCCTACAAATATCACAACATCAGCATTTGATTGAACGCAATAACGAAGTGATCCAAACCTGAGAGGCCTTTCAATACTTTTTGAGGTCATTTCATTTTCATTTCATTTATTGGTTTGGTTCTTATAACATCTTTTACATATAGACTTAAAGCCTTTAAAATTGTAAAAGTTAAAATAATTCATTTTTAGAATATACATACATTATAGGTACTAACATTACGTTTGTCACTTAAGGAAACGAAAGAGAAGCTTACTTAATTCAAAGGGACCTACTTAAGACTAATTTAATTATCAGCCAAATATCTAAATACCGCCCTCTCGAATTGCCTGGTTCCTCGCAGTTTTCTAATGAAAAGGGATAGGGAGTTAAATTGCCTGATGACGTAAACAAAAAATTGGCGCTCAGAGATATGACAATTAAATCTCGGTTGATTAAAAATATAAGACCGATTAGAAGTTGAGAATTCAATTTTTTCATAAAGGTACAGCGGCTCTTTGTTGATTAATAAATTATTTAATGCCTTTAGGGCGCAGTATTTCGTATATGCATATAAGTTGCATCCCAGGATCTTTTTTGAGTAAGCCGATATGTGATCAAATCGTGTGAGGTTGTACACATACCGGACTATATTGTTGAAGGCTACAATCAGGTTTTGTCTCGTTTCAGCATTATGGCAACAGAAAATCTGGCACCCATATGTAATGATCGGCATAATAAGGGTTTTCGCTAAATTGAGCCTAAAATGTTGGGGTGTGAAGTGTTTTGAAAGTGAAAGAGTTCGTAAGCAACCATATATCTTGCCAATTACTGACCGAATGTGAAGGTCCCAGCTAAGGGTAGTGTTAAACCAGATGCCCAAATTCTTGACTTTCCTTTAGTTTTATAGGCAATTATGCATTGAGATTTTTTTGGGTTTAATAAAAGTTTATTATCTTCTGACCAGTCAGTAATGCTTTTAAGGTCACAGTTGAGTTTTTGGGTCCCATCCTCGATCATTCCAAGTTTGCAGCTAAGGCGGATTTGTGCATCGTCGGCATACATATGAATTGCAGAGTTTGTGACTGCAAGCGGAAGATGGTTTATGAGCCCACTGAACAGAAGTGGACCGAGTATGGATCCCTGTGGGACTCCTGACAATAAATTTAGGAAACAGGATGAGTTTTCACCAGCAACGATAGCTTGTCTCCGTTCAGAAAGGTAAGACAACATCAATGAATCAGCACTTTTTGAAAAACAAAATTGAGTTCTCAGTTTTGAAATCAGAATTTTGTGATCGACCGTATCAAATGCTTTTGAAAAATCGAAAGGCCAAAGAAAGGACACCTGGTCATGATCCATTGCCATTCTGATATCGTCCGCTACTTTTAAAATGGATGATGTGCAGCTATGATATTCCCTAAAACCAGACTGGTGTGGATTCAGAAGCTTGTTATTTTTAATAGCTATACCTCGACATCTGCTTGTGCAGTATTTTTTCAAGTACCTTAGAATAGAGATCGGCCTATATTCGGGTGGTGACAGACGGGTAGCAGTTTTTTTGAGTATTGGAATAACTTTTGCAAATTTCCAAGCCGTAGGAAAAGATGATGTTAAGATGATAGCATTACATATATGTGTAAGTATTGGGAGAATATGAGGCAGAATGATCTTTATGAAGACTGGATTTTTCCGTCACAACCAACAGCTTTAGATTTGACATCCAATACAACTCTTACAACATCTGCTTCATTTAATCTTTGAAAATAAAATGCATTGTCACAGTTAAGGTCACTTGGTATTTCGAATGCATCCGAAACTAAGACATTTGGTGAGGAGCACTGAACTTTGGCAAATTCAGCGTTTAGCTCATCAACGTTGATGTTCTCAGGAAACTGTGCCTTCTGACGACCAACACCTAGTTCGCGAATATGTTTCCACAATGTTTTAGGTGGAAACTTTTTGTCGAACTTCTCCGTGTACAGTCGGCGTTTCGCTTCCCTAATTTTAACACGAACTTTGTTTCGCAATTCACGAAAAAAATTGTAGAATACAGCGAGACGAAAGCGTTTCCAAAGTTTATAGGCCACATCCCTTAGTTTCATGGCATCCTGAATATCAACTGTAAACCAAGAACTGTTGTCATTACGTACTAATTTGCGTTTTAGTGGTACGTATTTTTTAAAAAGGTTATCTACTGCATTTTGCAAAAAGTTAACTTGGTCGTCAGCCGATATCATAAAATAAACCTTCACCCGATATATATCATTTTCCAGCTGGTAAAGGTTTAGTCTCTTAAAATCTCGGTATTCATACGAAGCAGAGCATGTTTCTGGCATCATCCTAAAAGTTGCAAATATTAAATCGTGCTTGAAATAAACCGGGGCAGAAAGCTGAGAGTAGAGAAGAGTATTATCAGGATCATTAACAAGAAACAGATTTAACAATGTTGATGCGGTAGCTGTGAAATGTGTTGGGTTATTAGTGTTAATTTTCACTAGGCCAAGTGTATTTATTTTTTCCAAGAATTCTTTTGAAGCCGCCTTACAGAGAATATCACAGTTATAGTCGCCACAAATGATTATTTCAGAATAAAGCGGTGAAAGTTCTTCAAGTAGAGTGAAAAATTGGGAAAAATCGACGTTACTATTCGGCCTGTAAACAACACCAAGCAGACAATTGTTTCCACTAGCAACAATTTCCGTGAAACAGTAGTCAATAGGAGAATTGGGATAAGACTTCGCGACAAATTTGTATTTAAGACATCTGTTGATGTATATAGCAGTTCCACCACCCACTCGATTATACCTATCACTACGAAACAATTTGTAGCCGTTTAATTCGTAGGGAGCATCCACTATATCAGACGGAAACCAAGTCTCCGATACGCATATTACGACGATACCTGACCCTTGAAACATATTCCTGAATTCATCAATCTTAGGATAAAGACTCTGCGCATTAATGTGACATACTCTAAGGCCACTACATTGTTTACAGAGAATATTAAGCAAGACACGCAAATTGTTGTTAACGTCATCGGCTACATGTAATATGTTATTGTTATTCATTTTGAAATACTATTATGCGAGAATTACCCCTATGACAATTAGACTACAAGACAAAGCAAAGGAGACGGGGAGACATTTAGACATTTGGCAGATGTACATATAAAAAGTTGATAATAAAATACAATACAAACATAGGGACGGGCTAAAGTCCGCTTGGGCGAACTGTTGAATACCCTATTCTTATTCCTATCCCTCATAGGTGGGCGTGACAAAAGTCTAAGTATGGTTGAATTGTTAAGAACGCTCTACATATTTTGTTATATAACATTTAAAGGATTTGTTATGTTGGGAACCAGGGTCGAGCCACAGGGGCAACTTCGATACAGGTGAGGAGGACGCGGCATGCTTGTGTTTGCTCGGCTCAGCTCGTCGGACGGGGGTAGTTCTTGTCCCCTCACCATATACCACCTGCTCAACAAACGTTTTGTCCATGCCAAAAAGTTGTGAAAAGAGAGAAAAAAAGGAAGAAAGTTACTCTACGTAGACCACGGACGGACCAAAAAAGATAGAAAAGCAAAAATGAAGGAAAAGAAAATGTCCAAGGACCTGGGCCGATACCCAAGAGAGAGAAGGGAAGGAGCACGCGAACTAACCTAACTAGCCTAAGCTTAAGCTAACTAATCTAACATTAAAAGCTAAGCCCTAAAATATAACTAAGCTAACTTAAAACTACACTAAAACTATCTTACCCTAACCGCAACTCGCTTTCCCTAAATCTCTCTTTGATACCGGGTTCGTCATGAACCCGAAAAATTCCAGATGTTATTGGCAAGGGTTGGCCTTGCGGTAGTTTTAAGTTTTTTTATATTGATTAAATATTGGAAAATAGCCTTTCATGGCGTTGAGTTTTTTTGTTTTCTTGTGTATTTAAAGATGCGCGGCTAAGTAATTTCGCATTTGGTGTGTGAACAGCTGTGAAGGCCGTCCTTCTATAGGTCGACAATGACATAACAGGACAATACAAACGTTGACGACATGACGCGACGACATACGAACTTTCCACTACGTACATACTGACATAAATTGTGACTGGAGGGTTCGTCGAGGGGCTATCACTCACAACATCGGCCAGAGTGATAGCTAAGGTTGTGTCGAAAGACACAAAGGTGGGCTGGCCAACCTTTGCCAATAATATCTGGCATGTTTCGGGTTCATGACGAACCCGGTATCAAAGAGAGATTTAGGGAAAGTGAGTTGCGGTTAGGGTAAGATAGTTTTAGTGTAGTTTTAAGTTAGCTTAGTTATATTTTAGGGCTTAGCTTTTAATGTTAGATTAGTTAGCTTAAGCTTAGGCTAGTTAGGTTAGTTTGCGTGCGCCTTCCCTTCTCTCTCTTGGGTATCGGCCCAGGTCCTTGGACATTTTCTTTTCCTTCATTTTTGCTTTTCTATCCTTTTTTGTCCGTCCGTGGTCTACGTAGAGTAGCTTCCTTCCTTTTTTTCTCTCTTTTTACAACTTTTTGGCAAGGACAAAACGTTTGTTGAGCAGGTGGTATATGGTGAGGGGACAAGAACTACCCCCGTCCGACGAGCTGAGCCGAGCAACCACAAGCATGCCGCGTCCTCCTCACCTGTATCGAAGTTGCCCCTGTGGCTCGACCCTGGTTCCCAACATAACAGATTTTATCAAAAAAAACGCTCCCTAGCTCAAACTTGGGTGTTTCAATAAAAGTGTTTTATTTAATTGTGGGCGTGTCAGTAGGCGGATTTAAAAAAAATTAACACATGAGAATAAAGGGCCCCTAGAGAGTATATATTATAAATTTCAGCTCCCTAGCTCAAACTTTGAATTTTCAAAAAAAAAAAAAAATTAATTGTGGGCGTGTCAGTGGGCGGATTTTGAAAATATTTACACATGAGCATAAAGGGCCCATAGAGAGTATATATTATAAATTTCAGCTCCCTATCTCAAACTTTGGATTTTCAATAAAATTGTTTTATTTATTTGTGGGCGTGTCAGGGGGCGGATTTTGAAAATTTTATATCCCTAGCAGTTTTATGAGTCATAGATCATAAAAAATTTCAGCTTTCTAGCTCAAAATTCGATTTTTTCCAAAATTTTGTTTTTTTGAGTTTGTGGGCGTGTCTGTGGGCGGATTTCAAAAATTCGTAAACTTGATTATTTCGGGACCCTAGAGAGTATATGGTTAAAATTTCAGCTCTCTATGTCCAGTTTAAAGGCCTAATTTTTGCCGACGGACGGACGGACATGGCTAGATCGACATTTCTATCGATGCTGGATCATAAATATAGTAACTTTTAGGGGTCTACGGGCAATATTAAGGTATGTTACAAACTATGCGTCAAAATTAATATACCCTTAGAATAGGGTATAAAAAAGATATAAAATACAAATAAGAAATCAGCATAGAACGCAGCTTACACATCACTGACTGGACGATCACGGTCTTTCTCATTTCCTCCATCATTCTTTGTAGGTACTATCAGCAATTGAAATCAAGCTTTCCAGTTTGTCGATTAAAAGTGTTTTTCCTGCTGCATTGACTCGAACATAAACTCTCCCGCTTCGGGTAAACACACCCAGAAGCTTTTTTTGACGTTTTAAGGAGAGAGCTTTACGAAGAATTATTATGACTGTTTGTCGACAAGCTTTCATTAACGAATATGCGGCTGTCCGATTCAAGACCAACATCGTTTAACCCTCCGATGAGCGGTGGCATATTAGGCGGTAAATGGAGCGTAAAGGGTCTGCCCAGACCCATAAATATTAAATGAGTATATTTCAGGACAGGGAACGGGAGATGACCAGAGATGTACTAAATGTGTGGTTTTGTGTTAGTATATGCGGCTAGTATGTATGTATGTGGGTATGGGTGTATAAAAATATGACAAAACTCATGTTTTAGTCCGTTTGAAAAGGTGCGGGTGCCTTAATTTATTACTAAATAAAAATACATTATGAAGAGCATTCTGGTTTGCACTTATACGCTCGTCTTGGTTCGTCTCTTGTTGGCCACCTGGTGGTTTTCCCGTATAAATTATTCCTTTCAGGGGATAATTTGACACCGAATCACACACCCACCAAACCTTTATTCCGTATTTCGCGGGCTTACTCGCAATATATTGAGTAAACCTAGTTCGTCCGCGATACGGAAATAACTGCTCATCGACGGTCAGTTGGCAGTCCGGGGTGTATGCTCTCTCTAAATTAGCCATCAGCATGAGGCATACATCGTCTATTGCCACAGATGTGCTTTGTTGAAGCCTCTCCGCACGAGTGTCACCGTTATCGAAGCAGATGTATGTGGTCAAGTGCTTGAACCGGTTGAAGGACATGGTGCCTTTGTAGATGGACATACTGTTACTCGCCCACAATTCTGCGAATTGGAGCGAAACACACCAGCAAACAGAAACATCCCAAAGAAGGCATACATTTCGTCCTCGTTGGTCATCATCCAAACTCGCTGTTTTTTATTGGGATGCGCTTCGTTCCATAGTCGAAAGAATTCCAAGGCTTTTCGATTAGTTTCACGCACGATAATGTTCACGATTTCGGGTGACAACAACGATTTGAAGATGGCTCGGTGATGCGGCAATGTTCCTCGTAATGGCCCTTTATGTGTAGTCGTTGGTACATTATGCGAACGTGGCCTTCCAGAAGGTGGTGGATTCGCATTCCATATCTTGCCATCTTTCAAACGATTAGCCTCTTCCTGAACAGGAGCACCCAAGTAGTCTGATTCAACAGCACTGGATAAGGGATTTGCCGTTGGTGCTTCTGTGTATAATTCCTCCGCATAATCATCATCGTTATCATCCAAAGCGGCCTCCAACTCAATCTCTTGTTCAATATCGGACGCCTCATCTATATTTTCATCTTCTTCTGGCACGTAGTCTTCATCGTCCAAGTCGTCACCTGATTCGAGTGGGTCGAATTCCGACCCCATAATTTGTCCAATTTCCGTCTCAAGTCGCTCTCGTTCTTCCGGATCCAAATTTGGTACATTAAGTTTACGAAGCAAATTTGTCATCAACCTCACTGCCTTCTCGCTCCATTTTACTAGAAACGAAAAACACGAAAAAATTGACACACGAGCCAAACACTATTCACAACCGGCAGCAAAATATCTCCTAAAATAATCATAAAACACGTGAACTAAAGATAAAATTCAATGAACCAGTATTACTAACCTGCCGATAGAAAACTAAATAACACGTGAAAATATTCCAATATCAAATCACCAGTCAATTTGCTTTCGATATTCGCACTATGAATCCTTCGCATCTACTGTGGGTCTGCTCAGACCCATGTGTGTATGATTCACGAAAGTCGTTTAAAATTAAATTTTTCCACTATAAATATATCGAAAACGTATTGTTTACCGGTACTTTGTGTTCACCTCAGCATATTTGAAGAAGTCATGGACTGCTGCTACTCAGAAATACCAAGAAAAAAACTTAAGCACATTTCAAAATCGGTTTGATCTGGCCACTCATACGCTCATCGGAGGGTTAAACAAATGTTTTGTTTTGTTTTTTTCCAGCGGAGATAAATTGATTTGAGCAGGGAAACTCTGTCAGCAGCTGATTTAAGTTTCACAATAATTGAAGAATTATCCGAGGCAGCCTTTAATCGTGAGCAAACAATTTTCTCAGGAACAGGTGTTGGGGTACAAGCAACAGAGTGGCATAATTTTGCGAATAACTCCAGTAGGTTTTCATTCTCTGTTGGTGGAATACCTCGCAGAATGGCATCCATTGAATTTTTTTCGGGCTCAAGTTCGTCAATTCGTTGGACAAGCAATGACATATTTGGTGCTGCAGTGGGTTCCGACATTGATTCAAATTGTTGAACTCTTTGGGACAGTACGACCGATCCTTAGGTTAGGTTAGGTAGGCGGGCTGGCTTAGTGCCACACTCAGGCCAATACTGACCCATTGTAATGCCCATCGGGGGAGGAGGGTTGTCCCTTACTCATTCTTTTGATCCTGTCTACAAGAACTGTGTTGTTCGATACAAACCATCCTGTGGGTTTGGTGAAGTTCATTATCCTGTCTATCGGGTTTGCTAGAGAGCTCGTCTAGGTCATGGAAGAAATGTCTCCCCAGGAACCTGTACCTGATGTCTTGGAGACCGGGGCAGTGACATAGGAAGCGGGTTATATTCTCCAGAGCTTCTTCTTCGCCACAGCCTCTACAGAGTTCTTCTTCCGTCAGGCGCAATTTCTTCATGTGGTACCGCAGAGTATTGTGCCACGTTAATATACCTACGAGGGTAGATAGTGATTTCCTATCCTTTTTCATGAGGCTCTCGGTTCTGGCTCTATAGAAGGTTGGCCATAGCATTCTTGTGGTTTGGCAAGTATCTAGTGCCGTTCATCTAAGGTTCGCCTCTCTTATTGCCTTCCTCCCTGCTTCAAGCCTGAGTGTGCAGGGCGGGATGAGTACAGAGGGATCAGCTTGTTCTGACACAGCTGTCGAACCTTGTCTTGCTAATTCATCTGCTTTCTCATTGCCTGGAATGCCTTCATGTCGCGGAACCCAGCAGAGCGATACCTTATGGGTACCAAGAACCTTGAGTTCTTCGCGATAGCATTTCACAAGCTTGGATTTTATTACTGATGCATCGGGTGGTATTGCCCTTACCACATACTCACGGGCTGCTGTTGTCCCTGCCAGAACCTGTGCTTGGAATTTGATATGCCCAGTGGTGCGGAACGGACTCCTGACCCCACCCCCAATTCAACTTTTGAACCGTCAGTAAATACGGCTATGGCTTGCGTGCTGGGGACGAGTCTGTTTCTCCAATCTTCCCTGCTGGGATAGTAACTCGCGAAAGGTCTTGTGAAATCTAAGTATGGCGTGATGTAGTCCGTAGTTGGTACATGGCCAAAGTATATTTCTGCAGGATCGTCGAATGACCCATTTCGTTTGGTTTCCAGTTCACTGTTCGGCAAATTCTCATGGCACTAATGGCGGCTGTTGATTGAACAAAGATGTCTAGCGGAAGCAGGTTGAGGATAGCCTCCAGTCCTGCGGTTGGAGTTGTCCTCATCGCACTCGTTGTGCCGATGCACGCTAGTCTCTGAACTTTTGTAAGAGCCTTTAGGTAGGTGGCTTTATTGGTTGCATGCCAACATACGAGACTGCCATAGGTCGGTAGTTAGGTTAGGTTAGGTAGACGTGGCTGTCAGCCAAAGCCAACACACTTAGACCAATGATAGGTCCATTGTGGTACCACACAGATCTGGGGATTACCCTCACTGCTCGTTGAACCAGTAGGAGCTTCTTATGAAGCGCGAAAGACTTCTAACGCCAGTGTTGGCTAAGTCGTTTATATCATTAAACAAGAAGTCCCCTAGATGGAGATTTCTTTTGTGGGAGAGCGCAGGACATGTGCAGAGAAGGTGAAGTATAGTCTCCTCCTCCTCCTCGTCCATGCAGCTTCTGCAGAAGTCATTTGAGCACACACCGAGTCTGGATGCGTGCCTGCCTATTAAGCAGTGACCTGTGATAACACCTATAGTGGAGCTAATATGCAGTCGGTTTAATGAGATTAGACACTTAGAGCGTCGCAGATCCAGCTTTGGCCAGATCCGCTTAGTCGCTAGACATGTATTGCTACTCGTCCACCTAAGGTTTGTTCTCTCGATTGCGGATAGCTTAAACAAGAGTTTGCAAGTAGCGATATCAGGTAAAGGAGGTAATGTGGTTCCTTTTTTGGCGAGATCATCTGCCCCGGCACCCAACAGAGGTGAATATTGAACTGCTCTGCCATCTCCGAAAGAGATGATCGGCAGTCTTGGGCTATGATGGAATTTGAAGAGACTGAGTCCAGGGACTTAATCGGTTTAGGTCTTCCTATTGCCGTGTACATCCACAGTTTAATTTTGGGAGATGGTTCCCAGGTTTTTCCAAAAATTTTGCTGCAAGAGTAAAAGGCTTACACCGATCCTTACAAATGAACCACTGGTATGTAAGAAGCAAATTGGGAGGTTTATGACTCCTCTAATCCAGCTTATATAACATCGCCGATGAGGACGAAGACGAACAAGTTCCCACTTACCATCACTGATAAAGAATAGTTATTCCTTTCAACGGCAACGCCGCCGGTATCGTTCCGCGGACAGCAACATGGATTGCTATTTTTCATATTTCCACACTTTGAGACAAACTCAAAGAAAAACTTTGGCTAAACATTTATTGAAATGCTGTACAGAAATATTTGACACATAGCGCTTCTTCTTCTTCCTTAACGACACGAAGTTATGATCTAGACGAAAGGGATCATAAACCCTTCCACTTCACTGTGGGTTTCGCCACACAGCAAAAGTGCGCTAAAATCTTTGCACCAATGAATCCAGCTTTATTTAACTGTTTCTAATTTTTCTATTCCATTTTCCATTCACCCCAACCACTCATTACTCACGTTTCATTGAAACTGACCCACAATGCAGCCGCGTCATTTTGAACAATTTAATCATAGGACACTCCATAGCCCGCTGCTCTTCAGCCACTCATTCATTACGATCAGCGACTTAACTTGTCCATTGTCCATCCAACGGATATGAAGATAAATTGGTTGTGAATGAATTAAAGATGGTTGAATCTAAATAGGCACTCGTGCAAGACAATAAAAATGCACACAATAACAACAACGACGACAACAACAGCGAAATCAATGCGGCAGATATGCCCCCGACGCATTGAAGTGCAACAACTGTCAGAAACAGGCGAACATTCGCTAGCTCTCATTAAAGACCTATCATTTTGTCTTATTTAACTGAGCTGGTATTGGTATGGGCGGACGCTGCGGTCGAAGTAATGATCCACGAAGAGGTACCGGGGGCCCCAGCCAGCAACCAGCAAATAGTCATTTGTGTGGACATACAATTTGTTTCAGCTTTTCAAATGAGACTGACAGATCGAATTCAGGCAGGTATACTTCTCAGAATCACTCTGCACATTTTAGTGATCATTGACTTGGATAATGGGAGGGCATCGACAGCGTATTCAAAAATGCCCAACGGATTCAATTCATGACCATATAACATTCATCTTGCCACGTGCGTAAACTTCAACCACTGCATGCAACTTTTCCCTTCGAAATGTCACCGGACAAGACACGGCATTCGTTTCATTACAATGTGACTGTTATCCCTTTGGCCCGCTCTCAAGTGCATATTGCCTGCCCGCAACATGTGTACAACATGAAATAAAACATCGCGAATTGGATAAATAATTGGTGTTCACGAACTCTGTCTCTCGCGCTTTGATTTTCTTTGCTATCAGATTCGAATATCAAATTGCGCGCACACATTGTCAAAGATGCTGTGGCCATTCCTCGTGGACTGTGAGTCTTGTCCATTGCGCAAGCGCATCGTCGCGTCGTCGTCTTCAATTGTCCTTATGCAGAATCAATAAGGAAAAAACAAACAACACAGGTTTGGAGGGACAAAATGCCGATTTGTATATGGAGCGATTGGATCCGATCATCCTGGCCACACTTTCTGCGGCCAAAACAACAACCGGCCTGCAATATTCCAATTTCAATCAGCTCACCTCTCCGCCTAGGTGTATCTAAATCTGACTTATAACACGCATTGTGGCACATATTCTCGAGCGGCACTCGTTCGCCGGTGGTGGTCGTCATAGCCATTGTGTGTTGTGATGTTGGCCGCTATGCGGATGATGACGAAGCGTTTTTGCTGTGCTTCCTTTGTGGATGGATTTTTTGTGCAGATTTCTGAATAAATTTTGAAATTCAATAGCTTCGGAGCGCCGACAACGGGGTGGACTGCATCGCGGCCTTCTCCGTGATATCCTTGAATATTTTAATTTAACAAGAAAACCAACGATACATTTGTATTCGCACGCAGACACGTGATTACGAAAGCTTTTGATTAGGACGATGGTCACATGATTATGTCCTTTTTGTTGCATTGGTTCGCACTATTAAAATTCGATCGAACTTCATAAGTGTCAAAAGGTTGGCCGGTGGGTTTTTTTTTTTATGACGGATTAGAGATGCCAATTAAAAAGCATGTATCTACTATCTCTGTGTGTCGGAGATGAATCTTAAAACCAGTGAAACCTGTGTTGTGTTGCACTTTAAATTGACGTCATATCGTGGATTGCAATGTATTCAGCTTGTTAGTGCTAATTTGTTGGTATTGACAGGCGAGAAGTGACTGACCGACAGATGTATGTATCTGTTGTAAGGTGTCTGATTCTAATCTTAGACTTGGGTAAGATGTGTCAATATTTTTAAACTATTTAATCTTGTGTCTGGATTGGCCCGAATCGACATGCCGTTCTCACTCCAAGAAGTTATTGTAGAGCGAAGACTTCAAAATAAAATAGCCAGTCCTCTGATTTTTGAAACATCCAAATTCTGTACTAAAATCTGGACCCAATTTTGAAATGAGGTCTAAATAAACATCCACGAACTGAAATGGATTCCGATTGGCTATGGCTAGTTTGAGAAGATCAAAAAAAATGTGTGTGTACCAAATTGTGATGCAAGGTCTAAATCAATACACAATCATTTTTTTGCCTATTGGCCATGGTAGGTAGGTAGGTAGGTGTGGCGGTTTGATAAGACAAACCCAATTAGCACTGAGAGCCGTTTTGTTACCACAAACTCACGTGAACTTGGGTATTATCGATTGGTGGGGGAGGCTAAATCCAACCTGCGGAGTTCAGGAAAGTTATCAGTTCCTTGATAATTTTCTCGGAGACTTCCTCAAGTGTATTGAAGAAGGGGCTTCCCAATGTTCGTAGTCTGGTCCTAGCTAAAGCCGGACAGGTACATAGAAAGTGAATTAGGGTTTCTTTTTCAGTTGTCACTTTGCAACTGCGGCAGTGTGTATTGTATGGGATGCCCAGCTTGGCCGCATGGTCACCTATAGGCCAGTGTCCCGTAAAGATCGCTGTGAGTCTTGCGATGTCTTTTCGGGTTCTACCTAGAAGGTCGGTTGTTTTTGCCTTGTTGTAGTTCGGCCACGTTTTCCTGGATATGACGCATGCAGTCAGCCTGCTCCATCTGAGGTTGGCTTTCTTAAGGTATTCTGCGGTGATATTTGCCCTAACTACTCCGAGCGGAATGTGAACTAGTTCCGCCAGAGAGCGGTGGAGAGCTGAGCCTTGCCTGGCCAGTTCGTCGGCATGTTCGTTTCCATAAACGTTTTTTTTTTTTTTTTTTTTTTCTTTTTAAAAAAGGAAATCCAAATCCCAGAGCACTCAGACTCGGTAACGTTCCATTGTACTGCCAAGCAGAAATCCTCCTTTTTGGTGTAGAGGCATGTGATTGGGTGGCGTATGTTGTTGTTCCCCATGGGGATTGAACCTGCACCGCACGGGTCACAAGCCAACACACTAACCTCTACACCGTCGCCACCCTTCCATAAACGTTACTGTGCCCTGGAACCCAGATCAGGGTAACCTTGAACTTATCAAGCAGGGCCAGCTCATTACGGCATTCTAGTACTAACTTAGAGGATATAGTGACCGAAGCGATCGCTTTAATGGCAGCCTGGCTGTAAATAATTATGGCGATCCTTTGCCTCGGTGTTATATTGGAGTGAGGTTTGATCTGGCGACAGGCTTCACGGATAGCAAGTAGCTCCGCCTGGAAGACGCTTGCAGTATCCGGAAGTCTGTACGATTTGGCGATGTTTAAGGATTCCGAAAATACTCCCGCACCCACGCCGCAGTCCATTTTTGAACCGTCGGTGTAGATTGTTTGATCGAAATCCCTTGTCACTTGCACATTTTGCCATTCTGATCTGGTAGGGATTTGAACGGCGAAATGATTTGTGAAAGACATTCTGGGAATGATGTAGTCTGTTGAAGGCGGAACTAGTTTTCTAGGTAGAGAATCTAGAATACTACTGTGGCCGTAGGGTTTTGCAGTCCAGCAGCCAGACTCTCTGAGTCTGATCGCGCTGTGTGCTGTGATGTTTGTTATATGTAGATCAAGGGGTAAAAGATGCAGTAAGACTGTGAGTCCGTCTGACGGTGTTGACCGTAGAGTTCCCGTTGTTCCTATGCATGCCGTTCTTTGTACCTTATTAAGTTTAGTAATATTGTAATTTTTCTTTAGAGCCGGCCACCATACTATTGACCCATACGTGAGGATTGGTCGTACCACGGCATCCACAGGGTCAATTTTGGTTGCAGGCCCCACTTTTTTCCGAAGGTTCTGCTGCAGGCATAGAAGGCTATACATGCCTTCTTTACCCGTTGTTCTATGTTTATTTTCCAGTTGAGTTTAAGATCTAGGATAACTCCTAATTACCTAGCACTGTTTGAAAGGGGTAGGGGTGTGCCGTTTAGGCGAGGAAGCGTAAAGTCAGGTATGTTGGTTTTGGTGGTGAAGAGCATCAGCACAGTTTTCCCCGGGTTGACTTCCAGACCGCACTTTTTTGCCCAAGTGCTAACTTTGCTTAGAGCATTCTCCATAATTTCACTAATCACGGAGGGAAACATTCCTGACACCAATGTCACCATATCGTCCGCATACCCGACTACTTTGATTCCTACTCTGTCTAAACTTATGAGGATTTTGTTCATTACTAGGAGCCAGAGTAGGGGTGAGATGACTCCTCCTTGAGGTGTTCCCCTCCTGGCATATTTGGTTATATTGCTATTTCCTAAAGCTGCCTATTGGCCATAATAGACAAACAACTAGAGCAGTGATACTACTTTTCTGGTGTAAACACGGCCCATACTAGCCCATACATAAAGCTTAGCTCTTAAATTATACGTCTGTTCAAAAATGTTTGGCAACAATGAATTTTACCTTGTAGCGTACTCGTCTGCGCAGAGCAAGACACAGTTGTGGAAAACTACAACAATCTTCAAGGAGAGCGGATTCTTTAACACCTGGGCCCTATTCCACAAAACAAATTATCAACTTTTCACTTTGCAAATATGCAATTTTTCGTCAATTTGCAAAACTTCGTGTTCCTCAAAACAATAAAATTTGATGAGTGACAAGTTAAAATTGAAAGTGTAATTTGCAAAATCTTTGTAATTTTTATATTCTCTTTGCAATTTCTGTTCCACGTACGTTCTCTTGTGCAAAGTGAAAAGTTAGTATTAAAAAGTGTAATTTGCAAAGATTTTGCAAATAATTATGCTGTTTCGTTCCACAAAAATTGTAAACTCTATTTTTGCAAAGCAAATTTTGATAAATTTGTCAAGAGTTTGTGGGGAACAAAAAAATAAATAAAAAAAAAAATAAAAATAAAATAAGAAATGATTCCCTACATCACCCAACACCCTGTAGAAACATCTATCTAACAAAAAATAAACCAGGCGGAATTCCGGCAGCTATCAGCTGTAGTATGTTCGTCAAAAAATAAGGCGGAAATGACTTATTTGACGAACTTTCCTTTTTTTCTGGGCAAAATCGATTTCGGGGAAGCGACGCTCTCGCTCTTCTTGACTAGACACCAACAGATGTGGACTTGCTTTTCGTTTATCAACGCGTGGGTGAGGAATTGTCGTGGATTGTAACGTGAGCTTTCACAAAGAGCTATTTTTCTATCGTTCGCACCGAAGCAACAGCCTGTGCAAAATAGGAAGAATTTAGCAGCACGATTTAAGGCATTAGCCATCACATCGATCACCAGCGACACCAGCTGGAAAGCCCATTATCGACAAGTTCGTACAACGTGATCAAGCTACTTCAACTCTAACCAATCCATACGCCACCAAAATCGGTCGAGACGGAAAAAGCTAAATTCCGCTAATTGAGTCAGCAAATTAAAAGTGCGACCCACCAACACGCTTCGTCCACACTTGGGATTAACCAGTACGCTGCGAGATATCCAAGAGACGTCTTAAACTCACTCACACGCCACCATCCACCAAAATGAGATCGGAATAGTTTATCCCTACTGCTTCCAACTACCGCCCGTCTATGTTAAGCAGCGAATCTCCATCATCATCTGCATAACTTCATTAAAAGCATAGAGTCAAGTTCTCGAGTACCAACAAATTCCATAGGACACAATCGGAGCCAATAGCACTAATTACCAGCACTGACTCATGCAATCCTGGTCGCTGATAAAATTTGCCACTACAACGAAAGCGGCCGGCCATCCGCAGCCGTAGTGTCTACCAGCTACAGCACACAAGTTGCTCAGAAGGAATTTTTTTTTTTTTTGGTGTGCGAAAATCTGCACTTGCACTCCGCACAGCTTTTGATGACCATCATCGACATCCATCATCGATCAGCAGCAGGTAGCCGCAATCAACGATCTGGAAAAATTATAACGTTTTTGAAATAAAAAAAAAAAAAAAAAAAAAAAAAAAAAAAAACTTTAGAGAAAAACAAGTGTACAAATTCCGGTATTACACATGGGGAGTATATGAGTATTTGCATATCAATTAAGTTAAGTACGAGGGCGGGTCAATAAGTCCGTGACTTTTTGAATTTCTGACCTCTTTACTGAAACGGCAACACTGCTCCTGTCAACAGCCAGCTGTCAGTTGACTCCTGTCAAAATTTAAACTTGCTGCGTCAGTTAGTTTGTGTTTGACAGCTATTTTTATCAGACTACTCACTAATTTGAGGAGAAAATGGAAAAAAGTGAATTTCGTGTGCTTAGTAAGCATTATTTCTTGCGAAAAAAAACCATTACCGAGACCAAGGCTAAGCTTGAAAAATACTATGGGGACTCTGCACCTTCGATTTCAATGGTAAAAAAGTGGTTTACTGAATTTCGTTGTGGCCGTACAAGCACTGAAGATGCCGAACGTCCTGGACGCCCAGTTGAGGTATCTACACCCGAAACAATCGAAAAAATTCACGATATGGTGTTGGCCGACCGAAGATTGAAAGTGCGAGAGATTGTGGAAGCCGTAGGGATCTCGAATGGCTCAGTGGTTTCAATTTTGAATGATCACTTGGGCATGAGAAAGCTTTCCGCAAGATGGGTGCCGCGTTTGCTCACAGTCGACCACAAACGCAATCGTGTAACAACTTCACAGGAAGGTTTGGCATTGTTTAATCGCAATATGGAGGAGTTTTTGCACCGTTTTGTAACCGTGGACGAAACATGGATCCATCACAACACACCAGAGACCAAACAACAGTCAAAACAGTGGGTTTCTAAGGGTGAATCGGCGCCAAAGAAGGCCAAGGTGGGTTTGTCAGCCAATAAAGTTATGGCGACTGTTTTTTGGGATGCACGCGGGATAATCCACATTGACTACCTTCAAAGAACAATCAATGGGGAATATTATGCCAACTTATTGGACCGATTCAATGACGATTTGAAAAAAGCCGACCTCATTTGGCCAAGAAAAAAGTTCTTTTCCACCAAGACAATGCAAAGGTTCACACATGTGCAGTTGCCATGGCAAAAAACCATGAATTGGGCTATGAATTGCTCCCTCATCCACCCTATTCTCCAGATATGGCTCCAAGCGACTACTTCTTGTTCCCAAACCTGAAGAAATGGCTTGGTGGAAAAAGATTTGACTCCAATGATGAAGTCATCTCGCAAATAAAGGCCTATTTTGAGGACCTCGACAAATCATTTTTTTTGGAAGGGATAACAAAATTGGAGAAGCATTGGACAAAGTTTATAGAGCTCACGTTGAAAAATAAAAAAAAAATTTTATCAAAAAATCTGTGTTTTATTCCAAAAGTCACGGACTTATTGACCCGCCCTCGTATTATTCCTATTTGATCAGTGTAAAGTTTGTTCAGTACAAAGTTTACTCTTCATTCTTTTCCTTTAATCAGATTTAGATAACACCAAGACCGCTTATGAATGCTGTGCAAACCATCCATAGTAGTGTCATCATACCAAATTAAATTTTCTTCGAGTAAAAGTACAATCAAAAAAAAAAGTACGTACATATACATCGGTGAGTCCAACATATTTTTTTTTTTTACTACTGAACGATCTATATTTTTTTATTGAGTTAATGATCATATAATGATCATTTAGTTAAGACAATGGAATTGTTTGTTTTCTGTTTGGTTTATATTATGAAGAGCCTAAAGGTTTTCAAGAAACTTTGAATCTTCAAAGTGTAATTTTTTTGTTAGTGCAGATAGATACTTAGTAATAAATAATGGAAATTTTTAAAGAATATTTGAAGTAATTAATGTAAATTTAAATAGCTTAGATTAACTGAAATCTGCAAAAAAAAAAATAAAAAAAAAAAATTAAAAATAAAATACCTACTTAATTTAGGTCATTGAAAGGTGTTGATCATATCGAGCACCGAATAGGATGTAATTTAGAGTTAGTGTTTTTCAATAAATATATTATTTTGCATTTAAAATGTTGACAAGTTTAACTTTTCGATTTTCTTTTGTGGATTGAGGTGAACATGATGGGCCATTAAGAATTTTTGTGCGATAGGGCAGTGCAATGTCAGTAAAGTGTGTCGGTGGTAAGCTGAGTGAACCATAACTGGTTGCTCGAAATTAATTAGGGGCTACCGTAAGAATTGGCAACGCGGTAGCCAAGGATGGCCTATGCTCAGTTGAGAGTACTAGGTGGTGGAGGGTTATGCTAGGAAACCAACAACATCTTAGGTTTCGCAAGATTACAAAACAAATCGTAACTTGAATTTTTGTTCCCAAGACATGGTTGGATATATCTTTTCGGGTGTTGCTGCTTTGTTTTTTTTAGATAAATTTCAGGCATGAAATAAATGTGCGGATGTCCAGCAGCGGGTGAAAGATCCCACGCCTCCGTCGAGCTAGTTTGTGCGTGTACGAGCATGCCTGCCCTCATCTAGCTGCAAGGACAACCTACCCGACGAACCCATCGATCTCTGCAGGAAAATCCTGTATTCCTGGAGATTGATGGGACAGCAGAACATCGGTTTCTTAGGGTAGGGACATCTTCCGTTACAAGTTTGCAAGGTAAACGATCGCCTTACAAATTCATATTGTTATAATTAATGAAGCATTCAAAATGTTAAGACGTGAGTTTTTGTTCGGCGATAGTGGAGACGCGGTTATAACAATAAATTATAGAGACAAGAAATTAGAGCACAATACACAGCGCAATCATGCTTTGTCGGCTGAAAATCAACTGCTACTGTGCTTGCATTGGCTCGGAAATGGTTGTCAATACCATGGTGTTGCAGCTATGCATGGTGTTGCAAAATCAACAGTTTGCAGAACCACCCATAGAGTTGTCGACGTTATAATAGACGTTTTATTTCAAAAAAATAGTGCAATGACGTCAGTGGTATTGCTGAAAAGTTTTTTTATGATCGGTGGATTCCCTTGTGCGTGTGGTAGCGTGGATGGCACAATCATTAAAATTGATGCGCCTACATAACACGAGGAAGGATTATGTGGACCGGCATGGTCCTCATTGAATGTGATGATGATATGCGGGCCAGACTACACATTTTACAGTGTAAATGCAAGTTGGCCGGGCAGCGTTCACGACTCAAGGGTCTTACGGAATTTGGCTGTAAGTCAAAGACAAATTGACAATGGATGGAGACCATTTTCGAATGCTGTTGTTTTGGGTGATAGTGGTTACGGACTTAAAAACTGGTTGATACCACCATTACGCCTAAATCCCGATAGCCCTGCTGAAGAGGTTTTCAATCGTTGCCACAAAAAAACGCGGCGCATAATTGAAAATAGTTTTGGCATTCTAAAGAAAGATTCCCGTGTTTAAATTATTTGCGACTGAGGCGTAAGTTTGCAGGTAAGGTTGTTATTGTTTGTGCCATCTTACACAATATTGCCTGTAGCATCGAAAGCAGTAGTGAAAACATGCAACCCACTCAAGACACTGACAATGAAATCGAGGAATTGGATCTGGAAAATGCTGAAAAAGAAAATGATGCCCTTAATAATATGGATTATGCGAGTGGAATGGAAAGGCTTACTTCTCTACTGCAATACTTTTCCTCATTGTTTTGAAATAAAATTGTTTTTCTTGGCTTGACCGTTTTCCACTGCAAAAGCGTTGTTTTTTTGGGGTATTTTTGCGGTTTGAGATTAAGATCTCTGAGAATAAATAATATAAGAAACAAAAATATGGAATTCACGTATTGTTTATTTAGAAACAAAAAATAAAAAATAAAAAAAAAATAACAACTAATAATATGTAAATAGGAAAATAGTACTAGTTTAGTAAAAATAATAATAAATGAAACTAAACACATAAAAAACTTAAAACTCCTCAAACAACAGACTCCTCGGCGTTTCTGCCGCTGCAATTTCGCGAGTTATGACAGAGGCTGGAAGTTGTAGCTCCCTCTCCAATTTCAGGCATTGAAGTTTCTTGTGGTAATCTTCAACCTCCAGGAGCTCCAGACGACATTTCTTCTCTCTATCCAAAGTTTCACTTGGAAGCTTGGTAGAGCTCTTCCTTCCCTTGGGTTTGGAGGTGGGTGGGCAGGTGTTTCCTCTGTCATCAATATTATGGAATTAGACTCAGCTAATGGTAGATTTTCTGAATTTCCATAGCTTTCTGGCAAATTCAGTCCATCTACGAGTACCACACGTGAGTCTGATTCCAGAATATCGAGGATGGCCAAGTCAGCTTCATCCATAACGCTGTTCTTCCCAAGTCCGGGCCCAGTTTTTCGGGCGTTATCCCTTTTACTCTGAACATTAACAAAATTAAATTCACGGATAAATCTTAATGAAATTGAAACAATTTTTTATTTGGTATTTGTAGGTAATAAATTGTTTTACTTACCAATGTCCGACTCTTCCAGAGCCCAAACAAACTGTCCCTCGCATAGATCCATGTTTTTTGGGCCGACGCCAGTTGCAGGGATTGGGCTTTTCTTAAAACTTCCTCCCAGGCAGCCTGTTTATTTAATTTGCTTGTTTTGTTGTTTTGAAAACTTGCAAATAAAATATTTTTTTTCTTTTATTACATATAATACTGCAAGTTTTTTTTTCGATTTTATTTTGCTGCTCATTTTAACAGCTTCTACTAGTTTTCGGACTGTTCTTTGTTGATGTTGCTGGCGCCAACGACACGACTACCAATCAAGCAACATTTTTTTTTACATTCAAAAGCAAAGAGAGTTATTTTAGTACATTAGTTAGTCCCGTTTTTTAAGTTTTTGTACAAAGAGGAAATTAAAAAAATATGGCGAACATTGGTTTTTAGAAGCTAATTTTAAATGTTTCGTTTTAGCAATTGGAGTAGTGTAAGTGTTAATGTACATAGGTAAGTTAATGTTTAAGTTTAGGTTGATTATTTCGATGAATGCGAGGTTTGCTGTCGTTGGTGAGTATGGTGTGTTTGTGTGATCCAACAGCAATGCAAAGTGCAAAGTGATATGACAGAAATGCAAAGATGATTAAATGCTTTGTGGAACACTTTGCACACTCACTTTGCAGGAGAGCGCAAATACTTTGCCGAAGGCGCAAAGACTTCGCATGAAAGCGCAGAGACTTTGCAAAAATTTGCTATTGCAAAGTGAGATTTGCAAAGAATATTGTGGAACAGAAGCACTTTTCACTTTGGCAAAAAATGTAATTTGATATGTGCAAAGTGTAAAGTTGACAATTTGTTTTGTGGAATAGGGCCCATGCCTCATTCTGTCCCATACGTGATTGACTAAGCATCAAATCAGCCTTCTGTTTTCTTTGAGTTACCAAGGACACACACCGATGAATCTTAGAATCTATCCTACTGAGAGGAAGGATGTTTCTCATGAATGAAAATGATTTGACTTTCTCAAGAATCTTAATTGAATGACATCGTTATCTAAGGGGTGGTTAAATTCTTAGGGCCGATGTTGAATGTGAACCATACCTAAACGCCAAATTTTTTTCTGCATTTATTTTCAGACTAACTCAATTCGAACCATGGGAAGATACACAATCGAGCAAGGCGTTAAAGTTATTCAGGCTTATTATGAAAATGGGCTTTCAAATCAAAATGTATATCGTGCACTTCGTGATTTTTTCGGTCAATTTAATCGTCCAAATGTGCGTACAATCGGAAAAATCCTGCAAAAATTTGAGCAAACCGGGTCTGTAGGAGATCTGAAAACACCAGTGCGTGTTCGTACAGCTCGTACTGCAGAAAATATTACTGCCGTTCGCGATAGTGTGGCTGAAGAGCCGTCCACCTCAATTCGTCGTCGTGCTCAACAATTGCAACTCTCACTCTCGTCGTTGATGAACATTATGCATAAAGACTTGCATTTACGCGCTTACAAGGTGCAATTGGCTCAAGAACTAAATCCTCTTGACCATTTCAAGCGTCGTCAATGGTCAGAAGGGTGGCAAGAAATGGCAACAGTGGATCATTAATTTTCGAAGAAAATCATCTTCAGTGTTGAGGCACATTTTCACCTCAGTGGATTCGTCAATAAGCAGAATTGCAGCATTTTGGCGAATGATAATCCAAGAGTGATTGTCGAAAAACCAATGCACCCACAAAGAGAGACTGTTTGGTGCGGTTTATGGGCTGGCGGTCAGGCAGTTACTGTGAATGGTGTTCGCTATCGTGAGATGATAACGAACTGTTTGTGGCCCGAATTGGAAGATATGGATGTGGACGATATGTGGTTTCAACAGGACGGTGCCACTTGCCACACAGCTAACGAAACAATGGCTCTTTTGCGCGACAAATTCAATGGCCGTGTTATCTCACGTGGTGGCGATGTCAATTGGCCGCCAAGATCATGTGATTTGACACCGTTGGACTTCTTTCTTTGGGGTTATTTGAAAGAAAAGGTGTACGTCGATAAGCCAGCAACAATTCAAGAGCTAAAGGATGAGATAATTTGGCACATTAACGGCATAGAACCTCAATTATGCCTCAGCGTCATCGAAAATTAGGACCATCGGATGGAGGTGTGCCGCCGAAGTCGCGGCGGCCATTTGGCCGATATTTTGTTCCATACATAATGAACCATACCAAATTATCATAATAAAAAGAAAATAATTTTCTAAATAATTTGTGTTTTATTTCAAATCAACATCAGCCCTTAAAATTTAAACACCCTTTATATATATTAAAATCAATCCATATTTGTGTTTGTTGCCGGTGTTTGGCCAAACGCGTTAACCGATTCCAATGATTTTTTTTCCATGAAAGGTGACGTCTGTACGAAGGATGTTATGTATGTACGATATCTATATCTGCATCGGTCATTTGAGTGAGTACACATGCATATGTGCGTATGCGCGTAAATTCCGATGCAGATACAGATACAGAGACCGCACATATAAAAAACCATCGTACAGACGTCACCTATTTTGTTATCCGAACGTGCATATGAAAGAGGGAGACCACACGAACGTTTCAAGCCTATTGTGGTGTTTGTGCGCACTTTCAGATATTTCGTGTGTTCAATGTTTTATTCAAATAACTCTTATTTAATTTTTTTGCATTTTCTTTGTGAATCGGATATCGAAAAGTTGCTTTTCCCACATTGCTAACAATCGGTGTGAAAGTCAATGAAAAGTGATTCTATCGAGGTTTTTTACTTTCGCTTTGTTGTTTAATTCGCCCAAGTAAGCTGACATAGTCGCCTGCGACACAACAAGCACCTACCCTAAACGGAACAACGAAGTTGTGTGAGCGACAACTGTTATGCGGAGAAAACAGTCCCATTCACCGGTTGAGCTCAAATCAGGCAATCTCTGGTATTGGCCTGAGAGTGTTTCTGTGAAGTTTGGTCAAAATCAGTCTTCTTTTTTTTAGGCGCAGCAATATACGCCGGATACCCGCTATAGACAATAATAAGGAAGTCTACTCGAACATATTGGCCAATGGAATTCTCGGGCACGGGCAAAGCCGGGCGGGTGCAGCTAGTTGTTTATAAAATTATATTTTTAACAGATATGCACATACATATCATATGACTGAAGTTACCGGATTCCACAAAAATTCAATTAAAGACGAAAGATATTTTGTGCTTATATGATCAAGAAATGTGTTAATTAAAATGTTTACTGGGTGTTTGCTGCTCTTGACGTCACGATCAGATGAACACGCTTGATGATGATGTTGGAAGCTATTTTTGAGAATAAATTATGAGAAGCACAATATAACTCAGGTGCGACTATTCAAGAGTTTTGGGAATTTATTTCCCACCTTACATGGGAACTAAGTCCACTTCGCGAAAGTGGTTTTATTTCCCACTTAATGGGAACTAAGTCCCTCAGTGGACTTAGTTCCCGTGGACTTATTTCCCTGCGCCGTCTTTGGACACCAATTTTACTAAGATTGCTCCATAATTTGTTAGGGGGTAAAGATGTGTTAAGTTTGGATGAGTAATAATTTATTTTAGATGTCCTAATTATACAAGTGGCATGATTACGGGCTTCCTCGAAGGCACTCCAATTAGCAGCTGTTTGACTGTGCTTCCATCTACTATGCACTTTACTTCTACTTTTAATTGCATTTAACACAGCCGAAGAGAACCAAGGGCAACATGCGTTTTGGACTTTTCCCGTCTTTGTGGGGACATTTTGGTTAAATAATTGGACCAACAAATGCTGAAAGGAGCTTACCTTATCATTAGCATTTGCGTGAAGACGACACCTAAGCCAGGATGCCGAACCGGTTTGTAGACAGAGGTTGTCAAGATCAATAGATTTAAAGTTCAATTTGTTGTGAAAAGTTTTTTTCTTGGTATACGGGCTTACTTATAACTGTGGCTGCAGTATGCCAGTAGTTAGTATAGCTAAGTAAAGTTAACGCAATAAGTAAGACCACATCTGCATTCAGACGGTCCTTCCTCAACAAATTTCCTGTTCGAAACTAGGTGGGCCAAACTCTTACTAGATTCTTACGAATTTCGTTGCGGCAAATAATCTTAATTTCCACTTATCCACTGAATAGAATGTGTTTCTCACACATGTTTGCTGTTGCTGTGTGCACCAAAAAATAAAGGACTTATCGTGTACAACATGGCGTCTAACTTGATAGCCACTCCATCCATCAGAAGTTGAGAACCCTCCATTGTTGACATACACTTCACCCCAATTACCTTATCGGATCGACCCATTTAATTTGGTGAGCGCGCAATAATACAACATCCCTCCTGTTAAGTCGAACAACAGAAAAAGCAGCAGCAGCAGGAACGAAGATGAATGGTTCCGGATAAAGTGAAACGTTCCCATGGGACGCATCAATTTCGCTACAATATCTACCGGGCGTATTAAATTACTAGTCGTTAGATTGTCTTGTTAAGGACACAATCACTGCGGCTTGACGCAAGCAATTTGTGGTTGTACAACATGTGGATGGCGATGCTGCTGATTATAACCGATAATTGATGTCGAATTTAGCCTTAAGTCAATATTCGTGGTCGGAATTTAGCAAGTCATAATTTGATTGTGGAAATCCGGCAAATAGGTACCCATTAATCGACATGGATACAGCAAAGTAAGTAGGTTAGCTTCTGAGACCATCATCATCACCCTTAAATATATCTCTTAACATCTGGTGGAGGGGAACGCACGACTTGCTTTCAATCCATACCGGTTTGTTTCAACCCGAAACACAAAACGAAAAAAAAGGATAATTGGCTTCTTCAATCTACACACAATAACAAATTACGTGGCATATGTTCCTCGCCCGGAATTGGGGCAGTAAAATATCCTTATGAATCCATTTAGCAAAGAGCCGATAACTTGCACTTTGTTTTCTTGAGATTGTTGCGTGATTTGCAGATGAGCCATACAAAGAGCGAAATTTCCATCTTTTGTCCTTAATTGCTTTTGTTCGGATGTACGAACAAAAACTTGTTAATTTTGCTGCAGGATATGAAGCAAAGTCTACCTCCTTTAAACTATGGAAAGAAAAACTGACGTTTCAATGAACATTCTCTCTTTCAACCTGGAACTAAATCAGCTCATTTATGACTTTTACTACTCTGTTGTCTGATATTGATTCACAGATTGCATGTGGCACGGAAGTGTGTCTGTGTGGGCCCCCTCTGCGTGCGAGTTATAGGTAACAGCCCAAAATGATGATTAATATCGCTCTTAAATTCTCACCTCAAAACGTTCCGTGCGTCTATTTAGTTTGGGGTTTAGTAGCCTTATTAATTTGAAGCCGTAAGCTATGTCGAAAATTACATGAAATAGCAACTGACGCTCACAACCCGCGACGAATAACCGGCTCTGTTCAACTCAACTGGTAACGCGTGGAAATTAAATCGAAAGCAGAATTTGTGAGCGCACAAACCAAAAAATGATTAAGTGATAGTAGTAGTAGTAGTAGTAGTAGTAGTAGTAGTAGTAACTGAGTTTATCTTTTTCATTAATAAATGTTACAAAAAAAGTTTCTAAGTCTATTTAAGCTTGGCCCAAGGCCGTCTACCTGATTGGCATTTACATAGTTCACTTAACATGACATATATACAAATATTAAATAGTAGAGATGTTTTAGAAATCTCCCTCGATGATGCATATTCTGTAGCGAAGTGCGTTAACTGTGTAATTAAACAATAGATCCCAGCCTTGTTCTCCGTTTAAGATACCGATTGTAACTTCCTCCTCTAGTAGATAGGAACCGAAAAATTGCTCCCGGAAATCCCTTAAAATTGGACATATTGCTAGAAAGTGTAGTACATCTTCCCTTACTCTCATATTGCGGATATTGCACAAAATTGGCTGTTCTGGTCTGTGCGCTATATAATTCAACTGAACTAACTCTCCTCTCATTTTGAAAATAGTGCTTCGTTCGTTCGTTCGTTCTTCAAGGTGGTATTTTATTTTGCTGTAGTACAACCTATATTATGAAGATTGGGCTTCACTAACATATTTCTGATCTATAATATTGCCAGTTTTTAGGGTTCCGTAGCCAAATGGCAAAAAACGGAACCCTTATAGATTCGTCATGTCTGTCTGTCTGTCTGTCCGGGAATGTCACAGCCACTTTACTCCGAAACTATTAGAGCTATACTGTTGAAACTTGGTAAGTAGATGTATTCTGTGAACCGCATTAAGATGTTCACATAAAAATAGAAAAAAAAAACAAATAATTTTGGGGGTTCCCCATACTTGGAAGTGAAACTCAAAAATTTTAAGGTGTTTTTATACTTTTCATTAAAAAAAAAAAAACATTTAATTTATTGAACCATTATTTTCTAATAATAAATCTGTAATAGGTGCCTAAGTAAATAATAATTATAATTCGCACGGAACCCTTCATGGGCGAGTCCGCCTCGCACTTGGCCGTTTTTTTTTATTTTAATACTCGTAGTATATCAAATTGCATTCTTAGAGAATCAGACTGCATGTCTGGTGTAATATTAAGGGTTACTCCACATTCTGACGCAAGACGCTCCCATTCTTGTACTAGATTGCCTCTTGTTCTTATGATGTGCGTTAGTACTTTTTTCGGTAGCCTTTCTTCCTCCTACGCCATCACTCTAACTATATAATTGTCATCGGTCGAATTTATGGTTGCTTGAGAAAGCTTTGGCGTACTGCCAGTTATACTCCACCTGAGACTCGACAGAAGCTTGTCTGCAGTCTCATTATGCCAATAATAACCTATTCCGAGGTTGTATATCCTAACCCTGATTCGCTCTCCCAACATAAACTTCAGGTAGCCTTCAATGATGCTGTGCGATACATTCACGGGCTTCGTCGGTATGACAGGAGATCATTACATGCTAATAGCTTCTTAGAACGCACTCTGATTCAACACATAAATGCCAGAAACTGCATTTTTCTGCACAAGGTCATAGTTTCCAAATCACCTCGATACCTATACGAAAAACTTGTCTTCTCGCGATCACAACGAACGAGGAACATCAATGTTCCCACTGCCAAATATCTTGCCTCTTCCCGGTTATTTTTCACCTATGCAGTTAAGCTTTGGAACTCTTTACCTCCGCATATCAAAGGTATCAACCGAACAACCGTCTTCAGGTCGGCAATTTTCAATTATTTTAGAACACCTCAATAGCAGATTTATTACAACAACACTCTTCTCTTATTCCTATCTAGTACTCTATAAACTTTTCTTTTCTATCTCTTTTAAATCTATTTCTCACTTCCCCCTTCTTGCTAATTTGAAGGTTTAATGTTGTATTTAGATATTAAGAACAGTCCATAATAATTTATGCCAATGTACTTCAAAAGACTATGTCTTAATGTACGCCCGATATATGTATTAATAAATTAAATTGAATTGAATTGAATATATGCATGCGGACGAACGTTCGGCAATACATGGGGATTCAAACCGGTATGGTGGAAGGTTACGGCAAAGAAGTGTTATCTCTCAAGTCTAACCAAAATCCAGAGGACAGCCTGCATCGGGATAACGGGGTCCTTGAGGACTATACCCACGGCAGGTATGCAGGTTCTGCTTAATTTCACACCACTGGGCATCTACTGTAGCAGCAAGGCGGTTAAAACTGTCATCAGACTCAGAGTATTGGGACTGTGGTCTTTTAAAACACACGGACATGCCTCCATGGAGACACGACGGAGTGCATCGAAAAAGAAAGTAGCCACTGACTACTGACCCCACACCCTCGTCTTCAAAAGGAAGAATAAAGAATCGAATGGAGTAAAAAAAATGGTCACGAAAGAAGAGGATATAGCTATCTACACCGAAGGCAGGCATCTTCTGTGAGTCTCTAGGCTTGGGTGAATCATTTAGACTCAGCAAAGAATGCAGCGTGTTCCATGCAGAGACAGCTGCGATCACTCAGGCTGCCAAGGAGGTCAAGAGGCGCAAACTAGCCGACAAACATATCACCAATTACTCTGACAGCCAAGCGGCTATAAAAGTTATGGAGTCAGTAGCAGTCAGGTCAACGGCGGTGTTAAAAGGCAAAAAAATACCTAGACCTAGGCACATTGACATCTCGGGTTATGAGAAAGCGGATGAAATAACAATGCACAGATTGGAGATGAATAAATCTGTGGCCAATAAGAACTCCGCTAAACACATAAATGCTAAGTATCGACACCGAATCCATGAGTAGAGAACACTGATGTTGGGTCAACCTTGATACATGCAGACACACATGGGAGCTCTGGCCCGCGGTTAACAAAATGAAATCTAAAACCATGATCGGGCTTAACCGCAAAGACATTCGAACACTGATGGGCGGTCCTCACAGGACACTGTGTAGTAGGTCTACACGCGGAGTGGTTGGGCATACTGCACAACAACTACTGCATTAGCTGCAGGGGCGTTAAAGAAATGGAATCTATCTTAGAACAAAAAGATTGATGATTCTTGGCAGCTGCAGGATCTAGCTGCTTTAGAGCTGAAGAAACTCCTGTGATTTACACATGAATTCGCGTGGTTCTACTAAAGCGAATTACTGAGCTGTTAAACAGCGGTTTCTTTTATTTCTATTTTTCAGATTCCCAACAAATTTTAAGGAATCCGAAAATGGGCACAATGGACCCAAACTGTTGGTCTAAGTGAGCCGTGACACCCGTCACAAGGGCATCCATCTACCTAACCTTCCTCCTGAACAACTTATTTATCTGTGAATTGGTTGTGGGCCTATATAACCTAATGAACATGTTTGTAGTTAAACCGCCTTTTGGTAAATATAGGACAACCATACAAATAAAATACAACTGTTCTCTCGCCCACCACCTTATTCAAAAGCATTACGCAACAACCAAACGCGCATTTAATCCCTTTCGGCAATATTTATCGCCCAAATAATTGCTTGAAGTTAACACTCGGTTAAGAATAATAGTCAACCCCATATCGCATATCCTGCAGTTATCCTTTCGAAATTGTGTTCAAAGTATCAACGCGTAAAAGAAAAAAAAAACACAACATCCGACAAAAAGAATAACAAACCACCATCCTTGCATATCAGCATCAGTACCTATCAGTATCAGACTAGTTCCATGGCCAATGGAATGGAATCACAATGATCAACTAGGGGGTTAAGTGAGACTATCATATCTTTATTCGATTTCCAAATGGCGCGGTGAGGGTTGTTGCAATAAATCCACAAAATGTGGGTTAGCCAGCAGAAGCTGAGTTTTGTGTTGTGCATTACAAGCAGGCACATGGGTTCAGACCCATGCATACGAGTAGTTTTTGCTGAAAGTATATCGCTGTCGCAAAAAAGCGACGTTCGATTCTCCTTTTTGTCCATATTTTGATGGTAATTTTATAGGGGTTGCAATTCGCTTGGGTACTAAATTCACCCTTGCCGCACGGCTGTGTCATCATTTATCATTTCGATTTGATTGCCTTGTAACGAACTAAATCAAATGGTAATTTGTAAGTTCATAAAGGATGTGAACGTTGTCGGCCATTATCCGCAGAGACTTGGGGTGTAACTATATATGGGGGTTGAAATGTTGATCAATTGCTTTTATTTTGCTCTTTATTTAAGTTTGTGTGAAGGGTTGACATTCGAGTCATCCATCTTGGGAATGTTAACGTCATGGTTTATTTGTTTGATGAATGGCATCTGATTAGTAGGTACAATGATCTGCTCGGATGTTAAATGAGTGAGTGGTCTTACAATTAAAGAAAAGCCTTTAATTGTATTTATACCTAGTACAGAATGATATCATTTAAGGGGACTTTTAGCAGAAGGGTCTGGAGCGCGTGAAATCGAAGCAAATAATGCATCAATGTCAATTTACTAAATATTTGATTTTTCAAAATAATTAGCTTTTGAACTTTTTCGGAAGGTACAGATATTTTTTAAGACATCGAGCCTTATCATGTTTCTAACTTCAATTTCGCGACGAGTAATTTCTCTCTTAGAGCTAGTTTAAACACTACACAGATCTTGGATGCAAGCAGTAGTGAGAAATAGCGATTGGAGGTGTGGATAGCAGTTTCGTTGGGACTTAAGTAAGTAAAACGGCAAGATGTTCTGATCAGAGAGATTGGCATTATGTTGAATTTGCGTAAGAATAAATGTCATGACATTTAAAAAGAACCTGTAATATCCACAATTGGAAAACAAAAGCCTTCTAAAGCAGCATTTCATTCACTTTTTTACTTAGAGGGATTCCGTACCGAAAAGAGTCTTTTCCTGAGACACTGCAGCATTACTACTTCTGCTATACCAGTTGACAATATCAAGCGCATTGTTATTCGTGATGGTTTCATTTTTCAAACGGAAGTTTAGTCTTTCCTGTCGTCTAGAACATGGGCTGGGAGTTGCTGAAGTCTAATTGTCCAATGGCCCGATGTGGCCGAACCAATGAAGTCGACGTGTTTTAGCTTCTCCGGCTACATCCAAATTTTAAGAAATAAATAAAGGGTGTTTCATTAGCGCCTTGACAACTTCAAACTTTCAGTGTGAACGCATCCTTAAGCCGATTACCAAAGTGTCAATGTCAAAATATTCAGCGAAATCAACATTTTCATCGTGGTGAAGTACACTAAGGAACAACGTTTATAAATAATTCAAATTCGCTATCGAAATTCCGAGTCGGTGGTCGCAACTTTAAGAGCGTTAACGTCAATTTTCGGCCGTAACTCTCATCCCAGTAGACAACCAATTCATAGTATAGTGAAAAAAATTGAGCCAGAATATTCGGTTCCGGTTCTTAGTAAGGTTTTTGAAAAAGTTGTTAAGGAGAGGATAGTCTCCTTTTTAAACAAGACCCACTTTTGCAGTCCGGTGCAACTTGGTTTCCAAAATCGAAAATCAACTGAGGATGCTCTTTTACATTTTTGTTGCCGTATTTTTGCCAACCTTGATGAAAAAAAGTTCACCGCAGGTCTATTCGTTGACATAACAAAAGCTTTTGATATGGTTGACCACTTTATCCTATTGAAAAAACTTGAAAATGCTGGTTTCCGTGGTTTCATGTTCGATTGGTTTGGGACTTACCTTTCAAATAGATCTCACAGGGTAAAGATTGGTGAAACTAGAAGTGAAATCAAATTTCTTAATATGGGGGTTCCCCAAGGTTCGGTGTTGGGACCCATTCTGTTTCTCATTTATATAAATTCACTGTTTGGTCTTCAATTTAAGGGTATGCTTACTGCTTTTGCAGATGATGTAGGTTGTTGTTATGGTTCCGATAGTGCATTGGATTTAACATCTGATATCAACTGGGATCTTAATTTGTTGAGGATCTGGTTCGCTGAACATAGATTGTCCATAAGCTCTAAAACCAAAATCATGTTTTTTAATCTAACAACCCCTACCGGCTCAGATGCGGTTGTGTTATTCCATGCACCTGAGTGTAAAAAATATAAAATGCCAAGCTGCTCATGTGCTTCCGGTGTGTCCCACTCAACTTTCTGTACCACGGAAAATTGCAGTAAACGGTGTTTTTCGATTGAAAAGTTGACCATTTTAAGTATCTGGGGCTCATTTTTGACACCAGAATGAGCTTTGCACTCCATATGGATTCCTTGAGGAAATACTTTCGTTATACTCTAAGATATTTCTTTTATCTAAAAAATGTTTGTTCAAGCAAACTACTAAAAATTATTTATTACGGTATTTTTCAGTCGAAGCTTCAATATGGTATTGCTTGTTGGGGTGGTACATATATGAACAAAATTCAACCTCTGTTAATCCTACAGAAGAATGTTTTGAGAAAAATATGCCGAAAACACCATCGTCATCCCAGTTACCCTTTGTTTCGTGATTTGAAAATACTTCCAGTCCGCCATTTGTACTGTTTTAAAATGTTAAAAACGTTTTTTTTAAAGAAACTTTATGAATGTTGTATCTGTACCTCACGCCCGCACGACTGCCTTTCGCAATTTTTATTTGGTATCATCCTCTTGGTTATTTAATAAGCTCCCTCAACGCATAAGAGCTGCAACATTTTCTGGTAGGCTTGAAAATTCCTTAAAACAATTGGTATTAAATTTCAAATATGCTGAAATAGAATCCATCCTTTCTTACATTTTGATGTAACGTTATGTTCTGTTTATGAAATTTTACTTTGTATTTTTCTTTTTCCTTTTCTTTTATTGATTTTTCATTTTGCATAATGGGGCACCCCACCCGTAATCATTATTTTCTAAGGTATAAAATATCGAAGTGGCATTTGACACTACATATTTTTAATACTTAAAGTATAAAAAAATAAAAAAATGTCACTAATTATTTTATTGAATTCTGTATTTAAATATATATATTGTTAAAACTTATTGATCTATTGTTATATTTGAATTCATATGAAATCAAATTTGAAAATTGAAATTGAATTGAAATTGATTTATGTTACCGTGCCAGTGAGACTACGTTTTGCCCGAAGTGTGGAGAATATTGCTGCCATAGAGGCGTCCGTCGCAAACCAGCCAAATCGGTCCATTTCACGGCGTTCTCAAGAATTGATCCTCTCGCAGACCACATTATGGCGACTTCTGCGTAAGGATCTTGGCATACACCCTCACTAGATCAAGCTGACTCAAAAACTAAAGCCACCTGATCATATAAAGCGACGTTAGTTCTCGAAAAGGGATCTGGACATTATGGAAGAAAATGAAGAATTTCATAGCAAAATCATTTTTAGCGATGAAGCTCATTTTTGGTTTAACGGCTTCGTCAATAAGCAAATTATGCGTTACTGGAAAGGTGCTTCATGAAACAGCACTTCATCCGCAAAAAGTCACTGTTTGGTGCGGTTTCCATGCCGGTGGCGTCATTGGACCGTTTTCTTCGTCGATGAAAATGACCGTCACGTACCCTAGCGTGGTATTCGCTACAGAGACATGTTGGAAAGTTATTTGTTTGAGCAATTGCATGAATTTGACATCAGTGGTATGTGATTCCAATAAGACGGTGCCACAAGCCACACAGCGGGTGCAAGAATCTAGTTGTTGAAGTCTCAGTTCGGCAAACATGTTACCTCGAGAAACGAACGGTTTAGAAAAGAAGTTGTCAAGACCTTAATGAAAGACCCTTTACTTGCCCAATTCGCTCGTTATCACTGCATATTCTTCTTTCTCGCTTACTTCACTCTATTGTTCTTTATCTATCCTAATTGTTTCCTCTTTTATTTTATCTTGTAGCCAGTCCCTAATTTCCTTTCTCCAAATATGTATTTAAATTTCTTAGATTGTATAACATTGAATATTCATTTAATATCTTAAAACTGACCTTCTCTTAGTACCTATGTGTTTTCTTTTATTTAAATTCTTACCCCCGTATTAATAAACAACGGAAAGCAGCGAGTTAGCACTAGCACATCTGTTAACTCATAATTCTTATTAATAAACGTCTGTTAGTTTTCACTGACATGTGATAACGAGTGGATAACTTAACTCACCGAATTCGGCTTATAAGGAGCGGATAACTTCACACATTCTCAGATTGTAGTTCATGCATTCACAAGTTGAGAGGATGCGCATGCATGTCTGGAAACATTGAAAGGATGAGAGAGAACACTGTCTCCCATTTGGGCATATTACTCTATCATAAAGCTTTGACTCCATAGTAGTACCATAGTTTTGGAATGGAATACACAGAAATGAGTGTCAACTGATTAAATATGACAGATACACTCGATTTTTGAGTATAATTTGCTAAAGTGCTGCCGTATTGTAGGTGATGAAGAGCAAACTAATAGAAGGAAAACATATTTTTATTCATATAGACAAGTTCGCTATCCGTGTGCCAGTGAATTCGTGTGTTAAGGAGTGGATAGTGTTTTTTATAAATATGGCTGTTAATGTACTATAAAAAACACTTGGTCTTACTAGTACTTTGCCACTAAATTGAATTGAAATTGAAATTAAATATATTTTTTTTATTGCTTACTTGGAAACCATTACCCCTTTTATCACTTAAAGTATTCTTTTTCACATTACGTTATTTTCTAACACCACTGTCAATTGTAAGCAAACCTAACTTTATTAAGATCAATCCATGGTGTCTGGACATACATAAAGGACATACTCACAGAATTTCATCAAAATTCATCGAACAGCTCGTGAGTCTTTAAGGGACACACACACAAATAACTAGTCATTTTGATATAATAAAATACATATACTTACCAACGGGTCTTCTCGGCAACTCTGACATCGCGTCTTCACCGTTGGCACAAAAAATAGCGCAAAAATTAAAATCCATGGGAAAAGTGCCTATTCCAAAAGCAGGAAGACCTTTTGATAGTCCGGATAGCTACCGACCAATAAGCTTACTAAGTAGTCTTAGCAAAATATATGGAAGGATCTTGAAGGGAAAAATTGAGAAAATAGTTGATGAGCGCAAATTATTACCTGATGTCCAATTCGGTTTTAGGCGTTTTTATAGCACTACCCATCAGGTACTACGCATATGCAATATCATTAAAAGAAACCGAGAAGTATTAAAATCAACTGGTATGATCCTACTTGACATCGAAAAGGCATTTGACTCTGTGTGCCACAATGGCCTAGTATATAAATTGATAACTCTCAATTTTGCCCAATTTATCTGTAAAATAGTTCAAAGTTCTTTGTCCAATCGCTGTTCTTGTCTTTGTTAATAAAAGTGCTTCTTCTTTAATTAGTTTTTATGCTAGTGTACCTCAAGGCTTAGTGTAAATCAAACGCGTTATTTATCCAAGCTTGATTTCAAAGTATTTTATTATTTAATTTGGTTAAAGATAAATATACAAAAATGAGCTATGCTCATTGAATGTAGGAAGACAAAAGTCAAAAGTGGAAAGCCAAGTTCTAGATTATCGGCTTAACACACGTTGGTTGATGGTTGGCGTTTTGACATCTGTCGTCTTTCAATGATGACGTTTTAAGGTGGTATCTTGGGGTCTGCTCCCATTACACTTAGTACTCGGGCCGAGATTATACAACTTATACACCTCAGATATCCCAAGTTTACCGAACTGTGAAGCAGCAATATTTGCTGATGATACTGTTATATTTTCGTCACATGAATGTGGTACAAATTTTCAATCGAAATTAGAAAACGCAACGAAAATATTAGAACAGTACCTACTATACAAAATGGAAAATCAAATTAAAAATGTAAGCCATATTTTTCACTCGAAGAAGGAAACCTTGTTTCCTTCCCGCTAATTAACTGTTATTGAATGATCAGTAAATTTCGTGGCAGCACTCCATAAAATATCTAGGTATTCATTTAGACGCAAAGTTGACGTTTAAGGAACACACATTACAAACTGAAGAAAATTAATATTGCTATCAAAATGCTATACCCATTTATTAACCGAATGTCCCTATTATCAAGGGAAAATAAAATAATAATACACAAGGTTATTTTCCAAGTTTTGTACGGATGTCAAGTTTGGGGTGATTCTGCCGATTGCCATATAAAAAAGCTGCAAATATCGCAGAATAAAGTGTTAAAAATGATGATAAATTTGCGCTGGCATCATTCTACATCGGATCTACATATTCGTAGCAATTTTGAATTGATCTCTGATAGAATACGAAAACTTACTAACACATTAAGAATGCGATGTGATTACTCGGATAATCGATTAAAAAATCAACTACATGTTTCTTCTTAAAACCTCGGATTTTTCATTAATTACTTTCCATTCTTGTTTATTCAATGGTCTAATTAATTTATAAAAGTTATTTATTTATAGATAGATAGATAGATAGATTCTTTATTTTTTCATCATAAAGTTTACAAATTGGTATACTTAAGAATAAGGACATGGCAATACTGCCGTCTGCCTGAGATGACATTTCATAATATGATTTAAAAATAAAAGAAATAATAAAAAGCAAAAATTTTAAAATATAAAGAAAAGGAAAAAAGAAAAAAAAAGAAAAAATGTTTAACAAAAGATATGAAGAAATATTATTATATAAAACAATGCTATCAATTTTAACGTGATTTGAAACACAAAATATTATACAATTTGGTTAATTTGATTAGCTGTTTATACAAAATTTTATCAATTTTAACATGATTTGAAACCCAAGATAATACACAATTTGGTTAGAAATAGCTGTTTATACAATATTATCAATTTTAACGTGATTTGAAACACAAAAGAGATATTATCAAATTTAGTATGATCAGCAACAAAACAATAAATAGTTAGGTATAAAATTTGGTCAAAACTGCAATAAGTGGGTAATCGACTAAGTTTAATATGTGAAACTGTTACGGTAAGAAAGAGCATGTTGGCAATATTTAAAGAGGCTGAGGCAGCCCATTGCTCCATTTAAAATTTCAAAAAGTTTGTCCAAAGATATAAAACTTTCCCGAAAATGCAACCGGCGAATTTCTTGTAGAATAGGACAAGCAGCAACGAAATGGTATATATCTTCATTCACTCTTCCGTTACATAGATCACATAGCTGGGGCAAGTCTGATCGATGAGGTATAAAGTTCAAATTTAAAATTTCAACTCTTGCTCTAAAAATAATACTTATAACCGAGGCTGAAAATTCATTACTAAAGTAAGAGACTTCCGAGGGCAGTTCATGGTTTAAATGACTGTAAATAGCTCTTGAAGTAGATGAAGATGCTCTGGAAAGGTTATCCAGAAACATTTTGTGATCCACCTTAGCAATCACATCAGAAAACTGAGCCTGCCAATCGGTCACATTAGTTTCTGTTAAGTTTAAACTTGTTTCGTAAGATAAAGCTAGTTCGTTCCAGTTTTTAAACGGGGAAGCATTCACTCGAAGTAATTTTCTTAAGATGATTTTGTGAAGACAAGTTTCACTTCTTTTCATCACTCTAGTAATGAAGTTCGCATTTGCCTTCAAATTTTGTATATATATAGGGACTATTCCTGACTCTACATATATGGCGTAGTTGGGTGGTGAGTTAGGCAAACGAAATATCCTCTTAAAAAAGTTCCTTTGTACAGTTTCAAAAGCTTCGAAGTGTGTGTATCCGACGGGTTGGACGCCATATGCCATGCATGCATTTACTGTCGCGTTGAAAACTTTGTACTTGGACGTTAAATCAACATTTTGGTTCGAAAAAAACTTTGGCCACATTATATTAAGAGCCAATTTAGCTTCGTTGCTTTTTTCTTTGGAGTGCTTTAGATAGCTTAAATTGTAGGTCAAGAGGACACCCAAATATTTAAACTCTTGTAAAACCTCAATGTGTGTATTGTTTAGAGACCATTTTTCTTCCGCTCGCCTTCTTGATTGTCTCTTTTCAAATATAACAATCTTAGTTTTTTGGGTATTAATTTGCAAGCCCCAAGACTCGCAAAATGAACTTAGACGGTTTATTTGCAATTGAAGCGTGAAAGGATTATCAGCAAGCATAACTAGATCGTCCGCGTACAACAGGACTTTGATTATAATGTTAGCAAAATTAACTCCACCCGGAAGAAGCTCGCAGACATCATCTATGAACAGGGCAAATAATAATGGGCTGAGGATACAACCCTGAGGAACACCTGTAATTGTATCAAATCGATTTGAAAATGTGAAACCGTCCCATACCCTTGCATTTGTTGACGAAATAAGACTTGCATACACTTCGAGAAACTTTCTTGACAAACCAATGCAAGAAAGTTTGTATATTAAAGCTTGTCTATTGACTTTATCGAATGCAGCTTTAAAATCAACAAAGCAAGTGTATAGTTTCTTTTTTCTATCTATAAATTGTTGAGCAATGCTTGAAATGGCCAAGATATGATCCATGGTTGAAAAACCTGGGCGGAAACCGGCTTGAAAGATGCTCAAAAGACTGTTATCCTCAATCCATTTTGAGAGCCTTTCATATAGGATTGCAGTGAAAGTTTTTCTTATTGAATTTAAAATTGAAATACCTCTATAATTTTCCGCAGCGTTAGCATCACCTTTTTTAAAAATGGCAAAAATTACAGATTCGTTGAAACTGTTAGGGACACATCCATCATTGTACACTTTGTTATAGAAAGACACGAGGTAGTTTTTAAAATCAATAGTGCTGTTTTTATAAAACTCGACTGGTATGCCGTCTAGGCCAGGAGCATTGCTGTTTTTCAATCTTTGGAGCGTTACTTCCAATTCGGGCAATGAGAATTCTAAATCCAGCTCGTTGACTCTAGTATCAGGTAGCGCGTAATCAAAGGTATGAAGGTCTTCATCAGCTGAGAGTAGAGTTTTAAAATGAGCTGCTAACGTCTCAGCTTCTAAAGAGAACTTCATACCCTGATTGCGCCCACCAAGATTGCGCACTGTCTCCCAAAATATCTTTGAGTTTGTGCAGTTTTCCAATTTCTTAGCCACGTTTTTTAAATAGGTGATTTTCTTAACTGAGCACATTTTTTTAAAATCATTATTAACGCGAAGATAGATGTTTTTGAAAAATTGAGAATTGGTCGTTCTAAACAGTTTTAAGTAAACGAACGAAAGTTTACGGAGATTTCTGCAATCCTTATCAAACCATACATTTTTAGCTACAAAAGTGTGTGTACTCTTCAACGCAAAAGGGGCTGCGGTCTTTATAACCCGTTCTATACTTTCACATACCACTTCAGACGAGACTGCGGATTGTTGGGGCAGAGATAGTAAGTGCCGAGAAAGGAGGCTTCTATAGAGGGTTGCATTGTTCTCCGACCACTTCAGCTTATTAAAACTAGAAGGTGTAGCTTGCTGGTTTAACTCCTTTAGCTGAATTTTAATTACAATTGGAAAATGAGCCGAGTAGTTGACTAGTGCAACTTCAAAGTCATCGATAATGTTCAGCCAGTCCCCCGAAATCGCAGCAAAGTCAATCACGGATTGTCCCTGCCCGCTAACAAAAGTGAATTCGCCACATGCATCACTAATAGAAGACCCATTCAAAACAAATAGACCGAAAACTTCAAAAAATTCTGTTAAACTCCCCCCGTTGCGGTTATAAATTTTATCCTTAGAACATCTACTCTCGGCCAGTGCAACTCGTGCTCGTAAAATATTGGCGGAAGAATTTTGATATTCACCAATCCTAGCATTTAAATCACCGACGATTAACACATGGTCAAGAGAAGTGTTATTCATAAATTCCACTAGTTCATCGAAGTCGCTAAGCCAATTATTGCAATTTAAATAAATAGGAATAATATAATAGTTTAGGTTGTTGCTAACCATATGAAAAATAATTTTAGATTCAATAATTTTAAAATTAATAAGATTACCCCATAAAGATTTTTTAATCCCATATAGAATACCCCCACTGGCTCTTCCATGCAAATTAGATCTTATCGCGGGTGTAAACATTACTTTAAAGTCTTTGAAATATTTTAGAAATTCATTTTGATTCTTTTCTTCAATAAAAGTTTCTATAAGAATTATAACATCAAATTGGTGTAAATATTTAAAAAAAATCGGAATGTAAAAGCTTACTTTTGAGACCAGTTATATTATACGAGCATATATTTAATTTTTGAAAAATAGTTGTGTTATGGCAGACGACAGAATTTACCTATTGTGTTTTATCCCTAACATGGTGTGAACTCTGATTTCCAAATGGCGCTCGCTGCGGTTGGAGGCCAAAAGCGGAAGAAGAGCTTGGAACCACGGCCAACCTCGCTCCCTCGCTGCAGTTAAAGTACTCGTAACCACTGTCACCAAATAGTTCACTAATGAGTGACATGTCCGCTGCTGATTTGACAACTAAACCTCGTGAAATTTGATAAACAAAAAGTTGATTGTTGATTTGCAATTTGTTGTCTACTTTAACGAAAATTCTGGCGTTTGGATTTATCTGCCGCAGTTTGTTTTTTATTTCTATTAGTGTTTTTCTGTTTCTTCTTGATAAAAGTGATTGCTCGCGAAATATACTTATTCCGGAGCCTTTGAGCGTGTGCGAGGAGGTAATAAGTTTATCGGTGATCGCCGCTGTTGGAAGTTATTTATTTATATTTGAATATATGTACACACGTACTTATTTTGGTTCTAATTTAATTTATTCTTGCATAATATAAATGTTGTCTATTAATTAAATTATTACTTTTTGTTTATCTATCTCTACATGTTTATTTTTTTTTTCCTCTGTTATATGTTGATTATTTCATAACCTATTTACTTATTTATTTATTTTTTCATTTTGTTAAGTTTTTGATAATTTTCTTTTTGTTTTCGTTTATTTCATTTTTTGGGTAATTAATTTATTTATTTGTTAATTTATTATTATTTGTGTTATATTAGTTTTTTTCCTTTATGATACTCTTATGTACTTATATTACTTTATTTAGGTGTTCATATAAATAGACTAAACATGATTTCCTTATTTAATGACTTCATTGCTGGTTCTTTTTTTGTAACTTGTGAATTATTTTATGTGATAAAATATATACGATTTTTTTTATATCGAATTGGGGGCCCGATATTTCCTCCAGAGTAAAAATGTTTCCTGTATAAGCAAAAATTTTAACAAAATATCAGATAATATTTCAGGTGACAGACAGTAATATCATATCTCTGAATTGCAAACGGTGCGGTAGTAAGCCTTGTATATTAAAACGAATTAATAAATATAATATACATATATGAAAAGTGTGAAAAATAAACACAAATGTGGAACTTGTTAGTAAAAAACTTGGCTAAACGAACTGGAACATGGCAAGACACGAATTAGAAAATGAGTCAATATTACCCGCAGAAATGTGTTATACTACGATTGAGCTACCCCAATTGTTCCCGTAGTCAAGTCTTTAAGAAAGTCCTATCTCAGTAATTAACGGATATATATTACTTCAAAAGAACTGAGTGCTTATCATTACTTCCTTCTACTTTTACGAGTAACAGCATTAAGTTGGCGACCTGCTAATGGCATATAAACAAATTTGAATTTTTACTATCGTATGTATCGTCCTTGTACATTTTCTCGAAACAAAAAGAAAGTGACACATCATGTAACCGCATGTAAGTGTCATGAAGCGTGTTCCCTCTTCGTTCGCACAACAATTACCCTTAACATGATCCACTTACCACCAAGACTCAAATGACTGCGTGCCACCCGCATGCTACGTCATTTTTCCAGGGTGACAATTCACAACATCGTATTAAATAAGGGGAAATATTTCTTCATTTTTACTGTTGGATCAGCTTACTTTTTTTTACGACAAATCATTACATCTCCGCCCATTTGCAGTAAATCCACCCTCGGGAGTAATTGAACGTGATGATTGCGATGATTTATCCCCGCATGACGTTGTGTTGATGGTGTGAGTGTGTCGCTGTCTGCTGCACACCCCACCATTTAGCTTTCATCCAACAGAAATAGACCTTGGCATTATAATGAAAGACGTGAGGTTCTGCCTTGAGTTTATGATGCAACATTGTACAGGGGTTACTACAATTTTACAGCCCCAATTTAGACTGATGGTGTTTTTTATGAGATTCTCGTAAAAATATGGAAATTATGAGATTGAGAAGGCAAATCTAAATTGGATTGGTGTTTTTTTAGAAGTAGGTGATGGGACACTTTTTTAATTCGTTTTTTGGAAGGGAGCAAATCTGTTCATAGTAGACCTAGTCCTAAGTGGGGCTATGTATAAGAGTTTAAATTTAACAGTTCAATAATTATTTGTCAGACCAGTGCCGCGGGATCATGGCAAAAATCCCTTTTTGTGCGAATTTCGACCTCAAAAAAGACAAAAGGAAACCCTTACATTTTTGTGGGAATTGTATGATTTTGTGGAAATTTGTTTAGGGTATTACCTAGGCTGACTTCGTCATTAGGGCCAATTAAATATTGGTGTTGTTGCCTTACAGGATTTTATAGGATTGCGAATGTGAGAGAGATAAATCACAGATTGATATGACCATTTTGACGTGTTGGTAGGATCTCTCCTTTGAACATGACAGTAGATACCAAGACAGCCGGTTGTGCTCCAATTTAATATGAAATTTTATATCAGCTGGCGTTAATTTGCCCTCATACTTTTTGTGTGAACCGCATGTTAACGCCGGCCGCACTGCTGTAGAGCCTTCCATCGGCTTAGGGAATATTTTTCAGTATTTGAAGATGACTGATTTTCCCTCATACGCTTTTTGATGTGTAAACATCTTTGCTCTCGGTAGGGGCTAGTTGAAAATATCGAGCGTCACCGTCATCGTCAGATTTTCAGCGTCACCGTCATCGTCAGATTTTCAGGTCGGACGGCAAAAAATCAAAGTTTGAGCTAGGGAGCTGAAATTTGTAATATAGACTCTTCAGGGGCCCTTGATGCTCATGTGTAAATATTTTCAAAATTCGCCCACTGACACGCCCACAATTTTAATTAATGCAACACTGACGAGCCTACATGTTAACACATCAACTATTCCGTGAGTGCAGCGTTGCTCACATCTTTTTTTTTGTATTCCGTTGGCCAAATCGACGACACTGCGACCTTAAAATCTATTGTATCTTTATTTGTTTATTTTCTTCCTTGGTAGCGAAGTTTTTCAGCTCTGCTATCGGGGACGTATTTCTCTCTGAAAGATACGTCTTCCTAACCAAAGCAACGCCAGGCATTCAAAAAAACTGTGATTAGAGGATTCATCCTCCTCCAGACAAATCCTGCATTCTGTCTCCGAGCACAAGTTCATTTTGTTAAGATCGCAAGCCATAATGGCCTGACAGGAATCTCACCAGCTTCCTAATAGTTGCCTAAATCTTATATAAGAATCTCCTTATGGAAGTAAGGTCTCAATAATCGTTTGGATTGTCTGAGTCTCGGAACATTTTCTCAATAGTGTTCCCAATTATCAATCAGTCCTAAGTTCAGTTGACTCTGCAAAAAGATTCTGGTCCGAAGAACGCGGGATCTGGCCCAGCCCTAGCTAGGTCATCTGCAGATTCGTTGCCTGCAATACTCCGCTGGCCAGGCCTGATCTTCAAATTTTTTTAGGCGGGGCAAAAACTGAAAAATGCCGCCCCCGCCCACTTATATTTATTTTTACCTTTATCATCTATATTATTTCAGCTATCAGATGTAAAATTGATTGACATTTGGACATAGCCTACATAGGCCTTCCGGAAATAATGGGTGCAGGGAAATAACTGCACGGGCAATAACCTCACATGGGCAATAACTTCACCTCGAGTGGGAAATAACTTCATGTTTTTTTTTTGTGAAGTTATTGCCCAGTGCAAGTGAGCAATGACTTCACCGTAAATTTTGTGAAGTTAATTCCCATCTATAATTTGAGAATTTGTATTTTCAACAATTTGCGCTTGCACCTCCTCCAAATCAAACAGTGATCCCTAGCAGGGGGGTTGCAGGGGGGCAGCAGGTCCCCCATATGCATTGCACTGTTTATGGGATTAGTTGCGAAATCGCAAGTAGATTCCATAAACATCATGCTGCCCCCTGCAACCCCCCTGCTTGGGGTCACTGTTTGATTTGGAGTAGGTGCGAGGTACGGTTCTTGAATTATCATAAAATGTTAAGAGAAATAATTATTTCCCACAAAAAAGTGAAGATATTGCTCACCTACAGTGGACGGGGAAAAACTTTTTTAGAAAGAGAAAATACCAAAAAATACGCGAACCCTTAAATATATGAGACAGACAGATATAAAAGGTGCGAGCCAGCAACACACACCAACATAAAAATCCCGGCACTTGAGTTCAAACCAGCCCAAACGAATTTCTCGAGCTTAAATTCGCAGAGTGGGGAACTTTCTTATTCTCTCATTAACTTTCTCTTTTACGAAAAACTACAACATTTTTGTGTACGCTAACGGAATTCTGTAAAAATCCTTGTACGGTTCGAGAACACACCTGGTGTTTATTGCCTAAGATACTAAAGTGTTTGGATGGCTCAAGCACTCGCCGTGAGAAGTATGAAAAGTGCATTCGCTTATGTGCCTGGCCACAGGTTCATGCATGAGAATTTAAGTCATTTCCATGAACATCGTCTCTACACACAAATTTGATTTCAATGGAACTTGGAAAAAACCGGTTTTCATAGAAGTTCTGGTAATGTGTTTGTCGGCTAGTTTGCACCTCTTCACCTAATTGTCCGGCTGATTGATCGCAGATGTCTCTGCCTGGAACATACCGCATTTATTGGTGAGTCTAAATAATTCACTCAGGTCCAGAGACTCACAGAAGATGCTTGCACCTGTGCCCACGTCAATCGTGGATCGGTCGGTGTAGCCCATTTTATTACTCTCTACCTCTATTTTATCCTTGCAGATGTGTTTGGAATCTAGGATGACGCCCAGGTACCTTGCTGTCTTGGATATTTGCAGGTCCACTCCACATATTATTGGTGGTTTAAAGACAGGTATGGCCCTTCTTCTTGTGAAAAGCAGGATTTCTGTCTTCATGGGTTTGCCTCTAGTCCTCTGTCCGCAACCCAGTTGTTAACAAGTATGGTGCGTAGCTGAGTCGCTCACTGAGGACTGGGATGAATTTGCCCGAGACTAAGATTGCTACATCGTCGGCATAAGCGCTCACAATGAAGCATTCCCTCTCCAGTATCTTTAATAGCGCGTCTATTACCAGTAGCCATATGAGTGGAGAGAGTACGCCGCCTTGCGGTGTTCCCCTGCTGACTTTCCTCTCAATGCACAGGTCTCCTAGGTAAGACTTAATCCGTCATGTGCCTAATATAAGACCGATCCAGTCGCAGAGACTGCCATTGAGATGGTGTCCCCTTAGTTCCCTTTAACGACAATCGCTGTTTTTTGGAGGATACTGCAATGACATTCTGAGCCCGCCCTTGTTTGTCAATTCTTTGTTGTAAGGATATTCGAAAAACAATTTGGAAACTACAAGGTGGCGCAAAAGTCATCATCCTATCGGAAGAAGCTATAATTTTTGCAAATGGCGGCAAATGTAAATTCTACTTTGACATTTGTGAAGTTAACTATACAGAAAAAACTTAAGACACCAATTAACATAATCCAAAAGCAGAACCAACGTTTTTCATTCATAAAAAAAATTACTACGAAAGAACATCGGGTGACAACTTTTGCGCCACCTGACAACTTTTGCGCCACCTTGTACTTGAACCAAATAATCGTTGTTGCCTTACAAATGTGTCTGCAGTAACTATGCGTCAAACATAATCGTCTAATTGCCCTTAAGTCATTAGTAGAACAACAACCACCAACTGCCATACTACCAATTGATTTTCCCACGATAATCAACTGAACGGCAGAAACCTCAACTACCCGTACAATAAATCGGCCGCAACCACTTGCGTGAAACATGCAGATTTTAATCATTAGGACAGTGCTTATCCTCAGAACGAGAAATGGAAAGCATAACTGAGTCGGTTTTTCACTTTGCACTTCTTAATCCTTCCCCAAATTAGATTATAAGAGGAACAACAACCAACAAAAAAAAAGTGCTTATTAATGTGATTCCCAAGCAGGACGTACCTAACCAAACATAACTTCCCACCACACATGCCACATCTCGTCGAGGATAACAATGCAACAATACACTGCTGCAAGAAGCCCGTAGCCCTTAGTATCTGATGTGGTGGGGCATAATTTAGTATTCTCTTCTTGGCCGAAAGGAAACGCGTGTGTCATGTGTGTATTTGTTGGGTGTGGGACGGCTGCTCATTGCTCCTTCTTTGTATTGCAAGAGGAAATGAGGACAGGGACGTGCGAAATTAAGAGCCAATTTGTATGAAGATAAATGACCCAACATTAAACACGCTGACCAGTTGTCAGCAGCACTGAATGCTGCCTCTACGGGTATCAGTTGTTTCAACCAAAAAAAAATCTTTGAATTTTTAACAGCGGGATGTTTCTTTTACCCATTTTTAAATTCATTTCTTTTTTTTGTATCGAATGGACTACCACAGAAGTCATCGGTTGTAATGAGGACATTTTATGCCTTTCAATTAGAATCGCTTATTATAACACAATTTTACGATTGTTAACATTTTCGCTTAATAAAACGGTGAAACCGTGAAATTGTAAACCTCCGCAGCGGGCAAGGGAGGCACACTAGCGGAATTTATTTAATTTTTTTACGAGCAGCCAGCGACGTTTGTAATTCGTTTCGGGCACTTAGTAACAAAATTAGGGCCATTCCATGGTAGGACATTTTCCACTTGAGTTCTGATATTTGCCGCCCTCAGCTGTGTTTCAAGTGGTTCCGTAAATCGTCTGTATACCTAGGAAAATTAATTTTTCTGATATGCATATTGGGTGAAGCAATGGTGGTCGTTTGGTTGAGCAAATTGCAACATAATCCGTATGCATGGTTTGTATGCTCAGGCAGGACATGTGTTGTAGTTAAGAGGATGTACACCATAATTGGAGACCACACACAATAGATGTGAAAAATGTTTTACTTGACTGAGTCTATCTTGCGGAGCAATTAGAGGCATTAACGTAATTGGATTGAGCAATAACGAAAGATCTTTTATCTAAATGCACTTATAATTGATTTGCTGAAGGATTGAATAAAAAAAAATTGTGTGTGCGACAATTTCCATTAGACTTTGGGAATTCCTAAGTTGCAATTGGCAATTATGGAGATATCTTTATCACTGGGTTGCGAACAACAGATAAGCTCCTCGTTTGGAATGCCTGCACGGACTGAAGAGACTGGGCAAGAATAACAGAATTTCCATCTGCTGGGTACCTGGCCATGTTGGCATTACAGGCAATGAGGCAGCGGACTCTCTGGCAAGAAAAGGGGCAGAGGAACCCTTCATAGGACCTGAACCGTTCTGCGAGATAGGAGAACACGCACGCGAAGAGTTCAGGAGATTGGAGGAAGAAACAAGGACTAAAACCTTTCTCAACCTCCAAGGTCTGAGGCAAGCAAAGAAGCTCTTAGGAAACTACAACCAAAAGAGATTCAAAGCTAGTATCAGCCTTAACAAAAACAACCTAAGAATCCTAACAGGCCTCCTCACGGGGCACTGCAGACTCCAGGAGCACCTGAGGAAAATGGGTATATCAGAGGACGGGCTCTGCAGGCAGTGAAACCGCCGAAACTCGAGACCACATACTGGAATCCTGTGGGGCACTGGCCCACAAAAGGATGAGATATTTGCGCAGGCAACAAATAACAGACAAGGGCATACAAACTATGGACCCACAGCTCATTCTCATATTCATCAAGAAACTGGACTGGACGCTGTGCTCTAAAGAGTGTGACCTGCCAAGGATAAATCAGAGCAAAACCTCGACACGCTTCACAAAAGAAGTATCTAGAGAGGGCTCTGAAAGAGGGCATGAACCTCTCCGAGGCACAAGCAGGGGACACAATAGACCAATAGGTCGTAGTGTAATATACCCTAACTAAATATTATTATTATTAAGCCGTCAGCTCGGTAAGAAAAATGCTTATGTACATTTGTAACTTTTACCATGTAGTTTTTTTATTTTTTAATAAACTTAAACAATCATAATATTCTGCTACTAATAACGACCTGTATTTGTAATTTTTTTTTTTGTATAATATGAGGCCCTTATAATGTAATAGCTACACAGAGCGGGCGTTAAAGGAATTAGGGTGACAAGAAAAGGAGAGATGCCGATGCACGTTGGTTTTGAATGTTTATAGGTTGTAATGTGGGGGGAGGAATGCAACTGGCTATTTCGTTTGAACACTTATGGTGGAAATAAAGGCAACATAACGAAAGGCAGGAGACTTTACGGCGATGACTAAGAGAGTCAATCGATGTCGCGATGTCTCGGTCATTAATAAGTCTTATCGCGCGTTTTTGGATCCTGTCAAGTAGGTCCAAAAAGTTATTGGTGCACCGGACCCGATATGAGCGTTATATTCGAGTTTCGGGCGAATAAACGCTTTATAAATTGTAGCCAGAACAGAAGGGGTGAAATATTTCTTGCCTTGGGGCACACGATTATTTATTTGGTGAGTTGCAGACTTGAAACCGTCCAAAACAGCTTGAATTGAACGGCCCGAAAGGTATTTACTAATCCATTGAAGAAGATTATCATCAAGGTTGACGCCAAACGCTGTCAAATGCCTTTAAAAAATCAAGCGCAACGATCTTACTTTCATCACCTTGGTGAAGAGATCGGTTCCACTTTTCGGTTCGATAAGTCATCAAAACGCCGGTGGACCTGTTGCTGCGAAAACCGTACTGTTGGTCATTGAGAAGCTTTCGTTATCAAGATATTTCATTAGCTGACGGTTGATCAGCATTTTCATGACGTTAGAAAGAAGGAACGTAGGTGCAATTGGTCGGTAGGAGGAGTGATAAGAAGATTCGTCTCGGAACAATAAGGTCTAAATCCGTATTACACCAGTTTATACGTACTTATTCGCTAGTATGGCGTGAGAGAAGGTGGCGACGGTGTAGAGGTTAGTGTGTTGGCTTGTGACCCATGCGGTGAAGGTTCAATCCCCATGGGCAACAACAACATACGCCACCAAATCACATGCCTTTACACCAACAAGAGGATTTCTGCCTGGTAGTACAATGGACCGTTACCGAGTCTGAGTGCTCTGGGATTTGGATTTCCTTTTTTTAAATAAAAAAAAAAAAAAAAAAAAAAAATGGCGTGATGCATTTAGTTCGGGTACTAGCGATGTGAAGAACTGCAGAATTACTACCTTTTCGTTGATATCGCGTATACCAGAGTTAGTACCCGGACTAAACCAACGACCATACCACGTCGAGTTAATCGGTTCTCGTCAGATCACCGTAATTAAACGACGTTGGGCGCGGTTAGTACGTAGATGGGGGACCGTTTGAGAACAACCGCGTGTCGTTGGCCAGTCCCATCTAAAGAGTTAAGGTAGATAATATACGTGGTATCACAATGGACCTAAATTGGTCTAAGTGTGTCGGCTTCTGCCGACAGCCACATAAACCTAAACCTAGTACCCGGACTAGCTATTTCAGGTACCAGTGCACCTTTGTGCTCATGTGAAGAAATTGCGTTTAAGAAACCGTTTAGTTCTTTCCAATTGGGTTTCTCGTATTGCCATACGGTTCGCCTCTAGGTTCGTCTATAGTGTATTTTTAAGAAACAAGTCCAGTGTATTGGCGGTTTGACTACTTATGTCTGGTTTTCGTGTAGGCTCATTTACAAGGTGAGTTAGATTAGTTAATTTAGCAAAGATCTCGACGTACCTTCCTTCGGGTGTTGAATGCCGGATTGGAACATTGGCCGTATTGAAGGCTACGTCACTACGTATATAAAAGGCGAGACCGCGGTGGAGAAAGAATAATTGCACTAAGTTGTACCCAGACAGACTGAACTCCGTTAAATCGGAGCGGATGTTTCACCATTGTATACAGACTTTATAGTGTTCTCACTCCGTGTATACGACGATACGCCACCCGACGACTTGAGGCCAAAACAAATGATGATAGTTTATGCACATTATGTGGGTTTTTTTTTTGTTTTCCTCTAATCTTGGCTCTGATGGAAGTATCAGCAGAATATTTTTATTTGGTTTTGCGAAAACAGCTGATTTTTTCTTCTCCTTCATGTTCGTAACAAGGCATATGAGAAGGAAGATGAAGGTAGCGTTGGTGATTGACGGTGGAACGTTTGGGGTAGGTTATGTTTTCTGGTGTTTAATACAATTGGTATGTATGTGTATGATCGTTGAAGGAGAGTCGCATTTAAGCGGTGAGGATTCTCAAATGATTTTTTTTCCAATTCATATTTGCAAGTGAAAAATGGATATTCATATTTAATGCCATACACTAGGCAGAATAAACATTTCTTTTGTTATTCTTCAAATCTGAAGGAAACATTTGAATTGGAAATAAGTTCACACTCACTCGTGAGTGGTGACAACACATATACCCCTGGTATAAAATTTTTATTTAAAGGTAGGTGCGATGGTGGATAAAGAAAGGTGGGAGAATTGTCATCGAGTAGATTGATGGTACATTATATTTATAGGTCATGTCATATTGCAAGGAGGTGTATGTCAGAGTATATCTAATTAAAGTAACTGGGGACACTCTGCACATGTTCATGTTTTGTTTACAATTTTAAGTACCGCTATGTCTCACATATATGAGAAATAGAAGGCTATAAGAAATATTAATTGTTAAATACATGTTAATAAAATTGATTTTAATGTTTTACCGGGATAAGCGGAGTTGACAAAATAATACCAAACCCTATAATTTTGCCGCTATTTTTACCTATATACCTCCTGGGTGATGCGGAAGAAAGCAGGCTTGTGTTTTCATTTTTCCGATTTGCTCTCCGCTCCTCCCCGACTGGGGAAACCTCGGTGAATAAAAACACGTATATCTAATGTTACAACATTGGTAATGCAAAGGAGAAACAATTAAGCAACCTTCATTAAGCAAAAAATACCAACAAGTGACCTTCCTCAATGCTTCATTGGAAAGGTGCAGGGACAATTTCATATTTTGATAAAAGATAAAGTGTGTCGTTCATCGAATTTAGCAATTAGCTCCACACAAAACAACGAAAATTCATACTATCCATTAACTATTCATCGTATAGGTACCTATTGACCAAGAAGTGGTGGTGCTTCATAAATTATGTCATTGCTTTATAAATTAGATCGAATATTTCTAAATCAAACACAAAAAAAAATTATAGAAATCGGTACCTTTTTCGACAAGATATAACCAAAACAGGGAGAGTGTAAAATGCGATAAACTCGGGATTTCTCATTAATTTGATGAAAAATACCGCAATTAATTTTTATTCAATTTTTAATTTCAAACGAATCGCCTTCCTTCATACATTCTACTTGCAGGCGACGAAGCCAGATTTCTTATTTTTTCATCATCTCCCTCTCATCGGACATACTACTTGCCGAAGCGAAGGCAACAATGCAAATCATCAAAAAGTATTCGGCTGCTACACAGAAAAATAAATACTAACACTTCCATAAGAATGAAAATCATATGGCTTGACCAGAGAGTCGAAATTTTTTTTTTTTTTTTTTTTATTTATTTTTTTTTTTGTATTTTTATTTTAGCGGAAATATTAAATTGTTCTTAAGACTATATTGCACAATTTACAGAGATGTAGTATACTCTACCTTACTACTGAAATATTAATTATAAATGTTTTAAAGAATTTTTATTTAAACTATGTACAGAGAAATAATGAAACTTCAAAAGTTAAACACCGATGCGCTTACCAAAATTAAGTACCTAGAAGAAAACAATGCATCTCTTACTAAGAAGGAAGAAGCTGTCGCGAAGAGCTGCGGGCTCTTGGCGCGCAGCACACTGTAAGACTCTGCTGGGTCCCCGGACACAGTGGTGTCCCAGGAAATGAAAGAGCCGATGAACTGGCAAGAAAAGGATCTTCCCTTGAATCAAGGGATGCTGACACCACAGTAAAAACCCCACCCTGTTACCTTAAACAGGTGATTGGAAATAAAACACTGATGGCAGCAAACGAAAGATGGAGTGCCCTTGATTCCTGTGTTACTACAAGGAAAATGTGGCCACTATATGGCAAACAAAAGACCAAGAGAATCCTTCGAATGTACAAGAATTCTTTGTCCTCTCTCACAGGTGTTATCACCGGACACAACAGGCTGGGCTACCATGCAAAGAAATTAAAACTCAGCACAGATGAACTCTGCAGAGGATGGGGGGACGAGGAGGTGAATGAGGATACTCCGCATTTCCTCTTTCACTACCCTGCACTCTGTCATATCAGAAACAATATCCTGGGCAGATATTTCTTCCAGGATTTAGAAGAACTCTCCGGCAAGTCTGTGAATGACTTGCGCAAGTTCATCAACGCATCGGGATGGTTTGTAAACCCGCTAAGTTTTTCATAGGTTTTTCATTAGTTCCAGATAAGGGAATCATAACCTCCAGGGTATCACAAAGGGTCTACATTGACCTAAGTGTGACGGGCGCAGGATTCTCTTGCCCCGTCAGCCCAGTAACCTAACCTAACCTAACCTACTAAGAAGGTGGATTCTCTGGAAATGAAGGTGAATTTACTTGAACAAAGAGAAAAAAAAGAGTTCAGTGGTTATCGTCGGTATACCCGAAGTAAACAATGTTAACGCTAAAGAGAAAGTTATTAAACTTATTAATGTTGGTGTTGGAGAGAAGATCGATGCTGATGAAATTGAGTATTGCTACGTTAAAAACGTGAAGTCAAAAGAAACGACGAAAAAAAGTGCTGCATCAAACATTGTGTGTGTACGCAAGGAAAAAATTATTAATAAAATCCGTAGCAGCAAATTAAGTTTGTTTTCAAATATCTTTGAGGACCAATGCATGAACAGCGGCAGTAGCAAGACCAACAGTATCAACGACCAATATTTATCAACGATTATCTTACCGGATACACAAGGTCTTTATTGGAGAAGGCAAAACAACTAAAAAACAACCGAATTTGCAAATATGTTTGGGTGAGAAACTCGTCGGTGCTTATCAGAAAGAAGGAAGGCGATAAACCAATTAAAATTGTTAGTTTTGAGGATCTTTCTAAAGTAAATACTTAAGTAAAACTTCGTCTTTATTTTTCATAAATGTCAAATTAGATTAGATTTAGATTTTAGATTTTATAAGACTTTTATTTCAAATAAATATTTAACAATGGTAAGTTTAACTAAGCCTAATTTGTTTGGCCTAAGGCCGTCTAGCAGGTTGACAATATAATTAAGTCTCAAATTTATTTCCAAACAATATTAAATAAGGTAATACTATTAACAAAAAAAAAAAAAAATATTAAAAATCTCCCTCTAAGATTCGTTTTCTATATTTAAGTGAGGCTACGGTGAAGTTGTATAAAACATCCCATCCTTTTTCCCTGTTTAAAATATTTAGTGCTTCTCCTTCATCTAAGACAGCTTTTAAAAAAGTCAAACTGCGAATTTCCTTCAAAATTGGGCACATTGCAAGAAAATGTAACACGTCTTCTCTAGTCCTCATGTTGCAAAGTTCGCAGAGTGTTGGTAAATCCGTACGGTGGGGTATAAAATTTAAATTAACTAGCTCTCCCCTCATTCTAAAGATCGTACTAATTTTGTCCACAGAGTAGCAGTTAAGGAGGTATGTTTTTTTCATTTAGCTGATAGTTCATTTTACTATAATAATTCCTGACCAGCGAGCCTCTAGCATCTTCAGTATATCTTTCATACAAGATTTGGCATAATTTCTCCAATAACGAATTAAATTTCTCCCTTAGAGAAGAAGGTTGTTCATTTGTCTGGATAGCCAGATCCATTCTGCAGTCCGATGCAATTTCCTCCCACTCTTTGCACATATTTCCGTTCGTTCTTATAATATTTTTCAGTATTATGTTTGGTATCCTTGTTTCTTCCATTTCCAATACTTTTATTACATAATTAAAGTGTGATCTCAACGTAAGTAAGAACATAGGTGGAGTACTAGTTTCAACATACAACATATAATTTGGAGTATTATTTGGTAAACGGAAGATCCTCTTTAAAAAGTAGCGCAGGAACTTTTCTACGGCTTCATAAGATTTATAGCCCCAAACCTGAGCTCCATAAAGTATGATTGATGTAGCAGTTGAACGAAATACCTTTTGCTTCGCACTATGTGAGATGTAATTGCTACTAATGCAACGTTCCCATATCGATGAGATAGCTCGCTTCGCATCCGCTAATTTTTCCTCAAGGTGTATTTTTACATTTAAGTTTGCTGAGACTAACATCCCAAGGTATTTGTACTTGCGTACAATTTCTACTTCTTCCCCATTTGACATCCACTTTTCCGAACGAGAGTAACGGCCACCTCCATCTCTAAAGATCATAATTTTGGATTTCTGCAGATTGACTGTAAGATTCCAACTCTTACAGTATATGTCGAGTCTGTTAATCATCCGCTGAAACCCGTCCACAGAATCGCTCAAGAAGACGATGTCATCCGCGTACATCAAAGCTGGAATTGTTACTCCATAGATATTTATCCCACCTTGCACAGCATCAGTCACATCATTAATATACAAAATGAAAAGTAAAGCACTGAGAATACACCCCTGCTTAATTCCCATTGAGCTTTCAAATTCTTCAGATGTCAGCTCTCCATCCCACACGAGTGCAACGTTGCTCTGATACAGGGCTCTCAAAATGCGTATAATTTTGGTTGATACCCTAATTTTCGTTAACTTGAAAAAGAGAGCTTCGCGCGATATCGTGTCAGCACAGCAACAGAATATTTATCAACGATTATCTTACCGGATACACAAGGTCTTTATTGGAGAAGGCAAAACAACTAAAAAACAACCGAATTTGCAAATATGTTTGGGTGAGAAACTCGTCGGTGCTTATCAGAAAGAACGAAGGCGATAAACCAATTAAAATTGTTAGTTCTGAGGATCTTTCTAAAGTAAATACTTAAGTAAATCTTCGTCTTTATTTTTCATAAATGTCAAATTATAATTCAATAAATTCGTCTATAGATCCTCTTAATAATAATCTAAGTGATAATAATTTCTACTCTTCCAATTCTAATAACATGAATTGTCTTTGTATTGAACATTCAAATAATTACTTCTCTGGCTTCTCCATTATACATCAAAATATTCGCAGCTTAAGAAAGAATTTTGATTCCTTTTACTCGCATCTTGCATCTTTGAACCATTTACCAGACTTGATTTTTCTTTCTGAGATATGGATATACAATAATGAGGTTTCAGACTCTTATATACCCAATTTTACATTCGCTGCTACGTGCAATGATTCTTATTCATCTGGTGGCATCGCAGTATTTTATAGAAGCGACTTGGCGTGCGAAATTTGTAATTCTAATATGATCAGTGCTGACTTGATAAGTGTTAAATGCGATATTTCTGGTTCTCGGTTTTCTATTATTGGAATTTATAGATTACATATGTAATATGTTCTTGTGGGAGACTTTAACATAGATATTCTATCACATTCGCCCAATGTTGATCTATTTCTTTCAACGTTGTCTTCTTATGGGCTTGAATCATTACTGACCCAACCTACTCGAGTAGTTTTAAACTCTAGGACTTGCTTAGATCATATTTTTATACGGTTACACAGGAATAACTGCTTGACTTATAATACAGCAGTGTATGATCTAAAACTAACTGATCATTGTTTAACAAGTCTTCAACTTAATAGTGCTGTCTTCAGATCTAAGCAGTCTGCTGTTAAAGATATTCTAAAAATTGTTTTTATTGCTTTAAGTAGAGCATTAACTTTTGAATTTTGGGATGAAATCTACAGTTTAGATGACCCTTCTATTGCGTTTGATTTGTTTTTGAGTACACTGCAGTTTCATATTTCGAATTGCAGCCAAAAAATAAAGAAAAAAAACAACAAATTTATATGTATCAAACCTTGGATGACTTTATCATTACTAAAGAAAATTAGAAAGAAAAATCAACTATGTATTCGTGTAGCCAAACATCCGAACAATATTAGACTGAAAAGGTTATATAAAAAAATATGTGACGAACTAAGAACCCAAATACCTCTCCGTAGGGATACTTACTTCAGTAGTAAGCTGTCTGAAAATATTGGCAACACAAAAAAGGAATGGGAAGTCGTTGACGTGATTTTAAATAGAAATAAACCTAACGCTGACATAGTCTTAAGCAGATATAATATGCATGTACGAGTAACTGAACCTCTAGAGATTGCTAACCTTTTTTATGATTATTTTGCCAACGTCTCAGGAACTATTCAGGATTTATCATTGCTAAATAACTCTTCCGGTCAATTTGACCGCACAATCCAGCAGGTATTTCAAATGCACAGTTTTTTTTTGAAAGTTTCACACCGCTTGAAATTTATAAAATTATATGCCCTCTAAAATCTTCCAACTTATCTTCTTACGATGGTATATCAAGTAGAATTCTTAAAAATATATCATTACTAATATCAGAAGTTCTTTCCTTTATATTTAACCTAAGTATTGAAAAAGTTATCTTCCCAGATTCACTCAAAACATCGGTCGTAGTTCCACTTCATAAAAAAGGAGATACAACAGTTTTAAACAACTACCGTCCTATTTCTCTTTTATCTATAGGTACTTTTTCAAAAAATTTTCAAAAGGTTGTTAGATCTAGCCCGATAGATGGAAAAACTATCGTGATTTACATAGATAGTCAGGCAGCGATTAAAGCCTTAGCATCACCAACAATAAGATCCAAGTTGGTAAAACAATGCCGCGAATCTCTTAACGAGATCGCGGTCAGATGTAACCCTTCACTGTGTTGCGTACCCGGTCACAGTGATATTCCAGGCAACTGTAAGGCGGACGAGTTAGCCAGAAGGGGTTCCGCACAAGAACTCTCTGACAACAGAGAGACACCGGCGGTACCCATTCAGACACTGAAACTCAAACTTCTAGACAACGCGTTAATAGAAGCAAATAACAGATGGAATAGCATCAGTACATGTGTGTCCTCAAAGCAAATTTGGACCAAATACGATGCGAAGAGAACATCGAAACTTCTCTCCATCAGCAGGAAAAATATCAGCTCTGTAATCGGAGCAATCACCGGCCACTGCCTTTTAGGCAGACATGCCATCAGATTGGGAGCTCCCTCAAACGACTTTTGCAGAAGCTGTAGAGACGTCGAAGAGGAAGAAACCACCACTCATCTCCTGTGCAACTGCCCCGCACTAGCCAATTCAAGGAAACAAATCCTCGACAACTATTTCCTCGATGATCTAAGTGATCTCAGTGAAACAGATATTGGCTGTATCAGCAAATTCGTCACTAGGTCCAAATGGTTAAACTGAACTAGAGGACGAATTGGACGATGACTTGAGCCCCTCCCACTCCCCTCCCGCAGACCATCCCAAACCTATCCCCCTGCACAGGAAAAGAGTTCTCACTGAAATTAGATTGTATCAGTCACTTCAGTCAGAACTCCACTCCGAGGGCGAGACAGTAACCCGGCGGATCGACTGAAACGGTCTCCACCGGCCTTGCTGCCTCCCCGCTATGCAGACAAAACGGGAACAGAGTTGAGGTTAGATTGTAACAGTCACCACACTCTGTTTCTCTCCCATACCTCAAAACCTGCACCACAAATCCCCGAACTCAGTCATCATAATTCCAAATCGACTATCAAGGCCGCCCCTCCCTGCTTCTTTCCGCGGAAAGGTGTAACTCGAGGCTCGTACTGCAACAGTCGCCACAAGCCGCATCCCCCCGCGATGCGTGTAGCAGGGTTGGACCACCTTCAGTCACGCCCTCTGGCACAGTTTTGTAACCAACTACTTGACTGTGCAGCCGGTACACCCTGACCCCCCCCTCCAAGGAATGTAATAGCTTGCGCGGGATTGACTGTATCGGTCTCCCTGGCACGGTATTGCCTGCAAAGAGAGTGAAGAGCAGTTTGAGGTTCGATTGTAACAGTCATCTCAAAAGACTCTTCCCTCCCCCGGTGATCAGGAGGCAATAGCTTCCCTCCGCGGCGCAGAATTTGAGATCGACCAGGGGTTTGATTGCATCAATCGCCTCATCTCGATCGCAACCCTTGGTTCGGATGTCGGGCGAAAGTCGCCTCTGCACTAGTCACCCAACATATCGCAACCCATGCGAAACACAGCCAGGCTGCACACCCTGACCCCTTCAGGAGTATCTTCCCCCCTAAGACCACTACCTCACAGGAGACAATCACAGAGAACCAAGTAGGCCGAGCGACGACCGGCAGAACACCCCCCCCCCCCCCCCCTTTTTTGTGGTATCACAACGGGCCGAAACTGCGGCCTAAGTGTGCCTGGGCTCACGCCCTCGCAGCCACCTTACCTAACCTAACCTAGATCTAGAATGCTTTCATTTCTTGGTAAAACAAATTGTTTAAGTGAGTTTCAGTTCGGTTTTAGAAGCGGAAGATCTTCCGAAGAAGCCTTATTGAAACTGTGCGGCGAAATCTATAATAGCCTGAACGACTCTAAAACTTCTGCTGCTCTATTTATTGACATTACTAAGGCATTTGATACTGTAGATCATAAGCTGTTGCTTAGCAAATTGCTTAACGCAGGGTTCAGGGGATCGATTCATTCGTTGTTTGCCTCTTATCTGTGTAACCGCAAGCAAAGGGTGAAAATAAAATGCGTCCTAAGCTCAGCAATCTTTATAAACATAGGTGTTCCGCAAGGGTCCGTTCTGGGCCCAATTTTATTCTTGATTTTTGTAAATTCGCTATTTGTTCAATCGTTCAAGGGCACAATTAAAGCTTTCGCCGACGATACTGCGCCATCCTACTCCAACACTAATTATGTTGATTTATTTGTAGATATGAACTCTGATCTAGAAATACTTCGAATATGGTTTAAGTTGCATAAACTAGTAATCAGTGACAAAACTAAGTTCATGGTGTTTGATATTATGGGTTCAGTTCCAGAAGATATGACGTTGCAGTATCACTCACCTGGGTGTTTAAGATTTCGTCTTAACAATGTATGTTGCCAACGTCAGTTTGTGCCCTCCTTTGATGTAAATGTCAACTGTTCTAATGACTGCTTTACAATTGAAATGGTTGAAAACTTTAAGTACTTAGGAGTTGTATTGGATGCAAGACTAAATTGGAAGGCCCACACTACGTATTTAAGGCATTATTTTAATAGACTCGTTAGGCATCTTTATCATCTAAGTCTTTATTGCTCTTCTTCTGTTTTAACGCTAGTTTACAATGGTTTGTTCAAATCAAAACTTAAATATGGAATTTCGTGTTGGGGCTGTACGCATTTCAATAAAATTGAGCCTCTATTAATAAAGCAGAAGCATGTGATTCGGATCATCTGTCGAGTAAATCGTAGAACTCCAAGTTTCGAGTTATTTAGAAGTCTGGAAATTCTTCCGTTAAGGCATCTCTATTATTTTAAAGTACTTAAAATATTCTTTTGTAAGTCCGGGTATACTGAAGCCAGGCTGTATGGTATCTACAACTTAAGCGTTAACACCAGGAATTTCATTAAAGTACCAAAAATCAATAAAGCTATGTTTTCTCGGTTTTATAATGTTACTGCGTGTCGCCTATTTAATAGGTTACCAATAAATATTAGATGCGAAAGAAAGGAGTCAAGATTCTTAAATTATACTCGCATCTGGCTGTTTTCATTCAATAACTGCGAAATAGAAAATTTGTTTACTCCAATGATTTAACACATTGGTCTGTTATTATATTATGATTATTATTATTATAAACATTGCTGCTGAATTTTACATTTTGATTCTTAGTTATGTTATACCCCATTGACATATTAATTCAATTTGTTAATTTTTATAAAGGTGCATTCGTCTCTTGTCCTTCTGACAATAGAATGTTACTAACTATTTTATAATAAAACGCTCGTTAATAACAGATGTTAATTTGTATAATGCTAATTATGTAATGCTGGAACCGTTTTTTACATGAAATAAAGTTATTATTATTATTATTATTATTATGTAAGAAGGAAAAGCTACTATAAAAACCTTCTTATCAATTTAATATCCTAGGAACGTAGGCTGGAGAGAAGGAGAGGCGGTGAATACTGCAAGGACATCTTGATTTCATAAGAAAATGTTTACAAACTATTGCGACAACAATTAAAGTAACAATTGATTAATAATTTAACAAAATTTAAGGACTAAACAGTAAACAAATGAACCAATCAACAGATAAATAAATTAACAAATGAATAGATACATATGTAAACAAAAATAAGTAAATAAATAATTTGGTTAACAAATAAATAAATAATATATAAATAAATAAATAAATAAAATAAATAAATAATTGAATAAATAAATGAATAAATAAATAAATATATAAATAAATAAATAAATAAAAAATAAATAAATAAATAAATAAATAAATAAATAATAAATAAATAATAAATAAATAAATAGGTAAGCAAATAAATTATCACATTTTCTTAATCAAATAGCTAGATTTGAAATCAGGATGTTGTCGGAAGTAATACATGAAACATTGTATCGATCATGTAATTTTAAAAATTTATCTGATACTTATTCAATATTTGCCAATGCATGCAGCTCGTCGGTGGAACAATGGCAGGGAAGATCAAAAATCATTTTTAAAAGTTTGTTTTGTGTTATTTGCAACCGACGAATATGACTTTTTGCACACTTCCCCCAAACAGGGGATCCATAAAACATTATCGCCTGGAAGATAACCTTGAATATGATTATTTTGCTTTCAAGGCTCAATTGTGACTTACGACTAATGAACGGATAAAGCGTCTTTATTGTTATGTTTACCTTCGCTTTTATTTGCTGTATATGTGGCCCGAAGGTCAAAGTTTTATCGAGATGTACCCCTAGGTTCTTTGCACTCTGCTTCCATTCTGTCTGAATACCACTTATTTGCAGTCCGCTGCTTGGTAATAAACAGGTTGTTCTTTTTCTGGTAAAAAAGACAGCCTGAGTCTTTAAAGCATTTATTTTTATTTTCCAATTACTGAAATACCTATATTTCAATTGCATTCAAGGGAGATTGCAAATTGGTTTCAATGTTGGAACCGATTGCATCTGATGACAGAATACATGTATCGTCTGCAAACATAGCGGTATCACAATTTCCAAGTTGTGGAAAGTCAGCGGTGTAGATGATAAATAATATGAGACCAATCACCGAGCCTTGGGGTACGCCAGCAACAATGGAGTAGTTTTCTGAAAACCTCTTTTTAACTGACACTTTAGAAGTACGCCCCGTTGAAAAGGACTCGATAATTTTGATAAGGTAAATCGGGAAATTAAAACTGATAAGTTTGTGCAGCAAACCATTGTGCCATACGGTGTCAAAGGCTTTCTCAACATCAAATAAAACCATAGCTGTAATTCTTTCCGAGTCCAAGTTACTTTTAATTAGATGCGTAATTCGATGAACCTGCTGACTCGTGTTGTGGTGAGTCCTAAAACCAAACTGTTCTGTTGGAAGGATATTACGGGAATATACATGAGCTAGCAATTGACATTTTATAATTTTTTCAAAGCATTTGCTCAGGCTACTTAACAAGCTTATCGGTCTATAGCTAGAAGCTGTGGTAGCACTTTTGCCCGGCTTTAAAATTAGGATAACTTTTGCTGATTTCCATATTTTAGGAAAGTATCCCAGTTTGATGCAACCATTGAACAGACATTGAATAAATTTTATACCTATAATTGGCAGTTTCTTTAGGTACAAGTTCTTAATTTGATCTAGACCAGCAGATGTATTGGTTTTCAAGCTTGACAATACCGTCTCCATCTCAGTAATAGATATAAAGTTGTCCCCTGCATTTACTGGACTTGAATACAGAAGTTCCATAGAACGCTCAACTGCAGAATTTGTGATATTGCTGCTAGAAATGTTGTTTGTTATACAAGGTGGCGCAAAAGTAATCCTCCTATCAGAAAATGCTATAAATTTTGCGATTGGCCCCTAATGCAGTTCTGTTTTGACATTTGTGTAGTAAACACATGCGAAATACACGTTAATAAACAATGTTACGCTACACTGCTCCAGAACGCGGAATATTGGTGACTATTTATTTGAGCAATAATCGGTCGGTGACCAAAAAACATCGGAAGGTTATTTTTGCGCCACCTTGTATTATGATTTTAAAAAAAAACTCGCGGGCTAATGCATTTGCTTTTTCTGTTTTTGTGAGCAAAATTGAATTTCCATCCCTGAACGCAGGAATGTGACCGTTTTTCTTTTTAATTATTTTAACGATGTTCCAGAATGGTTTACTCAATTTCTTTAAACCCTGGAGCTTATAGTTCCAGGAGAGGTTTCTGAAAGTCAGTATTAAAATTTTGATGCGATCATTGAGGCTTTTCATTTCATAGAGGTAAATATAGTTTCTAGTTCTAATCCAGTTTGACCTAAGAATATTTCTTATCTTAATCAGTTCTAGTATAGGAGATGGTAGTAAACTTGCGTTGTCTCTAGATTTGACTTTTTTTGGCACTGATTGGTCAATGCTTTCCAGAACCGCAAGAGTAAAACAATCTACAGCATCGTCAATTTCAGATCGATGAGTAATATCTTCATTAAAGTCTCCCACTTTTTGTACTTGTACTTAAACCTATTCCAGTTTGCATTTTCAAAATCAAGGACTTGATTTCTGTTTTGCGCCGGTTCTAAAAGGACGCTACACAACACTGGTATTTAAAATGAAGGTGACAGCAAAAGTTAAGACGTCATCTGACAAGTTGAAGCCAAAATAAAAAATTCGCTCTGATGATAGTACTATAAAGTGTATATACAAAAGTTTCACTAACAAAACAGCAATAAACAACTGGTTTGATACGGAATACATGGACATACAATGAGAACAAATTCTTCCTAAATCCACGGATGTTGCTCACATTCACTCTAAAACTATTTATTACACATTCAATAACACAAACATAAAAAAACAAACTGAGTTCAATGTTTTTCTTACTTAAATATTTTACCTGCTTAGAGCTTTGTCTTTGCGAGTAGTAAACGCATGTCCATAATACAGAATATAGCACTCACTCTCATCAACTTCACAAGTTGAAACAAATATAAAACGTTTGTCCGTAAAATTGACAAACACTCCTCGAGTCGTTAACATTCACAGATCGTTTAAAATCTCATTCAATTCCATACTAAAACTCACACAAAGGCGTGCAATGTGACACTCGCTATAAAATCGCTTTTAAATGACTTTTATGCATCTGAAAAATTTCTCATTTGAAGCAAATAAGAATAAATATCGAAATAAGTTGCCACCGATGGACATTAAATTTAAAAACTAATAACAGAGTCGAAAAGTCCATAGCTGTCATGCGTCCGCATGACTACTTTATGATGCAAGTCGCGCCGCCGCCGCCGGCCATCCATGCGTCCTTGCCTTAAACTTTATGCCACTCCCAAGCGAAGCCAATGCGTTATCTGGTCATTGTGGCCATATGAACACGAACTATGCCAGTATTCTTTGAACAAGAGTGTGATTTATTTACATTTTTGTGGTGTCAAATTGCCACTTCGATCCTCGGAGGACCTCACTGGCTGTCTTTCTGTTGCCAGTGCTATTCCTATCCTCTTTTCATGCTCGCTTCGATTTATCTTAATTCATGTGACCGTGTGACTTGCCTGTCAACTGAGTCCTACATGCCTTGTGATTGTTGCAACAAGAAAAATGTAAAGTAATGATGGCATTTTATAAATTAGACCCTTGTTAGGTTCTGTAGATATCGATAAATGGTTATTTCACACTCCTGCGTAGGTATAAGCGGTTATGATGATAAAGCAATTTCATGGGTTACTTTGGGTTACAGCAGTAACAATACAAATTTAATGCTCCATCGGGAATCGCTTTAATTGGGGATGTAAGTAATTGCATTTGTACAAGTTGTGGTTAGGCAGTGGCGATATAAGTGTGATTCCTGAGGGAGTTTCGACAGATAAAACTGCGATTATCAGATAAGAATTACCTATTAGAACGTTAGTTTCCTTAGAGAAGAATTTATTTGGAATTCGCTATGTTTCATCCAGAGGTTCATTGTTCTGCAGTAGAATGCATTTTGGAACTGCGATATCCTCACAGTTATCAGGCTCACCGGGGTCTTAATGCAACTACATTCATATTTAATAGAGTAATCACTAACACCGCACCGGTTTGATTAAACGATAGGTCCTCTATTTCATCAAGCATGGGATTCTTTTTCTGCGTTGCGGCTATGCGTACTGAGTCATGAGTGTGTAAATGCGAATTACATATACTCGTATCATCATCATCATTTATTTATTGTACAGTAGTAACGAATTAGACTAGTTTACATCAATTATAACTATTATAGAGATTTAGGACATTATAATCCTTTAAAACTATGATTTAATTTTATACAAAGAAGATGGTTATTATTTTAAATTTATTATTTTTAAGGGAAAAATTACTACCAAAACCCTTATACAAAACTTGCAAGCTAATATTGCACACAATTAAATAAGTAAACAAAATTTAAGCAAAAAACTAATAATATGATTTAGTTGTTATTCTAGTAATTGAAGAACAAGTTCATTTTCGGATAATGAACAATTTTCATAAAGTGTTTGTTTATAAATTTCAATATTTAAGTTGAAAATTATTAATCTGATAATTTACATATGTAACTGATTTGAATTACCCGAAGGCCAAGAAATATTAAAACGATGGTAAGCAACGGAAAGTGACGAAAAGCAGAGGGCTAATTACCACTGCGCGGCAATAGAAACAAATACCAAACGAATTCTCTTCTTAGGTTTATTAAATAATTTTACAGATGCTTACTCCTTGGCGGTTGTATAATGAAAGAGAACAAATACAGTACAAATTTGTTGACAACAAGCAAATTTGGCAAGAGGTACATAGCTGTTATGATTATACATAAAAAACGGAAAACAATTATGGTTAAGAAGTTATGGTAATTAATGAATGTCTGGCAAAATGCCACATATATAATAAACAACAAAAGAATTACTATAGATTATAAATGTAAATAAGGAAATGTGTTTGAAATTACACGAAATTATTTTATGTCAAGCAAATGTTGATTTTCAATATGAAACATAAATTTAAAATATTGATATTTGTAAGCACTTGATATATTTGATATTTATTGATATTTGATATTTATTGATTTCAAACGCTGTACATCAAGATAGACTTATAATTAGTACAGGATATGACAAAACAATGTGCAAAGCAAGGCAAACAAACTAATTCAAGAAAATATAATTTAAAATTAAACAAAATTTGAAGTTAAACATTTAAACATATTAATTATATATCGGTGGTCACAAGGCATAACCGCCTAAGTCGGTTTTTGTACTTTTCAGGAGAGCAGTTTGAAGTATAAATTTTATGCTACAAATCAGAAAATCGTTCTTTTAGTATAATTGTTTCACAAAGTTGAAGGTATTATAAGCCTTCATAAATTGAGTTACAGTATTATGTCCCAAAATTTCCCATTCCAAACAAGAGAACACAACAAAAAGAACACTTAAGCTATTATTCCTTACTTAGTTTTGTAAATTCATAAAATCTAAGTCAAGAAAGGCAGTTATTCCTTGCGAGTAAAACGAAACACAACAAAACTAACGGAACTTAGGTCCTTTTACCCTGCATAACTTTCAAAAAAAAAACTCCTAAGTTGAGTTAGGTCGTTATTCCTAGCCGATTTTTTTTAATTTCTTGAAAAACGTATTGACTTAGGTTGTTATCTACCATTTTGATAACTACCATGTTTAACAGAAAAAACTAGAGGAATGGTAAATATTAATTTTAAAAATACTATGTACTTATGCACAATAACGGAATTGAATTTATTCGTTGCAACCTAAGTTGATCGGTGATCTTGTCGTGATAGATATGCTTTTTTATTGTTTCTGATTAGATCTACTAAAAAGCATGGGCTAGGTTAATTTATTCTTCCAAACGCAATAATTGTATAAATTTAAGGTTATTCAGTTCAGCTCTAGAATTGAAAATAATAAAAAAAAACGCAGCATATCAACGTTACGAGTAACAACATAGAAACCATTTTAATTAGAAAGTAATAGGAAACAAATTAATATGTTAATACAAATTTGGAAGTTAAAGTTGTAGCCAGTACTAAAATGAGAATAAAATTCGCTTTTATTATGAGCTGCAGCAAGACCTAAACATCGTCTTCGTTATCAGTTGTTTCTGTCAAATCAGGGTGAGTATTCAGTTCTTAATGATCTTAAAAGGAGTAGCATTATTCAAAGATGTTTTGTAAAATACCTAATTAAGGCATTTTGTGTAGCGTAGCCATCTTACCGTATTCTACGTGAACCTTTCACCGTGTTCTTTAAAATGTTTCCAATTAAATTTGATTTTATAGAGATCAGAAAAATTTAGAAAATCATCCGATTTCTTTTCTACAACTTCAATGTTATGGCCCACCGTGTTGACGAATTGGTACTAGTCTCTCGGCACTTCGATTTCCACATTTTTTGTTTTCTTTTTTTTTTCTTTCAATTAATGCATGGTCACGGTCACATTCCATGTTGGTCCTGGCTCGAGAAATTTATGGTCAACGTAGTCTAGATTTTGAGTGTTGAATACCTTAGCCAGAAACACAGCAGCGACAAATGAATTCTTGTTCTATCCAGTGCACGAATCGCTATAAAAAGTAATTCGATTTGTATCTGCAGATATCGCTTAGGAGTTTATATAGACAGGACGATATTTCGTTTCCACCCCGACGAACCATAGCTTCATGCCACATAAAACATTGAGCTTCGTTAGTATTTAGATCGTGGATGGTTAGATTAAAGATCCATAATTGACTTTTATAGAAACTAATAGAGTTTCTTAAGAACGGTGTCGGTAAGCATTACTGCAAATCGAAAGCAAACACCCTTATATCTCTAGAAGCCATGGCTTCTATTTTGTCATCTCTCTTCGCTGCATAAGCCATTTCAGCCTTGTATAAATGCATTGATTTTTTTCCATGAAAACAGTCTTTTTTTTCTTCATTTTGTGATATTTTAATTTTTAGGACAAATCCGTCACAAGTAGGTACTACATGTATCTACTTTTGGGGCCTTAAATTTAATACCCATAGTCTTAATGGATTTTCGAATTTTTCTTTATACAAAGCGTGCATAGAAGACAGACTAAGGCTAGCATGCAAATATTTTTTTGATGTATCGCGTCGGCTATAATGGCTTTCGTAGGCAGGGAATTCTAAAATATTTTGCTTAACCTCTTCTTCTTTTTTTGAACAGGTCTTATTAATAGGACTTTCCATTATTTCGTAACTTAGACCAAAGTAACTAATTATTATTGTTTGGTGTGATCAGCACGTTCTCTATTTGAGTTCCTCATTTTCAACAGAAAAATTCAATGCAGACTGACTGCCATAACTACTCAAAGATACATTGAAATGCGGATCTTTAACAGAATCATCAGAGTTATCCCATTCAGGCTATCACCGATTTCATCAATTAATTTTGGCTCAAATAGAAAAAGGCAATTTGTTTACACCTAGACCTAATTCATTAAAATAATATGTTGAGATTTAGTTCACATACGTTAAAGATTAAATTCGACATTACTTTTAATAAATTCGGGATCAGAATAACTTGTTTGGGCTTTATTTTGTACATTAGGCTCATAATTTGGCAATTTATCATATGAATGACAGTCTTCTTTCAACTCAATATAATTTGTGTTATTTTTTTCTTCATTTTTGATGTTAGCTTAATATAAGTTAAGTTTTAATTAGAAACAGTATTGCCAAATACTTAAAAGAAATTTTAATACCGGTTATTAACGTTTTCACTTTGAGTCGGTCTTATTTCATAGCCCCTGACATTTTTTAGAATAACTTACAAAATTTAGCTTTAAATGTTTATTTTCTAAAATTAATGAATTAAACGTTTGTTTTGATTTACGTAAACAATTAATCAACAGAAATGATCCCTAGCAACTTTGCTAATTTATAATATATTTAGAAGTTTTCGGTAGATATTTTAAAGAAAATACATTTATTTCCAGTAGAATTTATCCATAATGGAAACGCAATAACTCTTTCGATAGGTTGCTAAGGCAAATATTTTATTAAATTTAGTCACAAATTTTTAATCTAGCCATTTGAAAAATGATAATAGACTAAACCAGAAGTTTATAAAATATGCAATAAGAGGATTCAATGAAATATGTATCGTCGAGACGATACTGAAACAGAATCCTAGTAAAGCTCCTCTATTGTTTTGAAACATGACATTTCACTAGAGCCGTAGAGTAATACATTTATTTAATTCACAAAGTTTTCACTTGCCAAAATTAATTTTATATATACGTTAATTTTAATATTATGTATCTCTCGCCTTGGATTTCTTTTGTGTTATAAAAAATAAAATAAAACATAATATTTTAATAAACCTTTGGGTTTTTGGCGTTCTGTTAGGATTTTGGCCAATTTTAAAATTTTTTCAGCACGAGATGACATTTTTATCACTTTAACTTCACTTCACTTTATTTCACTTGCGACTACACACAACGGCCTAACTGAAGTTATGACCCAGCTTTTCCATTATTTCTCCTGTAAATAATTTAGGAATAACAGCCTTAGTCGACTTTGGCAGTCATATTTCATTATATAAATTCGGAATAAAAGCATAACTGCAAATAAGTTGTTCGGATTAAATTTTTCAAATTTGGAAAAACGGCCTAACTCGACTTTAGATGGTCGTCAAATAAAATCTAATTTTGGAATAACAGCCTAAGTCGAGTTAGGGAAATTAAATAACTGATTGCGATATGGAATAACAACCAAACTTAACTTCTTTTTTTTTTTTTTTTTTTATAATTAACTTACGCTAAAGGGATTTTTTTCTGTTGTTACAGTACCCTTATAATGCTAAGAGCACAGTGTAAGCTACTTGGTATTAGAAAGAATAGAGAGATAGGAAAGAAGTGTTTGGGTGCAGTTGTAGGGTTTTTCTCCACGGGTGGTGTCTAAGTTACTTAGGGAGATTACGATTTCATGTATTCGGTATAAAGTAATGGACTTGGCCGGGATTCGAACGGTACGACCTTCCATTCCGTAAGCGAATACACTACTAGTGCACCATTGCCACCCGCCTTAGTTTTTTTGAAAAAAATTAGATTTTGATATTCTTCTCAATACGAATTCCTTATGTCGACTTAGGCTGTTATTCCAAATTACAAATTTTAAAAATAGAAAATGATGAGCAGCCAAACTCAAGTTAGGAAATTAACGTTATAAATTTTTTTAAATTTACTCGAGTGACTTAGGCTGTTAGGTTTTTAGTCAATAACATCTTTAATTAGCATGATGAAAATATGAAAAAAATTATGGTAATAGAGCAAAGCATGCTTAACGCGATAGCAACAATAACTCGAATTCGACCTAACTCGATTTAAGCGGTTATGATTTGTGGCCACAGATATATGCGCAACCAAGGACAAGTAAAAAGTTAATAAAAAAAGAAAAAAAAAGGTAAATCAGTTCAAGTTGGAGAGATGTTCAAAGCAGAGAGTAAGAAATTTATTGCGTTCGATTCCAGACCTCACATGATTGGGTAGATTGTTCCACAGTTTGACAGCATAAATGAAAAATTGCCTGCGTGATGTTAAGCAGGAGTAAGTGGCAGGTCGCAATACAATATATCGATGAGACGAACATAAATTAATTCTACTAAATAATTAGTTCGGTTCTTTCTTGTGAATAAGTTTAAAAAGTAAGGAACAGCACCGATACTTGAAAAAGGCATCCAGGCTACATCCAAGAATTTGACGAGCTTCAAATGAAATATGATCAAACCGACGAAGATTAAATACAAAACGTGCAATAGAGTTGAAAGCGACCTTTAGTTTTTGGAATGAGACCGAATCAAGATCCGCAAACAGCCATATGACATTATGGGGATTATTAATGCTTTAACTAGTTTTAGTTTAACTTATGTGGGTAAAATTGTTCTTGTAATCGATAATCCTCTTAGCGATGCGTAGACTTTATTTGTAATAGAATTGATGTGGGCATCCCATGTTAATTTGTTGTTAAAGATAATCCCCAGATTGCATGCGTAGCTGACATATTCGACCTGACAAGAGTTTAAAGAGATGGGAGGAAAGTCGGAGAAATTTTGGTTGAAGTTTACAGATTGGAATGGCTTTAGTTTTGTCAGGATTAAGTTTAAGCCCTTTGCGTGTTGACCACTCGAAAATAGATTTTAGATCGTCGTTTACTTTTTCTATAGCGTCCTCAACCATGCCAATAGGAAAACTAAGGTACAGTTGGACATCATCAGCATATAATATACGAAATCGACAGTGAGATAAAACGGAAGGTAGGTCGTTGATGAACAGAGAAAACAGTTACGGAGCAAGAATGGATCCTTGAGTGACGCCATTATTAATAGGAAGACACGAACACAATTTACTATTATATGAAACAGCCTGCAGGCGATTAGTCATATATGAATAAATTAATTTGCTAGAAGTGTCAGAAAAGTTAAAATATGTCAGAAGTTTATCACAGAGAATATTAGGATTAACACAGTCAAATGCTTTGGAAAAGTCAAGTAATGTTATCACAGAAGTATGGTTTGCATCAATTGCCTGTCTTATATCGTCAGAAACTTTTAATAGTGCAGATGTGCAGCTGTGTCCAGACCGGAAACCTGACTGCAGAGGGTTAAGAAGCTGTTTATCTTTTAAGAATTTTTTTATTTGTTTGCTGGTGATAGATTCAAGGCTTTAGATAAGAAGGGAGGTATGGCTATGGGCATTGTATATAAACCTTATAGTAGTGCAACCGTGCGTTAACGACGATACGCCACCAGTGCGCATTCGCCCGCAACAAATCATGATAGTCTAGTTCTACACCATTCTCGTGCTGGGAATATGAGTAGGAGGATGATGCAGGTAGTGGTGGTGGTTGGCAAAGCAGGTTTCGTGTAGATTTATGGTATATTTTTTGTTTGCTTTGATGGAAGGGGTATGTTATGTTTTCTGGATTTTAACACAATTGGTATGTGTGTGTATGATCGTTGAAAGAGAGACACATTTCAGCTACTGTGAGGATTCTCAAATGATTTTCTTTACAATTCATATTTTCAAGTGAAAAATGGATATTCATATTTAAAGGCAGGGTAAAGAAAGGTGGGAGAATTGTCATCGAGTAGATTGATGGTAAATTGTTTGTTGGCTTCGATGAAAGTTTGGGGTAGGTTATGGCATATTGCAATTAGACCATCACAGTCACCTGTTTCTTTGTATTTAACACAATAAATTGGTGTGTGTGTTAACATCAGTGAAGGAGATTCGCATTTCAGCAATGAGGATTCCCAAATGGTTTATAAACCATATTTGCATGTGAAAAACTATTAATTGAGGCAGAGATAAAGAAAAATAAGACAAGTTATAGTGTATTCCCAGCTACATTGCGAACGATCCTTAAGGGTTTCCACTTTAAAAAGAAAATCGTGGATATTTTCGGACCCGTCAAATACAATTTGCCACTTTTCAATCTTACAAACTGAACTTACTGAAGAAGCTTGATGACTTATTGGTGGTGCTTGTCTGCGTTGGGTCGAAAACGAAGCGTTATTTAAAAAATGTTCGAAGACAGAACGAGCGTTCGAAGGTCTCGTAGGATTCACATTGGGAGTATTTAAATTCAAATTGTCCAATCTTCCAACTAAGGTATCTCTAATAGACTGCATTTCACAAATGAAAACTCGTTGGTTTGCCTCGAGTATTCGTGAACAGGTGGAGGATGTTCATTAATATCTCGTCGCTCATTATTGCTATCACTATTGGGGTTACTTGCCTGACCCGATTCCATTGCTGCAGGAGGGTTATCTACCAGTTGTGGTAAAATCTCATCCTGGCTTAAGCCTACACTAGCCCCAGGTGGAATACGACTAACTATTGGCCTGGATTCCATTGCTCCTGAACGGGGAGTTATATTTCCAAAAGTGGACGAATTTCTCAAATTACTTGATCTTCCTCTAGATAGAACGTGTATTTGGAACTCTGTTATCCATAATATGAAATTTCGGACTATTAATACTATTCCTGCCACGCTGTGACTGTAAGTCACTATTTTATTTTAAACTAATATACATTTTTTTTTAATTTTTTAACGCAAAATCAGTGTAATGTATTTTATTATTGGTCACAACGTCACTGTTATATACAATTTTTGTTTTTTTATGTTTCGATATTGTTTACGTATTGCATAAAATATTTAAAAATAACATAAACTGCTAAGTAGTGACTCTAAGACACTTCAACGACTTTAAATTTAAAGTTCGTTTACAGCTAAATAAATGGAACTGTATATTGTTTATTCATGTAAGAACTTGATCTCTTGCAAAATAGAATATTTACTGTAAGAAGAACGTGAAGGGCGTGAAAGTGGTAACAAAACTGCTGAATTATTCATAGGACAAGATGGAACTTCAATACCACCAAACTAGCAAGGCCGACCTTCAGCTCGTAAAATCATCCGAGGCAAAGTAAATGAAGTTGTATTACTCCCTTTAAAACACATTGATCAACCTGTGGATGCATTTACGCTGTTTTTTACTGACGTGGTAGAACTTATTGTAAAATACACTAACTTAGACGGAATGAACACAGTAAGCAACAAATGGAAGATGACCGATATGGTGGAAATTCGAGCTTTCATAGGAATATTGATCGATGCTGGATTACGGAGGCAAGGTGGCACGTCCTATGAAGAATTTTGGAATCGGAAGTCCAATTTACTGTTACTGCTGCTCTTATGAAAAAGGACGATCTTCTAAACAATACAGTGGTATTTGTCAGAACCCGTGTGTAATGAGCATTCACAGAAAACTTTTGTTTGCCTTACATGTCAAAATAAATAGTTTAATAAGTTAAATAATAGATCCCTAAATTATTTGCATTTAATTTCCTTTTTTCCAATAAAATAAATGAATTCTCTATGTATTTTGTATTAGTGTCTCCAACTCACTCCCTGGCAGCTAACGTTAGTCAAATGACATGGCAGTAATAGGGTTAAATAAAACTTCAAAAGTTTTTAACTTTCAATATCTTTTAATAAATCTATATTAAAAAAAAATTAATACATGAATAATTTGGGGTCAGCGCGGTCGGTGCTAAATTTGATATTAAATTAGATATTAAGTTTGATAAGATTAGATACAAAATGCTTAAGAGCAAGATATCTATCTTGGTAAACAGACGGACTGTGCAAATCAATGCACACAATACGAACAAGACTGGATATAATTGGCAACTATAGGTAAAATAGTAGCAATATAGTCCAGTGTAATAACTACCAGCCAGACAATGGACTATACTGTAAAAGAATTAGGATTTATATAGGTATTATAAAAATATTCATATGCACAACTTATCCTTTCACGAATAAAATTAGACCAATATAAATACAAAAAGCAGTTCAACTCTTTCTGATATCCAATAGTCGCAACGCGGATTACAATTAAAACTATGAATAAACTGGGACTATAGTAATGAAAGTCATACTCAACTTGAACCGCCAAGAGACACAATAGAACACTCTACAATTGCTGGAGCTTAGCTCTAGAGTTAGCCAGCATAATCTTTGTAGTGACGGTCTTAATGCCTCGAAATGTATCTAATGTTAGAACACGTTTAATGCAAAAGAGCAAAAAATACGTTTAATGCAATTAAGCAAAAAATACCAACAAGTGACCTTCCTCGATGCTTCATTGAAAATGTACATGGACTTTAAAATATATACCAACAATTTCAAATGTTGAATAAAGATAAATAAACTTGCGCAATACTCCATATAAATATTCATCGTGTAGGTACCTATTGACCTATAAGTGGTGGTGCAGCATGGCACAATACCGACACAAAATAAATTATGTCATTGCTTTATAAATTAGACTGAATATTTCTAAATCAATTACAAAAAGAATGATATAAATCGGTACATTTTTCGACAAGATATAGCCAAAATAGCGAGAATCTAAAATGCGATAAAGTCATAATTTCTCATTTGAAAGAAAAATACCCAAATCAAATTTTATTAAATTTTTCGTTTCAAACGAATCCTTCCATCCAGAGAGTCGATAATGCGAAATCCATTATCCATACAAATAATAACTTACTTGGTTTCCATCATCAACCTCTGCTACTTGCAAAGCATACGTACATGAACATGCTATCTGCGCTGCCTACGCCTATGCTCCTTCTTACAATAAAAAAAAAATGCATACACAATGGAATGAAATTCGTTCGGCGGAAAGATTCGAATGAGACAAACCGGTTTATTTGGTCTTGCTTTCTTCGTTTTCCAAGTGTGTATTTAAAATGAAGATGACAGCAAAAGTTTAGACACAAATATTCTAGCTCAATTCATAACGCCATCTGCATTTAGTCGGCTAAAACAAAAAATTCGACATGATGGCACTACTATAAAGTGTATATACAATGCTATGGGTCTATGTTCTGAGTTTGTGCCCTTTTTAGGAATTGGGATGATCTTAGATTTTTTCCATACAGTTGGGTAGGTAGAAGTCATGATAATGGTGTTGAACAAATGGGTGATGTATGGAAGTAAAAACGGAAGAAGGATTTTTATAAAGTCAGGATGAACATTATCTAGTCCGACAGACTTGCATTTTATAGAAAAGATTGCGTTTCCTACGATGTATTCATCAACTGCAGCTAATGAAAATTCGTTTCCCCTATTGTACAGCGCAGGCAATGAAAATAAATTTTCATTGTCATGCTGAGCAATCATGCGGTCTGTAGCTTGTGACGTAATGGGTGTAGAGAATTTAAGGTTCAGCTCGTCTAAGTCAATATTGTCGTCTGAAATAGAGATATTATCCTTACCCAATCCAAAATTACGAACTTCATTCTACAAAAACTTAAAAGAGCGATCTGAATTAAATCTATTACTATAGTAATTAAGCTTGGCGGATCTTATGAGTTTGGTAACGAGATTACGGGATGTTTTAAAGTTTCTTAGCATTTCTTCACAACCAAAACGTTTCCAACGACGATATGAGATCTAACATCATTTTAAGCACTTTATTTCGACATCTTTGTATGTAGTTTTAATTTATGAGTTTAGGCACAGTCGTCCCAAACAGGTGCATCAAAAAGAAGCATGGATTGAAAAATTGATTTGAACAAAATAATTTTGTTAGTTCAGATTTTCTGGATGTAATAGGATAGAGAATTTGTATGTACATACCTATTTATTTTATTTATGGTTGTAGATATATGTTTATTACAGCTAATTTTTTTATCCAGCATAATTCCGAGGAACCTACAATGTTCCTACCAGTCAATGCTGACTGCTCCTATTTGAAGATGAACATTTCCAGGCAAGAAACATGGCTTACGACGACGTGAGAACCAAATTACCTGGGTTTTCTGAGCATTTATCTTGATTTTCCATTATTTGAAATAATCTTTTAGTTTATTTAGAGACTCTTGCAGGGTATGCTGAACATCCCTATACAACACTCCAGCGGCGTAAATGGCTGTATCATCAGCGAAAAAGGCAGTTTCGACGTTATCCCCCAGATAAGGAAGGTCAGATACAAAGAGTACCGAGTACCAAACCTTGTGTTACACCGGACACCGTAACTTGTGCAGAGGACGACTCTTTACTCAATATTACCATAAACATTCTATCGGATAGAAAGTTTTGAATTATTGTTATTATGGGCATTGAAAAATGTAAGGACTTGAGTTTATGAAGCAATCCCTCATGCCAGACCGTATCGAATGCCTTTTCGATGTCTAACATTATGAGGACAGTTGACTTTTTCGAATTATATATATGTATCTTTAACATGTTTTTTAACCCTTGCGATTTGTTGGATGGTATTGTGGCTTTGCCTAAATCCAAACCGAAAGCTAGGAAGAATAATATTCGTATCAGTAAAATCATCAACTTTTTCTTTGATTATCTTTTCTAATAGTTTGCTTACAGTGCAGAGCAAACTTATAGGCCTATATCTAGCTATTAATTTAATTTTTAGGTTTTTAACGGTTTGTGAATTCGTATAATTGACACTATTTTCCAACACTCTGGGAAATAGCAGAGTTTGAGGAACGCATTGAAAATAGTTGTTAAATATTTTATACCAATCAATGGTAGAGATTTCAATAACTTGATGGGTGCCATGAACTAAGGCCATATGAACTAACGCCATAATGGTGCTTATTCATTATCCATAATCCATAATCCACTTATGGTCTTTTCACTTTTAAATGAGAACTAAAGCCATATTGTGTTAATTCGCTTTAGAAAGTGGCCATTTTATAGAGAACAGTTTTTTTAATGAACAGTTTTTAAATATAAGTAACCTGATGAAACAATTTGCCCTTGCACCTACTCCAAATCAAACACTGACCCCAAGAAGGTGGGTTGCAGGGGGGTAGCATGCCCCCATTGGCATTGCTCTGTTTATGGAATTAGTTTGGAAATCGCAAGTAGATTCCATAAATAGTACAATGCCTATGGGGGGCCATTATGGCGTTGATTCATATGGGCCTAGTTAATGGTACCCCGCTTATACTATATGCTTCAAAAATTACTTTAAACATAGGGACGGGCTACAGTCCGCTTGGGCGAACTGTTGGATACCCTATTCTTATTCCTATCCCTCATAAGTGGGCGTGACAAAAGTCTTAGTATGGTTAAATTGTTAAGAACGCTCTACATTTTTTGGTATATGTATAACATTTAAAGGATTTAATCGAAAAAAACGAAGGTTTTGTAAAAAAAAGCGCTCCCTAGCTCAAACTTTGGTTTTTCAATAAAATTGTTTTATTTAATTTTGGGCGTGTCAGTGGGCGGATTTTAGAAGTTCTATCTCCTGAGCAGTTTTAGGAGTCAAAGATCATATACAAGGTGGCGCAAAAGTAATCCTCCTATCAGAAAATGCTATAAATTTTGCGATTGGCCCCTAATGTCAGTTCTGTTTTGACATTTGTGTAGTAAACACATGCGAAATACACGTTAATAAACAATGTTACGCTACACTGCTCCAGAACGCGGAATATTGGTGACTATTCATTTGAGCAATAATCGGTCGGTGACCAAAAACAAAGGAAGGTTATTTTTGCGCCACCTTGTACAAAAAATTTCAGCTTTCTAGATAAAAATTCGATTTTTTGATAAATTTGTGTTTTTGAGTTCGTGGGCGTCTGTGGGCGGATTTCAAAAATTCTTAAACTTAATTATTTCGGGTCCCTAGAAAGTATATGGTTAAAATTTCGGCTCTCTGGGTATAGTTTAAAGGCCTAATTTGTTGCCGACAGACGGACGGACATTGGTAAATCCACATTACTGTTGATGCTGATCATAAATATAGTACTCGTAACTTTTAGGGGTTTACGGTACGTTACAAACTATGAGTCAAAATTAATATATACCACTACAATATATATATAATTACGAGTTTATTTTCTCGACTCATTTTTGATTTTCTATTTATAAATAAATATAGCATTTTAATTGTGATGTTAACTTTTCTCATGGTTTCTTGAACATGAAGGCTAAATTTTAACGACCAAGATACTTGACTCTTGATTTCCAGCACGGTTGTACATTAGTTATTACTAGTCTGTTGCTTGGTAAGAAGCAGACTTTTCTTTTTCTAGCAAAAAAGACAGCATGAGTCTTTGAAGCCTTTAATTTAATTTTCCAAATGCCGAAGTATATTTGGATGACATTAAAGTCAAGTTGCGATCTCGTTACAACAATGTTTAAACAAACTGAATCTGATGAATAAATGCATGTGTCGTCTGCAAAAATAGCAAATTCAAAGTTGGTTGATTTCAGAAAATCGTGCGTATTATACAGGATTGGCCCTCGAATCAAACCCTGTGGTACCCCTGCTTCAATTAGAAACCTGTTGATAACCAGTTATTAAAAGATATTTTGAAAGAACGTCCTGATAAGAATCAGTGGACTAATTTCACTAAGTAGATTGGGAAACCTAGGCTCAGAAGTTTGTATAGTAAGTCCCCTATGAGCTGGCTTTTTTGTTTGAGGACTTGTGGTGAAAATATCGATAAAGCACTGATAGGCAGGTGTCATTGCGACGATGACTAAGATAGTCAAGGTCTAATGGAGTATTGTAAGTGGTCGAATAAGGGGGAGATACAAAATAGGAGCGTTGAGCTAGCTGCGAAGTTCGCAGCAAGCAGATTGGCTTTATCAAGAGAGCTAACAGCTGCAATGTCATTGTAAATGAGTGTCAGCATATTAGACGATACCGAATCCTTGATGTTGTTAACAAGCGACCAAACGTTTTTACTACCCCTAGGACGTTGTAGTATTTTTTGCCTCAACTTTTAGTCATAGAAGAATTTGACACGAGTAATGTAGACATTGCAGTCATTTCATTTACTTCCGCTCTCCTAAGATGGCCGGATCGCCTCTTTGTAGGTTGAGTTTACTTTGGGTTTTATGCCTATTACGAGAAATTCGCTGATATGGCAATGGTCTGACGAACCTAGACGCGATACTACGTCTAAGAAGTATTTTTCATGAGAGATGATGAGAGGTAAGAAAGTCCAGTGTGTTGTCGGTTTGACTGCTTTCATCCGGTTTTATATCGGTCAATTTACAAGCTGAGTCGAATTATTTGCCTCAGCAAAGATCTCGACGCACCTCCACTCTGTGATTGTCCGACCAGAATATCGAAGCCAACGCTAAAAACCAGCGAGCTAAGCTAGGACGGTCTGCTAGTATGCTATACCAATGTATCGCGTTCAAGCATGATGAAAGATTTGGTCCCTACTAACATGATTTACTTCTGACCATACTTCCTTTTGGAATCGTTTTTCTCTTTTTCATCCACATTAAATCGAACTCGTCTTTCAAATTATGAGAACCTAAACATCCAACAAAGTTGAAATGAATAATTTCGAAGAAAAAAAAAAACATTTCAGTTGTTTAACGGTGTTTATTATTTACAGTACTAATTCCGAAGAAAGCCGTCAAAAGAAATTATCACTAATAAACCTCGAATCAATTTTAAAAATCTAAAAACATTTTCAATACCACCAAATGCAGGGCACAATAAGATGGAAATTTAGTTCGTTATTCGGCTGCGGCATCGATTCCAATTAGCATCTCTTCTCTCGAGTCACGGCATGGTTTCCACTCATAAAAAAAAACAAATGCATTGCAGATGCGTCAATGACTTAATGAGCCGCATAACGATTTAGCTAACTCGAGAACTTGTGCTCAGAAACAGTGCGGTTTGCCTCCAAGGGCGCAGCAATATTTCATATGCCCCCAAATATTATAATCGAAAGGGGCAACTTAATTGCTCAATTTAAGAGAAAACCTTAAAACATTTTATTGATGCCGTCCGTCATAATATAATTTTTGAAAATTCAAAATTTTACGAGGCCAGCAAACATTGGTAAACATCATTAATTGTGTCCCGTTTGGTGTTTGATTGTTTATTTTTTATGGCCTATTTCTGGGGAATGTCAGAATGGACATTTTCGTCTAACAATGGTCCTCATGAGAAATGATATATTTTAAAGTAAGTGCCATTGTGTCTGCTTAGTGCTCAGCAAGAAATAGGGTACATAGAGTCGCGATGGGTCCACTGAAAGAAGGCGAGTCCTTAGGGATTATAATCTGTTAATCATATAGGTATCGAATATTTATCAGATATTAGTCGATATTTGTTTTCACTTTCGATTTTTTTTTTAATTCCAATTTTTTTTAACTGAACATGGTGAGTGCATTCAGATAAAATCTTTAGTAGTATCTATCAGGTGCGTGGGGTGAAAAATTTATAAAGCGAAGTCGAATCAAAACTGAATAACCTGTAAACGTAAACAAAAAAAAGTGTATGTGTACTCATGTACGTGCGTTACAAGTTATACCTCTTTGGAGTGTTGTCTATGATCATACGTGTTGAAAATCATTTACCGGAGATGAGAAATATATTTGATAAAACCTCAATTAAGTTAAATAAACCTTGAACACAGGAAAACTGCGCGGTATCTAAGGACATTTCCGAAAAATATCCTTCTCTAGGCTTCCAAGAAGCTCCTGGTAAAATAACCTAACTTCAAATTGAGGCGTCATAGTTTTCACGGTTCAAATTTAAATGTTTCTTCCTATCTATCAATAGATCTGTTTCTTTCTTCAGAGTCCTTAGCCATTTTATTTTTGTTTTTTCCCACCTCACACAAACCAATGTTTTTATTTTGAAATCGATGCGCTTCATACACATACCACAAATCGCCGTCATCATTACCTTTCAATACCTGTTTTAGTATAAACTGACGAGCTTAGTTACACAACCTGCAACTAATAGCTAATAGCAAAAATTAGTTGTCATTATGATAGCTAACCACCAAATCGATTGCATTTTTAGCGCAGCTAATTTAACTACGTTAGTTACTTAGTTGTGGCGTTAGCTAGATAACAAATTAGGTAGCTAACGCGCAACTGTTCCTACATGTTTACACATCAACTATACCGTGAGTGCAGTGTGGCTCACACCTTTTTTTTATTTTTTTTTTATTTTTTTCATGATGATAAACCACGAAGCTATCATTGCAACTTCTTTACAATCCATTTTCAAACACAAAACTGAATATATAAAACGGGAAACAAAGAAACATTTCAGAAACATTTCAGAAGTGTTTCTCGAAGCGTCCACACCTAAAAAACATTTAAGAAACATTTCTTAAATGTTTCTGAAATCTTTCTGAAATGTTTTTTAAACAAATGGGAAACATTTCAGAAACGTTTTTTAAACAATGTTTACTGAAATGTTTCTTTGGTGTGGACACACCTTTAGAGACACGCATTTAAGAACAGTACCTAAAAAAATACTATAAGTTCATTTCGTTAATAGAAAAGCGAAATTATTCCAACGCATATTAGCAAAATAGTTTACCCACTCTTTTATTGACGCAAAAAAGTTGGCCCTATACAAATATCTGGCCTTTACCATGGAGTGACGTCGCCTTTGTTTTTGATTACGACCGTGATTCGAGTTGGGAGTGTTTGCACTAAATTAAGACAGCGTTCAGGGGTTATGCCATCCAAACTTCTTGGATTTTTTCCTTCAACTGATTTAAGTTCTTAGCCACTTGATTTAAAAACAGTATGATACAACCGACTTTTAGCTTTAAAAAAATTTGCAATACTTAATTGTAAGTATTACCGTTATTTTTAATTTTTTTTTCCCCCATTTGTAGTGTTTTTTTTTAGAAAATCGCCCCTCCCGCCCAAATGGGGCGAGATAGACCCCCCATAGATCCCATAATAAAAAAAATTCTTGTATCTAACTGTTCTTCACAAAATCGTTATTTTTTCTTGTCGCCTGAGTTATCGTACTCTTGCCTAAAATTTGTATCCCATTGTCTTCATTTCTCGAATGCAGGTGTCTCTTGAAACTTGCTTTTTAATCACATTTTTCCACTCTAAGGTGGTATTTGCTGTCGTAATACGACGATCTTTTTTAAGGATTTTTCTTAAAGCCCTTCCGTCACAATCGATAGCAATTGAAGACCTTCTGGGTTTCTTCATTGGGTTCACATTACCGGTTTTCTTGAATAAAATAATTATATTTCTCACTGTAGACATTGATATTTGCAATTTGTTTGCGATGTCATATACCGAATCATTTGTTTAGTATTATTTTATTATTATGTTAAGCATGTCTTCCGATAAGCACTTGCCGCTTGCCATGGTGAACTTTGATTGCTACTTAGGTCAATGCATGCTTCACTAACGACACCCACATTCAACTAACGCAACAATAAACGGTAGGTGCATATCAAAAGGAGGAGACATTATCTGGCTTGGGGCAACTATTTTTGCAAAGGGAAACTAACGAGCCAATTATTTTGCAATAAAAAAGTGGGTTCACATTTACAAATTGTGACAAAAGACGTTCAATGTTCGAACTTATTTATCACGATTTCATAATATTTTAGAAGCAAATTATTACAAATGAAAAAAAGTCATTTAGCTGGGAAAACAACAGGGATGTTTCCTTAAATTCAAAAAAGACCCTTATGCCCTCATGCTGTCAGTTTAAGAGTTATAGTTATGACGGATTGGTAGAAAATTTGTATTTTTGTTTGCGATTCGTTCTGTGTAGTTAACTCAAAATCGTGAAATTTTGACTTATGTCACTTTGCTTTTCAAGCGACGACATGTTCTTGATTAAAATTAAGAAAAAAAAAATAACATTTTAAATAATTTTGCATAATAATAGCACATTGGAAAATGCATGTGATGAAAAATACATACTAGGCCAACTATTTTGCATTTGGCTCGTACTTTTTAGGGGTCCTTAATGCTCATGTGTAAGTATTTTTAAAATCCACCCACTATTTTAGAAGAAAAACCGGTTTACTGAAGAAATCCTTCGAAAATACGAAGATAAAGTCATTTTGAACAGTTCCTTTATATAAAGATTTTTGTCATGCTCACTTTTATGGATTGTTTTGGTAAAAAAAACTTAGTTTTTTCGATAAAATCCCTGTTGTTGTATATAAAAATATGAAGATCCTTTTCAACCATTTCCCCATACTAAGATTTGTCACTCCCACTTTATTAGGGATAGGAATAGGAACAAGGCATCCATCAGTTCGCCTTTCCCTATTATTGTTTTGAAGACTGATGAAATATTTCTTCTAACATTTTATCTTTACAGTTATATGATCTCTTAAATAAATAGTAGTTTAGCTATTTTTTTATTTAAGAATAGTTTTTTTATTAAAAAAATAATAAAGCAACAAAAAAAGGAACACCATATATCCCGGCTTTACCCTACCCTTAGAAGAGGGCGTTAACGTTTACCCCGTTCTCCCCTGCAGAATTCGACTTGGTTTCATTCATTATGTTTTTAAGGACATCATCTTCCGTGACTTTCTCCAATTTTTCCAACCTTGGAACTGAAAGCTCAGAATTTCCAAGAGTTAGCTCGCCAGGATCAAGTTCACATTCCACATCTCCGATGACTCGGCCGCACTTTTCGACCGATACTGCCGCTATTTCTCGCTCAATATTGGCTCTAAGCTCCTCCAACGTCGCCATCTTGTTGGCATAGACCAATAATTTAATGTAGCTACATAAAAAAAGTCGAGAGGCGTTAAATCACACGATCTCGGCGGCCAATAGACGGTTCCGTTTCTCGAGATAACACGTTCACCGAACTGAGACGTCAATAACTCGATTATTGCAACCGGTGTATGGGTTGTGGCACCGTCTTGTTGGAACCACATATCACTGATGTCCAATTCATGCAATTGCTTAAAGAAATAACGTCCCAACATGTCTCTGTAGCGAATACCATTTACAGTAACGTGATGGTCATTTTCATCAACGGAAGTGCTATTTCATGAAGCACATGAGGATTCTCATCTATCCAGTAACGCATATTTGGATTATTGACGAAGCCGTTACACCAATAATGCGCCTCACCGCTGAAGATGATTTTGCGATGAAATTCTTTATTTTCTTCCACCATATCCAGAGCCCGATTCGACAACGTACGTATGATTCGACAACGTTCATATGATCAAGTGGCCTTAGTTCTTGAGTCAGCTTGATCTAGTTAGGGTGTTGGCCAAGATGCTTAAGAAAAATTCGCCATAATGTGGTCTGGTGGATGCCCAATTCTTGTGAACGCCGTGAAATTGACTGATTTGGCTGGTTTGCGACGGACGCCTACGGCAGCAATATTCTCGACACTTCAGGAAAAATGTAGTCTCACTGGCACGGCAACATCAAGCAGCGAATACTTTGACTCAAATTTTTTCACTGAACTATGAGTTGCTTGTCTCTCTTGCGAACGTCTGACATTTGTCCAAGAGTATCAACTACCACAAGAAGCTCTCAAATTTGCTGTTCGGATTCGGCTTAAAATTGTAGGTCCCTTCCACTTCGCACAAAAAAGTGGTTGGAGAAGCTAGGTTTTAAAATTTATTTTATTTTATGAATTATGAATTAGAAATCTATATTATGAAACCAACGACCATACCACGTCGAGTTAATCGGTTCTCGTCAGATCACCGTAATTAAACGATGTTGGGCGCGGTTAGTACGTAGATGGGGGACCGCTTGAGATCAACCGCGTGTCGTTGGCCAGTCCCATCTACAGAGTTGAGGTAGATAAAAAATACGTGGTATCACAATGGACCTAAATTGGTCTAAGTGTGTCGGCTTCAGCCGACAGCCACATAAACCTAACCTAACCTAACCTATGAATTATATGTATACTGGGACGAGAATTACGGCCGAAAATTGGCATTAACGCTCTTAAAGTTGCGATCACCGACTCGGAACTTCGGTAGTAAATTTGAATCATTTATAAACGCTGCTCCTTCGTGTACTTCACCTTGATGAAAATTTTGATTTTACTTAATATTTTAACATTGATAACTCGGTAATCAGGTTAAGGGTGCGTTCAGAGTGAAAGTTTAAAGCTGTCAAGTCGCTAATGAAAGACCTTTTACGTCGTGTAGTTCTGCCTCACTTTATATGTATCCCAGTTAGAATTTGTTGGCATATAATATATTTCCAGCCACTAAAGAGTCTGTTATGAGCATTGTGTGTCTTGATTGCATCACTCGTACACCAAGGACAACTTTTGTTACTGTTTCAATAGGCACACAATCTTTGGTCCGGATCTGCATTCAGGCGACATCTATGACCCAAAGCTCTGAAGGCTGCTATAAAGCGAGTATTTAGATTAACTTCAGATAGAAACGCTATTTGTATTAATCGTTGTTTTTATTTTTGCCTACTGTGGATTGAACACAGATATTTGTTTGTAGCTTAATTGACTTGAGACTGATTCTTCGCTTGACATGAGCATATTGAAGTCATAGGAGGATATACTCGCATCGTCACATGTATTCGCTAAGGTGTATATTCATCAAAACCATATGGCGTCCTTCAAATAATGTTGTTGTTTTCCTTCGAAACGGATCATTTGCATACACCATCATACCGCCCGGCCACTTCGACTTGGGTTATCTGCGCAATTAATCTTCTCGCAATGTAAATTCTCTCCACTTTTTATAATTCCGCACTGGATATGGTTCGGACCGCCACGCCGCCCTGAGCAGACTCTCAATGCGCGAACGCAACTCAATCCCATTGCCATGTGGCCGCTCCACACGTTGGAAGAACTATTTTCTCAGATTGTCAACCTCCAGATTCGCTAAATATATATTACTCGCTGGGATTAAAATCGTTTAATTTGTTGTTCAGCTTTCGAGTGAGTTATTAATTGCAACTAGCCTGACAGTGATTTTACTTTAAGCCCAATGTGTCTTATCTCCTTGTATATTTCGCAGAGTAGCTGTGTGCGATGGTGACGAACGGAGAAGCACAGAGAATCATGGCTCGGATGGAGGACATGAACATGAGCTTTAATTGATGGCCATTATATGCAATCACTTTGAATGCTGTGAGGTGAATTTTAAACGCTCCCCCAATGGAGACATCAGTACGGTCTCTTCCTCCTACCTCCGTCCAACATGGATCAGAGTATAGGTATAGACGCGCTTAACCCATGGTCTATCGCTGTTAGCGCGTAATTACAATAAGCGCGCGCGCATGCGTGGGACTGCGTTTGGTGCTGGGGCTCTCGCCTCGCAGCGGCTATATATCTGTGTATCTCGACCACGGTTCGCGGTTTGAATCGTTTTAATGGACATTATTAAGAGATCGTATCTTGAGTGATTTATTCATTAAAAGTCATTATGAAAATAAGACGCAGCGAGAGTGGCTATAGGATGATGATTTTAAAATTCAGCTGGCGAGCCAAG